>JAZHEH010000439.1:0-1392951 GCA_036589455.1 Ateles fusciceps
GAGCCGGCAAAACAGCCACACTGGCCAAAACAGCCACGCCGGCCTAACCAGCCGAGCTGGCGAACTGTGGGGGCTCCTCCGCCTGGGAATCTCCTGGTCTGTGGGCAATAAAAATCCATCTGGAAATGCAGCGTCCACTCACCCTCCATGCTTTCACTGGGAGCTGCAATCCTGAGCTGCTCCTAATCGGGCCATCTTGGATCCCTCCCCAAAGATTTATTTTTAGCAACTCTTATGAAATCTAAAAGTGAGCAGTGCTCAGTTAACTATTCAGACAGGGTAACTATGGGGATAAGAATAAATGTGTTATGCAAATTACTGGCTGGTATCATGGATTATATTAATTTATCATTTTTGAGGTCTTAAATAATCATCAGGTTGGTCTCTTCTTTTGTGGGGAGCAATTACTAATCTCTATCCCCTCTTAAGTGTGAAACCAATTAAGAGGTAGAGGATACACAGACGGAGCTTTTGTTACTGACAAAATCGACTAGAGAGAATATTGCTTCAGATCTGTGGCAGAGAGATCTTGTTTGTAATTGACCCTTGACTTAGATTTAGCCCTCATTGTTGATCTTGCTGGACACTCATTGGGCTCCCTGAGTTAGCACATAGCTGAGAGCAGGCCAGAGTGCTTACATAGATCCAGGTGACAGGCTGGCTAGAAACTGGACAGACAAAAGGTCTGGGTTGAGCATGCTCAGTTCCTTCTTTGAATAACTCCTTTTGCCTGCTTATGAAAGAAGTGAACAAGGTGAGAGTTCTACTCTTATGGAAGACTCTGGTGGGTCCACGAGGGCCCTCACCTCACTTTGACCTATGCATATGGTTAGGGCCTAGCTGAGTAACATGTAGTCTGTTTTAAGCCCACATTTATCTGTTAGCTTTTCAAATATGGTCATGGCAATCATCTTGGGATCACTTCAAAAGGTTGCTGAACCACCAGCCTAGTAATTAATTGTCATAATATGTGATAGGTCTGTAAAAGTATAGACTCCATTGGAGTGGCTAATCCATCTGTCCATCTTTCTGCCTTTCTTTGATAACAGACTTTGAGAGAGCCCTCATCTTCACCCAGAGCAGGACTTCTGTGCTCCTTGGGGTTTTCATGCAGGGTGTGTCGGTGGTGGAAAAGGCGGGGACATGACATTATTTTGGCAGTCTTTTGGAAATGACCTTGTAGAGACAAGTTAGAGACAGATCCAGCAAACATTGGTGCTTTCAGAGCTTCAGTCTCAACAATCACACAGCAACAAATCTTTAGCACCAACGAGGAAAATTGTTTTGACTTCTTGTTTCTCTGCTTGTGGGTATTTTGGCTCCAATACAAACAGATGCTTCTAGTACTTGAGGTGCATGAGGATGTCTATCACAGGAAGCGGTTGCTAACATACAGGCTGTGGTAAAACTGTGAACCCTCATGGTTTACTCCTCACAAGTCTGTATGAAGGCCACGTTTTGATACCAAAGAATGCTAAATAAAACAAGCACGTTTTGTGAACATAAACAAAAAAAGGAAATTTAACTATCTCATCTATACTTATATTTATACACATTTTTTTCTTAAAACAGGAACATAAAATACCTAAACAATAAATATGCCTAAGACTAAACTATGAAAGATACTATTATCTCAGCTTTATTGTTTTCATTTTGAGAAATTAAACAGAGGGAAAATTACAAAGAATAATATGACTAACACCCTATGAGCCATCATCCAAAATGAACAGATGTTAACATTTTGCCATATTTGCTTTTTTAAAAATAATAAAAGAAGCTGGACAATAAAAATGAAGTTGAAGTCTCCTTCATCCCTGTCCTCAAACTCTGTCCTTTCATTTACTCCTCCAGAGGCTGCTGCTATTGTGACTTCAGTGCATCCTTCAGCCATTTTAAAATACAGTAGAATACATATGTGCCAAGGGATAATATACAGTACTGTTTTATGCTTTAAAAATGTATGGGCGTGCTGTTGGTGGGGGGTGTAAATTAGTAAAGGTATTATGGAAAACTGTATGGAGAGTTCTCAAAAAATTAAAAATAGAACTGCCATATGGTACAGTAATCCCACCACAAAGTATTTATCTGAAGGAAAGGAAATCAGTATACCGAAGGGATACCTGCACCCCCATATTTATTGCAGCACTATTTACAATAGCCAAGATATGGAATCAACCTAAGTGTCCATCAATAGATGAGTGGGTAAAGAAAATGTGGTATACAGACACAACAGAATACTATTCAGCCATAAAAAAACAGTTGGTAAAGACATCTAGGCCCAGAGTTTTCTTTGTGGAAAGGTTTGAAATTATTGATTTAATTTATTGAGCAGGTATAGGACCATTCAGATCTTCTATTTCTCCTTTGTCAGTTTTGATAACTTGTATTTATTATTATTTTTGAGATGGACTCTTGCTCTGTCGCCAGGCTGGAGTGCAGTGGCATGATCTCGGTTCACTGCAAACTCCAACTCCCTGGTTCAAGAGACTCTCCTGCCTCAGCCTCTTGAGTAGCTGGGAATACAGGCATGCACCATCACACCCAGCTAATTTTTGTATTTTTAGTAGAGATGGGGTTTCACCATGTTGGCCAGGATGGTCTTGATCTCCTGATCTCATGATCTGCCTGCCTCAGCCTCCCAAAGTGCTGGGATTACAGGTGTGAGCTACCATGGCCGGCCCAATAACTTGTATTTTATTAGGAATTTATGTAGTACATGCAAACTTTTATTTTGTATTATCTTTAAAATGTTGTAGCATCTGTAGTAATATTGCTTGCTCATTCCTGATATTGGCAATTCATGCTTCTCATTTTTGTCCAAGATACATTTTGCTAGTGTTTAATTGATTTTATTAGTCTTTTCAAACAACCAACTTTTGGCCTTGTAGATCTTCCCTGTAGTATGTTTGTTTTCTATCGTATTAACTTCTTTTATTATTTCCTTCCCTTTATTTTCTTTGGGCTTAATTTGTTATTCTTCTTATAACCTTTTGAATAACAGATATTCAACATTTTCATTTCCATGTACATTTAATATTGTGAATTTTCCAAGCACCAATGTAAACAATATGTAGTCTGACGTTGTTGGGCTCAGTGATCTGCGTATCATTTAGGTCAAGTTTGTTAACTATGCTGCTCAAATCTTTTGTATCTTTATGACCATTTTTGTTTGTTTGCTTGTTGTATCAGTTACTGAGAGAAGTATGTTAAAAATCTCTCCTATGACTGAGAACTATTTTGAAAACTCCCCCTTTAATTCTAATAATGCTTTCCTCCTTTAAGTCTACTTGTCTGATGTATAGATAGCCTAGTTTTAGCTGTCATTGTTGCTGCTGTTAGTACTTGCATAATATATTTTTCCATCCGTCAACATGTGTGAGATTCTTATGCAATAGAAAGAAGCATAAAACAGGGTGTGGTAGGCAGGACAATGGTTCCCCAAAATGTTGAGATCCTAGTCTCCCAGAAGCTATGAATACGTTACCTTCCATGCCAAAAGGGACTCTGCAGATATAAATATGGGTAAGACCTGTAAGATGTGGGGATTATCTCAGATTTATCTGGGTGGGCCTGATCTAATGATGTGAGTTCATAAATACAGGGAGTATTTCTTTTTTTTTTTGAGACAGAGTCTCACTCTGTCGCCAGACGCCAGGCTGGAGTGCAGTGGCACGATCTTGGCTCACTGCAACCTCCGCCTCCTGGGTTCAAGCAATTCTCCTGCCTCAGCCTCCCGAGTAGCTGGGACTACAGGCACACGGAACCATGCCCAGCTAATTTTTGTATTTTTAGTAGAGACGGGGTTTTACCATGTTGGCCAGGATGGTCTCGATCTATTGACCTCATGATCCGTCTGCCTCGGCCTCCCAAAGTGCTGGGATTACAGGCGTGAGCCACTGCACCTGGCTGAGTATGTCTTGATCATGGTTGGAGGGAGATGCAGCCATAGAAGAAAGGTCAGAGAGATGGCAACTTTTCCTCACAATCGATAGGGAGACATAAGAGGAATTTTAATATATTTTTTAAAGAGTGTATCGTATAGTTCACATATGATCAAATTCACCCATTTTTAGTGTAAACTTCAATGGTTTTAGTATGATAGTTCACAAAGTTGTGTAACCATCACTGTAACATATTTTAGAACATTTGCGTCACCACAGAAAGAAACCCTGCCCTATTAGCAGTCAATCCCCATTTACTCCCACACCCTCCTGCCCCAGGCAACCCTTACCCCACTTTGTGCTTCATTGGATTTACCTACTCTGGACATTTCATATAAATAGGATCAGACAATATGTGGCCTTTCGTGTCTGGCTTCTTTCACTTGGCATAATATTCTCAAAGTTCATCCATTTTGTAGCATGTATCAGTACTTTATTATTTTTTATTAATGAATAATATTCCTTTCATTGCTGTATATTGCCAAAGAATAGATCACATTTTCTTTATTCATCAATTAATGGACACTTCTTTGTTTATACTTTTTGGCTACTGTGAATAATGCTGTCATGAACATTCATGTACAATGTCAGTATGGATGTATGTCTTCATTTCTCTTGGGTAGATACTAGAAGTGGAATTGCTGGGTTATATGGTAACTCTATGTTTAACCTTTTGAGTCACTGCAGAGCATTAAAAATTGGCTAAACTGTGTTCTGTGTTACATTTTCAATTTTATTTTTTTTGGAGACAGGATCTCACTCTGTCACAGGCTGGAGTGCGATCTTAGCTTTAGCTCACTGTAGCCTTAAACTCCTAGGCTCAAGTGATCCTCTCACCTCAGTCTCCAGACTAGCTGGGACTACAGGTACATGCCATCATGCCCAGCTACTTTTTTGTAGAGATGGAGGTCTTACAATTTTCCGCAGGCTTGTCTTGAACTTCTGGCCTCAAGCAGTCCTCTCACTCCAGCCTTCTAAAGTGCTGGGATTACAGGCATGAGCCACTGTACCTACCCAATTTCATCCTTTTGTATGTGGGTATCTCAGGTGTCTCAGAACCATTTGCTTGAGAGAGTATTCTTTCCCTCTTTAATTGTCTTGGTATCCTTATCAAAACCCAATTGACCATAAGCATGAGGGTTTATTTCTGGACTCCCAATTCCATTCCACTGATCTATAGCTTTTAAAAAATTGATTTATCTCTGTCTATCTATTTATATAGATATACGGTCTCACTATGTTGGCCAGGGTGTTCTCAAACTCCTGGCCTCAAGCAGTTCTCCTGCTTCAGTCTCCCAAAGTGCTGGGATTACAGGTGTGAACCACCACACCTAGCTGATCTATGTCTATTTCTCTGCCAGTACCATACTATCTGGACTTGTCAAGCTTAGCAGTAACCTTAGAAATCAGGAAGTCTGAATTTTCCCATTTTAATTTTTTCCCAAGATTGCTTTGGCTGCCCTGGGTGTTTTCATTATTAACTTGACAGTGTATTGGATAAACTGTCAGGACCAGAGACAGGACGCAGAGGTTTCTTAAAATGTTAACAAACTTTTAAAATTTCTTTGACAGAGTTGGACTAGATTCCAATTTGAGAAATATCTGTTGATTAACAACTGTATGTGGTAATAAAGCACTGTGTTCTGGAATTCTACGACATGAAGTGATGAGCAAAGAGACATCTAAGAGAAGTTCCGAAGGTGAAATCCAAGATATTTGGTGACAAAAGAGTATAAAAAATAAATAAAATTCTAAGGTTTTGAATTTGGTGATTGAGAGAATAGTGTTGATATTGGCAGAATGGAGATGTTGAGATGAGAAATAGTGGGGAGCACGGCGTGGTGGAATGAGACATACTGACTTTAGGAATTAACTTGAGCTTAAAGTAGATGTCTCCACGATATGCTGGAGCTCCAGGACTGACCTCTGTCTGACAGACTGAGGCACACACTGAATACCACCCCAATGCAGTGATGGCTTAACCCTGGAAGTGGATACGCTGTCTAGGGAGGGAAGCAAAAAGAAAGCAGACACCCAGAAACGGAGCACTGAGAGCCAAAGGAAAATAGTAAATGGAGCAGAGAAGAAAATAATATGAGGAAGTAAACCAGTTAAACAGGACATCGCAGAAGCCAAAAGAGCAAAAGCTTCCAGACGTCAAATCAGAAGTGCCAAATATTCCATCTATTAGCTTGATAAATGAGAAAAGGGCAATGGATTTGTTAGCCTTGGGCAGGAACTAGAGCATTAAGAGAGAAGTAAAAACAAACAAATTTTTTTCGTTTCCTTCTGAGCTGAAAGCCACCTCTGAGATAATAAAGCTTTCTGGCCAGACAGAAATATTCACTTATAAGATGGATTAGCCATGTGTATTGATTTTGGATGGGAAGATCAGCAGAAAATTTTAGCACGAATGAAATATGTTACATAATATGTAGTAAACTTATAGTGTTCCTTATCTGAGCAACCCCTAGAAATTGGGAGTTACTTGTTACCAGAATGAGGCAGACTGGTGGTTTCAGTGGAGAACTGTGTTCTCCAGACCCAAAATGGGTTCTGGAAATAACTTGAAAGTGGTCTTGAAGTAGGATGGTGAGTTAGTGGGTAGGGGTCCAGGTTCGCCACCTCTATTTCATCAGAGTAGTTCAACCCCTTAAGGAAGAATCTATAATATCTGTTAAATATGTTGCACTTCTCTACATTTTTAGTTTTTATTTTTATTTTTTGAGATAAGGTCTTACTCTGTTGCCCAGGCTAGAATACAGTGGTGAGATTACAGCTTACTATAGCCTTGAGCTTACAGGCTCAAGTAATCCTCCCACCTCAGCCTCCTGAGTGGTTAGGACCACAAGCATGTGCTACCATGCCTAGCTAATTAAAAAATTTTTCAAAAAAAATTTTAAAGAGGCACCTATAATTTTTGTAATTGTCTCCCTATGTTACCAGACTGGTCTGAAACTCCTGGCCTCAAGCGATTCTCCCGCCTTGGCCTCCCAAAGTGCTGAGATATTATAAGTGTGAGCCACCACACCTGGCCTACATTTTGTTTTGGATTACAGGTGTGTACCATCACACCTGGCTAATATATAGTTTGAAGTACACGGATTAGTAATTGGCAATGGGTTCATCAAACAGGGAAGGGACTGAGGGAGACCTGGAGATAATTCTGATCTTCATGAAAGGCAATCCTACTCTCTTGACTGCACAGGGCATCCTCTTGACTTTGGAAAGCATCATATAGTCTATGATTGTACTTTGATGAAACACACAGTATTTTTCATAACAATGCAATTTATATGTTTGTTGTATATATGTTGGAAAATACAGGAAAACATGAAAAGGAAAATAAAAATGACTTGTTAATTTATTAGTTGCTGTTAACATTTTGGTATATAGCCTTTGAGACTTTTAACTACATAATACTTAAACAAAATAAATATGTGAGCTGATTTGCAAATAAGAGGAGGAAAGTCCACGGAAGACAGGAAGTTTTCATGATCAGAGAGAAAAGCAAGAAATTGGTAGAGAACCTAGTAATCCATCTAATGTATGAAAGCAACCAAGAACCAGTTTGGCTTCTGAAGAGGGAAATGATGTATAAAAGCAATATCGTAGAAAGGTAGTTCTTAACGATGCATGTAGGGCAGATTGGAGTGATATGGTATGGAGCCTGCAAAGTCCTCACAAAGGCCATCATAGTATCCTGGCGGGCAGGCTGCAGCTGACAAAATGGTGAAAAAGAGTGAATTCAAGAAGGACTGAATTTGTACTATAAAGCATTCGGGGTGGAAGCTATAGAGAGAAATAATAATAATAAAATAGTAATAGTGGCTAATATTTAGCAAAAATAACGTAGATCAGGCATTGTTTTTTTTTTTTTTTTTTTTTTTGAGATAGAGTTTTGCTCTTGTTACCCAGGCTGGAGTGCAATGGCGTGGTTTCGGCTCACCACAACCTCCGCCTCCTGGGTTCAAGCAATTCTCCTGCCTCAGCCTTCTGAGTAGCTGGAACTATAAGCGCGTGCCACCACGTCCAGCTAATTTTTGTATTTTTAGTAGAGATGGGGTTTTATCATGTTGACCATGATGGTCTCGATCTCTTGACCTTGTGATCCACCCACCTCGGCCTCCCAAAGTGCTGGGATTATAGGCGTGAGCCACCATGCCTGGCCTCAGGCATTGTTTTAAGCACTTTGTGTCTAATTTAATCCTTATGAAAGCCCTATGGATGAAGAAACTGAGGCACAGAGAGGTTAAAGGCACATAGCACCATTTTGGCTCAATACGAGGAATGTGTTTTCCACCAGAGCTTCCCCAAGACAGAAAGAACGGGCTTCCTTGGAGAGAGTGATTTTCTGGCATTAGAGGTGGGTAAGCAAGGGCTTGGCAGGGTAGTGAGGAGGCACAACAGTGCTAGAGGGTGAATGGGAGGGTCTAGGGGCACTTCCTCTCTGAAATGCTGCTCAAGTACAATGAACTGGGCATGACGAGAATGGGGCTTAGGAAGACCTACTGCTGTGATCCTGAAGAAAAACAGTGCTAGGGATGGTAATGAGGATGGGAGGAGAAAGAGTTGTATGATTGAAGCAGCATCTTGCCAGCCCTTCTCCAGAAGGCCATGGTGTGCAGTAGTATAGAACATGCACTTTTGGAGCCAGACTGTTTGGGTTTGAATCTTAGCTCCATTACTCACTGGCTGTGTGATCTTGGTGTTAGCTGACCTCCCTAGGCCTCAGTTTCAGTATTGTTGTGAGGTCTAAATGCAACCATAACTAAAAATATCTAGTACTAAGGAAAGCATATAGAAAATGTGCAGTAAATGTTATTACCACCTGTGCAATCTTGGGCAACATTCTAAACTTCCCATGCCTCAGATTACTATCTATAGTGTTAATACAATAATAGCAAGTGAGATAAGGCATATACAGTGCTTAATAGAATATCTGGTATAAGACTACTGTCAACACTGTCAACGTTAAAGATAATAACATCTAATACTTAAATACTACCTGCTTATAAACATAAAACACTGCTTTAAGTGTTCTATGTATAACTCATTTAATCCTTGCTCTGTGAAATAGATAATAGCATCTGTTAATAACTATTACTGAATGGTAGCTATTATCATCAATATCATATAGTTTTCTTTTCTTTTACAACCTCTTCTACCCAAGACCTTATAAAGAGGAGGAAAGAAGGCAAAAATCACTATTATAACAGAAAAACAAAATAAAACCAAACAAAAAATCAACCAAACTCACTTCTCTGCTGTGGATTTAGAGAGGGTCTATATTTGCTTCGCTGTTTATGTTTCAGAATTTGAACAGATTTAGGGTAAAAAGGATTTATGTGTGGAAGCTATAATTTACCACTTCTAGTCTGTTGCCTGTTTTCTGTCTGGTTTGTTTGGCCTGCCATTAATTTCTACTGCATTCTATTTGTTTTTGATCATTTTACAATTTAAAAAGATCAGTAAAATTTCATTCTCTGCTAACAATCCATCTGACTTTTCCTGCTGTGTGATGACACCTTCACACTTAATGATGTATGCATAATTTACTTACAGTAAAACTTACTCACTTGGGCTAAGTGAGAAAAACACCCCAGCTTTCTCGGAAATTTGGTTCTTGAGGAGTTTTCTAATCTGGAAACTCTGTCGAGTATGTTTTTAATGTACAGGCAAGACTTAGGTTTAATTAGCAACAACTATCTTCAATTTTTGTACTTAAAAGTTCTTAAAAGTAGCTTGTTTGTTTCTTATGTAAATCAAATGTGTCTCTTAAAGTTTATTTACGCTAAAGTGTAGTTTACACTAAACATTTGATTGGCTGACCATTTCTTCATGGCTCATTCTAACAAAAGTTCAAAGGATCTCAAACTCAAAGTGAAGGTCAAGTCATTAAGGCCCTTCATGTGCCAGCTAGTCAGAGGCCCAGAGCCTGTGGGTCCCCCGCCCAGATCAGCGCACCCAGACTGCATCTGAATGACTGCACTTGTGCACATGTGGCTCACATCTCCAGTCTGCTCATGTTTTTGCATGTCCCAACAACTGCAGGCTTGGGCCAAGGCCACCCTCTCATCTCACTGTGTGGTAAGGGCTTACATATCCAGATGTGCGTGTATGCACTGTTGTCTAGATTCTTGGTTTTAAAAGTCATCGTGCCAGGAAGCGGAGGTTGCAGTGAGCTGAGATTGCGCACTCCAGCCCGGGCGACAGAGCAAAACTCCAGGTCAAAAAAAAAAAAAAAAAAAAAAAAATCACTGTGGACCTAAAAATAATTTATCCCTAAAATTAGTTCCCTAAAATACACTGACTAGAAGCCCCCACACTCTGAACTGATGGTTTTAGCAATGTTTTAGTGAACATCACTAATTTGCTTAATTTTTGAAGATGAAAAAGGCCCCTAACAGCTGGGAAGCAGGGCTGTGCAGAGCTGTTTTGGATGAGAGCAGCGGCATATTGTATACCAGGTGTGTCCAATCTTTTGGCTTCCCTGAGCCACACTGGAAGAAGAATTGTCTTGGGCCACACATAAAATACACTAACACTAATGACAGCTGATGAGCTAAAAAAAACAGAAATTGCAAAAAAAAAAAAAACTCATAATGTTTTAAAAAAGTTTATGAATTTTAAGAAAGTTTACAGGCGCGGTGGCTCATGCTTGTAATCCCAGCACTGTGGGAGGCTGAAGCGGGCAGATCACTTGAGGCCAGGAGTTCAAGATCAGCCTGGCCAGCGGGGTAAAACCCTGTCTCTACTAAAAATACAAAAATTAGCCAGGTATGACGGTGCACACCTGTAATCCCAGCTACTCGGGAGGCTGAGGCATGAGAAGCCCTTGAACCTGGAAGGCAGAGGTTGCAGTGAGCCGAGATCGTACCACTGTACTCCATCCAGCCTGGGCAACAGAGCGAGACTCTGTCCCCCGAGCCCTGCAAAAGAAAGAAAGTTTATGCATTCAAAGCCATCCTGGGCCACAGGCAACCTGTGGCCCATGGGTTTGAATAAGCTTGCCCTATGCCATCACTCTCTGGTTCTAAAAAGGAACTCAGAGAAATCTATCACTGGCATTTCAATAGCCTTTAGAACAAGCTCTTTTTGCTATCTTATTAAGTCATTTAACCACCCTGAGTTCCTGTTTCCTTGTATGCAAAATGAGAACCAAAATACTGCCTACCTTACAGAAAGAGTGTGAAGAGGAAATAAGATCCTACGTGTGGTGAGCATTCTGTGCACCATAAGTATAAAGATCCTGGGTGCAGTTCTCTTGAATTTCCACGGTGGTTGCCATAAGCCCAGGTACATAGGTTAAAATTGACTGACCAACTGAAAGAAGATCATTTCAATATATGTTGAGCCTATGGCCTCCGACTGACTGCTGTCAAAGTCAAGGAGTGACCAACTGTCCAATCCTTTTATGACTGTGAGATCTGAACCAGCTGCCACGGGAACAAGGTATTGTTAGAAAATTATGTGGGGAAAATGTGGTAACACCACCTAAATTCTATATGCCACACTACAGGTCTGGCCAGAATTGTAAAAATAGAGTGAAATAGAACAGAGATTCCCAATTCTGGTTCTGCCTTGGGGTCAAGTCCCTTTCATACCTATCTTTGGTTCCCTGAGTAGCCCAGCTCAGCCCTGGCCTCTTGTCTGGCTCAGCCTGGCCCAACATGGGCTGCCTGAAATTACCATCTTCAGCAGCATCTGTTGCACTTGTGATGGTCTTTGCACATCTATTGCCCTGGGACAATAGCTATTGCCCTAGAAGACTTCCTGCCTCACCAGGTAGCCCATGCCACAGATGGATGGTCAACTGGAGTAATTTGAAAGGACTCAAATGTGCCTCCTACAGTATCCACCCCATTGTTTCCATTCTGCCTGCAGTGGGCACCTAGGAGATGTTCAACTCCCACTCCTTAGAAGACGATGCTCTTTTCCCCCACCTCCACACTTATCCTACACATAGTGCAGACAGGGAGGAGCAGGCAGTTTGTACTCTAATTGGCATTTTTATGTAAAATAGATTTTATTACTAAATCGAATGTTTATGAGCATAGATGTACTCAGTTGGTCAGTGAATTTCAGAATGGAAGAAACAAAGAGACGTCCTGCCAACTGCTTGGGAATCAGAGTCTGGAAAGGAAGAGGAAGGAGGCAGCAGAGAGCTGAGAAGTATCTGGACCCTATGGCCATGGTCCCCCTAAAGTATTCATTTACTTCATCAACAATACTCCTCAAACTAGTCCTAGCAGCTGGGCACACAGCCAGGTGGGGGAAGGTGAGGAGACAAGCAGTAATGATCAATTATGAAGGCTGTTGTGGCCAGGGATGGGGGCTCTAGGAACACGAGGTAGGGACCTTGATTAGTCTAGGGAAAGGAGAAGATCTCCCTGAAGAAGTGATGTCTTAGATGAAACTGGAAGGCTGAATAGGCATTAGAAAGATTTCAATTTTTATTATTTTTTTGAGGGGATGAGGCAAGTATGTGTGTGCCGGGAGCAGCATGGGAAGAAAGTGGAGAGTGGAAGAGTGATCTGGTCAGAGGCACAAAGCGATGTGCTGCCTTCTGTCGTGTCCATACATTTAGGCCCCAGAAATTCTAAGTTACATGATTTCTGCTGCAACCTTAATTTGAGCATAAACATTTCTTTAGGCATTTCAAAATATCTAACCACACTGCTGGAATCAATCTCATCCTGTAGGAGACTCCTTCTCAGGCTCACTATAAGCTGGATATAGGTGCTGTAGTGGATTCTAAATTTGCTTGCTATTAATTTTATGAACTGATTTCTCATTCCTGGACTTATGGCCCTGTTAAAAACGAAACAAAACCCACCAAGGTTCTTGACTCAAAAGGGCAATTCTAATTCATATATCATTTTGAAAAAAACAAAAACAAAACTCAATGAATTCAATAGCCTTCAATTGCACAAACATGAAATAAAATAAAAACATCCAGTGTTTATTGAGGCCACTGAACTAACACTAGTAGTGAGAGGGGCAGGTGTGTCCTAGTGTAGAAGCAAGAGTAGATGCGATCTGTCCTGAAATAGGAGCCTAAAGAATCTAACACAAGGCAAAGAAGACAGGTTCAATAAGGGAAGCAAAAGAAAACAGGAAACAAAGAAGAGAGGTGGGATGGGGGGGAGAAAGGCAAAGGGAGAGATGATAGGAAGGAGGAGGAGGAAGAGGAGGAAGAATGTTGGATCAGCCAGAATATTCGGGGAGTAGTTACAAGCCAATTTTTTTCTTTTACCCTTACGCATCTGTCTCACTGCTTGTCAAATTTTTCCAAAATTAGGTGAGGACAGTGGGGGATCCAGGAAGGGCCCTACAGATGGGCCAATACAACAGTAAGAGGGTAAGAGGGTAAGAGGGATAGTGTGTAGCTCAGAGTAACTGGAGCACAAGAATCATTTCATGCCTGACTATCACAGGCACTTACAAACATGTGATGTGGTGTTTTCCAGTTATCCAAGCTGCCTCTTCACTTTTGCTAGAGCTAAATAATAGCAGTATTAGCAGCAAGATTGAGATCTCTGGCTTTGGAGCCAGATGAACTGGGGCCAGCTTTCCTACTTCATAACTATAAGCATGGGCATTTTACTTAGCCTCTGTTTTCTCACTGATAAAATGAGTAACTACCTCAGGGTTTTTTGGGAGAATTAAATGAGATAGTACATTGAAAGCCCATAGTGGGGTCCCTGGCACATAGTAAACTCTCAATAAATGTTAGCTATTACTATTATCATCATGATATAGTTGTTACTGAAATAACGCATTTAAGGCAGTGGTTTTCAGACTTTTTAAGGGCAAAATCTTCCTTCCAAACAAGCTCTATGCAGCTGCCCATCATATAAAACAGCTAAAAGCAGAGCTGGCCAACGCTCACCTTGGTTCACCTTTGGGAGTCTCCAGAGGTCCTTCCAGCTCCACGAACCCCAGAGGACACTGGTGGCCCAGGGCACTCTGCTGGATGCCCTCATGTGGGTGTAGGTGCATGTGGGGAGTGAGTGGGCCTTCGAGCCATGCCAGCTTTGGGGAGGAGGGGCTGGCTTGTGAGTCTGGATTATAGTGGGTCCCAGACCCTGTGCCTTTTACAGGCACTGCTACCCCTCAGGGCCTGTGCAGCTCTGCCAGTATGTACCAAAGAAGAGTAAAATAGGGAGGCCTGACTACCATTAAGTATTCCCCTCATTTCTGAACTTAAACCTGATTGCCCCAAGGTTTCTGTTACACCCTCCCTACTTACTTAGAATCCTGTCTGTCCTTGGCGGATTCTTACAACACGAAACAGGAGTGTTGGAAAAATATGCCAGACGTGAAGCTAATCAGAAAAAGGTGAGGAGGAATATTACAGATGTTATATATTACCTACAAGGGACAAATCAAAATGCTTATAATTTTTATATATGCACTCCACATGACGTATTTCAAATGAATCTAAGTTTATGATTTTCAGTTTACAAAGTCAATTTCTCTGACACCTACTCACTCAGTTCATATTTGATATTTTAAAAGTCCTAGTGAAAAAAGAGCTTTGATGTGACTTACTCAGCCTAGACAGAGTTCAAATGTTAATCATTATTGCATTGTGCATAATAAGTATTCAGAGAATGTGCAGGTGTTACAGGGAACTTCAACAATTGGTTAATGTCTGACATTAGCCAGGAGTGTAGATGGAGCAGTGTAAACCACAAACAACAGAAAACAACCATTCAATGAATCTTCAGCTCATGACTGTTGTAGTAAATTAAGCCATCTATAGCTGACATAGGTTGACGAGAGATCTTCTCATGCTTTGGTTTAAATTGAGTCTTGAATAAATAACTTATTTCATATTATTCATTTACTTACTAAACAAATATCTGTTTTGTTGACCACTGTATGTGTTAGACACTAAATCTTCAGAATGAATAGCTGGAGTCCCACAAGTAATAATAAAATAGTTTTGTTTAACCACAATAAATTCTAAAATAGTGGAATAAACATTTGTTGCCTGAATAAATAAAATGCACGAAGTGCTAGGAGAGTCCAAAAGACATACCAATTCCCTAGGAAGACCCAGGAAGGGCCCTATGGATGGGTCAATACAACAGGTAAAGAAAGACTGACAAAGACGATCAAGGCAGAAGAGGGTCTCTCTTTTTGAAATTTTCTTCTCTCTAAGGTGTCCTTCCCCTTTTCAGTCTCTAGGTGAGAAAATACATGCAAAGCACTTACTGTAGTGCCTGGCACAGAGAACATGCTCCATCTGGGTTAGCTCTCATTCCTACCTGCTGTTCTTTTCAGCCTCCTTTGCTTATTCTTTTTTTCTCTTTTCATCTCTTCAACATTTTCATTCCTCAAGTTTCCATGCCCAACATTTTGCTGTACATTCTAGACGCCAGAATCTTATCTCTAACCCAGACTTTTTTTCTGTCTATCCAACCCCTAGTATCTCTAGCCCGGGTGAACCCGCACAGGAAACAAAGTCCAGCCTTCTCACTTCCTTCTCACATTGCTCCTGCCATGGTGCTCCACTCCTACATTTCACACAGGGATGTTGACATCCATCTCCTGGCCTTGGCCATCAAAACAGGTTCAACCTCTTCAGCTTGCCCCCTCCCCATATCCACCATGGACAATAGCTTACCTACCCTCTTTGGCTCCATCACCTTTCTGCTGTCCCCATGAGCCATCCTGCCTTTTGGGGTAGGGTAGGAGTCAGAGAGATCCTGTATATTCAGCTGCTCCTAAGACAGCTTTACTGGGTAACCCCTCTCTAATGTCCCATGTGCACTGCCAAGTCCTGGGCTCCCAAACTGGGTGCCTTGTCTCCACTTCTGGTTGTATTTAAGGTGGAAAAAATATATGGACTGAGAAGAGAACAGGGACGAGGATGGAATTCTGGAAAGAACCACTATTTGAAAGGCAAAGCAGAGGGGGAAGGAGCCCCTAAAAGGCTGAGGAGGAGGAATTAGACTAGAAGGCCTCAGAAGCCAGGGGAAATACTCCATGGAGAAAATGGTTAATGTCAAAGACAGGGAAAGTATGAGAAAGCAGTAAAGGAGATGACTGGATTTGGCACCAGGATGTTATAGATGACTTGGAGACAGAAGATGCACCGGGCTTTTAACATATAATGGCCATAATAAACATGAACTTGCAGATCTGATGAGCTGGTGACAACAAAGATAAGACTGGAAGAAGAGCAAGTATTTTTTTCTAATCATCCTCCAATTAAAGTGACAACAGACGGCCATCTCCAGTTCTGGCACCAGCAGACGCTAATCGAATACAGAACTAGGGCTACCACTGAATACACATTTTTGGTCTGTCTCTCTCTAAATACACATTTTTTTAAGTAATTGGTAGAGTCTGTCAACAAATGGTTATAAATAGGCATTGTATGTAAAAAAAAAAAATGGGGGTGGGGGTGGGGGAAGTAAACCCAAAATATTCCTCTTCAGCCTGTGATTATAATGAGGAGCCTCTGGGTGAGGGATGAAAAAGGAGAAAGACCCCCCCCACCCCAACACGGCATTTAGTACAAGCCCAACCACAAAGCCTCACCATCCAAAACGCCTTGCTGAAGGCTGAGCTCATCCTGTATTGTACAGTTCATAGTCTGGTGTGCAGGAAAGACGTGTCTAGGCTCTGAGCACATTTTTGGATAAGGATGAAATAATGTTCATTTACTTCTTAATTTGGAAGGAGGGCCCTGCCCACGGAATCAGCCTTTTAATGGCTATCAGGTGGGCCTGCTCTCGGGGGAGCTTGGTGATGCCATCCCTCCTGACCCCGGGAGCCCACACTGGGGTAGCAGTGGCAACAATTACAGTGCAGAAAACTGAAGCTAGCTGGCATTCTTCCAAGGCCAGCCCTCCACAGCATTGCTATCCACCGCCCAAACCTCGGCATGTTACACAAACCCTGTAATCACTGACATGAGGGCCACTAGGTGATACTTGCCAAAGGCAAAAAAACAAACATTTGAGACAACTCTTTCTAGCCTCCTCTAGTTCTTGGCAGCAGCCCTGTTGAAACTAACAATGTTTTATGTTTTGAGACGTTATCAAGGTCTCACATGAACTGGGATTCAGAACACAAGTTCTCTTTCCAATGAAAACTGGAAACACATCTGAGACAGTAAGCAAAGATGGTTTCTTAGCTCTATAATTGACTTAGAATGAAATATGAAGGAGGTGGCATCCAGCTCTTCAGAGCAGCTTTGAAAAGGTTGAGCTCCAGAAAGCACCCGCCTCAAGTGCTCAAGAATTTGTAGATGCAGATTTGAATTTGGCAGCGTGATTATGGAGCTCAACAGACAGACTTCCTGAGATTCCTGAAGCCTCTGTCCTCTCTCAAACAATCTCTCTCAAACAACAATTCTTTTAATTGTTAAAGAAACAATTAACTTTCACATCCATAATCCCAACGTGTTTCCTAAGAAATGCTAACCGTTAGACACTTGAGCCACATTCATGAAATGACTCATTTGAGGGGCAGAATCTGAATCTGTGCTGGCTGAGTCTGGAGAGAGACTCCCTCCCTAACAGTCACTTCTGCCTCTTTCATTCCCCTGACACTGGTGCTCACCTACTCACATTAAGGATGATGTGTACAGCAAAATTCTACATCTGAACTTCCATACGGAAAACCAATTAAGATGGGGGAGAAAAATGAAACAGAACTAAATTTTCCATCTGACTCAAACAAGAATGTTTAGAATCAGGCAGATTTAGAAATAGAATGGAGGGACCTGCTATCACAGTAAGGCTCGTTTTACTAGAGGATGGTACCCTACAAAGGTGTAGGTAAGCAAAACTCCGCAGAGTCAAGGCAGATTTTGAAGCTTTGGCTGATTGATCTGATGCCCTCTCCTGACTCTCACAGGGTTTGGCACATAAAAAAATCTTGGTAACAGGGAAAATTTAAAAGACAGAACTCCAGGCCAACACTCCTACACCTTGTGACCAACCTCTTTCTTGGGGGAAAGAAGGATCATCAATGAAAAAGGGGGAATATTTGTAAGTGAACACTCTGTGACAAACCCAGAGTTGGCATCCTGAATGAGCAAAAAAAGCCAAGTAAGGGCCAGTTGCAATGGCTCACATCTGTAATCCCAGCACTTTGGGAGCCTGAGGCAGGCAGAACACTTGAGGTCAGGAGCATGGCCAACACGATAGAGCTCATCTCTATTAAAAACACAAAAATTAGCCGGGCATGGTGGTGCATGCCTGTAATCCCAGCTACTCGGGAGGCTGAGGCGAGAGGATTGCTTGAACCTGGAAGGCAGAGGTTGCAGTAAACTGAGATCACGCCACTGCACTCCAGCCCAGGCGATAGAGCAAGACTCTGTCTCAGTGAAGAAGAAGAAGAAGAAGAGAAGAGAAGAAGAGAGAAGAAGAAGAAGAAGAAGAAGAGAAAGAAAGAAGAAGAAGAAGAAGAAGAGGAAGAAGAGGAAGAGAGGAAGAAGAAGAAGAAGAGGAAGAAGAGGAAGAAGAAGAAGAAGAAGAGGAAGAAGAAGAAGAAGAGGAAGAAGAAGAAGAGGAAGAGGAAGAAGAGGAAGAGGAGGAAGAGGAAGAGGAAGAAGAGGAAGAGGAAGAGGAAGAAGAGGAAGAGGAGGAAGAGGAAGAGGAGGAAGAGGAAGAGGAGGAAGAGGAAAGAGGAGGAAGAGGAAGAGGAAGAGGAGGAAGAGGAAGAAGAGGAAGAGGAAGAGGAAGAAGAGGAAGAGGAAGAAGAGGAAGAGGAAGAAGAGGAAGAGGAAGAGAGGAAGAGGAAGAAGAAAGAAAAGAAGAGGAAGAAGAGGAAGAGGAAGAAGAAAGAAAAGAAGAGGAAGAAAGAGGAAGAGGAAGAAGAAAGAAAAGAAGAAGAAGAAGAGGAAGAGGAAGAAGAAAGAAAAGAAGAAGAAGAAGAAAGAAAAGAAGAAGAAGAAGAAGAAGAAAGAAAAGAAGAAGAAGAAGAAGAAGAGAGAAGAAGAGGAAGAGGAAGAAGAGGAAGAGGAAGAGGAAGAAGAGGAAGAGGAAGAAGAGGAAGAGGAAGAGGAAGAGGAAGAAGAGGAAGAGGAAGAGAGGAGAGGAAGAAGAGGAAGAGGAAGAAGAGGAAGAAGAGGAAGAAGAAAGAAAAGAAGAAGAGGAAGAAGAAAGAAGAAGAAGAAGAAGAGAGAAGAAAAGAAGAAGAAGAAGAAGAAAGAAAGAAGAAGAAGAAAGAAAAGAAGAGAAGAAGAAGAAAGAAAAGAAGAAGAGAAGAAGAAAGAAAAGAAGAAGAAGAAAGAAAAGAAGAAGAAGAAGAAAGAAAAGAAGAAGAAAGAAAAGAAGAAGAAGAAGAAGAAAGAAGAAGAAGAAGAAGAAAGAAAAGAAGAAGAAGAAGAAGAGAGAAGAAGAGGAAGAAGAAGAAGAAGAAGAAGAAGAAGAAGTAGCAAAGTAGGAAGCTGTGCCCTGAGGCTGAAGAAGCACTCACAGGCTCCACTCCCCCACCATGCATTTTACCCAGACTTCCCTTTGAGACTGGAAGTCCCAGAAAAGCACTCCCCCTTAACTGACCAAGGCTTTGCATTTTAGAGGGGCTTACATATTAAAACAACAACAATAACAAATCAATAATTTTTTTTGAGCATCTGCTATGTTTAAGAAACTATGTAAGATGTCACGGGGAATTACAGAAAAGCATTAATTAATTAACTAATTCTTTCTTTTTTTGAGGATGTGCTAGGTACTGTTTTAGATACCAGCAAAAGTATCTCTACTTAAGAAGCTTAGAATGAATTGGGAGAATAAATGTCAATAAAAGGCAAGACATGATAAATGCCAAAGGAGTGGTAAGACAATTTAATTTAAACATTGATTACTTTGAAGAGTAAGTACTACAGAACTCCAGAGAAAGAAAGTCTATTTCTGGTTGGTTGGAGGGAGACTTCCCAGAGAAGGTGAGACTTAGGGGATGAAGCCTTACACTAAACGATCAGTAGGATTCTAAGAGGAGGATGAGCAGGAACAGGTCATCCCAGGCAGGGTGTGGAATAGTATGAGCTGGGAATTCACCAAAGTTGTTTGGACTCTGGATAGCTGGGCACCCTGGCTGCCTTGAGGAGGAAAAAGTAAGAATAGTTAGGAAAAGATGGGATGCATTAGTACTTCCAACATATAAAAGTTAGAACTGTTTTCAGTAGGTAATTGGAAGCAAGTAACATTTTTTGAGCAGAGACGAAAGGTGCATTTTAGAAGATATATCTCCATGTTTATTATACTCTGATTACTAATTAAGCTTCCAGGCTTAATTTGATAGCGCAAAAAAGTTGCTCTATACAACAGCCAGGAATAACGCTGTCACTGGAAGGGGATAGTTGACATTGTAAATATGTAAATTAGCATTCTGTATCAGAGCAGAAAGAAACCAACTGAAGAGCCCAACTCAGCAAGTACTGAACCAGTCCAGGTTGGATTGGCCAGGTAAGTCTAGATAACCAATAGGAGCAGGAAAAAAGGACCACTAGGTCTGGAATGGCATCATTGGAAGAACACGTGACAGATGTTGCTTTTGGAAGGAGATGAACTGCATGACGTGAGCAATCGAACGTGTAGGTTTAGATGTGGTGATGGATTTGCCACAGGTGCACTCTCACTCCTCAATGCGCTAGGAATAAAGCTGAAACTGCAGCATGGCCCACAAGGTCTGTATCATCTGCCCCACCTCTTTCTTGGGATCATACTCTGACCACATTTCTCAGCCTCCCTTGCAGTTGGGTGTGTGCCGGTGGAATGTGAGTGGGGTGGGAGCACCCCTTCCAGGCAGGCCTGGGCCTAGAAAACCCTCTTGTGCACAGCCTTCCATCCAGACAAGCATGCTGGCCTTGGCGGCTCATTAAAAATGGCAGAGCTGCAAAATGAAAGGAGCTGTGGTCTCCAACACACTGCTTTGAAGAGGGATGTCTAACTGCTCAGGAATACCTAGTTTGCACTTTCTGCGAATGAGAAATAAATGTCTATACTGTTTGAATGTCAGTTTTGGTTTGTTCCAGCAGTTAGCATTATCTCAACTCATCTGTCATTCCCCCAGTCTCATCTCACCCCACTGCTCTCACTGTGTATGTTCCAACCACACTGGTTTCCTCAGTTCTCTGGGCACAGTAAGTTCTGTTCATCCAGTCTAGCCCTTCACTGCTGCAAGGGTCTTTGTGTCAGCTCCTTCCTCTACCCAGAGCACTTTCTACAACTTCTTGCCTGATAGCTCCTTTTCCAGGTCTCAGATCAAGTAACGCTTCCTCAGAGCAGCATTTTTTTGATCTCCCAAATTAAGTCAGGGCAATCCCTGTTCATCTTCCATAACACATCTTACAATTCATCTTTATATATTTATTTAATGTTATTTAAATTATATTTGTTAAATTAAATATATTTAATATATGTCTCTTCTAGAAAAGCATAAGATCCAAAAAAAGGCAGGGATCATGACTCTTGTTCACCAGTGTACTGTTCATTCAACACCTAGCACCATGTGGGCGTTTGATAAACATTATGGAATAAATGAATGAACTGGAGTGCTGCAGTTACGGTTCGATTTTGAGAATGACTGCAATAGGGACAGATAGAGAGTGGAGAGAACAGAGAAGCAGGCTGAGACACAGCCCTGGGAGACACACACCAGGGTATGGCATCTACCTTCCACCCCAAAACAGAGGCTGTGTAGAAGAATAAAGTTTAGAGAAGAGAAGCTAATTAGAGAGATAATGATTACAGAATGAAGAACACTCGAGTTCTCGAGGGGCCTTAGACATCACCTAACCTGAGCTCCCCTTTGCGTAGATGAGGAAATAGAACCAAAGCTTCCTGACTCAGCTAATTGGTGTCCAGGGTGGGGTGGCCATACTAAAAATATTAGAATTGCTCTGTTTGCATTGACACCTAAGAGGGAATAGGATCAAAGTCTTTAAATTTGTGGCCAGGATAAACCTGTGGTCCTGCTGCCAGACTTAAGGGGTGCCTTGTGAAGGTCTCACAATGGACTTAAATGAACTAATGTCTCCTAAAATCTCAACTCCAGGATCTTTTCTCCTGCAAGGATTAAAGATAAGGCGGACTGTTGGAAAACATGAGGAAGGGCTAGGTCCTTATTTGGTTGTGTTTGCTCTCCTTCAAGTGAAACACTTATCTGAATGCAATAAAGAAGCTTCTTCAGAAAAATAAAGAGCAGGCCCCTTGGGCCATGGAGAGAGTCAGTTTCCTCCCCCAGTGAGACTCGTCTGCATTCACGGAGAGTGTTTTCATTTCCATGTCGAAGCTGGAGCTCCAGCCTCCCAACGGACAATTCTCCATAATGCACTCCCCCTCTGCACTGGGGACGGCCGCCTCTTGTATTAATATGATTAAACTAGCCCATCAGTCCCCTGGTATCCTTTGAACACTTGAGAGAAAGTCGGCAGCTTACTGGGGCTTTTCCAAGAGAAATATGTGCTACTAAAAAGTGATTTCTATACACATCCCTCCCTCCCTTGATCAGGAGGTAATTACTGGGGTATGAAGGCCACTGAAGCCGGGGCCTGGCAAAGCCAAGTGTGTGCTGCTTTCCTACTGCCAAAGAGAGCAGAGAGCAGACAGAGCCCTGGACTTGCTCCACTGGGGCCGGCACCACTCCTGCAAGCTTCCATGAGTGAGCTCAGTGGCATCCAAGTTCCCACAGAAACACTGCTGGTCTCCTTGGCTGGAGGGCTTGATCAGCCATCTGCTTCCCTTCTCAGGCTGCTTTCCTAGTTTATCCAGCCCAGAACCCTTGCAGAGTTTCAAATGATGCAAGTGCTATGAAGACCAGAATTTTTCCTCCATGGAATACAGTAATGTATTCATTACTTCAACAAACATTATTGAGCATCTACCCTGCACCTGTGCTGGGCTAGGAACTGATTTTATCCCATTCGATGATTATCTATTGAACACCTACTATGTATGGGAAATTGTACTCCAGTGCTATTCCCTGCAGGCAATGGGCTGGAGGTCTGGTCAAGGGCCTATTTGTTGTTTCAGTGCCCTTCTCCCACCTGAGGGTACCTGGCAGAGCTAGATAGGGCCCCTAGCCCAACAGTCCTGCTGAGTCGAAGGTATAAGCAGGAACCCAAATGGCTCTAACAGTCTTTAGCCATGAATGTTCTTTCATTTCAAGGAGCTCACATAAGACACAGGCACAGTGATACTCTTGCAAAATGAAACAAGTACCAGGGAAGATAAGTCTCTCAAGATTAACAACTGCTCATTGCAGATGGAACCAAAATGTGGAATGAAAAAAAAAGAGCTCAGTTTCTGAGGGGGAAAAAAAAAGTGTTTCACTCCAGCTCAGCATGATTTTTTAAAAATCAAAACGGTTCTATTTGTTTTTCCTTTCCTTGCCATCCCATCCAAACCACCCTATCATTGAGGTTACAGGACTTACTTGGTCAATGTCATCACTCAAGCTTCTCTTAAAGAAAAAAAAGCAGAGAATAAGTTAGAGAGGATGGGAAGGTTGGGAACTGCCTACTGTTCATATGACAGAAGAAATGGAAACCACTGAACAATTCCAACCTATCAAGCATGGTGAAAACACCACTAGGAGGAAAAGGGAGAGAGCTCAGAGGGATCAGGGAAAATCTTTTGACATGGCAGATAATTAAGACACTAAAACTAACAACCAAAGGCAGAAAGGCAAGCTGTAATTACCCAAATGCTTTCAAAGAGTGAATCCTGGAGAGGAGACAGACATGGGTGGTTCCTACTTTAACCAATGTGGATAGCCTGGTAGGGACTGGCCCTTCTGTCCCCAGCAGGGTTGGCTGCAGTCGTCGGCCTCTGACCTCCCCCGCTCCCAGACGGTGGCCATTATACCTGTGCATGCTAAGGGAAGTGGGAAATGCTGCCACATGCTCCATGCGTCTTCTGGGTCCATGGCAAGTCTCCTATAAAATTAAGGCCACTTGAGGGCAGGGACTACCCCTTCAAGCTCTTTTTATCTTACACATAGTAGTTTGCTCAGAGTCACATATATATTTGCCAACCAGAAACTGTCAGCGGGAACTCAGCATCTGGCTTGCAGGGTTTAGTGTCAGCAACACACAAGACACTGTTTCTTACAAGTAGGAAGTTCCTCAGGTTTTCTCAAATCAGTACACACTGGAGAGTGAAGAATAAACCCCGACTGATGTTGTCATGTCATAAGTCACATTTCCAAGGGGTTGCTGAAAACACCCAGCCTTTTCCTAATTATTGTGAGTTGCATAACAAGCAAAAGGCTTAATTCTACAGTCCCATCAGGTTTACCTGTATGCGGAGTTACTTTCCACTTATCTGTACAGAGAATCTGCTACATTAGGGACATGTCAGGGCAGAATTCAGTCAATGAGGCACACAGGCAGCTATAAGACATTATCAGAACCTACATTGCAGTGATTTTATACCAAGTATGTGAAAATTTAATAAGATTACAAGGAAAACAAAATGAGGTTGTTAGGAAGAAAGATGTCTTTCTGTTTCTATTCGTTATAGTTACTTCTAATTGTTTTCTCTTCTGTCCACCTTGCACCACTCAAGGAAGAGGCTACTGGAGGCTCTTTCACTGCTTTTCACCGAGGTAAGAGCCGTTTCTGGGAAAGCAAGGCTCACTCTTCTCAGCACTGAGTGTTTCTGGTCCTCTCTGACCTTGACTAGAAAAACAATCAGGAAAGAGGAGGAATGATAATAAATATGTGGTCAGCATGCCATTGTCCTCTGATAAGGAAAGTGGCTGGAAGAGCAAAATGTCCAATGGAAGCAAATTTAAAATTTTTGATTATCATTGACTGAGCAGCCAGATGGCTCTGTGGACTCTGGGGTGCAGTCACACCTAGACACGATGCCTGTGGGACTGGTCGCAGTGCTGAACCCCAGGCAAGGGGCGCTTTAGGGGAGCAATCATTCACTGCTGTGGAAAGAGCAACGCCAAGGAGAGCCACTGTGAGCTTGGGCTCCCGGAGTGCCCGCCCTGCTGCTTTCTAGCTGTGTAGCCTTGGGGGCAAATCGCTTAACTTTCTAACACTTTACTTTTCTGTAAAATGAGACTAATACTACCACCTACCTTCATCTGGGTTTCTGTGAGGGTTAATTGCACTAATGCACATCAAGTGCTGGTCCACAAAATAGAGAGGAAGTAGGGTGGCCTTTATCGTTATTATTAGAAAATCTGTTCTAGATTACCTTCCTCTCTAACACCCTAGTGTGTAAGTTAGGAATGAAAGGGATAACAACAATCAAATAAAATTAACCTGTATACAGAGAAAATACAAAACAATTACAAAGTCACAGTGTCCCCTGGCATGTGTATCAATTTTACACCTGAAGGATGTCACAAGGCTGTTAATATGTAAAGTCTTCAGAGATCTTCTTCTGCATGCAACATGCAGTTCAGATACCATCAGAGAAATAATAATATCTTTCATATTAACAGCCATCATTTACTGAGATGGCGCCCTTCAGAAGCTTACAGAAAACATGTGATTCCTGGGCTGGCACTTCTTCTCTGGATATATTACAGAATTGATGCTTTCAGCCTCTTGCATCCATGCAACTGTATTTTAAAACATTTGTAGGTCTGTGCAGACACACCACACTGTTGCCTCCTGTGAAGTTCCTGGTCAGTCACTCCTCCTTAACTTGCACTTTGCAGGTGGTCCACACACAGCACTCTACATTGACCTGATGACATTCTGGCCTATTAGATTCGCCTCATTATTCTCGACTGTCAGCTTCTCCAGGATTCCGACTTCATCTTACTCACAATCACTCATAGGTCCTCTGGCCTCTGGAATGTGATAAATATGTTTTTGGTAGCTTCCTCCAAGTCACACCACTGGAAAGTGGCATGTGTGGATAGGAAGCTAGGCAAGACGGTTACCTCAAATGGGCAGACATCTCCGAAAACTCTACAGTTCCATTTAAGACTCTACCAGCTGGCACGCTCTTATCATGCTTCTCTTCCACTCTGTCACACCCAATTAGCTATTGTTCCTCCACTCTCCTGCAACCATATCTGTGGTCTGCACCAGCAGAAAGCTGGGCCGTGAAGGTGGGAAATGGCTGAGGGCAATACAGTGAGCACAGAGCATTCCGTGTTGAGGTGTGGTGATGGAAGGGGTGTTTTGGGAACATGAGGGTGGTAGAAATAAGGCCAATGAAAAATCCACTCTGAAAAAATGTTAAGCTAGTGGACATAAGAGCTTCCAGTTTCCCTCCTTAAGAGGGAGACATAATAGAAACATCTGAGAGAGTCAATAATCCAGGGCCAAGCCTGCCCTCCACATTTTATGTTTCCAGATGGTTGGTGGTCCCCAAGCTCTATCAGACAGCATATCTTCATCATTTGGCTTCCAAGTTGATTTAGCCATATGAAAGTGTCTTTCTTTTTAAATGCTCCCATTCCGGCTCCCTTAGATACAGGCACAGTGAAAATGGCACATTTCTCTTCTATAACCTGCCCTCAGGAAGGCAGACTCCTCATTGGAGGGAGGCAGGTGATTCACCTCAATGGAGCCTGAGCCCAGCATTTGGAGGACAGACCTGGTTTCCAGGACCGCATGCTGCTTCCCACCCCTTCCTGAGCCAATGAGAGGAAATGCATCTAATTTCCAAAGCCTTTTAAGCATATTTTAGGAATCTTAAAGGAAGGCTTTTTAAGAAGGTACCAAAAGGGTAGATAGACCAATAATTCGGACTCTCTTCTCTAACTAGGAGATCCTCAGAGGTAACCCTGGGTGAGGAAAAGGAACAATAAAGCAAATCCAAGAAATGAGGGGATGAGAACAAAATACTGTTCCCCCCTTACTCTCTCAAATACCTAAAAAACACCTTGTCATGAAAAATGTCGAACATACAGAGAAGTAGACTCAGTAGCATAATAAACACCATGTACCCAACAATCATCAACTTGTGGCCAATCTTCTTACCTTTACCTCCCATCTCATCCTCCTCATATTATTTCCAAGCAAATCCCAACAATCATATTTTATCTGTAAATATTTTGGTATATATCCCTAAAAGATAAGAATCCTTAAAAAAAATCCTCATAATCACAATACTATTATATTAGTAGAAATTTAACGTGCAAAGATGAGCAATGTCTTCTAGAACATTAACAATAATTCCCTAATAGCTTCCCATTTCTAGCTAGTGTTCAAATGGTCTGATTCCACATGGTTTTTAAGCCACTTTTCTGATGAGGCCTCCATGACCTCCTGGGTGGCTGGGAGGATGCTGTTCTAGAGCACGTAGCTGGCACAGGGTAGCTCAGCATGCTTGCCGGGCACATCCTGTACTGGGTGGAGTGAGATTCATTTCATGTTGCACTTACACCTCCCTGCACACAGAAGCACTCCCATTAAAGCATTTCCCTGATTTCCGGAGCCACAGGCAGCTTCAGAAGTCCAAATACTTTTGAAGGCCACAAGGGACCCATCTTACTCCCAGCCTTCAGCACAGGTCAGTGCTCCTGCCTCCACTGGTGCCCCCACGCTGTGTGCAGTGATGCTGGAGGGACCCAGGATGGCACCCTGGGCTCCCTCTGCTTGGGTCAATTGATGTGCTGGCTGACTTTTCTGCTGGACACGGGGTGGGTTGGGCAGCACACAGCAAGATGTCAATATGTGTTAGCTGTGCCATGTGCCCTACTTTTGATTTCTCAACTAGTCAGAGCTAAGATGGTACTGAAATCTACAGGCTTTCGTCTCAGATAATGGATTTACAAAACAGACATGTATAAATGACAAACTGTGTTTCAGGCACTGTGCTGGGAGGGGTACAGATATAATTGGACAGATATCCAGGTCCCTGTCTTGGAGAGGTTCAGGATCTAACAAAGAATGTGCATAAATAACCCTATCATGATGGGCTAGAGGTACATAGAACATGCTGAGCAGGCACTGAGGGAGGTGCAATCAGCATGCAATCCTGCCAGGAAAGGTGGTGGTCAGAGTAGCTGGGAAGGCCTTGGCAAGGAAGGTTACGTTTGAACTGGATCTCAAAGGACAAGCTCGATTTTACCAGGCAGAGAAAGGCAGGACGGGTCAGTCAGGGCAAAGGGAACAGCATGAGGAAAAGCATGGTGGCACAGTGGGAGAATGGGGGAGAGGACGTGGCATGGCTGAGCAGGGAGCTAGCAGAGGAGAGGGTCGGGGAATGAGGCCAGACTGCTGGGTGGGGCCGTGCCTATGCATGGCCTCTGTGGCTTGGACTGAGTCCGGCTTTCTTCTGGAGCAAGCACTGGAGGATCACCGAGGGGTTCTAAGCAGGTAAGTAATTCTCCTGAAGAGGATTTCAGGCCCATCCCCATGGTGGGGGCCATATGTCTGGTGACAGAGCTTTCTGCACACATCACAGTATCTTTCTTCTATGTATACACCAAGGGCCAGCCCCCTGGAGAGCTAAAAAGAGTGAGGAATAACAAGGAGACAGATGATCCTGGAGCATGTTCAGGGAGGAGGGCAGGAGTCAGGTCTGGCTCAGCTCCTCAAGTCAGCAGTACTTCTTGCCTTCAGCTGAAGCTGGGAGACCCATCCTGCGGTCAGGCTGAGGCCCGCCAGAGCCCATGGCCAGGCCTAACACTAGGCTGGGGCAACTCTGCAGCTGTCTGCTCACACTCACTGCCAATCACTCTTCACTCCGCTTTGCTGCTCTGGAAATCACATCCTGGCAACTTGCCCCGTCGGACCTGGAGCCAGCCTTGCTCTCTCTACTGCAGGCATGTGGGCCTGGCCCTGAATCCCAGCCTGCTGACACGCTTCTCAAGCTACAGGCCCACTGCTTGGCCCTCTCATTCTGGCTGACCATGGGCCACAGAGAGGAATAGGTGGCAGCTGATGCTGGCAGTTGTAGACTGCACAAGCAGGACCCATCTCTGGGCTCTTCCCGTTAAGCCTGGTCTGGTGGCCAGTGTGGTGGGCACCCCACTAGACCCCCTGATCCAGTAGCAGATTCCAGAAGAAAAGGCACAGCTCCAAAGCTCATCTGAAGCAAACTCAGTTCTAATCTCCATTCACTTCTCAAACTCCCTGTCCCCCGCAGGCTTCACTGCCCTCCTAGTACCTCCCTACCAAAGGAAAAAGCTAAGTGGTCTTTTCTTCAACTGTCATTTCTCTTTTGGGGACAGAACCTGCTATTCAGGGCATCAGAAAAGCAGGGGAAATAAGGATGGGAGTGATTAAGTGCATGTCCAAAACCAGCTCTCTGATCCCATGAATTTCTTGTACCCTTGGTGTAAGTGCTCCAGAGAGAACCGAGTTGTGAAATGACAGGTAAAAATAGCTCAGTGAAAACCCTTCTTGCTTTGAACACAAAATGAAGTTGGTGCCTGTGAGTTA
Source organism: Ateles fusciceps (assembly GCA_036589455.1). Taxonomy (NCBI): domain Eukaryota; kingdom Metazoa; phylum Chordata; class Mammalia; order Primates; family Atelidae; genus Ateles; species Ateles fusciceps. Next base: position 29,278 of record JAZHEH010000439.1, read on the forward strand.
TTTATTTCTCATTTGCTTTAGAAAGAGATTGTCTAGAGAATTTGGAAACCTACATCCCATTTCAGAAAGCAGACCAGATTTCTGTGGACAGTTAGTTTGGCAGGGGGTAGAGTTTGTCTATTTTTACCATGAGAGCTCATTTTCTGGGGGACACATCACACAGTTCTAATTCTAGATGCCAACAAAGCTGCACTTCTAACCACGAAACTTGAATTAGCATTGAATGGCTTTTTAGTTTTTATTTAGGATGCATTTTAAGAAAATACAAGGCCTTCCAGCTGCTAACAGTAAGTGCCCACAAGGCGCTTATGTGAATTAAACATCTTTAACTAGGATCCATAGTCAGCCTTCCTGTGCTCTGGGAGTTTCAGGAAGTTTCAACCACAGAGTCCTGTGTTCAGTTGTGTCAGAAAATGACTGGGGTTGGATTTCTCCCAAGCTCTCAAAGGCTTTGAATCTTTGACATAGTGCTGTTAACATAGTTAACCTCTTTTCTACACAGAAGGCTTACCCAATACAACAGATTAGCAACACAAGAGAAGTTAGGTAAAGTTTCTATAGAAAATTCAGATCCTAAAGTGTTATTAAAACCATGAAAAAATGCCCAGAGCTGTGGGTGTGGTGAGCTGAAGGCTTCCCCCTGCTTTTGGTGGCAGCAGGAGCGCAGCGCAGAATCACACATTTGACGCTCATAACACGCTACCATCCTATCGTCGTGTTAGGTTTCATCTTTCCAACTGGACTGCACAGTTGCTGAGGTTAGCCTCTGTATACTGTCCCCATCTTGCCCCCATTTCCTAGTACAGTGAAGCAATGGGTGCTCTAGAATATTTGTTGATTAAATAATTGAGGTCACACATGGATACGCTAGAAACATTTTTGCGGGACGGCATTCTTTCAGTTAGTGGGATTCTGTTCTGGGTAGAGAAACTGCTTCCCTCATTCTCTCCCTAAGAACCTAAATTCCATCAAGAGGACACAATCAAACCAGCAAGAGAAACTAGTAGGACAACTGAAATTCATCACAGAAGGCCACAAAAGAGTTAATTCAGCTCTGATACGAGGATTATGAGACAAGGGTATAAGGATTACAGACAATGGATTTATAATAGAATACAACTTTTTTTAAAAAAGGACAAAAGTAGTGACTAGGGACGTTTGTTTCAGATGAAGAAATAACCACGTTAACCTTTTAAACATTTGCATCTGTGAATTGCAGAGGCTCAACATAAAGCAGATTGCCTACATCCACTGAAGCCATTCTGGCATGAGAAGTTCTCTTGCCTAAAGCAAAACAGATGTGTGAGAGGAAAAAGCAAACTCTCTGATGGGTGTATCAACATTCAGAATTATATAGTTATCTCAGGAACTGTATATTGTGTGAAGCAATGAATATGGAATCCTTACCATATTTTGTCCCTAAAAACTCAGTAATAAAAAGCAGAAACTTAATATTGGAAAAAGACTAATTACAAATGCAGATGAAAAAGTTAACAGTATATTCACATTTCATCCATACTTTTTTTTTTGGCTAACTGAACTAATCCTGCACCAGTGATTAAATATTCAGAATTTTTGGCCAAGTGCTGCCTAAGAGAGATCCACATGACTGTTCAAGCAATTAGAAAATGTGCCACATCCTTGCATGTGCTTCCAAGCAGGAATGAGCACATGAGGGACATCTGCATATGTGTTCACATATGGGATTCGCAGGCAAATCAACTTGGAAGTGGGAAAGAATACAAAGGCCACCCCACTTGAGGTGCAGGTCAGTATTTACAGAGCAGTGGGCAGGTGCTCGGCTGTCTGCTAGGTCCTGGGAAAGGCACAGGAGAAACACAGGCAAGAGCACGGACACTGAACAGGAAGGAAAACAATACCCTGGAGGGCACAGCCGCCTGGCCCAAAAGAAGAGTCTTTACAGTGGGGAGGGGAGGACAGAGCATGGACGAACTCTCAACAAGTAATTATCTGAAACCAGGCTGGGAAAGTCGTTCAAGGAAATTTCAAATTTGAATGATAGGTAAAATGTGTATATGTAACAGATGAGAAGTGGCTACACAACAGTCAAGATTAATCTGGTAAAGATAACGGCTGATAAGATTTAAATGATCCCAAATATTTGTATTATCACATTACAGAAATGAAGTCATATGAACATTCTGTTCACATACACACACACGCACACACACAATCAAAATTTAGCACTAAATGCAGCTTGGAGGACTTAAAATTGTACTGGTACACATGAGTTTAATAATAATTGATAGGCTGGTGTGGTGGCTCATGGCTGTAATCCCAGCACTTTGGGAGGCTGAGGCAGGTGGATTGCCTGAGCCGAGTAGTTCAAGACCAATCTGGGTAACATAGCGAAACCCTGTCTTTACAAAAAATACAAAAATTAGCCAGGCATGGCGACGTCTGCCTATAGTCCCAGTTATTTGGGAGGCTGACATGGGAGGACTGCTGGAGCCCAGGTGGTTGAGGCTGCAGTGAGCCATGATCACACCACTACACTCCAGCCTGGGCAACAGAGTGAAACCCTGTCTCAAAAAAAAAAAAATTATAATAATAATTGTGTACACAGATGGAAAAGTAAATATATTTCTTTTTTTTTTTTTTTTTGAGACAGAGTCTTGCTCTGTCCCCCAGGATGGAGTGCAGTGGCATGATCTCAGCTCACTGCAACCTCTGCCTCCGGGATTCAAGTGATTCTCCTGCCTCAGCCTCCCAGGTAGCTGTTATTACAGGCATGCAACATCACGCCAGCTAACTTTTGTATTTTTAGTAGAGATGGGGTTGCTCTATATTGGCTGGGCTGGTCTCGAACTCCTGACCTCAGGTGATCCACCCACCTCGGACTCCCAAAGTGCTGGGATTACAGGCATGATCCACCTTGCCCAGCCAATATATTTTCACTAACAGTTTTTCTACTTATGCAGTTATACAAATTAAACATTAGATATAATCTCTACCTGAAGTCACACAGCATTTATTTATCACTTAAAAAAAAAGCAAGGCCAGACACAGTGACTCACACCTATAATCCCAACACTTTGCCAAGGCCAAGGTGGGAGGATTACTTCAGTCCGGGAGTTCAAGACCAGCCTGGGGAGCAAAGCGAGACCCCATCTCTTCAAAAAAAAAAAAAAAAAAAAATAGTTGGATGTGGTGGCACATGCCTGTGGTCCTAGCTATTCAGGAGGCTATGATAGGAGGATCACTTGAGCTGGGGAGTTCAAGGCTGCAGTGAGCCGAGATGGCACCTTTGCGCTCATCCTGGAGGACAGAGGGAGATCCTGTCTCAAAAAGAAAACCAAAAAAAGCAGTGATTTGTACTGCAGATAATGGAGTCATGCAGTACTATAAAAATCTCCTCTCATTTTGTATTTATTATGAGTATTGGCAAAAGAGAGGGTCATCTTCATTTTCTTCTGATTTTCTAAATATAAAATATTTGCTGAAATTGTTTTCTAATACACAAAATTGTTTGGGTGAAAGAAAAATAATTATAAAACACAAGTACCAAACACTCTCCAATAAAAACACTCAGATAATGATCCATTTGAAAAGAATGAGGTCCAAATATAGATTTTATGAGTAAACAAAGGTTCCGTATTGCAAAATTAATAGACCGTTTTCACATTTAATTTCATGACCACTTCCTCTATTTGACTCTTCTGTGGCATAGCTTGAGATGTCTCTAAGCCCTGCCACTTCTGAAGGAAAATATACAGAACAAAAAGATATGTTGTTAATCAAAGACTCTGACATCTGAATTTAATAATCAGATGCCATTTGGAGTCTATGTAGTTTTTCAACAGCGTAACACACAAATCAATCAGCACATACATTTCAACAGTGATTAATCACTTTTCACATGCACATCTGTGATTCCTTATGAAACATTCTTAAAAGTAACCTCATAAGAAAGGAGGATGAACCTGTGGGTCCACAAGGATCATCATGAAGCCATGAGGAGATGTGGAGTCAGTCTTTTCCTAAGTCTCTCACTGAATAAAGCTACTGTGCCTTTATTTACATATTTTTCCCATCTGAAATGGTCTCTTTCTCTTTTAAAGGCTCACTCTCTTTTTTTGGAGTCTTCTGGGAATTCCATGTAGGAACATTTTTCCTCTTCCCACCTAATATCTGACCTGCTCATTATTTTCACTGCTACTCACTTGCTTCTGTAGCACTCACTGTTGGGTGTTGTTAGTTATCTTCATGTACGTCTACATCCTGTTCCCTAACTCAGTTATAGGCTCTTCCAGGACAAGGAACTATGGATTATATGCTTTCCATGTCTATGGCAACCTTCCTAAATGTGTGATCCTTGAATCATCAGAAATTGCCTGGATGTTTGATCAAAATATAGCTCAGAGATCCTGAAGCTACATGAAGGGAGGGCCTAGGAAGCTGCATTTTCAGCATGCTGCCCAGGTGACTTTAATGCATACCAAGGATTGAGGACCCCTGTACACAAGGACTAAAAGAGTGCTATGAACAGAATCAGTACCTTATATTTGTTGAATATAAGGGTACACAAAGTAAAAAAACCCAAACTAGAACAACAAAACCAACCAACCAAACAAAAAAACAATGTGCAAAGTTAAAGGAGTTGGGATTATTTAGTCTTGTGCTTATAAGTTTAATCACAACCCAATTATCTTTGCATGAAGTTGACCGTATACTAAAGTGTTATTTTAAAGAGAATTCTTATTTTCTAGTCGCATGGTTGCTGAATAAGGCAAACGATCTCCCCTAAACTCCTAATTAGAAGATCATAATGGTCATCTCCTTTCCTCTTCTCCACCCTTCCCTATTGACCTTCCCCAAGAATCCTTTTCCTTGGCTTTCCTTCTTGTCTCTATTGTTTTTTCCCTGCTTCTTGTCTATGAGACTGACTGGTTTTCATTCATCTTACTGTGGCTTGCAGCTTCAAGAACAGAGAGAGCAAGCCACAAAGACAAATTAGAACAAGATACCCCTCTCTGTGCCAGAAAGTGTGACTTGGCAAATGGAGGACAGGCTGTGCCCCTGTGCAGTTAGCAACCTGTGAAACTTGTATGTGATAGCCTGTCAAAAAAGGTGGAGGAAAGCATCTGGGCCTACCTTTTCCTGAAGATGGCTTTTTAAAATTTCTGTTTTTGGCTGACTTCACTCTTTTCTCTATATGCTATTGAGTAACAAGAAAAGTTCCAAACATCATTCACTGCGATGCTTGGAGGAAAGCTGCACGTGCCACATTACTGTAAGACTAGTATAAAGGACTGGCATTTTATTTCCACAAGGAATGAATAAAGGGAAAAGGTAACACAAAGAACCTTGGTCTATAAAGGACACAAAGGAATTCTCATCTCCAGAGATATTTTGAAATAATATAAGAAATGACCCATCTGTGGTGGTTTATGGTTGATCTAATTAAGACGGCCTCCTGGGGCCCCTTCTTTCTCAGAGACGGCACTTTTCCTTGATGCCAGGTTCCTAGTTCCTGCCTCTTCTGCCACTTCTTCTGTGGGAAGCCACCCAAGGCCCTCAGGGGCCCTTTCAGAACCTTGGGTCTAAAGTCACTTCTTACGCCCTCGGTTATGATATTCAGTAGAAAGCTGGTGGTAGCTACAACAGCGAGCACTCAAGCCAGTCTGTAAAATATACAAAATTACTTTCCTGAAAATATACAGATTTCTCAGGGTACAGTTGTATCAGGACTGCATTTCTAGTCTAGCAGATTTCTTACAGTCTCAATAGACTGTGAATTTCTAAACGGCAAGGACTGTCTCCATTATTCCAGTGCCTAAAAGGGCCTAGCAAAGAAGCTTCTCAGAAAAGATGCTTACTGATTAAAGGGGCTTGATTAGCTCAGTTAGCAAATTCTGCCTCCAAAAGTCCTTCTCTATTTGGCTCCTGGAGAATATTTCCTTTGGTGTGTCACTCCGCAGCCCCATCCTCAGTCACAGATTTCTGGTCCCTGAACCCTGGATTTCCAGGTGTCATTCCAAGGTCAGGTGGAACCAAAGCCTCCATGATCTTCATCCCCTGGTGTTACTCCTGTGATTATGTTATGTTTGGTGGCAAAAAGAATTTTGGCCGGGTGCAGTGACTCACACCTGTAATCCCAGCACTTTGGGAGGCTGAGGCGTGTGGATCACAAGGTCAGGAGTTCGAGACCAGCCTGGCCAACATGGTGAAACCCCATCTCTGTTAAAGATACAAAAAATTAGCTGGTGTGGTGGCACATGCTTGTAATCCCAGCTACTCAGGAGGCTGAGGCAGGAGAATCACTTGAACCCAGAAGGCGGAGGTTGCAGTGAGCTGAGATGGCGCCATTGCACTCCAGCCTGGGTGACAGGGCAAGACTCTGTTTCAAAAAAAAAAAAAAAAGAATTCTACAGATGCTATTAAGGGTACTAATCAGAGATCATCTGCATAGCCCTATCCTAATAACATGAGCCTTTTAAAAGCAGGGAGTTTTCTCCGGCTTGTTGCAGAAGAGAAGTTGAGAGATACTAAATGTGAGAGGGATTCAACATGAGGAAGCTTCTCCATTGCTGACTTTACCATGAAAGGGACAGTAGGACAAGAAATTGAGAAGCTGAGGTAGTCCTTGCAGAGATAACAGGGACTTCAGTCCTACAACCACAGCAACTGAATTCTGTCAACAACCAGAACCAACTTAGAAGACGTTTCTTCTGCAAATCCTCCAGGTAAGAGCCCAGCCTGACTGACGCCTTGAATTCAGCCCTCTGAGATCCTAAGCAGAGAACCCAGTTGAGCCTGCCCAGCCTAGAGAACTGTGAGGTACTAAACAGGTGTTATTTTAAGCTGCTAAATTTGTGGTAATTTGCTATACAGTGATAGGAAATAAATGCAACAGCCCCCTGGGCCCTTCTATAGCAGTACCCTCCTTATCTTCAGTTCAATCAGTTTTCTACTAGGAGAGATAAAGAATGGTCATGAGTAGGTGCAAAATACAACAATTATGATGACTGCTACTGCTGTCCTTGTTCACTGACCCATTATCCAACTGCTTCACTCTCTCTGGTTTGTGCTTCCCTCCCCAAACCCACACATCCTTCACATCTTCCTCTCTGTCCTTGGTCTAGGTGGGCTTTGGCACTTTATGGTAAAAGCCTCTATCCTCCAGCTATATCCTTTATGCTCCCAGGAACCCACCTGGCTTCAACCTAAGCAAGTAGAAATATAAATAAAGACGAATGTATGTGTAGATCCTGCAGAACATCTACGGTAGGGTCTGGGGCAATAAATGGGTGTCTTTAAGAGTCAGATCTTTTTTTTTTTTTGAGACAGAGTCTTGCTCTGCTGCCAGACTGGAGTGCAGTGGCATGATCTTGTCTCACTGCAACCTCTACCTCCCAGGTTCAAGCGATTCTCCAGCCTCAGCATCCTGAGTACCTGGAACTACAGGTGCGCTATAGTCTCAGCTACTACAGGCGCTCTATAGTCTCACCACGCCTGGCTATTTTTTTTTTTTTTTTTGTATTTTAGTAGAGACGGAGTTTCACCATGTTGGCCAGGATGTTCTTGATCTCCTGACTTCGTGATCCACCTGCCTCGGCCTCCCAAAGTGCTGGGATTACAGGTGTGAGCCATCGCGCCTGGCCCAAGAGTCAGATCTTATTTGAACAGAAATAAGTGAAATTAAGATCTCTGACAAGCTGGGTGCAGTGGCTCATGCCTATACTTCCAGCATTTTGGGAGGCCAAGGCAGGTGATTCATCTGAGGTCAGGAGTTCAAGACCAGCCTGACCAATATGGTGAAATCCCATCTCTATTAAAAATACAAAAAATTAGCTGGGTGTGGTGGCATGTGCCTGTAGTCCCAGCTACTCGGGAGGCTGAGACAGGATAATTGCTTGAATACAAGAAGTGGAAGTTGCAGTGAGCTGTGATCACACCACGGTACTCCAGCCTGGGCAACAGAGTGAGAGTGAGACTCTGTCACAGAAAAGAAAAAGATCTTTGATATACAACTAAGGGCCAGGCGCAGTGGCTCACACCTGTAATCGCAACACTTTGGGAGGCCAAGGCGGGTGGATCACTTGAGGTCAGGAGTTCAAGACCAGCCTGGCCAACATGGTGAATCCTCATCTCTACTGAAAATACAAAAAAAATTAGCTGGGCGTGGCAACGTGCACCAGTGGTCCCAGCTATTCAGGAGGCTGAGGCAGGAGAATCACCTGAATCCCAGAGGCAGAGGCTACAGTGAGCCGAGATCAAACCACTGCACTCCAGCCTGGACAACAGTCCGAGACTCAGTCTCCCCCTTCTCCCCAAAAAAGATCGCTGATATATAACTAAGGTTGCACAGGCTTGAGCATCTGGGACTGAGACAGCTGCAATCTTGGATACTCTTAGTGATATCTAAGATAAAAGTTCTGCATCTGAGATACATATCTGAGATTAAAATTCCCATTTGTAAGGTTCAGGGCTTTACCCAAACTACATGGTGCTCAGCAGAATGGCCATCAAGAATCTAGCACTGTTGGCATTTCATTTCTCCTTTCAGAAACCCCACTTTCCTTGGCTTTAATGGAAAGAACCCATCAAATAAAGCTCTTATTTTTAAGAGAGAAGGGACATGCTTTTCAAGTGCCTTGCTTGATCCCCTATCATAACTAATCCTTTCTCCTTAAGCAACCTTGTCAATCCTGTTTTTAGGACCAACTTTATTCTGTTTTGCAGTGTAAGTAGTTGTTTATAGATGCCCCCTCCCACCCTTGCCCTGGCCCTCTCTGGCTCCTTAGGGGTAGGGACCATGTCCCATTGATCTTTATACTTCCCTAGGGCCTGCACAGTGGGCACTGAATACCTGTTGAAGGAGTTTAATTTCAGCATGGAATTAGATTTATAGTGGAGATTTCCTTTGCTGTTAGGTTTCAGGTAGTTGCTTAAGACCCCTTGATCCAGGGGAGAAAAAGGCCAGATGGCAGTTGCTGCTCAGTCTGCTCCTGGAATCTCCCCCACTGGAGTAAGGAAGGGGCTGCTGGGAAGTGATGGTCCCATCACCCTCAGGAGGTTGAAAGAAGGGGCAGGGGAAGGAAGCTGCAAGGGCCGACCTCACTTCCTATCCCTCAGCCAGCAGTGAGCACGGCTGCTTCTCTAATTTGATCTGTTCTCTTCCTTGGCAAAGACCAAGTGCATTCTCTGTACATGAAACAATGCAGTTGCTGTTTCAAAGCAGACAAAAAGAGTGAGGGTGGGAAAATGTGAGGAAAGCCTTTTTTTTTATTTAGTTTTTTAAAATGTATGTTGTAAGAGAAGTTGTCATTAAGAAAAAATATGCAGTAAATTCTGAATCATGAAAAAAAAACATTTCCCATTGTCCTTTAAAATCTACTCGATTTAACTATTTATTCAATCACTCAGCACACTTCAAATGTGCCCTGATTAGGTTTGGGGAGATTTGTGTATGTGCTTGTATTCTAGACTGGAGGGTCTCCAGGGCTGAGACCACAATTCATCTTCATATTCCTATTGCCTAGTACAGTGCCTGTGACAGCAAAAGCTCAGGAGATGGCAGAGCCACAGAGACTGAAGGGGGCCACAGAAGCAAAGAGGAAAAAGGCAGAGCCAAGGGGCCCGGGGAGGCCAAGTGCTTCAGGGAGAAGGGGGTGACAAGCACTGGCAAATGGCACAGAAGGGCCAAGTCGGCTCCTCCTGAAAAGGAGCCAACGGGTTCAGAAAACCCACTGGTCACCTGTAGGAGGCTGCTATGGTTTGTCCCTCCAAAATTCATATGTTGGAAACCCCAAGGTGATGGTACTAGAGGTAGGGTCTTTGGGGGTGATTAGGCCCTGGGGGCTCCACCCTCATGGATAGGATTTGTGCCTTTATCGAAGAACCTGAGGGTGAGAGTTCTTCCCTTTCCCCCTTTTGCCCTTTTGTCCCTTCTGCCATGTGAGGACTCAGTGTTTCTCTCCTCTGGAAGATGCAGACACAGGTACCATCTTGGAAGCAGAAAGGAACCCACACCAGACACCAAATTTGCCGGTACCTCATTCTTAGACTTTCCATCTCCAGAATTGTGAGAAATAAACTTTTATTGTTTATAAATTACCCAGTCTGTGGTATTTTGTTATAGCAGCAGGAATGGATTTAGGGGTATTTAGGAAAGAAGGCTGATTGCAGTTGGGTCAAAAGTAAATGGAAGGAACATTCACTGATATATCTACAAATAAACATGTTCTCACTCATAGGCGGGTGTTGAACAATGGGAACACATGGACACAGGGAGGGGAGTATCACACACTGGGGTCTGTCGGGGGGAAAGAGGGGAGGGATAATGGGGGGGTGGGGGAGTTGGGGAGGGATAGCATGGGGAGAAATGCCAGATATAGGTGATGGGGGAGGAAGGCAGCAAATCACACTGCCATGTGTGTACCTATGCAACAATCTTCCATGTTCTTTACATGTACCCCCAAACCTAAAATGCAATAAAAAAAAAAAAAGAAAAAAAAATGCATCTAAATGTCATCAACACAGTGAGACCCTGTCTCTACTAAAAATACAAAAATTAGCCAGGTGTGGTGCCAGATGCCTATAGTCCCAGCTACTCGGGAGACTAAGGCAGGAGAATTGCTTAAACCTGGGAGGTGCAGGTTGCAGTGAGCAGAGATTGCACCACTGTACTCCAGCCTGGGCAACAGAGAGAGACTCCATCTAAAAACAAACAACAACAACAACAACAATAAAAAACTAAGTATACACTGTTACATAACTGGCTAAATAAGCCATAGAATACCATGCAGCAATTAGAAGAATAAAGTAGACCTTTATCAGGGTTTCTCAATCTCGGCATTATTGACATTTCAGGTGGAAAATTCTTTGCCACGGGGCTGTTTTGTGCATCGTGAGATGTTTAGTACATCCCTGACCTCTACCTACTAGATGGCAATAGCACTCCCCACTCAGGCTATGACCACCAAAAATGTCTGCAAAAATTGCCAAATATCCCCTGGGGGACTCACTAGCCCCTGTTTTGAAAACCACTAATTTATACTTACTGATCTGGAAAGATCTCCAAGACAGATCGCTAAGAGAAAAAAGTATGTGGCAGGAAAAAACCCACAACATTTTATATGATACTATCTATGTAAAAAAAAAGTATCGTACACACCACAGCTCCATAAATCCATGCTGTATACATAAGCACATCTGAAGTGGTCTATAACGTCAAAACTGTTAGGAGTGGTCACCTCTGTGGAGGGCGACAGGAAATAGGGGTCAGAGTGAATTTTGGTTATATTTGTATGGCTGTGTTTAAACAGATAATGAAAATGGAAATGCATTTGGTGTTAAAATTAGTTAATGAATGGAAATTGAAGATATGGAGAAAGCACATGCAAACACTTTGGACGGGTTTTAGTGGTAAGAGAGAGGCAGAATTCATGGAAGGAATTTTTAGAATGTGGGAAAATTGAGCACTGCTAAATTCAGTCAAGTTACAATTTTGTATAAAGTACTATGAGGAGGGGGTGCATACCTTCTAGAATGCTTCTACTTATTAGCTCAAGATTTCAATAATGCTTTGCCAGCAATGACTTTCCCACTAGAGTTAAATATGCATGAAATGACAGAATTCCTCTTTCTGTTTTTCTACCACGTTTCTTTAATTTGTGCTTCTTTGGTGTGTGTACAGCTTTCTCTAACTAAAGTGCTGATGCCATTATGGAAACTGTCACTCTTCAGAGTTGGAAAGACCCAAGAATAAAAGCTGACTCTGACTTGTTTGGTCTGGCATGGCTGGTGATACTGCAAGAGTGTACTTGTTTTTCATTAATTTGTTTGTCATTTTTCTCCATGATCTATGGAACATTTATTTTCCCTGAAGCAAAAAGACCTGAAATGCCAAAGGTTTTTCTTGGTTTCTGCTGGGGTAATGAATTGTTAGAGAAAGAGATTTTCTTATATGCTATTTTATTGTAGAAAGAGACATTTTGTGACCTTTTGCTGTTTTACAGTGATAATGAATTTTCTTACAGACTTGAAAACTTTGGGCTTCTATGTTAAAATAATAAAGTTTGAGGAATAACATTGACCTGGACCTTTGGAGAATTAATCAAATACAGATTTAGGAAAATTGATGAGTTTGGGCTTTACTAAGACACTCTAGTTTATTACTGTCATCAAGGCAGTATACAGATTTATATCACATAAAAACATGCAGCAATTAATTACAGACCCATATCCCTGAACAGAGATTTTCGACACTCTTGGTGGAGGGAGGTTTAGGACCAGAAGACTTCCAGCCTGATCAATGTTGCTTTGTTGCCTTTTTTCTTTGTTCTTTTTCAAAAATTTAATTGCAAAAGTAATAGGTATACTGAGTTGAATTAAAAGGATACTAAAAATTGTCCATAATCTCACCTCCTAAAGCTAACTGACCATTATAACATTTTGGTACATTCTTTCTAATCCTGTTTTGATGTCTATATTATTATTTTTTTTACACAAATGAGATGATACTGAATATAAAATTTTATTATTTTGTGGTTTTTCTTTTTAAATATTGCATATAATGTTTTGTTTCTAATCTCAAAACACTTTAAAGGAAAACTATAAGAACACTAATACATTCTACCTTTTTCCCCATGAATGTGATGATTAGATCAATTTTTCACATTCTCTGAAATTATAGGTGTGTTTATGCTTTTATTTTTGAGAGGTGGGAAAACAGGCTCATTGAGTCCAGGAGGCAGGCCAAGCTCACATAATGATGACACTGGGCAAGATGCTCTGTGTCCCTTGGAGACAGAGTAACTGACCAATGGGTGTCCCAGTGACTACTTTGACTAGCCAAACAAATGCATGGTGTGTAGTAACAGGCCATAGAAATCTCTCAGCTTTTTACAGAGGCATGAGCATGGGGAATTTTCCTCTTTTGCACACAGTAGTGGCACTCTTAGTCACCTAGTTTCTCTACTAAAACTCTTTCTGGGGGCTTTTTCAGATTTGTCTATACTGATCCATAGTACTTCTGCAAGATCAGAGGAAGTACTTCAAAGAAGTCAGAACCCATAGCCTAAGTGGGGTTTCCCTAAGAATGTTCATAGGAGAAGAAGTCTGCTACCTGATTCTTGATTTCCAGGGACCTTCTTCTAGAGTGGTAGATACTCAGCTCCTTGCCATTTTTTAGAAGCTTGGGTTTTTTTTCTAAATGTTAACATAATAAGAAAACCGGGAACAAAGGAAAAGAGACCAAACTTCTGAGATGAGCTCTAAAATCTTCATGTCTTGCTGGCTTGAATGTATCTCAAACTTTTTTTCATCAAATGCATCACATTACTTTAGGATCAGAAAACATTTTAGGATTTGGATAATCTGAAAGATAATGTAAATTGCTATAAAACTAGCTTCAGTAGAAACTTCGGGGAAGAAATTATAAATACTTATGATATAATTTGGATATCTGTCCCCTCCAAATCTCATGTTGAAATGTGATCCTCAATGTTCGAGGAGGGGGCATAGTGGGAAGGTGTTTGGGCCATGGGGGCAGATCTCTCATAAATGGCTTTATGCCCTCCCTGAGACTTGTTCTGTTCATGTTTAAAAAGATGTTCTTTAAAAGAGCCTGGCATCTCTCTTGCTGCCACTCTTGCTATGTGGCACACCTACTCTCCCTTCACCTTCTGTCTGAGGCCTCATGATAAGCTGAGGGAGATGTTTGCACAGCCTGCAGAATCATGAGCAAAATAAACCTCTTTTAAATTACCCAGTCTCAGGTATGCCTCTAAAGCAACACAAAACAGACGAATACAATTTATAAAAACAGTTCTGAAATTTAAGGTCTTACATCTCTGTCTTTAACTGGATATCTTAGAAAAAAATATTTAGTCTTAAATACTCATGCAAAAAATTTAAATTATAAAGGCTGAGCTTCAAATTGGGTGAAAGACCTCTAGACTAGACTAGGGGCTCAATATTCAAATTGTAGTCAGAAACCCAGCAGCATTGGCACCACTCAGGAGTCTGTTAGAAATGCTGAATTTGGGCCCCACCCCAGCACAACTGAATCAGATGATATGTGTGCACATACAGGTATAAAAGGCACTGCTTTAAGAGTAGGGTAGTAGACCAGACATCTGGAATGCCACTGTTTTCACCTGGTATTTCCAGGTGAGTTCTTAGGAGATGCAGGAAAGTTATTAGACCTGTTCACAGCCTGCTCTTCCTTCCCCATTAATAGCCTAATTTCTGGTATTATCTCTTCATCATGACTTTACTAATCATCAGAATCTGCCCCCTACTGCTGAGAGAGTCAGTAGCTCATAACTATCTGTGATTTTCTGAAGTAGGAAAACAATGCCAAGATTACTGTCTTCTTGGTTTTCAGTCAGGTTAAGATAGGTAGAAAAGAGGATGGCTGGTTTAAAAGCATTTTAACAGCTGGAGCACTGTACTGGTAACATAGTGCATTTTGACAGATATGGTTAATAACTCTAAGGAGTGCATTTTTCTCTCACTTTTGTTTCTAGAAATAAAACAGCCTATAGGCAATATAAGTTTTCAGAAGTATTCAAAAGTAGACTTAGGGTCAGGAATGTGTTTGGCTTAGCAGTTACAATTTAAACTCAAATCCAGTTGGTCTTTAATTTAGCGTAATCACCAAACCCTGATAAAGTGCCACCAAGTTATCTAAAAGCAAGCAGATACTGCACAATGGAAGAGTTGATGTCATCCTTGCAGCTGCCAGACCATCAACAATTTGGAAAGCAATCTTAAAGGGAAAATGTAAAATATGAAAAATGTAGTTCTTAGCTTTGCTTATATGCTCTTCCAAGTGTCTGTGATTTATGTGCATCTTTTTCCTTTTTTAAATTGGATTTTTTTTCACTGTCATTATTTTCATTTAAAAAATGTTTATTCATTTCAGCTCAATGCAGGGTAAATGCCACTCTTTATAATTTGCGGAAAGACGAAGAAAAAGAATCCCATATACATTTGAAAATATGCTTACAATTAGAAAAAGGGAAAGGTTTAGATTCTTTTTCAGTCTCTAACACTTGTTTTTTAAAACATTAGTTGTTAATTAGAAATCAAGTACTATATTCTAACTTGCCCACAAAATAACCCAGATCCAATCTTCAACTTTCTTTAAATAAAATATATTTATATCACAAATAATTCTTATATCTCAGTCAAAAGATAAGAAAAGGTAGTACTTAAGCTGGCTTTCTCTTTCTTCTTTTATTATTTTTTTCTTTCTTGAGAAAGAAGCTATAAGAACTGAACTATTTTTTTGGAAGGAGTTTTACAAAATGATGTGAAAGAAGGAATCTGAAATGAATATAAATAGTTCAAATACCCATGACTTCCTGTTTAAGTCATTTTAAATTTATACTAATGTCAGTCTCAAGTAAACTTGAGTCTCTTAAACTTGCCATTAATTAAGCCAAATCTAAGCTTTCTTACATCTCACTTTACAAACAAGCATTAGTTATTACAATTAAGTACCTCTGACATCTCTCCAATCTTTTCCACAGATCTTTTTTAAAGGTTCAAGTCTTCCTTATGTCTTTCCTTTTTTCTTTTACTTCTTCTTCCTTTTTTTTTTTTTTTTTGAGACAGAGTCTTGCTCTGTCACCCAGGCTGGAGTGCAGTGGCACGATCTCAGCTCACTGCAACCTCCACCTCCCAGGTTCAAGAGATTCTCTTGCCTCAGCCTCCCGAGTAACTAGGATTTCAAATGCATACCACCAGGTTCGGCTAATTTTTGTATTTTTAGTAGAGACAGAATTTTACCATGTTGGCCAGGCTGGTCTCGAACTCCTGACCTTATGATCTGCTTGCCTTGGTCTCCCAAAATTCTGGGATTACAGGCATGAGCCACTGCGCCTGGCCCCTTTTTCATTTTTTCTTTAAGGAAAGACATTTGTTCAACAACTACTTATTGTGCTACTGTTCACAATCATTTAAAAAATAATTGTGCCAGATGATGATATGTGCTCTAAAGAAAAGGCAGGTATTGGGGGCAGGGGGTACCTATAAAGTGCCTAGAACACGGTGCATTGTCAACAATGGTTAGTTTCTTTTCTTCATTGCTCTCCATGTGATTCCTCTCAACTTCTTTTACTTAATCGTGTATATACCTATATACCCTGATTCAAAACTGCTTCTGTGAAGGCATTTAGGAAAGAAGACAAACAGCGCAGGTATTAGCCCTCACATATTAAAGGGAGAAGCTAAAGCTGACTGCGAGCTCCTTTGCTGGGAAAACAGTATGAAGCCCCAGAAAGTAAGTCAGAGAGATACTAACAGACTTTTACAAACATTCCAAATTTGAAAATAAGGACAGGTTACAGGACAGAATGGAAGCCTCCAAGGGAGAACCTCTTTGGTTGCCATGGGTCAAGAGCATCAGGTATCACCTACGATAGGAGGCCCCAGAGCATCCCTGGCATACTGGAGGGGAAAGAGCACCTACAGGGAGTTCATCATAATAGGGGCATAGCCAGCTGCATACCTAGAACAGAGTCCAGATAGTGACAGGAGACTGTGAAGCTGGCCCCAGATCAATGGCTCCATCAAATAGAGCCCACCTAGACATGACTTTCCCTTTCTAAGATGGCCCACTGTACCAGTCACTTCTCATCCATAGGCAATTAGCTCACTAAACTAGTTATAAATATCTTTTTTTTTTTTCTTTTTGGAAACAGAGTCTTGCTCTGTCACCCAGGCTGCAGTGCAGTGGTGCAATCTCAGCTCACTGCAGATTGGGTTCTGCCTCCTGGGTTCAGGCAATCCTCCCACCTCAGCCTCCCAAGTAGCTGGGACTACAGGTGTATGCCACCACATCCAGCTATTGTTTTTTTTTGTATTTTTTAATAGAGACGAGGTTTTGCCATATCAGCCAGGCTGGTCTTGAACTCCCAGCCTTATGCAATCCACCCACCTTGGCCTCTCAAAGTGCAGGGATTACAAGCATGAGCCACTGTGCCCAGCGCCTCTTGCCTTTATACTTGAGATTATTCTAACGCTTTTTTGAGATGGATTCCAAGGATAATCCAGCTATATCATTTTTAGTAAAAACCAGCCTACAAAGGAAAATTTATATCTTACCCACATGATTGAATCAGGCCCACCCAGGACTTCCTCTCAGCTGAAGCACTTCAACATTTGGAACTTTGATTACATCTGCCAAATCCTTGCAGGCAGTGCCTAAACCAGCCTTTGTTTGGATAACTGGGAGATAAATTGCTGGACTTTGACTAGAGCTGTCATTCCAAAGAATTCTGGGACCCACAGTCCTAACTGCAAAACAAGAGTCTCTACAAATAAACTGCCACAATTTCTGAATTTTTTTTTTTTTTACTTCACTGAGAGTTTCCGGCCAAACAGGAAGTGCTGAAACTTCAGCATCTATACAACCACCTGTGGAATTAGCAGATATTTCTTTATTCTGGGATTAAAATAGTGCAGGCACGAAGGGACTTTCCTGTAGACAACAGCAATAGCTGTTTTTAAAATTCTACAAACTAAGAATAGGAGGGAGTTTCTTACACTAATAAAGCATATAAAAGAATCTACAACCAATATCATACTGAATGGTGAAATGTTGAAAGCTCTCCCTCTGAGGAATGGATTGAGAAAAGGATGCCTGCTGTCACCACTTTCATTAAATACCAAACAGGATTAGTACAATAAGATAAGAAAAATAAGTAGAAGGTATAAGAATGGAAAGCAGAAAACAAATTGTCATTATTCACAGGTAATTTCCTTATAGATACACAAACCTGACAAGTGATTAGGTTTAACAATGTCATTGATTGGATACAAGATCAAATATCAACTACATATCAAAAAGTCAACTGCATTCCTATATACTAACAGAACTCAGAAAGAAAAGAGGACCACTTACAATAGCAATAAAACCAAAGTATCTAACAACAAAATCTTATTAAAGATTTTGAAAATTGTAACACTTTATGGGAAATAGTCATTTGAGAAGATTAAATCAATGGAGACATACTTTGTTCGTGGAGAGGAAGACCCGACATTGTTATAAATCTCCAATCTCACTAAACTGTAAACCTACTTTGCATTCATTCTATTATACCTAAAACACATTTAAGAGCCAAATGTAAAAGATTAAACCTTTATAGGACTAGAAGGTAAGATAAGTGAATATTTGAACTCAGAACTTCTAAACATATAAACACAATTGAAGAATTCTACAAAGTGAAAGTTTGCAAAATATACATTTAAAATCAACCAAAAAATAAAATTAAAAGTTGAACAACAAAGAAAAAATTTTGCTTCAGAAGAATGAATATTTTAACGTATGAAAAGTTCTTATAAACTTATAAGAAAAATATTTTTCTTATGATAAAAAAAGAATAGAAACAAGTGATTATGGACCCAGAGTAGCAAATAAACATGAATAAACAATTCTAGCCTTAGCAGTAATCAAAGAAATCCAAAGTAAAACAATACATTATTTTATCTACAAAGTTGACATGTTTTAAAAATGCTAAGATATCCTATAGCCAAGATGCCAAGAAATAAGAATTCACATACAGTGGTGGTAGAACTATCAATCAGTGCAATCATCCAAGAAACCAGTTGGGCAACATATATATAAAAAATCTTCAAAATGTTTATGTCCTTTTACCCAGGAATTTTACTTTTAGATATTTGTCCCCACCCCGACCTAAGTAATGGATGCTCATTGCAGCTTTATTCATATTGGTGAAAATTTTTAAATATCAAAAAAATACAAAAATAGAGTCATGGTTAAGTAGATCAATGGTAGAATGGTAGATCCATGTTATAGAGTACTGTGCTATATACAACCATTAATAACCTTGTTGTCCAATCATTGTTTTTTTCTAGAGACAGGTCTTTGCTCTGTTGCCCAAGCTGGAAAGCAGCTGTATGATCACAGCTCGCTGCAGCCTTGACCTCCTCCTGCCTCAGCCTCCCAAGTAGCGGGGGCTACAGACATGCCTCACCATGCCCTGCTAATTATTTTTATTCTTTGTAGAGACAGGGTCTTGTTATGTTGCCCAGGCTGGTTTCCAACTCATGGGCTCAAGAGATCCTCCCACCTTGGCCTTCCAAAGTGCTGGGATTACAGGGGTAAGCTGCTGTGCCTGGCAGAATTTTAAAAATAAATTATGTCTTACTTACTTGTGCTAAAAATAAAAATAAAAAATTATATATGATTTGAATTCTGTACAAATATGTATATATGTCTGTCAGTCTGTGAGTAAAGAGGGAAATTCAGAGAGAAATAGAAAAAGCACACCAAAATATTAACAATGCTTATTTCTGGGTAGCAGAATAATGGGTTTAGGGTGATTTTTTAAAACTTCATCTCTGAGCTTTTCTGTATTTTTAAAAATTTCTTGTACTCCCTCCCCATATATTATTTGTATAAAAGCAAATAGGGGAGCTTCCCTGTTGCATACAGGATCAAATCTCATCTCCTTAGTATGACATATTGTCCTTGTTTAGCTTTCCCACCTCTTCTTTCATGCCTCCCCTCTGTCCCCCAAATAGGCTCACACACCCTTTGCTCACAGCCTTCTATTTCCTGTGATGATCTTTTCCACCCAGGAACTATGTGAGGTTCAGCACAGGTGAAAGAGAGCCTGAGTGGTTTAGCCCTCCTTCACTCTCAAAGCAACTATCAGACTCTGTGGAAATGATCTGACAATTCAGTACAACTTGTAACGTCTCTACCACCATAGCTTTCAACTGCTATTTGATTTTCTTTTAACTTTTTGTATGTTCTTGTTCTCTTCAGCTAGGTTATAAGCTACTTGTTGTATTTTCATAAAGCCTAGGGCAACAGAGGAGGTATTTGTGGTAGCAGAATAATGGCCCCCTAAAGTTGTCCATGTCCCAATCCCAGAACCTGTGAATATGTTAGGTTACATGGCAAAGGGGCATTCAGGCTACAAATGGAGTTAGGACTGCTAATCAGCTGACTTTCAAATAGAGAGATGATTCTAGATTATCCAGGTGGGCCCAATGTTATTACAAGAGTCCAGAAAAGTTGAAGAGGGGAGGCAAAACAGGTCAGAGAAGATGAGATGATGGAAGCCAGGTTCAAAGAATGTGCTAGAAAAGGACTCAACATTCCATTGCTGAGTTTGAAGATGGAGGAAGCAGGCCATGGGCCAAGGAATGTAGGCAGCCTCCACAAGCAGGAAAAGGCAAGGAAATGGGTTCTCCCCTGCAGCCTTTGGAAAGAACTGCAGCCCTGCCAATCAGTGCCCTGGATTTAGTCCAGTGAGACCCGAGTCAGACCGCTGACCTACAGAACTGAAAATATCCAAAAAATACGAAAATAGAGTAATGGTTAAGTATTGGTTAAGTTGTTTTAAGCCCTTGAGTTTATGGTAATTTGATCAGTGATAGAAAACTAATAGTGTTAAATATTCTTTTCCTTCATTCATATTAAAATCAATACAGATAAAACCTAAGTTGTTGAAATAATGGACTAACGTAAAGACATCCTTTTGAGAACACCTTTCCTAATCATTCCCAAATGCTGTCACTTCTTCATTTGTCCTTACTGATTATATTATGTCACTTATCATTTGTTGCTACTTTATTTTATAACTTTGTGAATATCCGTTTCTGGGCATATGTTTTCCTCTGATTCAAAAGACTCTTTAGAAGCAGAGGCCATGTACTCATTCCCTAGGTATCTGCTGCCAGAGGTAACAGACTTCCGTCTATAAATGCCTGATTACTAACATCTTACATTATGGGTTACTAAACAGGCCGTTTAGTCTGTTTTCAACAACTTCCCAGAAATGTTTTCAAAAGTTTTATTTCAGCCTTATACACAAGCACCCTAAAACTCCTAAAAAATCTGACAAGATCAATAAATATTTATAACATAGATTTACTATATTTTAATTCCATTGGATATATCCCATAAAACTGTGAGGTTTTATGTTTTTACAGAATTTTACGGTAGACTCTTTCAAGAAAGGTGGATATATTTATTTTTACAGATGGTAAGGCTGGGGAACTGAGGTAGGAGGTTGCCTGGTCCAGACTGGGAGAGGAAAAAGGAGTCTGGACACCGCCAAATCTTCACCAGACCTGGAGAGGCTCCAGGGAGGAAAGTGGAAGGGTCAGAGCCTTCCACCTTCAGGTGGACCTGAGAGGGACTATTTGGAAGTCGGTCTGCTTTTGTGTTGAAATTTGAAATCAGCATAGAACCTTTAATCAACTACAAGTAACAGGCTACACTTGGAAGCTATGGCTAAAATTTCTAGACTGCACCAGAATTCAAGAAAAGCAAGCAAATAAATAAATGGTCAGTTGGAAATGAGCCAGTTTAGCATCAAAGTAACCCTGGGGGAAAAAAACAAAAGCTGATGTGCAAATGGAGTTATGGGCCAGTAACCACGTGGTGCTATAGAGAAGGGATCTGGTAAGGCAGCTGGCCCTTGGTCAAATGGCCTAACTCCAGATGCAGGGCCAGCCCAAGCCTTTCAGGTCAGCTTCTGTGATCTGGCTCTGAGAAGCCCTAGAAAACGCTGCTTACCCTGATTTCTCCAAACAAAACTGGGGCAATGGGATTTGTCATTTCTCTGTAGCCTAGGCCAGTGGTTAGGATTAATTAGTGTTTTTAAAGTGCTGTGGGTTTGGTTTGGTTTATGTATTTTCTCGGGATGAAAGCCAGGATGCCAGCACAAAGTGTTAACCGTGAAGGTTTCATGTGTGTTCCTTGAGAGGTGCTGTGTGAAGTGGGGTGGAGGAGATACGAGGCTTGTGGGACTGCCTTCAAAATCAAAAAGGCCACATTCCCAAACAGACTTTAGTGCTCCCCAAAGCGGAGGAGGCAGACTAGAAGCCTTTGAAAATTAAAAAGGAGAAAAGCTATCTGTGTTTTGGCTCTGTGATTGAGGGCATGTAGCAACCCACACCAAGGAAAATTTGACGAGCTGCTAAAGACAAACATTGGCAGCTAGAGACGACACAAAATTCTAGCTTCTCTGACCTAGCACAGGCAGGCACGGAAGCAGTGACTCCCCACTCTATAAGAACCCAGCAGCTTTCAGATATTCCAGGCTCACCAGAACCCTCCTTGGAGGTGGTTTTCACAAATCAAGCTTTGTAGCTTTATTCCTGATTAAGGAAGTCATATGTGCTCATAATTTAAAATTAAAACTGGAGAAATACTAAAGTAAAAAGTGCAACTTTCCCACCCTGCCCCAATCCTGGCAGCCAGAATATAATTGTTGTTCACTGTTGTTTGGACATATTTACAGCAGAGATTGTTATAATCATTCCCAATTTATAGCGGATGAAACAGATGGCTGGAAGAACTTACCCACAGGCTTACAGGAAAAAAGTCAAAGCTGGTATTGAATGAAACTCAGGGCTTTCTGGCACCCCAAGCTCTACATGTTTTACTAGCTGACACTGCCCACCCCACACCCAGCTCCCTCAACCCCTTAGCACCCTCCAGTGGAATGACTACAAGGCACTGGCAGGGCTTCCATGACTAGCTCTACAAGCAAAAGCTACCACCATGTACAGAGTCAGATTACATGTGAATTCAGCAAGGCTAATGTCACTACTTGACCCATTCTTCCAGCCTCCTTTACATGAATCATGCCCCATCAACATGCTATTATATAAGTGAGATGATCGAAACTCAGATCTGGGTGCCCTTCTCCCACAAGACGAGTGTAGGACACAAAGCGATGAGACCTGTGAAACTGGTAGGACATGATGTATGTGCCAGGTCTGAGCAGCCCTGAGTTCCAGCTCTGAAATTTAACAGCATGCGTGACCTAGTGCCTCAGTTTCTTCACCTGGATTATAAAGAGTGGACAGGCCAGGCATAGTGGCTCAAGCCTGTAATCCCAGCACTTTGGGAGGCCGAGGCGGGTGGATCTCGAGGTCAAGAGATCAAGACCATCTGGCCAACATGGCGAAACCCCGTCTCTACTAAAAATACAAAAAAAATTAGCTGGGCGTGGTGGCACGTGCCTATAGTCCTAGCTACCCAGGAGGCTGAGGCAGGAGAATTGCTTGAACCTGGGAGGCAGAGGTTGCAGTGAGCCGAGATCAGGCCACTGCACTCCAGCCTGGCACCTGGCGACACAGTGAGACTCTGTCTAAAAAAAAAAAAAAAAAAAAAAAAAAAAAAAAAAAAAGCAGTCTCTAGAGGAAAGTATATAGCAATAAATGCCCACATGAGAAGCAAGGAGAGATCTAAAATTGACACCCTATCATCAAAATTGAAAGAGCTAGAGGAGCAATATCAAAAAAACTCAAAACCTAGCAGAAGACAAGAAATAACTAAGATCAGAGCAGAACTGAAGGAGATAGAGATACGAAAAACTCTTCAAAAAATCAATAAATCCAGGAGCTGGTTTTTTGAAAAGGTCAACAAAATAGACCACTAGCCAGATTAATAAAAAGAAAAGAGAAAATAATCAAATAAATGCAATAAAAAACGATAAAGGGGATATCACCACAGATTCCACAGAAATTCAAACCATCATCAGAGATTATTACAAACAACTCTATGCACATAAACTAGTAAACCTGGAAGAAATGGATAAATTCCTGGACACATGCATCCTCCCAAGCCTAAACCAGGAAGAAGTCGAAACCCTGAATAGACCAATAACAAGGTCTGAAGTTGAGGCAGCAATTAAGAGCCTACCACCCAAAAAAGCCCAGGTCCAGATGGGTTCACAGCCGAATTCTACCAGACATACAAAGAGGAGCTGGTACCATTCCTTCTGAAACTATTCCAAACAATCCAAAGAGAGGGAAACCTTCCTAAATCATTTTATGAGACCAACATCATCCTGATACCAAAACCTGGCAGAGACTCAGCAAGAAAAGAAAACTTCAGACCAATATCCATGATGAACATAGATGCAAAAATCTTCAATAAAATACTGGCAAACCGATTGCAACAGCACATCAAAAAGCTTATCCACCATGATCAAGTAGGCTTCATCCCGGGGATGCAAGGCTGCTTCAACATACGCAAATCTATAAACATAATCCACCACATAAACAGAACCAAAGACAAAAACCACATGATAATCTCAATTGATGCAGAGAAGGCCTTTGACAAAATTCAACAGCCCTTTATGCTAAAAACTCTCAATAAACTAGATATTGATGGAACGTATCTCAAAATGATAAAAGCTATCTACGACAAACCAACAGCCAATATCATACTGAATGGGCAAAAACTAGAAGCATTCCCTTTGAAATCTGGCACTAGACAAGGATGTCCTCTGTCACCACTCCTATTCAATATAGTACTTGAAGTTCTAGCCAGAGCAATCAGGCAAGAAAAAGAAATAAAGGGTATTCAAATAGGAAAGGAGGAAGTCAAATTGTCTCTATTTGCAGATGATATGATTGTATATCTAGAAGACCCCATCGTCTCAGCCCAAAATCTCCTGAAACTGATAAGCAACTTCAGCAAAGTCTCAGGATATAAAATCAATGTGCAAAAATCACAAGCATCCCTATACGCCAATAACAGACTTAAAGACAGCCAAATCAAGAACCAACTGCCATTCACAATTGCTACAAAGAGAATAAAATACCTAGGAATACAACTAACAAAGAACGTAAAGGACCTATTCAAGGAGAACTACAAACCACTGCTCAATGAAATAAGAGACGACACAAACAGATGGAGAAATATTCCATGTTCATGGCTAGGAAGAATCAATATTGTCAAAATGGCCATACTGCCCAAAGTAATTTACAGATTCAACGCTATCCCTATCAAGCTACCAATGACCTTCTTTGAAGAACTGGAAAAAACCACCTTAAACTTCATATGGAACCAAAAGAGAGCCCGCATAGCCAAGTCAATTCTAAGCAAAAAGAACAAAGCTGGAGGCATCACACTCCCGGACTTCAAACTATACTACAAAGCTACAGTAATCAAAACAGCATGGTACTGGTACCAAAACAGAGATATAGACCAATGGAACAGAACAGAGGCCTCCGACGCAACACAACACATCTACAACCACCCGATCTTTGACAAACCAGACAAAAACAAACAATGTGGAAGAGAGTCCCCGTTTAATAAATGGTGTTGGGAAAACTGGCTAGCCATGTGCAGAAAGCAGAAGCTGGACCCCTTCCTGACACTTTACACTAAAATTAACTCCAGATGGATTAAAGACTTAAACATAAGACCTAACACCATAAAAACCCTAGAAGAAAATCTAGGCAAAACCATTCAGGACATAGGCGTAGGCAAGGACTTCATGACCAAAACACCAAAAGCAGTGGCAACAAAAGCCAAAATAGACAAATGGGACCTAATCAAACTCCACAGCTTCTGCACAGCAAAAGAAACAGTCATTAGAGTGAATCGGCAACCAACAGAATGGGAAAAAAATTTTTGCAATCTACCCATCTGACAAAGGGCTGATAACCAGAATCTACAAAGAACTGAAACAGATTTACAAGAAAAAACAAACAAGCCCATTCAAAAGTGAGCAAAGGATATGAACAGACACTTTACAAAAGAAGACATACATGAAGCCAACAAACATATGAAAAAATGCTCATCATCACTGGTCATTAGAGAAATGCAAATCAAAACCACATTGAGATATCATCTCACGCCAGTTAGAATGGCGATCATTAAAAAATCTGGAGACAACAGATGCTGGAGAGGATGTGGAGAAATAGGAACGCTTCTACACTGTTGGTGGGAGTGTAAATTAGTTCAACCATTGTGGAAGACAGTGTGGCGATTCCTCAAGGACCTAGAAATAGAAATTCCATTTGATCCAGCAATCCCATTACTGGGTATATATCCAAAAGACTATAAATCATTCTACTATAAGGACACATGCACACGAATGTTCATTGCAGCACAGTTTACAATAGCAAAGACCTGGAACCAACCCAAATGCCCATCGATGATAGACTGGACAGGGAAAATGTGGCACATATACACCATGGAATATTATGCAGCCATCAAAAACGATGAGTTCATGTCCTTTGTAGGGACATGGATGAACCTGGAAACCATCATTCTCAGCAAACTGACACAAGAACAGAAAATCAAACACCGCATGTTCTCACTCATAGGTGGGTGTTGAACAATGCGAACACATGGACACGGGGAGGGGAGTATCACACACTGGGGTCTGTCAGGGGGAAAAGGGGAGGGATAGTGGGGGGGTGGGGGATTTGGGGAGGGGATAGCATGGGGAGAAATGCCAGATATAGGTGATGGGGGAGGAAGGCAGCAAATCACACTGCCATGTGTGTACCTATGCAACAATCTTCCATGTTCTTCACATGTACCCCCAAACCTAAAATGCAATAAAAAAGAAAAAAAAAAGTGGACAAACTGTCAAGGGGCCCTTAACCTCTGGCATTCTATGCAATGTTGAGCAATCTGTAGCAGGGTGAGCTTCATGTATTCCACCTAACTCTTTTGATTCTGCTTAATATCTAATTTCAGGCTGAAAGAAAGATGCCTCCGTGTCACCACTTCTCGAATACACCCAGAAAGAAATAAAAATGCCTTGAAAATGATGTACGAAATTATTACTGTTTTCACTAGATTGGTTCTAATCAAATCAGCTAATGATAAATGCATTCTTTCAATATGTATTAATCTCTTATAATAAGGCACTGAGAGAACTATATAAATGAAGTCTTGTTCTCCCCTTATAGTTCCAAATGGGGGAAACACGTCAATATAAATACTGTACTATGAGGCAGAAAGAACTCACTGCCCTGGGAAGCATCAGAGAAACTCAAGGGATTCAAGTTTAAAATAATCAAAGAGGGCTTCATAGAGGAGTAGGGATGTGCACTGAACTCTAAAGAAGGGGCAGGACAGCAAGGGAGATGAGCAGGATGGAAGGAGGGCATTGCAAAGGTGCTGAATGGTGGGGGTTGTGGGAGGGCTTGCCGGTGGACAGCTGGGTACCACCAACAGCCTTCCAGCAGGGAGGGGGAGAGGCTGTGTCCATGCCCTCTTCCAGACTGGCTTCTAGAAGACCTGTGGGTTTGGCTTTAGCCTAACTGATCTCAAGTATCTATAACAGTATCTCATGCATCCCAGGCCATCATCATTTATTTATTTACTGAATAAATAATCTTGGAAATAGCAACATAATACTGGGAAATGGCTCTGAATGTCACTCTGAAGAGGAAACAGGGAGCAGCTCCAAGCATTCCAAACTGGATGACTCTTGGATCTCAAGCATGGATTTGGCAATTGCATCACAGAAAATGTGTGTGTGAGAGAGACAACAGCGGGAAGAAGGTTGTTCTTTCACCCTATAATCATGAGCAGAAATAACATCTCATCAGAAACTTTAAAGAGAAGAGGGCCTTTAAATGAAATAGTAACAAAGCTGTATGGAATCACTTTGAAGAACTGGCCTTTGGTGGTGTGGAAAATGCTAACATCTGTCACTGCCCTTCATCTATAATCGAGCTTCTACCAACAGAATCTGTGTGTCTCCTGTGTGTGCGTGTGTTGTTAAGTAGATACACCTATGTTACACAATTGGATGTGTGAATGTTCCAGCCATCACAGAATGCCACGTCTGACTTCCAGAGTGAGTCGTGGGCTCAGATGGGGCAGGATCATTACCGCAGAACATCCAAGGTCAAGTCCAGCACCTGCAGGATAGGTGTGTATGTTTTTCCTCAGGCAAAATAAAGCCTTTGAAGCGATTCTCATCATGTTCTGAGCCATGCTGGCTGGGACCTAGGGGAAGTGTGGAATTTGGGGGCTGGAGCTCCCCCTTGGAGCTGAATTCAGATCTGCAGGACCTCCCACCTACTCTGGGATTATGGCTGTTCACCACTTTAGAGGTTTCCAGACTTTCCCACGAATCAGCTTCAATGGTGCTGTTCCCCAGGCTCTCTCACGGGTTTCTTACACTGACCATCCTGTGCTGCTGGACAAAGACAGATCAGCCTACTAGAAACAAATATTTTAAAGACATGGGGGGGAATAAATAATTATTAGTTTTCTCACAAGGGAACAAAGGAAAAGAGAAGGGTACTATCTGAACAGATACCAAAGCACTTCCAAGGTTACTTCAAAACAAAGCTTTCAAGAATGAATAAAATCTCCTCAAAGCACACAGGAGAGCAATTACAGCCCACACAGCTGACATTAGCCATGAAGCTGGGAGTTGGGGGATGGAGGGAAGGGATAAAAGTGGAGCCAGGGTTGGGCACTGAGATAACCAGTGACCGATGAAACAATCAGAGGGAACATCCCAGGAGAATAGGAGCAGAACTGAACTCAGAACAGCAAGAAAAGCAGGGCCCTGGACTAAGAGGGAAGTCAGGCCAAGCCCAGGCCAGAGGCAGAGACTTTATAAATCTCTATTTGTCTATTGAGGAGGTCTAGGGAAAGGGATGAAGGTGGGCAGGAAAATCCCACGTCATCTTTTCTGGATGATCTTTTCAATGCAGGGAGTGATGAGGGTGGACACTCAGAAGCTGAATGAACAGTTTCAAACATCTGTATATAATGTCAATTACAACTTAAGAAGTGACTTGTAGCTTCTAAGTTTTTTTTATTTAGGCACAAAAGGTAGGTTTGGGGTTTAAAGGGAAAGTGTAAGCAGTCATCTGAAGGTACTTTTAGGCTCAGGAAAGGCTATAAGACAATAAAACAATGACTTTGACAGGTTGATCTGTTTATTATTCACTAGCAGATATTTACTGATATTAACCTAACAACTTACGATGATGTTAGGTTCTGTGCTACGGAGCCCTTACTGTGCATATGGCAGTAAATGAAAGAGACCCTATTCTCATGCAGTTTCTCTTCATTTATGGAGTGGGAAAAGTTATATTTTATTTATTTATTGTATTTTAAAATTGTGGTAAAATACAGACATAAAATGTACTATCTTAACCATTTTTAATTGTATGGTTCAGTGGCATTAAACACATTCACGTTGTGTGCTGTCATTACCACCATCCATCTCTACAACCCACTCAACAATCATGCCCCTTTCTTCTCTCTCCACAACCTCTGGCAACCGCCATTCAATTTTCTGTCCCTATGAATCTGACTACTAGGTACCTCATATAAGTGGAATCATATAGTTTTTCCTTTTGTGACTTGCTTAGCATAATGTCCTCAAGGTTCATCCGTACTGTCATATGTATCAGAATTTCTTTCACTGTTAATGCAGGATAATATTTCATTGCATATATGCCACATTTTGTTTATTCACCCATTGACTGATGGAACTTGGGTTGCTACTGCCTTTTGGCTATTCTGGGTAATGGTGAGTAATGCTGCTACAAACATGAGTGTACATATCTGTTCAAGCCCCTGCTTTTAATTCTTTTAGGTATTTACCCAGAAGTGGGATTGTTGGATCCTATGATAATTCTATTTTTAATATTTTGAGTAATCACACAATGTTAGCGTCCATAAAGGCTACACTATTTTGCTTTCCCATTGACAGTAAACAAGGGTTCCAATTTCTCTACACCCTCAACAACACTTCTTATTTTCCCCCTCCCTCCCTTCTTTCCTTCCTTCCGTTATCTCGCCTTTTCTTTCTTTTCTTTTTTAAATTGATTGCAGTCATCCTAATGGTGTGATCTATGTATGTATCCTTGAGACTTCTTTATGGTTTATTGCAGAATGGTGAATCTCCTGGTCTATGAGAGATTCGGTGACCTCTGGTGTGTGTGCATGTTTCTCTGTGAATGTGTATGTGTATCAATATTCTGTGCCAATCTTTGAGTATTTTTACTGTTAGTATCCAAGTCACAACCCACCGTGGGTATGTGATCATGAAAAAATCCTGACTCTACCAGCAGGATGGGGCTCTGGGCACCCTATAATTTGACTAGGGGAATGGGGTGTGTGTTGGTGGGGGGTGGTGGGATGTAGCTGCTGTAATCCAAGAGGTCAGCTTCTGGGGGCATCTGGTGCTAGGCAGAAGGCAGACATCTCCTGGAAAGTGCCTAATGCCTATTCATATGATTCAGGATCACACGAGACATTGGCTAACAACCCCCAGGATGGCCAACTAAGGGAAAGAGGAGATGGAAAAGTGGATTGATACGGTGATGTTTTGGAACAGAGATCAGAAAGGTGGCCAGGATGTAGAATAAGAAACTCATAAAATAATTCAAATTCCTCTAGTGCATATAATGTTTCTAGCATTTTCACTGGTGTTCATCTATTTATAACCATGCCCTTGGCAACATCACTGCTTATCAATGGGCACACTCCTTCTAGCAGGCAGAAAAAGGAGAGAAGCAGAGTAAGCAGATTTGCTCTTTGAGGTCCCATTTATATAGAGACCCACAGAACACTGAAGCCAGAGGGACCCTGGAGATCATTTAATGCCATCTTTACTTCACAGGTGAGGCAACTGACGAAGTGACTTTAGGGAAGGTGGAGGTAGAACACTACCTTCTTCTCTCATAGTAAAAGCAAACGATCTGGGAAGAGCTGGAGTAAGAAACCACAGAAATGCTTCTTTGATAACACTGATTCAATTCTTAATACTTAGTTTACACCCTAGACTCGCTGCTTTCTGATTTTACTCCATAAAAGCCTCTGTGCTCTACGAATATGATATCCAGCCTTGGCTGTCCTATAAGTACATGTTTTTTTATAGCTGGATTTAATTTTTCCTCATAAATGAATTGCATAGAAAAGGAAATGGCTTGTATCATCAACCTAAAAGGAGCAGGCACCCAAAGATAGCTTTCCTTTTTTCTGTTTCTGCCTCTCAGTAGAGTGAAGTGAATATAAAAACTAGGCAGGAAAATGCCCACGGGATTGCCATGTGTGAGGAGGTAGGTGGCACCTTGCTACCTGCAGGCACAGACAGCAGAGAAGTCCCTGTGTGCATGAAGCAACAGTGAATGTGGTTCCACATCCTTGCAAGAGCTGACAATGTCCCTCGTTACCTGCAGGAGTCAGAGCAGTAGTCCCAAGCTGGCTGGGAAGCCAACATGAAGGCCTGGGTGGGTTCCAGAGAGGGGGAGAAAGAGCAGCAGAAGGCCAAAGAGGATCCTGAATTTGTGGCTGCAGTACTGGGTCTTGTAAGTTCACCACATAATATGTAGAAAACTGAGTCTAAGAGAAATAAATGTCCTTATAGTCTACGGGTGGCAAGATTAAGACAATTTTCTTTTCTGATTTCCATGTTCTTACCAACTTTTACAGTGGAGAAACCTTTTGCCTATGCTATTATTTTGCTAGTGGACCTTAGGAAAGGCAGGAAAAGTCACAGCAGGTTGCACCAAGAACCCTGCAGCATGCGGCGCTGTGGTGGTTATACAGTGTATTCGTCTGTTCTTCCGTTGCTATAGAGAACTACCTAAGACTGGGTATAAAAAAAGGTTTAATTGGTTCGGGATCCCATAAGCTGTACAGGAATCATGGCTAGGGAGGCCTCAGGAACTTACAATCATGACGGAAAGCAAAGGGGAGGCAGGCATGTCCTACACGGCTGGAGCAGGAGGAAGTCAGAACGGGGAGGTGCCACAAACTTTCAAACAACCAGATCTTGCAAGAACTCACTATCACAAGAACAGCAAGGGGGACATCCACTCCCATGATCCAGTCACCTCCTACCAGGCCCTTCCTCCAGCATTGGGGATTACAATTTGACAAGTGATTTGGATGGGGACACAAATCCAAACCACATCACATAGAAGTATAGTTCTCAAGCTCCTACTTCAAATGCCAAATAAAATAAAGCTTAGTGAGTGAGGATTCTTAAGGTTTTTCATTTCTAGGTGGAACTTAGCAGGTAAAGACATTTATAACCATTATTATGTGGGTGGCATATTCCACATATCCCCTAGACCTAGGCTCTACTGGGCTTTGCAGTGCAGTAAATTACTCAGAAATTGTTAAAGCTGTTCCTGCCTCCCCCACTATTCTCTTCCAGCCACACTTAGATATTTT
Source organism: Ateles fusciceps (assembly GCA_036589455.1). Taxonomy (NCBI): domain Eukaryota; kingdom Metazoa; phylum Chordata; class Mammalia; order Primates; family Atelidae; genus Ateles; species Ateles fusciceps. The sequence goes on from JAZHEH010000439.1 coordinate 61,208, forward strand.
GATATGACTGAAATGTATCTCTTAGGTGTACTGGTGTAGAGAAAAGTTTAGGAGTCATCGATGTAGCCTTACAGTAACTAGTCACAGCTTTGTGATCAGTTCAGCTGATCAACTTACTTCCTAGTACCTTCCAGAAGAGGTTTTTAGGCCAATAGAAATATGATACAAGTCACGTATGTAAATTAATTAAAATTCTATTAGTCACATTAAGAAAGTAAGAGGAGACAAGTGAAACACTAACAATATGTTAATTCAATATATCCTAGGTATTATCCTTTCAACAAATAATAAATCTATAATATTATATGCATATAACATATAAGTGTACTAAGTCTTCAAAATCTGATGTGTATATTCTACTCACAGCACATCTCAATCCACAGTTAGTCATATTTTAGATACCCAATAGCTACATGTGGCCTGTGGCTACCATACTGGACAGCACAAATCCAGACTGTTCTTACAGTCCTCAGGGCTCAAACCTTCCCCTTGCCTCTTTCATTGACATGCATTTACTCCAAAAGAAATAGAAATTTCTCCATGATGTAGCCATTCTCATCTGTCTCAGGGCCCTTTCCTGTCTAGGTCTTAATGTGTCCACTTGGTCTTTCTTGCATCTCAACTCTCCAATTTTCCACTGAGTCATCAAGTAATCATTACTGAGGGCCTAGCAAGTGCCTGGTATTTGTGGTAACTGACAAGGATAAAAAAATACAAGAGATGCTGACTTCCAGGAGCTCTCAGCTTGGGAATGCAGGCACAAACATGGACATGTGAGGGACGCTATCTGGAGACACATGCACCCAGGAAGGAGAGATTGTTTCCTCTGGGGCTCTGGAAAGCATTCACAGAAGGGGACATGGGGCTGGGTTTTAAGGCATGAGAGAAATTGTAGAGAGGTAGGGAAAAGGTGTTTCAGGCATTGGGAAAAGCATATTCACGATAGTACGATGATGTGCATGCTTGGAGATGACAAGTGTCTAGGAGGCGAGAACATGACAAGGAGTGCCTGGAGTGAGGCTGGACAGGCAAGTGGGGCCTTAGTACCTGGTGACACATTTAGAATTACTGTGGGGTAATTCTCTGAGCAGGAGTCTCTGAGCAATAATATTTTGTGGCGAGCTATAATGCAGTTTGGAAAGGACAAAGAAGTAAGGAGAGGTTGAACTAAGGGGCAGCAGCATGTCCAGAGAGGAGAGGATGGAGCCCCCATGTGAATAAGGAAATGTAAGGGCACTATTTGCAAGATGAGCATTACGATGAAAGCTGGGCAAAGGGTCTAATTGCTAAGGCTTTCTGTGGCCAAACTCACTATGCTGAGGGCATTAGGGCCACTTGAATGGTACTTATACAGGCCTATTACAGTCCATTGTGATCTGGGAGCACTACATGCTTGCCTGCCCTGAAGGAAATGGTAGGGCTCTTTACGGGTTAATTTTGGCAGGAGGCAGAATCAAGTGGAATCACTTCCAGGACTGCTAGGAAAGTCACACTTGTGACACCCAGCAGGTGTTGTGCAGCAGCCCAATCAGACATTGTGGTTGCTCACACTACACTGGGACCCAACTGTGGCTTATATGATCGTGAATTTTCTGGAAGGTGGCTCTGGAGCTCTCGGGAAGAACAGGGCAACAACACGACATCTACAGTGAGAAGATGCTCAGAGATGCCATGAGTTCTCCTTTTGTAAATGGGGAGAGTGGGGCAGGGAGAGTTCAATGGCTTGAAGGCTCGTAAGCAGCAGAGCAAGAATAGAATTGATCTTTCTTGATTCATAAGCTGGTGTTCCTTTCACAGCACACTGCCCTCTGAGATGAGTGGAAGATGTGTCCCGAAGAACTGTTTACCTTTACAGCAACTCAGGAAAAAAGAGAATGCTAGGCTAGAGACTCACTAGGTAATCAAACCATCTTGGTGGGCCAATGAGATTTAATCTAGTAGCAATGCACTGGTACTCACACGGTGAAGAGTCCACAAAGTTCGGGTCAATATTATGCAGCAGCTCCACTCTAGGGGATGGGCTTCCTTCACTGGAAAATAATTTTTAAGGGAATGTTAATTTCCTCTATCTAATGGGCATGAGTTATTTTAATACTTCCCTTCTTTGTACTTATAGGAAATAACAAACCTGCCAGTCAACAACTCTGTCATGAATTTGGAGGTCTCCAAAATCACGGTTGGTGCCATCTTCAAGTAGTCATCATTTGTCTACATTGATTGAACACTTTACATAAGAACTTTAGTGACAAACATATGATGATATTTTTTAAAAAGGATTCTGGGACACTTTGCAATAAATATTGTAGCCTTATTTAAACATGACCCTTTTTTACTCCAGAGAAATGAGAACTCAAGGCATCTTATGTAGGCTTCATACTGAACACTCACAAGGAAATGACGAAACTGCATCTGCCAAAATGGTGGCACCAATATTACAGATGTAACATGTCTCTTAGAGCCTAGCCTACAGCAGAAAAATTAATGTCCTCCACGTCCAAATTTGCAGCACGAATTTTAGATTTAATATAAATGCATGAGAAATACCTAGATCTCTTTCTTTATGGCTTTAAAACAACTGTGTACACATAAATACAATCATGACCTACATTTGTGCTGAAAAGTGACTTGGAGATCACTTAGTTCAACTCCCTCTTCTTACAGATGAAGAAGGTACACAGTAAGTTATTGGAGCAGTGTTCTTAAAAAACTGGGGGGCAAAAACAGCACCAGATGTATGTAGGGAGCACATGAAGCACCCAGGTCATTTTGCTAGTATAGACTCAGCCTTATGGAAGTTGTTAAAAACATATTGAAATCATTGAGGGAGTACTGAGGACTCCTTGATAATTCAATATGGTTCAGCTAAGTACTGAAGGTTGCAAAGTACTGTTAACACCACAGGATTCATACATAATCTAAACAATCAATAAGGCTCTTGATGTAACCAAGACATGGTTTCAGGTGTCCCAATGTCCACACCCCAGACTCACAGCTAGTTGTTTATAGCAGTGGTTTGGGATTTCAAGGCCCAATAAAATTTCAAAAAATCTGGGTTGTGATTCACAACTGTGTATTTGCCAAGTAAGGAAATATAAAAACAAACCTTAATTAATTAATTTAAAACAAAACCAAACAAATGTCAACTACCATCACCATTATTTTATAAAATAAAGTTGATTTTAACAGCAAAAAAGGTAGGAAAGACACAATCTCAGAATAAATAACAGCTCCTTAAATTGAACATATTTAACTTTAGTATTCCATAAGATGTCATTGTCCCCATCTACTCCATAAAACACAAGAGAGTGGAAGAAAAATACTCAGGGGGTGCCCGCAGTCTTGGGAGAGCAGCAGCAGCACTGCAGGGGTGGGGGTGAGGCATATTTCCCAGGACCTTTCTTTTCTCATTTTCTTTCTGAGGCAGTTGCCTCAATATCCTGGAGACTATCAACCAGTCCAAAATGCCAGGAACTAGGGTTTGATCCCAGAAGCTCTGAATGTAAGTAGGAATGATACGTAAAGAAAATGGTGAATATGAGAAAATCTAAATAGAATGATGATGATGTCTAATTTGTGGGCTTAAAACCAAACAATAATGCCAGGTACAATGGTTCATGCCTATAATCCCAGCACTTTGGGAGGCTGAGATGGGAGGATCCCTTGAGGCTAGCCAGGAGTTTGAGACAAGCTTGGGCAACATAGTGAGAGCTGGTCTGTACCAAAAAAAAAGATTAAAAAAAAAAAATTATTTGAGCATGGTGGTGCATGTCTGTAGTCCCAGAAATTCAGGAGGCTGAGGCGAGAAGATCCCTTGAGCCCAGGAGTTCAAGGCTGTATTGAGCTATGATTACACCACTGCACTCCAGCCTGGGTGACAAAGTGAGACTCTGTCTTAAAACAAACAAACAAATAAATGAAACCAAGCAAACAGAGTTAAAAATCCTGGAAAGTAATAGCAAGCAAGGAAAGGAAATCAGAATGAAAGCATTTTAAAGTCTTCATATTGTTTGGAAGTAGGGTAATGCTACTGATTAAATTTAGATTTAGCTAAGTAAAACTTTTGTGTTAAAATTTTACGGCAGCTATTAAAAACAAAGGCTTTTTCTACACTATAGGGTAAAAACTCAAAAATTTCAGGGCCAATATATTAATATATAACCACTCATCTTTAAAAGTAGAGTTCACTGTAATACCCCAAAACATCAGGCACAGTTAAATAAAAAATATTTTCCTAATAACCTTAGAGAGAGTTTATATACATACTCTTCATTCATGTCATTTTTTTTTTATTATTCAGAGAGTCACAGGTATTTTAAAATAAGAAGATGAGAGGACATTTTTGAAACCAAAGGTTGTGTATAATCCTAGTTGACTGTTTGTTTGGAAAAATCTTCATAGGCAGAATCATCGTGATGCAAATAAGAGCCAAACCCTCCAGCTATCTTAAGTATGTTGTGATTCTTTTAAAATGCACTCATCAGAATATTTTCCTAAGGACGTGATTAAAGATATGGGCCAAGAAAACATTGTATGTGACAAGTGAAAACAATGACCAAACACCATTAGGGACTTCCTGAGGGGGAAGTAGAGAGGGACTGTGGGTCTGGAATTAATAGTTAATACTTTATTAGCACAGATTCAATAAAGTAATTATACCTCCCACCAACACATACACACATCAACTCAAGAAGGCACAGAAACTGCATGGTTAATTTCAGTGCAGACAAGGGTACAGTGTGCTGATACTGCAACCAAGAAGGTGGGTTCAAGTCACCTGGAGAAGACAATCTGGGGGGCAGGGAACAGAAATGGAGCTTGTGGGAAGGATGGGAAGGGGTGGGTGATGAATTGAGAAATCTCAAAGCTAACTCTGCAAGCCTCATAATTTTGCCTAGGAAATGTTTTAGAATCATAATTTTGAAAAAACAAGTAAATGGCAGAGAGACAATGGTCATTGGAAAGATGTGGCCGATTGTTGGGGAGGAGCATCCTCAGAGCTGAATGCCACCCATAGGAAGAGCATGCCCCAGACCCTGTGCAGGGCCCACTGTCTACTAAAGAGTTATACTTTCCCCAGACTGAAGAAGCTGGACATGGGTACCGAGCTTGGTAAGAAATGTTCACCACCATTTCTTTATAAATTCAAAGGAAGAGAAGTTCAGTAAATACCTACATATTTTCAGAGTAGTTTAAAAACGCACTGAAGAACTCACAGAATCCTTGGCCACTTATGTTTGAGTAGTCTCCAATAATCATACGAAGGATCTCCTTCTTGCATTTAGAAGAAAAATACCTGGTGTGTGCTGTGTTTTTTTTCTGTTTTTTTTTTAGGGCTAGCGTTTTCCACTGTTGTCTCCCTCCCATCCCTGTCTCACTCCCATTCCTTCCTCACTCCTCTGGAAATTTTTGACATCAATAATCTCCACTTTCTTATGCATGTTCCTCTATCCTTCTGTTAAAAACAAAATAAGAAAATTTTATTTATTAGCCATGTTATTTGCCATTAAATATCTTTTTTTTTTTTTTAACAGTACTCATTCTCAAACTTTGTTGCACATTAGAATCACCTGGGAAGCTTTTAAACCCCAGATGCACAGGCTGCCTCTCATACCCGTAAGATCGCTGATGGTGGAACCCAGGCATCGGTACTTGTTGACTCTCCAGGTGATTCCAATGTGCAGCCGAGTGGGAATCGCTAAGCAATGCTGCCCAAACTTTAATATACATATGAATCACCGGGAGCTTGTTAAACTGTGTCTCCCGATGTACTTGAACCGAGTGGGGTCAAATAATCTGCATTTCTAACAGGTTCCTGGGTGATACTGATGCTGCTGGTCTCAGAACCACACTTGTAGTATCATGGTTTGAGGAAGCCTCCCCGGAGTCCTTCTGCATGGGATCTGAACTCTTGGAGTCTTTTAAATTAAAAGCTCATTTTGATTAGGGCTGATTCAAACATAATGATTCTCAACCTTGGCTGCACAATGCAATTACCTGGAGAACTCTTAAAAAATACTAATGCATGGGTTCCATCCTAGGAGACTGAGTTCATTGGTCTAAGTTTCAGCCTGGGCAGAAAGGTTTATAAAAACACCCAAACTTAGTTTAACTGAAGTATAATTTTAAAACCATACAATCACCCATTTAAACTGCACAGTTAAGTGTTTTTAGTATATTCACATGGTTGCACAATAATCAACGGGTCTAATTTTAGAACATTTTTTTCCTCCCAAAAGAAACACTGTAGCCATTAGCAGTCATTCTTCTTTTTCTACTCCATTCCCCTTCCCAGACCTAGCCAATCACTAATCTGTCTCTATAGATTTGCCTATTCTGGACATTTCATACAACTAGAACCTTATACTATGTGGCCTTTTGTTAACCGGCTCCTTTCACTTAGCAGAATGCTTTCAAGGGTCATTGAGTTGTAGCATGCATCAAATATTTCATTCCTTTATATGGCTGAATAATACCCCATTGTATGAAGATACCACATTTTCTTTATCCATTTATCAGTTGATGAATATATGGATTGTTTTCAGTATTTGGCTATTATGAATAATGCTATTATGAATATTCATGTACAAGTTTTTGTGTGGGCATTCATTTTCATATCTCTTGGGTCTATAACTAGGAGTGGAATTGCTGGGTCATAAGGTAACTCTGTAACATTTTGAGGAATTGCCAAACAATTTTCCAAAGCAGCTGCACCATTTCACACTCTCACCAGGAATAATAAGTGTTTCAGTGAGTGTTTCAATTTCTCCACATCTTTCCCAACGCTTGTTATGTGTCTTTTTGAACGTAGTCATTCTAGTTGGTATTAAAGTGGTATCTCATTGTGGTTTGATTTGCATTTTCCCAGTAATTAATTATGTTGAGCATCTTTTCATGTATGTACTGGCCATTTATATATTTTCTTTGGAGAAATGTCTATTCAGATCCTTTGCTCTTATTTTAATGGGCTATTTGTCTTTTTATTATTGAGTTGCATGAATTCTTTATATATTCTACTTGCAAGTCCCTTATCAGATACATGATTTGCTAATATTTTCTCCTATTCTTTGTGTTGACGTTTCACTTCCTTGAGGATATCATTTTGAGAATAAAAGTTTGCATTTTGATGTAGTCCAGCTTATTTCTCTTGTGTTGCTTTTGGTATTTTATCTAAGAAACTATTGTCTGATCCAAGGTCACAAAGCTTTACTCCTGAGTTTTCTTCTAAGAATTTTATAGTTTTAGCTCTTACATTTATGTCTATAATTCATTTAATTTTTGTGTATGCTATGAGGTAGAGATCAATTGTATCATCTTTTTTTTTGCTTTTATTATTTTTAATTGACATAATTATACATACTTTGGGCTACAGTAGATTTCAATATATGTGTACAATGTATAATGATAAGTTAGTGTAATTAGTATAACCATCACCTCAAATATTTATCATTTTTTTATGTTGGGAACATTCAAAATCCACCCTTGTAGCTATTCAAAAACATATAATAAATTGCTATTAATTATAGTCACCCTATAGAGCTATAGAGCACTAGCACTTATTCCTCCTATTTAGCTCCTATTTATATCCATTAACTAACCTTTGGCTATTCTCCTCTCTCCTACCCTTCCCACCCCCTAGGAAAAACACTACTCAACTTTTTTTAGCTTCCACATATGAGAATATGTGGTATTTACCTTTGTGTGCATGGCTTATTTCACTTAACATAATGACCTTCAGTTTCATCATGTTGCTGTGAATGACATGATTTCATTGTTTTATGGCTAAAGAGTATTCCATTGTGCATATATACCATATTTTCTTCATTCACCCACCGATTATGAATGGTACTGCAATAAATATGGGAATGTACATATCTCTTTGACATACTGATTTCATATATATATATACACACACACATATATATATATACACACACACACACACATATATATATATATATACATACACACACACACATATATATATATATACATATATATATATATATATATATATATATATACACACACACACACACATACACACACACCCCCAGTAGTGGATAAGAGTTACCGTTTCTCTACAACCTCACCAGCATCTGTTATTTTTTAACTTTTCAAAAATGCCCATTCTAACTGGGGTGAGATGATATCTCACTGTGGTTTTAAATTTGCACTTCTCTCATGACTAGTGATGTTGAGCATTTAAAAAAATACATGTATTGGTCATCTGTATTTCTTCTTTTAAGAGGTGTCTATTCACCTCATTTACCCATTTTTAGACTGGATTATTTGGGGGAGTGTTCTGTTGAATTGTTTCACTTTGTCATATATTCTGGATATTAATCCTTTGTTGAATGAAGAGTTAGCAAATATTTTCTCCCATTATGCAGGCTGACTCTTCACTCTGTTGATTGTTTCCTTTGCTGTGCAGAAGATTTTAGTTTGACATAATCCCATTTGTCTATTTTTGCTTTTGTTGCCTGTGTCTTTGAGGTCTTCTCCATAAAATCTTTGCACAGACCAATGTTCTGAAGCATTTCTCCTATGTTTTCTTTTAGGAATTTCATAGCTTCAGGTCTTATATTTAAGTCATTAATCTATTTTGAGTTGATTTTTATATATGGTGAGAGATAGGGGCTTGGTTTCATTTTATGTGTATGGATATCTAATTTTCTCAGCACTGTTTATTGAAAAGACTCTCTTCCTCAATAAATATTCTTGATGCCTTCGTCAAGAATCAGTAGGCTATAAATACACGAATTTACTTCTAGGTTCTCTAGTTTCTTCCACTGGTATATGAATCAGTTTTTACACAGTTAACAGGTTGTGTTGGTTACTATAATTTTGTAGTATATTTTGAAACCTGGCAGTGTGATGCCTCCAACTTTGTTCTTTTCACTCAGGATTGCTTTGGCTATAGCATCTTTTGTGGGTCCATACAAATTTTAGGATTTTTAAAAATTTCTGTTGAATGTTATTGGTAGTTAGATAGGGATTGCATTGACTCTGTAGAGTGCTTTTGGTAATAAGATCATTTTCACAATATTTATTCTTCAAATCTATGAATATGAAATATGAGATGTCTTTTCATTGTTTGTGTGTCCTCTTCTGCTAGTTTGTTGCTGGCATATAGAAATGCTACTGATTTCCATATGTTGATTCTGTATCCTTCAACTTTACTGAATTTATCAGTTGTAGTTTTTTGGTAGAGCTTTTAGGGTTTTCTATATATAAGATTGCATCATCTGCAAACAGGGACAATTTGACATCCTTCTTTCCATTTTGGAGGCCCTTTATTTATTTCTCTTGCCTAATTGCTCTGGCTAGGACTTCCATTACTATGTTGAACTAAAGTGGTGAAAGTGAGCATCACTGTCTGGTTCCAGATCTTAGGGGAAAAGCTGTCAACTTTTTCCCATTTAGTATGATGTTTGCTATGGGCTTATGATATATGGCCTTTATTGTGTTGAGGTGTGGTCCTTCTATACCTAATTAGTTGAGTGTTTTTATTATGAAAGGATGTTGAATTTTATCAAATTCTTTTTATGTATCTATTGAGATGATCATACGGTTTTACACTTCATTCTGTTGATGTGATGTATCATGTTTATTGATTTGTATATGTTGAATCATTCTTGCAACCTTGGGATAAATTTCACTTGATCATAGTGAATGATCCTTTAAATTGATTTTTATTTGTTTTTATTTTTTGAGATGACGTCTCACTTTGTTGCCCCGACTGGAGTACAGTGGCTTGATCATGGCTCATTGCAGTCTCAATCTCCCAGACTCAAGCGATCCTCCCACCTCAGCCTCCCTAGTACCTTGGCTATAGGAGCATGCCACCATGCCTAGCTAATTTTTAAATTTTTTGCAGAGATGGGATCTCCCTATGTTGCCCAGGCTGGTCTTGAACTCCTGGGTTCAAGTGATGCTCCTGCTTTGGCCTCCCAAAGTGCTGGGATTACAGGAATAAGCCACCACACCTGGCTGTGAATGATCTTTTTAATGTGTTGCTGGATTCAGTTTGCTGGCATTTTGTTGAGGCTTTTTGCATCTATGTTCATTGAGGATACTGACCAAAGTTTTCTTTTCTTGTTGTATCCCTGTCTGGTTTTGGTATCAGCATAATGCTGGCCTTGTGGAATGAGTTTAGAAGAATTCCCTCCTCTTCAATTTTCTGGACGAGTTTGGGAAGAATTGTTATTAGTTCTCTAAATGTTTTGTAGAATCCTGCAATGAAGTCATCAGGTCCTGGGCTTTTCTTTGATGCGAGATTTTTTATTACAAGATTCAGTCTCATTACTTATAATTGGTCTATTCAGGCTTTCTATTTTTTCTTGGTTCAATCTTGGCAGGTTGTATGTATACATGAATTTATCTATTTCCACTAGATTTTCTAATTTGTTGGCATATAGTTGTTCATAATAGTCTCTCTTTATCACTTGTATTTCTATGGTATCAATTGCAATGTCTCCTTTTTTGTTTGCGATTTTAGTTGGAACTTTTACATTCTTGATTCATCTAGCTAATTATTTGTCTGTTTTGTTAATAGTTTCAAAAACCAACCTTTTATTTGACTGATCTTTTGTATTATTTTTTAGTGTCAATTTTATTTCTTCTTTCATCATTATTTCTTTCCTTCTATTAATTTTGGATTTGGCTTGTTCTTGCTTTTCTGGTTCCTTGAGATGTATTGTTAGGTTGTTTATTGGAAATCTTTCTACTTTTTGGAAATAGGAATCTATTACTATACATTTTCCTCTTAACAATGCTTTTGCTGTTATCTCATAGGTTTTTGATATGCTGTGTTTCTATTTTCATTTGTTTCAAGACATTTACAATTTTCCTCTAATTTCTTTATTAACCCATTGACCATTCAGGAACATGTTGTTTAATTTCCATTTCCAAGTATTTGTACAATTTCAAAAATTCCTCTTGTTATTGATTTCTAGTTCTATGCCATTGTGGTTGGGAAAGAGATTTGAGATCACTGCAGTTTGGTGGTTTTCTATAGTAACAAGGTTTTATTCTTTTCTCTTTCTCCTTTGTACATCTGCTCTACTAATGAGTTTTATACTTGCGTGTGTTTTCATGAGAATGATTATCATCTTTTTGCTTCCAGATATAGGACTCCCTTGAGCATTTCCTGTAAAGCCAGTCTAGTGGTGATGGATTCCTTCAATTTTTGCTTGTCTGGGACACTTTATTTCTCCCTCATTTCTGAAGGGTAGATTTGCTGGGTGTAGTATTCTTAGCTGATGATTTTGTTTTCTTTTGGTACTTTGAATACACTGTCCAGTTCTCTCCTGGCTTGTCAGGTTTCTGCAGATAAATATGCTGTACCCTAGAATGGCAGGACACAGTGGTTACTTGGGCCCTGGAAGACAGGGAGCAGCCCAGCAACAACTCCACTCCCCAGAGAGAGGGGTGTCTCAGCACCTCAGACTTCAGGAGGCTAGTACAGCCCTAGGAAAGAAGGACACTAGAGTTGTTCGGCCTGCAGGATGGGGGTGTTTCAGGTCAGCCACTGCTCTGTTTCCCTGGGACATAGGATACCATGTCAGCTCAGCCCTGGGATCTGCAGCTGCTCAGTTCAGCCAGGGCACCAATTCCCCAGAGGGTGATGTGTTATTTCAGCTTGAGTCCAGGAGGTATGACTGTTATGGGTGAACCAGGCATCATTTCCCCAGGATCCAAGGTGCTGCTTCACCTTAGGCATTGGAGAAGCATGATTTCTTTGAGCAGTCGAGCTACTGTTTTCTCAGGAATCAGGACACCACTTCAGCTCTGACCTGAGGAGGAAAGGGTGGTGGGGAGGTGGGGCAGCTTCACCTCTGCTTGGCCCCTCAGTGAAGCACATAATAGCTGCTCAATTTGGGGGATGTCAGGCCATTGGGCTGGGGCAGTTCAGCAGTGGCTTAGCCTCAGGATAAAGAGAACCATGGACATGTGACCTCAGAGCAGGACACATCCAGCCATAGCTCAAAGTTCAACATGGCATAGCATAGTAGCCATGTGGGCCACAGGGTGTGGGGTATAGTGTCAGCTCCTTCTCTGGGGGAAGCATGAACATGTGGACTTCAGGCAGCTCCCTCAGCTAGGCTTAGTGCCTGTGAGGACTGCGGGGGGACCCCAGTGCTCAGGTCTGTAGGCATCCATGGTGTTGATGGGGTTGCTGGGATCCTTTTGTTTACCTCCTTGCAGTAGGGAGAAGTTCCTCCTGGTTCCTTCCTAGCTGCTTCCAGTTGGGGTGAGGGTAGTGGAGGCCTGGCATTTCTTCCCATTCTCTATGTGGCCATCCCAAGTTTCTGTGCTCACCAGGGTATCTGTTACTTCTCTTGTGCACCCCTGTGCTCCGCCTCAGTTATTTTTGTTAAAATGAAGTTGTTTATTCATTGTTCTCGCTGTCTTTTTGAGGGAAAAGAGCACTAGGGTCTTCTAGTCACCCATCTTGCTGATGTCACGCTTCTTCAACTTCATTCTTCTGCATGTGGATAGCCAGTTATCCAGCATCATTTGTTGAAAAGACTATTTTTTCCCAATGGAACTATCTTGGCACCCTTGTCAAATATGCAATCTGATTTTAACACACATCTAAGATTAAGAATCATTGCTCTCTGGCCTTGTTATAGAAGTCACCACATTTGATTACATGTTCTAAATCCTTGATTTTTTTCTATAGAGCAAAAGATGGGTGTCTAGCTTTTCGAACACTTAGGTAAGAAGCCCATATATAATCATAATGACTTCCCCTTGAAAAAAAAAGTCCTGGTTCCTCAGAGAGTATCTTAAGAAATCTGTTGATAACTTCCTATAGTCAGTATCTTTTTTTTTTTTTTTGAGATGGCGTCTCACTCTGTCACCCAGGCTGGAGTGCAGTGGTGCAATCTCTGCTCACTGCAACCTCCACCTCCTGGGTTCAAGCAATTCTCCTGCCTCAGCCTCCTGGGTAGCTGGGACTACAGGCACATGCCACCATGCCTGGCTAACTTTTGTATTTTTAGTAGAGACAGGGTTTCGCTACATTGGCCAGGCTGGCCTCAAACTCCTGACCTCAAGTGATCCACCGTCTCGGCCACCCAAAGTGCTGGTATTACAGGTGTGAGCCACTATAACCGCCTGTAATCAGTATCTTAATATGCGCTGTATAGGGATATTAGTACCTTGAACACAAAGCTTTAGCACAATGACACAATTTCTTCCACAAAGGTGTGTGTACCAAAGTAGCCTCGAGAAAAAGTGTAGGTTGTATGTGCATAATACGGTTTCAGCAACATCAAATCTTGTGATCACTTGTGATCTTGCAGAATAAATAGTGGCCCTATCAGAACCATAAAATGGTTATGGGTTGATTATTGCTATACTATAATCATGTGTTAGCTTCTGTCTTCTATATGTCTCTCTCTCCACATACACATATATATGTATTCATTTTTAGGTAATGCTACAAATACTATAGTATTCCAGGATTCTTCCATCTATCACACAGTTCCAGTTTCATTATCATATAATCACCAGAAAATGAACTTTCCTTCTGACCAATTTCTGAAGACATCACTCTCTCAGTACAGCATTGTCTTTGAGAGCAAAGCCTTTCAGGGTGTGCATCCCAGCTCCAGAAATTACATGCTATATAAACTTGGGTGTTTTTCTTATTGGCAGAATGCAGATAAAAGTACCTATCTTACAGGGTTGTTATGAGAATTGCGTGAGGCAGCAAAACCCATTTTATTGCAAAATATAGATCCTGATTCTGCAGACATGGAAAAAATCTAACCACAAAGACTATAACCTGGGACACAGATACAAGAATAATATGAAGATAAAATGAAACATTAATATTCCTACCTTTTATTTTGCTGGCAAGTGCCCCCTTTATGAAACACACTGAGGTAGATATAACTTTAATTTCTGAGACATTTTATGATGTTCTCTCCCATACGAGAAAGTCTCTTTTTAGAAAAATATCAGTGTCAATATAGCCAAGTCACACAGTCTGCTCATTATAGACTGTATATTAAAAATATATATATTGTAATCTGTTATCCAGGTATTTTCCTTCTTTTTTGCTTTTCGCAGATGGTATAGTTTAGCTGTGTGAGCAACACTGTCTTTATTAGATTGTTGATTTCATTTGTGAAATAAAAGTCTCTAATGATTGATGGTGTTAATTATAAATGGCTTTTCAATAATCATATAAGTTTATGAAATATCCTGGATCTAGATGAACCAAGGTAATGGGTGTTTTTATTACAGAAAATGTTTGGGCTCCAGGCTGATAGGAACAAAGCAGAGCTTTCTAAGTACCTTCTTAAAGGTAGGCATCCATGGACAGTTCAAGGATTGCCACTGTACAATGTTTACCCCCACCCCAGCACATACTAATGGCTATGACAGTAAGTAGACAAAGACCTATGTAAAGAAAATAACAGAACTATTTGCCACTTAGTGATGAAGACCTACCTCTGTGGCATGTTTTACCCCATGCCTATAACAACCAAACCTGTTATTTTGGGATTTCATTTGTTTTGGCCAGGCTAGTTTTGATAACAGTAGCTTGCATCGATAGAACATTTTTTTATGTGTAACACACCATTTAAAATGCTTTATATTTATCATTCATTCAATCCTCAACACTGTGAGGTAGAGACAAGCTTGGCATGGCATGGTTAAGTGACTTACATGATCATGTGGTTAAGAAGGTGATAGGACTGGGTTTGGAACTCAGGCAGACTCACCCCCAAATCCTATCTCTAACCACTATGCTAAATTCTCTGCTCAGTAAAATGTACACATGGCCTCAGTGTCTCCTTGAATGTACAGTGTTTCCATTCATTTGGTTTATTTTTAAGGCTCCATAAACAAATATCTCTATTAACTGCAAATGCTTCTATTAATAAGAGTTAATCATTTTTCTTCACTCTCTTCTCTTGAAAACTTATAAAGTAGTATGTCGTTGTCTCTGATGATATTTTCAGTATTCTGTTTAAATTTACCCCAAATTTCACATTTTCTAGAGTATTTTTATTTACAAAAACAGAGCAAGGGACAGCCACTGATCAGTGACCAGTTTCCAATATGCTATAAATATTTTCTAAAAGTCTACAGTTTCAGACACTGAGATCACAAACTGTCCATTTATAAATAGTTTCCAGTTTTTGATTTTCATTTTCCTACTAGTTGAAGGGTGGGGCAACAAAACATTTCCCATAAATAAACGAAATGCTATTACATTCCATACTTCTTTTACCATTAACTGCTGACCATCTGTCATAAAAGACACACCCTGAAAGGCAGTATCAAATTTTTAGAAATAGCAATGATAGTATTTTCTGAGAAGAAATTTTGAAGTAAAAAAAAAACACCCATTTACTAATGAAAACATTGACCAAGACATCCACAGGGTAATGTCCGACCTGTTAACCTTTTGTAAGCACCATCATCATGGTTATCATCTTCATTCCCAGCACCGAGTTCTTCTGATGTTCCAGGTATGGTGCTAAATGTTTCAAACACATTCTCTCACTAAATCCTCATATAGGTGTCTACAGGATATTTGTTACATTTGTACAGACAAATGTAACTATTATTACATTTTACACAAGGAAATTAATACTTTAAAGATTGCCCAAGTAACTAATGGAGGAGACAGGATTTAAACCAGATCTAATCAAAGAGTACTCAAATTTTTAACACTATCCCGGTGGAATTCCTTACAGTACTTATTTTCTTTGTTAAGCGTGTGTGTGTAGGAGGGGGCAGGTGACATTTGGTTTGTGTAAATCCCATGCTTCTTGAAAAGCCATTTCAACATGCAAATATTACCATAAATTAAGAGTATAGACATGGAAATTAGAAAATATTGATGAAATTCAGTGAGGAAATATGTAAGTTGAATTCATTGGGTCTAGAGTTATATATGGAAAGATATTTTTTCATGTACATTTTTATTAAGAAGGCTTAAGTTTTTTAAGCAGCCTACTCAAGAAAAAAATATCAAAAATCACTGAATCATACCTTTAATATAATCTTTTCCTATTCATTACTGAAAAATAATTGGTAGGACTTCTGGGTTAATGTCAGGATAAACTACAGGGCCTAATATGCCTTTCTTCCAATTTCCATTTTAGTATCCACAAAGAATTACAAAAAGATGAAAACTGGCAACAACATTGGAAACTAAAGAGAAGACCAGAAGCCAAAGTCCCAAGGGGATTTTCACTAATGCCAATGCTGAAGAGATTAACAGCATATTCTTGGATTCTGCCATAAGAATCAAAACCT
Source organism: Ateles fusciceps (assembly GCA_036589455.1). Lineage (NCBI taxonomy): Eukaryota > Metazoa > Chordata > Mammalia > Primates > Atelidae > Ateles > Ateles fusciceps. The sequence continues at coordinate 77,495 of JAZHEH010000439.1, forward strand.
GATCCCAAAGAAAATAGAAGAAGATGAATTTACTGCTTGCCTCCATCAAACGATGGGACTCAGGGGCTATGCTAAACAAACAAAAAAAATGAGTGATGATCTTCAATGAACTGTCCTTAGAGAGGGACCACTGTGCCTCCTCTTACCCAGATCACTGGCTACTTTCCTCTCTACCTCCACCCCAGCAGCAAGCAGCAGGCTAACATGGAAGAGACCAGGCATGAGATGTAGCTTCCTGGAACGTGAAACCACTAACAAAACAATCTGGAACTACCTCAGAGCACTCCATACTGTAAGTGTAGGATAGAAGCCCTTTTATCCAAAAGATTGAGAAAGTAGGGAATCAAATAATATAGCTTTCCTTAAACTTTAGTTTGAACTTAAAAACACTGATAGATAATCACTTGGTAGTCTTTGAATGCAAGGATACTGGCTGGAGTTCCCTAATATCTATATTTCATAAACCATATGCATCATGTTTTTCTTAAAGTGAAACAAGAACCTAAGAACAGGTGAATTTTTAGATTTTCATAGAATAATCGTGGCCATCTAAATTTTAAATCCCTTCATACATTCTCCTTAAAAACCATATTGATAAAGAAAGAAAGTAAAATCAACCAAAGCACAAGCCTACAACACAAGCCAGAGACAGGGCCTATTTAAACCCTGGGTAAAGTGAGGAAATAATCCTCTGAGACCTGAAGAGTCAGGGCTGGTACCCAACCTAGGGCAGAGTCAGGCTAGGCCTATGCAAAAGAGGATGAGGGGTTACAAGAGGGGTAAATTAGACCATTTTCATGCTGCTGATAAAGACATACACGAGACTGGGCACTTTACAAAAGAAAGAGGTTTAATTGGACTTACAGTTACACGTGGCTGGGGAAGCTTCACAATCATGGCAGAAGGTAAGGAGGAGCAAGTCCCATTTTACATAGATGGCAGCAGGCAAAGATAGAATGAGAAAGACGCAAAAGTGGAAACCCCTGATAAAACCATCAGATCTTGTGAGACTTATTTATTCACTACCATGAGAACAGTATGGAGGAAACTGCCCCCATGATTCAATTATCTCCCACTGGGTCCCTCCCCACAACACGTGGGAATTATGGGGAGTACAATTCAAGATGAGATCTGGTGGGGACATAGCCAAACCATACCATTCTTCCCCTGTCACCTCCCAAATCCTATGTCCTCCCATTTCAAAACCAGTCATACCTTCCCAACAGTCCCCCAAAGTCTTAACTCATTTCAGCATTAACTCAAAAGTCAACAGTCCAAAGTCTCATCTGAGACAAGGCAAGTCCCTTCCACCTATGAGCCTATAAAATCAAAAGCAAGCTAGTTATTTCCTAAATACAATGGGGGTAAAGGCATTGGGTAAATACAATCATTTCAAATGGGAGAAATTGGCCAAAACAAAGAGGCTACAGGGCCCATGCAGGTCTGAAATCTAGCAGTGCAGTCAATCCAGCAGGGTACAACCTCCCTCCTGGGTGCCTTCACAGGCTGGCATTGTCTGTGGCTTTTCTATGTGCATGGTGCAAGCTGTCAGTGGGTCTATCATTTTGGGGTCTGGAGAACAGTGGCACTCTTCTCACAGTTCCACTAGGCAGTGCCCTAGTAGGGACGTATGTAGGGGTTTTGACCCCACATTTCTCTTCCACACTGCCGTAGCAGAGGGTCTCCATGAGGACCCCAGCCCTGCAGCAAACTTCTGCCTGGGCATCCAGGCATTTCCATACATCTTCTGAAATCTAGATGGAGGTTCCCAAACCCCAATTCTTGACTTCTGTGCACTGGCAGTCCCATCACAATGTGGAAACTTCCAAGGCTTGCAGCTTGCATCCTCTGAGGCCATGGCCCGAGCTCTATGTTGGCCCCTTTCGGCAATGGCTATAGCGGCTGGGACAGAGGGCACCAAGTCCCTAGGCTGTACTCAGCACAGGAACCCTAGGCTTGGCCCTCAAAACCACTTTTTACTCCTAGGCCTCCAGTCCTGTGATAGGAGGGGCTGCCATGAAGACCTCTGCCATGAAGACCTCTGCCATGAAATGCTTTGCTGCCCTGGAGATATTTTCTCTATTGTCTTGGGGATTAACATTCAGCTCTTGATTACTTATGCAAATTTCTAAGGCCTGCTTGAATTTCCCCCTCAGAAAATGGAATTTTTTTTCTATTGCATTGTCAGGCTGCAAATTTTCCAAACTTTAATGTTCTGCTTCCCTTATAAAACTGAATGCCTTTAACAGCACCCAAATCACCTCTTGAATGCTTTGCTGCTTAGAAATTTCTTCTGCCAGATACCCTAAATCATCTCTTTCAAGTTCAAAGTTCCACAAATCTCTAGGGCAGGAGCAAAATGTCACCAGTCTCTTTGTTAAAACATAGCAAGAGTCACCTTTGCTCCAGTTCCCGACAAGTTCCTCATCTCCATCTGAGACCACCTCAGCCTGAACTTTATTGTCCATATCGCTATCACAATTTTGGGCAAAGCCATTCAACAAGTCTCTAGGAAGTTCCAAACTTTCCCACATTTTCCTGTCTTCTTCTGAGCCCTCCAAACTGTTCTAACCTCTGCCTATTGCCCAGTTCCAGAGTTGCTTCCACATTTTCAGGTATCTTTTCATCAGTGCCCCACTCTACTGAACCAATTTACTCTATTAGTCTGTTTCCATGCTGCTGATAAAGACATACCCAAGACTGCACAATTTACAAAAGAAAGAGGTTTAATTGGATTACAGTTTCACATGGCCGGGGAAGCCTCATAATCATGGTGGAAGGCAAGGAGAAGCAAGTCACGTTTTACATGGATAGCGGTGGGCAAGAGGAGAGCTTGCGCAGGGAAACTCCCCCTTATATTACCATCAGATCTTGTGAGACTTATTCACTATCATGAGAACAGCATGGGAAAGACCTGCCCCCATGATTCAATTACCTCCCGCAGGGTCACTCCCACAACATGTGGGAATTCAAGATGAGATTTGGGTGGGGATGCAGCCAAACCATATCAAGGGGAAAGGATTCAAATCATGTCTGGTAAGGTAAACTCCAGAAAGAGAAAGTTGTACCCAAGGGACAAAATGTTGATAGAGGTCTCATACCTGACAGAGCAAAGCACTGGCCAGTGGGAAGTCAAAAGGGAGTCCAAGGAAGTGGCTTGGATAGGGAAGTGTGCAGGACAAGAGGGGCTGCCTTGGGCAGGTACTAATGCTGAGAGAGGAGCAGCTGAAGAACAAGTGTCCTTTGGAAGATGGATGGTAAAGGGAAAGAAGGACATGGCCAAGATCAGGGTTCTGTTACAACAACACAGTATCATAGAATCATGAGAAGGCAGACCAGAAAGAAAGAGGCTGCATTTATCAAAGAAACTGCACTTCACTGTATCAATAGACTGTGCTCTTGAAGCACCTAAAGTACATGAAATTATCCAAATCCTACCCCTACAGATTGCCTGCTATTGTGGATCCAGGAAAAGCCAACATACATAAACATGAACAAAACCAAAAAGAACTCAGCATCTGTACAACACTATCATATGAGTTAAAAAAAAATAGAAAATGAGAATTCAAAACTTTGGCAAATGAAAACATTCTCCTACTATGGAAAAATAGTCATAAGGCAGAGGAAAACTGTTACAGGATAGTTCAAGACGAATTAAATATACTGAAATCAGCAACTGCCAATACTAAAAAAAACAACAACCATGATTCAGAAACTGTAAAACTCAGACATCACACTTTTTAAAGGAAAGGAACTGGAAAAAAAAAAGACAAAATCTTAGGAATGACAAGACATTATATATGACATTCTCTACGTGAAAGCATGTAGAAAATAGAAATAAAAAAAGATAATTAATTCAAAATAAAGAAAAAATAAAAAGGCAAAGAGGATAAGAGAGAAACTGACAGAAACCAAATTTATGTAAAGAAGATTCAATAATACCTATAATTGGGAGTTCCTGAAGAAGAAAAAACAATGGAATATTTAAAACTATATTTTCAAAAACTCTGAAATAAAAAAAGATCTGAATATACAAAGTGAAAGAACTCACTTTGTATCTGGGAAAATTTACCCAGTATGGTCACCTTTGAGACACATCTGGGAAAAATTAGATTTTAAATAATAACTATAATAATAGTGATAATAAAAATCTTCTGGGTGCCCAGACAAAAACATAAAGTCACTTGCAAAGAAATAAAATCAAGCTGATATTAGACTTATCAACAGTAACACAGAAAACAAGTAAAGATTAGGGTAACATTTTCAAGAAACTCAAAGAAAGTGTGGGACAAGGGTTTTATTTTAACCAGTTGAGCTGCTTGCTGCTCATTTATCAAGGTTGTAGCAAATGTTTTAATAAATATGCAAGAATTCAAAGAATCCTGAGAAATCTATTGAAGGACGAATTCCTCCAACATAGAGATAATTGTGAACACTTTAGAAAAAGATGGATGGTCAGTATTGAATATATTATTGTAGATCTAAAACTAAAACAAAATTGTGGATAAAGAGAGAACAGTATTACATAGTACATGCTCTGATAAAGTAGGAATAATACTACTAATCACAAAACTGAAAGAGAACGAATAAACTTGTATAAGTTGCTTGATTCCCTTATGGGTAATAAGTAGAAGCTGAAGATGTCATTTAAAGGTGACAAACCAAATAGTGGAACCTAAGTAAGAAAAAAGGGACTAAGGGAATTATATAAAGATATTTGTATAATGATGAACAGTAGAATAAAATATAAATTTTTCTAAATATTAAAGAACTCTAAAAGGTCAAAGATAAAACGTAAATGTAACAAAACAATGACAAAACTAAGAATAGAAATTAAAATATTTATAAATATATGTAAACTCATCTACTAAAATAAAACATTACAGACTGGATCATAAAGAAAAACCTAACACTATACTTAACAACTACAGAGTACACATTCTTTCCAATTACATCTGATATGGATAACAAGAAAGACCATCCACTAGGCCAAGTCTCAAATTTGAAAGAATTAGTCCAGGAGCAATGGCTCACGCCTATAATCCCAACATTTTGGGAGGCTGAGGCAGGAGGATTGATTGAGCCCAGGAGTTCGAGACTAGCCTAGGCAACACAGTGAGACCTGCCTCTACAAAATAAAAATGTAAAAATTAGCTGGATGTAGCAGCACATGCCTGTAGTGCCGGCTACTCGGGAGGCTGGGGTGGAAGGATTCCTTGAGCCCAGGAGGCAGAGGTTAGAGTGAGCTATGATTGCACCACTGCACTGCAGCCTGGGTGACAAATTGAGATCCTGTCTCTGTTAAAAAACAAATAATTGAAATAATAAAAAGCATTTCAGTTATTTGCGGTCCACAAAACCACACCTGAAATAAACTAGAAATCAATAATATAACTAGGGAAAAACCCAAAATCTGGAAACTAAACAACGCACTTCTAAATACATGGGTCAAAGAAAAAAATCACCACTTGCACCATTCCCCATAGAATACATTCTTTCATATGAAATAATGCATTTCTATTCCATTCAAACATAAATAATATTAATGATATAAAGAATTCTTGTTAAATTCTTTCTGCTCAAGATTCTGTAGACATTACTTTATTGTCTACTGGTGAGTACCATTATAGCACAGTGAACCAGGTAACGGCAAACAAAAACAAGACAGGATTGCAGTTTTGGTATCTGACAAGGTGAAATTTATGTCAAAATTACCGGTAAGTATCATGATTAAAAGATAAGACAAACATATTTTCATTTTTAACAATAAGTATTTATATTTTTATTATTTTTTTTTTTGAGATGGAGTCTCGCTCTTTCACCCAGGCTGAAGTGCAGTGGCATGATCTCGGCTCACTGCAACCTCTGCCTCACAGGTTCAAGCAATTCTCCTGCCTCAGACTCCCAAGTAGCTGAGACTACAGGTGCGTGCCACCACACCCAGCTAACTTTTGTATTTTTAGTAGGGGCGGGGTTTCACTATGCTGACCAGGCTGGTCTTGAACTCCTGGCCTCAAGTGGTCTGCCTGCTTCAGCCTCCCAAAGTGTTGGGATTACAGGCATGAGCCACTGCACCCAGCCTATATTATTATTTATGTTTGATGGTAATAGAAATACATTATCATATGAAAAATTTGGAAGAACTCATCATTTATATACCTCTACTGAAAATTACTTTAAAATATTAATCAAATGATCAAAAGATTAATTAAACTTAAGAACTGAAGAATGGGAAAGTTATAAACAAAAATGTTGGTAACATTAAACATAATTTTATATATATATATAATTTCACTACATGTGATTACAAAGTAGAATGAAGAAGAAGAAACATGTTTTGAAAGAAGAGTTATAAGATTTAAAACATTCTATTGCAAAAAGCTCAGTCTGTGCTGCTAGATCAAATTTAAAAACACTTGAAAGTGAGAAATAAGCAAGAAAATATTGGTAAAGAAAGTAAAGGCACAATAAATTTGTCTTTCAATACTTCTGCTTCCAGCCAAATTAGATTTACTTAATCCTCTTGCCTAAAACAACCCAAAGAAAAAGGGACAGAATATTTAAAACAGTTTTCAAAACACTGGATATCAGGCAAAGAACAATTCTTGAAAGATGGAAAACAAAGCAGGTGAGTTTTTATCATTGCCCAGTTTACTGCCTGGAGAGAATTTCTAAGTCCTGGTGCAGGGAAGGGCACCTGAAGTGTAGCCCAGTGGATTCCCTGAGTTGAGGAGACAGAGCTGAGAGTCCAAAGAGACCAAGGGACATTGAAGTCTTAGGACAGAGGACCAGAGAAGAGAAAGCTGCACAGAATGAGAATCCTGAAAATCTGCAGAAGATCCCTTAGAGAAGGGGTCCCCAACAAAGACAGGACTGGTACCTGTCTGTGGCCTGTTAGGAACTGGGCCCCACAGCAGGAGGTGAGCAGCGGGCTAGCAAGCATTAAGGCCTGAGCTCTGCCTCCTGTCAGATTAGCCGCATTAAATCCTCAGAGGAGTTCGAACCCTGTTGTGAACTGTGCATGCGAGGGATCTAGGTTGCATGCTTCTTATGAGAATCTAATGCCTGATGATCTGAGGTGGAACAGTTTCATCCTGAAACTATCCCCCCGACCAACCCTGGTTGGTGTAAAAATTGTCTCTAGAAATGCCAGATATAGGTGATGGGGGAGGAAGGCAGCAAATCACACTGCCATGTGTGTACCTATGCAACAATCTTGTATGTTCTTCACATGTACCCCAAAACCTAAAATGCAATTAAAAAAAATAAAATTAAAAAAAAATTGTCTCTCACAAAACTAGTCCCTGGTGCCAGAGAGTTTGGGGACCACTGCCTTAGAGTATTTCACTGAGTACTGATAAAAAGATGCCTGTGAGTGAACTACTCACAGCATGGGAAAGAACCACCTGAAAGGATTAAGGGGAAGAGTGCTCAGCATTCACACGGGATTGGGAACAGTACCTTCACCCATCAGCCAGCCTAGAAAACTCACAGGCTGCTGTGAGAGGGTTTGATTAGAGAGGACTTGACTCACTAGTGGAGTATAATTAGCCGTAGACTGAGCACTTCTCTGGAACTGCCTAATGAATCCTAAAAGCAATGCTCAAAAGGATCAAACTGTTTCCGAATAACTTAACTGCATCTCAGAACAAAGCAAGAAGCTTTATAAGAATACAAAAATATCCAGCACTCAACAGGGTAAAATGCACAATGCTTGGCATCAAATCAAACACCAGAAGGGATGGAAATATGACCTGCGTAACAAGGAGAATAATTAATCACAACCAACCCAGAAGTGATATAGATGTTGAAATTAGCAGGGGACATTAAAATATTTATTAAACTGTATTCTGTATGTTCAGGAAGTTAAGTAGTTACAGGGAGGATATTAAAAAGACCCAAGTGGAGCTTCAAGAAGTGAAAGCTACAACGTGTGAGATGAAAAACACATTGCATAAAATTGATGAAGATCAGATATAGAGAAAAAAATCAAAAACCTTAAGACTTAGCAATAGAAATTGTCCGAAATAAAGAGAAAACAGATTTTTTTTAAATGGAAAGAGCATTAGTAAGCTGGGGAACAACTTTAAGTATCCAAGTGAAAAGCATGAATATGTACATTGTTGCCAGCTTAATTTACAGGCTTAATTTCACTCAATATAATTTATAAAAAGATCTTTTCTTTTAACTTAATAAAATAATTCTAGAGTTCACCAGGAAAAATTAAAAAGTGACACTTGTCAAGAAAATTTTATAAAGGCAATATAACAAAGGAGAGGCTGATAACCATTTCTACCAGATATTTAAACATACTCAAAAAGACAATGATTACAACAGTCAGGTGCCAGCATGAGAACAGAAAAGTTAGTGGGCTAAAACAGAGGGCCCCAAGACAGATCACAGTACTCATCAGAACTTAAAACCTAAAGTAGTGCCATCAATCAGTGAAAAGGGAAATATTATTCAATAATCAGTCTGAGTTGTCTTGTTAGTATGTGAAATGAAGTATCATTTTATGTGATTTTTTCTTGAAGTATCCATTTTAGATCAGAGGTTCTTAACATTTAGCTTATGGACCATCATGCTTTATTTGGCTTCATGGTGTCTATAAAATTGAGGTTAAGATTTGCTTTTCCTTTAACCTTCTTGAAATAATATTGACAGTGGGGGAAAAGTTTTTATAATGACATATTATTAAGATATTTTACATCATCAGATAATATTCAGTTGTCACCACTGTCATGTTATGACATCTAAAAGTGTTTCCCAGTGATGATAAAAATTCCTACCATTATGATCAGGATATATATATATTTTTTCCTGAGTCAGGGTCTTGCTCTGTTGCCCAGGCTGGAGTGCAGGGGCATGATCACAGCTCACTGCAGCCTCAAGCTCATGGGCTCAAGCAATCCTCCTGCCTCAGCCTCCTGAGTAGCTGGGTCTATAGGTGTGTGCCACCACACCTAGCTAATTTTTGTATTTTTTGTAGAGACGGGTTTTGCTATGTTGCCCAGGCTGGTCTCCAACTCCTGGGCTCAAGCAATCCACTCTCCTTGGCATCCCAAAGTGCTAGAATTATAGGCATGAGCCATCACACCTGGTCTGCTTATGTTTTATGTTGTTTAATTAAAGATAAAATAATTAAAAATAAACTCGTGAAGTATTAATCTTTCGATTTTCCTTTTTGTCAACCAACCTTATGAAATGTCTTCAAACAATCTATAGGCTGCTTATTAAGTTGAAAAGCAGAAAAACTACACAGAATTGGAAAGAACTTAGAGAAGTCATGTCCCCTAGAAATGACAAACATGGTCTGTGGCTTGGAGAGAAGAAAACCGGAAGCAGTTGAAGGAGCTCCTATTGTAAATAATGTCACCCACTCCAGAACTGCTGATATTTCTTCTAATATTTTAATATTTTGAAGCAGTCCTAAGAGAAATTTGTAACTATACAGCTAATAAAACCTCTGATGCTCTCAGCATAGACAACTGTTTTTCATCCATTACTGGCATTCCTATTTCATGAGCCTCTTCAAATTTTCAAAAACTACCATCATCTCAAACGTGGTATTTCCATTTCTGGAAAAAAGTTTCAGATCTCTGGGCACAGATCAGGTGTCTCTTGACATTTGGCTGTCCATTTGTTTTTGCTGCTTTGGAAAACACACACCAGACGTCAATGTGACTGGGCGATTTCTGTATCAGCAGGCAGGGGTGCCAAATGTTCTGCCACTGATTCTGAAAGAAGGCTTGCCTAATGCTGCGAGAAGCACCAATTTCAGTAGGCCCAACACTGAATTATTATTTCAGGAATTTTTATCAAGCAAAGGGAATAGAATGAGAGAAGGTCTTTGTTTTCTAAACAGAATTTTGCTGAATTTCCAGAAAACAAGTCTTAAAATGCTTGATCAAACTTTGGGCAGAAATTTTATTTAAAAAAAAAAAAAGAAAAAAAAGAGGCCAGGCGTGGTGGCTCATGCCTGTAATCCTTGCACTTTGGGAGGCCGAGGTGGGCAGATCACCTGAGGTCAGGAGTTCGAGACCAGCATGGAGAAATCCTGTCTCTACTAAAAAAAAAAATACAAAATTAGCCGGACATGGTGGTGGGTGCCTATGATTCCAGCTACTTACTTGGGAGGCTGAGGCAGGAGAATCGCTTGAACCTGAGAGGCAGAGGTTTGCTCTCCAGCCTGGGCCATAAGAGCAAAACTCCGTCTCAAAAAAAAAAAAAAAAAAAAAGAACAACAACGAGGAAGGCCCATTATCTCATGATTTAGCCTAGCTGGACAATAATTCTGGCCATATCTTTTGGTTAAAGCCCTGAAGTCACCACTATGCATGCTGCTGAAGAACAAAGTGCCCCTGTTCTATGAGAGATTGGTCGCTAGGAGAATGTGCTAACACTGAGGAAAGATCTGCAATTTGGAGCTAAGGGTGATTAGACTTTTCCCAATTTCTCTGCAGTCAGAAGCAAACATGAGCCAAACTCTTAAAGGTTACTTCTGATCAACATAATCTTAAGGTTGAAATGTGGATTTATAATTCGAAACATAGCTAAATGGACAAATATCGATGAGGTAAACTTTGCCAAAGATAATAACCTCAGTAAATTGGGGACAAACAGTATTACTCAAAATGAATTCAACTATTTTTCGATGCAAGCCTACCCTCACCTGGCAAAGTGTGTTATAAAGCTTTGATTCGATGTGCTATTGTGTCCTTATGCATGCCAGGGTTTACAACATTTTTGGCACCAAAACAAAACAAAAATCAAAACTGATTGGATATCAAGCATGCCACAAATGCTGCTATCTCAAAATCGCTCAATACTTTCTCCTACTTCAAGCCAAACCTCTACAGCCTTTATATTGAAAGTTGATGATAGCCTGAATTGAAGTTCAAGTTTTACTTTGCTTGGAAATTTTTGTTTTATTTCCTTTTTACCATGAAGTCGGCATAAGTTTTGCATTAAAATGAGCAAAAGGGGCATAGGCTTGTAAAGAATGTTTTAGAAAGAATGTGTAATCAATTTCTAGTATCATAAAATAGGTAATATCTAGATTTTTGTGCATATGTTTAGGTACTTTTTTCTTGTAAGTTCACAGTTTTCATCGGTCCCAAAGAGGCCAATAATCTTAAAAAAACTACCAAAAAAATTACTCCTCTGACTTAGATACCAACCTCACATAACACACATACCATCTTGCAACAATTTAAGAATTATGGCTGGGTGCAGTGGCTCACACCTGTAATCCCAGAGCTTTGGGAGGCCAAGGCAGGTGGATTGCTTGCGGCTAGGAGTCCAAGACCAGCTTGACCAACATGGCGAAACACAGGCTCTACTAAAAACACAGAAATTAGCTGGGCGTATTGATGCATACCTGTAATTCCAACTACTTGGGAAGCTGAGACATGAGAATCACTTGAACCCAGGAGACGAAGATTGCAGTGAGCCAAGATCGCACCACTGCACTCCAGCTGGGTGACAGACCAAGACTCTGTCTCAAAAAAAAAAAAAAAAAACCGGAAAAAGAAAAAAATATACATGAATACATGGAAGAAAATAAAATCACAACACTTAGAAGAAAATATAGATATTTAGCATATTTGAAGCTGAGAAAAAGAGTTCTGAACAAAAAAGCAAGAGAAAAACATTTCATTGATAAATAAACATGGGAAAGACATCCCTGTAGAAGACATCAACAAAATAAAAAGACAAATAAAAAAGGAAAAATATTTGCAAGAAATACAACAGTCAAAAAACCTGACATTAAAGGAGCAAACAAATCCACAAGAAAACAACCACTTTTCAGTAAAATAAGTGTAAAAACACATGGAATGAATGCTTTCAAAAGAGAAAATACAAATGGAATATAAAAAGTTCATCAATCTTCATAATAATAAAAAATCAAGTTAATACAAGACCATTTTGTCTATAATATTAGCAAAGATTTTTTAAAAGCTTTATAAGGAAAAGCTATGAGGAAGATGAGCATTTTCTACAGCTGTGGAATAAGAGCACATTAGTACTGGCTTTTTAGAAAGCAATTTTGTAATATGTATCAAATGCTTTTAAAATAATGTAGGGGCCATGCTTGGCCCTCTGAAAGTTCACTGAAAAATCAGCTCACAAAAGGTAGATTAACAGGAAAAAAGGCATACCAAATTATTCAATGTGTATACATGGGAGTCTTTAGAAGAAGACCCAAAGATATAGAGGAAATTGTTCATTTTTATGCATAGGTTTAGCAAAGTATGGAGAGTTGTGTAAAAATATAATTGGACAAAAGGGTATGTTCTAATACTAATAGCCTGAGTCGGGGAAACCCAGCAAGGTCTCTCTGCCTAGATTCTTCTTGGCTTCTCTGGGCATGCATTCCTTCCTTCTGGGTGTTGGGGAGGACCCGCTCTGGAATGGGAGTCTTATGACCTACAGTTAAACAAGGTAGGCCAGATAACATTTTTATGGCCACTTTTTACACAAATAGAGGAGAGGGAAAATGAGAGTAATATTTTTAGGTTTTATGATTAGCCCTCGCGAGAAGGGGTTCTGGTTTCTATGACCCGTCTTGGGGAAGAAGGATTCTAGTTTCTATGGCTTGCCTCAGGAAAAAATGAGACTGAGAGACAAGAGGGCAGAAGGAGGTCAGAGAAAAAACTTTGGTTGTTGAGACTGCTTCTGGGGGCTCCATTTTGGGGTATTATGTTTCAAGCCCCAACATTGGTCAGTTTCTTTAGCTCAATGATTTAATTTCAAATCATTTATATCTAAGGGAAAAAATCCAGAATGTAGACAAAGAGTTCATGTAGAAAGAGTTCATTTCAGAGCTATGTTTTAAAAAACTAAAAAAGAAAGTCAAGGGAAAGGTTAAGTATATCAAGGTATATCTATGCAATTGACTATGCAGTGACTTGAAATAGTGTTTGCAGTGAGTTTCTTGGGTAACACAATCTAAAACCAATGGTCTGTTAAATAAGGAAAAAAGATGTAGTAAAAAAATGCTGAAAAGAAAAATTTTAAGGAAATATGACAAAATGTTTACAGTAGTTGTTTCTAGGTAAGATCTGAGTGATTATTTTAATTTTTTATAGTTTGCAAATTATCTACAGTAACATATATTACACTCAGGGAAATTAAATTTAAATTTAACATATGAAGTTTAGATCACGGATAGAGGCAGAAATGTCCTAAAGAAAAAGAAAAGAAGTCATTTCTTATGAATGAGCAAATAATGAGTACAAAGTTTCAAAATTTCTAGTGAGAGAAAAGGTTTTATTGCTGTTTGTTTTTCAGCTTAGCTGTTCAGTGGCATTAATTTTTCTGTGACTTGAATGCTGTTGAGTGCTCTTGAAATGGCAAATCATAAACTGATCATCGTCTCCAAATTGACAAATCAACTTTTCAGGCAAGAATAAGAAGGAACAGTTTGAGGCTTGAGGATTTAAAAATAATATGAAAATAATATGACTTATAAGAACTAAAATAATGTTTAGAAATGGAGAAGAAATGGCTACCCAATGCTATAAATGTTCCTGCTTGAAAAGTGATCTTTAAAATTTAATATATTCTCCAAGGAAAACATGGAACTTTGAGTTGCAAAATAATTTAAGGAAGGTTATAAAGCTAATGAAATCAGATTTTCCCTCGGGTTCGTAAGAGATGAGGACCTTCCCTAGTCTCACCCTTCTGGATGAGGCCTATTAGAGAGGAACTGATAGACTCCATGTTGTAAGAGGTTGAGCGGCCTGGCTGAATGCTTATTCTATCCATTCCTGAACTCATGGAACTTTAAACTTTAATGTTAAAACTTGAATAACTATCAAACTTCCTTTGTAAAAAATAATTGTAGGCTGCTGAATGCTACTATTTTTTTTAACATTGATTATTAATTACAGAAAAAATGATAATACAAAAAGTTAAGAAATTATATATCCTGCAACTGGAGATTGTTTAAAGTATGGTATTTCCAGAGTATTGAATATTACGATTATCTTCAGCATGGACTATAAACTTAAATGCCTACAGAGACTAGGTAGGTAACATAAATGAGTGCAGTGGCCCTGAATTAGAACTTGGGAGCAATAGAGATTGAAGATTTGAAGGGTGAATACTTCATCTACAGAAGGCAGCCGCTATTTGGTTCTAGTCAGTTGTTGGTCTTCTGGAAATGTGGGTGCAGTGTTGTCAGACCTTCCTGTTTTTAAAAACACTAATATTTGGAAATAATTTCAAATCTACAAAAAGTTGCAAAAATAAGACATAACAAAAGAATACCTATGTACTTTACTTATATTCTTTTATCTGTTAATTTTGCAGTCCATTTGAATTCTCTCTGTACACATGTACACACACACACACACACACACACACACACATACAATTTCTTTCAGAACCATTTGAGGGTATATTAAATGCATCATGGCTCTTTACTCCTAAATATTCCATTGTGTATTTCCTATAACTAGAAACCTGAAACCTACTGTTCTTGAGCTCGGACACCTGGAGTGGGATGAGAGATGGCATGAGGAAGTCCTCTCCCCTGGCCACTAGGGGATAGTCAATCAGCTGCTACTCCCAAACAGAGCGGTAACCCCAAACAGAGGTTGAAAATCACTGCACTAGACAATTGTCATTATAAAAATAATATCTCCAATATATGCATATTCATTTATAAATTAAGTTTATGTACAAGTCTACTGATACATTATGTGCCTTATAAAACATATACTTAAAAAGGACAAGACAAAATTAGATATTAATACAAACACAAAATTGAATTTTTCTTTCTGTACTCCAAGGGAACATCTTGCTCCTCTAAGGCATGTGCCTCCCAACCTTGGGGGCTATTGCTCTACACTGTGGGGGTTAAACAGGAAAAATACCACCATGGTTTCCAAACCTGAGTCTGGGTCCTGCTCCCTGATGTATCCCCTTAACATCTGCCAGCTCTCTCTATCACAACATACTGCTTTTTTTGCCTTCGTGGCACTTATCACCACTGGCAGTCATCTTGCTCATCTGCATGCTCATTTGTCTAACACCTTTCTGCCCTGACTAGAACACAGCTCCCTGAGAGCCAGGATCTTGCCTGGCTTGTTCATTTCTAATTTCTCAGTATCTAGAACAAGGTGTGGCACATAGTAGGTGCTTGTTAGATACTTCTTACTACACTTGATCTTAGCCAAAAAGCCGAGAAGCTAGATACTTGTTAATAAAGTGAACTAAATATATCCCTAGTTCCTATTCCAGCTCTTTCCACACTGTTTTGTCTTCCATTCTTCTAGCAGGCAACAGGACAAGTCCCCCGACCCGCTGCAAGAAGCTAACAATACCCTAGCCTACTTCTAAAAAAAACTTCTCAGCTTCAAAGACCTTCCATGGAGGGGGGACAGGCTGAGGACAATCTTGTTCTTCACATAAAACACAGGTCCACAATCTCAAATTCATAATTTAAAAATACATATACTTACAATATCTCTAAAGGCATTTATTTTTCTTAAAAATCATGTATTTGTAAGCTGAACTATCATTTTAACACAAAAGCTACCGTTTTTGCTCAATGGAGTCAGGCTGCTCTTGGAGTTCTGTCCTGGCAGAAAAAAGGGCAGGATGTACCTGATGGTTTTCCACACGTCGAAGCCGTCCAGAGGCTTGGTACCATTGGTGCGTCCCCCAGCCAGTTTCACAAGTGTTGGCAGCCAGTCCGAGATGTGGATGAGCTCCCGGTTCTTCACGCCCTTCTGCTTCAGCAAGGGGCTTGCCACAAAGCCCACCCCTCGGACGCCTCCTTCCCACAGGCTCCATTTCCTTCCTCGAAGGGGCCACTATTACCTCCTGCCAAAGTCTGCCCTCCGTTATCTGAAACACAGGTAGGTCTTGGCATGAGGATGATGTTAACTCTTAAATACATTTAAGAACAGAGACTCTATGTACACTGTTATTAAATGGGGCTTATAGAATAAAAAGAAAATTCCTTACCTTTTCCCCACACTAAATTCCCTTTTCCCATTGACACTGCTTTTCATTACCCAGTCATAACTAAGTCCCAGTGTGATGCATATCTACCTCTAAATCCTCCATGGAGAAGGCCATTGAAAAATGAGGAAGTTCCCTGATTATATGCACTTTGGAGAGATCCCTATGCCAAATAATCCACTAAACTTTAAATACACGTGTGTTACTTTTATAGCATGGGAGAATGAGTCCATGGAAGCTGGGATCCTCCCCATACATGAAGAGAAAACTAAGTGAATTTCACTTAGTGACTTAATGCTCCTGATAAGTTGGGACAAAACTAACCTTTTTGTTTTCCTCTTGGAAAAAAAAAATTCTAGAATTTAAAGTGGAAAATGAATTAACATTCTACTCCCTGGCAATAATATCTCTTTCTTAAGTGTGAAAGCTGAGTACTTCTCCAGGGGTTGATGAATGTCTCTGTAAACAGAGCATTGGGTGGAAAAAATAATTGTGAGAAAAATTCTTCCCTTCTTGACAGGATGGGGAAATAAAGCTTCATTATGTACAATACCAGGGAAGAGAAGGTTTCTCTTCCAAAACAACAGAGGGAATGGGAGACCTTGGCAAAGACAGGGTAGAAGTTACTAGAGAAAGTGAAATAAGTATCTTACCAGCCAGGTGAGGGCTGAGAGTTAACCATTAAAGTAGACAGTAGAGCAGGTTTGGAGGAAGGATCTAAAATGGCCAAATAGAAACAGCTCTGAAGTAGAGTTCCCAGCAAGAACAGTGCAGAGGGTGAGTGATCACTGCATTTCTAAATGAGTTATTACTGCCCACAGACCAGGGGATTCCTGGGCTGAAAAGTGCCACTAGTTTCCAGCACAGCTGTTTCAGCCGGTGCAGTGGGTCTCTGCACAAAAACTCACACAATCTGGATGGCCATTTCAACTGGTGCCTGGAACGCCTGGGAGATGGAGCCATCTATTCAACTGAAAAAAAAGGGGCTGAAACAGGGAGCCAGGTGATCTGGCTCTGCGAGTCCCACTCCCACAAAGACCAGCAATCGGAAATGTTCTGGATTAAGAATTTCACAGCAAGTGCAGCTGGACCCGGGACGGTCCAGCTTTGTTGGGGGAAGGGCGTCTGTCATTACCAAGGCAATCCACCACTACCGAGGCAGTCTGCCATAACTGAGGCAGACCGTCATTACCGAGGCAGTCTTAATCATACCTCTATAAACAAAACCACAAGGCAGTTCACACAGCAGAGAGCCCACGGCAGCTCAGCAAAGCCTCTGCTGGTAGACTGTGACTAGGCTACCTCCTCACTGGGCAGGACATCTCTGAAAAAAGGCAGCAGCATGTCAGGAACTTATAAATAAAGCCCCACCTTCCCAGGACAGAGCACCTGGGAAAAAGGTGGTTATGAGTTCTGTTGCAGCAGACTTAAACGTACCTGCCCAGCAGCTCTGAATGGGACAATGGAGCTCACAGATCAGCACTTGAGCTCCTATAAGGGACAGACTGTCTCCTCAAGCAGCTCCCCAACCCCTGTATATCCAAAGAGACACCTCATAAAGGAGAGCTCAGGTTGACATCTGGCAGGTATCCTTCTGATAGGAAGATAACAGAAGAAGAAACTGGCAGAACCCTTACTGTTCTGCAGCCATCGTAAGTGATCCCCAGGCAAGCAGGGTCTGGAGTGAACCTCCAGCAGTCCTATAGCAGAGAGGCCTGACTGTTAGAAGGAAAACTAAAAAACAGAAAGAAATAACTTCATCATCAACAAAAAGGAGTTCCACTCAGAGACCACATCTGAAAGTCACCAACTGCAAAGACCACAGGTAGATAAATCCACAAAGATGGGAAGAAACCAGCACAAAAACGATGAAAACACCCAAAACCAGAATGCCTCTCCTCTTCCAAGGGATCACAACTCCTCACCAGCAGGGGAACAAAGCTGGATGGAGAATGAGTCTGATGAATTGACAGAAACAGGCTTCAGAAGGTGGGTAATAACAAACTTCTCTGAGCTAAAAGCACATGTTCTAACCCAATGCAAAGAAACTAAGAACCTTGAAAAAAGGTTTGATGAAATACTAACGAGAATAAACAGCTTAGAGAAGAATATAAATGACCTGATGGGGCTGAAAAACACAACACAAGAACGTTGCGAAGCATACACAAGCTTCAATAGCCGAATCGACCAAGCAGAAGAAAGGATATCAGAGATTGAAGATAAACTCAATGAAATAAAACAAGAAGGCAAGACTAGAGAAAAAAGAGTGAAAAGAAATTAACAAAGTCTCCAAGAAATATGGGATTATGTGAAAAGACCTAATCTACGTTTGATAGGTGTACCTGAATGTGATGGAGAGAATGAATCCAAGCTGGAAAACACTCTTCAGGATATTATCCAGGAGAACTTCCCCAACGTAGCAAGGCAAGCCAATATTCAAGTCCAGGAAATACAGAGAACACCACAAACATATTCCTCATCAAGAAGAGCAACCCCAAGGCACATAATCATCAGATTTATCAGGGTTGAAATGAAGGAAAAAATGCTAAGGGCAGCCAGAGAGAAAGGTCAGGTTACCCACAAAGGGAAGCCCATCAGTCTCACAACAGATCTCTCGGCAGAAACCCTACAAGCCAGAAGAGAGTGGGGGCCAATATTCAACAACCTTAAAGAAAAGAACTTTCAACCTAGAATTTCACATCCAGCCAAACTAAGCTTCATAAGCAAAGGAGAAATAAAATCCTTTATGAACAAGCAATTGCTAAGAGATTTCATCACCACCAGGCCTGCCTTACGAGAGCTCCTGAAAGAAGCACTAAACACAGAAAGGAACAACCAGTACCGGCCACTCCAAAAACATACCAAATGGTAAAGAGCATCGACACAATGAAGAAACTGCGTCAACTAATGAGCAAAACAACCAGCTAGCAACAAAATGGCAGGATCAAATTCACACATGACAATGTTAACCTTAAATGTTAATGGGCTAAATGCCCCAATCAAAAGACACAGACTGGCAAATTAGATAAAAAGTCAAAATGCAGCGGTGTGCTGTATCCAGGAAACCCATCTCACATGCAAGGATACACATAGGCTCAAAATAAATGGATGGAAGAAAATTTACCAAGCAAATGGAGAGCAAAAAAAAAAAAAGCAGGAGTTGCAATCCTAGTCTCTGATAAAATAGACTTTAAACAAACAAAGATCAAAAGAGACAAAGAAGGGCATTATATAACGGTAAAAGGATCAATGCAACAAGAAGAGCTAACGATCCTAAATATATATGCACCCAGTACAGAAGCACTCAGATACATAAAGCAAGTTCTTAATGACCTACAAAGAAACTTAGACTCCCACACAATAATAGTGGGATACTTTAACACCCCATTGTCAATATTAGACAGATCGACGAGACAGAAAATTAACAAGGATATATAGGACTTGAACTCAGATCGGGACCAAGCAAACCTAATAGACATTTACAGAACTCTCCACCCCAAATCCACAGAATATACATTCTTCTCAGCACCACATCACACCTACTCTAAAATTGACCAAATAATTGGAACTAAATCACTCCTCAGCAAATGCAAAAGAATGGAAATCATAACAAACAGTCTCTCAGACCACAGTGCAATCAAATTAGAACTCGGGATTAAGAAACTAACTTAGAACCGCACAAGTTCATGGAAACTGAACAACTGGCTCTTGAATGTTGACTGGATAAACAATGAAATGAAGGCAGAAATAAAGATGTTCTTTGAAACCAACAAGAACGAAGACACAACGTACCAGAATCTCTGGGACACATTTAAAGCAGTGTCTAGAGGAAAATTTATAGCAATAAATGCCCACATGAGAAGCAAGGAAAGATATAAAATTGACACCCTATCATCAAAATTGAAAGAGCTAGAGAAGCAAGATCAAAAAACTCAAAAGCTAGCAGAAGATAAGAAATAACTAAGACCAGAGCAGAACTGAAGGAGACAGAGACACAAAAAACCCTTCAAAAAAAAATCAATAAATCCAGGACCTGGTTTTTTGAAAAGATCAACAAAATAGACAGACCACTAGCCAGATTAAGAAAAAAGAAAAGAGAGAAGAATCAAATAGATGCAATAAAAAACGATAAAGGGGATATCATCACTGATTCCACAGAAATACAAACTACCATTAGAGATTACTACAAACAACTCCATGCACATAAACCAGTAAACCTGGAAGAAATGGATAAATTCCTGGACACTTGCATCCTCCCAAGCCTAAACCAGGACGAAGTCAAAACCCTGAATAGAACAATAACAAGGGGCTGAAGTTGAGGCAGCAATTAATAGTCTACCAACCAAAAAAAGCCCAGGTCCAGATGGGTTCACAGCCGAATTTACCAGACATACAAAGAGGAGCTGGCACCTCTCCTTCTGAAACTATTCCAAACAATCCAAAAGAGGGATTCCCTCCCAAATCATTTTATGAGACCAACATCATCCTGATACCTAATCCCGGCAGAGATGCAACAAAAAAAGAAAACTTCAGGCCAATATTTATGATGAACATAGATACAAAAATCTTCAATAAAATTCTGGCAAACTGATTGCAACAGCACATCAAAAAGCTTATCCATCACGATCAAGTAGACTTCATCCTGCGGATGGAAGGCTGGTTCAACATACGCAAGTCTATAAACGTAATCCATCATATAAACAGAACCAAAGACAAAAACCACATGATTATCTCAATAGATGCAGAGAAAGCCTTCTACAAAATCTAGCAGCCCTTTATGCTAAAAACTCTCAATAAACTAGGTATCGACAGAATGTATCTCAAAATAATAAAAGCTATTTAGGACAAACCCACAGCCAATATCATACTGAATGGGCAAAAACTGGAAGCATTCCCTTTGAAATCTGGCACTAGACAAGGATGCCCTCTCTCACCACTCCTATTCAATATAGTATTGGAAGTTCTAGCCAGAGCAATCGGGCAAGAAAAAGAAATAAAGAGTATTCACAACCCAAATGCCCATCAATGGTAGACTGGACAGGGAAAATGTGGCACATATACACCATGGAATACTATGCAGCCATAAAAAATGATGAATTCATGTCCTTTGTAGGACATGGATGAACCTGGAAACCATCATTCTCAGCACACTGATACAAGAACATAAAATGAAACACTGCATGTTCTCACTCATAGGCGGGTGTTGAACAATGAGAACACATTGACACAGGGAGGTGAGCATCACACACTGGGGTCCGTGGAGGAGGGACTAGTGGAGGGACAGTGTGGGGTGGGGGAGTTGGGGGAGGGATAACATGGGGGGAGAAATGCCAGATAGAGGTGATGGAGAGGAAGGCAGCAAACCACATTGTCATGTATGTACCTATGCAGCAGTCTTGCATGTTCTTCACATGTACCCCAAAATCTAAAATGCAATAATATACATATACATATATATATGTATGTATGGAAGTATTCAATTAGGAAAGGAGGATGTCAAATTGTCTCTATTTGCAGACGACATGACTGTATATTTAGAAGACCCCATCGTCTCAGCCCAAAATCTCCTGAAACTGATAAGCAACTTCAGCAAAGTCTCAGGATACAAAATCAATGTGCAGAAATCACAAGCATTCCTATACACCAATAACAGACTTAATGACAGTCAAATCAAGAATGAACTGCTGTTCACAATTGCTACAAAGAGAGTAAAATACCTAGGAATAAAATTAACAAAGGATGTAAAGGACCTTTTCAAGGAGAACTACAAATCACTACTCAATGAAATAAGAGAGGACACAAACAGATGGAAAAACATTCCATGCTCATGGTTAGGAAGAATCAATATTGTGAAAATGGCCATACTGCCCAAAGTAATTTATACATTCAACGCTATCCCCATCAAGTTACCTATGACCCTCTTCACAGAACTGGAAAAAAACCACCTTAAACTTCATATGGAACCAAAAGAGAGCCCGCATAGGCAAGACAATTCTAAGCAAAAAGAACAAAGCTGGAGGCATCACGCTACCTGACTTCAAACTATACTACAAGCCTACAGTAATCAAAAGAGCATGGTACTGGTACCAAAACAGAGATATAGACCAATGGAACAGAACAGAGGCCTCGGAGGCAATGCTGCACATCTACAACAATCTGATCTTTCACAAACCTGAGAAAAACAAGCAATGGGGAAAAGATTCCCTGTTGAATAAATGATGTTGGGAAAACTGGCTAGCAGTGTGCAGAAAGCAGAAACTGGACACCTTCCTGACGCCTTACACTAAAATTAACTCCAGATGGATTAAAGACTTAAACATAAGACCTAACACCATAAAAACCCTAGAAGAAAACCTAGGCAAAACCATTCAGGACATAGGCGTAGGCAAGGACTTCATGACCAAAACACCAAAAGCATTGGGAACAAAAGCCAAAATAGACAAATGGAATCTAATTAAACTCCAGAGCTTCTGTACAGCAAAAGAAACCATCATTAGAGTGAATTGGCAACCAACAGAATGGGAAAACATTTTTGCAATCTACCCATCTGACAAAGGGCTAATATCCAGAATCTACAAAGAACTAAAACAGATATGCAAGAAAAAAACAAACGACCCCATTCAAAAGTGGGCAAAGGATATGAACAGACACTTTTCAAAAGAGGACAGATATGAGGCGAACAAACATATGAAAAAATGCTCATCATCACTGGTCATTAGAGAAATGCAAATCAAAACCACGCTGAGATATCATCTCATGCCAGTTAGAATGGCGATCATTAAAAAATCGGGAGACAACAGATGCTGGAGAGGATGTGGAGAAATAGGAACACTTTTACACAGTTGGTGAGAGTGTAAATTAGTTCAACCATTGTGGAAGACAGTGTGGCAATTTCTCAAGGATCTAGAAATAGAAATTCCATTTGACCCAGCAATCCCACTATTGGGTATATACCCACAGAACTATAAATTGTTCTACTATAAAGACACATGCACATGTATGTCCATTGCAGCCCTGTGTACAATAGCAAAGACCTGGAACCAAGCCAAATGCCCATCAATGATAGACTGCACAAAGAAAATGTGGTACATATACACCATGGAACACTACGCAGCCATAAAAAACGATGAGTTCGTGTCCTTTGTAGGGACTTAGATGAATCTGGAAACCATCATTCTCAGCAAACTGACCCAAGAACAGAAAGCCAAGCACCGTATGTTCTCACTCATAGGTGGGTGTTGAACAATGAGAACTCGTGACTCAGGGGAGAGGAGCATCACACACAGGGGGCAGTTGGGGGGGGGGGTAGGGGAGAGACAATGGGGGGGTGGGGAGGGAGGGGAGGGTGGGGAGGGGATAACATGGGGAGAAATGCCAGATACAGTATGCACCTAAAGTAGAATAAATAAATTATTAAAAAAAAAAGAAAGAAAAGAAATCGGAGCTCTATCAAAGCTATAGGATGCACCTGGAAGGAAAGAGCATGAACATTTGTCAAGCACTGACTGCACCAGGAATGACTCTGATTTTGTTATCTCTTACAGAAACTGGAGTTGGCAGACCTGGAATAGAAGCCTGAGGCCAGACACTCACTAGCTGTGTGGCCAGGGGTGATATACCACCTCAGTTTCCTTGTCTTCATGTGGAAATAACAATCCCTAATTGATTTAATCCATTTTGTGTTGCTATAACAGAATACTGAGGCTAGGTAATTTAAAAAGAAAAGAGGTTTATTTGGCTCACCGTTCTGATGACTGATAAGTCCAAGTGCTAGGCACTGGCATCAGTTGCTGGTGAGGGCTTTTGTGCTGCATTATAACATGGCAGAGAAATGGAAGGAGATGCAGGTGCAGGTAAAGAGGGACCAAAGAGGAGGAAGAACCTCACTTTATAATGACTCACTCTCATGGGGACTAATCCATTCCCTTGAGAGTGAGAACTCACTCCTGGGAAACAGCACTGATCTATTCATGAGGGACCCGCCCCATGACCTCCTACTGGGCCCTGCCTCCCAAGATGCACTGACTTCCACATGAGCTTTGGTGGGAATAAACCACATCCAAACCATAGCACTACTTCCTCTATTATGGTGAAAATGAAATGACATTGCTTATGATCATTTCTTGGCAGGGTACCTGACACAACCTGAGGCCGTTAGTTGGTTAAATATATGAGAAATAGGGGCGATCCATGAGTTCTAGTTCAGTCTCCCGGGTATTTCAAAGAGTTCAACATAAAACTGGTCAGAGTAGCAACAAGAATAAAATAAGCTCTTTTGAAACAAGGTAGAAAGGGAGTTTCCTATATTGCTTACTGAAGTTTGACATAAATTAAAATTTAAAAAGACAATGTAACCATCAACATTTCAAACATGTTTCTTCTCAGTTTCCCTTCTAGTTTTATTTTTTGGCACTCAGTGAATGGTAGCAACTGCTGTTGTTCTTAATATTTACAACAACCCAAATAGTTAAGTATTATAACCATTTTGCTACTTTTTTTTAAAACGGAGGTTTGAAAAAGCCAAACAGCTAATAGATGACAATGCTAGGATTCCAACAAGGTCTGTGTGACACCTAGAGCACCACACTCCCATTATCCCTAGTGCAGAGTGGGCTCACACATGTAGGCCACATAAACTTTCACTTCCTGATGAAAACCACAACTACTGTCAACCTCAGCAAAATGTACACTCTTCCTAAGGATGTACATAGGAAGTTATTTCAAGATGATAGTAATTCCTTTTAGAGAAGGCTTTGTTGCTGGTGGGGAAGAAATTCAAGGCTCTACTGCCAAGGAGATTTTGGTGGAGCCCTTAACACACCAGTTCTCAGTTCTTTTCTATGTTTCTTAAAAGGGAGTAGAGAAGAGTCTTGAGTTAGATCGGGTGAGGAAACAATTCTCCAACACTTGGGTCAGTGACAGACAATCTTATCATTTGAT
Organism: Ateles fusciceps; assembly: GCA_036589455.1. Lineage (NCBI taxonomy): Eukaryota > Metazoa > Chordata > Mammalia > Primates > Atelidae > Ateles > Ateles fusciceps. Next base: position 102,410 of record JAZHEH010000439.1, read on the forward strand.
ACCACGGACTTACAAGAACCTTCCTCAAAACTCCCCACATCGTTTCTTGACAAAACTCAAGGCCCAAACATTCACTCAGGCCAGTTTATGAAATACACATTTAATTTCATATTGAAGCTAAGCAGACCTGTATATTCAAAATAACAAAAGGTCACCATCAGTAGACAGAAGAAATTCCTCCATGCCCATGATACTGCACAGAGTATTAGTCACCCATAACCAATGTATCGAAACTTAGAAGAAGGTACTGTTCATGTGAGACCAAAATACACTGGAAAGAAATATCTACACTCTCCCTGTGGTGTTAAGAAGGCTGGGACAGAATGATTATTTCACTGTTGTCTGGACTGCTGTAAGTAATGCTGGCTCAATACTTTAGAAGCCTGTTGTCTCTGTTTTAAATAGATACACTTCTCTGAGATATTATGTAGTGTCCCTCAGTTACACATATTTGTTAGTGCTCAATGAAAAGTGTGGGATAAAGATGGTGGTGGAAATAAGAGTGGAGATGATGGGGACAGGGTGGCTGGATCTGGAATCTGATTCTAGGAGCAGCTCTCAGTTACGACTCAGATGGAAAAATTTTCCAGGTTGTAGAGAATTTGGCCACTCTTGCTACTGTAGGAAAGGGAAAGTGTTTCCACATATCATTAGGGGAGGCCACGGATGCAGCAAGTGTGACTGTTTTTGCAATTAGCTCTTTGTGATGTTTTGCCATTAACAGTAAGCGATTCTATCAACAGTTATTTTTTTCAAGAGCACTCCACAGAGACAGCACTGTCAATGGACACACCTGCAACTTATCCTAGACTCTCCTGGCATAGGGCCAATTGTAGATGTGGCCTCAGGAGAAGGGCAGTTCAGCCTCGCCTGTCCTTGTACCCCACAGATGGCACCTGGCTGATGGTTGCCACTTGTCAGCAACAAGGCAGAGTCCACTGAGGCCGTTAGTTGGTTAAATGTATGAGAAATAAGGGGCAATTCATGAGTTCTAGTTCAGTCTCCCGGGTATTTCAAAGAGTTCAACATAAAACTGGTCAGAGTAGCAACAAGAATAAAATAAGCTCTTTTGAAACAAGGTAGAAAAGGGAGTTTCCTATATTGCTCACTGAAGTTTGACATAAATTAAAATTTAAAAAGACAATGTAACCATCAACATTTCAAACATGTTTCTTCTCATTTTCCCTTCTAGTTTTATTTTTTGGCAAAAGTTAATTTCTTTATTGTTAAGAATTCATTTCAAGAGAAATTTTTGTTTTATTTCCTGACTGACATATGAAAAAACTTCCAAATCAAAATAAGATGACAACAGCTCCTAAAGGAAGCAAAGAAACATTTTTTCAGGGAGACAGTTTTGCAGCAATGTTTTGGCACAAGGAAAATCTAATTATAAGGCCTTTGCTGTCTAGAAAAGAAATGTCAAAATAAAACAAACATTATCATATGCAGACCATAAATCTCACTTTATTATTCATTATTGAACAAAAATAACTGTCAAAAAGTCATGGAAAAACATTGGCTTGTCAAAGATCTGAGCAAAAACATTAAGTATAAGACAGTGAAACCTCATCCATATCCAGCTGATAAAAATTAAGATGAAACCATGACAATAGCATTAATTTTTAGGACTACTCCCCACACAATTTAATGTGTGGCTTGGCCATGGAGGGCTGCCCTGAAACATCATCTGTACCCGATCATCCCTGTGGATGCTTCGGCCTGGGCTTACCCTAGTCATCCTTCCCACCCTGACTCAAAGATCACAAAAAGGAAAAGCAAGGAAGGCTCTAGCAGCCTTGTACCAGGCCTAAACATCTCTCTCAACATGGCCCTGATGCAAGGGTGACTGACAGATGAATAGGCAATATCATTTCAAATATGGAAAAGCTCTTTGTCCCAGAAAAGTATATGCTTGTTGATGGTTGTTTCTTTGGATTTTTTTAAATTACTAAGATGCAAATTGGAGTGCTAATATATGTCTTAGGAGTAGCTAAACAATTAGGTAAATTCAATCTTCTCCTGCTAATAGATTTTGGAGAAATTATCTACCTAGATATTCAAATTACAATCTGATATTCTTCTCAAATTTTCTCTTTCCCTCTTTTTTTCTTTTTTTGAGACAGGGTCTTACTCTGCTGTCCAGGATGGAGTGCAGTGGCATGATCACAGCTCATTGCAGCCTTGACCTCCTGGGCCCAATCAATCCTCCCACCTCAGCCTCCCAAGTTGCTAGGACTACAAGTGTGCACTACCACTCCTGGCTACTCTTTCCTTGTTGCACTACATTGAATCATTTCTGACTGAATGTGCATTTGATTCTGCCAAGTCTACCTTTAAAATAGTTTCCAATCTATCCCTGCTTCTGCAGCCCAGTGCCTTGGGTCAGGCACTCTTCTATCTGGGCTCCTGGGCTAATTTATATACTGCTTCAAGGTGCCACCAGAGGTATTTGTAAAACCCAAAATTAACCAGGCCACATGCATGTTTAAAGACCTGATTGCTTTCCAATCAGGAAAGAGTTTAAACTTCAGGACCACATATAGAATCCTTCACATGTGGCTCCAACCTCCTTTTGGGCATAAACTCCTGTCCTCCCCCATAAAAGTGTCCTGAGCTTCAGTCATGTAGAACTAACTTCTCCCTGTTGTTAGAATATGTCAAGCCCTTTCTTGCTAATTTTGCCTTTGTACATATTGGCCCCCTTGCCTACAATGCCATGGGTTAAAGATCACATCTTCTGTGAACCTGCCACTTAGTCCTCTAGAAGGTCTTCATCTCTGATCTGTATTTCTGCCATATTTTATATGCATATTTTCTATTATACTTAGCTCTGTCTATTGCTAATCAGTTGTTCATGGTTTTGTCTTCCCCACCAACTCTGCTCCTCAAGAGCAAAAAGTTTCTCATTGTATTTCCAAGACCTAGCACAGGACCTCCCACAGAGAAGGGCTCAATGATTTGGGGGAACAAATAAATGAGGAAAAGGCTACTCACCAAAAATAGGGGTTAGAGGCACTAAACATTAACTTTGGTCACTGCATTGTTTTTTCTAAGCCTTTGTCCAGCTACTCTGTGGTCTTGACTTTCGTTGGCCATTCTACATACTGCTGCTTAATCTACAGGAGCTGGCAAGCGGTGCTCCCAGACCCCAGTGAGGATTTAAGCAAATCAAACCCACAAATATCAGAATAGTTTGTCTAATCTGGTTCCTGGTAGTTATGTTGGAGTCTAAGAGGGTTGATTGGGGAGCATTTCACGAAGCATTAGTCCCGGCCTAGAAGAAAGAACTCACTCATTCCTTTAACACATCCTTCTTGAGTGCTGCCATGTTCCAGGGACCACACCAGATCTGGAAAAGTGGCAGCAAACAAGATGGACAAAGTTCTCGCCCTTGCAGAATGAGTGAGAAAGAGATAAGATCTCTCTATTCATGGCAGGCAATGACTGGGCTTAGTGAAGCCGAAACCGTAAGAATAGGACACACCCGGCCAAGTGACCATCAGAGAGATCAGAGCCCAGGTACAGGGAGCAGGAGGCTCAAGGGCCTTACGCAATCACACATTTGAGACTAGGGTGTCTGTGTCAAGTCTGCTTCCTAGTTAAAGACTAATTATACCATTAGGTATACTCTGCTGCCAGAAGTTAAGGAAAACTTGAGCTAAATGTTTTATGACCATCATCACTTTCCCCTGTCACCCCTACTGCCACATGTCAAATTTGACTGAAATGCAGGGAACTGATAGGAGCTAAGCACTGTGAGTTTGGGCAAGTACTCAATCTCTAGCCTAAGTTTCCTCTTCAGAAATGAGGATAACAATACCCACCTTAATATTGCGCTTGGCACAGAAGTAGTTCTAAATAAATATTAGCTATTTTTATGTATGCTAGTCATCAGCACCAGCAAAGTACACACAGCAGAATAGGCTCCTATCTGGAGGATATGAATTAACATCACGTTTTTGCAAGAGGAAAGTATTCTAAGCATAGAGTCCTCCTAGGTTGCATTCTCTATCTTTTTTTTTTTTTTTTTTCGAGATGGTGTCTCGCTCTGTCACCCAGGCTGGAGTGCAGTGCTGAGATCTTGGCTCACCGCAACCTCCACCTCCAGGGTTCAAGCAATTCTCATGCCTCAGCCTCCTGAGTAGCTAGGACTACAGGCGCCTGCCACCACGCCCAGCTAATTTTTGTATTTTTGGTAAAGACAGGGTTTTGCCATGTTGGCCAGGCTGGTCTTGAATTCCAAACCTCAGGTGATCCACCCACCTTGGTCTCCCAAAGTGCTGGGGTTACAGGCATGAGCCACCATGCCCAGCCTGCATTCTCTATTCTATAGATAATTTCTTAAGAAGCACAACAGCACAATGAATTGTGAATGGTGTTGTTACTATTAGGGGAGAGCCAGGATAACTCTTTTCTGTTTCCATTAGTTTAAATAAAGGACATCAATTATCAAAGGAAAAGACACATAACAATAGCCTGGGATTCAAATTAAACACCAGAAACTGAAGATTTGTTCAAATACATATTTGATTATCTGTAGGGGTTTAAAATGGCTTGCAGCATTCAGGGCAGATAAGTGCTCTGACTGCCAGCTCAGACACTAAGCAGACTTTACATCTTGACTAAGAGCACCAGCAAGGAGAATGTCCAGCTGGGCCAGCAAGAGGAGGATTCTAGTGGAGTGCGACTGGCAGCCAGGAACCAAATAACTGATTGATATGGTTTGGCTGTGTCCCCGCCCAAATCTCATCTTGAATTGTAGCTCCCATATTTTCTATGTGTTGTAGTGGGTAACCCAGTGGGAGATAATTGAATCATGGGGGTGGATTCCCCATACTGCTCTTGTGGTAATGTATAAGTCTCACGAGATCTGATGATTTTATAAGGGTTTCCCCTTTCACCTGGCTCTCATTTTGCTTTCACCTGCTGCCATGTAAGATGTGCCTTTGTTCTTCCTTCACCCTCCGCCATAATTGTGAGGTCTCCCAAGCCACGTGGAACTGTGAGTCCATTAAACCTTTTTCTTATCAGCAGTGTGAAAATGGACTAATACACTGATGTAGCCACCAAAATATTTACAGATAAAAGAAGATGGATACAGGGAAAGGGCAAAATCAGGAATGAATGAGGATTAAAAAGAAAAAAAGTTATAAAAGGTTGTAGTAAATATTTCCTCACTTTAATGAGGCTAATGCCATTGCTTATAATGTTAAGATATCAATGGGACTTTATCTCTCCTTTAAAATTTATTAAGGATGAAAAGACTCTAAAGTCTGTTGAAAGACTGAAAACATTTTTTCTCTACAAGTTAAAATGGAACCGGAAACTGGAAAACAGTGTCCTAATTTATTACATATTGGCAGGGAAACAACTTTTTCCTGTAATTTAAAACATAAGTAGTCACAGATCTTGGAGATCTTTAGATGGAAGTTGTAACGTAAGTACAAAATGTTGAGGTGCTCTAACTTAGGTGGTATGAGTAATGCCAGGTTTAATCTTCATATTCAGAATCCCCCTGACAAGTAGCACAGAAGACCCACGTTTGATGTATGAGCCGAGTAAATGTATCAAATGTTTGTTCTGTCCTTTTAACAACTAAAACCCTGCTTGTGTTTCCTATTGTTTAATTTTTAGGAATGTTTGATATTTTTGACTAATGAATTTCTGGGCAAACTAATTTTTTGGCACCCTTAGGGAGTATTACAGTTTACTCACACATTATTTGGCTCCCCTTTGAGACCTAAAACCCACTGAACATGGCCAGATAATTTTTACTAGACAGCTGTTTATCCTTCAGGAATGCCACTAGAGAAGTAATGGATGAGAAAAGTACCACACAGGTGCTACAGAGTCTGGCAAGTTCAAGAGCAGCAGGAGAAAAGTGAAAATGCCATCAACACACAGGAACAAACAGAACTGTGGTTTCAAAAGAACAGGTGTACTAACAACTTGCACGGTGAGAAAGATGGAAATTGAGGTCAAAGGGTTTTCAGAGAGTGTTAAGCCAGAGAAAGCTCGCACATTCTATTTGGGCAGACATCAACTACTTGAATTTGTCTTCATGATTCCAAGTATATAATATAAGTTAAATGTTCTCAATTTTTATCCTTGGAGCAGAAACAACATTTTACTGAATCTCTACTTCTTAAGTAGTAAGATATGCCTTTAAGATTACTCAGAAAAATCAATAAACCAAACTGAGTGGACAGGCAGTTTCATTTCCCCAGAGTTCTCTGAAGTTTTGCTAAATTCTAAAGGATCTCACTGGTGTTTGGGTGTTTAATGCAGAGAGAGGCAAACAAAAGTCACGAGAACACTGACGAGCACAATCCTTCCTGAAGAACAAATGGAAAGTAAAACATCTAATGGCAGAAACAAAAACAACTCAATACATCCAAACATGAAGCAATTTGTTTAGAGAATTTCAAATATTGAATGTATACTTAATAAATCAATAATAACAAGATCCCCTTCAGATCTGCAGATGACACTTGCTCCAAGGCCAAAGTAAAATAAACTCTGTGAACCTTCAGAGTCCTGGGCAGCAGCCCTGCCTCAGACCAGGCCATGCACAGTGGGAGTGAGGGCAGAATCCAGGTGACTGACACTGGATGTCCCAAGCAGGTGAGGAGGCTGCTCAGGAGAAAAGGACATGGAAAGCAGCCTGGGGCTCTGTGCCTAATGAGAGGCAAATGGCTTACAGGAGGCCTTGCAGCAGGAGACAAAGGAATGAACAGCCAAGGGCCAGGATAAAAAAACCAAACCAAACAAACAAACAGATTAAAACAAATGCCCTCAGTTCCCACAATAGGCACTACAAAGTCCACGCAATCAGAGACTAACTCAGGGCCTATTCAGTCTCAGACACAATTCTACCAATATGTGCGGTGTCTGGTGTCCTCGTTTTATAACAGACTAGAATCTGCAAGTCAGGAAGATGCATACTGCTGGATGTGGTCTTTGTAGAAGGAGGAAAGAAAAAGAAAAATATAAATTGTAAAAGTAGACCACAAACTAAAGTGTCTTTACCTGTTTTTCCAACATTAAATGATCCATACTGATGTATATTAAAGATATCACTGAGGCTGGGCATGGTGGCTCACACCTGTAATCCCAGCACTTTGGGAGGCCGAGGTGGGTGGATCACGAGGTCAGGAGATCAAGACCATCCTGGCCAACATGGTGAAACCCCGTCTCTACTAAAAATAAAAAATTACCCGGGCGTGGTGGTGTGTGCCTGTAGTCCCAGCTACTTGGGAGGCTGAGGCGGCAGAATCACTTGAACCCGGGAGGCGGAGGTTGCAGTAAGCGAGATCGTTCCACTGCACTACAGCCTGGCAACAGAGCGAGACCCTGTCTCAAAAAAAAAAAAAAAAAAAAAAAAACAAAAGACACCACTGAAAGATACATAATACAATAAAAAAATCAAAATGATGATCCTACATCATTAAGATAGTAAGAGGCTCATGGCATATTTAAGGATGGTTTAGGCCTAGCAAAAAGGTTTATATCCCATATCCCTGTCATTAATCCTATCTATCTACACTAATACAATGTGCCTGCCTTCACTGGACACCTTGCAAAGGTCACAACTATAAGCACATGAAAACTTTCACTATCCTGGCATGAAGTTAGGCATATAGACTGAAAAGAGAAAATGATTACAGGCTAAGCAGTATGCCTCATGTGCCTTGCATCTCCACTGAAATAATGTTTCCAAATAGCAAGTAGCAGCTTTTCTCATTCCTAGTAATTCTGTCATCCTGTGACCCTCAACCCAGGAAGCAGGCAGGGAGATCCATGTCTGGGCTCTGGAAATGGATAGTCAGCAGGTGGATGAGCTAATAGGTTTAGCTTAAGCAATCACTCAGAGCCAGGGGAAGAGAGGGGACTGGAAGCGAAGCTAGAGGACATGGCTGTGACCTTAAGATCAATTCAGATCATCTCAGTTAATTCATGATCTTGGGCTCTGCCCCCAGGACTGCATCCAGTGTAGAAGAAATAATAGATATAGGGATACAAGAGGGGAAAGAACCATGCTTCATCCCCTGGAGGAGCTGGGGGGGCAGATGAGAAGACAGCAAGACTCCCTGCAGTTCCTGTGCCCAGTATAGTGTGGCAGCAGCAGATGACAATGGTTGCACAAGGTGATGGAAGGCAGGCTCAGAGGCTTCTCACACCACAGTGAGGAAGGGGTTGCAGCTCCACTGATGAACGTTTTTTATTTGCTGTTGAGTAGAGCACACATGTGGCACAGAGATGGTCCAAATAGTCTGCAAGCAAGGAGGTCGCGGCCTGATTTAGATGGATGATATAAAAAGGCAAGCCAAGAACAGGAATGTTTCTGCAGAGGCTTATGCAGGGATGACTATGGACCACACACTTCCTTCAGTTCCAATGCACTGGCTCCCTGGAGGGGAGCCAGGATGAGATCATGAATTAACTGAGATGATCTGAATTGACTGAAACCAGGCTTCCTCCACCCAGCAGAATAGGGACCCCAGCGGCACTGAGTTCAGTGACAGGGTAAAAAAAAGTTATATTCTTAGCATATCTAAGGTTGTGCACTGAAATTTGTGATTACTATGCATATGTGTGAGCCTTATGGCTGGATGCCCTGGATTTGATGGATGTAATAATTGTGTTAGGTTATTTTGTAGGTGAAATAGAAGTTAAATCCATTTTTATTGTTTTGGTTATTTTGAAGCGGTAATATGGACTCATTCCCAGACTTTGCATTTTTATGTAACAGCAGCTATAATGATAGGGAAAGTACTGAAATCAGAAGAAAGCTTGTTTCTATAACAAGCCTCTTAAGCTTTTCTAATCTAACACCCCCTTTTCATAACAAATATTTTGTTATGCTCCTTTGTCCTGAAATGGAATTTATACACAATACCATAATTATATGTCTAATTAAAAAAAAAAACTCTCAATGTAACACAGAGGAGAAAAAGGGAATTAATAATAAAATAGCATGTATTACATGTGACAATGTGCAGGCGAAATCCTAAAAGACATAGCAAAGTGGTTAGATGATTGCATACAGTTACAGATGAAATAAATTTGGACTTAAGGCCATTCTATACTAGAAGTACAAAAAGAGACAGCCAAGATAAATGCTAGGATAAAAATTAGAATATTAATTATATATATTAAAACCACTCAAAAATTACATTGTGTTTATGTGTAAAAGAGACTTAGGTTCTAGTCTCAGAAAATTATAAATAGGCTTTTAATTTTCATGATTAACCAGCAGTATATTTTGTAAGTTGTACAGGCCTTGGGAAAATTCCTCACTGTGTGGGGTTATTAGGGGCATTGCATCCTGAGCCCCCTACTCACTAGGTATCAGTAGCACTCAAGTGAATTTCTAAAATACTCTCAGTGAAAACCACTGCCCTATACAATGGCAAGATTGGGACATATGGCCAGAGATAGGCAGTGACCTCCTTCAAGAGGCTTCATTGTTCAGCACTCGTTACCTTGTGAATTTAACAGTTTGGGGTCTGGCCTAAAGCTCTGTAAGCTTATAAATAATTCTATCAACATATGGAAAGTGGTTCCAATTCTTAGAAGCAGAATCATTGTAAATTATGTATTTATATAAGATCACAAGGTCAATTAATTGATTTACAAAGTAAATTTATCACAGTGACTAGCATGTTTATAGCCCATGTGAGTGGCATAAATGTATGGGAAACCAAATTATAATCAGATATCCTGGTAAGGACTCAGATATATTTGTATTTTTGTAATATGTGGAATCTCATAATAATTGTTTTTCAGATCTAAAATATATTCTATAAATATAATACTTATATTTACTACCAATATTCAAAGATGTACTGAAAGAAAGCTGCTTTAATGAGAAAATTCACCAAGTTTTAAACATTTTTTTCTAGCAACTAAGACTTCAAAAATGATGCATCTAAAGTTCACTCAGCAAAAAATAGATAACCTACATGCCCTATATCTATTAAAGACATTGAAATTATTAATTAAAAACTGTCCCAGCCAGGTGTGATGGCTCACATCTATAATCCCAGCACTTTGGGAGGCCAAGTCAGGTGGATCACTTGAGGACAGGAGTTTGAGACCAGCCTGGCCAACATAGAGAAACTCCATCTCTACTAAAAATACAAACACTAGCAAGGTATGGTGGCAGGCACCTGTAATCCCAGCTACTCAGGAGGCTGAGGCAGGAGAATCGCTTGAACCTGGGAGGCAGAGGTTACAGTGGGCTGAGATCCCGCCACTCCTGAGGAATCCAGCCTGGGCGACAGAGTAAGCCTCTGTCTTAAGACAAAACAAAACAAAACAAAACCTTCCCACCAAGAAAATTTCAGGCCCAAATGCCTTCACTGGCAAATTCCACCAAACATTTAAGAAAGGAATGAGAGTAGTTCTATACAAACTCTTTCAAAAAGTAGATAGGAATCCTGTACTTCCCAACTTATTCTATGAGGCCAGTGTTACTCTGACACCAAAATAAAACAAAGACATTACAGAAAAAGAAAACTACAATGAACATAGGTATAAAAAAAATTCTTAACAACATTTAGGAAATCAAATTTAGCTATATATAAAAAAGATACATTAGTTTTCTATTGTTCTAGTTTTCTACAACCATATACTTAGCAGCTTAAACAATACACATTTATTATTGTACAGTTCTATGGGCTAGAAGTCTGATGCAGGTCTCACCACCCTAATATCAAGGTGTTGAGAGGGCTTCATTCCCTTTTGGAAATTCCATTTCCTTGCCTTTCTAGCTTCTAGAGGCTGTTTGCACTCCTTGGCTCGTGTCTTTTGAGCTTTATACTAGAGTTATGAGTGGATTGTATACCACAAATACAGTAATTAATAGAGTATTCTAAGTTTGTCCATGTACTTAATCTCACTAGTAGCTTTTATACTTTGAAAAGTTTTCTTTGCACATTGGTGTTTTTTCTTTCAGACTGAAGAACTGCCTTTAGTATTTCTTGCAAGATGGGTCTAGTGGTGGTGAATTCTCTCAGCTTTTGTTTGTCTGGGAAAGATTTCATATTTGAATGATAATTTTGCTGGATACAATATTCTTGGATGGCAGGCTTTTTTTCTCTCCCTCTTTGAGAAGTCTGAAAATGCCATTCCACTCCCTTCTGGCCTGTTTAGTTTCCTTTGAGAAATGTTGCCAGATGAATTAGAGCTCCTTTATGTGTCATTTTCTTCTTTTCTCTGCTGCTTTTAGGATCCTCTCTTTGTCCTTGACTTTTGAGAATTTGATTACTCTATGCCTTGGAATAGTCTTATTTGGCTCAAATCTGTTTGGTGTCCTCTGGGCTTCCTGTAGCTGGATATTTCTATCTTTCTCAAGTTTTGGAAAGTTTTTTGTTCTTATCTTTTTGAATAAACTTTCTACTCCTTGCTCTTGCTCCACTCTCTCTTGAATACCAACACCAGTGATTCTTAGATTTGGTCTTTTCAGGTAATTTTTTACATATTGTAGGTGGTATTTGTTACTTTTTGTTCTTCTTTCTTGTTTCTTCTCTGATTGTGTATTTTCAAAGAGCTGGTTTTTGAGCTCATTGATTCTTTCCTCTGTTCGGCTCATTCTATTGCTGAGAGTTTCTTATAAGTTCTTCAGTTTGGCAAATGTATTTCTCAGTTCTAAGATTTCTGTTTGATTTACTATTTCAATCTCTTTGCTAAATTTCTCTGATAAATTTCTGAACTGATTTTCTGTATTATCTTGAAGATAGCTGAGTTTCCTTAAAACTGCTATTTTGAATTCTTGGTCAGAAGCTTACAATTTGTCATCTCGTTTGGGTCAGTCACTGGATTTTGCTTTGTCCTTTGGGGATATTGTGGTTCCCTGTTTGCTGTTGTTACTTGTGGATGTATGTCTATGCCTTTGCAACGAAGGATTAGTTATTGATTCTAGTTTTCTGTGTCCAGCTTGTTTTGGTTTTTATTGAATATATTTGCTTAATCTTTGCCACTAGGTTGCTGCTTCCTCTTCGGCTCTAGGTGGCGCCACAAGCCCAGGTTCACTTTGACTCTAGTAAATGGTTGCAGCACTGCCTGTCCCAAATGGGAGAAGTCCCAAAGGAATTATCCCAGGTGTGTTCCACAGGTCCCCTAGGTAGGAACCCCTAGCCAGCCTTCCACACTTGGCTAGGGGTTCCTGCCCAGGGGCCTGTGGAACGTACCTCCTACAGTGTGGTGCTGCTGAACAGCCTCTCTGATTTGGTGTCTCATTTGGCTGAGTTACAGATCAGAGTTTCCAGGGTTGGGAATGGTAGTCTCACCTTCTGACCTTTGTTGCTGCCTGACCTCAGCGATATTTCTCCCTACAGGCACTCACAGTGCTTCCTACGAGTTAAGGCAAGGACAGGACTCCTTCTATGGTGCTCAAGAAGGTGAGGAAGCTGGCTAACCACCTCAATTTCATTTTTTCTAGTGTAAAAACTGCGAGTTGAGGGAGATTTTCCACAGACTTGATGCTGAAAGAATGCAGGGGAGGGGACTCGCAGATGTGGAAGTTTGATTCTCCAACCACATGCTCAAAGTTTTTCCAGTTCTCTGTGGCCCTAGGAAATGTCTCATCTTCATACTTCAGCTCTGGGTTGTTGCTGGTGAAAATCTCAATGCTATCTATTTGCTTTTGGTCTCCTATTGAGGGACTGACGCTGGTTTGCGTCTACACTGCCATTTTGAAATCCTTCATTCCTTGATTCATGATCCTCTTTCTTCACCTTCAAAGTCAGCAATGATGGTTGAATCCTCACATCACATTACCCAACCTCTTCTGCCTCCCTCTTCCACTTTTTTTATTTTTATTTTTTGAGATGAAGTCTCACTCTGTTGCTCAAGTTGGAGTGCAGTGGCGTGATCTCGGCTCACTGCAACCTCCACCTCCTGGGTTCAAGCGATTCTCCTGCCTCAGCCTCCCAAGTAGCTGTGACTACAAGCACACGCCACCATGCCCAGCTAGTTTTTTTGTATTTTTAGTAGAGACGGGGTTTCACTAAATGTTGGCCAGGCTGGTCTTGAACTCCTGACCTCATGATCCGCCCGCCTTGGCCTCCCAAAGTGCTAAGATTACAGGCGGAGCCTCCCCTTCCACTTTTAAGGACACCGATTATATTCACCCAACCAGATAATCCAAGACAATCTCCTCACCTTAAGGTCAGTTTATCAGAAACCTTAATTTGATCTGCAATCTTAATTCCCCTTATCATATAACATAACATATTCACAGGTTCCAGGCTTTAGTGCATGTTTGGAGGCAGGAGAGAGACAGGGGATTACTCTGCCTACCACAAACATGATGATCAAATAATATTTATCCCAAGACTGCAATCAATTTTCAAATAGAAGAACAGAGTTGGAAGAATTATACTATCCAATTTCAAGAACTACTATAAAGCTATAGTAATCAAAATTTCATGGAACTGGAATAGAGTGCCTAGTAAAACAACCACATATAAATGGTCATTTGCTTTTTAGCAAGGACGCCAAACCAACCTATGGGGCAATAGTTTTTACAAAACAAAAAAAATGCTAGAGTAATCTGATATCTATGTTATAAAAACAAACCAACAAAATCTTGACCAACCCTACTTCATAACACACATAAAAATTAGTTACAGATAAATCATATTACAACTCAATAATAAAAGATAAAGAGCCAAATCAAAATAGTGACAAAGGATTAAATAGACATTTCTCTAAAGAAGATACACAAAAATAGACAGTCAATAGATATATAAAAAGATGTTCCACATTAGTCATCCAAGAGGCACAAACTAAAACCATAAGAAGACACCACTTCCCAATAGGATTGCTACATAACAAGAAAAGACAGGCAATTGACAAGTGGTGGTAAGGGCGTACAGAAACTGGAACATAAATTGCTGGTGAGACTGTAACATGATGCAGCTGCTTTGAAAAATAGTGTCTTATTCTATTTTCTGTTGCTGTAACAGAGTACCATAGGCTGGTTAATTTACGTAGAAAATCAGTTTATTTAGCTCATGGTTCTGGAGGCTGGGAAGTCTAAGAACATGGTGCTGGCACCAGGTGAGGGCCTTCTTGTGGTGTCATAACATGACAGAGGGCATCATATGATAAGAGGGCAAGAGAAAGATAGCCAGAGAGAACTCACTTTTATAATAAAGTCACTCTCAAGGTAATGAACCCATTCCTGTGATAGTGACATTCATCTATTCATGATGGCAAAGCCCTTATTAACTCATTCATGAGGACAGAAGGGTTTAGTTTCCAACACATGAACTTTTGGGAGATACATTCAAACCATTGCAAACAGTTTAGCAGTTCCTCATAAAGCTAAACATAGATTTACCACATGATCCACCAATTCCATACCTAGGTATATACCCGAGAGAAGTAAAAATATATGTCCACACAAAAATTGGTACCTGAACGGTCATAGCAGCATTATTCATAATAGCCCGTAAAAAAGTAGGAACTACCCAAATATCCATTAACTGATGAATGAATTTTTAAAAATGTATATTTTCAGCAATGTATAGCAATAAAGGGGATACTATTCATCAGCAAAAAGAAATGAAATACTGATTTATGCTACAAAATGGATGAACATTGAAAACCTTACACCAAATGAAAGAAGCCAGACACAAAAGTCATATATTGTATGATTCCATCTATATAAAATGTCTAACTTAGTAAAATCCAGAAGGACAAAAAACAGATTATGTGATTGACAGAGGGAGGGGAGGGAATTGGGAAGAACTGCTAAGGGATACAGACTTTTTTGTAAGTTTAATTTTTAAAATATTCTGAAATGAGACAATGGTGATGATTGCACAACTTTGTGAATATACTAAAAATCAGTGAACCGTTCACTTTAAAAGGGTGAATTTCACAGTACATGAATTATATCAATAAAAAACACACTGTATGAGGAAAAAGAAGATGAATCAAAGACCTAAATGTAACTGCTAAAATCATGAAACTTTTATAAAAAAACAGAGAATAGGTCTTAGAATAGATCAAAAGTTTCTTAAAACCAACAGTTTTGTTTAATATATTCATGTATAAAAATAGTTAAGACCCGTAACGATGTAAGAGGAAGCAAAATGATGATGTAACTTCAGAGGGGGAATAAGCAGTGGGAGAAAGTACAGCTCTGGTCAGCTGAGGGAATCTCACTGCAAGTAAGCACCCATCCTACATGTTTGGCCCTTTGGATGAGAGGTGGGTTAAAGAAGAAATCCTACATTCAGGAAAAGTCTTCCTAGTGTCACATGAATGTAAACCATCTGCTTCATTTAAACAGTCCAAGCCTGTCCACTCCATGTATATTTCAGAACACAAGGAGGATATATTTCAGCACAACAGATGTGATTCCTCCAGACAGCATTCTAAATACCTCCCTAATTATCAAAACCCAGAGCTTTCAGGACATGTCAAATTCTTTGTTCTTGTTTTCACCAGTCCATCAAATTTGCTTGGCTTCTTTTGTAAAGTAGCAGACCTTTTCTGGAGTCAATGTGCTTCTCTTTCTCTTAAAGATCCCTACTTTTATACTGCACTTTTTCAGCAAGGACTTTTGTGGTAAGCTGACCCCACAAAACATCTGTCTGGCATATGAAACACAAAATTCTTTTTTGGAAAGCTTTCTGTATGTATCAGACACTATATCGTTGTTTATTCCATTTTTGGCTTCCTGAAAATTTATGGAATCAAGTGGAAAATGACTTCAAAATAGACAAGAGATTACATGAATCTTTTCTATACCTCATATAGTCATGAAGATATATTAACCCTATCTGATATGAAGTCATGTGCTGGTGATTTCTTTTTAATTTACATACAGTCAAATTCACTTATTTTGGTGTGTATCATTGTGGATTTTGACAAATAGAGTCATATAAATACTACTACAATCAGGATAGAACATTCTATCACTGTGACAACTCCTTTGTACCACCTCTTTGTAGACAAACTGTACACCCAGTCTTAATCCCTGGCAACCACTGATGTTTCTCCATCGTTAAGATTTTGGTTTTTCTAGAATGTCATATAAAAAAAATTATAGAGTGTATAATCTTTTCAGTCTGGCTTCCCGCATTCAGCATAATGCATTTGTGGTTCATCCACGCTAATGTGTGTATCAACAGTTCATTATGCTGCTGAGTAGTAGTCTACCACACAGAAGTACCACATTTGTTTATTTGCTAGCCAAAGGACATTTGGGTTTTTCCAGTTTTCAGTAATTATCAATAAAGATTCTATAAATATATGGGTATAGTTTTTTAAGTGAATATGCCTTCATTCCTTGTGGGTAAATTCCCATGAATGAGATTGCTGCTTTCAAGGTATTTTTTCTTCATCTTTAGTTTTCAGCAGTTCCATTATAATGTTGGTGTACTTTTCTTTGAATTTATCCTGTTTGGATTTCACTGAGCTTCTTGAACTTCTACATGTATCTTGCACTAAATTTGTGAAGTTTTCAGACATTATTCCCTTATATATTTGTTCTACACCAATATTTCTGCCCTGTTTCTGGACTCCAATGACATAAATGCTAGACCTTTTGATATTATTCCATAGGTCCCTGCAGCTTTGTTTGCCTTTCTTCTGTCTATGTTTCAGACTGTATAATTTTCTTTCTTTCTTTTCTTCTTTTTTTTTTTTTTGAGACAGGGTCTCACTCTGTTGCCCAGGCTGGAATGCAGTGGCGCTATCTCAGCTCATTGCAACCTCTGCCTCCTGGGTTCAAGAGATTCTCCTGCCTCTACCTCCTGAGTAGCTGGGACTACAGGCATGCCACCACACCTGGCTGATTTTTGTATTTTTTGGTAGAGACGGGGGTTTCACTGTGTTGGCCAGGCTGGTCTCAAACTTCTGGCCTCAAGCGATCTGCCTGCCTCGGCCTCCCAAACTGCTGGGATTACAGGCATGAGCCACTGCGCCCAGCCCAGACTGTATAATTTCTATTGATCTATCTTGAAGTTCACTGACTCTTCTTTATCAGCTCCATTCTGCTATCAGATCCATAAATTTTAAATTTCAGATATTGTATTTTTCAGTTCTATAATTTTTGCTTTGTTTGTTCATTTGTTTGGTTTTAGTTTCTATTTCACTGCTATTTTCCATTCATTTCAAGAGTGTTCAACTTTGTCTCATGAAGAATGGTTATAATAGCTGCATTAAAGTTTTTGTCTGACAACACAAAAATTTGGATGATTATTTCAAATGAGCTCATCTCAGCTGAAATAAAGAATCTATTTTTAGTCTTTTCCCTTGAGTACTGCTCATATTTTCCTAGTTTTTTGTATAATTAATAATTTTGGACTGTATACTAGACATTTTGAATATTATGTTCTGAGCCTCTAAGTCTGGTTAAAATCTTCTCAAGGGTGTTGATGTTTGTTTGGTTAAGCAGACAATCAACCTAGTGAGATTCAGACCACAAGTTTTGTCTCACCTTCTATGGGCAGTGGTTCTAATGTTGGTTTAGTTTTGAAAGGCTTTGGTATGATGTTTGGGTTTGCCCAGTGCATGTACCACTCAGGGGTTAGTTAGCCTAGGACCTGGGCAGTGGTTCACATGGCAGTTGAGTTTCTGAAGCCTTTGCTTTGCCCCTTTGGGTCTGTGTGGCATATATGCAGCTTGGGGGGTGAGCCTGGGGCTTAGCTCATACACAGAATCAGGGGGATCCTCTTCTCCAGTTCTTCCCTCCCTTTAGATTCACCCCCAACTTCCACTCCAGGAGACCCTTTATATGGTTTCTCTGATCAGAAAAACAGGTTTCTCTCAGGTTGTAGTTCCCTATTCTGTCATGAACTTCTGCATAACTGAGGCTGCCTTTGGGAGCAAAGCGCAAAAATAAAAATAAAAATAAAAAAGAGGAAAATAGGCCGGGCGTGGTGGCTCACACCTGTAATACTAGCACTTTGGGAGGCCGAGGTGGGTGGATCACCTGAGGTCAGGAGTTCAAGACCAGCCTGGCCATCATGGTGAAACCCCATCTTAAAAAAAAAAAAAAAAAGAGGAAAATAACAGAGATTCTCTCTCATTCTGGTCAGAAATGTGGGACTTGTTTTAGGATTTTAGGTGCCCAAACCTCACCATAACACCAATGCAGATTTTCAAGGGGGGCCTGTCTTGGGGTAGAGTGAAGAAAGAAAAACAGGCTGGACACTGTGGCTCACACCTGTAACCCCAGCACTTTGGGAGGCTGAGGCAAGCAGATCACTTGAGGCCAGGAGTTCGAGACCAGCCTGAGCAACATAGCGAGATCCCATATCTAAAAAACATGAAAAATAATTTTAAAAATTAGTCTGGTGTAGTGTTGCATGCCTGTAGTGTAGGCTATTTGGGAAACTAAGACAGGAGGATCACTTGAGCCCAGGAGGTAGAGGCTGCAGTGAACTACGGTTATACCACTGCACAGCCTGGGTAACAGAGGGAGACTCAATCTCAAAAAATTAAAAGAAAAGAAAAAAAACAAGTAAAATGGGAATTCCCCAAATTCTTGAGCAAGAGACCCCTTTCCTAGACCTCTAGTTAGAAATAGGAGTTTCTCCTAGAGATGCTGCTGCCAATGCCTGCTGCATAGTTCCATAATTCCATTGGCTCTTGAGTGAAAGCCAGCAGACACAGGAGAGAAAATAAACCTCCAAAACTCACTACACAAGGGATTAGCAAAGCTCTGACTTTATTCCCTATTCTCCATTCACCTGATTTGGTTTTCTTCTTTGTGCCTATGCTTATCATTCCTGCTGCTATATTAGGTTGCTGCAAAAGTAATTGGGATTTTTACCTCTAATTCCCCAGTTTTTACCGCAATTACTTTTGCACCAACCTAAATACTTTTAAGAACCCTCAGATAGCTGCTTTCAGTATTATCCAGTGTTTTTAGTTGTAACCAATGAGAAAGGTATTTGTTGACTTCCTCCATCCTGGTGAGCATGGGAAGGTTGTGCTCATGAGTTTAATGAGAATGGGCCAGGAACTTGTGATGTCTGTCTTGTTTTTTTTAAAACCTTTATCTGAATTAATACAGAAGCACACTTCATGTCAGGTAACAAAAAAGGAAACAATTAGTTGACACACCTTAATGAAGCACCTGCTAGGTGCTACACTCTGGGGAAAGACAATAGGGGTTCAACACGTGGTCCCTTCTTTCAAGGGATGCAACATCCACAGAAAGCCTAGCCCATGTGAAAAAATACAAGACTGTACATAACTAAAGGCAAAAAATGTACAAAGAAAGGAGAGCAAGGTAAAAACTGAGGAATTAGAGGTGACATGGAGGCCGTTCAAGCCCCCAGACAGACCTTGATAGAGAAGACAAGGAGCATTCCATCAGAGGGCAAGGGGACAGGGCGGGGTGATTATTATTCTAAAGTTGGCTTTGTACCTTTGTATTACACAGTGAGTTTATTTTCCCAAAAGGAAAGAAAGAGGCCGTTTCTAAGGTCATTTGATCACTCCTGACCCTGTTCTTCCCTGCCCTTCTTTCAGTGTGGTGGAAAGTGTTTCCAGGGCTTTGGTTCAGAGCAAGGACTGGAGGTCCAGCCACACTGGAGTGAGTCATGAGATCTTTCCTGAGGAGTCTTGAATTACTACAGACAAAACTCTCAGTAACTGTCAGAACTCAGCTGGTCACTGGTTTTGCTTGCATGCTTTAGCTGAGTTAAAGCACTCGGAAGTTTATTTTTCATATTTTATTTGGGTTAATTCCTAAAAATCACAAAGGCAGCGCCTTCATGCTAGGACAGTATCTATTATATTTTTAAAAATGTTTTTAAGTATTCAGAAAGGTTTTGCATGGACTGCTCCTGTTAGAAGACAACCACAAGGCCTGGGAGGCCATGAGCACAGCGGTTGCACAGATGGCAAGCATAAGCAAATAGCGGCCAAGTCCATTGTGAAGTTTCACTTGCAGCTGTGTGGAAAATACCTATGCTGGTGACTTAGTGTCTTTGGATTTCTAGCTTTAAATTATAGCAGAGAAGACTCATTTTCAAATGTTGAGCATATAGGGAAACTGGCAAACTTGAGCCAGTTCTGAGCCCATCAGTTACCATACACTGCAATACAGAAGGATAATTAAAAGTGGGGAAAGGGAGGAATTCTTGTGGTAACTGGGGCATCAAGCAAGGTACCTAGACAGCTAGCTTGGCAACCAAACTCACAGTGATACTATGTCTATTTCCAATAATAGAAATTTAGCTTCCTTCCAGTGTAGCTGTATGCTGGGGTCTTGATTTTCTTTCTGGAATGAGGTGTGCACAGATGCAACGTTATTGCTCACCCTGCCCATCAGAGTCAAGTATAATGACGGGCCAGTGAATGTATCATACTTGTGCCTTTCGCAGTTTTGTCTGGGAACTCTACCTTGTGTTGTAAAAGACCTTGCGTCCTCTGACCCTCCTCCCTCGACTTCCACTCTTCTCTTGGCCTGCTGCTGGGACTATATTTTGTCGCTTATCTAACACAAAATAAACAGAACAATCTGGAGTTAATTTAAGTGGTTTACCATATCAGGATACAGCTGGGAAAGATTTTAAGAAAAAGGCTCAACAGGAACAATAGCGCTGTGAAGTGGAGCAGCAGCGGAGAGCACAGGAAGGCACTTTCAGGCAGCCTGGCAGAGAGCTGTCAGCCACTCCAATAACAATTCCCGAAGCCAATGAAAACGGGCAGGCTCTGTGCGGGCAGCCTGGCCGGAACACCAACAATGAAAACAAGGGATTAGAGAGCATTCTCAGTTAATGGCTCCAGTGTCAGAGCCACCAGTCAGTCTCCCGGGAGCCAGTGCTCCCAACCAGCAAGGACTGGAGAGGAACTGCAGATGAAACAACATTTCATTTCTCTACAACACTGGCCAAGGCTTGTTTTTTTTTTTTTTCTGACATGCATCCATCCATGCTGGCTTTATCCTGACTTATGAATCCAGCAAGGCCCACAGAGGAACATCTGGTTTTGACATTAATTTCTTCTACTCTGCTGGATTGTTGGGTTTTTAACTCATTGGGGGCCTCTGGCTAGACCTTGAATTTCCTGGTGCAACTTGACAAAGGTGAGAGGGCTTGAGGGAGTTAAATAGAACTATGTGCTGCCCTTGAAAGAACTTGCAAATGCTTTATATATTAAACAAAAAACTCCACTTGGATCAAGCTCTTGACAAAGATCCAACCAATTAGGTAAACGCACAGTCTCTAAAGGCAGTGACATTTCATGCAAGGAATACTGAATTGGAAGTGTGGAAACTTGTACTCTTGGTCTACATCTGCCACTGCAAAAGGTTTCTGGGTCAAAATTTCCTCACTTAGGACCATTGTGCCCTTATCCTCTTCTTCGTCATTTAATTTATGATATTAGCTTATGCTCACACATTTTTTTTTCCAGAGAGTGCTCAACTTAGTAAAAATATCCCTCTAACAAGAGCAACTTTTGCATTTATTATAAAGTAATTCCACTTGTTTAAGAATAACTCTAAAAAATAACCTGTGTCTGCGTTCTAAAGAAGAATGCAATCTGAAGGTCCAATAAAAATACACAAATGAAGAAGTAGAAATGGAATAAATAAATGTTTTAATTAGTCGCTGCCCCATCTATTGTAATATCACATCATAATATATTATTGAAATAGCATTTATTATCAAAGTTTCCATGATAAGAGAATATAAGACTAAAATTTCAGTGTAAAAATAGGAGAGATATGAATAGGTCTTCTAAGAGCAGAAAAGAAGATGAAAACTTCTAAAGGATAAAAAGATGGATAGGGGAAATATCGCCTTTAGAAATAGAACATCTCTTCTATTTCTAGACCAAGTAAGTTCGGACAATGATTACTTCAAAAATATCTGAGCACACTTAAAAAACATCTATCTGAAAATATAAAATCTCTCTAGAACGACTCTCAGGCAATAGTGTGTCTAATCACCTAGAAGTCTTGTGATAGCAGATTGCTGGGATCCGTCTCCAGGGTTTCTGGTCCAGGGAGGAGCCTGAGAATTTGCCTTTCTAACAAGTTTCCAGGTGATAGTGATATTGCTGCTGTTGGGACCATACTTAGAGAACTATTGTCCCAGAAAGAGATTTAATGGCTAATACGTTAAAGTCAAATGATCTTATTCTGTATTTTTGTTGTTCTTCTTTTAAATCAACAAAAGTGATTCAAGTGTCAAGTGTGGTTGAATGATGAGAATGGAAAAATAAGCAAAAAAAATGAAGGGGCAGTGAATCAGTGCAGAATATTCAGAAGTCACACACAGAGAAAATGGATGCATCTTACCGTTGGTGAGGAGAAAATTTTGAAAGTACTGCAGCTACCTTCTGAAAGGTAAAATTGTCTTGACTCAAGGATGAAAAGGCGTGGCAAAGGGGAAGGTTTTATAATTATGAGTCCCTGGGTCTAGACCTGATATCAGTGGTTCTCATCCTTGGTTACATTATAGAATTACTCGGACACACTTTGGGAGGCCAAGGTTGATGGATCACCTGAAGTCAAGAGTTCGAGACCAGCCTGGCCAACATGGTGAACCCCGTCTCTATTAAAAATACAAAAATTAGCTGGGCATGGTGGCACACACTTGTAATTCCAGATACTCTGGAGGCTGAGGCACTAGAATCACTTGAAATTGGGAGGTGGAGGTTGCAGTGAGCTGAGATCGTGCCACTGCACTCCAGCCTGGGGAACAGAGTGAGACTCCCTCTCGAAAAAAAAAAAGAATAACTTGGGCAATCAGAAACTTGAAAGGGGCTTTCCAGGTGATTTCCAAGTACAGAGAAGATTATGAACCTGCCTACAAGGTGTTCTACTCTGCAGAAAAGATGAAGTGTTGAATCACAAACAGATGAGTTACACAGCTTTCTATGAATGGCGCTTTGAATTCCCATGAGTGGACCGCAGAATCTCAATACAAAGACAATGAGGTCAAGATAGACTAAATGACATAAAAGAGGCTGTACAGGTAATTAGGGGCAAATCCACAATTAAACCTCTTTTCCCGAAGCCCATTCAAATTTCTGTCTACCATATTATTTGACTGAACTTGCAATAGTAATTTTAAAAATAGAAAAAGGTGGTATTTGGGGAGAATCTAAAATAGAGATCCCAGTGTATAATGGTAAGGTAAATTATCACATTGGAGATTCCAGTGGTTTCATTCAAAATATCCACTTTAAGAAACTAAGAAGCCAACACAGGCTTTCATCGATTCTGAAACTGTACTTCTAATGTAAACAGACCTTTCACTATCTACAAGCTAAGTGGTTCCAGTGAGGTTGGTTACTGACATTACTGTAGTACACAAAGACCATGGGAAATTGAATCATGAGGAAGAGAAGATGGACTACAGTGATGCTGTCTGGCAACCTTACGAGATCACAGGCATGCTCTTCTCCAGCAAGCTGTTTCTCATACTGCATAAACGATATCAACATATTGCACTGGGAGAGGTTTGCCAGAAGGAAAGTGAGGTCATGGATTGATTTGGTGAAGCCCACAGCTTGTCTGTGACTCAGCCTTCTTTATGGGACTCAGAATTAAAACTACATTTTAGAAGCTGTATCCTCCACCTGGTTCTCATCACTGTTTTTGCCTAGCAGGAAAAGGGCCTGTCTTTTGTCTGTAGGAGGTAAAAAGGAACAGTACATTTCAGGGGAAAGCAAATAAACATATTTGCCATGGTGGTTTCAGGCTTACCAACACAGCAGGTGGGTCAGGAAGCACAGCACCAATCCCAATCATTGAAACATTGACATTTTGCTCAACCAAACATTACGTCACACGGCCTATGGAAAGGTATTGTTTGAGCTCATAATATGGAATAGAGGTCAGACAGGAGCTTCTCCCACTATGTGACCAACGCATCTACATTTTGCAGGAATTTCTCCCTCTTGGAATCAATTCACAAATACCTCTATCCATTACCATGTCTTGATAAAAACCAAATAGACAATCAGAAATTATTTTTAAAGCAGTTTTGCTGAAAGAATAGTTAAGGCATTAGAAAGAAGAATCAATGTATCATTTTGATCACTTAAAAGCTTTTTTTATGGTTACTGAAAACCCATGCAGAGCTAGGAGATAGGGCTCAGTGAATCAGAGGGATTCTGGAAGACCATTTCCTGGTCAGCTGGAGCAATTGCTGCCTTCACCAGTCCTATTCCTACCAGTCAAAAACTGTGATGAGAACAAGGCTTTTAAAATGCAGTTTTAATTCACTTTGAGTTTCATAAAGTAGGCCAACTTGCAGTCAAATGCAGCAGTGTGGGGGTAGATTTTGTTTTTTTTCTATCCTGTTGTGTGATGGAACTTATTTATTTCTTTTGATTCTCAGATTTCTCATGCTATAATTAAACACAAATGTGGCTCCTATCATTTTATTTTACCAAAGTGAGTTAGAGTCTCTCGATCCATATTTTAATATAGGCTCAGTGCTACATATTTGTGTTTGGAGCTGAAATCTACAGACCTGCCAGCTTAGATGCCTCACAATTATTCTCTGCCACTATGTGTACATGTTTATGCCAAAGTATTACATTAAGGTACCCAAGATTTCAGCTGGGAAAAAAAAATGTATTTGCTAGCTATAGTCACCTAAATAATGATTTCTTAAGATGACTGCTATTGTTAAAACTCTTGTTTTTAAAAAAGTTTTTAATGTCAGAAAAAGTTTCACATAAAAGGTTAAATATTTGCCTTAAGAGTAAGATAATAATAATTCACATTTTCTTCTTATACCTTTCAATACCATGATTTTTTTCTTTTTGAGACAAGATATCACTTTATCACCCAGGCAGGAGTGCAGTGGTACAATCATAGTTCACTGTAACCTCAAACTCCTGGGCTCAAGCCATCTTCTCACCTCAGCCTCCCGAAGAGCTGGGATTACAGATATGGGCCACCACACCTAGCTAATATTTTAAAGTTTTTTAGAGACAGGGTCTCACTATGTTGCTCAGGCTGGTCTCAAATTCCTGACCTCAAGTAATCCTCCTGCCTCAGCTTCCCAAAGTGCTGAGATTACCAGCAGGAACCACTGTGCCCAGCATCCATATATTAATATTTTTTTTATCAGAAACATTAAATTTTTAATTAAAATTAATGAACAAATAATAAGAATTTCTTTCAAAAACTGACTTTAAATCTAAAATCAGTGTGGTTTATTGTACAATAAAGTCTAATCTGGTAATCCAAAAGTTAGAAAGTATTATTTTAAACGTACAAAGAAGAAAGAAATGAACTAGAAAGTACTACCTTGTTTTAGAGAGAAAAATTACATTTCAGAGCCTATTATTTAATAATATAAAAGAAAACAAGCCCTCAATGTGACTACCAATCCTTCTCAATGTCACACCTTGTTGAACAGAATGGCCCACGTATCAGAATAGAGTGACCTACAAATACTCAGAGCCATCCGACGATGCCAAGGATACCTCATTATTCATTTTACTCCATGAAAGCTTTTTTTTCTTTTTGAGACAAGTTCTCTCTCTATCACCCAGGCTGGAGGGCATGATCTCAGCTCACTGCAACTTCCAACTCCCAGGTTCAAGCAGTTCTCCTGCCTCAGCCTCCCAAGTAGCTGGGACTACAGGGACCTGCCACGACACCCAGCTATTTTTTCTATTTTTATTAGAGACACGGTTTCACCATGTTGGCCAGGCTGTTCTTGAACTCTGGACTCAAGTAATCTGCCTGCATCAGCCTCCCAAAGTGCTGAGATTTATAGGTGTGAGCCACCATGCCTGGCCTCATGAAAGCCATCTTATGGACATTAAACGTTCCTATTAATTTTCTAGTAATTTGCCAGGAAGTGGGCTACTTTCTTCAATTTTGGAGCTCACTCCTTGTTCCTATGTGTGTATTTTTGCCTGAAAGAGACATAGTTCAATTCTGTCAGAAACTTTCCCTTTTGCCAAACAAATCTGGTTTTCACTATCAATGCACAATCAGCTTGATTTCTCTTTCTCAGTCATTTCCTGGATACACTTTTGAGTTATTTGATAATTACTTGACCAACTATTGCTGCCATCTCTAATCAGTTAAAACAGACATAACTCATAGGCCTTCGTCTTTTTTTTTTTTTTTAATTTTTATCAGAGAAGACCTTAGGACTTTTCTGAGCTGCATTGACGCTATAACTAAAAGGAAAGGAAGCTATTGCAGGAAAAGATTATCTGCACTGAGGGCCGTGATTAGGAAAGCACTTTGTTAAAGTCACTCAGCGGCAAGCTAACTTATACATTAAAAGAAAAGATGTCCTACAGGCAAAAATGAGAAAGGTCAAGTAGGCTTTCTACTAAATATGGATACTACATTAATTTGGGGAAAAAAGAAAAGGAAGGTGTGGGGATGAATAAGAAGGTAAAATGGAAGGTGGCATCTACCAGATCTAAGTGGATACTACAGGTTGAGTACTCCTTGTCCAAAACACTGGGGACCAGAATTGTTTGGGATTAATTTTTTTTTTAATTTTGGAATATTTGCAGATACATAATGATATATCTTGGGGCTGGGACTCAAGTCTAAACACAAAATTCATTTATGTTTCATACACACATAGCCTGAAGGTAATTTTATACAATATTTTAAATAATTTTGTGTATGAAACAAAGTTTGACTGCATTTTGACTGTAACTAGTCACAGAAAGTCATGTGTGGAACCTTCCACTTGTAGCGTCATGTTGGCTCAAGAAGTTCCAGATTTTGGAGCACTTCAGATTGTAGATTTTCAGGTTAGGGATGCTCAACCTGCACAGCCCTTATGTAGTCTTAGTTTGTGACTTCATTAATGCTCTGAGATTAGCATTTATTGCAAGTCTTCCTTAAGATCAATGATTCATTCTAAAATTACTGAAGTTCTGGATGAATGTAACATGTGGTGAGGCAAGACTTCCATAAAATCCAAAATATCCAAGATACCTACATCTCACATGTGAACAGCTGATAATAATCACACACCCTATCTTACATTTCTTTTAAGGCTTTCAGCAGGGGGTCTATGACAGCTTCCCATGCAAGTTCCAAGGCAGATAAGAGGCGAAGCCATGGCCAGGTGCCCTGATTATTGAGAGAAAAGAACAAAGACCCAGAAATCCTCCCGGGCCTGTTCCATTCCAGAACCAAGGAGACTGGGCCTGGGCACACAGACAAACCTTCCTTAGTCTAAAGTGGAGAACAGACTTAATCCAATTTCTGGGCTAATGTGGTAAAACACTAAACTTGCCTGTCTTCTGAGAAAATGCAGGTAGAACAAGAGGTCATTGAGATAAGAACCCCTGGGAATTCTTCCTCAAGACACTCTGTGTCCTTCCCATCCCCCAAAGACATCTTTCTTTTATTGATAAAAATGAAAAGAAGGAAGCTACAACATGAATTTGTTCTGCAGACTAAATGTTACATTCATGCCAAGTTTTCTCTTTGAGTTTTACCATTTTCCTATTAAGTTATATCATTTATCATGTCCTAAAAGCAATACAAGTGTGTAAGAAAATCAGGAATGGACGAAAGAATGAGACAAAGGTTTAGTCACTGAAGGTTGTTATTCATTCATGGTGGGGGATCTTTATGGCTTGTTTCTACCAGTGATAATAAACACATAGATACATACACCCATGTATTTCAGTGTCAAACTTTAAAGTGTCAACCTACTATATGCCAGTGTTCCAAGCAAAGGGAATGATATAGTGGTGAACAAGACAGACAAGGTCCCTGCTCCTATAAAGCTGAATTCTGGTGAAGGAGACAGGTGACAGATAAGGAAAGCAAAAAACAAACATTGAAAAAATTCCCACCATGGTAAGTGCCAGGTCGAAACCAAACACTGTGATGGGACAGACCATGAGGGAAATAGGAGGGGTCGCAGAAGATAAGGAGGAGTTGATTTCTGAGCTGAAAAATAAAATGACTAGGAGTCAACCCTGTCAGGTCAGGATGAAGAGAGCACTAGGCTGAGAAGCTCAAGTTCAAAGGCCCTCTCTAATACAATATTAGGTAGTAGGATACATTGTGCCAAAGTTTCTTTTAAACCACAGACTATATTAACTATTTTCCTGATAGTTTATGTTGTCAAGAAAAACTTAAGCTAAATACATAAAGCACAAAGAAATGTCGTTGAATTTTGTGATTATAGTTATTCCTCTCCCATTATCTGTATAACCCACCTACTTAATTTTATTGAAATTTATTGATATGATAAGATACACGCCCATTTGAAATCATTTATTTTTCTTTTTGTCTGAACATATGCATTTTTCTCAATGAAATCATTGGTTTGATAAAATGCAATTATGTTTATTTTATATTATTGAGACAGAGTCTCGCTGTATTGCCTAGGCTGGAGTGTGGTCACACAATCTTGGCTCACTGCAACCTCTGCCTTCTGGGTTGAAGTGATTCTTGTGCCTCAGCCTCCAGAGTAGCTTGGATTACAGTTGTGTGCCACCACACCCAGCTAATTTTTGTATTTTCAGTAGATACGGGGTTTTGCCATGTTGGCCAGGCTGGTCTCAAATTCCTGACCTCAAGTGATCCACCCGCCTCGCCTCCCAAGTACTGGGATTACAGGAGTGAGCCACCATGCACAGCCTGCAGTTATGTTTAAACGTGGAATATTAAACCAAGGTTCAAGGGGGAATCAAGGAAAACTAGATACGTTTCGATCAAATTTGGCCACGATCCATTAATTTCTTGGACACTTATAATGAAACAGACCAAGAGATAAACACAACTCAAACGGTCACCACACTTTCTTATTTGCTGGCCCATCAGCATCATGAGACAGGCTTTCAACCCTAAATACAACTAATTACAGTTTTTAACTGTAAATTTGACTCCGGTGTAGAAAACAGATTTATTAAAATAGTAGACATTGTTTCTCTTAGGAATTGTACCTTTTTCTAAATATCACAACCAAATATTGACATATAGTTTTGTAGTTAATATATTGCACATTAGGGATTTCTGATGGCACTATTACACATTAAAACCACTACTCTCAATGCTTCTGTTAGCTGAAGTCAGAAGCTTTAGGAAAGCAACACATTGTCAGGGTTTTTTAAAATAAGTTATTTTCTAAGTGAAATTAAGCTTTATAGAAACTTTTCAGGGATGTTTCAATTCAGTTTATTGCAGAATGTATCAAATTTGATTTTAAGGGACTTACATTAAAAAAAATAAATTCCTTATTTTAGAATAATTTTAGATATACAGAAATGTTGCGGAAAGTTTCCATATGCCCCAAGCCCAGTTTCCCCTGTTGCTAACAACTGACATTAGTCTCATAAATTTTAGGAGGCAAAAATCTCAATTTCACGTGCGTGTGCGCACCCACCCACACACACACACACACACACACGCACATACAAACATCTAAAGAACTTTCAACCCAATATAGCATTTCTGAAAATTATAACCTTTTAAGACCTCTTCTTAATGCCTGATTTTCTAAAATGTTAGAATAACAGTGATTTATTAAATTAAGTAACTCTTCTTCAGAAATTTTTAGAGTCAAAGCAATTTTTATCAAAAGGTCACTACCAAATAATTATCTAATTAGCAAAAACATTTTTTCTCAGTTCAAAAAGTAATTAGAAATTATAACTGTAAAGGAGTGCTAATTGGTTTTTCACAGAAGCACAAAGTGCCTGAACATTTTTTTCATTTGTTTCACCCGTCTGCTGATGAAAGTTATCCTAATTAATCTATTCTCTTTTGCATGACAACACCAATACAAAATCCTGCAGTTGAGTACTGGTAGTAAAGAAGGAGGAACAGAGTCAAGTAAGATTTGGGATTTTCCCAAGTGTGAGATTTCCTATTGATTGGGTACAATTTCAATATAAGAATCTAGGAACCCACTCTCCAATCTGAGAGAAGAAGGTGGAGTTGGGGCAGAGAGAATGGAGCTCAATATTCCCTCATGGGCTCACTTGCTGAGACTTTATATAGCATGTTAGCTGATGTGCCAGTGAACCTGTGACCCAGACTGGGGAGTGATCATGTCAGGGCAAGCTATAGGGACCACATGGTCCTTATTTCATCAATGTCTACTTTCCACAAACATCAGCACACTTGTGATATCTCTATGGTTTTTGAATGTGGAGAGGCTGCCAGTGCCAGTAGCTAGCCTGGGACTGGACTTCAGGCAGAGTTCATGTATAGTCCAAATACCTGAGAGACTTTGGTCAAGTTTGATTCACTTTTGTGTGCTTAGTATGGAGCCCTGCACTGAGGAATCACTAAGAGAGTAATTTTTTTAAAAAAATTATTTATTATACTTTAAGTTCTGGGGTACATGTACAGACCATGCAGGTTTGTTACATAGGTATACACGTGCCATGATGGTGGTTTGCTGCATCCATCACCCCGTCATCTACATTAGGTATTTCTTCTAATGCTATCCCTCCCCAATTTCCCCACCCCCTGCTATTCCTCCCCTAGCTCCCCAACCCTCAGGCCTGGTGTGTGATGTTCCCCCTCCCCTGTGTCCGTGTGTTCTCATTGTTCAACACCCACTTATGAATGAGAACGTGAGGTGTTTGGTTTTCTGTTCTTGTGTCACTTTGCTAAGAATGATGGTTTCCATTTTCATCCATGTCCCTGCAAAGGGCATGAACTCATCCTTTTTTATGGCTGCATAGTATTTCATGGTTTATATGTGCCACATTTTCTTTATCCAGTCTATCATTGATGGGCATTTGGGTTGGTTCTAAGTCTTTGCTATTGTAAACAGTGCCATAATAAACATACGTGTGCATGTGTCTTCATAATAGAATGATTTATAATCCTTTGGGTATATATCCAGTAATGGGATTGCTGGGTCAAATGGTATTTCTATTTCTAGATCCTTGAGGAATCACCACACTGTCTTCCACAATGGCTGAATTAATTTACACTCCCACCAAAAGTATAAAAGAAACGATCCCTTCCTTACACCTTATACAAAAATGAACTCTAGATGGATTAAAGATTTAAACATGAGGCCTAACACCATGAAAACTCTAGAAGAAAACCTAGGCAATACCATTCAGGACATAGGCATGGCCAAGGAATTCATGACTAAACACCAAAAGCAATTGCAACAAAAGCCAAAATAGATAAATGAGATCTAATTAAACTTAAGAGCTTCTGCATAGCAAAAGAAACTATCAATAGAGTGAACCATCAACCAACAGAATGGGAAAAAATTTTTGCACTCCACCAATCTGACAAAGGGTTAATATCCAGAATCTACAGAGAACTTAAACAAATTTGCAAGAAAAAAACAACCCCATCAAAAAGTGGACAAAGATAGGAAAAGACACTTTTCAAAAGAAGACATTTATGCAGCCAACAAACATGAAAAAAAGCTCATCATCACTGGTCATTAGAGAAATGCATATCAAAACCACATTGAGACACCACCTCACACCAGTTAGAATGGCGATCATTAAAGAATCAGGTGACAACAGATGCTGAAGAAAGAATAATTTTTTAAGAGATGAAGAAGTGAAGCGTGCACTTACCCCTTAAAAACCGCAGAGATTTTGAGTGACTTGCAGCTCTAGAAGCCCAGGAATCAAGGGCTTTCCAATAAGGCAACCACAAAGCTCTCATATGAATTCAGAGCACTGGCTGGTTGGCAACTGCAGCTAAGTGCCCAGACTCCTCTTTAGCAAGCCAGTGTCCTAGGGAGCATGAATGCATTTTCGGGGGACAAAAAGGCCAGCTTTACATCCCAGCCCCCAAAGATAAGAGGAGGGAATCGGGGGCAGAGGAGCCACCTATTACAAATGAATTATGGAAAGGGTAACAAGCGTGTTCTCTGGGAAAAGAAATTGGGAGGCTGGAGGGAGGCAGACCTATTTTTCATTCAGATGCTCTTGTCAATTTAAAGTTTTGTACTTTGTGCACTGTTGGTTCAGAAATAAAATAGCCTGGATGTGGTGGCGCACACCTATAATCCCAGCACTTTGGAAGACTGATGTGGGAGGATCACTTGAGCCCAGAAGTTTGAGACCAGCCTGAGCAACATAGCAAGACCCTGTCTCTAATAAAAAATAAAATAAATTATTATTTAAAAGTGAACTGTGGATGAAGTCATTTATCTAGAATAAGATTACTGTGCAGTAATCTGAGGAACACTTCAAACAGGAGGCAGGATGGAAGTGAAGAACGGAAAGATACACTGTGAGACTTAGATCTTAGTGGTCCTCTACCTTGCTAGCCACAAGCCATATCTGTGTCAGGTTATCAGAACCCTCAGAAGGCAATAAGGCTGGGACAGCAGTGGGGGCCACACCTCTTCCACAGGGGATGGGAGAGCATCCCGCAGCACCTGGACTCTTGTCCCCATAGAACTCTGCACATCTGGTGATCTGACTGCAAATCCTAACCATTTCCAGCTCCTAAAACCCTTCTT
Organism: Ateles fusciceps; assembly: GCA_036589455.1. Taxonomy (NCBI): domain Eukaryota; kingdom Metazoa; phylum Chordata; class Mammalia; order Primates; family Atelidae; genus Ateles; species Ateles fusciceps. The sequence continues at coordinate 134,809 of JAZHEH010000439.1, forward strand.
CTGTGCTTCGGCTCCTTACAGATCACCATCAACAGAAGTCCTTATATCCAGAGCCGCTGGCTCACATGGAGATCTGGCTCTCCCCTGAGGACACTGCTTCCTCTGCAACCTTATTGCTTGTTACTGCACTTCCTAACTTTTCCCCATCCTCCTTTCTAACTGCTGCCCCGCCAGGTTAGAAGCCCATGCTATCAGACTGTACTACTTGATTACAGGGATTTATAAACTCCTGGATCAGACCTGCCACATTCCTTGAAGATTTTAAGACCTAACATCCTATCAGTCTCTCCACCTCTCTCATAATCCTTGATGACTTCAAAATTGACACAGATGATCTTTCCCAAAACCTAGACCCTCAATGATCTGACCTTTTCTCCTTCAATGATCTAATTTTCCACTCTGATAAAGAAACTCAATCCCAGAGTTATATATATCCTAGATCTTAAGGTTATGTCCTAGATCTTAAGGTTATAAATATTTGCAAACCCTCCACAATCTCAGTTTCAAGTCTCACTCTCCAATGACCAATGATCTTTCCAGCTCACTTCCTTTAGAGCTTAGGTGTTCAAAACAGAACCAACTGGGCACATGGTGGCTAGAAATGTGGCTAGTCTGAATTGCGGTGTTCTGTAAGTATAAAATACACAACAGACTATGTATGTGTGTATACACACACATATACATATATACATACACATATATGTGTATATATATATACATATATATACACATATATGTGTATATATATACACATATATATATGAGTATAAAATACTGTAAAACATCTCATCAATAACTGTTTATATTGATTATAAGTTAAAATGATAATATTTTAGATATATGGAATATGTAAATAATTACTAAAATTAATTTCACTTGTTTCTTTTTAGTTTTTTTAATGTGGCTATTTAAAATTACATATGTGGAGAAGATTAAAATCATATCATATATCTTTTCTAATCACAGTAGTATGAAACTAGAAATCAATAACAGAAGAGATCAGGAAAATCCACAAATATAGTATGTGGAAATTAAACAGCATACTCTTGAACAACAAATGGATTAAAGAAGAAATCAAAAGGAAAGCCAAAAAGTATCTTGAGACATATCACTTAAATGTCTCTTTCATATCACTAAAAGAGGCATTGAAGAGGGTAGGAAAGACAGTCATGAATTGCTGATGCCATCCCTCACACATCTCCACAGTAGCAGCTGTGTGGCACAGAGAGAGAATCTGTGTGCTTGGGGAAAGGAAAGTGCAGCAGTTGTGGGACTGTGCACTGGAACTCAGTGCTGACCTTAAACAGTAGAAAGCAACATGAGGCAGAATTCAGCTGGCACCCATAAAGGGAACAAGCAGACCAGCCTTAGTCAGAGGGAATCAACAATCCCAGTGGTCAGAATCTGAGTTCCAGCAAGGCTCACCACCATGAGCTAAAGTGCTCTGGGATTCTAAACAAACTTTAAAGGTAGTCCAGGGCACAAGGACTGCAATTTCTGGGCAAGCCCTAATGCTGTGCAGGGCTTAAAACCATTGGACTGTGGGGGGATATGTGACCTACTGAGACAGCAGCTAGGCTGGCCAAGGGAGTGCAGCTTGCAGCCTGGGGGAAGACTACTTCTTGCCACTCGAGGAGAGGAGAGGGAAGAATAAAGAGGGCTCTGTCTAACAACTTGGATACCAGCTCAGCCACAGTAGGATAGGGCACTAGAGTCCTGAGGTCCGCATTCAGGGCCCTAGCTCCTGGAGGGCATGTCTAGATACACTCTGGGTGAGAAGGGAACCCACTACCTTGACAGAAGACCCAGTCCGGGCAGCATTCATCACCTGCTAACTGAAGAGCTCTTGAGCTCTGAATAATCAGCAGCAATACCCAGGTAGTACTTGCAGTAGGCCTTGAATGGGATTCAGAGCCAGGCTGGCTTCAGGTGTGACCCAGCACATTCCCAGCTGTGGTGGGTATGAGGAGGGATGCCTTCTGCTTGAGAAAAGGAGTGGGAATTGTAAAGGAGACTTTGTCTTGCACCTCAAGCACAAGATCAGCCACAGTGAGGTAAAGTACCAAGCAGATTCTTGACATCCCTGATTCCAGGCCTTGGCTCTTAGTGTTTCTGGAGATGCCCCTGGGCCAGAAGGGAGCCCACTGCCCTGAAGGGAGAGTTCCAGGCCTGGTAGCATTCACCACAAGCTGACTGAAGAGCCTTGGGCCTTGAATGAACATCAGTGGTAGCCTGGCAGTATTCATTGTGGGTCTTAGGTGAGCCCTAGTGCTGTGCTGGCTTCAGGTCTGATGCAGCACAGTCCCAGTAGTAGTGGCCACAGGGGTGCTTGTGTCACCCCCTCCCCCAGGTCCAGGTAGCTAAGTACAGAGAGAGGGACTCTGTTTATTTGGGAGAAAGTAAGAGAAGAGAACAAGAGTCACTGCCTGGTAATCCAAAGGATTCTTTCAAATATTACCCAAGACCACGAAAGTGGTACATCTACAAGTCTAAAAGAGCCACAGCATACTGGGCTTGTGATACAACCTAATGCAGATATGACCGCAGTGACCAAAAAGTTAGATCACAACACCCAAGTCCCTTCCAATACATGGAAAGCCTTCCTAAGAAGAATGGTTACAAACAAGCTCAGACTGTGAAGATTAAAATAAATATTTACCTCTTCAATGCTCAGAACTAAAGAACATCCACAGGCATCAAGACCATTCAGAAAATCATGACCTCAGCAAATGAACTAAATAAGGCACCAATAAGTGACCAATTCTGGAGAGACAGAGATATGTGACCTTGCAGGTAGAGAATTCAAAATAGCTGTGTTGAAGAAACTCAGTGAAATTCAAGATAATACAGAGAAAGAATTCAGAATGCTATAATATAAATTTAACAAAGAGATTGAAATAATTAGGCCGGGTGCGGTGGCTCACGTCTGTAATCCCAGCACTTTGGGAGGCCCAGGTGGGTGGATTACCTGAGGTCAGGAGTTGGAGACCAGCTTGGCTAACGTGGTGAAACCCCATCTCTACTAAAAATACAAAAAAATTAGCTGGGCATGGTGGTGGGAGCCTGTAGTCCAGCTACTGGGGAGGCTGGGGCAAGAGAATAGCTTGAACCCGGGAGACGGAGGTTGCAGTGACCCAAGATTGTACCATTGCACTCCAGCCCTGGTGACAGAGCAAGACTTGTCTCAAAAAACAAAACAAAACAAACAAAAAATAATTTTAAAAAAAGCAAAATTCTGGAAATAAAAAATGCAACTGACATACTAAAGAATGCATCAGCATCTCTTAACAGCAGAATTAATCAAGCAGAAGAAAGAATTAGTGAGCTTGAAGACAGGCTAAGCTAATTTAAAAATACACAGTCAGAGGAGACAAAAGAAAAAAGAATAAAACACAGCTACAAGATCTGGAAAATAGCCTTGAAAAGACAAATATGAGTTATTGGCCTTAAAGAGGAGCTACAGAAAGAGAAAGGGGTAGAAAGTTTATTCAAAAAGATAAAGACAGAGAACTTCCCAGACCTAGAGGAAGATATCAATATACAAGTATAAGAAGGTTACAGAACACCAAGAATATTTAACCCAAAGAAGATTACCTCAAGGAATTTAATAATCAAACTCCCCAAAGTCAAGAATAAAGAAAGGATCCTAAAAGCAGCAAGAGGAAAGAAACAAATAAGATACAATGGAGCTCCAATACAGCTGGCTGCGAACTTCTTGGTGGAAACCTTACAGGCATGACATATTTGAAATGCTGAAGAAAAAAAAAAGTATATCCTAGAATAGTACATCCAGTGAAAATATCCTTCAAACATGGAGAAATAAAGACTTCCCAGACAAACAAAAGCTGAGGGATTTCATCAATACCAGACCTGTCCTAAAAGAAATGCTAAAGAGAGTTCTTCAATCTGAAAGAAAAGGACATTAATGAGCAACAAGAAATCATCGGAAGGCAAAAAATTCACCAGCAATAGCGCATATACAGAAAAACACAGAATATTATAACACTGTATTTGTGGTGTGTAATTACTCATATCTTGAGTACAAAGACTAAAAGATGAGCTGATCAAAAATGATAACTAAAATTTTTCTCAACACAAAGACAGTACAATAAGATATAAATACAAACCAGAAAAAGTTAAAAAGGAGAAAAACAAAGTTAAAGTGTAGAGTTTTTAACATTAGTTTTCCCTTTCCTTGTTTATTTGTTCATTCATGCAATCACTGTTAAGGTCTCATCAGTTTAAATAATGGGTTATAAGACAGTATTTGCAAGCCTCATGGTAACCTCAAATCAAAAAAACATACAACATACACACAAAAAACAAAAAGCAAGAAATTAAAACATACCACCAGAGAAAATTGCCTTCACTAAAGGAAGACACAAAAGAAAAAATGAAGGAAGAGAAGACCACAAAACAACCAGAAAACAACTAACATGATGGCAGGAGCAAGTCCTTACTTACAAATGATAACATTGACTGTAAATGGACTAACGCTCCAATCAAAAGACATACAGTGGCTGAATGGATTAAAAAAACAAGACCCAATGATCTAGTGCCTACAAGAAACATACTTTACCTATAAAGACACACATAGAATGAAAATAAAAGGACAAAAAGATATTCCACACAAATGAAAACCAAAAAAGAGAATAGTTACACTTCTATCAGACAAAATAGATTTCAAGACAATAACTATATAATGAGACAAAAGTCATTATATATTGATAAACAGGTCAATTCAGTAAGAGGATATAACAATTGTAGATACATATGCACCCAATACTGGAGCAACCAGATATATAACGCAAATATTAGAGTTAAAGAGAAAGTTAGACCCCAATACAATCACAGACGGAGACTTTACCACTTCACTTTCAGCAATGGACAGATCTTCCAGACAGAAAATCAACAAAGAAACATGAGACTTCATCTCCACTACAGACCAAATGGACCTAATTGATATTTACAGAACATTTCATCCAACGGCTGCAGAATATACATTTTTTTCCTCAGTACATGGATCATTCTCAAGGACAGGTCACGTTAGGCCACAAAACAAATCTTAAAACATTAAAAAAAAAAAAAAAGAAATCATATGAAGTATTTTCTCTGATCATTACAATGGAATAAAACTAGAAATCCATAACAAGAGAAATTTTGGAAACTATACAAACACAGGGAAATTAAACAATATGATCCTGAATGACCAGTGAGTCAATGAAGAAATTAAAAAGGAAACTGGAAAATTTATTAAAACAAATGATAATGGAAACACAACTTACCAAAAATTATGGGGTACAGCAAAAGCAGTACTAAGAGGGAAGTTTATATCTATAAGTACCTAATTAAAAATGTAGAAAAACATCAAAAAAAAAATCTAATGATGCATCTTAAAGAACTAGAAAAGCAAGAGCAAACTAAACCCAAATTAGTAGAGAAAAAAATAAAGATCAGAGCAGAAATAAAGGAAACTGAAATGAAGAAAACAATACAAAAGATCAATGAAAAGAAAAGTTGGTTTTTGAAAAGATAAATAGCATTGACAAATCCTTAGCCAGACTAAGAAAAAAAGAGAAAAGACCCAAACAAATAAAATCAGAGATGAAAAAGGAGACATTACAACTGATACTACAGAAATTCAATGGATCATTAAAGGCTACTATGAGCAACTATATGACAATAAATTGAAAAACCTAGAACAAATGGATAAATTCCTAGATACAAAAAACCTACCAAGAATGAACCATGAAGAAATCCAAAACCCGAACAGACCAGTAACAAGTAATGAGATCGAAATTATAATAAAAAGTCTCCCAGCAAAGAAAAGCCCAGGATCTGATGGTTTCATTGCTTAAAAAAACCAAACATTTAAAGAAGGAGGGCGGCTGTGCTGAAGGATGGTCAGGGCAGGGCAGCAGGTCAGTCTGAGAGGCTGTTGACCTGCCACAACCTGACAGTGTGGAGGAACTGAGCACTGGGTGGACCGCAGGCCGGGAAGGTGGCAGGGTATCCCAAGGAAGGGCTCGGGCTGCACCTGTAATATGGGTGTCCTGGACTGCAGGCTCAGGTTTCAGGCCGATTCAGGATCCCTGGGCCATGGAAAACCCTGGCAGGGCTTTCTGGCTTCCAGCTCCTCCCGGCTCTTCCCACTTTGGAAGAGGAGTATGAGCCCCTTGAGTGGTGTTCCTCAAAGTGGCGTTTGGCAGATCCCAACCCCTCCTCAGACTTTCTGAGGAACTCTGTGCTGTCGCTGGAGTGTCTTTGTTTTCCCAAGTGTCCCTGACAGTTTTGATACAGAGAAAAAGTGAGTCGTCACTGTTTTCAAGTTTCTGAAAGTGTTGGGAGGCAAAAATTCAGGTGTCTAGGGGAGAAACGGAAAGCCACAAGGCAGAAGAAGAGGTGCCAGATATTCTTCAACTGAACGTGGGTGGCTGTATTTACACAGCCTGGCGGGAGTCCTTGTGCCACCTTAAAGACTCCATGTTGCCATCTATGTTCAGTGGTTGCTTTCCTCTAAAAACAGATGAGTCAGGGGCTTGTGTTAATGATTGTGACAGACATCTATTTAAATATCTTTTGGATTACCTTCATGGAGAAGTTCAGATTCCCACAGATAAGCAAACGCTCACTGCCCTACAAGAAGAGGCTGATTTATTTGGTGTCCCTTATCTGTAGAGCCTATCTGACCACTTGGCCAATGAAATGGAGATATATTTTTTAAGGTCAAATACAGACCTGAAAAAGACTTTAACAGCCTTCTCTGATTCATATGGTTTAGTTTACAATAAACCAACAGTTTGGGTTCTCAACCATCTTAACAATCTGGTGCAAGCTGTGAGAATAGAATTCTTGGCTTACATGCCACAAAAACTGATAGAACAGATGCTATTGATAAGAATCTGGGAGGAAGAATTCACAGTAAAAGCATTTTTAAAGAGAAGTGGGAAATAATGTTCAGTACATTTGGAGTCACTACTCAGTAGTAGAGTTGAAGAAAATGATGGATACCTTTGATGCTTGGGAAGGAAAAGGTGTTAGCTACTGGCAGGTGCCTCATGAGCTGATAGAATGTTTGATTGTAGGAGAACGGCCTTCACTTGGAATCCTTCAACACATGGCTCCAATTCGAAAGAAGCGACTGATAGCATTCAGTGGAGAGGAAGGAGTGAACTGTAAGACTGCTCCTAAGCCAGTCAGATTTTTGGGCCCTTCCACAAATACCCAAATTAAAGTCAGGAACTTGGCCTCAGTCATGGTGTCTCCAGTCAGTGCGTTTCAGATGTTGGCTCAGGCAACTGCAAACCAGTTGCCAACTGGTAGCAGGGAAAGGCATCTCAGCTCTGTGTGCCTTCCAGGCACTAGTGGGCACTAGGGCATGTAGGCATCTTCAGGCTTCCCTTGGGGTTGAAAGCACTGAAAATGGAGGCACGTATCCACCTCCAGCTAAGGTGCTACTCTCTGACAAGAAGCCTACACCCCATTGGGTGATAAAGCTGGAGAGGACTCCACTGTGCACTTCTGTGGCTTCCCCGCCCACCCCTACGGCCACGAGGCAGGCCAGCTCCCCCTGAGCCACCTCTCCTCGAAGCTACCAGAGCGTTGGGTGTGCGGACTGAGAACTGGAAAGACAAACGAAACTGATAAAAGCGGTGGACCTGAAACTTGCTGTTTATCTCCCAAAGCTTTCGACCTATTTGATGTGAATAAGTGACACTTTCTTGATGCAGCAGAAGGGAAAACTTGTTTATGTTTATGATTATATTCCTGGAGTTGTGTAAACTAGGAATGGAGAAGGGGAGACTTTAAGTGGTTAAGGTTCCTTTCTCATTTTCCCAACTTTTAAATGATTATTTGTCCATGGACAGTTTGAATTTCTGGTTTTAAATTTTTTTTAATGATTAATTCATATTAAGGCAACAAGACAGTACAATAAAATAATCCCTAGAAAAGTCCACTTTGTTGCTGAAATAAATGTTACTTGTTGCAGCCAGCTCTCATGTGAACAAATAAAGTGAGAACTCATGACCGTGGAACTCATACCGAGAATTCATGCAGAGGATGGGCATGATGTTTGGTCTAGATATTCCTCTCTGGCAAAATGAAGGTGGTGATATTAGTGCTTCCCTGTAACACATTACAGCCAAGAGAGATAAGAGAGAAAACGTAGATCAAGGTGAGCTGCCTACAAATTACTTTCAACTGAACGTGGGTGGCTGTATTTACACAGCCTGGCAGGAGTCCAAAGACAATATGAAAATAAATAATGGAGAGGAAAAAACCCAATAGATTAAAATCACACTTTGACGCTCACTTAACTGAACTATTTTCTTTCCTAGATTGGCCTTTCTTATTCTTTTCTTACCCTTTAGCAGATTTATTTATAAACACCACAAGAAGATCTCTTGGGATAAGAATTGTATAATATGTACTTGGAATAAATTGCTAAAATATCCTATTTTAATTTGAATAGTGAAGTTCTGAAAGTATTTTTAAAAAGAGAAGTTAAAAGTTTAACTTTTTAACTAAAGTTAGTATTTGTTTTTCAGAAATGATTGAGTTATTTTGATTATACAATATGATTTTTATGCATAAAATTTCCATATAACTTGAATTTAATATTTTTAAACAGAATATTTTGATTAATCCTTTATTTTTTATGACTATTCAGTTGTGTGTATTTATTCTTAAACGTTACGTTTTGTAATTGAATCACATTTTTCTACTTTCAGTGAGAGCATGTCTTCACTATGTTAAAAAATAAGTTAATAAGATAGGGTGCTTTTGACTCAAATGCTTATCATTGTACTTGCATTGCTTTGAAAGAGTAAAGTGAGTATATTCCAAACATTGCTTTTTATAAAATAAAGTAAAACTTTTCCATAAAAAATAACTAATACTAATTCTACTCAAACTAGTCCAAGAAAATAGAGGAGGTAGGAACATATCCAAATTTTGCTCTATCAATATTACCTTGATACTAAAACCAAACAAAGACACATAAAAAAAAAAGTAAAGAAAAAAGAACAGAAAAGAAAGAAAGGAAGAGAAAAGAAAAGAAAAGTACAGGCCAATATCCCTGATGAACACTGATGTAAAAATTCTTAGCAAAATGCTAGCCAACCAAATTTAACAACACATTTAAAAGATTATTCATCATGACCACATGAGATTTACCCTAGGGATGCAAGGATGGTTGAACATATGCAAATCAATGTGCTACCTACATCATATCAACAGAATAAAGGACGAAAACCATATGATCATTTCAATTGATGTTTAAAAAACATTTGATAAAATTCAACATCCCTTCATGATAAGAACCCTCATAACAAAAACCTCAAAAACTGCATATAGAAAAAATATACTTTAATACAATAAAAGCTATTACATGACAGATCCATACCTAGTATCAGACTGAATGGGGAGAAACTGAAAGCCTTTCCTTTAAGAACTGGAACATGACAAGAATGCCCACTTTCACCACTATTATTCAACATAATACTGGAAGTCCTAGCTAGAGCAATCAGACAAGAGAAAGAAATAAAGTACATACAAATTAGAAAGGGAGAAGTCAAATTATCCTTGTTTGCAGGTGATGATATTATATTTGGAAAAACTTAAAGACTCCACCAAAAAACTATTAGAACTGATAAACAAATTCAGCAAAATTGCAGGATACAAAATCAACATACAAAAATCAGTAGCATTTCTATATGAACAATCTGAAAAAGAAATCAAGAAAGTAATTCCATTTACAATAGGTACCAATAAAATAAGACATCTAGGTATTAACTTAACCAAAGAGGTGAAAGATCTCTATAATGAAAACTATAAAACATTGATGAAAGAAATTGAAGAGGACACAAAGAAATGGAAACATATTTCATGTTCATGATTGGGACAATCAATATTATTAAAACGTCTATACTACCCAAAGCAATCTACAGATTCAATGCAATCCTTATCAAAATACCAAAGACGTTCTTCACAGAAACAGAAAAAATAATTCTAAAACTTATATGGAACCACAAAAGATCTAGAAGAGCCAAAGCCATCCTGAGCAAAAAGAATGAAACTGGAAGAATCACATTAACTGTCTTCAAATTACACTACACAGCTTCAGTAAACAAAACAGCATGGTAGTGGCATAAAAACAGTCATACAGACCAGTGAAACAGAATAGAGAACTCAGAAACAAATTCACACATCTGTAGTGAACCCATTTTTTATAAAGGTGCCAAGAACATGCATTGGGGAAAGGACAGTCTCTATAATAAATGGTGCTGGGGCAATTGTATATCCATAAGTAAGAAGAATTAAACTAGTCCCCTATTACTTGCCATATACAAAAATCAAATAAAATGGATTAAAAATTTAAATCTAAGACCTCAAACTATGAAACTAATAAATGGAAACAATCTCCAGGACATTGGACTAGGCAAAGAGTTCACAACACCCCACAAGCATGGGCTTTCAAAGCAAAAATGGAAAAATTGGATCACATCAAGTTCATCAAGTTGAAAAGCTTCTGCACAGCAAAAGAAACAATAAACAAAGTGAGAGATAAACCACAGAATGGGAGAAAATATTTGCAAACTATACACCTGACAAGTGATTAATAATCAGAATATATAAGGAGCATAAGATAATATAAAAGGAAAAAAGCTAATAATCTGATTTAAAAATGAGCAAAGGATCTCAAAGAAGACATATAAATGGCAAACAGATTTATGAAAGGGCACTCAACATCACTGATCACCAAAGAAATGCAAATCTAAACTACAATGAGATATCATCTCACCCAGTAAAAATGGCCTTTATCCAAAAGACCAGCAATTACAAATGCTGACAATGATGTGGAGAAAAAGGAACCCTCATATGTTGTTGGTGAGAATGTAAATTAGGACCACCACTCTGGAAAACAGTTTGGAGGTTCCTTAAAAAACTAAAAATGGAACTACCATATGATCCATCAGTCCCATTGCTAGGTATATACCCAAAAGAAAGGATATCAGGATATCAAAGAGATATCTGCATCTCCATGTTTATTGCAGCACTATTCACAATAGCCAAGATTTGGAAGTAATCTAAGTGTCCATTAACAGACAAATGGATAAAGAAAATGTAGTACTTATACACAATAAGTACTTTTTTAGCATAAAAAAGAATGAGATCCTGTCATTTGCAACAATTCGGATAGAACTGAAGGACATTACATTAAGTGAAATAAGCCAGGCACAGAAAGACAAACTTCACATAGTCTCACTTATTTGCAGGAGCTAAAAATTAAAACAATTGAACTCATGGAGACAGAGAGTAAAGATAAAGATTACCAGAGACCAGGAAGGGGGAGCTGGAGGCAGTGGGGATGGCTAATGGGTAGAACAATATAGTTAAGAAGAACGAATAAGATCTAGTGTTTGATAGCACAATAGAGTGACTACAGTTAACCATAATTTATTGCACATTTAAAAATAACTAAAAGTAAAATTGGATTGTGTGTAATGCAAAGAAACAATAAACGCTTGAGGTAATGGATACCCCATTTATCCTGATGTGATTATTACACATTATATGTCTATATCAAAATATCTCATGTAACCCATAAATAAATATACCTAGTATGTACTTACGATAATTAAAAATAATTTTTTTGAAAAATTTATGTAGCAACAACAAAAAAAAAAATAGAAAATATCAACAAAACTAAGAGTTGTTTTTTTTTAAAGATAAACAAAACTGACAAACCTAGAGTTAGGTTAAGAAAAAAAGAGAAAAGACTCAAATAAATGAAATCAGAAATGGAAGAGGAGACATTACAGCTAATACCACAGAAATACAATGGATCATAAGGGACTACTATAAATAGTTAACACAAAAACAAATTGGATAACATAGAAGAAATAAATTCTTAGAAACACACAACCTACCAAGACTAAATTATGAAGAAACAGAAAACCTGAACAAACCAACAATGAGTTAAGAGATTGAATCAGTAATCAAAAATCTCTCATCAAAGAAAAGTCCAAATCCTGATGATTATACTCATGAATTCTAAGAAACATTAAAAGAAGACTTAATGCCCATCCTTCTCAAACTCTTTCAAAAGTTTGAAGACAAGGAAATACCTACAAATTCATTTTATGAGGCCAGCATCACTCTGATAGCAAAGCCAAATGACACTACAAGAAAATAAAATTATAGGCTAATATCCCTGGTGAACATAGATTTAAAAATCCTCAAGAAAATACTAGGACACTTTAAAAGAATCATTTACCATGGTCAAGTGGGATTTATCCCTGGAATACAAGGATGGTTCAACATATGTGCATCAATAAATGTGATACACCACATTAACAGAACAAAATTCAAAAACCATATAATTATATCAATACATGCAGAAAAACTCAACATCCTCATGTGATTAAAAAATATTCTCAACAGTTAGGTATAGAAGAAATGTTCAATACAGCAAAAGGTATGTATCACAAGCCCACAGCTAACAGTGAAGATAATATTTAACAGTGAAAAATTGAAAGCTTTTCCTCTAAGATCAGGAACAAGAGAGGGATGCCTATTCTCACCACTTGTATTCAACATAGTACTGGAAGACCTACCCAGAGAAATTAGGTATGAAAAAAAAAAAATAAAAGCCATCCAACTTGAAAAGGAAGGAGTTAAACTGTCTCTGTTTGCAGATGACATGATCTTATGTATAGAAAACCCTAAAGACTCAGCCAAATATACATATATATATAACTGTTAGGAAAAATAAACAAATTCAGTAAAGTTGCAGAATACAAAATCAACACATAAAAATCAGTAGCTTTTCTATACACTAATAACTATTTGAAAAAGAAATCAAGAAAACAATTCCATTTACAATAGCACTAAAAAATACTTAAAAACAAATTTAACCAAAGAGGTAACACATCTGTACACTAAAAACTACAAAACATTGATAAAAGAAATGACAAGAAGACACAAATAAATGGAAAGATATCCTGTGTTCATGGATTGAAGATTAATATTGTTAAAACATCAATACTACCCAAAACAATCCACAGATTCAATGCCATCCCTATCAAAATACCAATGACATTTTTCACAGAAATAGAAAAGACAATCCTAAAATTCATGTGAAACCATAAAAGCTGCTGAATAGTCAAAGCAATCTTGAGCAAAAAGAACAAAACTGGAGACATCACATTATCTTATTTCAAAATCTACAACAAAGCTCTAGTAATCAATATAGTATGGTAGTAGCATAAAAAACAGGCACACAGATCAATGGGATGACAAAGAGAGCCCAGAAGTAAATCCACACATTTACAGTCAGCTGATGTTTAACAAAGATGCCAAGAACACAAAATGAGGAAAGGACCATGTCTTCAATAAATGGTACTAGGAAAACTGGATATCAATATGCAGAAGAATGAAATTAGAACCTTTTCTTGGAGAATGCACAAAAATCAACTAAAAATGAATTAATGACTTAAATATAAGACCTGAAACTATTAGAAGAAAACATAGGGGAAATGCTTCTTGACATTGATCTGGGCAATGATTTTTTTGGATATCACCCCAAAAGCACAGGCAATAAATAAATAAATAAAGACAAATAGGATTGCATTAGACTAAAAAGCTTCTGTACAGCAAAGAAAACAATCAACAAGTAAAGAGACAACCTGTGGAATGGAAAAAATATTTGTAAACCATACAGCTGGTAAGGAGTTAATATCCAAAACACATAAGGAGCCCAAACAACTCAATAGCAAGAAAACAAATAACTGAATTTGAAAATGGGCAAAGAACCTGAAAAGACATTTCTCAAAAGAAAACATACAAATGGCCAAGAGGTATGTGAAAAATGCTGAACATCACAGATCATCAGAGAAATGTAAATTAAAACCACAATGAGATATCACTTCACACCTGTCATGATGTCTATTATCAAAAAGATGAAAGGTAAGTGTTGGCGATAATGTGGAGAAAATGAAACCCTTGGACACTACTGGTGAGAATGTAAATTAGTACAGACATTATGGAGTAACAGTATGGCGGTTCTTCAAAAAATTAAAAATAGAACTACCGTATGATTCAGCAATCTCACTTCTGGGCATACATCCAAAGGAAATGAAATTAATATGCTGAAGAGATATCTGCACTCCCATGTTCAATGCAGCAATAGCCAAGATATTGTAAATTGGCAGTTCACAATAGCCAAGATATAGAATCAACCTAAGTGCCCATCAATGTGTGAATGAATAAAGAAAATGTGGTGTATTATGTATATATACACATACCATATGTGTATATATATACATGGAGTTAAATTGTCTCTGCTTGAGGATGACATGATCTTACGCATAGAAAACCCTATAGACTCCTAACAGAAAAAACTGAGAACTAATAAATTCAGTAAACTTGCAGAATACAAAATCATGTATGTATCTATGTATATACATGTATGTGTATATACTGTATATACATGGAATACTATTTAGCCTTTAAAAAAGAAGGAAATTCTGTCATATTCACAACATGGATGAACCTGGAGGACATTATGCTAAATAAAATAAACCAAGCACAAAAAGACAAATTGCATCATCTCACTTGTAAATGGAATCTAAAAATGTTGAACTCATAGAAATAGGGTAGAATGGTGTTTAGAAAAAGCAACACCTGGATGTCTTATCAAGTTGGCTGGCCACTGCCACAGGTGGCTCATGCTCCATCTTACTGGGACCCTTTGAGAATTCCAATAACGTTCATCTCACAGCTAGAGATCCACAGGGGAAACATCTGGGATCCATAGGGGCTGGGGAGAGGAGGTCTGGAGATGCTGGTCAAATGATAATTTCAGTTCAACAAGAGGAACAAGTTCAGGAGATCTATTATACAAAGTGGTGACTATAATTAATAACAATGAATTGTATACTTGAAAATTGCTAAGAGAGTAGATGTTAAATGCTCTCACCATAAAAAAGATAAGTATATAATAGATATGTTAGTTACTTTGATTTGGCCATTCCACAATGTAAACATCTCAAAACATCATATTGTACACCATAAATTGAAATAAATGCTATGGTTCGGCTGGGCGCAGTGGCTCACGCCTGTAATCCCAGCACTTTGGGAGGCCGAGGCAGGTGGATCACGAAGTCAAGAGATTGAGGCCATCCTGGCCAACCTGGTGAAACCCCATCTCTACTAAAAAAAAAAAATACAAAAATTAGCTGGGTGTGGTGGTGCACACCTGTAGTCCCAGCTACTCGGGAGTCTGAGGCAGAAGAATGGCTTGAACCCAGGTGGCAGAGGTTGCAGTGGGCCAAGATCATGCCACTGCACTCCAGCCTGGCAACAGAGTGAGACTCCATCTCAAAAATAAATAAATAAATAAAATAAAATAAATGTTATGGTTCACTTTTGTGGTCAGCATCATATTTCCACTGGATGGCAGTAGTCTAGAATCTCACTTCAATAACTCTTCACCCACCCTTAGGATATATAGTCCTTTGTACCTTAACAATCCTCCACCAAGTCCTAATTCCCTCCTTAGCCGGCTCACATTCCATGGACCACTATTTTAATCTCTCTGTATACCACCTCACTCTTCTCACTTTTCACTGTATTCATCTGGGCAAACTCAACCTTACTAAATTCAACTTCCTATGGCCTTTCAGGTATCCAGAAGCCAAGTATCATCAGTGTTCCCTTGGTCAAATTTTGTCATTACTAATCTCTTCATATTGGCAGCACAAGTGACTTGAGAGGCAGCACATAATCAGTAGGAAACAGAATGACTGACATGAAAGAAGATCATTTGTCAGAAAACCTGAAAGGAGTTCTACTCCCAGATATGCTGGAAAATATATGTTGGAAAATAACTTCTTTGGAATTCAATTTCCTTATTATAATATGAGGTTTGTTTGTTTTTTTTTTTTTTTGAGATGGATTCTTGCTCTATCACCAGGCTGGAGTGCAGTGGTGCGATCTCGGCTTACTGCAACCTGTGATTCCCTGGTTCAATCGGTTCTCCTGCCTCAGCCTCCCAAGTAGCTGGGATTACAGGCCTGAGCCACCACACCCAGCTAATATTTGTATTTTTAGTCGTGACGGGGTTTCACCATCTGGGCCAGGATGGTCTCGATCTCCTGACCTCGTGATCTGCCTGCCTTGGCTTCTCAAAGTGCTGGCATTACAGGCATGAGCCACCATTCCCGGCCTATAATATGAGATGCTTAATCTTTCAAGATCCAACATGCTGTGAGTCAGTGAGGACAAGGGAGTCAGTACAAACATGGGACTATAAGGAAATGCTTTTTGAAACTGTCTTTGCTTGGGCCAAAGGCAGAAGTTTGCATGCAGGTAATTTATGTTGGAAGTGATCCCAGAGAGCAGGAGCGAAAGGCTGGGAGAGCCAAACAGGGAGGGACAGAAAAAGCAACACCTGGATGTGTCATCAAGTTGGCTGGCCACCACCACAGGTGGCTCATGCTCCATCTCACTGGGACTCTTTGAGAATTCCAATAACATTCAGTTCCAGGTGGGGGATCCATAGGGGAAACATCTGTCCACTGGTTCCCAATGAGTAAGTGTGGCCCCATGGGCACTGACTCCCAGCACACCTGGGTTATGCACATGTGAGCCCCTTAGTGTCAGAAAACATGGGCTCAGGGCAAGGCACTGTGATTGATGCTGTGAGAAACTGACCAAAGCCGGCTCTGACCTGGTCACCATAGCAGCAGCCGGTATAAAATATGGCACTTCAAGAATCTGCAGTGATGTACAGAGGCATCTACAACAGACACTATCTTAATAAAGTGTGGTTTCTAAATGAAAGCCTAGAGCTGAAGGATGCAATCGTGGCTTTTGCTTTAACTACGGGTCACAGTCCCTAAGCCCACGTCTTCATCTGAAAAATAGAGAATAACATACCTACCTCACATTCTGGAAAAGACTTAAAACTAGAATGCTGCCATTCAGTAGTTTTAAGAACTTCAGTAAGATTTGAAGACAGCAATTGGCTATTGAGTCATCAACTCCTGCCTGCCCCAATCCTGCCCAGTTGCAAATTCTGAGGCCTTCAATGAATAGGTTCAGCTCTGGTCAGGCCCTAGAGATTTGACAGTTTCATACTGAGTCTACAGTTTTCTCTGCTACTGTCCAGTATTATGTGTGGGCATCTGCCTGGTTTCCAAATGTGCATTCCAGTTTCCTGAAAGCAAGGTCCCAAGGCCTGCCCAGCCCTTATGAACCTCCTTTTCCAGAGGATGCTGCGCTCTATCCACATAGCATGGGTGAATAGGATCCTGCTGCTTCCTGGACCTTTGGAACCTAAACACGGATATAATACTTGTAATTGTCCAGAGATTACTGCTGCCATGTCCTCACCAACCAGTGCAAAATGACAAAAGCCCAGATAGTGATGATGATGATGATAATAATACTAATAATAGCTGTATTTATTACATTCCTGCTTGTGCCAGGCCTGGTGCTAGGTGCTTTATGTGAATTCTCTCATTTAATCCTCACAAAAGTCCTATGAGCAAGCTTTATCCCTATTTTGCATACAACAAAACAGATGCTCAGAAAGAAAAGTAATTTATCCATAGTCATCCAATCAGTAAGTGGTAGAATCAGGGCCTGATCCTCATGTCTGTACAATTATAGAGCCTCTATTCTAACTTAATCATTGTGCTACACTGTCTCTCCAAGATGGGTCCCAAACTTGCCATGTCTACTTGGCTATGATAAGTCAGATTCCTTGTCAATTTTCTGGAACCTCTTCTATAGTCAGTTCCGCCTCCTATCTCTGGCTTTGCCCAGGCTTAGCTTCCCACCTTCTCCCTGTTCCCAACATGCCAAGTTGAGTATACTATTAACAAGATTTTCCGAGGAATTCTATACTGACTGGACCTGGAACCTTTTTTGGTACATTTCCTTATCAGTCATTTCACTTGGGCAGTCTTTTGAAGTTAAAAAGTTACATAAATTCCTCATGTGTTCTTTGAGTTAGGATTAAATCCAGGTTTATTACCAAGTTCCTACGATGAGCAATATATGCCCAAAGCTAAGAATAGTAAGAGAGCAAGGAGAATAGACTGAATTGGAGTTCAGATAAGGATATGTAACTTTAAAAGCAAAGCATTGTCCTGAAACACCAACATTTAAAATGATTTTTTTTTCCCACAATGTGTCTCTTACTCTCTACACACTGCATACATATATGACAAGAAGAAAGATCCACCGACCATTATTTTCACACCTGCAAACATATTCTCAAAGTTCCATACATTTTTCAAGGCCTGAAGGCTTAAGAAAACACACCTTGGCTGGCTGGTTGCGTATCTCTAAGGAAGAGGCTGTTTATGTCTGCTCCTGTCTGAATCTTGAGACCTGGAATACCTTATTATCATGACCCATAATTTCTTCCTCATTTGCAATTCTCAGCAGGATCTCCAGTTGATGGTTACACAGACCGTGCCCTAATCCACAGGAACACAGTTTCTGCATTCAATGTAAAAAGTGATCTTGCCTAAACCCCAAAATCAATTAGTGCTTCAAGACTTGGGAAAATATTATCAACAAAGGAATAACCACCCAAGGAAAAAAGTAAATAAATTCCTGCAGAGAAAATAAATGCCATTGGTTTCCAGTCATACACAGCAATAAAACTGATTAAATTCCTCACAAATACAAGCTGACAAAGCAATGGGAATGTGATAATGAAGGTCTCATAGCTTCATAGGGACTTTGCCTTCAGAAGCTAGCAAGGATGAATAAATCCTTTTTATTACTACTGGGAGGAAAGAAGTAGCAAGATTGAGAATTCTTTTTTACCTCTGTTATCTTTCTATACATTTTTATAAATAACTGTATTACTAAACAAAGCACAGTGTAGAATTTAAGAAAAAGAAATGCACCTAAAAATGAGATACACCTCCTCACTTTTCAGAACAGTGTGTTCTGTTGTAAACAAGACCATTTGACCATTCCCATGGCCACGTGATACTATGATTGCAGTACCTGAAAGGGAAAGTAAAAGATCTAAATTTTCAAACCATTTCTGGCACTGGTCCCCTGTGCTTTTCAACAAATAACCTCCCCGTGTTTATTTTCCTATTTACCAAAAGGTGATAATTATTTCTAACCTATCCCAGAGAAGTAGAAGACAAAGCATGCTCCAGAAAAAAAGTATTTTTTAAAAGACCTTAATAATAACAATCCCCTTTTTTAGAAAAAGATTATTTCTATTTTATGGGAAAATACTTTACTAATAGTGAGTTTGTCCATAGAAAGATTTTATAATCTTAAAAAAGGAAAAATTTCCTGAATATGGATGGATTAGCCTTGAGAATATCTTTGAATTATATAGTTTCTAATGATTAAAATTTCAAAGAAAATATGTTTTACAATATGGGTTCTGAATAACATATTGATCCAGGATTCCACAAACCTATTTGTTACATGTTATAATTTTTCTTCCAGCCATAATCCTATTTTGTATACGTTGTAATAATTTTTCTTCTGGCATCAAGGAGAAAAGAATAGCACATCACAACAAAGAAGTTAAGCACCTGAGTTTTCTTTAAGCAGCTGGAAAGGCTTTCTTTCCTCCTTCTGCCTCCATTATGTTGCATTCTGCATTAATGAAATAATAATAGGTACTATCATGGTTCCTGTCTAAGTGCCTTTCTACAGGCTGAGGCCCCACTGGAGGTATGGACTGTAAGAAATGAAACTTGATGCCTCTTTTTTGTCTTTAACATTCCAACTCCAGTCTTATGCAACCAAATGAATTGCATCTTTCAGTGGAGTCACTGGGAGGCAATACCCTTATTTCAAAGATGATGCTCAAAATGGTTTTTGGAATTGCCTTCAAACCCAGTTTATGAGTCTCTTAAGCAAAATGACTTCAACACTCATGCCTCCAAAGTATGTTAAACAGATACAGCTCTTGCCCTGAAGACTCTTACAGTCTACTACATGTTATTCTCACTCAACCTGATCATTGAAAGAGAAAATCTTCAACAAAATAATCCCTGGAGAACTCTCAAGAGGTATGAATTATTGTAATTATGAAGCTACAATCTGAAGCAGCACTGTCTAATGGAAATAAATGTGAGCCACAAATGTAATTTAAAGTCTTCTAGTGTCCAGATCATGAAAAGATAAAAATACACTGTTGAAATTAATTTTTTTTTGAGATAGGGTCTTACTCTGTTGCCCAGGCTAGAGTGCAGTGGCGTGATCACCACTCACTGCAGCCTTGACCTCCCCGGCTCAATCAATCCTCTCACCTCAGCCTCCTGAGTACTGGCATGTGCCAACACACCCAGCTAATTTCTGTATGTTTTTGTAGAGATGGGGTTTCACAATGTTTCCAAGGCTGGTCTCTAACTCCGGGGCTCAAGTGATCAAGTTCTGGGATTGCAGGCATGAGCCACCATGCTTGCCTGGCTGAAATTAATTTTAATAATATATTTTATTCAACCCAATACATAAAAAATATTATCATTTCAGTATATAATCCATATAAAAATGATGGAGATATTTTTTTCATTCTTTTTTCATATCATCTTTGAAATTCAGTATTTTACCCTTACAGCACATCTCAATTCAACTTTACCACATTTCAAATGCTCAATAGCCATGTATGACTAGTGGCTGCCTGTTGAACAGCACAGACCCACACCCTTTCCTCCCCTGAATAATGAAGGTCAAGGCACTATTTAGTATTGATTAACTGAGCTCTTCCTGCCATTTTCTTAATTCTTTTAACTTATGAGCAGATGACTATAGTATAAAAACACTATTAAGACTGGGCAGTTTGATATTCTAACAAAGAAAATCTTAGGCAATCAAACACATACTAGAAAGTAGAGAAATCAAAATAAAGATGGTAAGGAAAGGCTTAGAGGCTCTTTCACCCACCACCAATTTTGCCTCTGGTTGGCCTCTGATGCCACACTAGCTTGGAGAGGCTGTATGTGGCTTCCTCAAAGCTGGGAAAAGGCCAGAGGCATCTTTGAACCAGAGGAGTTTGCCTCTGCCTAGGAAAATCAGAACCTGTTATCTAAATTGCCTAATGATTCACAAACCAAACAAAGGAAACTCACAAGACAAGAATCCAGGGACAGCAGGGGCCCAGAAAGCTGAGACAGGAATGTCATGCTTAGGACCAGGAGGGGAGAAAGGAGATGAAATTGAAGACTCAAGAAATGCCTCTGAAGACTCTTGATTTCATTATCTAGGAGACCAAGACAGCCAGACCTCCGTGCATTCTTAGTAAGAGTACAGACTCCATGGCCCACACTGTGCACAGAGACTTCATATCTGTCATATGAGATGGAAGCACATTCTTTGGGGAGTCACACTAACCGTCACCAAGATTTGCCATCCATCAAGGAGAGGTACAGAAGCACAAGACGAGTGTGATGGGTCCAAGAGCCTGGGCCCTGAAGTAGGGCTAACAGCCAAGCAAACTCTGTGGCCATGTGCTAGACTCCTTCCCCACTTCCCTTAGGCAGCTAAGGGGAACCACAGCTCATGCCTCATGATCTATGTAAGGATCCGTGGGCAACCATGATTGCCATTTGCTTTTCTTTCTTTCTTTTTTTTTTTTTTTTTTTTTTGACGGAGTCTCACTCTGTCACCCAGGCTGGAGTGCACTGGTGTGATTTCACCTTGGCTCACTGCAACCTCTGCCTCCCAGGTTCAAGCAATTCTCCTGTCTCAGCCTTCAAGTAGCTGGGACTGCAGGCGCATGCCACCGTGTCTGGCTAATTTTTTATATTTTTAGTAGAGACAGGGTTTCAGCATGTTGGCCAGCTGGTCTCGAACTCCTGACCTCAGGTGATCCACCCACCTCGACCTCCCAAATTGCTGGGATTACAGGTGAGAGCCGCCACGCCCAGCCACTTTTGCTATTTTTGTGAATGAAGGAATAAAGTGATCTCCTTTAAAGAATTTAAAATTCTTCCATCAAAAGATCAAAAAGAAAACAATGCAAACCTGAGATTTTGAACTTTAAAAAAATCCATGAAATTAATTGTATTCTGTTCCATAATTTGCCGCTTTTAATATAACAATATTTTAAATTATTGACAATCAAGTTGTTTATTTCCCTTCTATATATTCAAGCAAAATGAACATTCCAGGAATTTGTGCGCCATTTCTCCTGTAGTCTTGTGTGCCTCCTTCAACACCAGTGGAAGGCTGGACAGGCCTAGTCACCATGCTTAGAACACACTTCACTTCCTCTTCCTACATTCCTGCTCACTACTCATGTCCAAAACGTCCCACTCTCCATGTCCATTCATCTACTAATCATTCAAGCACAGTTTAATGCATGTCCCACCTCCCCTATGAAGCTCCTCAATGACCCCTAGGCTGTCCAGACTTCATCTTTCTGTTCTGCCCTTAACCTGGCACTGTGGCCCCTGCAGATGTGTAGTTGAATCTTGAATCCACGCATACTCCTGTACCTCACACAGTCCCTAAGTTCTTTGCTAAGCATTGTCCTAGACTACTGCCTGACATATTTTTGGTCCCCTCCTCACAATTCACACTCCCTTCAGTAACATTTCTCCTCATACTAAGTGATTTTCAGTCTAGAGGGCAAGGAATCAATATAGTCTTTCCAGGGGAAGGGTCATGGCCTCAGATGTGGGAAAGGAAATCTCCATACCACAAACTTGCCTGGCCCCTTCTTCACCCCCAGGGGGATCTGAGACTTGTGTCTCACACTGAATTAAAGACCACTATCATGAATCTAGGTGTGCTTTAAGAGAGGAGACTGGGCTGGGCGCAGTGGCTCATGCCTGTAATCCCAGCAGTTTGGGAGGCTGAGGTGGGTGGATCACCTGAGGTCAGAAGTTCGAGACCAGCCTAGCCAACATGGTGAAACCCTGTCTCTACTAAAAATACGAAAAAATTAGCTGGGTGTGGTGGCAGGCTCCTGTAATCCCAGCTACTCAGGAGGCTGAGGCAGAAGAATCACTAGAATCCTGGGGGTGGAGGTTGCAATGAGCCAAGATCATGCCAATGCACTCCAGCCTGGGTGATAGAGTGAGACGCTGTTTCAAAAAAAAAAAAAAAAAAAAGAGAGAGAGGAGACTGTATCTTACTGATCTTCAGATCTCCTCAGGACAGTACATTGTCTTAAGTAATATGTAGAGTCATGCTTGTTAGAGTTATGCTTGTTAGCTGACTAATTCCTGTTACCAAAAAGAAAATAATAAGTGGTCAGGTGACCTCACCTGGGAAAAGCCTGATGATCACAACCCACCACAGACATCAATCAGTCAGGCCACTGCCTCCAGACACTCATGGCTGTGATCTGAATGCACTGCACACAGGGCTTTTTGCGGGCTTGAGTCTTCCTCAGACCCCACCACTCAGCTTGCTTTATTACCTCTGGACTCTAGAAGGACTTTCTAACACAAATGGGAAACCAAAGTTGGAGTTTAAAACGGCACCATACAGTCAGCATTGTCAGCCCAAACACAGCATTCCCTTTGATCCCCACACCCATTTCTTTTATATTTTGACTAATTTGCATGCATCTGAACATTTCACCAGATCACAGGCTATTTTGAGGACAGGGATATAACTTTTTTTGGTAGTTTCTACAGCAATGGATGCCATTCTTAATGTTTGTTAAACTTTTTGTAATAATCCTCATTTTTTAAAAAAGATATAGACAAATAAGAAAGTGTTCTGGGATGGAAAGGATTAAAAGAAAAGAAAATACAATATCTTTTTCTTTGAATAGTCACAGTAGGAGAGGCTGATTAGATACGGCCCATACTGTGGAAAAAAAATACAAAAAAGATCATAAAGATTACAGTCGGTTAAGAGTGTAAACCACTGGAAAGAAATAAACCTGTGGTGCCAATAATCTCTGAAATATTTTCTCATTAAGAAAACATGAAAAAAAGAGTCCTACAAGGTTAAGGATTGTTCTGTAAGAAAGGAACAACCCTGGAAGGCAGAATTTCTGTATACAACATTTTGTTGATGCTTTGTACCTAACTGCCAAAGTCAGCAAGAGAAGCGACTGGGGATTTTTTTCAAATATATTTTTACTATTGTTTTTAGGCCTGATGGGGCGATCTCATGCTTCTGAAAGCAATGGACAGCAGCCTGTTTCAGGCCAAGCACAGCGGGGTGGTCTCCTGCCAAGAGCTTAAGCACTGCGTTCCCAGGCCCTCCACAGAAGAGCAAGTCTCCGATAAACTCCTGGGGAGGAAGGCGACTGTAATCTTTCCTCAGCTGACTAAGCCAGAGCTTCAAATCAAGTCAGAAAACCACAGCAATCTTTGTATAACCCCAAAGTGGAGAGGAATCTGGGACAGAATGCCGACAAAGGCTAGCCCTAGAAATCTCTCTCTCATTTTTTTGGAGCGAATGCCTTGATACAAGTATATTCCATACATATGTGCAGCAGTTACCACTGCCCTCAAGGAGAACCCCACAAAAGAAGAGTAAAATGGGAAAGCATTAGCCTGTTTTGCTTCTTTAGTAGCTAAAATGTACTCAACTCAACTTTTTTTCTTAGAAATTTTACTAGGTAAATACTCATGTTTACATTCGAGAAGAGATGAGTATAAAAAATGCATCATTTTTGTTTTGTCAACTGATAATACTGGTGCTCCCTTTGCTCCCACCGAACTCATCTTGAATTGCAATCCCCAGGTGTTGAGGGAGGGACCCGGTGGAAGGTAACCGGATCATGGGGGCTGTTTCCTCCACGCTGTTCACGTGATAGTGAGTGAGTTCTCCCGAGAGCTGATGGTTTTACAAGGGGCTCTTCCCACTTTGCTTTCTCTCACTCTCCTGCCGCCATGTAAGATGTGCTTGCTTACCCTTCCACCATGATTGCAAATTTCCTGAGGCCTCCCCAGCCATGTGGAACTGGCTGTTAAGCTTCTTTCCTTTATAAATTACCCAGTTCAGGTATTTACAGCAGTGTGAGAATGGACTAATACACTGATCTTCACCCAATTCCAAAAGATGGCTGCATGTGTATCCAAAAGACATACGGCAGCCAAAAAGTCACGAGCAGTCTAACAGTTCTTTGTTTTAGTTGGAATTTGGTGAACTACATTCCCCCATGGTGGAATCCATTCCCAAGGGTATTATATAAGATATTGCTTTATCTCCCATGTGACTGAGGCAGCCTGTAGCTGCCTTCTGGCAGTCATCAGGGCAACTCTAACCTTTCTGCATCATTATCAGATGGACTCACCTAGCTATGGTGGGAGGGCAAGTGTAAGAGACAAGGCTAAGTCTCCATTCCAACATCAGTCAACCGCTTAGCCTCTCTGAGTCTCTGTTTTTAAAATGTAAAGATTGTATGGAGATTGTCTCTAAAACCCTTTCCACCTCTACCTTTCTAGAACCCCAATTATCCCAGCTTTCTCTGCATGGCTCCCACACTCTAAGATGACCTGGATCACAGTCTACCGACACAGTGATAATAAGCTTGAGCTCTGAAATCAGACAGGCCTGAGTTTGATTCCATTCCTCCACTTAGGGAAGTGCTATGCTTTGAATGAGTTATATTACTCTCTAAGCACCTATTTCTTCATCTAGAAATTGGGGATAACAGTAGTAACTATTAAATGGATAGATATATGTAAAGTGCTTGGCACAACAACTAGGTTACAGGAAGTACTCACAAATTTTTGGCTGTCACTATCATAATCATCCTCCATTATTTTCTCCATGCAGGCATCTGGAATGGACCCTTCTCTCTCCCTCTGTCTATCCAAACTCTAGCATGCTTCCATCAACAGCTCAAGTCCCAGTTCCTCTGTGAAGTCTTCCACACGACTCCACTCATATTTCCCCTCCCTGCTATGAAACAGCACTTACTGTCACTGTCAATGTCACACCATTTAGAAATTAGTTGCATAAAGTCTTACACTATTAGCAAGTGGGTTGGACAGCCAGCCTTACTGCTCAGATAAGACTGTAAACTCTTGAAAGCAGAACCTGGAACTTTTATATGTGCGTAAACACAGAGATGACACTGCTCATCACACAGAAGATGCTCAATTAATGCAGGTGAGTTGAGGTTTTTATTTTACCAAAAAAGTATTAATGCAAGTTCCCAAGGTGTCAAATATATACCTGTGGATTGAAGAATGGATCTCAATTTTTATAATTATTTACAGCTTCCTATGTATTTTTCTAGATTTACAACAAAATTCCTAAGTAGAAAAATCAGTCCGTGGATTCCCAAGAAAACTAAAGCTGGCTCCTGCTCAAGTTTCAAAGGCTCTGAGGTGTGATGCTGTTAAAAGCACCTATTTGCCCAAAGTTATTCTTATCCTCACAGTCACTCACAAGTCACAATATTTTAAACAGTTAACTATTCCCAGGCCTATGACAATTACTCTCTTGCGGAGGTCAGTGGTGGTAGAGTCGCTGTTGTCTGTTTCTCAGAGCAGTCTGCTGAGCTGCCCTGTGGGTGGGGACACTGGGGGTATCACACAAGTATTAGGATGAGCATTTGCATGCGTGGTGAATGTTTTTCCTAGGAACAGAACTAGTAGAGGATTGGAGATGATCACAAAGAATACTAAAACTTTTCCATTATTCAAAGGTGACTGCATGGAATTATGGTCCCCAAAGATGTCCACGTCCTAATCTCAGAACCTGTGAATATGTCACCTTACATAGAAATGTGAGTTAAAGTTGCCAATGGAATTAAAGTCGCTAATTAGCTGACCTAAATACAGGGAGATTATCCTGGATTACTGGAGAGGGCATAGGTTATAAGCTCTAAAAGTTAAAGAAGGAAGAATAGATTAGAGTGATGAGAGAGAAGAAAACGGAGGAGATTCAAAACGTGAGATTAACTCAACCCACTGTTAAAGGCTCTGAAGATGGAAGGAGAAAATCAAAGAATAAGGGGCAGCTTCCAGAAGCTAGAATTAGCCCTAAGCTGACAGCCAGACAACGAGGGCCTTGGTCATAGAACCACAGGGAGTTGAGTTCTGCCAAAAAATGCAAACGACCTCTGCATTAGCCCTAGAAGACCAAATAGCCCAATGCCTACTTTAATGTCATTTCTGGCATCCTGGAACATCAATAATGGTGAGGTACAGTTTACCATCACAGATAATCAGTGTGGCTACATCACAGTAAAACAAGACACATGATTTGGTGTTATTATTAATGTCTGAATAGTCTCCTTCAAATATAAATATGCATTCTGGATGTTATTTGGAGCAAAAAACCTCCTATGTGCTTTGCTATATATGTTACATTTTAATCAAAGTATAGATGTTCAGTATAATAAAAATAAAATACTATAATCATTAATGGTTGTTAATGTTTTGTTACAAATATGATTGCTGATATTATAATATATATATTTAAGAACTTTCAGAGTTAAAAAAAATAGGAAAATGAATGAACAGTTAATAAAAGAGAAAATGTTACTCTGGGAGGTTGAGACAGGTAGATTGCCTGAGGTTAGGAGTTCGAGACCAGTCTGGTCAATATGGTGAAATCTTGTCTCTACTAAAAATACAGAAATTATCCAGGCATGGTGGTGGGCACCTGTAATCTCAGCTACTTGGGAGGCGAAGCTGAGGCAAGAGAATTGCTTGAATCAGGGAAGCAGACATTGCAGTGAGCTGAGATCATGCCACTGCACTCAGGCCTGGGTGACAGAGGGAGATTCTGTCTCCAAAATAAAAAAATAAAAATAAATAAATAAATGAGAAAATGTGGTAGCTAGACCACATTGAGATACCATCTCACGCCAGTTAGAATGGCGATCATTAAAAAATCTGGAGACAACAGATGCTGGAGAGGATGTGGAGAAATAGGAATGCTTCTACACTGTTGGTGGGAGTGTAAATTAGTTCAACCATTGTGGAAGACAATGTGGCAATTCCTCAGGATCTAGAAATATAAATTTCATTTGATCCAGCAATCCCATTACTGAGTTTATACCCAAAGGACTATAAATCGTTCTATTATAAAGACACAAGCACATGTATGTTCATCGTGGCACTGTTTATAATAGCTAAGACCTGGAACCAACCCAAATGCCCATCGATGATAGACTGGACAGGGAAAATGTGGCACATATACACCATGGAATACTATGCAGCCATAAAAAATGATGGTTCATGTCCTTTGTAGGGACATGGATGAACCTGGAAACCATCATTCTCAGCAAACTGACACAAGAACAGAAAATCAAACACCACATGTTCTCACTCATAGGCGGGTGTTGAACAATGAGAACACGTGGACACAGAGAGGGGGAGCATCACACACTGGGGTCCATTGGGAGAGGCTAGGGGAGGGACAGTGGGAGGGAGGGCAGGGAGGGATAACGTGGGGGAGAAATGTCAGGTATAGGTGATGGGTAGATAGAGGCAGCAAACCACCTTGCCATGAATGTACCTATGCAACAGTCTTGCATGATCTGCAATATGTACCCCAGAATCTAAAGTACAATTTTAAAAAAGAATCACATTTAATTTTTGATTATTTAATTTAATTTTTAATTCATAAACTTTTCAACAAAAAGGAGATGAATTAAAAGCAGAATTTCAACTTTGCTCCCTCAATAATTAATGGTGCAAAAACTCCAAAATCATATCCAATAGCTTGCATAATAAATCACCTTCAATTTAAACATAAAGAATATAAGAAATATGAAGAAAGTATCAAAGGAAATAATGAGGTTCTTAAAACATATTGTATTCTCAGTAATCAAAATCAAAGACTGCTTTAAAAAATAATCCCCCCATGATTTTCAGAAGATGGATGCTAAAAATATAAATGAAAAATGTGTCATAATTGCTACAGACTGCTAACCATTTTCAGTAGAAGAAGGAGGATTCTTGACATTCCTGATGCTCATTAACAGACTATTGAGTTAGGAAATAAGCCACTCGGTCCTGTGCATGGTCAGCCTCATTCCCTACTGTTTCCCAGGGCCTAGTGGAGAGCATGGCCCATGGCAGGTGTGCCACTGATGAGTGAACAAGTGATGAATAAATGAATGAATAATGGACATAGGTAGAAGCAAATGAGAGTAACATGAGGAAACAGCCATAAAAACAAACAAAAACTAAACTGGGGACCAAAGGCTGGAAATGGTTTTATCTCTAGCCACTTAGCTATTCTTATATCACACCACCTAACAACAATAAAGCACTTAGTATGTGTCAGGAAGTGTTGCAATATCATCAGTCAGGTAGTTATATATATATGTGTGTGTGTGTGTGTATATATATATGTGTGTGTATATATACACACACACATATATATACACACACACACACATATATATATACATACACACACATATATACATACATATATATATACACACACATATATATGTACACACATATATGTGCACACACATATATGTGTGTGTATATATGTATATATTTTTTTGAGACGGAGTTTCACTCTTGTTGCCCAGGCTGGAGTACATTGGTGCAATCTTGGCTCACCACAACCTCCGCCTCCCAGGTTCAAGTGATTCTCCTGCCTCAGACTCCTGAGAAACTGGGACTACAGACGCATGCCACCATGCCCAGCTAATTTTTGTATGTTTAGTAGAGACAGGGTTTCACCATGTTGGCCAGGCTGGTCTTGATCTCTTGACCTCGTGATCCACCTGCCTCGGCTTCCCAAAGTGCTGGGATTACAGTCGTGAGCCACCGTGCCCAGCCTAGGTAGTTATAATTTTTATCCACACTTTACTGATGAAGAAAATGAGGCACTGGAAGTTTAAGTATCTTGCCCAAGATTGCATGGGCATCAGTGTGAGAGGTGAGTGTTGGACCCAGGCCATCTGCCTCCTGAATATTTACAAAAGTCCGAAAGTCTCTCTCTGGTCCCTCCCCTTTCTGTCTTTCTCTCTCTCTCTTTCTCCCTCTCCCCCTCTCTCCTCTGTTCCTCTCATTCTGTCCTTTCCTCTCTCTCTCTTTTTTTGGCTGATTCTCATTCTATTGCCCAGACTGGAGTGCAGTGGTGAGATCTCAGCTCACTGCAACCTCCACCTCCTGGGTTCAAGCAATTCTCCTGCCTCAGTCTCCTGAGTAGCTGGAATTACAGGCACAAGGCACCACACCGGGTTATTTTTGTATTTTTAGTACAGACAGGGTTTTGCTGTGTTGGCCAGGCTGGTCTGGAACTCCTGACCTCAGATGGTCCATACGCCTCAGCCTCCCAAAGAGCTGGGATTACAGGTGCAAGCCACCATGCCTGGCCAGGGTCTTTATTTCTTTCTAAGATCAGATGATCTTGTAAGATCCTTACAACTCCTAAGAAAAAAATAAAGAGGGGTGGGGAGAGGATAGGTATAATAGAACATGTCAAGTTGCCCTTAACCCTTAACTTGAATCAAAATAAACAAACCTCTGCTCACATAGGAAGCTGTCTTTTTCAGTTATCTCAAGAGATTTCTCAAAGCCTGCAGGTCTCACTGGTGCCTGCTAATTTGCTCATGATTTTATTTTGCATCTCTAGTGGGCAGAATCTTGAAGTTTGAAAAGCCCTGAATAGGTCTTTATGTTTAGACAGGGCTCACCTAGCTACTTGTCCAAATAGGACTCCTAACAGTAATGCATTCACTAACGTTTGTTTGCAGAGTTCACAGACACATTAATAATTAGTCTGTCTTTGTAGATTTTATATCTTTAAATATTTGGTCAGACTACTGTAGGAGATAGTAGACATGGGTACCAGATAAAAAGCAATGTAAGTGCAATGTAAGTAAATGCATTTTTTTAACAGCTTGTGATAACCTGATTTTATTTCAGCCCCTTATTCTTGCTGTCACTGTAGTTTCCAGGTGATTATTTCTACATAGAATCTACTTTTCATTTTTCTTCATCCTCCAGTGCAGCCTGTCCAACATAACATACTTCTTGCCTCACAGAGAATTTTGGCTCCAGTGAGTTCTGAGAGAAGCATAAAATATAAGAAATGGATTCATCTTAAATATGACCTTTAAAATGGAGTGCAAAAGAAGAGATTAAAGTAAGTCCAAACAAATTGGAAAGCTTCTTGCAATTTAGTCAATAAAAATGCTCAGTTATATACATACATACATATATATATATATATATATATATACCTTCCATTTATTATAAACTCAGAGAAAGGCCACAGTGCTATCTTCTCACAGCATTGTGAAAATAATGGTTACTTCATGTTTCTCCTGCTAAAAGTTCATAATATCAACAATATGACATTATAGCATAGCATATATTAAGTAATAAAATAAAACACTGAAGATCTGATAAACATAGAGAATAAGCGGCATTTTTGCCTTAGACTCTGGGATTGTGAATTCAATGGTTTGACACAGAGAATTCAAAATGCAAGACCCTTTGGTGCAGGGTGGGGGTGGTTTTAAAATGTATTGGTTATTGACTTTTGAACTTCCAGTTCCAAAATGGTAGCATAGACACAATCTAGCTTCACTCCTCTCCACAGAAAACCAAAAACAAATATAAAGCGCCAATATTATTACCAGCAACATCCCAGAACTCAAATATGAGGATGACTCCATTTACAGGGTCACAGAGAGGTGAAAAACTCTGAGGAGATGGTAAGAGAATCAAATGTCCGTATCTGTGACACCCCCCTGCCTCACTGTGCCCCAACTCGTGGTTTCTACTGGGAAAAGTGAGATGAAGGTAAACCACCAGCTTCCCCACCATCCTGGGTTCCCTGGCAGGAGACCTGCCCATGCTTTAACCCATGGGAAGCACCACAAGTACCCAAAGGATGAAACATTCCTGAGAACAGCCAGAGACAAAGAGGACAGGTGGGACTACCATCTCCAGCCCTGGAACCTCTGCTTCATAACTCAGCCAGGGATGCCAAATCAAAGTGGCTGTTCAGTAAAATGTACTGGTTATTATTTTCACTCAATAAAATGATCAACAAGTTAGTACCTATTACTAATAAAATTTTAAAGTGATCCAATATGCTCTCAGTATGGACATTAACAGGTGAAATCTAAAGGGATGGCATGAATTAATGACTGGCTATGGAAAAGTTCATTCAGGTCTCATTATTTCAAGCCATGGGCTGTAATTTTCCTCTATGATAGATGTGCCACATAAATCCATAATTGCAAGGAGCAAGATAGTGTGGACACGCTCTCTGATTTATTCACATGACAGCTTTTCCTTAGCTTTGTCGGAAATTCATTTAAATATCTGAAGAGCCTAGTGAGATTGGTTTGCTAGCACCTATTACTTCGTTCCTGGCATAGAATTTCTATAATATTTTATAAGTCTGCCAACCGCATGAGGATATTTAAAACCATGAACGAGCTCTCTCTTTGCCAACTACCAGTTTTGAAGGAAATTCTTACATGTAAGAGGAAAAGGGACAGGATTTAGAGAAATTAGTTAAGATTATTAACTCCATTTGAGACATTAAATTACATGTGACATTGTGAAAGCTCAGATAATAAGTGCTAAAAGTTTAGGCTCTGCAATAAATTGCTCTATTTGTCTAAGTGGAAATGTGTTGTTGAACAGGATCCAGTCACTGTTCCTCAATGGTGGTGCTACTGACACCTGGGGCAGGATGCTTCTCCACTGTAGGACTGGCCTGAGCACTGCAGATGGCTGCTCACTAAATGGAAACTTCACCCTCAAGTCACTGTGACAACCAAACCATTTCTGTTCTCCGTCTCATGTGTACTATAAATCTATGCACTCTGATGCACTATTCTTATTTGGATTACACAGGCACTCTGGCCACAGGCTTCACTCTTTCCAGCTCTCTGCAGATGTATCCAGTGCCAGTGGGAGGAATGTCTCCATCAAAGGCTTTCATCAGAACTGACATCATTCTGAAAACTGACAGAATTACAAAACCATCAGTTTTCCTAGTAACAAGAGCTCTCGACATTGGTCTAAGCTCTCTTACATATTTCTTAAATCTGTCCTCTCATCTCCATCCATCTTCCCTCTGCCTTTTTAAAGTACTCCTTATCTTCTCTCCCTACTTTATTGTCAGAGCTTCCTAAAAGGTCTGCCTGCTTCCAATCACCCTTCACTTCAGTTCTAAAGTGAAAATCTGATCCTGCTTAAAACTTTTCAGTGCCTCACTGTCACCATGAGACCCTTTGCAATTCCTTCCAGCATGTGCACAGCCCCTTCTGAGTGGACCCCTGGGTTGTGCTCTCCAGCCTCACATCTCACTGCTCTCCACCTTGCAGTCCAGGCTCCAGCAATGCAGAGCCCCCTCCAAGACTGCTCTCCCCACCTCCCTGTCTTTGGTTACGTTCCTTTCTCACAGGCTAGAATGCTGCCCAATCTCCTCCTCACCTGTGCTCTGTTTATCTGGCCAATCCATTCTCAACCTTTCCATCTCACAAAGCCTCCCCACACCCTGTGCTCTGGGAGGTAATCTTACTGTGTGTAAGCAGCACCCTGGGCTTCATCCTAATACTCACACTGTGTAATAATACATGTACTTGTCTACTTCACTAGAGTGTGAGTTTCCTAAGGGAGAATTATGTCCTAGTTATCTTTTTAACTGCAATGAAAGACAGAGTGAATAAATGAATGCTCAACCAACTTGCATTTAACAGATAACGAAACTGAGGCTAGACTCCATATAACTTATTGGCAGGAAAGTTGAGACTCAAACTCTGATCATGTCCTATCAGAGAAGGATTAGAAGTGTCAGCCTTGGATTTAAAAACCTGGAATTAAAAAGTCCTAGCTAGAGTAATCAGACAAGAGAAAGAAATAAAGGCAACCATATTGGAAAGAAAGGAGTCAAATTATCCTTGTTTGCAGATGATATGATCTTACATTTGGAAAAATCTATAGACTCCACAAAAAAAAAACTATTGGAACTGACAAGAGAAAGAAATAAAGGCATCCAGATTGGAAAGAAAGAAGTCAAATTATCCTTGTTTACAGATGATATAATCTTACACTTGGAAAAACCTATAGACGCCACAAAAAAACTATTGGAACTGATAAATTCAGTAAAGTTACAAGATACAAAATCAACATACAAAAATAAGTAACATTTCTATGTGTCAACGTGAACAATCTGAAAACGAAATCAAGAAAGTTATCCCATTTACAATAGCTACCAATAAAATAAGATACCTAGGAATAAACTTATCCAAAGTAGTGAAAGATCTCCACAATGAAAACTATAAAACACTGATGAAAGAAACTGAAGCAGACACAAAGTAATGGGAAGATATTTCACGTTAATGATTGGAACAATCAATATTGTTAAAATGTCCGTACTACCCAAAGGGATCTACAGATTCAATGCAATCCCTATCAAAATACCAAACACATTCTTCATAGAAAGAGAAAAACTAATTCTAAAATTTATATGGAACCATAAAAGACCCAAAATAGCCAAAGTTATCCTGAGTAAAAAGGACAAAACTGTAGGAATCACATTACCTGATTTCAAATTATACCACAGAGTTATAGTAACCAAAACAGCATGGTATTGGCATAAAAACAGACACATAGACAAAAGGAAGAGAATAGAGAACCCAATAATAAATCCATACATCTACAGTGAACTCATTTTCAACAAAGGTACCAAGAACAGACATTGGAGAAAGGACAGTCTCTTCAATAAATGGTGCTAGGAAAACTGGATGTCCATATGCAGAAAAATGAAACTAGACTCCTATCTCTCACCACATAGAAAAAATGAAATAGAAATGGATTAAAGACTTAAATCTAAGAACTCAAACTATGAAACTACTAAAAGAAAACATTGGGGGAAACTCTCCAGGACATTGGACTGGGCAAATATTCTTGTGTAATATTCCACAAGCACAGGTAACCAAAGCAAAAATGGACAAATAGGACCCCTTGAGTTAAAAAGCTTCTGCTCAGTAAAGAAAACAACCAACAAAGTGAAGAGATAAGCCATGGAACGGAGAAAATATCTGCAAACTATCCATTTGACAAGGGATGAATAACTAGAATATATAAGAAACTCAAACAACTCTATGGGGAAAAAAATCTAATAATCTGATTAAAAATAGGCAAAAGATCTGAATAGACATTTCTCACAAGAAGACATACAAACGGCAAACAGGTATATGAAAAGGTGCTCTACATGATTGGTTATCAGAGAAATGCCAATCAAAACTGCAGTGAAATATCATCTCACCCCAGTTAAAATGGCTTTTATCCAAAAGACAGGTAATAATGAATGTTGGCAAGGATGTGGAGAAAAGGGTACTTTTGTACAGTGTTGGTAGAAATGTAAGTTAGTACAGCCACTATGAAGAACAGTTTGAAGGTTCCTCAGAAATGGCTCACAACTGTAATCCCAGCACTTTGGGAGACTGAGGCAGGCAGATCACGAGGTCAGGAGTTTGAGACCAGCCTGGCCAACATGGTGAAACCCTGTCTCTAAAAAAAAAAAAAAAAACTAAATACAACTACCATATGATCCAGTAATCCAACTCCTAGGTATACACCCTAAAGCAAGAAAATCAGTACACCAAAGAGATACCTGCACTGCCATGTTTACTGCAGCACTATTCACAATAGACAAGATTTGAAAACAACCTAAGTGTCCATCAACAGATGAATGGATAAAGAAAATGTGGTACATATACACAATGGAGTACTATTCAGCCACAGAAATGAATGAGATCCTACCACATGCAACAACATGGATGGAACTAGAGGTCATTATGTTAAACGAAATAAGTCAAGCACAGAAAGACAAACATCACATGTTCTCACTTATTTGTAGTAGCTAAAAATTAAAACAATTGAACTCATAGAGATAGAGAGTACAAGGATGGTTACCAGAGGCTGGAAAGCATAGTGGGGTTGGGAGGGGGGGAAGTGGGTGGGTATGGTTAATGGGTACACAAATATACTTAGATGAATAGGATCTAGTATTTAATAACACAATATAGTGACTACAGTTAATTTATTGTACATTTTAAAATAACTAGAAGAGTATAATTGGAATGTCTATAACACAAAGAAATGATAAATGCTTGAGGACACAGATATCCCCATTACCCAGATATGATTATTATGCATTACATGCCTGTATCAAAATATCTCATGTACCCCATAAATATGTACACCTACTATATACCCATAAAAATAAAAGATAGAAATAAAAAAACAAACCCAGAACAGTATGTGTGTAATGAGACAGACAACATTTGTCAACAGTGGTATTAATCACACAGTGCAGAAAAAATGGCATGAATCAATCAAGGTTGTGATTTATATGCAATAAGAACATGGAAAGCAGAAAAATTAAATTTAAACTTTTCTCAGCTTTTTGAAAAGTCTATTTCTAGAAATAGGAGCATGTACCTGAAATGAAAACTGCCTAGAAGAGGTTGAACTTCAAACCCAGTTGTTTTCCAGCAGCCATATATATATTCCTCCTACTGAGGAGGATATATGTATAAACATAAATATATATCAAATTTAAGTAACTACACAAATGTCTTGTAATGTAAATCCCCAAAGTTTGAATACCTTAGCTCAGAGGTTCTTAGCTCAGAGGTTCTCAAATTTCTGTGTACAAAAGAATTATCTGAATTCTTGTTAAAAATGGAGATTCCTGGGCCTTGGCCCCTGGGTTTCTAATTCAGTTGGGCTGTGATAAAATCTGAGAAATTAAATTTTTAAGATTGTGGTGAAATTCACATTATATAAAATTAGCCATTTTAAAGTATCCAATTCTGTGACATTTAGAACATTCACAATGTTGTGCAGCTATCACCTTGAAAACTGCATTTTTAACAAATGCTCCACTGCTGCAGGTGGTCCCCAGACAGCATACCAAGAATAACTACGCTAAGATGATGGGTAAAGGAGGCAAAGAATGAAAGCCTCATGGATTTCTCTCAGATTATAACAGGAATTTTTGAAAGTTAGCTTTATCAAACATCAAAATCTGAAAGTTATGCCTTTGCCTTTACCCATCACCAAATATAATCTGACACCAGGAAGTTAGATTATTTTCACATTTTTCTGTATTAATGTATTCAACATTTATTGATTTGAATGCAACCAGTATTCCAGTATTCTTATCCTTATAAAGAAGTGCAGGGCTAAGTGAAGTAAAGTGAGAGAAGTGGGAAAAAATGAATCACTGCTCTGTGATTAGTTAGTTCAGGTCCTTGGGCTATAACTACATTATTATAGCATATTATTAATTTTGACTTCAAACCATGAAATTGTCAATAAACACAGAAAAAGTCTCTGGAGAAAGAAATGCAAATTAGGTTTCTCCTTATATTCAAACCCTCATCTAAATGTAAGTAAAACTAGTTATTCTGGTTAAGAGTTAATACAAGCTTCGAGTGGTGGCTCATGACTACAATCCCAGCACTCTGAGAGGCCGAAGTGGGTGGATCACCTGAGGTCAGGAGTTTGAGACCAGTCTGGCCAACATGGCAAAACTCTGTTTCGACTAAAAATACAAAAATTAGCTGGGCATGGTGGTGCACACCTGTAATCCTAGCTATTTGGGAGGCTGAGGCAGGAGAATCACTTGAACCCAGGAGGCAGAGGTTGCAGAGTGGAGATTGCACCATTGCACTCTGGCCGGGGTGACAGAGCAGACTCCATCTCAAAACAAACAAACAAACAAACAAACAGAGTTACTATAAATATACAATGTCTGCATTAAGATGTTGAGGTCAATCACTATTTTCTCTTCAGGGTTGCAGAATCGGTTTACCTAGTTTTAACTCATGACCTAGTTGCTCAAGAGTTGGCTCTAACGTTAACTCATTTTACTCCAGGTGAGATTTCTGTGCAGGCTCCTGGAATTTAGCAACTATAAAGATCTGCCGTGGTGACAAGCATCCGGGTTAAAACGGTGTCTTCCTAACAGCCACTAGTGCTGCTTCTCTGAACCACAAACACAGAACAAGATGAAAACCCATCACATGAGAAACCAAGATGGACAGACAGCTTATAATGCCAGAATCTTAGAGACATGTCCATAAACTACAAGGCCAAAGAAGTTGGGCTGAGGGAAATAAGAACTGGCCCACGCTGCTTTGCCTCATGACATAGATCCATCCACCTAGTTTAAGAGAGGCAGGAAGATAGCCTGAGAAGGGCTGGCACTAATTTAAGCAGAGGAGAATTATTACCTCCTCTACTGCTAGGTGCTTAGAGATCACAACTCCCAGAAGACAACAGGCAGGAAAAGAGAAAATCTGGGAGTGGACACACTGTATCCTGAGGAATGTCCCCAAAAGTAAACCCCTGAAAATGTGGGAGATAGGAAGAGTCCAGGGTTCTTTTAGCCTGCCAAAGAATTAGGGAGCCAAGAGAGAAGAAACTGTAACTAGGTGGATCAGATTCAATAGAGTATAATACTTAATGCCTATACGCCACCAGGAACTCTGTGAGTTATATGCATCAACCTACCTCGAGCTGCAGATCTGAGGAGGAATCAACCTGAGAACAGTGACCAGAGGCCACAAGATGGCCACACATTCTGTGTGTGCAGATCCTTTACCACCTATACTCTGAGGAAGAGCATCTAGCTTGCAATGACTTCCTATAAAAATAAAGATTTTAGAAAAGTTCTATTCAGAAAGGCTCAGGAAAAGGATGGGCTCTACACTTCTGTGAACAGAAGTATAGAAATGCAGGGCAATGGGATGAAATAAATGGAAAAGAAAGTAAGATGCAAAAAGACAACTGTCTTAGGGTAAGTAGGTAGATCTGGGTTTGAATTCTGGCTTTTTCAGTTGTTAGCTGTGTGGCCTTAGGCAAACTGTTTAATTTCTTTAAGTGGCTCACACTGATAATCCTAGCACTTTGGGAGTCTAAGCTGGGAGGATGACTTGAGCCCAGGAGTCTGAGACCAGCCTGGGCAACATAGCAAGATCCTACTTTTTTTTTTTTAATTTCTGAAAAAGAAGTTTTGATTTCTTCATTGATAAATGGGGATCAAGAAACCATTTGCTACCTCACAGGGTTACACTGAGATTTAATGCTTATTAAATAGTGGTCACTAATATACTAACAAGCTTGGAAGAAGAGAATACTGATTGAGACAAAGACAGCACTGCAAAAAAACTAAAAATACAATTAATAATAATCTATATTGGAGATATTAAAGCATAGGATTAAAACTGCAAAAGTGTCTAAACTGGTAATGCAGAAGAGCTCCAAAGTCTGAGAAAAAGGAAAAAATTAAAAAAAAAGGATGAGAGAAAAGCTGAATCAGTGATTCAACATAGTAATTAAAGATATTTTTGAGAAATAAATCAAGTAGAACCAAAACAATAAGCTAAAATATGAATAAGGAAAGCCTCCTGGAGTGAATAATCATCTCATCATGCAGTTCTACGGCTCACTATATTTCAGGGAAAATTAATTTTAAAACATTTTAAAGACACATGCCTAGATATAATTCAGCAAAAAATGTAAAGTAGGGAAATAATTTTTTAAATGCCTCCACAAAAGGCTTCAGGGACCAGCTAAACAGAAAGATCCTTCCAACATTCTGTAAACTATTCCAGAGCATAGAAACAGATGGAAAAACTAACCACATTATTTTATGAAGTGAGTATAACCAAGACAACAAAACCAGACACAAAAACGCTAACTCCACTTTCACTTCTGAATTGATGGAAAAATCCTAAATAAAACCCTAGCAAACTGAATTCATCAGTACAATAAAAATACATACACATGATCAAGTTGGATTTAGCCTAACAAAGATGGTCCAAGATTAAGACATCTATTAATATAGTATCAAAATGTAAGACAACCCTATTTTAAGGTGATCCCCATTTTCTCAGTGAGAAGCTCCAAATATTATTACTACCAGCTTGAATAAATATAGATGTTTATGAAATAGTCAACTATCTGTTTGAAAGTACAATTAAGCATACACATTTGAAATCATATAAGGGAAATATTTATCTTAAAATATTTTTCCATTCTCAAATATCATGAAAAAAATTGTATTCCACCTTTTTCCATGAGTAGAATAGCAAGATCTCTTTTCTTTTCTTTTCTTTTCTTTTTTTTTTTTTTTTGAGACAAGGTCTTGCTCTGTTACCCAGGCTGGAGTGCAGTGGCACGATCTCAGCTCACTGCAGCCTCAACCTCCTGGGCTGAAGCAATTCTCCTGCCTCAGCCCCCTGAATAGCTGGGACTATAGGCACATGCTACCACGCCTGGCTAATTTTTGTATCTTTTGTAGAGGCAGGGTTTCACCATGTTTCCCAAGCTGGTGTTGAACTCCTGAACTCAAGTGATCTGCCTGCCTCAGCCTCCCGAAGGGCTGGGATTACAAGCATGAGCCACCACACCCAGCGTCTCACGCATTCTTGATGAGAATGTTATCAGAGGAGCCACTTGGAAATATTTAACACAGTCTTCCAGAACTAGCATCTTCACTTCTGTTTGAGCACATTTAAGCCCATGTACAATACATTAATCTATATATACTTTTACTTCAGAAAATCATTTGTCCTGAAATTGCATAATTGTGATCTCAACAACAAAGATTTATTTTATAAACTTATGACTTCTAAGTCTTGCAACGATGAGGTCACTTCCCAGGAATAATTTTACTATATCAGTGTTAAATGTCCTAGCATCTTTTTTAAAAATGATTATTTCTGGTGACTTCTCTAGGCATTCAAAACCAGCACTGATCAAAATGCTATACCAGGATATTCAAAATAAATTAAATTGAGAATGCCTCCCAGACTCTGAGAGATCTTGTAAGGACTGAAGTGTGTCTCTCTTTTTTCTAAAGGGTAAGTTTTGAGAGAAAAACAAATTTTAACCTTTTTCACAGCAGGACATACTTAGAAAATTATAGTATTTCGATAGCACCCATGCAAGTGAACAAAGCTGCTCAGGGTAAATGCTATTCCGGCCCTGCCCAGGCTCCTCAGTAGATCAATACTGCAGCACATCACATGGAAAGCTCTGCTATATCATGAGGTCCTATGAGAACACTGAGATCATCATCCGGGAGCAGGATATTGCAGTGGAGCCAGGCTCTGCCTGGCTGTGTGACCTGCGGTAAGGTACTTATGCTGTTGGTGCTTTGGTTCTCACATCTGCAAGATGGGACAATAATAGTTCTCAGAGAATTCGTTATCATGAGGGATTCATTGAGCTAATTTGCAGGAGGCACTTAGAACTACATCCCGCACATAGTAACTGTTCAACAAATGCCAGATTCAATATGTATACCAGATTGAAAGCAAAACAAAACATCACATAAAAAACAAAATGACAAAACTATGAGTAGAATACCAAGATTAATTCCTCAACATGTCACCTCACCCCTACATGTTCACTTTACAGTAAAACTCACCAGGTGACAAGCCCTGACCTAGTACTTGGAGTTTCTAATCAAATTGTTAGATTTTAGCCAAGAATCTCCAGGGATTTGAGAAAACCAAGCCATTCTCATTAAAGACAGACTAAAACAAACTGAAAAAACAGAACTCAAGAGGAAGAGAGACAATGTTGGCAATATCAGCAAACTTTAAAAAAATGTATATACATACATATGTATATACACACACAAAAGAGTAACGGTTAGAGCACAGGCTTTAGGAAAACAAGTTATGAATCTATAAATTAAAAACAGAACTTTACAAAAAAGGAATTATCAAAAAAAAAAAAGAGTTGTTGGTAATTAATAGACATGGTGGTTGAAATAAATTCAATAGAAAGCTTATAAAACAATAAGATTTCCCAAATAGTAGAAGAAAAATAAAGAAAATAGGAGAGGGGGAGAAAACTAAGAAAAATTAGAGGATTGATCTAGTAACCAAGTAACAGGAGTTCTGTACAGATAAAATAGGGGAAGGTGGGATGGAGGGCCA
This sequence comes from Ateles fusciceps, assembly GCA_036589455.1. NCBI lineage: Eukaryota > Metazoa > Chordata > Mammalia > Primates > Atelidae > Ateles > Ateles fusciceps. The sequence goes on from JAZHEH010000439.1 coordinate 176,696, forward strand.
CACAATTTCGAAATAAATCATATAAGAAACTTCCCCATAACAAAAGGATCTGCATTTTCAGATTGAAAGTGCTCTCTGAGTACTCAGCATGATGAATAAACGAAGATCAACACCCAAAGCACATCATAGTGAAATTTTAGAAAACCGTGCCTAGTGAGAGGGGAAAGTCACATATGTAACAGATTAGGAATCAGAATGGCATTGTCAGAATGAAAATGATTTTCAAAAGTAATCTCTGAGATTATGAGTTTTCTTTTACTCTTCTTTTCTTTTCTTTCTTTCTTTCTTTTTTTTTTTTTTTTTTTTTTTTTGAGATGGAGTCTCACTCTGTCACCAGGCTCGAGTGCAGTGGTGAGATTTCGGCTTACTGCAAACTCTGCCTCCCGGTTCAAGCAATTTTCCTGCCTCAGCCTCCCAGTAGCTGGTACTACAGGTGCATGCCACCATGCCCAGCTAATTTTTGTATTTTTAGTAGAGACAGGGTTTTACCATGTTGGCCAGGATGGTCTCCATCTCTTGACCTTGTGATCTACCTGTCTCAGCCTCCCAAAGTGCTGGGATTACAGGCACAAGCCACCACACCCAGCCCTTTTCTACTTTTTCTATAATAACATATATAACTTTTATTGTCAGAAAACAATTTTTTTTTGAGACAGAGTCTCACTCTGTTGCCCAGGTTGGAGTGCAGTGGTGCAACTGAGGCTCACTGCAACCTCTGCCTCCTGGGTTCAAGTGATTCTCCTGTCTCAGCCTCCTGAGTAGCTGGGACTACAGGTGCCCACCACCACGCTCAGCTAATTTTTGTATTTTTAGTAGAGACAGGTTTCACCATATTGGTCAGGCTGGTCTCAAACTCCTGTCCTCAGGTGATCCACCTGCCTCAGCCTCTCAAAGTGCTGAGATTACAGGCGTGAGTCACTGCGCCTGGCCCCGAAAACAATTTTGATACCAAAAAAAAAAAAAAAAATCTAAACTTGAAGACACTAGCGTAGATTTAAATGGCTCCATTATTTTTCTGTCTTCATGTCAAAATCTGTTTCTTTGCAATGATACAGAGACCCCTCTAGTCGGTAGGAGTCATGGCCATAGAAGATGCCTGGGATGTAGAGAGAGCTGGGAACAAGCCACTCTAGGGATTCACTACCCAGCAGCCCTGCATATGAGTGATGTCCACTCATACTTACTCAGTTAGTAAACATGTGTTTACAAACCACAGTACCAGAATATTTTTATATCTGAGGGAACAGGGGAAGCCCATCATTCTTTTTCCTTAGATACACCTTTCCATCCATTATTATCATGTCTCCACTATTGTAGTTTGCATTTATTTTAATAAGGCAATGCTAACCACTCCAATTTGTCTTCATTCCACTTATCAAATACTTTGCTAAGAGATGATTTTCCTACTGACAGACTTACCTGTGGAGAAGATGAACACCGTGTTGTTCCAGAGCCCACGGCTTTTTAAGGCTGCAGTGACATTTCCTATTGCTTCATCCATAAGGGACACCATTCCTGCATAGTGATGCCTGTTCTTGTCTTGGATAAAATCATATGGCTTTAGGTATTCCTCAGGGACCTGAAGGGGCTCATGCACAGACTGGAGAGCAAGGTAGAGAAAGAGAGGCTGGAAAGAAAATTTGTGTAAATCAGTTAAGAGGACATGAAAGCATTAAATATAGAAGGATAAGACAGTTCAGAATGCATTGTAAGTATTTGTAAATCACATATATGATAAGGGATTCATCTTCAGAATATATAAAGAACACTTACAACTCAGTCATAAAAGACAATTAACTACAAAAATGGCAAAGAATCTGAATAGCAATTTCTCCAAAGAGGATATACAAAAGCAATGAACACATGTAAAGATAGTCAACATCATTAGTCATTAGTAAGGTGTAAATTAAAACCACAGTGAGGTAAAACTTCACATCTGCTAGGATGGTTATAACTTAAAAATGAAAAAAGAACAAGTATTGGTGAGGATATGGAAAAATTGGAACTGTCACTCATTACTAGCAGGAATGTAAAATGGCACATGTAGCCACTTTGAAGAAACATTTTAGCAGTTCCTGAAATTGTAAAACATGGAGTTACCATATGACCCAGCATTTCCATTCCTAGAGAAATCAAAGCATACATCTACCTAAAAACTTGCATGAATATTCACTGCAACATTATTCATAATAGTTAAAGAGTAGAAACAACCCAAATGTCTATCCATTGATGAATGGATAAACAAAATATGGTATATTTTCAGCAATATATGGCAATAAAAGAAATAAAGTATTGATATATACTACAACATAAACCCTGAAAACATTATACTAAGTGAAATGAATCAATCACAAAAGTCCTCATATTATATAATTTCATTCATATGAAATGTTCAGAAATATAGGCAAATCTATATATAGAGAAAGTGGTTGCCTGGGGCTATAGGAAATTGTGGGGGAGAGGAATGGTGAGTGATCGCTAACAGGTACAAGGTTTTTTTAGGGGGTGATGAAAATGTTTTAAACTTAGATTGTGGTCATGGTTGCATAGTTCTAAAAATTTACTATTGAATTGTATACTTTAAATGAGCGAATTTTAGGGTATGTAAATTTTGTCTCAATAAAGATATTAAAAAATATAACAAAAGACACAAGATGAAAAATTGAAACTAAAAGCCAGAGTCCCAGAATGGCCTCAATGGACCTGAACCAAACAAATAATAGTATCAGTAATAGCAACCACATATTAAATGTTATCTACATACTAGACAGTATAATAATTTACATATTCTACCTCATTGAGTATGAATGAAACCACCTTATAGCAATTTTACAGATGAGTTAACTGAGGCTTAGAAAAGTTATATGTAGGATTTGTCCAACTCCGCATTAATTGAAGAGCAATTTCCTATTGAAAAACCCACTATTACGATATGGCTGTGTACCAATAGATGCATTAGCTGAAAATAAGTCATCTTTTAGAAGAGGTTTAGTATTTTTAAAATATATTTTATGAGAAAAAAAAGTGAATACCATGCGTTGTTAGTCTTTGATATAGGACCAAACGTAAGACCAGTTTAATTCCTGAAACTAAGAAGTATGACATACTGATTCTATTTTACCACTTACGTCAATTTGCAACATTTAACATTAGTGATATTCCAGGTCAGCTTCTCCTTTTTAATGAGCCTTTCTGAAGGCATTCTCTTCATAGTGCTCCTACAGAATTCTTTAATGAGTTGAAAACTCTCAAAGAGACAACAACTAGTTCAACCCAAAGATAAACATGTAATTCTGTTAAAGTATTTGAGGTATTTAAATCTCATAAATGAATGAAAATGATTAGAAACAGACTGTGGGGGGAGGGGGGGTGCTCGTATTTCATTCTTCATTGTTGACAAGTTGTTTTAAATTTTATATTATGCATCCTTGTAATGCAGAAAGGACTATCCATACACAGAACTCAAATAGACCCCCAAAAATTTATTTACAGTTCAGGTCTTTGGAACACAGAAATACATTTTCTCCAAACTCAAAAAGTTAAAAATAGCTGTTAAATATCACAGTCATTGCTTTAAAACCTATTAAACTAAGAAGGTAGGTGATGGAATGAAAATGACCCTAATGTAGAACCCGTACTCCCATTATTTCCATGGGAAAACATTCCAAATTCCCACTCCAAAAGTCTATACTATAGCCTCTGACACCATTTTAGTTCTGCCTCTGCTTCCCCTCGACACACACACCTTCTACTCCAGCTGCACGGTCATGCTGAAGCATCTATGTTCCTGTAGACCATGGTGCAGGATATCCCAACAGATGCCCTGCCCGGGGGTGATGAAGGTCCTGGCTGTGATGTCTGGAGGGAAGACTATGCAGGTGTATCGCTGACCTGACAGTGCAGTATGGGTCTGTTCTGGGTACTGGTGTCTGGGTCTTCAGCACTAGACCAAGCCAACTCCAGCCACCAGCCAAGGTCCAGATGGGGACAGGATTAAAAATTGGAAGGCTACAATAATTTACAGTCCACATAAAGTTTTAAACCTCCATCTGTTTTTATATATAAATTTTTTTTTTGGAAAAATCAGAATTTCTGACAATTATTTGTCCACACACCATCTAATAACAAAAGACTGGAATATGAGAAACAGGGGCCCCATCCCCCCTCAAGTGCTATCCAATTTTCTAGTTTCCCCACCGTTCTACGTTAGCTGCTTCATTTCTTTAGGTTAGCAACCTGGCCCTTGCAAACATGAGATTTTGTGACTATGATCTGGATTCTTAACAGTGGCAGGGGGTAGGCGGTGCAGTGGGTAGAGAGGGGGCCTATGGCTTAAAGAGAAAATGTTCTTATCCAGGTCATTAGCAGCAACATCACAACCCACCTGGTGAAGGAGAGAAAGGACAAAGAGGGCAGGTGATTCCCCAGCCAGCAATTGCTTACTAAAGGCAATGGCTGGGAAGCGAGACAGGGGAGTTCTTGAAACGATGCCAAGGGAAAAAAAAAGATTTTGGGACCATTATTAAAGGTTCTTATAAATATTCAGTATGGAAATCATTCTAGTCACTTTGTTAAATGTGGTGAAAAATAATCTGAAAATTTTTCCCATAATTATTCCTTAGTAGCTAAAGACATTACCATCACTTTTATAAAACAATATAAATTTTCAGGACCCTCTAAATTATGCCAAGGGGAAAATTAAGTCCTGGAGACTGAGTCACGTATTATGTTTCCAATTTCTGTTTCTTGGATTATAGATTAACTCTCTTCTTTATTGTTGTTGTTCTGTAAATGACTAGGACAGACCAGAGACCAGGACTTCTCTCCTTCCTATTGAAGATCTTTGTTATAGATTAACCACCTCCTTTATTGTCCTGTACCTAACTCAGACCAGACAACCCAAAAAACACCATGACTGTTACATCTTCAGTGTGGAATGTTAAATATACCTTTCCCAAAAGAAAAACACCACCTTGACTAATCAGATCATTGTAACTATGCATTAAGCCTTATACAGAAAGATGCTGAACTTCTGTTAAGCTCCCCCTAAACTTTGTCTATGTAAGTAATATGGTTTGGCTGTGTCCCCACCCAAATCTCATCTTGAATTTTAGTTCCCATAATCCCCATGTGTCATGGGAGGGACCCAGTGGGAGTTAACTGAATTATAGGGGTGGTTGCCCCCATGCTGTTCTCATGATAGTGAGTGAATTCTCACAAGATCTAATGGTTTTATAAGGTGCTTTTCCCCCTTTGCTTGGCATTCTCTCTCCTGCTGCCATGTGAAGACGGACATGTTTGCTTCCCCTTCTGCCACCATTGTAAGTTTCCTGAGGCCTCCCCAGCCATGTGGAACTGTGAGTTAATTAAACCTCTTTCTTTTATAAATTACCCAGTCTCAGGCATTTTTTTTTTCTTGCAAAATCTCTCAGCTCACCGGAGGGCCAGAGGAACTCAGGCAGTTCTTCATAACAGCGTGAGAATAGGCTAATACAGTAAGAAATCCCAAACTTCTACACTTTGAAACACAGACTTCCATTCTTTGGAATCTGTGCTTCCCAAGAGGCCATCCTTAAACTCTGTACTTGAATAAAGTCTCTTTAAACTAGATTCTGATCCTTTTGATTATTTTAAGTTGACACTTTTGAGGGACTAAAAATAAGGAATTACACCAGTCCATATCGGTCCAGTGGTCAGACCCTTGACTCAAACAGAAGGGACGTGAATGAAAAGAGGACGTGAAAACAGCCTCAGTAGTGAGGACCAGCCTGGCATGTGACTGTCACAGGCCATGCAAAGGTATGCAGCCTGCTTACCAGACCTAATAACTTAGAAGTATAGATTAAGGCAGTCCTTGAACAAAAAAGTTAACTTTTTCCCCATCTCATCAGCAGCAGTCCAGGGCTAATAAGTGTGTGGGCAGACAGCCTTACACACAACAGTATGGCTGCTGGTCACCAGGAGGAGGCAGAATGGTAGGTACTATAGCCCATTTCAAGAGGTCAGGACTGATGCACATTTCAGATGTTTCCATCCCATACTAAAGAAAATAAAGTTTCAGCACTAGTGGAAAGAATTAACGAGGGCTCTGAGGTTCTCCAATCACAGTGAGGATCCCCACCTGCATCCACCAGTCCTGGGACTCTGCCTGTGAACAGCTGTGGTCAATTTTCCCACTCCTGCCAACCAGAGCTCGGCTCACTGTCAGCCTAAAGCCAGCAGCTGCCATTGCTGCAGCCTGATCTCTCCCCTGCTTTTCTTAGGTCCAGAAACATGTTCTGATCAACTGTCACAGTTGCTGCCTTTGCACCAACCCTACCTGTAACAGTGTCTGATGAATGTAAAATAAAATCCTAGGCATGAAATCATGACTAAATATCTAAGTATTACATAAAAGCAAGACATTATCACCTAAAGCTATCAGCATATTCATGTCTGAGATGTTAGGAGTTCTTTTCCCTTATTTATGCCATATGGTTGCTAAGATATATACTGTAAATATCCTCATCATGCTAAGAAATCTTATTTCAGTGAGGAAGAAAGTCTTATTTTCATTTCTTTAGTGTATTTTCCTAATTTAAAGTATAAATAAAGAAAAGCATATGATAGGTTTCGAAATTGCTTTTCTATCTTTGACTTCTAAATTAAGACTTTTTTTTCCCCAAATTGTGTCTGGGAAAAGTAAAAGTCTTCCACTAGAAATTAACATTTTCTTTAAGAAGCTACTAGTAGATCAGATGTATAAGATAACATTTGCTTCCATTCTGCAAAGTGTTTAGGTGGGGGCTGTTTTTAAAAGAGATATTTTAAGAATATGTTACTTTCAGTCTGTAGTGTCACTAGTATGGGGAATTATCCTGCTGAAAAAGAGAAAGGACATTCCTTCTTAACACATGTGAAAGTAATTAGCAGGACCTTCCTGAATGCAGCATCGGCAACTGTGTTTCGGTTATGAACTACCTCCAAATGCTTTTTTCCCCCTCAAGTGTTTTTTAAAATAGGCACAATTTTAAGTTAGCCTGTGAATTTTTCATGTGCTTTTCTTTAATGATTTTTATCTCAGAACAAGTTGCTTATGTTACAATCTATATATAGTATCTGAGAAATTAGCCCAGAATTAGATTAAACCTCAGGATAAAATCATGAAAAGTACAGCTCCCCAAACTGGTGAGTTGCATGATTTTATACCGAACTGAAAATGTAAGCATGTATTAGCTGTCTCAAACATTCTTGGGTTACAGCTTGACTCTTAATTATTTCATTCACTTATGTCTATGATTGAAACTTTTCTTTGAGGATATTGGGAATGTTGGATACTGCTATAGAATGTTTCAGATATGATAGGAAAATGACCATTCTCTCATCTGGCAATTTCCAAACAGATATGAACAGCGGCCATGCTAATAACACTCCTTTCGTGGCTAGCAAGCTCTTAGGGCTTCCCATTGTCCTTAGTCCCCAAGCTTCTCCCCCCCCACCCCAGTTAAGACAGCCCACCCACAAAGATCTATTTCACTTCAGCTGCTTCCTCTTATCTGCTTAATGTTTTGGAACCCTGTGGGGGAATATTCTATTGTTCTTTAGTAGGAATGAATTTGTATTGTGGGCAGATTACAGTTGTTGCATGATTAAGGTAGATTGTGAACCTGTAATAGGTAGTTGGCTTCTGCTTGCCTCTCCATATTTGAAAGGAATGCCCTGAATGACCCATCCTAGAATGGCTCTCACTGCACCAGGTGTCAGTGATGGCTGCACATTAGAATCACTGGTAGGAGCCGGGGAGGAAGAATAATGAAATACCAATGCCTGGGTCCCACCTCAGACCAATGAATCACAGTATTTGGCATCAGTATGTCTTATAAGTTTCCCAGATGATTCTAATATATGGTCAGGACTGAAATTATTAAGGTGAATCATCAGCTGGGACTCAGAATCTCTGGTCTTGGATATTAGCTGTGAACTAGGGAGGCTGATTAAGTGCATGAGGTCTGGAGTCAGAGAGCATGAGTTTAAATTCTGATTCTGACTCTCAATAGCCCTGTGACCTTGAACAAGTTACTTAACTTCTCTAAGCCAGTTTGCTTATGTGTAAAATGGTGCCTCCCTCAAAGAATAATACATGGTTCTCTAAGAATACCTTGTTAAGTGTCAAGCCGCATCTATAAAATATCAAATATATAGAAGAAAACTGAGAACTTAAGCCAATTACCTAGCAACTATTTTTCCAATTATCTGAATATTTGTTTAAATTTAGATTTAAAATCTGTGTATTTCCACATATTGCAGAGAATGTTCCCATTTCTTCACGTTCCACAGAAAGCATGGTTGCTTCAAGGTATCAGCATATGAGAGTGATAGCCAAAAGTGGGACACAGCTGAGGACAGATACCTCTTTCTGTGTTTTAACTTCTGTATGTGCTTGATTATTTTTTACTGAATGTCAGGAGTTGTATAACATTTGACAGTACAAATATAATTTGAAATTCAAGGTAAAGTTGTCTTCTGAAAGATTTTACCTTAGCTTATGGAAGTCAAATGAGGATGCCAGCAATCTGGCATTTAACTCATCCAGGGAAGTTTTCCAATACTGAGTTCAAGTAGTCAGAAACTGAAAAGGGAATCAGCAGCCACATACCAAGTTCAAACAGGTGTGTAAACCAGGATCCACATGGTGATCTTCTTCTAGTTTAGATGTTTGACCCTCCTCCAAATCTCGTGTTTAAATTTGATCCCCAGTGGGGGGCCTGGTGGGAGATGTCTGGGTCATGGAGGTGGATCCTTCACAAATGGCTTCATGCCATCTTTGCAGTTATGAGTAAGTTCTCACTGTATTAGTTCCTGAGAGAGCTGGTTGTTAAAAAGAGTCTGCCCCCCCTCCCCTCCTCTCTTGCCATGTGATCTGTACATGCCAGCTCAACTTCACCTTCCATTACGAGTGGAAGCTTCCTGAAGCTCTCACCCAGAAACAAATGCTGGTGCCATGCTTCTTATAGAGTCTGCAGCACCACAAGCTAAATAAACCTCTTTTCTTTATAAATTACCCAGCCTCACCTATTTCTTTACAGCAGAACAAACAGACTAAGATAGACCTGCACCAAGGACCTTCAGGCATTGTCAAAGAGGCAAAGTGCAGGAAATTAGAAGAACCAGGGAGCACTACGTATTCTATAATTTGTTGTGTCAGGGTCCCACTTAAGTATTATTTTTATGGGTTATTTATAGGTGTTCTTAATGAAGCCATATTTTGAGACCAGTGTCTGACAACACAAATATTTTTTCCCATTTCAAAAGCATTTATAAGCTAAATGCGGAGAACTTAGCTTAAACTTTACCTCATGAGTAAAGTTAATAAAATAATCATAATAATAAGATTACTGATGATATACACAATAGCTTCAGTATAGTAAATATGAAAAATAGGCTCATCAATATACCAGGTATATGGATTAGAAGACCCAATATTTTTAAGACATCTACTCTCCCTAAATTGTTCTATAGATTCAAATCCAAATCCAAGTAGACACTTTTGGGGAGCTGGCAAATGGAAATTGACTAGATGATTCTAATATTAACATGGGAATGCAAAAGATCTAGAATAGCAAAATATTCTTGATGGAGGAAGTACAAAGTTAGAGGACCTGCCCTGATCCGAAAATTTATGGATCTTTTAAACAAAAGTTTGTCATAGTAAAGCCTCATCTTATATGTAAGACAATCATTTTTTAAGAGTCATTTTATTACTCACAACGCATGCACATAATATGCCAAAAATTTAAAACTATATTTCTATTGAAACACTACCAACACAGTATTCCTCAAAGCATGATCTGGGGACCACTCTTAAGAATCATCTTTTAAGAGTTTCTCTAAAATGTTGATGTAAGGATTTCTCCCACACCTAATAAATCACACCCTGGAGGTAGGCCCCAGGAATCCTCATTTTTAACAAGCTTCCGAGGTTGATTCTGGGGTATTGTATAATTTGAAAAGGACTTCCTAGAATTTATTAAGACTTTTCCCTAAACAACAATGGCCTTTTCCTACATTCGTCTGAAAAGACATTAGCATAGTAAGATTTTGCTATCAGTAAATAGAAGCAAAACTTACCTTCTCTGGTGGATGGTTAGTTATGAGGGTTGTAGCCCTTTTGGTGAATATGTTTGTTGAATACATATTTTTATATCCTGTCGCAACTTCTTCACCATCTCGGAAATCAAGAGCACATCGTGTAACATTCAGAGCGTCAATTAATGTACAGCGCTCATGAGAATAATAATCTTCACTACCCAGGAGATATCCTACAAGAATGGAAAAGAAAATAGTCAGCACAGCATAAAACTTGTTAAACAAACTAGTGTTTCAGCATTTAATTGCCTAATACAATTGATTATCCTTGAGGAGGCTAATCAAATGACAAGGCTAATCAGCACCATTTCTCAACATCTCTATATCTGGTAGCAGAAAGCATTAAAACATTATTGTATAAAAATTCAAATATATTCCTCTTTCGTCTTTAGAGTCTAGGCTCTATCATATAACACTAACAGTTTTTGGTTTTTTTTTTAATCAGAGTTGAAATTCAGTAAGGGTGATAATATCTTAATCCTTTAAAGCTATATAATGGTAACATAATGTATAGCTAATGTGGCTTGTTACAAGTTTTTACTCTAAAGTGGTCACATAAATGAGTGCAGGATTCAAATAATGTTTGTTGTTACTGATGTTGGGAGACTGGCTTCAAGGTTATTTACAGAAGCGGCTCTAGGAGGAGTCATCTTTAGTCAGATACTGACACCCACTGGTGAAAGATACAAACTTTTCCAAATAGAGGATCTCTAGATGTAACAGAGCTAACAGATCAAACTAAAGTGAGCACTGAAATAGGATTTTCCTACCTATAGTGATCTCAGTTTTGCCCCAAATTTAAATGGCATCAACTGCCTATCGCACAATTTAGACTTCACGTGGAAGAAAATGGGTTTTCTCAACTAACAGTTGTTTCTGCAAATGTTCCATATTTCCTATATTTTAAAATATTATATTTCTATATTTTAAAGTATTAAAATAAGCTGTGCTACATATGATCCACTTGTATTAAATGTCCATAACATGTAAATCTGTAGAGACAGAAAGTGGTTGCCTAGGACTGGAGGGATTAGGGAGAAGTAGACAGTGACTGCTAAGGGGATGGGTTTCTTTTTGGGGTGATAAAAATGTTCTACAATTGGATTGCCATGATAGTGGCACAACCTTCTGAATTTATTAAAAATCACTGAATCGTACATTTTAATTGGGTGAATTGTATGGTATGTGATTATACTTCAATAAAGCTATTAAAAAGAAAAATGATTTGCTAGACTCTTAGCTATCTCCTGACATATACTGCTTATTAACCTTAAAATTAGGATGATAAAATTGACCTAGCTCTTTTCTCAGTCCTGAACTTTCCCTATAATGACAATTAAGAGCTTTACATCGTTTATATAATAAATCAATTCATTTTAAATTCTCCTTTTCCATGACCCAATAAATTCAAGATCTTGAATACAATTAATACTTTGGTCTTAAGATAACTTTTATATGGTAATCTTTTCTTCTATGTATATAATGAAAAGGAAATACAAAGTCCTTATTAATTAATATGTAACACAGAAAGAAATGTATCCATAAAAATGATTTCAACTCCCGTATGGGTGATTAGAATGTCAGAACACTGGAGGTCTATTTTAGTTTGGTCTTAAGATAACTTTTATATGGCAATCTTTTCTCCTATGTATATAATGGAAAAGGAAATACAAAGTTGTTGTTAATTAATGTGTAACAGAGAAAGAAATGTATCCATAAAAATGATTTCAGCCTCTGTATGGGTGATTAGAATGTCAGAACACTGGAGGTCTATTTTAGGTTTTAATAACTACTGAGCATTAAAGCTTGAGGAAATCACTTCAGGTTCTTTAACTGTAAGCATAAGCTGCTTTCTAACAGTTGGCAGAATATAGGATAGGTATACTTGATCAGCAAAGGCATGAACTACAAATATTTAAAAGATAATACAAATAGGAGAAATCCAGAAATAAAATTGTTCACATACTTGGCAAAACTAATACTAAGCAACCATGTGACAATCACATGAAGCTGTTCATCATAACAGTGATTCACAAATTTGAATTTCAATAGTGAGTCTAAAGATGATGGCAGCCTGTGCTTTGGTGGGAAAATAATGGAAAATATTTCTTGAACAACTAAATCTTCTCTGATGCTTTATTTAACAGCTGCATTGAGATATAATTCACACACCACACAAGTCACTCAAAGTGTAAAAGGCATTGGTTTCTAGTGTATTCAAAGGGTTGTGCAACTATCCCACCATCATCTGATTTTTAGAAGAACATCTGAGACATAACAGTGATAATAGCTGTGTGGTCTCATACCCTTCTTGGCTGCAAGTCTCCCTTCATATGAATGTGGGGTGTTTGTTCATCTAAGTCCAGGTTAGGCTTCTTAATTCTCATAAAAGGATATCATTTCTACCTTCTGTCCAACTGAATTTTTAAGTACCTAACACGGTTTTAATAAAAAATTCAAAATATCTACAGTCTATTGTCTTGCCAGAGTATAGATATTGACCCATGTTTTAGCAAAGGCCTAATTGAAAAATTTCTAAGGATGTACAGGCTGTTTGTTCCTCTAGAATCTCTAAGACAACAAAGTGATCTTACATCCAAGTCTAATTTTTAACAGCTATTTGAGGTACTGAGAATATATCCAGGTTCATTTAAAAAAAAAAAAAAAAAGCTATGATTGAATAGTGAGGTCTGCTGGCAGACCTGGACAGGACTGGGGGCACAAACACTCTCCTGCCTGACATCCCTGCATCTTGATTTTAACCCTGAATCCAATGAGATATTACAAAGTCATGTGCTTCAACTGCATTGTTTTGGCCCCATATAATTACTTTTACTGAATTGCACTGTGGTGCTCTGGCCCTAGCTTGAATGGAAGAGAATACCTCAAAACATCTATAACAAAACCACCACTTTATTATTAAAATGACATTTTTCAGGGTGTTGTCCACCTTACCTTCTCCCAAAGGAGAAATTTCTCTCAGGCCTAAGAACCAGAAAATGCTTTTGCTTTTCCTGAACATCTGGTTTCTATTTATCCTATAAATAATATAACCCTTACAGTATTTTCCTTTCTTTCTTTTTTCTGCTTTGGACAAAGAAATTTCAAATCTCTGACTAGATGCATTGGCTCATGCACTTTGGGAGGCCAAGGCAGGGGGATCACGAGATCAGGAGTTCAAGACCAGCCTGACCAACATGGTGAAACCCCGTCTCTACTAAAAATATAAAAATTAGCCAGGTGTGGTGGCAGGCATCTATAATCCCAGCTACTCAGGAGACTGAGGCAGGAGAATCACTTGAACCCGGAAGGTGAAGGTTGCAGTGAACTGAGATTGTACCACTGCACTCCAGCCTGGGTGACACAGCGAGGCCAATAACCTATTCCATCTTTTTCTACTCATCCTGATTATTTAATTTTATTTAAACTTTTTATGTTTAATATATGTTCCTTTTTGGCTATGGCAGGTTGTAAATAAATAAAGAAACAGATGGGAGGTAGGTAGGTAGCTAAATAGCTAGACAGCTCACTATAAAAAGAACTTGAAAGAAATATATATAGCTACTGGCAAGATACACAGGTTATTAATTAAGGTATAGGTTGTTACAGGTTTAAAGAGGGCATATTTTAAAACAAACTCCAGGTTTCACATTTAGTTTCATAGGGCTATCAAGTCTATAAAATACTTATTACTATTTCTTATTATCCTTCTTATTACCAATTTTTATTCACTCTCCTCTTTTTATTTTCTAAAGTCTATCTTCCCCAACCCTGTGACTGTAAAAACAAAAACAGATTTCACAGATGGAAGGATGCTAATGGAAGAGTCTTCCCCCACCCCCTTCAGAAATAAAGAGAAAATTATGAATATGTTCCACAGGGGAGAAAGAAAACACACCAAACCTTTGTGAAGAAAATAGTCTTATATTAGGTTTTGCCTAGAATTAAAAAACAATCAATCCATATCACTTTTTGGTAATAAGGGTCTCTGAGAGTACAGCAGTCTCCAACGTGGATAGTACTCTTCCAAGGCCCTAAGGCGGCATTTAGAACTCCGACAAAGGTGATGGGCTTGCTGTGAGCTCATGCTCACCCTAAGCTCAGCACAGAGCCCTGTTGACAGAGGTAACATTAGAAAGCAGCCCCACTGCAGTGCTGACTGATTCACTCTATGTTCAAATTTCCAGTTATTTCATTTGATTGCACTCGGGTGTGTTTTATGAGATGGCTGCAGTTAGCCTGAGTTGTTAAAGGAACATGTGCATTTCCATTACCAAAGTAAGTATCAAATCCTCGGCGGGTTGGAAGGCATTCTTTCCGGTACATTCCCAGGTGCCATTTTCCAACCATATGGGTAGTATAACCTGCTTCTTTTAGGAGCTGTGGCAGGAGTTTTTCATCCAGAGGAACACAGCTGGGCTGGCAGGGCCAGATTATTTGGTGCTGTAAACCTGTATGGATCTTACAGAGATAGACATAAAATTATAGATTAATGACATTGATACATTGTGAACAAGCAGATAAAATGGCGTCCTACCTTACTGATCATATCTGTTGACTTGGGTGTTTAACTCTATTCCTGTACCGGCTGGAGGATATTTCTGAAAGGCAGAATTATCTTACTCAAATAAAGTAGTGGACATAAACAGCATTTGAAAGACAAATAAAACCATTCGAACAAACAGATATTTTCAACATTTATCAAGGCACTATGTTAGAAACCATTAACTTGTCATTGCTTGCCTCAAAAAAGGTAGCAATAATATATTGTGTGAATCTATCAAGAAAAAAGTGTGTTCCAATCTGGGGCATACAAAAAGTTGGTGTTTGATTAGAAGAGGTTTCTGAAATCTTGAAAACTTGGTGATTTTTTTAACCAGTTTTTTTCTGGGGGGGGCTTCTTTTTTTTTTTGAGGTGGAGTTTCACTCTTTTTGCCCAGGTTAGAATGCAACGGCGCAATCTTGGCTCACTGCAACCTCCACCTCCTGGGTCCAAGCGATTCTCCTGCCTCAGCCTCCTGAGTAGCTGAGATTACAGGCGCCTGCCACCATGCCCAGCCAAATTATTTGTATTTTTAGTAGAAACAGGGTTTCACCAAGTTGGCCAGGCTGGTCTTGAACTCCTGACCTCAGGCGATCTGCTTGCCTTGGCCTCCCAAAGTGCTGGGATTACAGGCGTGAGCCACCGCGCGCAGCTGAATTATTTAACAGCACAATAAAATGATTATTTGCATTTTTATTCTACTTTATGTAAATTGTAATCTCAAGAGACAGTGTTCAAATTTTTCTTATCAAAGCAGTCATCTGACTGCTGTTTGGGAGTGGCTCACACAAGTATGCCTAGGGTATAAGGTCCACACAGCAACTAACCTTTAAGCAATGACTACTTGTTAACTTTTGGTGTAATATTGAATAGAATACCCACAATTATATGAAAAAGATATTAAAACAGCCCTCCCTTTTCCAACTACAGATCTGTTTGGGGCCAGATTTTTCTTCTTCAACTTTTACCAGAAATAATATATCATAACAGGTTAAATGCAGAAGCAGATGCAACAACCTAGCAAACTTCTGTTAGTAGAAAAGATGTACAAAAAATATAAAACAATGGCATTTTTCTCACATAACTATTTGGTTTTGGAAAACACAGCTTTTTTCATAACTTATTTATGTTAATATTGTGGGTTTATTACTATTTTTCATTGAATAAAAAAATTTATAATTTAACTTATGGCAAATGTTGAATGGTTACAACCCACTTAAATCTATGCTCCTTGGGGTCCTCAATAATTTTTAAGCAAATACAAAGATCCTAAGACCAAAGTGTTTGAGAACTGATGCTCTAGTGTCCAATAGTGATCACTGCCATGAGGAAAAATAAAGAAGGAGAGGGAGACAGTGACAGAGGTGGCACTTGCAATAGGATGGCAAAAGAAAGTTCTGGGCCAGGCGAGGTGGCTCATCCCTGTAATCCCAACACTTTGGGAGGCAAAGGCAGGAGGATCGCTTGACTCCAGGAATTCCAGACCAGCCTGGGCAACATATCACAACCTTATCTCTACTAAAAAAAAAAAAAAAAAAAAAAAAAAAATTAGCTGAGCATGGTGGCATGCACCTGCAGTCGCAGCTACTGAGAAGACTGAGGTGGGAGGATCACTTGAGCCTGGGAGGTCGAGGCTGCAGTGAACTGTGATCACATCACTGCACTGCACTCCAGCCTGGGCAACAGAGCAAGATCCTGTTTCAAAAAAAAGAAAGAAAGAAAGAAACCTTTTCTGAAGAGGAGATATTTGAGCAGTGACCGGAATAAAGTGAGGCAGTGAGACCTGCAGAAATCTGGGGTAAGAGCAATCCAGGCCTAAGAAATAAAAACTTCAAAGGCCCTGAGAACTGAGCTTACCAGGCAAGTTCCAAAGGCCAGCCCAGAAGTTGATGTGGCCCTGTCACAGCTCTTGTGCTGGTGGGTGCCACTGTGGCCCCTGATGCAGCATGCCAGGGTATCCCTCCTTGTCTGCCCAGTCTTGCCCTTCCCTATAACTTGACACTTCCCCGCTCCTTGTCCTGAGTTAGCCAGGGAGGTGCTCTTCTTTGTACGAAGTGGGACTGTGGTCTAAAATTCAACTCTGCCCCAGACACCAGCCTTCCCCAGCAGTGGGAGCTCTTGATTTATAGAATAAACAGGCTCTGGGGATATGGGAGGTAAAGAGTGCCAGTTCTCAACCCAGGCCATGACTGGTCCCTTCATCAGCTGAAAGGTGGAGGGCAAGAAATTTGTTGCTAACAAATGATTTTTTTAAGTGTTTGTGAGTAATTTATTTGCCTTATATTTAAAGCAGAATAGCATAAGGCTCAGAGAATTAAATCCCATCCTGGCTCTATCACTTATGAGCTTTGTAACCCTGGGCAGTAACTTCATTTGGTAACTCATTAACTTCAATAACTTTAGTAAGTTTGGAATTGTACCTACTATTGCTTTACTGTATGATCTCTTTCCACATCCTCCTAAAAGAACCATGTGGAATAATATCTTAAATGTTAAGTTAAAGTGGGTTTATCTTGAGGAAGATAGTTAACTATCTTGATGTGGTGATGGTTTCACAGGTATATACCTATCAAAGCTTATCGAATTGTATACTTTAAGTATGTGCAGCTTATTGTATGCCAATCATATCTCAATAAAGCTATTTAAAAATAAAAGTGAGTTTAACTTTTCTATTTGAGATTGTTATGCCTCTCCTAGAAATAATTAGACACTTACATTGGGATATGTGCCAGATGCCTTCTGTTTGCCTTTCAAATCCATGCTGCCTTCTCAGTTCTGCTCTCTACCCTAGGAGGCTGACCTATGAGGACCAAATCAAAGGACATTTGATTTCTGGCTTCTGATTGGGCTCAGCCAATGGGGAGCCCTGGCAGGAGTGAGGGAAAGAGGAGAGTGCATGGCCTTGGCCGCCAGGCTGCTTAGCCTGGCTACATGTGTCTCTCTATTGAAGGTCACGCTGGAAACAGACTTCTTCTCTATCTGCCTCTCTCCCTCTAAGTTCTGGTAACTGCCCCTTCCTTTCTTCTCTTCTGGTCTAGGGGTAGTAAGAGCTACACTGGATTACTACACTATCCCTAGCATTTTGTCATACACATTGACACCTTTTTAAATAGTCCCTTTGTAAGTAAACCCTCCCTGATTTGAATGTGCCATCTCTTTTTTTTTTTTTTTTGAGATGGAGTTTCGTTCTTGTTGCCCAGGCTGGAGTGCAATGGCATGATCTCACCTCACCACAGCCTCCACCTCCCGGATTCAAGTGATTCTCTTGCCTCGGCCTTCCAAGTAGCGGGGATTACACGCACGCACCACCATACTCGGATAATTTTGTATTTTTAGTAGAGACAGGGTTTCTCCACGTTGGCTAGGCTGGTCTCAAACTCCTGAGCTCAGGTGATCTGCCCACCTCAACCTCCCAAAGTGCTGGGATTATAGGCATGAGCCACCGCACCAGCCGAATGTGCCACCTCTTTCCAGCGGGGACCCTGAATGATAAGGATGTTATAATATCCAGGCTGGGAAAGGAAGCATTTCTCTCAGCATGTGTGCACACACACACATACACACACCCCAAATCAAAGAAGTATTCTTTCCATGGTTAACAATGGAAGCTTACTGAAGAGAAAATTGACCCTAGGGCTCAAAAACTTCATAGCATGTAGTATGCTAATTGGCAACCAGGCAGAATTAGTAAAAATATTTTATGGAATCCAAAAGCCCCAGTGGAGATAAATGCTTGTGAAAATTTCCTTAAATGGAAAGCTCATCCATCACATGCAGAGAATTAACTCTGGTCGCTAGAAAGCACTGCCAAGAGATGCTGTGCGATTTGGTTTTCCTAAGCCGTGGGCACCAAGCCAGGTGGTCAGCTGAAGCCTGCCTCCATTATCTACAATCATATGGAGCAGGGAATGTGTTCTTTTCAGTTCCTGAGAATTTATTTGACAGAGCATTTTTATGGCATTATTGAGAAGCAGATGCCAAACCCTGGATGACATCCAAAAACATGTTTTCGGTCTGTTCAAACACTATCTGAAGGAAGGAAGCTATAATGTGTAGAGAAGCAGTAAACAGGCAAATGCCGAGCTGGTTCAAACTCAACACTTTACCATGGAACTACAGAGCCATACCACGTTTCGTGGGGCAGGAAGGCAACCGGACACCAATAGGAATCAAAAGAAAAAAATAAGGGTGCCCTGATAAAGATAACAGAATATAAAACAACTCCATTCTAACACCCATCCAAAGTATGTGTGGATGGAGAAGGTTCTACATGTAATAAATGAAAGTCCAAGGGGTTACCTCCCTATCTACCATGTGTGGCTGTCTCCTCTTCAATAGACCAAATCTTCTCTCAAAAAACAACTTCTCCTAAGATTTTACTTGACCATCAAAAACTCTCTCCACAAAGGCCAAAAGTCTGCAAATCCAGTGGAGGACCTGGCTTGTTCTAGGCTCTTCTGTGAGATAACTGAGAGATCCTTGTTTACATGTTGGTTGCATGTAACACTATTTGGTCCAGTGTGTTATTCTGTCTTCTGCACACCTAGGAGATCCTTGCAATATAGTCTCATGAGCTTAAAAGACAAAACCTATCTCTTGCTGGGGGAGAGGAAAATGGCAGCTCCCATACCAGAATCTCTTACAGTTCCCCTTTTCAGAGATCCAGGCAGTCTATCAACTAGTTATCTATGTGGGAGTTCAGAGCACAATATTTCACTACACTCAAACTCTCCCAGGAGTGAAGCAAACCACTGGTGTATAGAAGGCAATAGATGCTATTTCTCTCCTCACCTCAACAGTGTTGAGATAAGATCCTGCTGAACAGAAGGGAGGTTCTGTCCAGTCAGTCTGGCCTGAGCAAGATGAACTCATATCCTCATGTGCCCACATATGTGTACAAAACCTCCTGCTGCTGTGCTTAAAAATGCACAAAAATGGGCTGCTCTACCCCCTCCACCTTATACACCAGAGAGCCTAGTGGGAAGCTTCATGATCAGAATGCAATCACAGAACATGCTGGTGGCAAAGCACGAGCTCAGAATTTCTAGCCTGTACCTCAGCCAGTACATGACAGGTTTTAACCACGGTCAAGTAGCACTTGTGCAACCTTAGGATTTATTCCTGGAGATGCCCAAAGAACAAATGGATAGTGGAAAACCTGCTCCCTCCCCCACTGAAGCCATCTAAAAAGCAGTCAGCTGCCCATGCTGCTGAAGCCAAGAGCTACAGACACACATTATGTGTGCTAGGGGCCTGGCTTTGCCATCTGGCCTGGCCCTTTAGGACTTGGGCTGCAGAGCTGGCCCATGTCACTGACAGTTTTAAGAGTCTATTTATTTTGCTGTTGATTAGTGACGAATGCAAATCTCTGACTAAACCCATAAAGGGATGTTGTTTGTAAAAAAGAATAAACAAGTCAGAAAGGGTTTCAGTGCCTCCCTCTGTCTAAATCATAATTCAAAAGAAAGCCCAAATGGAAAAGGAAGGAAAACAGAAGAAAGCTGAGGGAAAGGAATCTCTCAAAAGGTGATATGATTAAGGAAACACAAACAAAAGATAATGACCAGAGAACAACAGCTTATGCTCAAAGTAATTCCTGAAATGACAAACCTCGTAAATCAAGCAACCAGAAAATCTCCTAACGCAACTGGTCATATTCTACTCAGCCCCAAATTTATTTCCTTATTTCCTCATTTGCAATTTCTTGGCAGGTAAAAGATATAAAAGCTGGAATTGTTTCTTTATAATAGCTGCAATGTTTGCAGAATAAGGCCTTTGCACTCCCCTTCCCTCCTTGGAAAATGTCTCTTGGTTTTGGCTAGGCTTAGGAAGGATGCCCGGCTTTCGTAAATCCATCAAAGTCACCCCAGGGCTCTGATGTGCTTTAGTGAGGCCATCTTGCTTGTCCTTATGGAGCTAATGCATTCTTTGTTCTCCCCCTAAATGAGCACAGGAATAAAGACACTGTTTTCTCTTAGGAGGCACCCATGGTCTCAGGGCTATATGCTTCTCTGACAGCTCCCTCCTCCTGTGTCTTTGCCAGGGGGTCCTAGGAGCGCCCACCTTGAGACATGCACCCTTCCCCCAATCCCTGCACCCTACACACATTTCTTCCAGCTCTGCACTCCCCTTTGCCCCACTTCTGAACCTCAAAGCCCAGGGAAAGGTGAATATTGGCAGGAGTCCACTGAGAGGCCAGCAGGGGAGCAGGCAGGACAGTGAAGGTGACGAGGACAAGAAGCAGGAAAGGAAGGGCACGCTCAGGCAGAGCACCTGCACCACCATGTCCTCTTCTGCCTGCAGCATACATCTTTCCTGCTCACCATCTTGAAGTAAACTTGAAGCAAAAGTCAAAAATTACCCACAATGCTCCAGCACAGTCTCCTTCCTATATTTCCTGTCCAAGGTTCCACCTCAGGGACAGGTGAAAAGCCATGAAAATGTCTTGTCCATTTATCAGTGTGATTAAGAAAAATGTGGTCTGAATCCCTTAAGAATGAAACCTTGGAGTCACCTTTCATTGCTTCTATTCTGTGCCAAGGTTTATAGAGTTCAGGTGGAGTGACCCCCTTGGTCCCCCAAGGTAAGGACGTTCCCAGTTGAGGACCAGAGTTACTTAACTTTCTTCCCAGAAGAGTGTTTTCCTTTAAGACCTACCACTTTCTTACCCTTTAATATTTTCAATTTCTTAGAAAAGAAGTAAGGGGCCTAGAAATGACACGCCAATTCTAAACAGTTTAATTAAGATGGTGAGCTCTTTCAGGAGCTATGTAAAAGTGCTTCTCACATTCGAATATTTAATTGTCCAACACTGAGTGCTTCTCTAGGCCAGAAATGAACAAGCCCATCTCATAGAGAAGTCAGACCTCAGAACCACTAACCATAATTAAAATCTGTACTAGGAATAGCAAAGGTATAATGAATATTTTGTATTGAATAAAGTCAATTTGTAAGAATATGGAAAATTGGTAATATTAAGTCTTCTATTTGAACTAAAAGCAGTACACAAATTCTATTAGAAAAGCTGGAGAATGTTAAAATTAATATACTTAATCTTGAGGTTGAAAACAAGGGGAAATGAATATAAAATCTATTTTCTCATATGCATAACGTGCCTCTGTGGGATACTAAGAAACCAATAAACAGGAGCTACCTATGGGAAGGAGAGCTGGGAGACAGGATGAAAAGATACTCATCTATATATTTATATTTTTTATATCTTTTATAGTTGAAACTTTTGAATGTATTTCCTGGAGATGATTTTAAAAATAAGGTTACTTTTTTTTTTTTTTGAGACAGAGTCTCACTCTGTCACCTGGGCTGGAATGCAGTGGCACCATCCTGGCCCAGGACAACCTCTGCCTCCCCAGGCTCAAAATCCTCCCCCACCCACCCCCCTCTACCCTGCCGTCCCAACCTCAGCCTCCTGAGTAGCTGGGACTACAGGTGCTTGCCACCACACCTGGTTAATTTTTTAACTTTTTATAGAGATGGGGTTTCACCCATGGTCTGCAACTCCTGGACTCCAGTGATCCGCCCACCTCAGCCTCCCATATTGCTGGGATTACAGGCATGAGCCACAGCGCTCAGCCAAGCTTGTATCTTTTAAAGAAGACGAGAAAAGATGTGCAATTTAATTCTAACTAGAATTACATGTATCCAAAGACTGCCACATGGCACTCAACTGTATTTTCTTAAAATATACCCATTTAGAAAATTGTTAGATTAGAAATGTTCTTTAGTGTATAAGCCTCATTGTAACCTTACTATAAAAAATGATACAAAAAAGTTCAAATTTTAACATTTTATAACGGGTGGGCAGCATTAAACCCAGGGAGACCCAGCCTCTATCCTCTAGCTCTTGGCCTGCTTCTGGCACCCTCATTCACTCAGCTACTGCATGGTTCTGAGAACAAGCTCATTCCAGCCTCAAGGCCTTTGCTTCTGTTGCTCCTTCCTCCATGTTAAACTTTGCTAGAATGTGTGCATGGCTGACTCCTCTTCATTCAGACCTCTGATCATACTACCTCCTTGAAAACACCTTCCTGAGTCACAATCACTTGACCTATTTTATTTTCTTCCTCATATTTACTGCCATGCCATTTAAATTCACCTGTTTATATTTATTTATTTCTCTCTCTCTCTCTCTCTCTCTCTCTCTCTCTCTCTTTTTTCTTTTTCTGAGACAGAGCCTTGCTCCGTCACCAAGGCTGGAGTGCAGTGGCACAATCTCGGCTCACTGCAACCTCCACCTCCAGGGTTCAAGCAATTCTTCTGCCTCATCCTCCTGAGTAGCTGGGATTACAGGTGCACACCACCACACCTGGCTAATTTTTGTATTTTTAGTAGACACGGGATTTCACCACGTTGGCCAGGCTGGTCTCGAACTCCTGATCTTAGGTGACCCTCTCATCTTGGCCTCCCAAAGTGCTAGGATTACAGGTGTGAGCTACCGCGCCTGGCCTGTTTGTATTTATTTCACATCCCTCTTGGTTATTCCTTCTCCTTACCTCATCCCCTTCATATTATAAGCACCAAGAGATTCCCAGAGTACAGTGGCATAACTCATTGCTCAGTAAACATTTGTTGAATGAAACAATGAATGAATATATCACACTTAATGGTGACTGACTGAAAGTTTCCCCCTCTAAGATTGGAAACAAGACAAGTATGTCCATTCATTCCACTTCTACTCAATATTGCACTGGAGGTCCTATCCAGGGTAATACACAAGAAAATGAAATAAAAGGCCACTAGATTCGAAAGGAAAAAATAAAACTACTTCTACTTGCAGATGACATGATCTTGTACTAAAAAACTGTAAAGTTTACACACACACACAATTAGAACTAATAAGTTCATTGAGGTTGCAAAATGATCAATGTACATATATCAGTTGAGCTTCTATGCAACAGCAATGAACTACTGAAAATAAAATTAAGAAAGGAAGTCCATTTATAATACCACTGAAAATAGAAAAAGAGGAATAAATTTAACCAAAGAAGTACAATGCTTATACACTAAAAATTATAACACATTGTTGAAAGAAATTAAAGAAGACCTAAAAAGGCTGGGTGTGGTGGCTCACATCTATAATCCCAGCACTTTCAGAGGCCAAGGCAGGTGGATCATTTGAGATCAGGAGTTCAAGACCAGCCTGGCCAACATGGTGAAACCCTGTCTCTATTAAAAATACAAAAATTAGCTGGGCGTGGTGGCGTTGTCTATAGTCCCAGCTACTCAGGAGGCTCAGGCAGGAGAATTGCTTGAACCCGGGAGCAGAGGTTATGGTGAGCCAACACTGCACTCCAGCCTGGGCAACAGAGTAGAGCAAGACTCTGTCTCAAAACAAAACAAAACTGTAAATAAACAGAAAGACATCTCATGTTGTTAAATTGGAAGAGTTATATTGTTAAGGAAGTAATCCTCTCCAAATGGTTCTACAGATCACTGAAATCCCTATCAAAATTCCACTTGCCTTCTTTTTTATAGAAATAGACAAGTTGATCCTAAAATTAATGTGGAAATGCAAGGGGCCCAGAATAGCCAAACTAAATTGAATAAGAAGAATAAAATTGGAAGACTCACATTTTCTAATTCTGAAACCTTTGTAGTACAAAGCTACAGTTATCAAGACAGTGAGGCAATGGCATAAGGATAGGCACAGAGATCAATGGAATAGAATTGAAAGTCATACGTCTATGGTCAATTGAGTCTGACAAGGGTGCAAAGGGTGCAATGAGAAAAGAACAGTCTTTTCAACAAATAGCGCTGAAATACTTGGACACCTACATGCATCCACATACCTCAAATCATACATGAAAATGAACTTAAAATGGATCAAAGACCTAAATGTAAGAGCTGAAACTATAAAATACTTACAAGAAAACACAGAGGTAAATCTTCACAATCTTGAGTTAGCAAATGGTTTCTTAGACATGGTATCAAAAACATAAGCAACCAAAGAAAAATAGATAACTTGTATATCAAAATTTGTAACTTCTGTTTGCATCAAAGGACACTATCAGGAAAGTAAACAGCAATCCACAGAAGGAGAGAAAATATTTGCAAATAATCTATCTGATAAGGGTTTACTTAACAGTATTCAGAATACATAAATATTGAGATTCACTGGGGTGACTGGAGAACACTTGAGCCCAGGAGTTGGAGACCAGCCTGGGGCAATATAGCAAGAACTAGACTGCGTGCTGGCTGATGCTGCAGCGCAAAGTTTACATGGGTAAACAGTCAGAGTAGAGACAAAGGAATGTGGGGTAAACAGACTTAACTGGGGAAGCTTTTATTATCCGAATCTTCACCCTATGACTTAATGTTCTAACGTAAAAACTGGCTGCCTTCTGCCAGTTCCATAAGTTAATGAAAACCTTTTGACCTTCCAGAAGGTTAGAGACTATATCTTACAACCTTTCCCTAATATTTCCCTTAATATTTTGCCAGCCACCCCGAGTGAATCTCAACACATAAAGAACTCTTACAACTCGAGAATGAGAAGATAATCCAATTTTAAAATAGGCAAAGGATCTGAGTAGATATTTCTCCAAAGAAGACACACAAATGATCAATAAGACATAAAAAGATGTTCAACATCTTTAGTCATTAGGGAAACGAAATTCAAAACTACAATTAAATACCACTTCCTACTCACTAGGATGACTTGAAGGCTATAATCAAAAAGACAGATAATGACAAGTGTTGGCAAGGATGTGGAGACACTAAAACCACATACGTTGCTAGTGGAAATATAAAATGGTACAGCTGTTGTGGAAAACATATCCAGTTCCTCAGAGTTAGACACAGAGTTGCCACATGATCCTAAGACAGCCATGTGGGAGGGAGTCCCTGGCAAAACTCCAGCTGGTCTGGGCACTGGGGTGGAGCCATGGAGGTTTGCGCCTGGTCTCTCCTCTTCCTGTATGGCACCTGGGGATTCAAATGGGCAAGGAGGGAAGCATTGTAGCAGGGATCTTGTGGCAGGTCCCTGTTTCCCCATTTTTCCTTTTCACCCAGTAAAACCCTTCTTTACTCACCCTTCAAACTGTCTGCAAGCCTGAATTTTTGTGGCCATGAGACAGACAAGGACCTCGTCTTTAGGTGAACTAAGGAGAACTCCTGCAACAATATGGTGTTTCACTCCTAGGTATTCACCCAAAAGAACTGAAAAAACATGCTGATACAAAAACTTGTACATGGGTGTTCACAGCATCATTATTCATAATAGCCAAAACGTACAAACAACCTAATGTCCATCAATTGATTAATGTATAGACAAAATGTGGCATGTCCATACAATGGAATATATTGAGCCATAAAAGGGAACCATATATGCTACAACATAGATGAAAGGATATCTATTGTATTCCATTTATATGAAACGTCCAAAATAGGTAAATCCACATAGATAATAGTAAGATTAGTGGTTTCCAGGGGCTGGTGGAATGGGGAAATGAAGAGTGACTGCTAATGGTTAAGTGGTTTCTTTCTGAGGTGATGAAAATATTGGTTGCACAATCTTGTGAATATACAAAAAACCATTGAATTAGATATTTTAAAATGGTAAATTTTATAGGATGTGAACTATAACTTAATATTTCCAGTGGGAATGTAAATTGGTACAATCTCTTAAGATGCAATTTTACAATATTTATCAAAATTACAAAGGCATCTACCCTTAAACCCAAAAAATTCCTTTTCTAGGAACTTATCCTTCATATGTGTTCCAATATGTACAAAGTAGTCACTTCGCCATTCTTTGATATATCAAAAAGGCTGGAAACAACCTATATTTTCATCAGTATACAACTGGTTAAATAACTACAATGTATCCATTTAACAAAATATGTTGCAGCCTTAAAAGTTGATGAGGATAATCTTTAGTCAACAAAATGGAATGATTTCAAACGTTAAGTAAAAACAAACAAACAAAATAGGAGGTGCAGATCAGTGTGAAGAGTATGTTACCATTCATATAAAAAAATGAGAATATCTATATATGTATTTGTAATAGGCATAAAGCATCTATGAAATTTTATATATATATATATAATTCAGAGCATTGTCTACAAAGATAGGAAATGGATGTCTAAGGAACTGTGCATGTGTGTGTGTGTGTGTGTGTGTGTGTGTGTGTGTGTGTGTGTGTGTCTATGGTCAATTGAGGGAAATAAAATTCAATTTCACTATAAAATTTTCACTATAAGGCCTTTTGTAACTTTTGAGTTTTTAAGCCATGTGAATGTATTTTCTATTTTAAAAATAAATACAGATTTTTTAAAAGATTTCACAAATAATAAATGAATGAGTCATAGGGCTGTGGGAAGGCCCCTAGCTTGAGTGTAGAGAGACCTGAATTTCTAGTTCCTGAATTTACCAGTAACTACTTACCTCATCTGTTAGTCTTCTCCATCGCCTCCAACCCGTACCCAGTCCCTACGCATTTTTCACCAAAGCATGCACATTTTAAATAATTCATTTGTGAGGGCTCTGCACAATTAAATGTCTCAATATAAAAGGTTAAATTCAGGTTTCTGATTAAATAAGTTCCTAGCAGCAGAACAAGTAGTACATGCAATTTGTAAGATACACTGTGTTGGGTAAGGTTAATCTTTCTACCAGTAGATGGGGTATGATAGGTATAATAATGTGCATTTGCCAAATTAGAAACTTGCCCTAATGGACACAAGAACCTTATAGTCAAATTAATTTAGAGCTAGACAAAGCCTAGAGTTCAGCCCAACTCCTCAGTTTCACACATGTGGAAATGATGCCCAGTAAGATCAGAGTCTGACACAGCCACGACAGAAATCTACGTCTCAGGTCCTAGCCAGTCCTCTTTACTCAATACATAATTTTGTAAACCAAAAAAACTAAAACTCAGGATTTCATGAGAGTATCAAGTCCAGTCAGTCTAGGCTTGTTTATCACCTTGTGCTTTTCTTTTCTAAAGTTAAATAATTATGGGAAAGGGGTCTGCAAATAATAAAGCATGATTGCTAAGTTCACAGATACGACTCTTAACAAGTTCCTTCAAGTACCTCATTTTGAAACAGTCGAAAAATTCCTTCATTTTATTGTCTAAAGTTATGTATAACAAATGACTCAGAAATAAAATCTATTTTTATTTTACACTGAATATAGGCAATTCCTAACTCAGAAATATGATGGGTTGATTCTTACATTGAGATATTTAGGAATGACCCAAATGTTCAAAAGTAATACAGGGATTATTTAGTATGTATGAGGCAGCCCTTGTGATGATATTTTTAATAATTTTGAGTAGGCAATATGTGTAGTGGCTATAAGCATCAACCCTAGAGCCACGTGGCCTGGGTCAATTCCTGGTCCAACATTTACTAGCCCTGTGACCTTGGGCAAGTTTCTTAATCTCTTCCCGCATCGGTTTCCTTGTCATAAAACAGAGATAATAAAGAACTGTCATGAGAATCAAATGAGTCAATACGTGTAAGTGCTCAGAACAACACCAGCATATCATATCTGAGGGAGACTCCTAAGCCCTCTCAGAAATATCTACTTCTTTGAAAGTAGCCACTTGCTCACCTTAGGTAATATCTACCTGGGTCTCATGAACTCTAACAGAATAAAGTGGGTGAGAAAAGTGGGGAAATAAATGTTTGGGGAAGCAAGGCTGCTTTAGAGTCAGCTACATTGAGAGGTCTCTAAACCTTTCAGAGTGCCTAACTTTGACTCTTCCTTTACTTCATAACCACGGGGTACTCTAAATACTCAAGTTTGTTCTCCAACACTGAATGTTGGTGACTGATGGGGGAGGACGTTAAGGGACAAAAGCAACTGATTATAGGAATGGGTCTTGTTTTTGTTTTTTAGATGGAGTCTTGCTCTGTCTCCCAGGCTGGAGTGCAATGATGCAATCTCAGCTTACTGTAACCTCTGCCTCCCGAGTTCAAGTGATTCTCCTGCCTCAGCCTCCCAAGTAGCTGGGACTATAAGCGCATGTCACGGCAGGCTAATTTTTGTATTTTTAGTAGAGACGGGGTTTCACCATGTTGGTCAGGCTGGTCTCGAACTCCTGAGTTCAGATGATCCACCTGCCTCAGCCTCCCCAAGTACTGGGATTACAGGCATAAGCCACTGTTCCTGGACCAGGAATGTATTTTTGAAGTTGGTATTTGCTTTCCTGTCCAAGTCTGCTGGAAGGGAGGAGTTGGAGACATGACTGGCCCTTCCCTTCTTTTGCAATTTGGGTTGAGTTATCTTACTTCTGAGCAAATGCAGAACCCCTTGGGGCAAACCCCTCCTTTCCTTTCTTTACTGGAACATCCCTTTACTCCCACAAAGTGTCCAGGGTGAGATCTGCACAATGTAAGGGATTCCTGATTACACGTAGCAGCCAAGGTCAGAAACACCAAAAGTACTTAGGTGGATGGTGAAGGGAAGCGTCCTTTACTCCCATTTGTAACCTTGGCTACAGCTATTTCTCACCCTGAGCAACACCCAATCTTTCCTATTTATAAAAGCCTTCAGACCACCGTGCAAATCTTTATCACAAGTAAGTCCTCCCTTCTTTTGATCTCAGGACCACGTGAGGCTAGGGTTGATCTGAAAGGTTATACCAACACATACTTGCGAGGGCAAAATTCAAATATATATCCCGTCAGTAGCACAGAAAGCTCAAAAATTTTTTGTTGAGTAAACAGCATATATACTTTGTGGAGGTATGCAGGTGGTATCCAACAGTACCCATTTATTGTATTTAATATGGTCATAATAACTTCAAGGTCTTAGAAATATGACAACTGTGGCCAGGCGTGGTGGCTCACGCCTGTAATCCCAACACATTGGGAGGCCGAGGCGGGCAGATCATGAGGTCAGGAGTTCGAGACCAGCCTGACCAACAGAGTGAAACTCCGTTTCTACTAAAAATACAAAAAATTAGCCCGGCATGGTGGCGCGCGCCTGTAGTCCCAGATAGTCGGGAGGCTGAGGCAGGAGAATCGTTTGAACCTGGGAGGTGGAGGTTGTGGTGAGCTGAGATCGAGTCACTGCACTACAGCCTAGGCCACAGAGCAAGACCCTGTCAAAAAGAAAGAAATATGGCAATCCGTATTCAGATTGAGAGGAAAAAAGGCCAATTTCATAAGCCTGAGACGACCAGTGGATGCAGGAAAAGCACGACACCGCCTTGACCACTTTCTAGCTGTGTGATTCTTAACATGCCAACAAATATACATTCTTCCTGCCTCGTTTGTAAAAGGCAGTTAAGGACAACTACCTCATGTGCTGTTTCAATAATCCACTTTAAAAATAACCAAGTGCTATGCAGATAGTCTTGCTGTTCTTAGTTATCTAACCTCCAATGCACGCTCTACATTTATATTTTCTCTGTGGAGCCGTTCCTAAAGGGAAGCTTTTAATAATGAAGATGCTCAGAAGAGTTCAATACAAGGTTACATCTGAAAGGAATGTCGGCAGCCTAAGAAAAATCAGCCTAGCATCAGGTTTCATTCCAGGGATGTTGAGAACCCGGAAAAAATAATCTTTGGTGGGACACTCCTAACACATGACCGCTGGGTTCCGGGGGGCCAAGGTCGAACCCACAGCGGGCACCCCTTCATTTTACCTCTCACCTCGTCTTTGCTCCCAGCCTGCGCCCTCCCCAGCCTGCCACCTCAGGAACGCTTTGCCTGCGGGCCGCGGCGCCCAGTACCCGGCAATCCCATAAACCCCTTCACCCAGAGCTTCAGAAAACGAAAGGCAAAGCCACTCGCCTAACCCGGCTGTACGGGCGCGGGAGCCGGGCGCCGGAGCCGGGCATGCGCAGAGGCCCCGGTGGGCGGCGGGTGGCGGGCTGCTGGCCTGGAGGAGCAAAGTCAGGGGCGAGTAGTTGATGGGCCCAGATCCGGGTCCCGGGAGCGAGCCCCGCCTGCCAGCGCCAGCGGCCTCAAGAGCCGGGCCGGACACGGAGCGGTCGGGAGCGGGAGGGCGGCGGCGAAAGGCGGGGCGGAGCCGGCGCAGGCCGCCGGGCGCCGAGTACCTGGTAGCGGCCGGTGAGCAGCTGGCTCCGCGACGGCGTGCACAGCGGCTGCGTGTAGTAGTTGTCCAGGAGCACCCCGCCGGCCGCCAGCGCGTCCAGGTGCGGCGTGCGGATGCGGGAGCCGTGGAAGCCCACGTCGTTCCAGCCCAGGTCGTCCGCCAGCACGAAGACGAGGTGGGGCGGCCGACTGGCCGCTGCGCCTGAGCCCGGCGGCGCCAACAGCAGCGGCAGCACCAGCAGCGGGAGGTTGACGGGGAGGAGCGGCCGCCGAGGGCCGGGGCCTCGGGGCAGGCTTGCCGCGCCGCGCGGACCCATCCCTCGCCGCCCGCGGTCCCTGCGCCTCTGGCGCCACCAGCCCCGGGTACCGCTGATAGAATCAGGAACTGGGCGGCCGGGGCCTGCTCCGCCCCGGCGCGGGACGACACCCCCAGCGGGCCGTGGGCTGGCGAGGCCGGGCGCTCGGCCCCCGCTGCCTCCGACCCGGGCCCCCGGCCGCTGTGGCGGGGGAGGAGCCAGAGACAAACCCGCGGGCGCCGGCTGCCCGGCTCCGTGGAAACTCAGCTGACGCTTGGAGGGCACTAAGGCCCGTTATCTTCCCTGGCGATGAACTTTGCACTGTGGTTTCCTCAAAGAAAAGATGTGTTCTTTAATAACACCTCACAGTTTACAAAACATCTTCACATCCAGCGTCTCCTGTAAAGCCTGCAACAACTCTGGCAGCTAGACATTATAATTAGTGCCAATTTTTCATAAGAAAAAAGCTTATAAATCGTTAAGCCTCTGACTCAGACGCTGAACCATGATGTCTAACTAGCAAAAGCCCAGCCTGTGGCAGGTGGGAGGACGGTGAAAAGGTAGAGGCCTAAGTAGCCTTTCACATTCATTTATGCATAGTGTACACCCATGAAGCCACTTCCTCCCCGCTAGCAAACAGGCCAAACACACAGTCTGACTGTACGGTTCCCTTTGGAAGGTGCAGTTTACTTTCAAGTTGCCCTGGGTTTGTTGGAGTGTTGTGTGGTCATTGAATAGCTCATTCGCTTGTCGATATATGAGCCCACTCAGAGCTGGCTCTAAGCTGGTCACAAGCAGTGACCCTAAGAGCACACAGTATCTAATTAGCCTAAAATATCTGTGAGTGGAAGGAAAAATTCCTTTAGTCACGCGCTTATTGAGTTGGGAAGTTAGCCATATAACCAGTAGATTCCCGTTGCCTTCCAGACTTCGTGTCTACTCTCTGTCTGGAGATAGATTATAGCTTTTAACAGGTGTTGGGGGATATTTTTGCATTACTTAGAAAACATATGCTTCCAGGTTGAGTCTGATTCCGTGGAAGTTATTTACAACTTTGTAAGTTATAGATAAATAACAATGGAAAGTAATTCTTATTCATATATACGCAAATGAACTCTATCCAGCAGAGTGACAATCCTTCCCCTCCACCACTACTACCAAGGAAAACAGTTTCACCTCCACTTGCACATTTATTGTAGTATTCCTGATCTGTTCTTGGATTGTCTATTGAATTGGTTTTAACACCTTACCAATTTCCTCATTAATGAGTTAAATAAAATCATGTGTTCACTTTTATATTTGTATGAGGGTCATGATTTACCTTTTTCCCCCAAGAATTATCCTTTAACACATGAAATGTTTGCCTCTTACATACTTACACTTTTTTCTTTGCATGAAGTAGATTAGTTGATGTTATATCCACTTTAATCTGTAGTGGAATCAATGAAGTTTAGCAGAAAAAAGTTAAAATTTTAGCATTAGTTAAATTCAAAGAATAACTTAGAAGAACTGTTTGACTCATTGTGTCAAGGCCTGAACTTTGCATTTAAAGACCCTGTGGAAGACCTTGAAGGGCTGAGAATTTCCACTGTGGTTTTGTGTGTCTTTCTCCCCCATAACTGTTCCTACCTACTCTCCTTGATAAAAATCAAGAAGAAATAATTGATGGGTGTTCATCTGCAGGAACAATTCCTCCTTAACCAGCTTCTCCTGAAACTAGCTAAACTTGCACTGATTCTTAGGTCCTATGTTTTTAAATAAAAGCATATGTTCATAGTGCTCCTGAAATGTACAGATAGAAGAGTTAATTCTGTTTTTCATCTAAGTATTGAACACATAATGTGCAGTACAAGCTAGTTATTTTATAAAATCTCAATTGGAGTTTGATGTTTCTTCACGATTAGATAGAGGTTATGGATGTGTGCAGGAATACCACAAAAAGTGATGTGGTATGTTTCTCAGTGCTTCCTATTAAGAGGCACATGATGTTGAATTGCTTTCTTATGGGATAACTTTGTTAGGGTAAACATTCACTGTAACATTAATATTTTCTTCTTGCAATTAAATATTTTATGGAAAGGTAATTTGAGAATATGTAAATATCCTATTATGTCTCACACACATTATTTTGCTGACCAGTTTTAGGATCTTGCTTCTTGCTTCAAATGGTTATAATTAGGATGGCTACCAAATGCTGATTTGCTAATTCCTTCATTTCCTCTATATTTATTAGTTGCCTTTCTATTGTAAGGAAGAACTTTCCCTTCTCATTTATTTATTTCACTATGAACTTGTGGTTTCTTGTTTTAATCAATATGCTGTAATCCTTTACTATAGTTATTTCAGTGCTTAAATTTTCTCTGTTTTGGCCAGTGGGAGATCCTATAGTCTGGCTTATATCCTTTTGGCATGTCCTCTTGAATCTTTGAGCATGTCCATATATTTTGATACAATGAGATTTTCTAGCCTCAACTTGCATTTTTCCTTCCCCCAACCCTGGAATCAGGCATTTCTCCAAGGAACGCTGATTATTTCTAGGCATGACATTTAGAAAGCAATCTGTGTTTTAGATATGTGCATTGCTACTGGGCTGTCATCACTTCTAGAATCTCTCTCAAGACAAAGATAGTAACTAAGTATATGTATATACATACACACATATATAAGTGTTATGCATACACCATACCCACATACTATATCTAAACATATATATAAAACCATGAGTTTATAATAAGTACCTCTGTTTCTATTTCCCCCCCCATTTCTGTATGTGTATGGGTTGTACCGGTTTTCATCACTAGCAACTGAGTAGTATATTGAAGACAGTTTGGCAATTTCTTACAAAACTAGACATATTCTTATCCTGCAATCCAGTAGTTACACTCTTTGATATCTATCAGAAGGAGGTGAAAACTTACATCCACCCATGAACCTGCACGCATGTTTACAGCAGTTTTATTCATAGTTTTGAAAACTTGGAAGCAATGAAGATGCCCTTCAGTAGTGAAAGGATAAAAGGTGGTACATCCAGGCAATGGAATAGTATTCAGCAGTAAAAAGACACGAGCTGTCAAGCCATGAAAAGACATGGTGGAACTTTAAATGCATATTATGAAGTGAAAGAAGCCAATTTGAAAAAGCTACATACTATATGATTCCTGCTGTATGATACTTAAAAAGGCAAAACTATGGAGGTAGTGAAAAGGTCAGTGGTTGCTGGGTTTGGGAAGTGGGGGATAAGCAGATGTAGCACAGAGGATTTTTTAGGGCAGCAGACTTCAACCTTTTTGGCACCAGGGACTGGTTTTGTGGAAGACAGTTTTTCCACAGACCAGGTGGTGGGGGTGTGGGGGATGGTTTCACGATGATTGAAGCACATTATATTTATTGTGCACTTTATGTTATTATTACATTATATATATAATATATAATGAAATCATTATATAACTCACCATAACGTAGAAAAACTGGGAGCCCTGAGTTTGCTTTCCTGCAACTAGGTGGTCCCATCTGAGAATGATGGGAGACAGTGACAGATTGTCAAGCATCAGATTCTCATAAGGAGCGTGCAACCTAGATAGATCCCTCACATGCTCAGTTGACAATAGGGTTTGCGCTCCTGTGAGAATCTAATGCCACTGCTGACCTGACAGGAGGCAGAGCTCAGGCGGTAATGCAAGTGATGGGGGAGCAGCTGTAAGTAGAGTCGAAGCTCCGCTCACTCACCCATGGTTCACCTCCTGCTGTGCGGCCCAGATCCTAATGGATAGTACCATCCGTGGCCTGGGGGGTTTGGAACCCCTGTTTTAGGCCAGTGTCGCTACTCTTTATGATACTACAACGATGGATACATGTCATTATACATTCATCCAAACCCATAGAATGTACAACACCAAGAATAAACCCAAAAGTAAATTGAACTTTACATGATTATGTTGTGTCAATGCAGGTTCATCAGTTGTAACGGATGTACCATTCTGCTGTGGGATGTTGATAATGGGGAATGTAAGCATGTGTGAGGACAAGGGATATATGGGAAATCTCTGTACCTTCTTCTCAGTTTTGCTGTGAATCTAAAACTGCTCTAAAAAAAAATGAGTCTTTTTAAAAAAGTACCATACTTTTAAATTTTTTCTAATCTGATATGAGAAATGATATATCAGTATAATATTTTGGCTTTTCTTTTCTCTTAAGAATAAAATTGAACATTTTTTCATTTGATAAGGGTCTCTTTTAATGTCGCTTTTGTGAATTGTCTGTGTTGTTTTCAATTTTTTTTTTTTGGTCTTTTCCCACTCAATTAAAAAAATTCTTTATATAGTACACAGGTTATCCCCTTAATTGTGATATTTATCACAAATATTTTCTTCCAGTTTGTCAGTTGTCAAATTGGTGTTTTTAACATGCAAAAATTATTTGTTAATGTTAGACAAATTTATCAATATTTTCTATGATTACATCTGGATTTTGAGTCATAGTGAAACTATCCTTATACCAAAGTTAAAGTAAAATTGACCCATGTTTTCTTCTAGTGATTATATAGTTGCATTTTTACATTTAGATCCCCGATCCATGGGCATTTATTTTTGTGTACAACGTGGAATATGGATCTACTTTTCTTTTTCCAAGTGGTTGGCCAGTTGTCTCAGCGCCATTCATAGGGAATCCCATTTTTGCCTCAATGATATGAGATGCCACATTTATCATATGCTTAATTTCCACATATACTTGGGTCTGTTTCTAGGTTTTCAGTTAGTTGGATTCTACTTGCCTGACTGTTTACTCATAAGACCAGACTGTCTCAGTTTTAGAGGCTTTACAGTGTGTTTTCATGTATGGTAGGGCTAATGACTCCTCATAGCTTTTCCCTTTTAGTATTTTCCTGGCTGTTCCTGCATGTGTTTTTTTTCTTTCCTTCCCTTCCTTCCCTTCCTTCCTCCTTCCCTTCATTCTTTTCTTCCTTCCTCCCTTCCCCCTTCCTCCCTTCCTCCCTCCCTTCCTTTTTTTCTTTCTTTCTTTTTTTGACAGTGTCTCCCTCTGTTGCCCAGGCTGGAGCACAGTGATACAATCATGGCTCACTATAGCCTCGACCTC
The DNA here is from genome assembly GCA_036589455.1 of Ateles fusciceps. NCBI lineage: Eukaryota > Metazoa > Chordata > Mammalia > Primates > Atelidae > Ateles > Ateles fusciceps. The sequence continues at coordinate 212,782 of JAZHEH010000439.1, forward strand.
CTGGCCTCAAGCAATCCTTCCGCCTCAGCCTTCTGAGGAGCTGGGAACTACAGGTGTGAGCCACAACACCCAGCTAATTTTTTAAATTTTTCTGTAGAGATAGGGTCTCACTATGTTGTCCAGGCTGGTCTCGAAGTCCTGAGCATAAGTGATCTTCCTGCCCTGGCCTCCCAAAGTACTGGGATTACAGACATGAGCCACCACACCTGGCCCCAAAATCTTTATAATATTCAGTTGTCATATCTAAGAATAAGGAGTGCCTGTCCATTTAAGGTCAATTTTTGCACCTTTTAGAAGTGTTTTCCTTGTAACAGTTTTGCACTTTTCTTAAACTTATTTCTAAATATTTTATCTTCTCTTTTGCTATTGAAATGGGGCTTTCTCTATCATTATAACTTTTAACTGGCTATTATGTGCAGATGTGAAGGCTACTGTGTCTACCAATTTGTATCCTACCAATTACTGAACTCTTCTATTGTTTGAGTTAATCATTAGTTTCTTTAGGGTTTTCCCAGTACATAGACGTATCAGTAAAAACTATTTCAATCAGTTAGAAGGTGCAAAAGTTGGGACAGAAATAAAAGCAGCTCCAATTCACAAGTGGGATAAAAGCTCAATGTTTGGCAAGTGGGGTGCTTGGAACTCGGAACATATTTTTTACATAGAAATAATATGCATAACAACCTGGCTTGCATTCTAACCCCCACGAAACCTATTTAACCCAGAGTGAAAATCTCTTATAACTCCTAAAGTCAATAAGAAATAGACCAACAAACCAATTTTTAAATGGGCAAAGTATAGGAACATAATTGTTTACAGAAAACGAAATACAAGTGGCCATTAAATATATGAATAGATGCTCAACCTCAGTCAAAAGAGAAATTTAAATAGAAACATTAATAATATACCACTGATACTAGTGATAACTCAATGCTTTGGGGAGAGTATAAAGAAACAAGCCCTCTTATACATTTGTCAGAGAAGTGAAATTTGGTATAACCTCTAAGGGGAACAACTTTGCATATCTATCAAAATGCACATCCACTTTAATTCAGCAATCCCAGTTGTAGGAATTTATCCTATAGAGATACTCAATGTGAGAAATATAATATGTAAGATATTCATTTTAGCCTCGTTTGTAATAGAAAAAGGCCAATAATAGGGTCTGGTTAAATTAATTATGGAATAGTAAGCAATCATTAAAAAGGCTGATATAGATAGTCTCCAATATATTGTTTAATTTCTAAAAGTTAGGCAAAGGACAGTATGGTTGGTATGCTCTCATTTGCTTAAACATATACATATATGTTTATGTATATACATATACATATATAGCTATATATAGAGAGGGGTGCATGCATATTTACAGAGTATTTCAAGAATCTATGGAAGAAATTGTAACATTGATTGTCTCTGGATAGACTGGTCAACTGGGGACAGGGATGGGAAAGAGACTAACTTTTCACCATATACCCTTTATACCTTCTAAATGTTAAACTCTGTGCATATATCATCTATTTCAAATAATAACAATGGTAGCAACCTAGTTTGCATTTTGACAAAGAGTAAAGTTCATTATAATTGAGAACAGAGAGCCAAGAATAAGTCTTCCCCAATGAACACCTTTGTAACGCCTGCAGGCCATGCACTAAGAGAATCACATGAATCCTAACGCCCTGCCTCTTGATTGCTACAGTTTGCAACGTTCTTGGCTTGTGCTGACTGGTTGTAAGCTACATTCAGAAGTCATGATTCCTGCATCTCGGTGCTTCTCCTGTTTGTGTTGCAACGCCTTTGAATATGATAAATATTACAAAGACTAAGCAATTTAAAAATACTTTATCTCTAAATGATTAACTGTTGCAGTAGAGTAACCAGAGCTTCCTAGCTGGAGAGATAAGCATGGTTAAGAGGTCTTTCTTCAGAGAGAAAACCTGAAGTTCACGAGCTACATGTGGCAAATTGTGGTTGGTGTTACTCATTGCTTCATTACCACCCTGAACTGTCCAGAAGGAGATAGACTTGAACATCAGAAAGAAGACTAAACTTAGTTGAGATGCCAGCTATTAAATTATTTTTATGATATATTTAGTTTTAGAAACAAGGTAGGAATGGATTTGTTACTACTATATCTAAGTGAGAGGAGGCGAGTCTTCTAAAGGCCTTTAAAGTCATAAACCAAACTTACAGAGGTGTTTTTGAGATCCTTTTATCCTTCTTTTAGCTAATGAATATAAGTCATGCATTAGTGCTAACTGCTGTCAATGCATTATGAACCATCAAGATTCTAAGCATATAGAAAGGTAATTCTCTGGCTGGGTATGGTGGCTCACACCTGTAATCCTAGCACTTTGGGAAGCGAGGTGGGTGGATCACCTGAGTTCAGGAGTTTGAGGGCAACCTAGCCAACATAGTGAAACCCCGTCCCTACTAAAAATACAAAAATAAGCCTGGTGTGGCAGCATGCACCTGTAAACCCAGCTACTCGGGAGGCTGAGGCAGGAGAATTGCTTGAATCCAGGTAACAGAGGTTGCATGAGCCAAGATCGCGCCACTGCACTCCAGCCTGGGAAACAGAGTGAGACCCTGTCTCAAAAAAAAAAAAACAAAAAACCAAATTCTTTGTAAGAAGCATCTTCAATTTATTGCTGATTTGTTCTCTGAGTTAGTGTATGTGTATACATTGGGAGGAAAAGAGTGAGAGAAAGAAAAGAAAAAGAAAGATTTATTTTAGTTCTGAAATTCTCCAAATTTATGAAATTGGTAGTCTGAATAGGAACCATATGGTCAATTCAAACTAAAACTCCCTTGACCTCTTCATCCCACCCATTGCTTATCACCTCCTACTTCCTTAAGACTAACTAGAGAGAGAAGATAGTGGAAAATAGTGCCATTCTTATAAAAATATTCTGGCATAGCACTTTTTGTGCATAAGACAATTGCACGAAAGTATACCTAGGTCAAGGAACCATCACAAAGTAACCACCATGTAACCACCAGTCAGATAAAGAAACAGGATGTTGGTGTGACCTTTATCCTATTGCTTCTTTCCTTTCCTTACCTTTTAAACAGCCTGAGTTTTAGCAATAATCAAAATATACTACTGAATTGCATCTGTCTTTTCTGTATGGGACATTTTATATTGTATACCCATTTCTTTTTTTTTTTTTTTTCTTTTTTTTGAGACAGAGTCTCACTCAGTCACCAGGCGCCAGGCTGGAGTGCAGTGGCGCGACCTTGGCTCACTGCAACCTCCGCTGCCCGGGTTCAAGCATTCTCCTGCCTCAGCCTCCCGAGTAGCTGGGACTACAGGCGCGCGCCACCACGCCCAGCTAATTTTTTTTGTATTTTTAGTAGAGACGGGGTTTCACCATGTTGACCAGGACGGTCTCGATCTCTTGACCTCGTGATCCGACCGCCTCGGCCTCCCAAAGTGCTGGGATTACAGGCGTGAGCCACCGCGCCCGGCCTTCTTTTAAAATTTAAAAAAAAAATTTGTTTAATAGAGACGGGGGTTTCACTATGTTGCCCAGGCTGTTCCCAAAACTCCTGGCTCAAGCAATCCACCTGCCTCAGCCTCCCAAAGTGCTGGGATTACAGGTGTGAGCCACCGTGCCCAGCCCCCATTGTATACCCATTTCTTAAGCATCAGCTCTAAGCCAACTCCTTCCAACCACGCATAAGTATTTAAAACCAATGTGAGCACTTGTATTAAAAAAATAAAAATAGTTACATTGTATGACAAAAAAAAGGATGACATGGAATAATCTCCAATATACTGTTAATTTCTAAAAGTTAGGCAAAGAAGGTAGTTAGTCTGAATGATTCCAGCAGTTAAGAACTCCCAAAATGAATGCATGTAGCTGAGTCTGAGTGTTGGAGGCCTATTGGTGTAACTGAGGGTTCTCCAAATTAACTTACGTTTGAATACAATGTTTGCTAAAGCATGGGCAATAAAAATGTGCTCATTTAAAGCCAGTTTAATCATATACATGTATATATGAGATTAAAATTTGGGGCGGGAGATTTGGTAGGGTAAATAAAAAGAACAGAGATACTTAATGATGTTATCGAGCCTACCACCAGACTTCTTGTTATGTGAATTCATAAAATAAATAATTGCTTAAATTTCTGTTAATAGTTTTTTTTTTTTTTTTTTTTTTAACTTACAGCTAAATGCTTTCTAACCTGTCTTATTAGGAAACTGTTCCTGGATGGTAAGATCACTTGTTCCCTGTTTCTAACCCTCATCTCTTACTCATTTTTCAATGCAGTTTGGTTTTTGCCTTCACTGGTATCCTGAAATTGTTCATGCCAGTAGCACTCATGACCACTCTGCTTTGCCTGAGGGACACTTTTCAGCCTTTAGTCTTATTAGACATGTTTTTAGTTAGCCATCCCCTCCTTCTCAAAATGTTCTCTCCCCTTGGCCTTCATTACATCCTGATTTGTAACTAAACATCTCCCCCTTTCTTTAGTTAAATGCTTGATCTCTGTTGTCTATAAACTTCATGAAGGCAGGGCCATGTCTGTCTTGTTCACCACTGCTCTTTCAGTGCCTGGCCTATAGTGAGTATTCAACAAACATGTGTAGACTAATGAATACTAAGGAAAGCAATTACTCATGGAACTTAAAATACAGTAAAGGCATAAGTAGATGTTCTGTAGACTGTGCTTGGTTGGTGGCAGACCTGGGAAAAGCAGGTCTTGTGATTTTTAGCCCAGTAGCTTTTGTATCACCCCACCACTTCTGTGCTTCATGGCATGCTAATATTTCCAAAAACTTTTCCTGGAGAAAATACAACTAAATAATGTGTTACCCTTTTATCATTCATATTGCAGCTTTCCATATTTGTTATGAATTTTTCCCCACACCTTCATTTGCTGGTGGCTTCGTTCCTCAACGAGTAGTGGTGGGTGGTGGGGCCTAGTGGGAGGTATCTCAGTCATGGTCTTTCTCATTAATGTCTTTCTCTCAAGAATGGGTTAACTATTGCAGGATGTCAGCCCCCTTTTCTCTTTTGCAAGCATGCCCTCTCACCAATTCTGCTTTTCTGCCATGCTATGACACAGCACGAGGCCCTCACCCTATGCAACCACCAGGTCTTGAACTTCACAGCCTCCAGAATCATGAGCTAAAATAAACCTCTTTCCTTTATAAATTACCCAGACCCATGCATTGTGTTATAGCAACAGAAAACAAACTAAATACACTACTTCTATTCTAATTCATTAATGACAGCAGCATAAATAAAAATAGGGTGATATTTATATTTTTATATGAAGATTCATCAGAAGAAGGATATAATTAATTTGATTTTTGGTGCTCTGCTTTCCTGGGACTTTGGCTAAAGAATGCTATTTGTGTAGCCAAAAATTTCTTCCTTTCACAACTGCTGTGTTTCCTGATAATATCAACCTTTCCTTTGGTTCAATTAAAATATGCACAAAACCCTCTCAGTAAAATTCCAGAATCTCGTCTGTCTGCTATTTAATGTCCCACTTGGTATACTTTAAAATGTTTTTTCTGTCATTCTTCCTTATAAGTAGAAAAGAAGAAAGACACAGATTAGTTAGGATGTGAACATTAGCAACATAACACCACCCATAAATGTTTTGATAATGTGTTGCCTAGAAACTGTTTTTGCAGTTCCAAAAAGCTTTCCTCACTCAAGGGAAGAAAGTGCCTATCATTCATCATCACATTCTTGAGACTGATTTTCTGAGCTGTAGACACGGACTTCTGCACCTCACCAGAGTGTTTTCAAGTATGCTGGCTGTTTGCTGTTCATGGCTGACACTAACGCTGGACCCATTCCTTTGAGGCCTCTCTCCGTGTATGTTCCACTTTTCAGAAGCTGTGCTTTTAGTTGGGCCCTTTTAAGTCAAGGTTCTCACCCAAGAACTGGCCAGCAAGCCATCAGGAGCCGAGAGCTTTGGGAACTGGTCTTTCATTCTCTCTGTTTCTCTCTGTGTCTCCCTCCTTCTCGGGAGCTCTCATTGCCCTCTTGGCTTTATGGCTTCTATTTCTATCCATCTTTTCAGCTTCAGCTTTTAGTAGTAATCAGTTTTTCCTATGATGGTTCACAATCCAAATTCCCACGGAAGAAATCTGGTTAACTCCTCTCATCTTTCCATGGCCAAGTTGTGTTGAAGGTCATAGTCAGCGGATGAATTGGCTGGTGCCAAACCTGACAACCAGCTGGGTATGAGTGGGGGTGCTGGGGTAACCTACAAAACCTAATAGCACTTAACATACAAAAAAAGAGAGAACAAGGGCAACTTCTTAAGGAAATCGGGGTAACTTCTTTATACTCTGGGTAAGATTTCTTTAAAATTTTAACATTCATCTGAATGGTCTATTTTTTACTTTCATTATTGCTTCTTGATATTATAGTATCCAAAAAAGAGTCTAAACCTATTTCACAGAGGAGGAGCCCAGAGATGGCATGTAATTATCCTAAGGTCATGGGGTTATAGAATGGTAGAGAATTAGAAGCAGATATCCCAATTCCCAGCCAAAAAAGCAAGATATTCCAAATTCCTAGCACTAACATGAACTGGACTAGAGAGCCTAGATAATATTCCCAATAATTAGGAAATTTGTTTATTATATTTCTTTCTTTTCTCATGTAAGAGGATACACCAAAGAAAAATTAACACGTGAAAAGTTCTAATATGTAACTACTGTTATAAAACATTTAAAATGTAAATTTGGTAACTTTTCAAAACATACAAGTTAAGAAATCATTTTAAACTTTACTCAAATTACAGAATCTTATGCTTCACATTTGGTTTTTTTAATGCTTAGGAAAAGTTCTATAAATGTATAACAAATGTACGTGTGTATAAATTAATTATAAATGATAAACCACTGTTTACAAAAAAATGGATTTATTCAGTCGACTACACCCAAATGATTTCAAAAAGTATATCAAAGAATTATTTCTAAATGAATTTTTTTTTTCTTGCTGTACATAGTGCTAAGGACAATCTGTCAGCTCTGAAACTTGTGTTTGACCTGCTTTGTCGAATGCTTTGTGAAATGATATTCAGAACGGCACCATGTGATGTCAACTTGCATTAATCCTTTCCCAAAGAGAGGTGTTCAGTATTCAAACTGTGTTTGTACTGGCACAATCTATTTATGTTTTCAGCTTCATTTCCAAAAGTTTACAAGTACCGCTTCCTTTAGAAGACTCTGTTTTTTCTTGCAATTTCTCTTCTAAAACAACCTTTAAAAGGACAATAATAATGTCCTATAAAGCTCCTTTCAGGGAAGTCATTAAGAAAAGGATAAATATTTCAGAGAATTGAATTAAAACGTTGGCTACATGTCAATGTTAAATTTTACTATTTTTATCACAGATATATCATGAAAAATTAAAAAGATCATTTATTCATCTAAGGAAAGATTTCTCAGTGAAGTAAATCCATCGACAATATTTTATATGTTTTTATGTGAAAGATAATTTATTAATTTGTTTTTGGCTGTCAAGAACCACATGCATTTGTTACTAAAATTATTAAATGTCCTTTAATTCAGTTATAGTAATGATTGTATGTATTAACAAACACCTATATGTTTTGCCTATTGGGTAATGTGGGGTAATAAAAAAAAATTCATTTCAAATTTCTTCATTTAAAAGAACAATATAAATCATTTATCTATTATTAAGTCTTGCTTAGAAAACACTTAACAGAAAGGTATCTTTAAGATTCTAAATCTAGACTTTGATGATTTTGAAATAAATTCCTGGTTTCCTCGATTCCCCTGGAAACCAATTACAATAATTTCAAAGACAGTCATTAGCAACTCAAATTCAGTTGACAGCTAAAGGTCTTTTTTAAGTTTTGTCCTTTCCACTTTTTTTTCTGAAGCCGGTTTCTGGTTGGTTCAGTCAATACCAAAGGCTCTTGTATGATGACTGCCGGGTAATTTTTGCCTAATAGCTCAACTTCCACTTGTTGTCCCACTTCACTTAGTTCTATAGGGACATATGCGAAAGCCAGACTCTTCTGGATGCTGTAGCTATAGCTTCCAGATGTCGTGTTGCCAACCACCTGGAAAACAAGACCCAACAGTCCTCAGCGTCTCAGTCACAGCTCTGTGCTCCTCATCTCTGGGTGGAAAAAAAACTAAAATACAGATTCAACTTGCAAAATGGAAGTTTTATGAAATGGTGTCTGGTGGGACAACGCCAGAGACACAGGAGGAAAACATCACATTTTGAGAAGATTAATGAAAGTTTACAAATTATGAAAAGTAATTCTCAAGGTACACATCTGTATTACTCTGAAATTTCTCTTTTTAAAAATAGTAATACTTAGTTTAGGCCAGGAGTGGTGGTTCATGCCTGTAATCCTAGCACTTGGGGAGGCCGAGGTGGTTGGATCATTTAAGGTCAGGAGTTCGAGACCAGCCTGGCCAAAATGTTGAAACCCCATCTCTACTAAAATACTAAAATTAGTTGGGCTTAGTGGTGTGTGCCTGTAATTCCAGCTACTCAGGAGGCTGAGGCAGAAGAAACGCTTGAACTCCGGAGGCAGAGGCTGCAGTGAGCCGAGATCTGGCCACTGCACTCCAGCCTGGGTGACAGAGTGAGACTGTCTCAAAAAAAGAAGTCTAAAGTTACTGGAAATCAGGTCTAAAGAAAAGAAAGAAAAAGAAGGAAAAGCAGAAAATACAGAAAACTGTCATCAAAACATTACATGGAACAGAAGACAACAAAAGAAAAACATGATATATAGCCCTGCTCAAAATGGCCTCTCCTGGCCACACAACATTGCACTAATCCTTACAGTCCTGCTGTCTGGCACAGTGGACTGCTCATAGCCGGAGCTCAAGACTGGTGATCATTCAGCTGCCTCAGCAAAGAGCACGCTACAATTAAGAATCATACTACAGCCCTTTATAGTATTTTAGATGCTAACATATTCATGACTTTAATTGCAGACTCCTATCTCTGTAGTCCCAGTTTTTAATTCTCTCTTTGAAACCCCAAATCAGAAGCTCTCCATACGATTTCTAAACTTATTGTGAAAACTGGTTGATTGAAAATAAAAACAACAAATGTGAATACATTCATTAGTAAAAGCTTCTCCCTGGCTGATTATTAACTGCCAAGGTATTACACATGCTTTAAAATTGCTTTTCTCCTTTAGATCATAGTTTAGTGAAACAGGCAGGGATTAGGGTCAGAGAGATTAGAGTTTTAATCATTGCTTTTTTTTTCTGGCATGGAAGGAGATCACTGACAGTCCATGTTTATTGCTTTATATTATGAGAATTAGACAAAGAAGCAGAGACTAGAAAATCACTTTTGAAAATTTCACAATCACCATTTTGCAACAGAAATCGAGGCATAATATTTATGCTAACAAATACATTGGAAGAATTGTCACCTCAGCACATAACTGCAGGTGGATACTCCTGGATTTTCACTTAATCCATTACTCAGTGATGAACATTTTTTGTTTTCTTCCAAAGCCTTAGATAATTCTTCAGGTGAATGTGTGTTGTTCTTCTCCACTTGTATGTTTCTGGCACAGTTATGTTTAAAGTGAGCTGGACCTACAGAATCCCCCCCCCCATACCAGCGCGACACTACCACCATGATATTCTTCACATTTAAAATCTCCATGAAATGAAAATGCCCATCAGCTGCTGTTTCCACATCATCCTCACAATCCCGTAGGAAGGTCTGTTTATCCTTACAATAATCTGTAGGCACAGATGTTGTGGGTGGTCCTAGCTATTTTCTTTTTCTCATACAATTTGGAAAGAAACATTTTCACCTGTTTGGGACAAAATACTGGAGCCAAGTCTGCCTGCAAAGTACTTCTTTGGTCTGTAACGGGAATGCCATGATCAATCAGAGATAATTCTATTTCTGTTTGATTTTCACTGATATCAAAATGCAATGCTTTCCCCGAACTTTCTGACTGACCTGCAAAAATGAGATCATCTTCACATTCAACATCTTCCTCTTCAGCTTCCTTCTTTACATCTGAGCCTGTCATCTGAGATTTTTGTATTGGAACATCTCTTATTTTCTCCACTTACAGGTAAAGAATACTTTCACCAATATTCTGTCATTTTCTCATTCAATATTTTGGGAGGAAAAGAAACTAGCCTGGATCCCAGGGACACAAAGAGGGTACTTTCGCTGAACCAAATGGGGTGGCCACATATATATGTCCTCAAGGCTCTCCAATAAATGGACAAGTTCTTGTCCTTTAAGCCAATGAGCATGCAACTGATAGACAGGCGGAGCTATACCTGGGTACCCATTTGGTAGCATCACTTGCAAGTAAAGTGGCCTTTTGGGGTCATTTATATCGTCGCTAATTCCAATACAAAATATTTTGGCACAGTCATCAACGACACACCATTCCTCACCACCAATGGCTGCCATTGCTTCAGTTTTCTCATTCTGTCTTTGGTCACTTTCTGCATCCCCCTCAGTCCTCAGTTATGTGGCCCTGGGAGCAGCTCTGTGGCTGTGCATAATCATTGCTTCTTTTTTTTTTTTTTTTTGAGACAGAGTCTCGATCTGTTGCCCCGGCTTGAGCGCAGAGGCACAATCTTGGCTCACTGCAACCTCTGCCTCCCGGGTTCAAGCGATTCTCCTGCCTCAGCCTCCTGAGTAGCTGGGACTACAGGTGCGCACCACCACGCCCCGCTGATTTTTGTATTTTTAGTAGAGACGGGGTTTCACCGTGTTGGCCAGGCTGGTCTTGAACTCCTGACCTCAAGTGATTTGCCCACCTCAGCTTCCCAAAGTGCTGGGATTACAGGTATAAGCCACCACACCCAGCTTAATCATTGCTTTTTGAAAGACTTTCTTGGTAAACTTGGTTTCATTTCCCCATCTGTAAGAGAGAAATTTTGGTTTGGAGCCCTGGGGGAGTTAACCTGGTTTGCCTGAACATCTTCAGAAAACAGGAAGAGACCTGCACTAGTCTCAGGGTATGATCCCTGATTCCCCTGATAGTGGGTCAAAAGCCTGCAATCCCTCTTAGGAGACTACATGCACCATTTCCTCAGCCCTTCTCGTCTCCCAGCATCCCAGCAGTGATTTCTTTTGCAGTCATTCTGCATTAATTACCTAAAAAAATAGAGTCCTTATTTATGAGTGCTATTTTAAAAATTTGCTTTGCTTTCTGCTAGAATTTACTTTCATTTCTACTTTAATTTCTCTCTAATCCAGGGGTTAGAAGCCCAGGGTATTTCAGAAGTCTGGCCTTTCCTTTTACCTTATTACTGAATCTCCAGGGAAATGTTTTCCCTTGCATAAATTTTAAATTATTCTACCTAAAACCTTCCAGGTTCAATTAGATCCATTCCGTCTTTAGTTCAGTGAACTGTGAGAACAACCTGTCCCCATCCTCTGCCTAGCAAATTGTCATTCTTTGTTAAAACAAACATTGACCTTCTTTTACCAGTGTGAATAATTCTCATTTATTTTTAGCCTTTTCTCATTCTTCTCTCAAATTATGAGAAGTCTCTAACTGATTTCCAGAAGATAACATGGCAAATGGCCTTTGAAGGAAGTTAACATAATTTACATTTGATAATCTATTGTATTTTTCTTTGACTGTCCCTGTGTGTTTTAGTTTACAAATAATAAAAAGAAAACCTTCTAAGCTCTCCAAATCTCTCCACAAATCCCCAGGCTGCAGCTCCAGCTTCAGTTCCAGCTCAGGCTCCCAAAGGTGCCCAGGCCCCTACAAAGTTCAGAGTAGATATCTCTGTCTGCCAATGTGAGGACAGAAGGACTTGTGTGACCCCCCCAGGGCTGCCATCTGCATGGGGCTGGGGTCCTCCTGTGCTATTTGTACAAATAAACCTGAGGCAGGAAAAAAAAAAAACAAAAAACTTTCTTCCAAGCTAAGCATCTTTTATAACTTAGCCACCCAATATAATGAAAGCCTTTCTCAGGACCATCTTTATGCCTTTATTTAAAAAAATTAAACCTCATTTAAAGTTATAATCCCTTTCTCCAGCACTGCCCAGCTCCCAGTTGGACTTGACCTTTCCCCAAGGCATTCACGACCATCTGACAGGCAATATACTTTATTTATTTTGTCCATCATCTATCTCTCCCTCCCCTGGAATGTACACTCCATGAGGTCAGTGTTTTGTTCACTGCTATATCCCCAGTGCCTAGAATATCACTGGCATATAGTAGACACTAAAAAAAAAAAAAAAGTCAATAAACGAATACATTTGTACCCTATCTCCAGCACTGGAAATGCTTGCAAGAATAAAATACTAAATACCAAAAGCAACGCAAGTCAAGACAAAGCCTGAAAATAAAAAGCAAACATTTTTTCATATCAATCCAGAGTAAAGGAGATCCAAGAGGGCCTCTGAAAAAGGACAAAAAAGAAGACCATCTGCATGATAAAATGATGACCCTACTAAGCATCAAAGAGCAGGCAAACTCATATTAGGAAATCCAAGAGATATAATCCTATAACTGGATCAGCAGCTTTATAAGCAGATGGCAAGGAAAGATTAACAATATAGCATGTAAAATGCAGTATACGCATAGGGCAAAGGAAAAAAGCTTTAAAAACCCTGAAAACCCAAAGGAGCTTGGGTTTTCAGGGTTTTAAAACTAATGTCGGTATCATCATATTTAAGGTAGCAAAAAATCAGCTGACTGTGGATGACGTGGGAATACAGACTATTACAGCATAATATCTCTTTCATTCCATGCTGAGTAAAACAGAAGGTTGGTGGAAGGGTAAGTGCAGACTGTATTAGGAAGTACTGAGAAAACTGGGAATAGAATGAAAAATACAAAACAAAGGAAAGATGAGGTGGAGGGAAATGTAATGACAAGAAGATGTTATCTCATTTAATGGCTTCATTTTACAGATGAGAAAACTGAGGCCCAGAGATCAGCTCAGGATCATGTCCAATAGTTAATTAATGGCAGAGCTGGTTATAAGTAGAAGGCATGTAAATTGTGGCCAAATATGAATTGGAGAAAGAATAAATATTAAGCAAAGACAGCTGAACCAGAGATACAGAACAGAAAGAGAAAGAAGAGACAGGGGAGAAAGTTAGGAACAGTTCAAACAGAAGGGCTAACTCAGCCCAATTTAAGAAGGAAGTGGAGGTTGGCCTATCCAGTCTGACAGAAAGGTGAAGGTGCTTGCGATCTGAGAAAAGTCAGTCGGCTTCACAGACTCTAATAACATCCATATTCAGATGCACAAGAACTGTGGGCATAGAATTAAATTCTTAAGACCGGGGGTGATGGCTCACACCTGTAATCCCAGCACTCTGGGAGGCCAAGGTGGTTGGATCACCTGAGATCAAGAGTTCAAGACTAGCCTGGCCAACATGGAGAAACCCTGTCTCTACTAAAAATACAAAAATTAGCCGGGTGTGGTGGCACGTGCCTGTAGTCCCAGCTGCTCTGGAGGCTGAGGCAGGAGAACACTGGAACCCAGGAACTGGAGGTTGCAGTGAGCCAGGATCACGCCACTGCGCTCCAGCCTGGGTGACAGAGTAAGGCTCTGTCTCAAAAAAAATAAAAAATAAAAAATAAAAATAAAATAAAATTCTTAAGAAACTACAAAAAAATTAAATTCTTAAGGGACATCAGCAGAGACAGAAAGAGATCAAATTGAAGTGTACAACATGCCTTAGAAGAAAGGGCCAGAAATTCAAAGTCGGAAACTACACCTGGGTTGGAAATCAGTTCTATCAATCACTAGCCATGTAACCTCCAGCAAGTTACTTAACCCTTCTGAGCCCCTCAAAGCCTCATCGTTAAAATGGAAATGCTCATACATATCTGGCAGGCATGCTGTAAAGTTAAATGGGAGAGCACATGAAAAATATCTGGTATACAATAAGAACTCAGTAGATGATAGTTCTATGTCAAGTTGACCCATGCTTTAGCCCCAAAGGCTGTGATTTGACATCACTGGCTTTCTTCACTTCTAGCACTCTGTGTGTTACTGATGAGATGGAGACAATGGAAACAAATGCCAAGTAGGCTGCCTTGAATAAGAAAAAAACCCGGGCACAGAAGCTCTGAGTCTTGGGTAATGGCCCAGCTGACCCCGTTCACTGAGGAATAGCTGTTTACATGAGGTTTGAAGGTCCCATTCCCTCCCCCTGGTCTAAGCTGGGTGTGCCACACATGCCTGTTAACAACAGGCAAAACACACCCAGTTCGAACCAAATTGGGTTTTACAAATAGTAATAAAAAATGGAGAAAATAACTGAATGAAGAAAGCTTGGCGAAAAAAATGGAGAAAATCAAATCCCATCGATCAGTTATCTGACTAACCCTGGTTTTACTGAATACAAATAGAAAGAATGAAAAGTAACATTCCAAAATGAGAAAGTAATTTTACTCTTCCTTAAGAACCAAATGGTTTCCACTTTTCACTTTACTTTCTAAGGTTCTACCCTCTATTGTCATAGATGCTTTCATTTGGATTTTTTCCCTGCTAATATGCTAATATGCTAATATGCTAATTGTCTCCTTCTGAAAGATCCATAAAAAGCTAAATCAGAATGCCAAATTTGTTATAAAATCTGTCTTTTGCATTTACACACATGGATGTGGTGAGCAAATAGATCATTTTACCCTCTAAATCATACCCTCTTCATTATCCAGTGTATTTCAAGCCTTCGGGTTTATTTTCTTTAGAGTATATAGAATTTTACATTTTCCAAAAATGAGCAGCATTTCATTTTCCTTTCAGTTAATTGCGTTCTGATTTTTTAATGTCAGCTCAGAAATCAAAAGTGTGTCATCCCTTCAATAAATAATTAATAGCAAAACGGTTTAAGAGGAAACAGGAACAAGGGGAGTTTCTGTTGCAGAAGATGCCACAGACCCTGGCAGTGAGGTTCTCAGCACTCACCTTGCCATTGTACCAGATGCTTTCATTTCCCTCCGGATCAACATCATCCGTTGCCAAGGTGAGGCACACCAGTCTTCGTTTCAGCCCCTTGGCTTTAATCTGTTTCAGTGCTTGCTTTCCTATGAAGTCTGCTGGCTGCAGGAATCGAAGATAATGATGATGAATGAATGCTCAGACACTGTGACAAGGTTAGAGATGCAAGCATTTAAATTTGTCTTTGCTATTTTCTCGCCAATTACACATTAAATAAAAATACAGATTGGATCAAATGTCTAGACAAATATTTCTGGGTCCTCAAATGACAGTATCAGCCACCTATTCCTTCAGAATATGTCAGACTCAACGGTAACAACTTGTGATGACAATTTACCAGAACCACCTAGGCAGAAAAACATAAAGCATGTTGCAATGGTGGATTATAAGTGACCCTTGTGTCTAATAGGTCTGGACAGTGGTATGGGCTGTCAGTAAGCAGTGTGCGACTCAATTTCTACCTATAGGAAGTCTTCTACAAGAAGAAAATTCACTTTTTTGAAACATGATGTTAAAATAACCCCAAAATGCAGTAATTTTTTTCCTTCTTCAGAATAAGGTCACTGGAATGTGTTTACCTATTGGGTTTCATTCATTAGCCCATTCTGGAAACATTTATTGAGCCCCTACTATGTGTGAGGCATAATGCTAGGCCCCGTGTGGGTAACGAAATGAGTTAGACACAGACATTTTTATCAAAGAATTTATTCTCCAATAGTGTGCTTTTCAACCTGTTTTTTTCCTTCTTCCATGCAACACATGACAGATTACATTCCTATTCCTAATACACTCCCATGGGCACACTCAGGGTTACTCCCAGTGCAATCAATGCAAGGGAATGAGAGTGACATTGTTATAGGGATAACCTTGAATTCATTCTTATGTGTTAAATTTAAAAAGTAGGAATCAGGCAAACTGGAAGACTTCACACTTATTGGTAATACACCTTAATACACCCTACCTGTGAATAGGACACACAAGTGAGCAATGACTCCTCAGTGGAGACACTTAGCTAATAAGGGAGATAGAATTCTACTCAACCAAATGCCAGGAGACACATGGTAAGTGTGATAAACTAGGCAGAGGTGAAGAGAGAGCACTGAGAGAGAGAGTGCCCTGGAGGGAAGGCTGACATCCGTGGGGAGGTTAGGGTGAGACTTCTACATACTCTGCCTAGACAAGCATCTCTTCTATGTGAGGGAAAGGAAATTTGTGATATATAAATCATATCTATGGTGAATGAGATTTAATCAGAGATCACAATGTGGAAAACAAGATTCTCAAAACAGTTCCCACAGTCTACTCTTTGAAAGCAAAGAAAAGAAACAACCAAAAACTTTTATTTCTTCACTGGCAATAAAAAAAAGAGAATATTTCATGCCAAAGATGTCCTCCACCACTAACATTTAGGATGTACACAGTTCTTTCTGCACATGAAACATTAAGGAGTGAGTGTAATAAATCCCCTTAACCTCCAGAGAAGCAGCAGCAGGTCCTCACACACCCTCACCTGAGACACCCCCCTAGGTAATTCCTTTCCTAGTTTAGAGCTTCTAGGATGAACCACAATGAAATAAGATTTCTATGGACAATCCAACTTTAAAATGCTGACCTGCACAGGAAGTTAAAGAAAGTTTCCATTAGCAGAGGTTAAAATAATGTGCAAAATGAACATCCAATTCTCTCTCCTTCCCCAGGGTGATACAAATGGTAAAAACCAACTATAAAGCTTTATTATGAAGCCAGAACATGAAAATGTAAAGAAGATTGGAACCTGTGTTATTTAATATAGGACTAATGGGGGCAGGAGTCACGGGAAGAGCTTGATTCATTTGAATTCATATACAGGATAAATTCATGATAACAAAAGTCATAACAAACCAAAGTTCACTATAGCTGACCCTTGAACACCACCACTTTAAACTGCAGAGGTCCACTTATATGTGGATTTTTTTTCAACCAAACACAAATAGAAAATACAGTATTCATGGGATTTGAAACCCATGTATATGGAGGGGCTGCCTTTTTGTATACATGGGTTGGTGGTTCTTGAGTATACTCACATTTTGGTATGTGTGGGGGTTCTGGAACCAATCCCCCAAATTCACAGAGGGATGACCGTGTAGCTAAGAAATAATTCTATAACAGCAAAAATTTTGTTTTGCTCTTTTAAAGAGGAGACTTGCAATCATAGAACAATGATGACAAAGGGTGCTTTTTAGAGTTCTTGTCTACATAGTAATCAGTAACTATACTGAAAAGTTTTATGCCTTATTGTGTGGAGAAGCCGTTAAACAATACTCAGTGACCAATGCATCGTGCAGTGTGATTTGTGGAATGCCAGCAGATCTGACATTATTTCCTCACCTACTGTCATGAAATCTGAATCTTTATCCTTAGAGATTCATTTACCTCTTGAAGGTTTTTAATCTTCCTGAGTCCTCTATTAAATAATTTTCTTTCAATTATTTATTCAAGCGTTGTTAAGCCCCTGCTGAATATCAGATACTGTGTTAGGCAGAGGGCAATCGGAGCTTCAGAGAACATGGTCTTGGGCCCAGTACTGAAATTATTACATCTCCTCAATGTTTTAACTTTTTGCAGGAAAAAAAGAACAATTTGAGATTATTGGAAACATAGCAGAACATGACACATAACAGCATACCAATCCGCAATATAAATTTTGAAATATGACTCACGGTTGTTTCTGTGTGTTCTAGGGTGTAAAAATCAGAAAAGTTTTGTAAATCTAAAACAAAGAATATCTAATGTGTGGAGGCAGAAATGCAAACAAACAGAAGCTGTGATACAGTATGACCCAATTCCACCTGGGATGGGAGAGTGGGGGATCAGGACAACATTCTTTGAGTTTTGAAAGATGAGTAGGTTTCACAACAACTACTGTCTGTACAGCCTTTCCCCAAAGTGTCTGTATTTACATTATAATTTGATCTACACAAAAACACCCCACAGATGCTGGGTTTGGAGTCTAAGAGCAGTGCATTAACTCAGTCAAAGACAGGCAATGAACGAACTGGTTAAGGACCAAGATCTCAGGAGTCCTAGCCCTGTTGGTTTAGCCTACTGCGAACAGCCTTAATGGAGCCACTTAAATCAGTATCTGCCACACCGCTGGTGGGGGATGTGGTGGAAGCTGGCCGTGACCAGCTGGGGGTGCTGGATGAGAGCTATCGGGGCAGAGCTAGGCGAGGGATGAAGTGGTAGAAAGGGAGACTAACTCTACCTTTGTCAAATTCACAATTTTACCAAAGCCTAAGAGGGAACATCAGGTATTAGTTAACCATGAGGGAAACAGGAAAGGTAGCAGGTGAGCAGGCAAAAACTTTCTCTGGAAAAAAAAATTGGAGTAAGTACATTCGGTTTTAAAAAATAAAATAGTAATAAGTAATATTTACAATTTCTTAGGCCCTTGCTATGTGTCACATACTAAAATGATGGCTTTGCATTCACGAGCTCATTTAATCCTCATGACAACCCTTTAAGATGGATATTTTGATCCCCCAATTTGTGAAAGACTAAACTGAGTCTCAGTTACATGACAAGATAAACCTGTATGTTTAGATTTTATCCATATTTTTTTAAATGCCTGCGCCTGGAGTCTGTCATTAGAAAGCACAGATGATATAAATACTCTAAATAAAGAATGTTTCTTTTAATTTTTTTCTAGGTGGCCTGAACCTATTTTGAACGACATTTATCACAGAATAATATTTGTGTACTATGTGAAAGTATTTGAAAACATTCTGAATGTTAATGCAGTTTGATATCTGTATTTGTATATCCCTAAATTAGGAGGTGGTCTTGTCAGTAATTTCATCCTCAGATGTGAAATAAAACATGTCTGACATGTTTTATTCTAACTAACAAAAACAACAAAAATCTCATTGAAAGTAAGGAACACTTACTTTCTTTTTGCTTTTCTATTTTTTGAGATGGAATCTCTCTTGTCACCCAGCCTGGAGTGCAGTGGTCGCAATCTCAGCTCACTGCAGCCTCCCCTCCCGGGTTCAAGCAATTCCCTGCCTTAGCTTCCTGAGTAGCTAGGACCAGGCACACACCACCATGCCCTGTTAATGTTTGTATTTTTGGTAGAGACGGGGTTTCACCATGTTGGCCATGCTGGTCTCCAACTCCTGACCTCAGGTAATCTGTCCTGCTTGGCCTCCCGAAGTGCTGGGATTACAAGCATGAGCCACCACGCCCAAGTGGAACGCTTACTTTCAATAAGTGCTATAAGTACAGACAGGAAACAGCACCTGCCCACTGGCACAATCCCCCTGTCTCAAACTAACAAGGCTTCTTCTGACTTAGGTAGATTTTTTTAAGTAAAGTGATAGCATTTCATTTTTATTTTACTTGGCTTTGCTCCTAAGATTATAGATTTTACTGTACTATATAATTACTAATTATAAATGAGAGGAAAATGTGTCTGAAAGTTAATGCTGTAATTAAAATCAGTGCTTTCAGGATGACACAAAAACGGAAATGTATTTCTTTAATAAGTCATTGCCAAATTAACTATATAAATAGCTATTAATATCTTTGAAAAACGTATAAATTTCTGGAGCACTGTGACTATAGCCTAAAAATAATCTTGGCTTGTGTTTTTAAAATTTATTAATTTTAAATAGCAATATGAGTTATTAAAACAGCCACCTGTAATACATACTAAATATAACATTTATCTATATGAAAACATTAAGTAGATTTTAAGTGAAAGACAATTACTCATCTCTCATTAGCTCTATTAAAAGCACCATACAACATATAAAGACATGTAAATGAAATAAAGTAAATCAGTATATTTTTGGTTGTATTCTTAAGGTAATGGAGAGCTCTCAGATGTGTAGTTAAAGCCAAATTTGACAGCTGCAGTGGTAGACAGGGTCTGATATGGAGACTCAGGCTAGTGGGCTATAAGAGACTGGGAGAGATTATGAAAATACAGTCTTGGACCTTTTCTTTCTATCTCTGTAGAGTCAAAAACCCATCAGAAAATCCAAATAAGTCATCGATTTTTTTATTGATTCTGTATCAATCAAAATCTGCTCATCTTTCAAAACTCAACTCAAGTAACTTCTCTAAACAATTGGTGATGACGGAATGCTGTCCCCAGCCCTACTTTGCCACCCCAGGTAGAAGTGGGTCATGTTCTTCCTGGAGCCCCCACTGTCCATACCTTTTATCATAGCTTCTGTTTGTTTGCATTTCTGCCTCCACACGTTAGAGATTCTTTGCTTTAAATTTACAAAACTTTTGTGACTTTTACACCCTCATAGAAAGTTCTAAAGACGTAAGGGAATCAGTGTAACATCCTCTGTCCCAGTAAAGGTTCCCTGGAAATCAGCCACAGCCCTGGTTGTGAGATCAGTCTCCTGTGTCTTACAGGTGTGGAAGGGCTGCAGAGACTCTTTGAGACCTTTCCCCCATTGTTTTGATCATCGGCTACTGTAAGTGGCAGAGTGGAGACAGAAATCCAGATGACAGGCTGCACCACTATCCCTCAATACTTTCCCGAAAAACTTCTCATTTAGAATGGACTTTGAATCATCATTTAAAACAATCTGGGTGGGAATCCCATTACAAAACCTGTGGTCATCACTCACCTACAGTCTATGTCAATCTGAACTTTCTTCAGTCAGTTGTGTAGTACGCTGTGCACCTGTGCATGCCTCAGGAAACTTACAATAAAGCTGTAAACTGGATTCATTCATTTGGGGGGACTGAATTCACTTAACACCCCCCACCCCCATAATAGACAAATTAAAGCATTATTCATTTCATATTTACAGAATTAGAATACAGGAGTCTTAAAGCAAGCAGGAAACTTAGTCCAAATTCATTTTTCACATGAGAAAACTAAAGCCCTACAAAATTATGGGTCTTGCCAGAAGTGACAAAGTGAGTTAGCACCAAACCTCAAACCTAGGCTTCTCGACTCTTGGTTCCTTTTCCACTATGCAAAGCTTCCTAATATTCCACATAAGTTTACAGTAACCACAATTTCAACATTTCCTTGATAGCGAAATGTTCAATTATTAGTTTAGCAACTAAAGTTGGTTATTATTGGCTAGAAAATGAATACTCCCTGTGTTAGTCTGCTGTTGCATTGCTTTAAAGAAATACCTGAGACTGGGCAATATATAAAGGAAAGAGATTTAATCAGCTCACAGTTCTGCAGGCTGTACAGGAAGCATGATGCTAGCATCTGCTTGGCTTCTGGGGAGGCCTTAGCAAGCAAAGTTAGAATCACGGTAGAAGGCAAAGGGGCAGTATCACTTCACATGGCCAAAGAAGGAGCAAGAGATAGAGTACAGAAAGGTGTTACATACTTTTATATGACCAGATCTTATAAGAACTCATTCACTAGCGTGAGGACAGTACCAAGGGGGATGGTGCTAAACCATTCATGAGAAATCTGTCCCCACGATCCAATCGCCTCTCATCAGGCTCCACCTCCAACATTGGGGATTACAATTCAACATGAGATTTGGTAGGGAAACAGATGCAAACTATAATATTACATCTCTGACCCCAAAATTTCACATCCTTCTCATGTTGCAAACTATAATCATGCCTTCCTAGAGTTCCCCAAAGTCTCAGCTCATTTCAGCATTAATTCAAATGTCCAAAGTCTAAAGTCTCACATGAAACAAGGCTAGTCCCTTCTGCCTATGAGCTTGTAAAATCAAAAACAAGTTAGTTACCTCTAAGATACAATGAGGATACAAGCACTGGGTAAATATCCCCATTCCAAAAAGGAAAAATTGGCCAAAAGAAAGGAGCTATAGGCCCCACAGAAGTCAGAAAGCCAGCAGAGAAGTCATTAAATCTTAAGGCTCCAAAATAATCTCCTTTGACTCCATATCTCACAACCAGGGCACACTGGTGTGAGGGGTGAGTTCCCAAAGCTTTGAGCAGTTATGCTTCTGTGGCTTTGCAGGGTTCAGCCCCCACAGCTGTTTTATGGGTTCGTGTTGAATACCTGTAGCTTTTGCAGGCTGAGGGTGTGAGCTGCTTGCAGGTTTACCATTCTAGGGTCTAGAGGATGGTGGTTCTCTTCTCACAGCTCCACTAGGCAGTGCCCCAGTGGGGACTCTGTGTGGGGGCTCTAACCCCACATTTCCCCTCCACACTGCACTAGGTAGAGGTTCTCCATGAGGGCTCCACCCTTGCAGCAGGCTTCTGCTTGGAAACCTAGGCATTTCCATACATCCTCTGAAATTTATGTGGAGGCTCCCAAGCCTCAACTCTTGTACTCTGTGCACCCACAGGCCTAATATCATGTGGAAGCTGCCAAGACTTATGGCTTGCACCCTCTGGAGCAGCAGCCCAAGCTTTACTAGGGCCCATTTGAGTCACAGCTAGAGCTGGAGCAGCTGGGATGCAGGGAGCAGCGTCCCAATGCTATGCAGGGCAGTGGGGCCCTGGGCCTGGACCACGAAACATTCATTCCTCCTAGGCCTCTGGGCCTGTGATGGTAGGGGTTGCTGTGAAGTTCTCTGAAATGCCTTTGAGACCTTTCCCCTATTGTTTTGGTGATCAGCACTTGGCTCCTTTTCACTTATGCAAATGTCTACAGCCTGCTTGAATTCCTCCCCAGAAAATGGGCTTTTCTTTTCTATCACATGGCCAGGCTGCCCATTTTCCAACCTTTTACACTCTGCTTCCCCTTTAAATATAAGTTCCAACTTCAGGTCATTTCTTTGCTCACACATATGAGCACTGGCTGTCAGAAGTAGCTAGGCCACATCTTGAATGGTTTCCTGCTTAGAAATTTCTTCCACTAGATACTCTAAATCATCAGTCTCAGTTTCAAAGATCCACAGATCCCTAGGGCAAGAGCACAATGCAGCCAAGTTTTTGCTAAGACATAACAAAAGTGACCTTTATTCCCATTCCCAATAAGTTCTTCATTTCCATCTGAGACCTCCTCAGCTTGGCCATCTCTGTTCATATCACTATCACCATTTAGATCACAATGATTCAACACATCTCTAGGGAGTTTCAAACCTTCCTTCATCTTCCTGTCTTCTTCTGAGCCCTCCATACCCTTCTAACTGCTGCCCATTACCTAGTTCCAAAGCTGCTTCCACATTTTCAGATATCTTTATGGTAAGATCCCGTTCCTCTGTACCATTTTCTGTATTAGTTTGTTCTCTCACTGCTATAAAGAAATGCCTGCGACTGGGTAATTTATAAAGAAAAGAGATTTAATTGGCTCACAGTTCCATAGGCTGTACAGGAAGCATGATGTGGGCATCTGCTCAGCTTCTGGGGAGGTCTCAGGAGACTTACAATCATGGTGGAAGGCAAAGGGGGACTAGCATGTCTTACATGGCAGGAGCAGGAGCAAGAGAGAGGAGGGAGGTGCTACATACTTTTAAACAACTAGATCTCATGAGAACTCGCTTACTATTGTGAGGATAGTACCAAGGGCCATGGTGCTAAATAATTCATGAGAAACTGCCCCCATGATCCAATCACCCCCCAACCAGGCTCCATCTCCAACACTGGGGATTACAATTTGACATGAGATTTGGTGGGAACACAGATCCAAACCATATCACTCACACATACAGGTTTTCATTCTTTGTCCTCAGCAATTTAAAAGAAACCACTCATATAGCATTTTTCTAACCAAAATTACTGACTCAAAAGTTAAAATTCCTTCTCAAAAGTCTTTAATATTACTAGAAAAAGGACCTATATGCTGAAAAAAAAAAAAAGGGTTGGGGGAGATAAAATAGAAACCTGGGAAAATATCTAAAATATAGTTCCTAAGCCAGGCTAATAATCAGGTTAATTAGCATTCAAACCAAACTAGATTTTCAAAACTAAAGCCCCCATTACATGTTTTTAATACTAAATCTTACTAGATTTGATATTAAAGAGAACACTTATTTTTCAGTTTTTTAATCTAAAGATTCAAAGGAAAAATGTGAAATTGACCTGTGGCTTTGTCGGATTTATGTTTAATTGCTTTGGGCAACAACTTCAATATCGAGTTTTCATAATAGATTTCATCTCTCTAGAGTAGAGTGAAGAACAATTGCCCATTTGGTGTTTTAAGTATAGCACTTAAACCTAAATGCAAAGTAAATAATAATCCAAGAAAAGTTTAAAAGCATGAAGAAATGAGGCCTCAATAGGGACTCAAGATCTTCCTTACTGGGATCTTAAAAAAAGAAAAAGGATTTCATATATAGTTGCTTTTCTCTAAATGACATATTTAGATTCAATTCAATAAGACAGAAAGGAACTAACACTTAGTGAGATACCAACTGTTCTTTAACTTATCTAATACTTATGACAAACTTATGGAGTGAACATTTTCTTCATTTTACAGATGAGAACACTGAAATGCTCATAGATTAAGCAATGCATCTAGTCAGAATCAGTAAATGGCAGAGCCATGATTCAAACCCTTCCACAAATATTTCTGGAGCCCCCACTAGTGATCAGACACAGAGGTGAGGTTAAGGATTCTTGGCCTCTGTCCTCAGAGTATCCACAGTCTAGCTGAGGCGGTGGCCAGGAATAAAAGGTGTGGTCAGCACCAGGGCAGAGGTAAGTGCAGAGTGCTATAGAAGATGGGTTCTCAACACTCACCTGCCTCAATGACCACCTATATCTGAAGGGTCCAAAGCCATACTTCCAGAGCCAAGCTCTCCAAACCTACATGCTCACAGATACCTTCTGGGACTCTCTGCTTGGCTACCCCAAGAGTCCTCCAAACCAACTCCTCCCTATTTCCCACCCACACCCCTCCACCTGTGTTTTCTAGTTAATCAACAGTTCATTAACATCCTCCTCTCCACCCCTTCACATGCAGTCCCTCATGTGGACTCCCATCCTTCCTTGTAAATAGCACTCATTGCTCTTCTTCTCCATCCTATGGCCACTGCTTTAGTTGACGCCTTCATCTTCTCTCCACTGGATTTATTCAATAATTAGGAGAATGATCTCCCAGTCACCAGACAAACTCACTTTTAATCTGCTTCCCATCACAAGAGTGGCACTCCTTACTCAAAATTCTTGGGTCGTTCCCAAGGTTCCCCAGAATACACTCCAAATTCCTTAGCTTGGCACATGAGACCCTTCATGATGGGGACCCAGGACTTCTCAAGCATCATCTTTTGACATTACTTTCAATAACAAAATATTTACTGGGCGTCTGCTATGTGCCAGCCCAGGCTAGATGTTGGGGATAAAAATAATAAATAAAACACATGTTGTATTGCCAGCACCTGTACTCAAGAAGCTTACATTCTGTTCAAAAGAAAAGCAGGAAAAATAAACAAAATAATGATAAGCTCTAAGTGCTATAAGAAGAATATAGCTGCAAAAAAAAAAATCCAATAAAATCCAATGATGTTTTAAAAAATGATACATCATTACCAAGTAGGTTTTATCCTAAAAATGAAAGGTTGGCATAATGTTAGAAAATTAATAAATGTAATAAACCATATAACAAAGTAAAACAAACAAACAAAAAAGATTATCTCAGTAGATGCAGAAAAAGCATTTGCTGAAATCCAATATCTATTCCTGATCTTTTAAAAAATGTTAACACTAGGAATAGAAGCAAATGTCTTCAACCTGATAAAGAACTTCCAGGCAAGAATATAAGACAAGAAAAAGAAATAAAAGATATCCAAATTAGAAAAGACAAAGAAAAGCTTTATTTTTATACAACAGGATTATCCATGTAGAAAATCCAATGGAATCTACAAAAATGCTACTAGAACTACTAAGTGGACTGAGCAAAGTTCCCAAATAAAAGATTAACGTATAAGACCAATTGTATTTCTATATTTTGTCAATAAACAACTGAAAATTGAAATTAAAAATACCATCTACAATAGTATCAAAACATGAAATACTTAAGGATAAACATGTTAAAAGATGTGTAAGACCTCTATACTGAAAACTGTAAGACATTCCTGAGAGAAATTAAAGATGACCTGAATAAATGGAGAGATAGACCTTGTTCGTGAATTGGAAGACTTGAATTGACCTGTAGATAAAATACAATTCCAATAAAATCTGGCAGGTTTTTTGGTACACATTGGCAAGCTGATTCTAAAATTCATAAAATAAAGGAACTAGAATATCCAAAACAGCTTTAAAATATATATATTTTATATATATATATATATTTTTATATATATATATATATATAAAAATATATATATATATATTTTTATATATATATATATATTTATATATATATATAAAAGTTGCAGGGCTATCACAACCTTATTTGTGTAACAGTAATCAAGACAGTGTAGTATTAGAATTTGGAAAGACAAATATACAGAATGTAACAGAGTCCAGAAATAGACCTACAAACACGTGGACAACTGACAAAGATGTAAAGGCAATGAAATTCAGAATGTATAGTCTTTTCAACAAATGGTGCTGAAAGGAATTGGTCATCCAAGTACAAATAAATAAAACTTCAATCTATACCTCATACCAGATACAAAATCAACTAAAAATGGATCATAGACTTAAATGTAAAAAGTAAGATAATAAAACTTCTAGAAGAAAACACAGGAGAAAATCTTTATGACTTTGGATTAGGCAAAGATTTCCTAGATACGAACCAAAAGCTTGATCCATAAAAGAATAATTGATAAGAACTTTAAAATTCAAAACTTAAAAACTGCTCTTTGAAAGACACCATTAGACAAATGAAAAGTCAAGACATCTTGGAAAAAAACTGCAAAGCATGTATCTGATAAAGAATACATAAAGCACTCTATAAACTCAATTTTACAAAAACCCTAAAAGTAGGTACGAGATTTGACCAGATACTTCACAAAAAAAGAGATAGAAATGGCAGACAGGCACATCAAAAAATGTCCAAAATCATTAGTCATTAAGGAAATAAATTAAAACCATCATGAGACATCACTACATATCTGTTAGAATAGCTAAAGTTAAGACTGACCACGAAAATACATGTCATGTATTTGACAAGGATGTAGAGGAGCTGGAACTCTCGCATACTGCTGGTAGGACTGTGAAATATAAGATGGCACACAGCTTGACAAGACAGTTTCTTACAAAGTTACCATACACTTGCCATTTTATTCAATCATTTCACTCCCAGGTATTTACCCAAGGGAAAAGAAAGCCTATGTTGTTCATAGAAATACTTGTACACAAACGTTCATAGTACCAGCTGACCTTTGAACAACACAGGTTTGAAGTGCATGGGTCCACTTATATGTGCATTTTTTTTCAACCAAGCAGATAAAAAATACGGTGCTTGCCAGATGCAAACCCCAACTTTTTCTATAGGCAGTTTCCACAGACAAACTGCAGGACTTGAAGCAAATTTTGGTACCCTTGGATAGTCACAGAACCAGTCCCCCAGGTATACCAAGAGACTACTGTAGTTTTATTTGTAATAGCCCTAAACTGGAAGCATCCTGAATATTTATCAGTGAGTATATAAACAAATTCTAGTATATCCATACAATGGAATATACTTCCTATAAAAAGGAATGAACTTTTTTTTTTTTTTTTTTTTGAGACGGAGCCTTGCTCAGTTACCTGGGCTGGAGTGCAATGGCACAAACACGACTTCCTGCAGCCTTGACCTCCCAGGCTCAAGCCATCCTCCTTCCTCAGCCTCTCAAGTAGCTAGAACCACAGGCATGCACCACCATGCCCGGCTAATATTTTGTGAAGATGGAAGTCTCACTATGTTGCCCAGGCTCGTTTCAAACCCGGGTTCAAGTGATCCTTCCACCTCCACCTCCCAAAGTGCTGGGATTACAGGTATAAGCCACCACTGGGAACGAACTACTAATAAACATAGCAACACAAATGACTCTCAGGTTATGCTGAGGGAAAGAATTCACATACAAAAAAGCATATACTCTATGACTCCATTTTTATAGATTTTGCATTTATTCTTAAAGTTGCAAAATAACCAATAGTCTCAGAAAGCACATAAATGGTTGCCTGGGGGTAGGTGAGGCTGTGGGGAGGGTGGCAGGTTGGGATCACAAAGGGGCATGAACACCCTGGGCATGAGGGACAGGTGTACTGTCTTCATTGTGGTGATGGTTTCACTGCTGCATCATGTACTAAAACTTATCAAATTGCTTGCTTTAGGTATGTCGATTTATTGCATGTTCAAACACTCTGTTAAAATAATAATAAAAATACATGCAATCTTAAAAGTTACTTCAATTCATTCATAGACCTGCATTTCCATGATTATCCAAATTTGAAAGCAGTTAGCTAAACATCACATTTCAGCTTTTAGTGTAGAAATAAAGTACTGTTTCCTAACAGAAATTGGATATATATTAAAATAATGATTTAATGGCTTTAGTTTAATATATCCTGACAGGTGTTTCAGGAATGATCAACTATACTTCGGCTAGGTTTTACTTCTTTCGTCTTCCTTTCCTTCTCTTCTCCTCCCCTCCTTTCTCCTCTCCTTCCCCTTATCACTCAGCAATGAAAATGGGTAACAGAATAAGGATGGCTTAATTCGGATGACATAATTATGTGGCTCATAAAGATAACACGGCACCAACGGCTTCAGCCACTGTGCTAGGAGGTATTCCACAGGATTTGAGACTTGCAAAAGTCGGCTTCTTTTACAGATTAAAAATCTCAGGCATAAAACCAAGTTAAATGGCTTTCCTGGGCCACACAGCTAGAATTTCATGACTAAAAAAAATTTACTTACTACCCAGTTCTAAAAGAAAAAAGCAAAGATGTGAGGCAGAATATGAACCTGTAGCCTAGCCAGCATGGGCTAGAGATCTATTAATTTACTTCCATTCCACTACAGTTCTGCAGCACCATCCTCTGACCAATCCACCTGTTTTTCTACCTTCCTATTTACTTTCAAGACTGTAGTTGGTATGAAGTTAAAAGAACTAAGACAGCGGTTCTCAATAGTCACTGAATTAAAAAGAAATCACCTGTGGACCTTTAAAAAGGAAACACGGGCCCTACATCTAGAGTAAATCTAATTGATTTGGGGTAGGTCAGTGTTCTTAAATAAACTGCACTGAAACTACATGGAAGGCTTATTACAATAGATTATTGGGCCAGATGTGGTGACTCACGCCTGTAATCCTAGCACCTTGGGAGGCCGAGGCATGTAGATCACCTGAGTCAGGAGTTCACGACCAGCCTGGCCAACATGGTGAAACTCCATCTCTATAAAAATATAAAAATTAACCGGGTGTGGTGGCGGGTGCCTGCAATACCAGCTACTTGGGAGACTGAGGTTAGAGAATTGCTTGAACCCAAGAGACAAAGGTTGCAGTGAGCCGAAATAGTGCCACTGCACTCCAGCCTGGGCAATAAGGCGAGACTCCGTCTCAATAAAAACAGATTAGATAGACAGATAGGTAGATAGATAGATAGATAGTTGGGCCCTACCCTGGCAGTTTCTGATTTTGGGGAACTGGGATGGTACCCAACCATTTGAATTTTCTAGCAGGTCCCCAGGTGACAGTGATGCTGCTGGTGTGTGGACCACACTTGAGAACTACTTGGGTAGTTTTTAGTTCTTTTAGTTCAGGTAATTTTTAGTTCTTCAGGACAATAATGTTCAGCCAGTTGAAAATCTTTGGTTGAAAACAGTAATTCTCCATCTTCTCTGGAGAATCACGTGGGGAATTAAAAACAACAACTGATGCCTGAGTACCTATAAGAGATTCTTTTTAAACTGATCTTGGGTGTAGCCTGGGCCTTGGGATTTTAAAGAGCAACATATTATTTAAAAGAATCATATCCCAGATGATTCCAATGTTCAGCCATGGGTGAGTATCACTGAAAATTTTCTGCCTCCTCGATTCTTATTACCATTTACCTCAAATTTCCCCAAGAGAATTGGGTACTTTGACCACTACAATATATTAACAATTTCTTTCGAACTTGCTGTCTATGAACAATGGTTCCTTTCCACTTTGATTTTTTTCTCTGTCTCTTTGATGTTTTAATAATAGCTAATATTTACTGAATACCTGGGATGTAGAAGGCTTGGTGCTGAGTCTTTACCTCTTTACCAGGTTTTTTGGGTTGTTTTTGGTTATTGAACAGTTACACTTTAAATCTTTCCTCAGAAAGAGACCCCCACATTTTCTAGAATCAACATTGTCTTATAACTTGTGGTTAATAGAGATCACATTTTATTCTGTTTCTACTGATTAGAAACTAGACAGGGAGAGAGGGGAAGGAGAGAGGGAGAAAGAGAGGGAGAAACATATATTATAGAAAACAAATTCTTCTGATCTGCTTCAACACATTATGCTTAATATTTGAGTCTCTGTGAATCTTCATGGAAGTTCTCCAGAAATGGACAAAGATTCAGTATTTCCACAAGGAGTATTCCACGAATACCTATGACTCCATCCAAAGGCAGCTGATTTTCCTTTTGCTCTTGATTAATGCATTTCTTCCATTTCCAACTAAAAAAATGCCACTGATTTTCCTCCAAAAAGTTACTTCCTTTGGAACATACCAAAAATACTATTAAGAACAATGATATGAGTTGTTTCAGGTGAAGGGTTTTTAGTTAAGAAGATTTTAAAAATATAGATTCAATTGTTTTTACGGCAGCTTTGGTCAAGGCTTCTTCGCAGGGCTCTATGGCGCACTTCCCACAAGATGGCACTGTTGTATGCGGCTGGAGAGCCCTCAGCCTCATCTTCATAATTATGGCCAAGAACATATTCCTACAGTTTTAGTTCCTGAAATACCCTTTGTTTCCAGCTTCATGAGATCTGAGAGCCATCAGGAGTATATCTTTAACATTTAGATCTATGGCTTAGCAAGGTGTCTAATCAGCGATACTTAATAAATGTCTACTAGATGAATGGATTAATGAATGATACATGTGTATCAACTTCACATTAGCCAACACTACGGGATGGGGACTGAGGCTGGAACAACTCCAAGAGGGATGGAATCGAGGGCCACTGCACTATCTCCCTTTGTGATGAAAGAGTTCTTCGGGACTCCATTGTTCTTTTCCCGACTTTCTGACAGGTTTTGACAAGAACGCGATTCACCCTAATAAGGCCTGATGGCCCATCTGCTCACCCAGCCATTTTGCTCCTTAAAATGAGCAAAGCAGCTATTCTGACACAAAATTAGTTACAGCCAAAAACATGTGGGGAGTGTCCATTAATAAAAGGTAGTCCGTACAAATAATATATGTTGCCAGGAAAGAAATTCTTGGGCAGTCTTTCAAGTCTGATAAGCCCACTGTGGAAACGGGCTTTGTGGGGAAAAGCGGTTGGTGGGAAAGCTCCACACTGAGGTCAGAGGGTGGTGTTCAACCTGAGCTAAAGCAACGGCCTCCCCCCGGGTCATTTTCCCTCTCTGTGCTTCAGTTTCCTCCCCTTCAGATGTGGGGGGAGGGGTACCAGCTGATCCCCCAGGAACCCTTCTAGCTCTGACACAGTCTTCTATCTTTTCTTCACATTATGGCTTAAACAATCATTGTGTAAATGACTAAGGGCCAACCAGAGAATTCTACATGTTTGGTTTGAGGGAAAGAAATAATTGATTTCAAACAATTGTAAAATGCCAGGGTTTTTGCTTTGTTCATTTTGGTATCAAATATAAATATCCCTCTGTATTAGCTGTTGCTCCTGTTCTCCCATAGCATCAATTCTCTGAAGCAATGTAGGCTTACAGTATATTATTCTTTAAAATGTTGTATGAAGCCAGTTTGGGTAACATTTTGGTTTTTAGGCACAGAACTTGAATGGTCAAGTTATGAAGCTTAGTTTGTAATGTTAATAAGTTTTCCAGGAGTCTGTTTCACATTATAAGACTGCTAGAAACCACCAAAGTTGATCTAATCTAGTCACCTGTCTTGGAGATTAGCAAGCATCATTATGAGTAGGTTGATACCAACTAGCCACTTGAATTGACATAATTGAAAAAGGCTGGCTCAGTTGGAGCCATGTCCGTGGGTTGCAAAGACATTTACCCTATAAAGTCATTAGGAATTAACTTTGTGACACTTGAATGAGAAGCAATGATTCAGAAATTATAAAACAGGCCATAAATCAAAATTAGTATCTGTTAAACAACTATCTTCATTCCAAGATGAGCTTTGGTTATTTGGCCACATAACTAACAAGTACGCTATCCACACCAGCTAATAATCATAAAAGATTTTTGAAAATCCCATTTCAATACAAAGGGATTATTTATCTATGCCTTATCCCCCAAAAATAATATCCAAACACTGAAGCAAAAGGAATCAGTTACCTATCTACCTAATGGTGAGCAACAACAGAAATTTAGCGCTTTCAAGAGTGGGCCATTTTTATCCTTATTTGAAACAACTAAAGTAGGGCTTCTGCTATCAGAAGGAGCAATCTGCTACTAGGGTCTGCCCAAATTCCAAGCACCTGCTTTCTCTGATCTGGAGGCAGATGGTACATTATAAAAATAAAACATGGGAAATGTACAGAAAGATATTCCCTTTAAAACCCTTTACGAGATTCTTTTTCCTAAAATCTCATACTATAATTATACATGTTTTATGTTAATATCATAGTTCAAAATTTGGGAACTGATACAGGGTCATGAGAAAAGTTTCCTTTGCCTGATTGAGTCATATACATGAATTCACATATTTCTACAGGATGAAAAATCGGTCTTTAGCTTATAACCACCTAGGCAGGACATTTTATTTTTGGAATTCTAACAAATATCCTAAACAGTAGCAGCTGCTGCCCTTATTCTTCAATGCTACCACTCACTGCAGCTCTATTAAGTTCCTTCATTATAACTCTTAGGCACTGCTCAATGGGGTTACCTCATTTATATTTGTAGGATTTGGATAGATGAGCTTGGCTGTAATCAATTGGCCTCAGGATAGGCTTTTCCACCATAATTATTTAGAGTAATGCTTCTCAAACCTTACATGCATCAGAATCCCCTGCAGGGTTTGTTAAAACAGATTTGTTGGCCTGAATCCCAGAGATTCTGATTTAGTAGTTTTAGGGTGGGACCTGAGAATTAGCATTTCTAACAAGCTTCCAATGAGGCTGATGCTGTTAGTCTGAAGGCTACATTTTAAGAACCACTGATGCAGGGGTTCCCTTTGGAGTGTCTTATCAGTTATGATTCTTTGGGCTTGTATTAGCTTCTCAGTTAATACCCATTTTATGCTGAACACATTTGAAATGTGTTATTTGTTTATATTCAGATGTTGCAGTTAGACACAAAGATGCTTGACAAGTAGATGGACAGATCTGCTGAAGCGAGGCTGTTCCACGCTGTGAGTATCTGGGAGAATCGATGAATGCAGTATGTTTGATCAGCTTATGTGCAACTTCCCAAGTCACCGGGAGTTACTGTAACATACACAACACGGTGCACTTTCGACATAAATGTCTACTAGAATCTGACAGATAATCATCTTATCCTTACTAATTTTTATCTTAGAATTCAGATTTAGCCCTTAAAGATGCTGGATTCTGCTATCTTAAATCTGCAAGCACACTCCCAATAGCTCGCACTAAGCAAATGTCGACAAAAGAGTAATATGAAGCAATTGAGCAATGCTTAGTGTTTATGTTCACCTCGTTTCTCCCATAACCCACACATGGTTAAATTTTAAAGCATGATTCTGTCACAAAATAGCATCGTGGTGTTAAGATTTACTTCAAATGTACTTTGGAATGTAAACATACCTTATTTAACTTCACAAAATATTCCAGTCCAGCTTCCAAAGGATTTGTATCACAGTTCATCTAAAAAGGAAACACACATTTTAAATGTTAGATGAGTGCAAATCATTTCAGTAACATCACTTTCCTATTTGTTTTTAGGAGAAAGAACACTTTTTGATTTTTCAACACAGATTCTAAAAAGGCAAACTAGGCCGGGCGCGGTGGTTCACTCCTGTAATCCCAGCACTTTGGGAGGCCGAGGCGGGTGGATCACGAGGTCAGGAGATCAAAACCATCCTGGCCAATATGGTGAAACCCCACCTCTACTAAAAATACAAAAATTAGCTGGGTGTGGTGGCGCGTGCCTGTAATCCCAGCTACTCAGGAGGATGAAGCAGGAGAATTGCTTGAACCAGGGAGTCAGACGTTGCAGTGAGCTGAGATTCGCACCACTGCACTCTAGCCGCCTGGCAACAGAGCAAGACTCGGTCTCAAACAAACAAACAAACAAACAAAAAAAAGAAAGAAAGGCAAACTATAGACTGGTTTTGAAAACAATTTTGTAATCCAAAATTCAATGTAGCCTTTCAGCAAAAATGTCATTTGAGTATAACACAAAAACTAAAATTCACTGTGTTCCATAGCTCTCTCATGTTAATAAACATCTGAGGGAATGCACGTGATGTTCCCTCTAGAAACAAGATTTTCACATGTATTTATGCAATCATTTTACATAACTACATTTTGAAAAGTTATTAAGCAATTTAGTTATCTTACAATTAGCCAAGAACCAGGGTAAGGTGGAGGGAAAGCAGACGGTAGGAAAGTAGCTGATAGAGTTCAGGAGAGGAAAAAGGAATAAGCAGAGTTTGAATCTCTCTCTCTCCAAATGTGAGCAAGCCACTGTGATATCTACCAAGTCAGGCTGTTTTGTTGTTCTCTTTGCAGTGAGAGAACTAGTCTAAACCCCCTAAAAGTAGCCAAACTTTTAAAGCAACACAGCACCTACATAAACCAATTGAATGTGCGCTTGTTTTACATGACATAAAGCATTGTCTCATATTTCTTAATTAATTTGAGCTATTCTAAAATTATTTTTATCTGTTCAAAATTTCAGAATTTCTTCAAAGAAAAAAATAAAAATAAAAATGAAGCACAGAGGATTACAGTACCAACACCAGAGGGCGCTCTGGCACTGCTGGAAAATCGAAGGGATGGAAGAAGGAGAAAAGCTCTCCAGAAGAGGTCGCAGGGAGAGGAAATCTGAGAAAATGAAAGGCAGGAGGATGGAGAAATGTCTGACTCTCAAAGGGCTGCTCCTGCTGCTTCATTCCTTGGAGAGTGCCGGGACCGCGCTGTCCTTTGTTTCTGTTCCTGAGCCTAGCCTTGCTTCAGTCCCCAGTTGTAGCTGGAGAATCCCTTAATAGGGGACCTCTCGCGGAGAACTTGCCCACTTGTTTCTGCGTACTCTAAATTCCCCCTGGTCCCTGCCTGGGCTTTCAAACACACTCTGCCCTCCAATCAAATGCATTTTATTATGTGCTTGGTACTTCCTAGACTCTCTCTTTCTATGATAATTCTGTTGCATAAAAATTCCATTTTTTAGAAAAGCAAACAGAAGATCTGGAGGGTTAGGCCAGACAGCTGGTGCGTAGTGAAGGAAAAATTCACACCCAAGAGTCTCTGCTCTGAGTCCATCTTTTACCACTATCCTTTATCTCATCCTTCAGGCCTAAAACCTCAGTGTCTTCCAAAGAAACAATTAGTGAATCTGAAATAGTGAATGGGTCCAGAGATAGCCTGCCACATTAGAAATAAAGTTAGGAGAACAGAGTTTGAACCACAGATTGGCCACTTACTAGATAATCTGGACCAAGTGGTTCTCTAAATCTCAGTGCTACTATGTGCAAAATAGAGGTAATGGAGAGTTGAGAGGAAACTGAAATCATGCACATGAAAATATGTAAATGGTTAAAGCACTATACAAATAGAAACTCTTAGTAACCATTATTAACGGTGGAGGAAGGCTGGACCACCACATCCTGGACCATCACCCCTGCCCCCTCAGAAACGAGTGTTAACTCACCAAAAGGTACAAGATAAGAAGAAAATGAAGACGAGCAAAATGACAGAGGTGGAGAGACTTTGAAAAGTGTTACTCTAATCCCACGAGGTAGGCCAGCTCCCCCACAGTCCAAGATAGATTTCTAGGGCTCTCAGCCAACTAGGATCAATTAAGGCAGAATAAACGTGATGTCAGAATTCCACTGAACTTTCACTTGAGAATTTAAGGAGAAAAACCTCTTCCCCTAATTAAATAAAGTTATCTAATTATATGGAATTTCTCTTACAGCCAAAACCAATGTTACTGCAGTTAAAACCTGCCCTTATATAAAAATGAAATAAATAAACATAAAATTTTAATAAAGATGCTAGCATTTCAAACCTCGGACCCCCAGGCTCTGAAGGCTTTCTCCAGGCGTAAGGCATTCATGGCATAGGTTCCAAAATTGTCAATTCCCTCCTCCTGGCCTGCATTCATGATCATGTCATACAGCGCCACAGAGTCTTCTCTTCTGTGGTACAGCTCCCAACCCAGCTCACCTGAAATAAACCCGCAGGTGTCTCAGCACAGCAAGAACAATGATCACTACATCGAATGTGCTTTAGCTAGAATACATACAAGCAGAAGAAACTCCACTTATGCAACAGAGACATTTTCAGTCTCTAAAAAGACCAGTTCATAAAAAGTTACAAGAGCCCACTGCAAAGAAGCCCACCATATCACAGATGCATTCGTGCCAATCCTGACTCCCACGTAGATGGTGGTACGCAGGACACCTCTTGTCACGACACAGAAAGACTATAATGCAGGAATTAATCTCCACCCTGGACCCCAGCTTTCTAATGAGGCTTGACTGTTTTCACGCACAATGAGGTTAGGTGAATAGTTAGCATGGCAGTTTATCAAGACAAGGGATTCAAGGTTTAAACCAACCCCTTGTCCAAAATCACAAGCTTAAAAATATAGTCAACTAAGAATTATTCAAGTTATCATCATAGTGAGAAAGCCATAGTCTCTGACTTCCCCTTCTGCCCACTTCTTCCCTAGTCATTTCATTCATCAATAGAGCTGTGGGCAAAAATCAAAACAAATGAAATGTAACCCCCACAATCCTGCTTATTTTTGTTGTTCATGTTTTGTTTTTTTTTCTTGTTTTTGTTGAGACAGGGTCTCACTATGTTGCCCAGGCTGGTCCTGAACTCCTGGGCTCAATCAGTCCTCCCACTTTGGCCTCCCAAAATGCTGAGATTATAATATTATTAGAACCAGTTCTAATAATTAATTCACTTTCATTAATCCCAAAATGCTGGGATTACAGGTATGAGCCATCGTGTCCAGCCCTGTCATTTTTTATTCTGGATTTTGCCAAGGTTGGGTGGAAGAAGGGCAGAAAAAAGGTATAGCAGGAACTCAGGGAAGAGCTATGGTCTTTAATCTCTATTCTCCTGTTTCCCAAGGTGGAGGGCTCATGGTAAAGTGTTTTATGGGACGCCACAGAATAGGAGCAACATATAATTGAATGAATGCTTGGGCATGCAGTACTCCTTCTGTGAAAGACAAGGTCTAGAAAAACTTAGAAGGTAGCCCAGAGCACCACTGGGGAACTGAAGAGCATTCATTCACCTCTGTATCAAATATCTACCATATGCAAGATTAGGTGCTAGATGAAGACTTCTCAGTGAGCTTAGAGCCTGGAAGAAAAGACAGATTGTTGGCAATGCTCTAGGAGAGGTGCTCTATACACTCAAAATGGTCTCTATGGGAGATTCTGTCTCTGGGAGACCATCTTGAATGTCCACAGATAGACTTGGCTGGCCTGACTATTCCAACTATTCCAAGAGCCAATCCTCTTCCCACTTTTTTAAAATCTATCTTCCAGATGGTAGGCAGCTATGGGACTAGAAATCTGTGGAACCACTTTCAAGACGAGGAGTGAGTAGACAGATTTGTCATAAGAGCTGAGCAGAGAAAAAAATCTTCCTCCAAAGTCGCATGGACAAAAGTAGGGTGAGTGTGCACATGTGTACACACACACACTTCGGGTGGCATGACCTTTTAAATTTAAATTTAAATTTAAAATTTTAAACTGACATTTTAAATTTCAGAGACTTACTCCAGGTTGTTTTCCAATCTTACCAGTATAAGATATCCTAATAGCAGTGACAGGAATGTTGGAAATCTTTAAGGACTTGGTTTGAAGAAACTTGAAAACATCCTCACTAAGATCTTCAGAGGTCAGCTTCTGAAGGACCTTTCTTGCACGTGGACCAGCAACTCCAAGGACTCCGAGCTCATCGGTTATGTTTTTAATTTCAACATCATACCC
The DNA here is from genome assembly GCA_036589455.1 of Ateles fusciceps. NCBI lineage: Eukaryota > Metazoa > Chordata > Mammalia > Primates > Atelidae > Ateles > Ateles fusciceps. The sequence goes on from JAZHEH010000439.1 coordinate 250,811, forward strand.
ACCTTTGACTGCCTCTTCTTCAATCCATCTGCATTTCAGCCATGAACATTGTGTTAAATATCGCTTGAATAATGCACTTTGGTAACAAATTACTTCTCTGAAGACATGCTTTGTGTCTAGAGTTATCAGAAAGTCCCCAGAGTGTCATTTCACGAAATCACACTGATTTTTAAAGTTGAGGAAACTGAGCCCCAGAGATGTTAAGTGATTCTCTTTAAATTGCCCACTTATAAATTTGGGGGATAATTTTTCACAGTACAGAAGGATCCTTCAATTTAATGAGCTCTGCTACCCAATTCTTTTAGTGACACAGCCCTTTTGCATTTAAACTAATGATTCAGACTTCAAAAATTGATTTAAACCCAAATTTTCTCTAATACCTGTACACAAGAGGCACAGTTATATTGCTAAAGGTTCATAATGTACCTGCCACAAGACACATAATTGCTCTGACAATCACAAGGAAAAGACAGAAGCTGTAGTTTCAATTTCTATGTCTTGATGAGTTATTGGGACCAAGCTATAGGACTGGTTTCTAATTTATTGAGCAGTCCCCGAGCTATCTAAGTCTAACACAAAACGTTCATCTGGATTTACACAAAGCTAAACTATTAAGATGGCCCCAGTACATCTTGGATTGGAGCATATAATTTGCATCACTTTACAACTAAGGCGAGAATCTGTCAGAGTAAGACATCTATTAAATAATAATATTCCAAATATGTTTGGAATATTAGACTAAAGACTTTATAGTAGAATAAAGATTCATGTAAAGACTGGACTTGGCAGGTCAGCTACTTTAGATCCAGCTGTGGGCCAGGAAGCACAAAGCATCACAAAGGGCAAAGATAATTTAGGAAGGCAGCTTACAGAAGTGGACCGAATGTGCGCATCAGAATCAAAAGGCTTGTGTAAGTTCCCTTAACCCAAACTTCAATTTCCTCATCTGATAATGGGAATCATGTATACCTTCCAAAATATTAAGAGAATTCATTAAGGTAATGTCTAAAAGAGGTTCTGGCACATTGATGACGCCTAATAAATGGGAATTAATATTATTAGAATCAGTAGCTTATGGATGAATTACCTTTGGGAGGGGCAGGGTCCCTCATTCTAAATATTTTTGTATTCAAAAAATAAAGTTTATTTGCAACAATCAGGTTTAAGAAGAAATAAAGTTGTACTTTCAAGTACTGGTAAAAAGAAAAACTCAATGTAAGATTGAGTCAACATATAATATGTACGAAATTTTCTTACTAGGTGTGCACTTACCTAAGATCATGAAGTTCTGATCCAGAGCCAGTTATTAATAGAAACTCCTCAGGAGATTGGTGAGAAACAGTCAACTCAGCATATACTCGACCTTTGGGTGTTAACATGTGACTTATATTTGTAAAACCCACCTACATAAAAAAATTTAAAATTACCTTAGGATGAAATAAAAATCACATGAATCCCTTTAACATCCATTTAAATAAAAATGTGGGCCTTAAGAATGAAAAGTATTTGAGTCTTACCATTTGTATAAAGTGTGTGAATTATCTGTAAACCTAAACCCAACAGTAATTTGAAGTTCTTAAACAATTATTTAAAACTATTTGTCATTTAAAAGCTATTCCTCATTTAATTGCGGAACTCACTTTTAAGTTCCCATTGAAACAATTGAGCAAAGTCACAAGGTCCTTGGATGAGAATTCATTCAACAAAAATTTAAATTTGAAAATTAGCTTATAGGCTGGACATGGTGGCTCATGCCTGTAACCCCAGCATTTTGGGAGGCTGAGGTGGATGGATGGCCTGAGATTAGAAGTTTGAGACCAGCCTGGCCAAAATATAGTGAAACCCCATCTCTACTAAAAAATACAAAAATTAGCTGGGTGTGGTGGCGCACACCTGTAGTCCCAGCTACTTGGAAAGCTGAGGCAGGAGAATCACTTGAACCCAGGAGGCAGAGGTTGTAATGAGCTGAGATCGCACCACTGCACTCCAGCCTGGGTGACAGAGCAAGACTCTGTCTCTCAAAAAAAAAAAAAAAGAAGAAAGAAAGAAAGAAAAAGAAAAAGAGAGAGAGAGAGAAAGAAAGAGGAGGAAAGAAAGAAAGAAGATTAGCTTGTGTATTTTGGTCAGTTGAAGAGTTCTAGAGTTCAGAAATCACTAGCTGAACTAAAATAACGTGGGTTTGGTGAGGGGAAAATGAGAGGATGGAGAATTAAATAGGTCAGAATCCTGAACCTTGTATTCCTACAAGGCTATTTACCTTTGGAATGATATTTGCAAAGAGATGGTCCAATAGTCTAATGGAATCTCGGCCTTTGATGTTAAACTTGCCAAATGGTGTTAGGTCAATCACCCCTACTCTTTGCATAACCTGTTTATACTCGGAGCCCACAGGCTCAAACCAGTTTGTGCGGCGAAAACTTGGCCTGAAACACAACATTTGGTGTCATAAAACAACTGCCGTTCATTTTTCAAAAATTACACAATACTGATATTTTAATAAGCCCTACACATGTAGAAAATCCTATTGGTGGCGGGGAGTGGGACTATGGGAGGTGGGACCATGCAGCCTGAAATTCTGTTCTGCAAATCATACATGTATGTTGGAATCTGACCTTTTAAAGTTACTCATTTATCCCTATGACCCATTTCACAGTGAATAAAGTACTGACTAACTGGAAAATAAGATATAATTCGCGGGCTCTCAGATCTGGAAGAGTTTAGAAGTCAACCAGTCTGGTGTTTTTCAATTCTAAATGCATACATGTTAGAATCATCTGTAGAGCATTTTTAAATGGGCCTAATTAAGTAAGAGTGTCTCAGGGTGGGGCGGGGTTGGGGGTGGGGTGGAGCTCTCTGGTCCAGTGCTGCTCAAATATTAACGGGAATACAAGTCACTTGCACTTGTTAAAGTCCACATTCTGAAGCAGCAGGTCTGGGGTGGGACCCCGTAGTCTGCATTCTCCCAGGCTCCCAGGAGATGCCTATGCCGTTGCTCCACACCTGGAGTACATAAGGATCTGGTCCAAAAAGCTACATTTTTCACAGAAAAGGCACAAAATCATTTCCAGGGCCTTTGCATTAGTTAATGACAAAGCCAGACCTGGAACAAAGGTCCCTTCACTTATTACTAACGGTCCTTTCTGCTTTATGGAGTGTACTTCTAACACGGTCCACTTTTAGCTTCACAGCAGGATGCTAAGTCTGCAAAATGAATTTTCAGTAGTTTAATTATTAAATGGTAGAAGAAACTTAGGCCAGATACAATCAGCACTGAGTGACAAATAGAAGTGGTATATTGGAGTCATTTAGGAAAAACCAAATCAGTATCTGGCCACCAAATAATCTAGATTGGCTGCCTACGGATCCCAAATTCATTCATCAACAATGGGTTCTCTGCTATACTGTGTACCAATTAGATCTAGTCCTTAAAATAACAAAACCCATTGTAGAAAGCAAAATGACAGCTCAAAAAAAAGGACAACTTAACTTGTAAATTTGCAACTTGTTTTCCCTTGGTCTGTGGATTCTCTTGAGAAAAAAATATATAATCACTATTAATCCCAAGTACAACAATGGCAGGTAGCACTTTACCGGAATTCAGAGAACTGTTTTAGTGGCATACTTTATGTTTTTGCTTAACCTGGAATGCTATGCAAATGGTATTTTCCCCTCATTTATCAACTGTGCATATAATTTGCATGGCTTAGTGCGCACACTCTAGGAAGCAATTGCTTTGAACGATTTCAGGATGAAGAGAAAATCCAAAACTCCAGGTACATTTTTTGGTTGTACACGATGTAATTCAACCAAGCAGCTTAAAGCACAGCAAGCCTTTAGGAGCCAACTGAAGCCATGTGGGAATTTGGAGGGGGTCAGAAGGCTCCTCTGAGCTTCTGGTAAATGCCAAGAGGCTTCGCCCAGGCCGGTTATAGGATTCCCAGGGCCACATGAGTCCTAGATGTGGGCCAGTGTCATGTGGGCTAGACGAATGCCACCACTGCCAGAGAGCAATTTTTGTAGGACAAGGCTCAGTGCTCCTTGGAACAGGGTAAGGGATGGAGTGTGAGGGGGAATCAGCACTTTTTGCTGTTCCGTTGTTTCATCCCTCAGTCAGAACCACAGGCAGGTCAAGTTTTTCTCTTACCTGTACTGAGTGTCCTGGCCTGGTTTGTAGAACCAATGTGGCTGCTCCCAGCCAGCATGGAACCCCATGGAACACTTAGACTCCAGGCTTCGGTACAACCCACTGACTCGCTGAGTCGGCCTCCCAGCAAACCGTTCTTCTTTAGGGTAACAAACTAAAAAAGGAAAGTCAGTACTTTAAATTGCATATAGCCAAAACAACAAGATACTCGGAAGGGATTCCAAATATGGAAAATACAGTATTTAAAATCCAGAAGCATAAACATACATACATACATATATGATTTATGTAGAAAACAGAGCTGTCGTTTATATGACTTATCAAAGACTAAAGTAAAAACATATTTAAAATTTAAAACCAGTGAGGCATTCCACATGTTAAATATACACATCCATATCTATTCCTTGTTATGTCTATTCCTTAGGGTCATGACGCTTTTTGGAGTCCCTAACTACTGCCACCCCAGTGAATAAAGACCGTCTAAAGTCAGAGATATTACAATTCAATTCTGTCAACACTTTGTAGACAACGGGTAAATTTGCACCTTACCAATATTGTTGAATCCATATGATTCTCTTGCTTTGGCCTCAGTGTACTGGGTTGTTGTCCATTTGCCATAGCGATTGGGATCCAATTCTATTAGATCAAAAGGAGGTTCTCCGTGCAGGATCCAGTCACTGAGATATTTCCCTATCCCACCAGCGTGGATTATGCCATATCTTTCAAATACAGGGATAGAAAACCTGTTACTAACACATGTAGTTTTCAAATGAAACATGCTGAAATATTTTAAAGGGTCTCAAAGTTGGACTGTTCTGTGCTAATCAGAACACACAAGTAACATAATCTCTATGGAACAATGTTTTCCTTAAAAGTGACATGTGTAGGCATCCAAATTAAATGTGCCTGACTTGACAGCTAGTTTATTTCCAGTTTCAAGAGACACACACCTGCAAAATAGCTCCTTATTGGGCCGGGCACAGTAGCTCACACCTGTAATCCCAGGGCTTTGGAAGGATCGTTTGAGACCAGCCTGGCCAACAAAGTGAGACCTCGTCTTCACAAAAAAATTTAAAAATTAGCTGGACATGATGTCAGGAGACTGTGATCCCAGGTACAGGGGTGGCTGAGGTAGGAGGATCACTTGAGCCTAGGAGGTAGAGGTGCAGTGAGCCATGTTCACACCACTGCACTCCAGCCCGGGTAAATATGGAGAAAAGGCTCGATGATCCTTGACTCCTAATTAGTAAGAACTTTGCTTTAGAAAAACTAGGAGTTGGAGGCAGGATGCAAAAAGGCAGATATGGCTGGTACCTTAACAGCCCTCCTGAGCTATGATTATCCTAATTAACAGGAAACACTATGGGAGAAACGTATGTACTATAGTGTCCTCATCCATCTCTTCTCAGACTTAATTTAGGAACTTGACCCATTATCTTAGAAACATTCAGGCAAAGAGGCCCTCACCTGAGGACTTGTGGAAAGAGGTAGAAAGAAACACTGTCTCTTGTATTTTGCAACTAATAGGCCACTTGATGGGGAAGGTGGGCTCGTTTTCTATTTTCCTAAGATGATACTTTAAAATCAATAACACGATACGGAAAATAAAGGGGTTTTGCTATCAGAAAAGGGATCGGTTTTACATCGGCCATGTGTAGCTCTACCCAGTCACTCTTGTCTAATGAAGGCCTCTACTATGGATTCCTCCCTGGTTTAAGTCAGGAGCTTCTGAGGAACTGAATGAGCAGAGAGTCATGAGGAGTGAACAAAGAAAAGGGGATACACGAACAGATATCAAGACACAGAAATGCTAGTATCCCAGACGACAACAACTTAGCCAGAACCACAGCTTCTAAGAGCATGGGGGGAACCTTAGCAAATGCTGGAAATGTTAACTAACTCTTCCCCCAACAAGACCCCTGTTTTGCTATTTCATAAAAATGAGTGCCTACATTTTATAGAAGACTATTTCTCAAAGAAAATAAAAAGGCAGCAATTTACATTCCTTTGGGCAGTTTAATAGACATGGGTCATCCAAATTATCCACAAACAACCTCTCTAAACTTCAAGAAAGCAAGAAAAATTATTAAATATACGCTTAAAATATTTATTAAAGTTAGCACATTCACTTAACCAGGCCCAATGCCCATATAGAATGGTTATCATTTTATTTTATTTTATTTTTTTGAGACAGGGTCTTACTCTGTTGCTTAGACTAGAGTGCAGTCAGCTCACCACAACCTCCGCTTCCCAGGCTCAAGTAATTCTCCTGCCTCAAGCGATTCTCCTGCCTCAGTCTCCCAAGTAGATGAGATTACAGGCATGCACCATCATGCCTGGCTAATTTTTGTATTTCTTTTAGTAGAGATGGGCTTTCACCATGTTGGTCAGGCTGGTCTCAAACTCTTGACCTCAAATGATCCACCTGCCTCGGCCTCCCAAAGTGCTGGGATTACAGGCGTGATCCCTGTTCTGCCTGGCCAGAACAGTTACCATTTTTGAAAGCTATATTGTTGATAAGGCTTGAAGGCTTATAAAGTTTTACCAACACTGAGTGCCTCCTATTTACCAGGCATTGTTTCCATCTAACATGTAGAAGCTGATTTATGCTTTAGCAAGTCTATTTTACCAAGGAGAAAGATCAACCCCCACACAGAGGCTAAATAAAGTCACACAGCAATAAAGACTAAATTCAGGATACAAATTCACTTATCTGACCCTGGAGCGCACACTCCTTGTTATCGACTTTCCTATCTTCAGTGGTTCTCAATCTTTGTTCAGCCAAGACACACACAGCAGATATGGCACTGTCTATATTTCTGACAGACTCCCAGAGTGGAGCCAGAGGTGCTTTTATTTCCTTTGGCCTGGCTGCTATACCATCATGTTCTTTCCCTTTCAACCATGAACATGAGCAAACAAATGGGCAGAGTGCTGTTATTTGGGTGGGGGCAGGCGGGAAGGGAATGAAATCTAAGTTATTTCTAAAAAGTAAATATTTTACAAACAAGTTATCCAACCATTAACAAGCTCTATGTAAAATTCCACACAACTGAGTGTTATGAAACATCTCTGGAGAATCCCTGGCTTAGTAGGTAAAAGTATAAAAGCATGGGGAAAAGATCTGGGTATGATCCTTGTTCTGCCACTGTTAGCTGGGTGACCTGGAGCAAGTTATGTAACTACCCTGAGCTTCATTCTTCTCCTGTGCACACCTTCTTTATGGTGTTGGAGGAGAATTAATCGCCATGGCATTTGAAAGCACTTAGTATACTGCACAGCACATAGTAGGCAAGGAATACATGGTGGCTATTGAGCCCTTGTACGACCAGTTAAAAGGATTTTATTAAGGAAGTGAGGTGTGAAGTGAAAGTAGAAGCGAACTTAGTGAGGAGAGGACGGTTAGGTTCTTCTTCTGTCTCTAGCATTGATCTGCAGAATTCCAGATTCTTTTCAATGGCCCTGGGCTGCTATGCTTTTGGAGTGTTTGTATCTGCTTTTTATAACTCTGTTAAATGACTGGATGTTACATCTTATAGCACTCTCCCCTCTAAATGTGCTGTTTATAATCTGTTCTAAGCCAAGAAAATCAGATTCAATTAAATACAATTCATAAGACATTTTTTGGGCTTTGTGTTAGTCACCTAGAAGCAGAAAAACTTGTTAGAGCTGTGACAAGACAAATGTCCAAAGTAAAATAGCTTTGGCTGAGGATATTCTGTGTGTAAGGTAAAGGAGCACTGGCACATATGTAAGCAGTCTGCAAACACCTATTCCTTGAACCGGCTGTACCAAGAATTACAGATAATATTATAATAAAATACAGATTCCTGGGCCCCCTCTCCAGATTCTGTAAATCAGAATCTACAGGAGTGGTGTCTGGAAATCTGTTTGTTTGCTTGTTTTGATTCAACACATCTTTCATGGTGCTATGGACTGAATGTTTGTGTCCTCCCATAATGCATCTGTTGAAGCCCTAGTAGTCCTCCGTGTAATGGTGTTTAGAGATGGGGCCTTTGGGAAGTACTTAGGGTTAAATGAGGTCATGAGGATGTGGCCCTCACGATAGGATTAGTGTTCTTCTATGAAGAGACACCAGAGAGCTTGCTCTCTCTCTCACACACACACCCCCATCCCCCCCAGGAAAAGCCACATGAGCACACAGCCAGAGGAAGCCATCTGCAAGCCAGGAAGAAAGCCCTCATCAGAACTCTGCCATGACGGCTCCCTGACCTCAGACCTCCAGCCCCCGGAACTGTGAGAAAGTAAATCTCTGTTGTTTAAATCACCCAATCTATGGTACTTTGTTATGGCAGCCCAAGCACACTAAGCCACATGGGTTCTAGTGACCAAAAATAGGAATTTCATAGGTGAGAGATATAGGAGGATAAAACATGCACGTGTGACTAAACACATGGTCAAGATTCTGCTTCTTAATTTGCTCCTCAGATGACTCTGCTCCTCACCCAGGTATGAAAACCACTTGCCTCCAGAATCATGGATTGAGTGCACCGATATAAGCCAGGAGGGGCAGCCAATGAGGGTATTCCATTATATCACATAAGAAATATCCTAGAAACCTCAACTTTAGGTAAGGGGAAGGCTTTTTTGGTTTAGACCAAACCTGTCAAAGACAGGGAGGCACTTTGCCCACCCCCAACTCCCACCTGTTATCTTCTCCACCCACCTCCCAATGTCTACTCCTGAGAAAATTAGCCACAGCAATCGGGAGGAGTCTGACTTCAGTCACATGCAAATAGATGGGATTTCTAGGTTGTAAGTAACTTGTTTTAGAGGAAGCAACTTGCTACTTTCCTTAGCAATTAGTCAATAGGTGTTCCACATGAGATCAGTGACACTATCTGCTTGTTTAAAGCTCAGAACATGCCTTACAGTCAATGATCCTCAATTTCTATTACTTAATACTAAAAGTCAATTGCAATATCAAAAAGAATAAAATACAGGGATAAATTTAACAAGAGACATGCAAAGTTTTTACTCTGAAAACCACAAATCATTGTTGAAAGAAATTTTAAAAGACCTAAGTAAATGGAAAGACATTTCATGTTCATGGATCAGAAGACTTAACATTGCTCAGATGTCAGTACTCCCCAAGTTGATCTACAGACTCAATGCAATTTCTATCAAAATCTCAGCTTACTTCTTTGCACAAATTGGCAAACTGGTGCTAAAATTTATGGGACATCCAGCCAAAATAATCTTGAAAAAGAACAAAGTTGGAGGATTCACACTTCCTGATTTCAGAAGTTACTACAAAGCTAGTAACTTCCAGTAACAGTAATTAAGAGAGCGTCAACTGGGCGTGGTGGCTCATGCCTGAAATCCCAGCACTTTAGGAGGCCAAGGCGGGCAAATCACTTGAGGTCAGAAGTTCAAGACCAGCCTGGCCAACATGGCAAAAATCCATCTGTACTAAAAATGCAAAAATTAGCCAGGTGTGGTGGCGCGTGCCTGTAATCCCAGCTACTTGGGAGGCTGAAGCAGGAGAATTGCTTGAACCTGGCAGGCGGAGGTTGCAGTGAGCCAAGATAGTGCCATTGCCTGGGCGACAGAGTGAGACTGTCTTAAAATTAAATAAATAAATAAATAAATAAAATACAGTATAGTAGTCACATAAGAATAGACACAGACGAAGGAACAGAACTGAGGGTCTAGAAATAAACCCATACATCTATGGTCAATTTACTTTATATAAAGATGCTGAGGTATAATAAAAATTAAATGTTTGTTTTTGTCCCCAGTTCTTGACATGGAGTTCATAAAACATTTCTGAGATTTACTGTTTTTTGAATGTTAATGAGATAGCTTTTGTGAAGAGAGGAGAGCAATCCTAGATAGCTTCAGGATAGGGGCTGGTTGTCAGAAAAACCAACCATGTGATTACAGAGTTAGAACTTTCAGTCCCACTCCCTACTCCAACCTCCAGGAAGTGAAGAGGGGCTGGATATTGAGTTCAGTCACCAATAATTTAATCAATCATGCCTATGTAATGAAATCTCCATAAAGACCTAGGCATGGGGTTCAGAGAGCTTCTGGGTTGAATAGAATGCTGGGCTAGGAAGGTGCCTGGAAAGGGCCTAGTGGTGCTGCACCACCCAGCCCAACCCCTCACATTTTGTATTATGTATCTCTTCTGTTTGGCTACTCCTGAGTTGTATTCTTTATAATAAAAAAGTAAACATAAGTATTTTTCCAAGTTCTGTGATTCGTTCTAGCAAATTTTCAAATCTGAGGAGAGGGTTGTGGGAACACCCAGTATGAGTGCCTCCTGAGACTTGAGACTGGTGTCTGAAGTGAGAGCAGTCTTGTGGAATGGATCCCTTAACCTGTAGGGTCGTAAATTCCAGGAGCTGGTGCCAGAATTGAATGGAATTATTGGACACCCAGTTGGTACTGGAGAATTGGTTGTTGGTGTTGGAAAATGCCACACATTTGGTATGAGAAAAAGAATCAGAAAAAAGACATTATAGATGCCAGAATAATTCAATGACCTTTTCAATAAATAGTCCTAGGACAACTGGCTGTACATAGGAAAAGACTGAAGGTGGACACCTGCCTCACGTCATATACAAGAATTAACTCAAAACTGATCACAGACTTAAATGCAAAAGCTACAACTATAAAACTCTTAAAAGAAAACAGGTTTAAATCTTCACAAACTTGGATTAGACAATAGTTACTTGTATATGATGCCAAATGTACATGTGAACCAAGAAAAAATACATATTCTGGATTTCATCAAAATTAAAAACTTTTATATTTTAATGGACACCCATCAAGAAAGTAAAAAGACAACCCCAGAATGGGAGAAAAGTTCTGCAAATCATGTACCTGATAAAGGTCTTGTATCTAGAATATATAAAGAACTTCTAAAACTAAACAATAAAAGACAAATTATCCAATTATAAAAATGGCAAAGGTTATGAATAGACATTTCTCCAAAGAAGATAAATGAGTGACGTGCAGGAGAAGCACTCCTGCTTGCACGTGCCTGCATATGGACTCTATAGGTGATTATATAAGCCCTCAGTTACATTACAACTTCCCATCCCAAATCTCCATCTGACCTTCTCCCTCTGGATGTCCCATGTACCTAAGCTTAACGCTTCAAACCCAATCCGTCAAAAATGGAACTCATTATTTTCTTGGCGCTATCTCCATGGCTCCAACATATAGACAGTGGTCAAGTTAGAAAGGTTGCCATCATTTGCCATTTTTCTCTTTCCCTTCAATATCTTATGGAATTGATCACCAAATCTAGATAATTTTATCTCTCATCTCTCAGTCTTCACTGCTGCTACCTTAGTGGAGACCCCAGCCTGGCTATTGGATCAGCAGAGCTGTGCCTCAGGCAGCCTCCAGCTCCAGTCAGACCTCACTGCCTTGTTGTCAGCTGAATCCCAATGCCTAGCCCTAGGCCTGGCACAGAGCTAGCAGTTATTAAACATTAGTTGAATAAATGGAGAAAGAAAATGAGGAAGAAAAACAGAGTATTAGAAGCTGTGATATGATAGTTGAGTGGGGTTGACATCAATATTAACTAAATTAATGGAACAAATATTGGAAATGAAACATCAAAGAGGCAATGGAATCATAAATAGGAAGCAACCTCAGGAATTATAAAGAAATCATGTTGGACAAACATGAATTATGGTGAAAAATGCAGCAGATATATTATACATTTGACATTTTGAATTATCTTTGTCACATTGTGTTATGAAAACATCCTTGTAAAACTGGGGCAAATTGACTCTCTGAAGATACACAGCATAAAACGAGATACAATTAATAGAAATGGCAGGAAACATGCAAAGAGAAAGCTCCAGGAGGCCAGGCGCTGTGGCTCATGCCTGTAATCCCAGCACTTTGGGAGGCTGAGGCAGGAAGATTACCTGAGGTCAGGAGTTCGAGACCAGCCTGGCCAACATGGTAAAACCCCATCTCCACTAAAAAAATACAAAAAAAATTAGCTGGGTGTGATAGTGGGTGCCTGTAATCCTAGCTACTCAGGAGGCTGAGGCAGGAGAATCACTTGAATCCAGGAGGCGGAGGGTGCAGTGAGCCAAGATTGCTCTGTTGCGCTCCAGCCTGGGCAGCAAGAGCAAAACTCCATCTCATTTAAAAAAAAAAAAAAAAAAAGAGAGAAATCTCCAAGAAATCATTGCCCTTCTGTGTTCCAGGAAATAACTGCCCTTCTTTGAAATATATACAAGTGATTAAATTAGAATTTTTTTATTATTGTATGATTCCTTGGTCATGAAAGGGAGAAAACTCTCTGCATCTCTCTCTCAGCCTCCCACATTTCCCTTTTGCATCCTGAGAATATGGGACTAGATTTAGCTAAAATAAGTGATTCTACAATAAATGTTGAATTACATGAAGATACTCACCCAAAGCCTATGGCCACCCAGTAGTTTCTGACCCCCCTGATGGGGCCCCACCATAGGCAGAATGTCAGGAGAATACGTGATAGGACCATTGACGACATTGATGATGTCAGCCTTTTTAAGACAGGAACCATTTCCATGGCAACTTCGATGTATTCCATGATTCGATCTAGATCAGCCTCAAAGAGTTCCTTTCCAAAACCTAAAAAGATTTGCCCTTGTGGTCAGGATGCCCTAGCTGAGCTGACAAGTCTTGTAAAATGATTCAAGTCTCTGACATGGCCTACATTTAAAGATGGCCTGTTAGGAAAGTACTGCCATTTTTTGTTCAAGTCTAAACTTGATATTCACTAATAACAGATGAGTATCCATTTATATTACTGAGAACAGTAATGTTATTGTTCTTGAAACAAAATCATAAAAGTTAGTCTCTTTAATAGAAAATGTAAATGTATTAATAATATAGTTTCTAATATTTAATCCATAGTTTTTTTTTAAAAAACAAACAATAATTGGGTTTGTCAAGAGAGATCATTATGCTTCAATTAACCATAAGAACCTGTTTCATCGCCCCCACCTCTCCCGGAGCAGTATTCTACTTTTTCCAGGATTCTGCCATGACTTTGTAAACTCCCATTTGCCCTCATTTTCTTTCTCCTCTTTTAATTCTCCTTTCAGCAGGGAAGGAATGGCATGGAGGCTCCTTCCTTCAGCCCGCCCCACACACATCCAAGGGCTAGAGTTCTGAGAAGAGGCAAGGTCTTGAAGCACAGTCCTCCTCTTGTCCTAAAAGTCACTGTGATTGCAGGCAGGGCCACAGATGAGCTTCTAAAAGAATGTCTCCACCAACAATAGCAGAGAGGGAGGCTCTCAGGTGGCATTTCAGCCCTCCCTTTGGAATCAGGAGCAATTTCACTCAGGCTCAAACGTGCAGAGCCCACTCAGCCCAACCAAAGCCCTGAAACCAGCTGGCCTAACTTCTGTGGAAGGTGGTTTAGTGATCATTTGCTATTACTTGAGACTACTCTTTGAGGAGTAGGATGGAGAGATTAATTTCCTACCTCAAGAAACTTGTCAAAGTATAATTTTAGGAAGTACCATTTCCTCCATTTATTTATATTTCCTGTAATATTTCAGTGCCCCAGTGATTTTTTTTAGCTCTCTTTATAGATTAAAACCTGAGGTACCTCTTTAGATGACCCAATCTTTAATCCGGTTCTGTGGAAACACTTCATGAAAAGCAAAAACAGATCCATCTCCCTTACTTGAAAGAGAAACTATAGTATCCCCTGTTTTGGCAGACAGGCACAAGCCTTTTCCATATCCATTTATGCAGCATGGAGGACCTCCATTTACAGTACTAAAAACCCCGCTCTGTTATAGACTCAGGTTTTCATTCTTAGTAGTATGGATATCTGGCCTCTGATACCAGTTGTTTTCCAGCTGTAAAAGCACAATAGCGGCTATATTCAAATCTTGAAAGTAGACCAAGCTGGCAGTGGATTGAGGAAAAAACGGGGAGGCAGGAGGTTGTGTGAGCAGGTAAAAATGTAACTGGAGCCTTTCAAAGCAGCTGGAAATGTTCCTTTAGCTTCTCTACCATCAACTACTCTTCCCCCACTCCCTGCTGTGATTGTTCAAAGGGACATGAGAACAGAGCTCACCTCAAACCTGTCACCACCAACGTCCCAGGTATCTGAAAGTCTAGTATTATGCTGTTGCCTTATTCTACAGCCTTCCCTAGCCACGGAGAGGATGAACCATTCGTGTCTGACCAGCAAACACTTTCATTTGCTGAACCCACCTGGAGGAACTCCATTGGTGACCCAGGAGTCCTGAAGTTTCATTTTCTCCTGACTTTCATATGGACCAAATAAAAGCCCATCCCTTTCCTGTCGGAGGTAATACGATCCTTCCAGGTCACGGAGCACAGGGAGTTCTCGTTTCAACGCTTTCACTTCAGGTATAGTCGACGTAACAACATACTGATGTTGAACCGGAATGAGAGGATGATCTAGTCCAATCATTTTACCTACTTCACGAGCCCAAAATCCTTAAACAAAAAAAATCATTTAAAAGTGTCAGCACATATATAAACACACCACAACTGACACTCATATAGCAATTTATATTAGAATAAAATGTTTAGAAGGCTTAAGTACTCATGGCAAAGTCTAATAAATGTCATGACAATCTAAACTTTTGTCATTGCAAAACTAAATGGGGGAAGAGAAGACAATATTTTGCCTCTCCCAGAGATTCGAAGATATCTATGACCTAGGGGGAACTCCATTCCTGAAAATGTTGTTGCCCATAAGCAAAGGTAGGCAGGGGAAAAAAATGACAAAAATCTATTTGGAACAAAAAATAAATAACTCAAACATACAAAATGTACAAATGTTAGTAAGAAGTACCATAACAGATTGCCCCTATTTGTGGACAGGGATGGCCAGGCAAAAGAGGCCCCCATGTTGCTGTGACCAACATCACAATACATAATGATAGACCTAAGAAAGCCCTACAAGCCAACTCCTCTATCCTCCAAGCCCTATTCTCCCCCAAATCGTTGATGCCCAAACTTCAAAAATACAAGATTGTTCTGTTAAGTTAAAATTTGAAAATGGTTCTCCCAAAATTTGAAAACTTTGGGAGAGAGAGCTCATTAAGTTGTATCTGTTGTTTTAAAAGTTTAATCTGAATAAGTTTGTAAGATCCTTTATTGTAAGGGCACAAAGGCACCAGAAGTCAAAACCAGGGAGGAAGAGGAGCCACAGGAAAGAGGAGATTGGTCTCATAAGTAGGTGGAGAGTTCCCAAGACAAATGTTTCCCACTTCACCTTAGCACAGAGATTGTCTTATTAGTAGAAGTGAATGCAATTTTTTTCATTTGCAAAAGATAGAACTGGATAATTTGTGGCTGAAAGGACCCTTGATTCTTTCCCAGGCTGACCCTTCAGTACACAGATGTGGGAGCTAAAGGGTAAGACATGCTCAAGGCCACACTGGACGTCTTGTAATCATCACATCTTTTTGGTTTTCTTGCTGCAGAAAGACTTTATTTTAAAAATCCAGGGCACCTTCACTGTATAAAGGGATTTTAGAATCTAAAATAATAAAAATGCTTATTATTTGGCAAGGATATGCTGTTTCCTGACCTATCATTAGATGATTTTGGGGCAGGGAGTTCTATTTGCTTGTGTGTTTCCTAATAATTTTGAGTGATCATTGAAATGATTACACAATCCTATTTATTTCTTTAGGGATTGCATGCTAATTTTTTAGACAATTTCTGTCTCTGTTGTTTTTCTGAATCTAATAAGGAGTTCTGAAATCTATCCTTATGAGGTTCCAAGCTAGGTGCAGACTCACCAGTTATGAGTCAGTCTGGGAACCTAGACTACGTACTTGTACATATAAGTTTATTTCCATGTAACTATCTAAACCTTTCCCTTGCATTCTATTGTTTTGTTTGCTGCAATGGCTAAGTTGGTCACACTCATATAATAAACCCAGAAATGGGTACCCATTTGCAAACCAGAAATCTAACCTGTGGGCATCAGAGCTATTTGTTGGTATTTTGTTTAGTTTTGTTTTTTGAGACAGAGTCTCACTCTGTTGCCCAGGCTGGAGTGCAGTGGCACAATCCTGGCTCACTGCAACCTCCACCTCCCGAGTTCAAGACATTCTCCTACCTCAGCCTCCCCAGTAGCTAGGATTACAGGTGCACACCCCCATGCCCAACTAATTTCTATATTTTTAGTAGAGATGGGGTTTCACCATTTTGACGAGGCTGATCTCCAACTCCTGACCTCAGGTAATCCAACTGCCTCAGCCTCCCAAAGTGCTGGGATCACAAGTGTGAGTCACCAGGCCTGACCTGTTTTGTTTTGTTTTTGAGATGGGGTCTTACATTGTCTCCCAGGCTGCAATGGAGTGCAGTGGCACGATCATAACTCACTGCAGCCTCGACCTCCTGGGCTCAGGTGATCCTCTCATCTCAGCCTCCTGAGTAGCTGGGACTACAGGCACATATCACAACACCTGGCTAATTTTGTATCTTTTATAGAGACAGGGTTTGCCATGTGTCCCAGGCTGGTTTAAACTCCTGGGCTCATGGGTTCTGCCCAACTCAGTCTCCTAAAGTACAGGAGTATTGGCCTTTCAGTAATTTTGAGACTTAATTTATTCTTGCTAGTAGGAAGATGTGAATTACCAATGTCAGGACTGTGTACAAAAATATAGTAAAGTCACATATTCTAGTTATATGCAATAGAACAATTTTTAAATATAAAGAAATCAAAATATTTAGCCTAGCAACTCAAACTACTACAATATCCTCAATATATTTGTTTCAATTAAAAACATAAATTGAAGAAAACAAATTCTGTCCTATTTGAACATATTTATGAATTTCTGAGTCCAACTGTTTGCTTATTAATGCACTTCATCATTAAAGTAAAGTGGAAATGTATGCAGAAGTATCATATCACTATATTACTTCAAATTCCACAGCAAGTTCTATGCTGTTTACCCATACATGTCTATGGGGCTGGTGTCCTTTAGCGTTGTCTTATTCCATATGTCAATCAAATTAACCTAAATCTAGCTAGAGTTACACTTCAGCTCCTGCCTGATCACCCATTAAGTTCAAAGGGAAGAGAGACAAATGTGGAAGACTCATTGTAAAATCTACCACTATCGCCTGAAAAGCAACTGAAAAGTCAAAAAATGACTGGTGAAAATGGCTTTCATCTTTTAAAAATGCAGTGATTAATAAAAATGAGGTTAAAATGCAGGGTGACAGTTCACGGACAAGTTTACTTCTACTAGAAGGTTTATATGATGACAATGATGGCTTCATGCTTTGACACAGAGTATCAGGCAAAATTAAGCAATTCTTTTTGGCTGAACACCAAGCTTCATGTCAGCACGACCCAATCACATTTCTGATTCACCATCTTAGGGAAATTCTTAAGTAAATTTTACAAAGTTATCTCAGACTTACTGAGTCAATTGGAAATGAGGTAAAGAAAAATGTTCAGCACTATGTGGAGAAAAGCCTTCATCATAATAACTAGCACCTGCCCATGTCCCTGAGCTGCACCTGAGGGAAAGGGTAGAGTGAAGCCAATTTGGAAAGCTTCAGTAACTAAAGGCAAATTAGACTACTGCCCATCAAGAGGTCAGGAGCGTCAGAAACTTCCCCAGTTCTGCTAGCTCAAGAATACAGTCATTATATACTCTTTTCTATAGAAACACCTGTACAATAGTGTTTTTTCAAAGATTTTCTTGCAAATCATCTGGTACAGACAGTACAGTACCTGGAGCAGTTATTTAAAATGCAGCTTCTGAGTCACTGCCCAGACCACCTGACTTAGAATCCATTTGAAGCTTGGGAAACTTCCCAAGATGATTGTTACGTGCACGAGCTTGATAACCAAGCTCTTTGGGAAGTCGATTTACTAGCAGAGTGGGTACAGAATCCAGCACCCACTGTGCTGGTAAATTGGAAAAGAAAGGAGCTGAGCAATCTTAAGTCTGGTACCGAGAAGCTATCATAACCTGATGCTAGTGTCTCCCAGACTAAGGCATGGAATAACAAGGAAATAATTGCAATAATCATAATAATTATTATACCTAATTTTTGTAGTGCTTTCTATCTGGTGAGCCCTGCTCTGGGTACTTTACATTATTAGCTTATTTACTACCCATAATAACTTTTCAAGATGGGGACTATTATACCCGTTTTACAAATAAGTAACTTGCCTAAGTCACTCAGTTGGCAATGCGTATGTCCCTGGGCCACAGAGCACCACTGCCATGGACAATGCTGGAAACACATCATCTGACAAATTTTTACTCATAGACTTTTTTTTTTTTATGGATACCCTGCAGACCCAGCAGCCTTTACGTCTTTTTCATTTTGGTTGTATTTCCAAGTCCCTATCCTGGTTCCTTTAATCAGATTTCAGTGCTGGTCTCAGGGCCTCGCCTGAATTTGGGAGATACCCTGGTCACACTGAGAAACTGTGGGAAACATTCAACCAGCCACACATTGTCCACTCATTTTATTACAGCATGATGCCTTCTGCAGATGGTTGCTTTTATTCATAAAATTTATCTTTGTTAGCTTCAGTTCTAGAAGGGAGCATATCCAAACTTTTGTTCTTAATTACTGAGGCTTACCCTTTGGGGGATCTTCTATCCTTTAAGTAAAGAATTTTTGGAAACAGACTTACAGATAATTAAACACACACACACACACACACACACACGGCCCTCTACACGTCCTATGGACTACTAATATGTAATCAGTTAGATTTTCTTGATAACTTTTGCCCCGTGGAAGAAAAGAGATGGAAGAGAAAAAGAAAAAAAAAAAGATTAGGGAGCAGAGATCTGATGTGAATGAGATAAAGAACTGAGATAGGTTACTTCCCACAAGTTTCAGCAAGGAGCTGCCTGGAGTTACCAGGAACAGGGAGTGGAAGTGGCTAGGCACAAGAACAAAGAAGAACGGAGGCATTACCACTCTATGCAGCACCACACTGTCGTAACTTCAGGGACTTGTTTTCCAGGCCAGCATGAGAAAGCTGTTCTCAAGGACCTCCTGCCCCTGCCCTCCTGCACCCCATCACCCCACAAGATTTCACAGCTACAGAGAAATCTTCATCTGGTAACCAGAGTAATAGGTTTCAGTCAGATCTCTTTAGAGATCATTCTATCTTCCTCTTCAGTGATTCCTTATTTGTTAAAGTATGTGGTTTAAAAAAAAATGTATTACAATGACAATTCATTATGTACATGTGTTCATCCAGTTTAGGAAAACAATGGATAAATGTACTAAATTAAGGTCTTCTATGTTATTTCTCAAAATGTCAGTTAAGAATGTATGATTGCCTAAAATACTGTATTGAGAAAAACGGTGGAGCTTTGTCCAAGCCCATCTGAAATGAGTATGGCAGTTGATTAGCAATCTGCTACAAGCGCTGGATGTGGAAGTCTCAATATATTACTTTAGTATTTGCTATCATGATGAAAACGGTCAGATGTTTTTAGGGCCTGAATTCATGAGACTATAGAAAAAGTCACAAAATAACAAAGAATCCTTGCTACTTGGAAAAAAAGTCTGAATTAGTTGATTGCCTTAAGCTTTCTGACAGAATTTAGACCAGAGATGCCTAAGGACATTGAGAGGATAGTATCAGATGGAGACTGAAAGTGAGGCTCAGAAACAAAGCAATGCTGTTTGTGCCACTGCTCTTATTTTTCAGCCAAGTCATTTTATATTATTGCAAATTTCTAACTATATTAAAGAAAGCATGAGATTTTTATGCTTTTCAAATAGGAGGCATGGGTGAGAGAAATTCGGAAGTAACTACTTTAGACACTTAAAAATTGAAGACATGACTTTTTTCTAGGACAACTAAAAATGCTTTGCTAAAAATAATATCAATCAAAAGTTACAATACAGAGGAAAGAATCATAACGGTATGGGTTTCTGGCTTGTCCTCAAGGGATATCATTTGATCTGATAAATAATAAAGATTGTTTTCATTTTATAATTTAAGCAAGAACTCAAAGAAACCCAGTCACTGCCTTATGCTTATTTTAGGTTTTATATTTATAGAAAAATATAAACTATTATCGCAGTTTAGACTATACAAGCATTTTCACTATAATTTATTTTGCACGTGTGATAGTTGAAAATGACTTGACATGCAATCAACCTGTTAGAAAGTGTATTAACTCAAGAATCAGAAGGCCCAGATCCCAGCCCTGGCTCTGACATAAGGAGCTCTGCCTACCGCTTGGTCAAACAACATGACCCTTTTGGACCTTGCCTCTGCAAATGGAAAATGAGTGTGTTGCTGGATTATCCCAAATATTCCTTTTGGTTTCACTACTCTGAGGCCAAACTGTATCAGAACAACCAAAAGAGAATATTATGAAATATGTTTAATAATGTTCTAGAAGGAAAAGGGTTTAAAAAGTTTTTGACTAGAGTCAAAAGTCATTAGAAATCGATGAGAGAGAACACAAGTGATCAAATCTGCCCTAAAAAGCAAATTGGAAACCAAGAGGATGCTTATGAATTTCAACAATAGAATTCAGTTATTAATACACAGAAACAGTGAACATAGGAAGGAAAAAGAGGCATAATTTGGAAAAACACAATCTGGAGCAAAATAAAATGCAGAATGTAGAAAATAAGCAACTTTTTATGGATAACCAAGAACAGAGTGATAATGCATCCACCAACAGCAAAGTGATGGAGGGAGGGCTTTGTAACTTAGAAACAGACAAAATGTTTAACTTGGGAGCATCACAGTGCTTCACGACAACGTCCATAGTATGAAACATTATGGCTAAACATCTTCTTTCTTTGGCACTTAAAAAAAAACACACAAATTTCAAAAAAACGATATGCTTACCTGCAGCATTCACAATTCTATTTGCTCTCACAGACCCCTGTGGTGTTTCAACATCCCATGTTCCATCTGACCTGGGTTTCAGAGAAGTTACTAGTGCAGGATATTTTAAAAGGGCACCATATTTCCTAGCTCCAGCAGCCAGGGCCATAGTTAGAGAATAAGGATCAATGTGACCATCTCCAGGATTATACAATCCAGCTAAAATCTGAATCAATCATAGCAGAGTCAATATTCAAACAAATATATACTTATTACTCAGTAAAAATATATCCTGCTAGCAAACATTTAGTAAAACTGGGCTTTAAAAAGTGTTTCTTGATCTGGAAAGTGACTGGGTCCCTGAAGACTTCATGAAAAGAAGCCAACATTCAAGTCCCAGACTACTGAAAAGGAAAAGAAATAAACTTCTTTTTTATGCCTTCTTATTTTGGTTTCTGACATTTGAAGCCAAATCTAATTCTAACTGATCTATCAATTATAATTTATATTTAATTATTTAATACTGTTAATAAATTCACATGTTAAATAATATATCTGGTGTCAGGAAATTTATGTTTGATTCAATCATTCAACAACTAGTTCTTGAATATCTACTTTGTGTTAGGGCTTCAGGCAAGGTACTGCAGGGAAGACAAAGAAAAATGAAACTCAGATGAGATGGGTTGATAGAATGATCAGTGAAGTACTATACAGAGGTCTCATCTAGTCAACAAAAATTGGCTGAGCACCAAATACAAGCAAGGAGCTTTTGTCAAATGTCTTTTCTGTATCTATTGAAATAATTGTGTGGTTTTGTCCTTTATTCTATTAATGTGGTATTTTTATATTAATTTTTAGAAGTTAAACCAACCCTGCATTCCTGGAATACATTCCATTTGGTCATACTGTATAATCTGTTTATATGTTGCTGAATTCAGTTTGCTAGTATTTTGTTGAGGATTTTTGTATCTGTGTTCATAAGGGATACCAGTCTTTCTTTTTTTGGAATGCCTTTGTCTGATTTTGTTATCAGGGCAATACTGGCCTCATAGAATGAGTTGAGAGGCATTCACTTTTCTTCTATTTTGGAAGAGTTTGTGAAAGACTGATATTAAGCCTTCTCTAAATATCTGGTAAAATTAACCAGTGAAGTCATCCAGGCCTGGGCTTTTCTTTGTGGGAAGTTTTTGATTACAAATTCAATCCTTTCATTTATTATAGGTCTGTGCAAGGGACTTTTTATTTTAAGGGAATTCACATTTCTAAAGACTTCCAGATGTCACACTGGTGTTTTACAATGGATACGACCTTGTTGTAGCTATCCCACATCTGTTCGGTTTGGTACCCTGTCCCAGATGCAGAGGATGCCCTTCACATATATTCCCATTGCTTAATAAATGCCCTTGAGAAAAATTTATGATAGGGAGGAGTTCCAGCAAAGCATTCAGGATCCGCATATAAACAAATATAAGTATATCTTTACTGGTCGTGAAGGTAAAATTTCAATGCAGACAATGCAGTGCAATGCCAATCTGCCATTACACTGGGTGCCACATACAACTACAGACAAGGGAGGGCCAGCAGCCTGTGAAGACTCACAAGTGCAAACAACCCTAGCACCCAGGTCAATGATATGAACCCTCAGAGACTGGAACTACTGCAGTGGTCACCAGCAAGGAAATAAGCATGTGCTTCCCCAACAGCCCCATCTAATACATTTGGGCAGTATGTATAATGCAAGGGAGTCAAAGAGCCTGGGTTCAAATCTCCACTCCAGCTCTTTCTAGTGAATGAGCTTGGGCCTACTGTGTAAACTGTCTAGCTGCATTTCCTGTTTAACAGTAATATATCCCTCATAACATAGATATAGATATAATTTTTTTTATTTTTATCTTTTAAATTTTAGAAATAGGCTCCCACTTCGTTGCCCAGGCTGGAGTGCAGTAGTGTAATCATAGGTCACTGTAACCTCGAACTTCTGGGCTCAAGATCTTCCTGCCTCACCCTCCCAAGTAGCTAGGACTACAGATGGAGTCCTACTACCCCACACTCAGCTAATTGTGTGTTTGTGTGTGGTGTGTGTGTGTGTGTGTGTGTGTGTGTAGAGACGAGGTCTCACTATGTTGCTCAAGCTGATCTTGAACTCCTGGCCTCAAGCAATTCCCCCACCTTGGCCTTACCACATACTGGGAGTGAGCCATGGCACCTGGCCTACCTCATAATATTATTGTGAAGATTATATGAAATTATGCATGTAAGGACTTATCATAGTAACTGGTACATAAATATGTGCTGTAGTGTTAGTCACTTTTATTGTTATTCAAAAAGAATTATTACCCAGCAGGAAAACACACTAAATTTCATGTCAAGCAGATTCTCTCAGGCAAATGTGGTATAAATCTAGATCCATACCTGGCACAGAGTCTGTAAGGGAAGTATAGCTATAAGCTAGGTGATGTTTGTAGCGCAATGTACCATGGTATTTTTTAATTTGATTTTTAAAATATTTTAATACCACAGTCTTTCTAGACATTTATCATATCAGGTTATCATTCTCTCTGCAGTTCTCAAACAGAAGGTTTGTGTATGAAAACCCTTACATCTGGGGGACACAATAATGGAAAGGTATTGAAAATGCTTAATCAGTTGTCAGAGGTGAAAAACTAACAAGATTTATCATTACCTTTTTATATATCATTTAAATTACTCAAATTCCAAAATTAATCCTATGACCTTGCCACATTTAAAATATGTGTACAAAGTTTTCTGGTTTTAGTTATTCTTCCTAATAACTTTTTCTAATTTTAACTTGTCAACAAATGGTAAAAACGCCTTCAGATAAATACCTTATTCATGTTGAGTAAAGGGAACATCTCTTGAATTTTTTCAGGTTCAATGATATACTGTTCTGTTGCATGCCAGCCAGTCCGAGTCATTTGATATTTAAATTCGTCTACCCTTACAGGGGTTGTAGCAAGTCTGATACTACCTGGCTGATGGAATCCCACCACCTGTGACAATAATTCCAATAAAAGCATATAAATAAGTCATTATTTGGTACTCAAACATGGCTCTGCTCCAGTAAAATGAAAATGCAGCTGTACAAAAAGATTATTATGAGTGAAAGAAATAACTATTAAAATATTTGCGTTTTATTAAAAGGCACTCATTCAGCAACTACGGTCTTTACTAAGTGCCTCTTCAGTGCCAGGCACTATTCTAAGCCCCACAGATGTCGGGGTGAACAAGACAGGCAAAGACTCTGCCTAAATGGCATTTACACCCCAAAGTTGAAGACAGACAACTATTAGCAAAATTACAGTAGCATGCAATGAGGGTTAATGTTCAGAGTGAAAAAAATCGTATGAAAAAGAGAAAGACAAAAAATTTATGGAGAAATTACATAGAATCAAAATGTTGCAATGCTTAGATTGTCTGAATTGAATTAAATATTCATTTGACATTTATTAAAGTCCTTCAGTTTGCCAAGCACTCAGTTACAGAGATAAAAGATATAGCCCTTGCCCTGAAGTTACTCATCATCTGCAGGGAGGACCAACAAGTAAATCAACAATTACAATAGAGAGAGATTCAAGTTAAAAGAGAGGTGTGCACAAATGCTCTGTGAACCAAGAGATGGGACCTCCAGCTTTGACCTGCTTAGCACACAGGAAAAGTCAAGGAAGGCTTCTCAAAGGGGATGACCCCAGAGAAGGTGGATGCTAGAGATGGGGCCAGGGGGAATGTTGTTTCAGAGGAAGCAGCAGAAAACAGAACACAACACAAACAAAAAGCAGTGATTTGAGACAGCTCAGCACATTCCGAAACTATATGTCATTGAGAGTAGCTGAAGCAGATAAGCAGAGGGAAGAGTGGCAAAAGAAACTGTTGGGACAGCAGGCAGAGGTCAGCTGACAAAGGTCATGTTCCTAAGGCCATGCTAATCCTTTGGCTTTGTCCAGTAGACTGTGGGGAGCCATTGGATGGTTTAGGCGAGGGAAGTGGCATGGAAAATGTGAGCAGACCTCAGTCTTAGCCTATGGATACTCTTTTGCCTGCCATTTTATCTTGAGAGTATGAGTAAATACGAGAAGGGATAAAAATGAAAGTGAGGGGCTTTTATGAAGTACTGTTCGAAGGCATGTGACAATCTGGCACATACTATTATCAGATCCTGTGCAATAAGATTGCTGAAAGACTCCACTTTCTTAGTTTCTAGACATAGCAACTGGCTAAAGACACTTTTGAAAGCTGCTTTCTATTCTTTCTTCATTTAAAAAATAAAGAATGGTTTATGACATGAATAATATACTTTGAGAAATTAAGTTGAGCAAATTCTAGAGGTTAAAATTAAGTTAAGCAAACTCTAGAGGTTCTTATTTTAAACTCTCATCATATTTAAGTACTCACACAGTGATACACAACGACGCATCAAAATCCTCTGGAAATCTTACATGTTTCTGAGAGGCCGACCTAACAGTTTCAAGTTAAATGCATTTACCTGCCCAGTTTCTTCTTCCAGTTTCTCATAAAGTTTGATGCTATCATAATGTATTTTCTTCACGTTTATTCCAGGATGAAAATAAGTTGTTAAACCTGCCTTAAAAGCAAAGAGGAAAAGAAATACTGAAAAAAATTAACATTCTCAAAATGTTGACAGTTTATCTGTTAAACAACAATTTAATGCTGGAAAGAAACTGAGAAGCACCAGCCAGCCCTTTGGGATGAGAACACATCAGCACCAGTCTGTGCACACGGGAGCATCAGGCTCATGACAGGTTTTAAGAAGGAATGTGAACTATGTGAGTAAAGTGAGAGCTAGCCAACAAACATACATGATAAGTGTCTGAAAGTTAACATGGATAGGGTTGTATAGAGATTCAAAAATGGGATGATTTAGATGGATGGTCATGCTATTAAGAAGAATATGGGGGAGGCCGGGCACGGTGGCTCACATCTATAATCCCAGCACTTTGGGAGCCCGAGGCGGGTAGATTACCTGAGGTCAGGAGTTCAAGACCAGCCTGGCCAACATGGAGAAACCCCGTCTCTTCTAAAAATACAAAAATTTAGCCTGGCATGGTGGTGGGCACCTTAATCCCAGCTACTTGGGAGGCTGAGGTAGGAGAATCGCTTGAACCTGGGAGGCAGAGGTTGCAGTGAACTGAGATCGTGCCATTGCACTCCAGCCTGGGTGACAGAGGGAGACTCTGTGTCAAAAAAAAAAAAAAAAAAGTATGGGGGAATGGCATATGATGTGGACTAAAGCCAACAAAACATACGTGTGTTACCTTAAGAAGAAGGACCATGGACTAACATAAAATCTTCTTTGACCCAGTCTCCACCCTTCTCTTAAATGGAGCAGCCCTCCTGTCCCTTTCCCGAAATTGCAAAATTTAAGAATTAGAAAATTCCTTACCACTGGAGCCTGATGAATAGGTGAACAGACTTTTGTCAAAGCTTAACCTGTTTGATGTGCACATAGGTGATACACTGTAAATCTTTGTTGAATAAATACTGATTGATTAGTCTCAGAAAAAAGAATCTAAATATTAGCTACACTAAAACCCCTTTTCTCAAATCTGGCAGATGCAATGTGGAATCCAGACAAAGAATTCTAAGCAATTATATGAAGCAGGTTTCTCTCAAGTGTCTGGGCCCTCACTGGGCAGCTAATTTATTCTGGAAAGCTCATCAGAACACAATCTGTTCACAATAAAATCTACTTAGGAGTATTTATAAGGTACTCCTATGGTAGTGGTGGGCATTTGGTCCTCTTGAACTCAAATACTCCATTAAAGTTTGTCAATCATCCTTTATAACCAAAACCCTGGGGCTTCCATCTAGCACTTGTTCAAGCATCTGGACATATCCATGGCTTTTTTTTTTTTTTTTAAGAGAACTCCTGCCCCAGCTTATAGGTCATCCAGTAGCACAGCTCTGTGTGGAAGTAGAGAAGGGATTCCATTACAAGGCAACTGTAAGTCAGGCTCTTCCACTTCACGGTTAAACATGCTCTGCTTCTTCTACGTGTTGGTATCCAGTGTGCATACCAACTTTTCTGATTCAATAATAGAGAATCCCTGGCCTTCAGGTATCTGCTAGTGATCCCTATTTTGTCTTCAATATATCTCCTGTATGTAACTATATTGAGAAATCTGATCATCACAAGCACTGGCCTAGGGTACTGATTCCCATTCACTCCTCAAGAACCTCTAAGCTTTATATTTTAGTTAAGCTAGACCACTGGAAAATTATCTATCTACACTACACAATCCTCTTCTTTCTCACTCCAGAAATTTTAAGTTAATTTTCTTTCATTTGAAAAGGTCACATTGGTTCATTTTTAAAAAACTCTTACTGAAGACATTTAGCCCAAGGTACATTGTGTGGGTAACAAATTCTTTTAGAAATTTGTGGTCAAGGAAAAGTTAGTCTCCCTTACTGCAACTGTATATCTATTTCTACTGAACAATTGACACTATCCTCTTTTCCCTGCTGCTGCAGTAGTTAGAAGTAAGATATGGACTCAATTTTCTCACTCAGACATAAAATTACTTAATTTTCATACACTTTCTTTTATATATCGGCTTTTTAAAATCTGTGTTTAAAATTTGGGGCCACCCAGATTAGTGCTTCCATTTAAATTTTTTGAAAGTGACATTGCACGTGGTATCTACTGTTAAGTGCCAGGCCTGAATATAAAGATAGCACAGTGGTTTTCTCTTCTGTGACTTCAACAAGAACATATTAAATGAGAAGTTTGAAAGAAGGAAAAATACATTGTTCTTATCACTCAGGATTTTATAGTCTTATTGAGGTTATGAAACATTCATACATGAAACATTTAAATCAAGGGTAAGTGATTGAGTGCCAGACACATAGTAACTATGAAACTAAGTAAAGAGAAAATGCCAGAAAGGTCACAGAAGGCATAGGAAAGGGGTTTAGCTATCATTTGGAGAAAGTGATTATAGTTGGTGGAGAAGATAAGGGAGGGGAAGATAAAACAGAGATATAATCATTAAGAATTACCAATGCTTTATTTATAAATTCTTTTTATAACCCTTTATGAATTCTTATAACCCTTCATTTATAAATTCTTAACAAATTAAGAATTTATAAATCTTTGTTGATATAAGTAAATAAATAAGTAGAGGAGAAGAAAAAGCTCTTCCTTAGACTGACAATTAATAAGTGTAAGGAATGATAGAGTTAGAAAATTCATCACTGGATGCTAAATAATGGGCAGCATAATGGATGCTAACTAGTGCTTCCCCTATCTTTTTAACAATCCTCCCCCGCTCTCAGAAGCCTTTACTACCTCAAAAAGCCCAGTGACCGATCTCAAACCATCCTATATTCCAGTGGCTCCAAATCTTTCACTCATACATTTACACCCAATACAAAGTTTTGAACATCACCACTAAAATTTGTATATTTCTTTCCTTACATGTGATATATAAATATTAATAGACATCATAAACACACAAAACAACTTAGAATAAGGGAAGAACTCAAAACTTTTTTTTATTTTATGTATTGTGTAGAAAAGCTTTTGAATATGAAGCTTATTAAGAACATTTTAGCAAGAGCTATGTGATTAATACATTTCATTATTTAAATATCTATGCTACATTCACATTTGTAATACAGCAATGTGAAGGCCTTGTTCTGGTTTTATGTTATTTTGAGACTGCTTTTACAGGCTGTATAGCTCCAGAAGACACCACTCAGTGATGCAAAGACCCAGGTGAAAGAAGCACACGATTGGCTGTGTCTCTGCATCCTGACACCCCTTCCTCCACCTCAGTCAATACCCATACGAAGGCTTCTCTTCACATTTCACTATGACATTTCATATTCTCATGTTTGCCAGTTGTTGTTACAAACTAATTGGAAGGTATTGTATTTTTTTTGTATTTTAAGTAAATGGGAACAAATCCTATTGAAACTCTTCATTTAGAAAAATTTTAAATGGGCTAAAAATTTATTTCTCACATACATGAGAGTTTTCCTATGTGATACATATCATTTTGGGGCAGAAAACCTAATAGTATCAACATTTCCAAGCATCCCTTTTCAAAATGCTCTCTTCCCAACAGGACTATTTTGCAAAAGGCAATTATTTCTCACTTACTGAAAGCATCACTTTTACTGTGAAGGGACAGGCTGCATCTATTTTTTTAACTATATAATCTGCTATGTAGAAATGACTGGCAGCCATTTGCATTCACAACTCTTTTAACTACTGCTAGTAGATAACCAACAAACTTCTATGTAATACAGCACTCTAAAGTTCACCCCCTCCCTTTCATCATACATTTTATCCAATTTGCCAGTCTGTGTCTTTTGATTGGGGCATTTAGTCCATTCATATTTAATGTTAATATTGTTATGTGTGAATTTGGTCCTGCCATTTTATTACTGGTTGGTTGTTTTGCCCTTTGGTTGGCATAATTTCTTCATTGTGTCGTTGGTCTTTACCATTTGGTTCTTTTTTGCAGTGGCTGGTACTAGTTTTTCCTTTCTGTGTTTAGTGCTTCCTTCAGGAGCTCTTATAGGGCAGGTCTGGTAGTGACAAAATCTCTCATTAATTGCTTGTCTGTAAAGGATTTCATTTCTCCATCACTTATGAAGCTTAGTTTGGCTGTATATGAAATTCTGGGTTGAAAGTTCTTTTCTTTAAGGATGTTGAACCCTACAAGCCCCCACTCTCTTCTGGCTTGGAGGGTTTCTGCTGAGAGATCCTCTGTGAGACTGATGGGCTTCCCTTTGTGGGTAACCTGACCTTTCTCTCTGGCTGCCCTTAGTATTTTTTCCTTCATTTCAACCCTGGTGAACCTGATGATTATGTGCCTTGGCATTGCACTTCTAGAGGAGTATTGTTGTGGTGTTCTCTGTATTTCCTGTATTTGAATGTTGGCCTGCCTTGCTAGGTTGGGAAGTTCTCCTGGATAACATCCTGAAGAGTGTTTTCCAGCTTAGATTCATTCTCCCCCTCATCTTTTAGTACACTGATCAGGCGTAGATTAGGTCTTTTCACATAATCCCATATTTCTTGAAGGCTTTCTTCACTTCTTTTCACTCTTTGTTCTCTTTTTTGCCTTCTCGTTTCATTTCATTGAGTTGTTCTTCAATCTCTGATATCCTTTCTTCTGCTTGATCTATTCGGCTGTTGAAACTTGTGTATGTTCGTGAAGTTCTTGTGCTGTGTTTTTCAGCTCTGTCAAGTTGTTTATGTTCATCTCCAAGCTGGTTATTCTAGTTAGCATTTCATCTAACCTTTTTTTCCAGGTTTTTAGTTTCTTTGTATTAGGATGGAACATGTTCCTTTAACTCAGATAAGTTTGTTGTTACTCACCTTCTGAAGCCTGCTTCTGTTAATTCATCAAATTTGTTCTCCATACTGCTTTGTTCCCTTGCTGGTGAGGAGTTGTGATCTCGTGGTAGGGGGAGAGACCTTCTGGTGTCTGATGGTTTCATTCTTCTTGTGCTGGTTTCTTCCCATCTTGTTGGATTTATGTAGTTTTGATCTCAGGTAGCTGCTTGGGGAGGTGGCCTTTCCTTTGTCTGCCTGCAGAGGTGCTGCTGGGCTGCCACAGATTCAGTGGAGCTGCTGCATCTTTCATTTACTCAGGAAAATTAGGCCAGCTTCTGCAATAGTGGTTTCCCTTCCCCTCACTGAGCTCAATCATTCCTGGTCGCTCTCTAACTGATATTCTGGGTGCGTAACTCTGGAGTGAGAGTTTTTTAGCCTGCTGGGCTTTGTGCAGGAGTGGAGGGGAACGTCCTGCCCTTTGGGCTGTTTCCCTGCATTCAGTTGCCCTTCTTACTGGGGGGGCACATAGCTCTGCCGGCTTTTTGGCTTCCTTGGTGTCAGCCAGTGCTTCCACCTAGATCTGTGCTGACAGCCCCCGGCACTGGAGGAAGTTGCTGTTCTGCCCTGTTCAGGCAACTCACTAAGGCTTTTCACCCCAGCGAAGATTTCCTGTTCTGTGGGTTGTAGAGGGCTTGGGTGGAGCACTGTATCCAAACCGAAGTCCCAGAGGGGGGAGATCCCCTGGTCCTCTGGTTGGTTGCACATACCTCCTGGGTGGGGCAGTGCCCCGCCGTGCCTCAACTTGCCCTATTTGGTTTATACCCACTGTCCAACCAGACCCACAAAATGAACCTGGTACCTCATTTGGAATTGTGGAGACCACTTGGCTTCTGTGTCTCTCTCGCTGGGAGCTGCTTTCTGGAGCTACCTCTTATTTGGCCACCTTGGGATCCCCCACCCACATTATATTATTTAAAGCACTGTTTCTATAAAACTAATCACAATGATGATATCCTATAGCACGAAACCTATGCTATGTCATAGTATACGGAAGACAAGGGAAAGAATGAGGACACCCCCCCACATGAAGTGCCAACTTCCCACTTAGTCAACCTTGAAGTCATACACAACACATCGTCCACATCAAATGTGAGGGCTATTTATAAATATCAGTAAAGCTTAACTTCTTTCTTACATTTGCAGACAAAAACAAATGGAAAAGTTCTTATATCATCTTCCTACACCCCAAATGAATCATCCTGAATCTCTAGTCCTCAACAACCCAAACATCTACTTTGGTACCATCCCCAGGGGCAACCCCTTCTGGAGATCCCAAGCTCCAAACCTCCTTCTTACTCCATCTTCTCGTTTCTCTGTATCCATATGAAATGCCTATAATATTGGGAGTATCATGAGCTGACAAAGCAGTCTTGTTAAAACCTTAGGATTTATGGATTTGTGATTCCATTTAGAAGATTCATTTTGCAGGTTGTGCCTTCCTCTCCAGGCATTTGATTCCTACACTCTCCAGACATTTCTCTCATGGAGCACATATCATGCTTCAGGGAAACAGCCCTTATTTTGATAGTCTGTCCCCCTTAGCTGGCTGTGCAACATTTCTTATTCTCATATCTACTCCACAAATATCTCTGTGTTAAAAATTCCTAATATGGCCAGGCTCAGTGGCTCAAGCCTATATCTCAGCACTTTGGGAGGCTGAAGTGCGAGGACTCCTTGAGCCCAGGAGTTTGAGACCAGCCTGGACAATGTAGGCAGATCTTGTCTCTACAGAAAATTTAAAAAATTAGCAAGGTGTGGTGGTGCGCATCTGTGGTCCCAGCTACAGGTGCTGATGTGGGAGCATTACTTGAGCCCTGTAGGTTGAGGCTGCAGTGAGTCATGATCATGCCACTGCACTCCAGCCTGGGTGACAGAGTGAGACTCTGTCTCAAAACACAAACAAACAACAACAACAACAACAAAACACCTAATATGTTTGGATTTCTTCATGCTACTGCTCAGAGGGAGGCCTCTTTGACTTGCAAAAAATAAAAAAAAACCCTAAAATCAACTTCCTAAGACAATTCTCTTTATTCCATGGGGGCCAAATAACCTGGCTTCCAATATCTGATTCCACCTTGAACTCACACTGCGTGGATCCTCATTCTGTAAACTACAGCCTAACACCTTGTGTGCAAAGAAGGATAATGCCTTTCCCCCACTCACTTTGGTATCTTTTTAAGAAAAATTATTTTGCATAGTTAATTTTTAGATTAAGGGTATGTTGCTTTTTATTCATGGGACATCTAAGAAATAAAATCCCAAGAAATCCTGTATCTTATTCTAAACTGCACGCCAGGCCAGTTGCGATGGCTCACGCCTATACTTCTAAAATCTTGGGAAGCTGAGACTGGAGGATCATTCGCGGCCAGGAGTTCAAGACCAGCCTGAGCAACATAGTGAGACTCCATTTCTAAAAACATTAAGAAAATAGCTGGGCATGGTAGCCTGCACCTATATATTCCTAGCTACTCGGGAGGATCGCTTGAGCCCAGGAGTTTGTGCTTACAGTGAGCTATGATTGTACCACCGCACTCCAGCCTGGGCAACAGAGAGAGACCCTGTCTCAAAAATAATGATAATAATCATACTAATAAAATAAAATGCAGGGCACATTTAATCAGTATATAAGTGAGCAAATAAGTCATTCAAACTTTAAAGTGTATGTACTCAGTAACAATTCAGAAGTGGTGAGAGGGTGTAAGCCCTCCCTCGAAGGATATTTCCACTTGCCTAAATTTCCCTACTACTAAATGCTCTTTCCTGAATTGCCTCATGGCCCCTGGCTCATTGCTCCCTGGTCTCTGTTGGCAGGTCACCTCTTTGAAACATCCTCCCTAGCACCTCCTTCTCCTCCTCCTCCTCCTTCTCCATCATGTTGCACTCTGGACTGTATTTTACTTTTCTTCATGGTGATTACTCTCTAGCACTGATGGGTGTTTTCTGTCTGTCCCACCAGAATGTGAGCTCCACAAGGGTAAGAACTTCAGGTTTATGTCTGGGCAGCACTCTCCTCCAGATTCAGCTGGAAGCAGGCAACCCTTATGATGTTAGACTCTCCATCCTGTGCTTTGAGCACATGCTAGATGTCAAAAAGCTCCTTAAAGCAGGGCTTCTTCTCATTATCTGTTCTCAGCAGAGGAAGGCTAGTGATGAAATGGGATGATGAGCAGGGGCCAATGCTGCCCAAAAGAAAACTGCACCAGCAGTTGTAAAAACTTCCTCTCCCATCCTTAGCTGATGTCAGAAATCCATGGTTTGACCATGTGACGGGAGTATCAATTATGGCGCAGTCCTGGAAGAATTATGCATACTATGAAGTATGCAAGACTGACTTGGCCTTGTGTCTTATGTAACACAAAAGCTAGGGCACACATTTGCAGTCCTCTTATTCAAGTCCTCAGGGGGCCAAACTATCATCTCAAAGCATAAAATTAAAACTATAAGTAAATAAAACGACCACCAAATGCAAGTGAGGGGGAGTATATATAGGTAAGGCTCTTGGGCCCATATCCAGGCTCACCCAGACAGTATCCTTCTATACAAAAGCTAACATATATTATTCAACATCATGTGTTTAATAATTTTACACATGTCAACCCAATCTTCATCACAATCCTATTAGGTAAGTACTATTAATATTCATATTAAGACTTCAGAAAATGGAAACTTACGTAACTTGCCAAAAGCCACAAGGGTAGAAACTTGCAAAGCCAGGATTTGAATCCAGAAGCCATATGTTCAAGATAAAACCATCATAAATATTGGTCGTCATCTGGAAGTACACCAGTTAAACTACAACTGCACTTTCAACTGTATTGAAAGCTCTGAAGAGCTCACAGTTGGGAGTTGTGAATGAGAAGGAAATGGACTACACTCATGCACAATTCCAAGCATAGGACAGTTTGGGGTGCTTTACTTACTGCGTGCCAGGTAGATCCAGCCGTGAGTTCTGATTTCTCCAGCAGGACCACATCTTTCATCCCCGCTTTGGCCAGGTGATAAGCCAGACTCACACCGACACAGCCACCTCCAATTATCACTGTTTCTGCTCTGTCTTTCCATTGTGTTTCTGCAGATAGGGGTGGTTTTTCCTCTCTAGAAGAGGTAAAGTTAAAATGGGAACTTTACTTGGTGGTGGTAGTTATAGTTCTGGCCTGACTAATGCACTTCCCCTTACCGGTTTCTCTAATACTTAACACCCACTGACAGATTTGCATGTTACTGATTTAATAATTTGGAACGTCTAAACTGTGACTTAGGCAACCTGGTTGGGGGAGGGGTATTTGAGCCCCATTCCATATAATGATTCTGGTCCGTTGAAGCTACTGTAGCCAAAGAAATAAACAGTAGCTTCTTTTTTTCAAAGAATCTAGAGAATAGGTCGGGTTTGGTGGCTTATACCTGTAATCCCAGCACTTTGGGAGGCCAAGGTGGGAAGATTGCTTGAGCCCAGGAGTTCAAGATGACCCTGGGTAACATGATGAAACCCCATCTCTATAAAAATACAAAAATTAGCCAGACTTGGTGGTACATGCCTATAGTCTCAGCTACTTGGGAGGCTGAGGTAAGAGCATTGCTTGAGCCCAGGAGGTTGAGTTGAGGTTGCAGTGAGCCATGATTGTGCCACTACACTCAAACCTGTCCAAAAATATATATATAATAATAATAAAAAAAGATTTAAAATGGTACACTTGTCTGGGTACTTTACCATGAATGGAGCTTATAGGACTGGAAGTGGCTCTAGATGAGTCTGAGTAAGTGGTGAGTGAATGTGAAGGCCTAGGAGATACTGTACACTACTGTACACTTTATAAACACTGGACACTTAGGTTACACTAACTTTATTTTAAAACATATTTTTCTTTTTTCAATAATAAATTAACAGCTTGCTGTAACTTTGTTACTTTGTAAACTTTTAAATGTTTTTTGACTTTTATAATAACACAGTTTAAAATGTAAACTCATTCTACAGAAATACTTTCTTTCTTTATATCCTTATTCTGGAAACTTTTTTCTATTAAAATATATTCTTTTTTTAACTTTTCAATTTTTTTTTTTTTTTTCAAGATAGCGTCTCACTCTGTTGCCCAGCCTGGAGTACAGTGGCTCGATCTTAGCTCACTGCAACCTCCGCCTACGCAGTTCAAGCAATTCTTCTGCCTCAGCCTTCTGCATAACTGTGATTACAGGTGCACACCACCACACCCAGCTAATGTTTGTGTTTTTAGTAGAGACGGGGTTTCACCATGTTGGCCAGGCTGTTCTCAGACTCCTGACCTCAAGTGATCCTCCTACCTTGGCCTCCCAAAGTGCTGGGATTACAGGCATGAACCACTGCACCCAGCCTCAAACTTTCTTGTTAAAAACTAAGACATGGCTGGGCCCAGTGGCACAAGCCTGTAATCCCAGCACTTTGGGAGGCCAAGGCAAGTGGATCATGAGGTCAAGAGATCGAGACCATCCTGGCCAACATGGTGAAACCCCATCTCTACTAAAAATACAAAAATTAGCTGGGCATGGTGGTGCACACCTGTAGTCCCAGCTACTCGGGAGGCTGAGGCAGGAGAATCACTTGAACCCTGGAGGTGGAGGTTGCAGTGAGCTGAAATTACACCATTGCACTCCAGCCTGGGCGACAGAGTGAGGCTTCAACAACAAAAACAAACAAAACAAAACAAAACTAAGACACAAACACACACATTAGCCTAGGCATACACAGGGTCAGGATCATCAATATCCCTGTCTTCACACCTCGACATCTTATCCCACTGGAAGACCTCAGGGGCAATAACATGTACATAGCTGTCATCTCTCTTTTTTTTTTTTTGAAACAGGGTCTCTATCACCCGGGCTGGAGTGTAGTGGTGCCATCTCTGCAAGTTCTGCCTCCCAGGTTGAAGCAATTCTCATGCCTCAGCCTCCCGAGTAGCTGGCATTACAGACATGTACCACCACGCCCAGCTAATTTTTGTATTTTTAGTACAGACGGGGTTTCACCATGTTAGCCAGGCTGGTCTTGAACTCCTGGCCTCAAGTAATCTGCCTGCCTTGGCCTCCCAGAGTGCTGAGATTATTGTGTGAGCCACCGGGCTCTGCCATAGCTGTCATCTCTCACGATAACAATGCCTTCTTCTGGAATACCTCCTGAAGGACCTGTCTGAGCCTATTTTACTGTTAACATCTTATTTTATAAGTAGAAGGAGTATACTCTAAAATAATGATTAAAAGTATAGTGTAGTAAATACATAAACTAGTAGCACAGTCATTGATTATCATTGTCAAGCATTATGTACTGTACATAATCGCATGTGCTATACCTTTATGTAACTGGCAGCACAGTAGGTTTGTTTAACCAGCATCACTACAAACATATGAACAATGTGTTGCATATGACATTATGACAGCTATGATATCACTAGGTGATAGGAATTTTTCAGCTCCATTATAATATTATGGGACCACCATTGTACATGTGGTCCATCATTGACCGAAACACCATTATGAGGCACATGACTATATATATATATGTATATTATAATATGTATATTATATGTGCATACGAATTTTAGAGTAAATTGCAGGTATCATACCCAGTTACTTCTAAATATTCTTGTGCTAGTTTTGTAAGAAAAAGGACATTCTCCTACATAACTACCGTACAGTTCTCAAAGTCAAGGAAGTTAACATTGATATACTATCATCTAATCTATAGTCCATATTTAAATTTAATAAATTATCCCAATAATGTATTTATAGCTACTTTTTTTCCAGGCAGGGATCAAATCCAGGATTCTGTCTCTTTAATCCCCTTTAATTTAGAACAATTCCTACTACTTCCTTTGTGTTTTATGACCTTGACATTTTTGAAGAGTACTAGCCAGTTATTTCATAGAACACTTCTTTTTTTTTATTGTTTGTTTGTTTGAGACAGAGTCTCACTCTGTTACCCAGACTGGAGTGCAGCGGTGTGATCTCAGCTCACTGCAACGTCTGCCTCCCAGGTTCAAGCGATTCTCCTGCCTCAGCCTCCCGAGTAGCTGAGACTAGGTGTGTACCACCATGCCCAGCTAATTTTTGTATTTTTAGTAGAGACGGGGTTTCCTCACATTGGCCAGGCTGGCCTCGAACTCCTGACCTTGTGATCCACCTACGTCGGCCTCCCAAAGTGCTGGGATTACAGGGATGAGCCACCATGACTGGCTAGAACTTCTTACTGTGAGTTTGTCTGGTGTTTCCTCATGATGCGACTTGTGTTATGCATTTTTGGCAAAAACATCATGAAAGTGATGCTGACTCCTTCCCAGTACATATAAGGAGGAAGCATATGATGTTGGTTTGTCCCGATATTGGTGTTGTT
Source organism: Ateles fusciceps (assembly GCA_036589455.1). Lineage (NCBI taxonomy): Eukaryota > Metazoa > Chordata > Mammalia > Primates > Atelidae > Ateles > Ateles fusciceps. The sequence continues at coordinate 288,519 of JAZHEH010000439.1, forward strand.
TCTATCTGATGACTTGCTTAAGGTGGTGTCTGTCGGATTTATCCAGTAAAGCTACCATTGTTTCCTTTGTATAAGTAATGTGAAGTCTTACTTTGAGACCATGTAAATATACTGGTCCTTATCAAACTTCTACTGAGTGGCTTTAACATCTATTGATATTTCCTACCCCATCATTCCTATTATATTTAGTAGTTGGCATTCTACAGTAAGGAAGTGCTTTTCTTTCACTCTTGTTTGTTTGTTTGTTGTTTATACCAATATGGATTTATGGATATTTATTGTTTTCAGTGGAAACAATCCATTACTAGTCATCATTTATTTTAATGCCAAATTGTCCTAGATTTCGCTGGCAGGAGGTTCTTTAAGTTGACTCCTGTATGCTTTTGACATGGCTATATGATTCTTAGAGCATGTCCTTATTTTCTGGTGCCACAATGTGTTTCAGTACTTTTGTTTAACCAGTGTTTAAATGACTGTTAATGTTTGTTTGTGTGCTGTGTAAGAAAAAAATAATGTACATATGGCCCAACTACTTTGGACAGAAATCCATTTTTAAATAGACTGGGCATATCTTGTATTTTAGTTGAAACCACTATAGTGGTGACAAAAAAAAAAATCTTAAAGGTTCTTTTTGTGTGTGTTCAAAAGAAAGAATTATTTCTTTTAGAATAGTGGTCAGGTGAAACAACAACAACAAAAGAGAACTTAAGATCAAAAAACCTGGGTTTGAGTCCCCAGTCCAATTAAACAGCTATTTTAGAGAAATTTACACAGGGGTCTCAAAGTTTTCTCATTTGCAAAATGGAGCTGTGAACATTCTGTTTGGCAACAGATGATAGAGCGTTATTAAATATATAGTATTTCCTCTGCCCAGCATGCCATAACAGGTTTCAGATTAGGTACAGTGTTTTTGATTATGTGAATTACTGTCTTAAAATCCATCTGAATGTAGTTGGGGATGGTCATAAAAGTATTTGAAATAAAAGTTAGGATCCATGCAAAAAACCCAGGTCAGCTATCTTCTATATTAGAAATGACAAGCACAACTTGACTGTGTGCTGTTCAAGTGCTTTCCAAAATAAAACATTTTTTTGATAGTTTGAAATTGAGTATATAAATAATATGCAGTTGAAATAAAATAATTCAAATTTTGGGTATGTTTGTTTTGTTTGTGAGACGGGGTCTCTGTTGCCCAGGCTGGAGTGCAGTCATGCAATCTTGGCTCTCACTGCAGCCTCTGCCTCCTGGGTTCAAGCGATTCTCCCACCTCAGCCTCCCAGGCAGCTGGGACTACAGGTGCACACCACAATGCCAGGCTAATTTTTGCATTTTTAGTGGAGACAGTTTCACCATGTTGATCAGGATGGGTCTCAAACTCTGGGCCTCAAGTAATTTGCCCAACTCAGCCTCCCAAAGTGCTGGGATTACAGGCATAAGCCACCACACCCAGCCAAAATACAATTTTTTTGGATACTCTTGAAATTTGTATTTTATTTGCCTAATCAGTTTTAAACAGAGCAACTTGTTTGTTAAATTTCCATTTTATTTTGCACTGGATTAAAAAACATCATTTATCATTTTTACAGATATTTTTGTGATGCTTTACAATTTACAAGCACTTTCATATTCTCTTATTTAATATTCACAGCAATCCTCTGAGTTATATAGAGCAAAATCAGTATCCTCATTTTATAGACGAGGAAACTGAAACTCAGAAGTGTAAGGTCACATTCTGTGTAACGCATGGTGCAGGAACTGTGACTTGGTGTCTATTGTATTCCCAGCACTATAGACAAGCCCAGTACAGTACATCACAACACAGTAAATATTTGTTGAATGGATAGATGAAACTCAAAAGTAGATCTTCTGATTCCAGAATTTCAGGTCATAAGATATAAAATAAAATTCGAATCAACCCATAATCACGTTAAGCGATGCTGCTAAACAAGCCTTTCCTGGCAGCTAGGAATAATCTACAGACATAAGAAGTCGAAAGATACTCAGCAATGCTCATATTTAAAATACAGACCAAAACAAGGACATGCCATTTTTACCTATCGGATTTAGCAAAGATTTAAAAAAATGGCCTATTCTGGGCACCAGGGAGAATGTAGGGAACGGACACACACTGGTGTGGCGCATGCAAACTCTTGCCACACATTTGGAGAATGTGTTGCTGTCTTTCAATCTTTCAGATGCACATAACCCTTTCCCTAAAAGTTCACCTTGAAAAACTGGTGCTACAGATAGACTCCCATAGGTACTCAAAGATAGATGCATATGCAGGTTATTTGCAGTAATAAACAACCAAAAACCATTTAAATGTTAACGAATAGACTGTTGAGCTATAGTGTAGAATATTGACAGGATGGAAAACTATGCAGCCACTAAAAGGAACAAGGCAAGTCAGTATGTGCTGATATGGAACAATCTCCAAGTCACATTGATAATCGTAAAAAGCAAGATGTCAATAAGCCAAAGAAGAACCTATACTGACCTGTGTTTGTCTACGCTTAGACCGTTAGATTCAGAAGACACTATTAACAATTGTTGACCGGGCAAGGGGATTGGGGCAGGAGAGACTTTACACGGGGAACCTTTGGATATTGTTTCACTTTATAATTAATTGATAATTCTAGAGGGTATCTCAAGGCCCATTTCTTGGAGGCTGGAGCGCTCCTAACCCCAGAGCCTGCCTCAGCTTCTGGCTCCCACCCCGCAGCCGCCCCGCCGCCTCTGCGCAGGCGGGGGCCCCACTCACCCTTCCCGGCCGCAGATGGAGCGCGGGCGCCCGGGGGAGCCCCGCCGCCGGCAGCTCCGCAGCAGGACGCCCCCGCAGCCGCTGCGCTCCCGGGCGGAGCATGACTAGGCCGAGGCCGAGGGCGCGGGCTCCTGCTCCGAGGCTAGCGGGCAGCCTGAGGCTGCGGGGCCGGCAGGGCGGCGGTCGGACCCTCCCCTGGGCGGGGGCGGGCTCCTGGACGGCCGCGCGCCCGGGGACCCAGCGCCAGCAGAGCCGCCGCACCATGGCACCTGCCGGACGCCCGGGGGCCAAGAAGGTGAGTTTCCTCCTCTCGATCCTCGCGGAGCCCCTGGCTGCTGGGCTGCGAGCGATTCCGTTCACACCCCGCGTGGACCCCTAGCCAAGCCCTGGGGCCTCGGCAAAACACCTGGACAGGATGGCCCCGAGCCTCAATTTTCCCTAGCCGCGGGTTGGACGGCGTTTAGGGAGCCCTTACTCGGTGTCCGGCGCTGCACAGAGTGCTTTGCTCAAGTTATCTCCTCAGCTTCACAATTATCCCCATTTCACAGGTGAGGAAACAGACCCAGCGAGTCGGGCGACCAGCGGAGGGTCGCGGATCCAGCCCCGGGGGGAGCGGGGATCAGAAGTCTAGACTCAGGCCGCGCGCACATTTTCTTCCCTCAACCGACCCGCACCCGCAGCTCTTTGGGCTAATGGGCCCCAGAACTCTTCGGACTGTCCCTCGCGTTTTGGAAAAGTCTGGCCAAGCAGCCTGGCCTTGAGAGTCGCCGGCTGGCCTGAAACCAGTCCTGGGCAAGGAAGCCCCCAGAGCTGCGGCGCAGGGTGGAGGGTAGGTGGGATTTGCTAGGACCCCTCCACCTCTTCCCACCCAGTCCCCAGCTCCTGGCCCCTTTTCTGGTCGGGTCACCAGATGTTGGCTTTTTGCCCAGCCATTTCTACGTTGGGTATGTGCAGGGGTGGGAGGAAGGGGTGATTTAGCAAAATTAGGAATGACATGAGCTTGGACGAAGGACATCCCCAGGACCCTTCAAAGCAACCCCCACCCCCGCCAGCCCTGTCATTCAGAATGAGAGGAGGAGAGGAGGGACAGTATATGTGTGGAAATGTGCACCACCGAGTTATTTATACTGAAAAGTTAGGAACGACCAATATATTCTACAATAGGGGATTCTAAATAAATTAAGGTTCATCTACTTGAGTTATGAGCAGCCAATTAAATAACTATGAGAACTGGCAAAGTGCCTTGGCAATGTTAAGTTGCAAAAGGAAATATATCACAAACAGATCCCAACTGTATACAAACATTTATATACACACTGTAAGGAAGTACACAATAATGGTAATAGTTACACAAGATGTAGAATATTGGTTTAAAAAGCATGTTTTAGGATATTTTTTCAGATTATAAAAGTAAAATGAGCATTGAAAGAAATACAGTTTATAAAAAATAAAGAACATTGTGCTGACTTCTTTCTCTCAACTTTCTCTAATGCTATGTTCATCTTTACAGTTCATGTTTTTAAAGGTTTTTGAAATGCTCTGTTTTTGTTCAATTTCTTTGGGGCCTGTGCTGTTACACCAAGATTATCACACACTAATCCATGTGAATGTGGACCTGGGAGTTAAGGTGTTAATGGGAAGGAACTAATCTCACCTCTCTCCTCAGCTAACAGGTACATTTTTTTTTTTAATGAGATGAAGTCTCACTCTTGTCCCCCAGGCTGGAGTGCAGTGGTACCATCTCTGCTCACTGCAATCTCCGCCTCTGGGTTCAACCAATTCTCCTGCCTCAGCCTCTGAGTAGCTGGGATTATAGGTACCTGCCACCATGCTCAGCTAATTTTTGTATTTTTAGTAGAGATGGGGTTTCACCATGTTGGCCAGGCTGGTTTTGAACCCCTGAGCTCAGGTGATCCACCCACCTTAGCCTCCCAAAGTGCTGGGATTACAGGCATGAGCCATTGTGCCCTGCCAACAGGTGTATTTTAAGAATTCATTTAATTGCCACAGACAAGACCTCCAATTAGATCTTTAATCCAAAAGAGCAGTTCTGCTGGCAATTCTAGGAAGAAGGGGAGATATTTTAGACAGATTGGGTTTTTCTGATCACCTCCTACTACACAGCAAAGTTGATCCCCACTGAGTATGAAGAGAGGTGCCTTGAAGCCAGGGATCTTAGATCCTGAGGTCTTAGTTAGTGATATCTGCAAAAAGGGGGCATAAATGCACCCTAGAACTCACTGTCAGATCCAAGGCAGGTTCACTGCCAAACCGAAGGGGAGGATGGAATGAAAATATGAATGTACTGCAACATTAATTTACAGTGTTCCTTATTTTACATGTTCCTGTCTTTATAATTGCAGAGCTGACTTTAGATCATACTGGTATAATGGTGGGAACAACACACACTGGGGCCTATCAAAGGGTGGAGGGTGGAAGGAGGGAGAGGATCAGGAAAAATAACTAATAGATACTAGGCTTAATACCTGGATGAGGAAATAACATGCATAACAAACCCCCATGATGCATGTTTACCTATGTAACAAACCTGCACATCCTGCACATGTACCCCTGAACTTAAAAGTTAAAAAAAATCTAAAGAAGGGATCATATTGGTATAGTAATACATTGAGGAAGTTAGAATAGCAGTGAAGGAAGGGCTAAAAGATGCTCTGAATTCAAATTTTGATAACTTAGTTATTTTGCTAATGGCTACGTAGAAAAATGGCAAATTTAAAATGGTAGACAAACATCCAGATAACAAATGAAAATGTCTTACCTTTACTTGGTATCACAAAGATACAGTCAAAATACATACTGCAATTTTCTTAAAACCTACCTAATTGTCTGCTACAGAGTAACATTTTTCTACTTCAAGACAAAAATTCTGTCGTATGTAACACATCTGACATTTTCAAAACAGTCCCGTTTGTTTGCTTATTCTTGGCATAGTTTCTTAAGTGTCTACTCATTTTAGTTGTTACATGAGGTGGTAGGGATATAGACCAATAAGATATGTCAGCTGTCCCCAAGCCTCGTACGGTCAAACTGAGGTGACAGGTAAGTAACCAGATACTGCTGTACAGGGGGATGCATGAATGCAGGATCTGTGAAGTTAAACAGGACACAAAGGGGGTGTAATTACAGGTGAGACTGGGTCAGCGAGCCTGTGCTCTGGTAGCAATGGAAGATAGTTCAGAGTAGGGCTGGAGAGAACTGGAGACCATTTCAATAATCCAGTGCAGTGAGGATGGTGGGGTATTTGAGAAATGTGTAATACACTTGGCATAACCCTGTGACAGATTGGATGTGGGAGGTGAGAGGCTAACCTACAACATCCAAATTCTGTGCCAGTGTTTACCCTCAACAGTTTTTTGATTAAATTTGCTTCTTTTTTTTTTTTTGAGACAGAGTCGGGCTGGAGTGCAGCAGCATGATCTTGGCTCACTGCTACCTCTGACTTCCAGGTTCAAGCTATTCTCCTGCCTCAGGCTTGCAAGTAGCTGGGATTACAGGTGCCTGCCACCACGCCCAGCTAATTTTTGTGTTTTTAGTAGAGACAGAGTTTTGCTAAGTTGGCCAGGCTGGTCTCAAACTCCTGACCTCAAGTGATCCACCTGCCACAGCCTCCCAAAGTGCTGGGATTACAGGCGTGAGCCACCACACCTGGCCTAAATTTAATTCTTAACATGGTGAACCTAATGAAGTGTATTGGATTTTCAGGGAAAGAGTCTGTACACAGTAACTGTACCTCTGACTTTCTCTTCTGTATTCTTGTGTAGCATTTATTTGTCACATTCTGCTGTGATTATTTGTTGATCTATTGGCCTTCCCCAAAGTAACCAGACTTTGAACTTGTGGAGGGCAGAGACCTTGTCTTATTCTGATGTTTATCCCACTTGCCCACAACTATACCTGACATGTGGAAGGTCTCAATAAATGTTCAAATTTTAAGGCCTTTTTTATATTTCAAAAGTACAAATTGAAAAGAGTGAATTGCATTTTTATGGAGGAAGGAGAAAGAAAGAGATGAGAATCATAGTAAATATTAACACCACTTCTGCATTCAGCTAAAATTCAGCTTTAGACATAAAAATGCGGGGAAAATAACCTGAGTCAAGAGCTCTCTCTGCCAAAACAGTGTTTATGTTTACCAGAGTTCACACAGCTGGGATCCATTTGCCTGCCCTCCAAGAGCACAGTAAAAAGAAGATGCTGTAGCTATGGTGACCTGGTCTTTAGCCTCTAGTTAAATCCCTTCTAATGGACCTTCTTGCACTGCAGAGGAAAGAAAACTAACCACATTGCCAGACTCCTTTGCAGCTAGGATCTTGATAAGGACTAGTTCCCCAATCAGATGCACCGGCGTGAGTCTGGGAAGATAGAAGCATAGCAAGTAGTGCAGCATTCTAGTGTCTCGTGAAGGGCAGCTGAGGTTGCCACAGCAGCCTCCTTCTCCCTATATGGCAGCTGTGTACTATATTCCTCAGGCCAGCAGTTTAATAGTGGCTTCTCTTAGTTGTGGCAAAGGGTGCGGCCCCAGCTGGCCAATTCAGTCATGTTTTTCTAGGGGTCATTCCTGGAAACCCAATGCAAATGTTTTATGTACCATTTCTCAATATTAAACTCCTTTCTGCTTAGCCGGAGTAGTTTGTACTTCTGCAGCTGAACTAGACATAGGGAATAAATTCAAGCCCTATTTGGCCTCCCGTGTTTGGTTCCATACTGTTAACAGGACTGCCCTGGGAGGCTCTGTGGGAAGATCCTCATATGTCTGCTTTAATTTCTGCCAGGAATGACCCAGGTAAGGACAAAGACTCCTGTAACCAAGATTAAATTAGCTTACCTCTTACTCTGTGTTGCCTTCATGGCCTTCCAGCCTCCTGGAAAATGACTGAAGAAAATAATACATCAAGCAACATGGCCAAAATGCGGTCGGCGTCTCTTTGTTCCTTGGTGTCCTAGGAAGCTTGCCCCTGACACCTCGGGTTGGTCACTTTGTGTGGGAAGTAAGCAAAGGAGAAATAGCAGATGCCAGACACTAGAACAGAAGCAGTTTCTCTCCAAAATCTGCCCCCCTCCTTCTGTAGGATTAGAGTTGGAGCCGGACACATGGGCATTCACTTCCCTTGCAGCAAGGCAGAGCCATGTGGCTAAACTTTCATGCAGAAAATGTAAATGTCAGTGAGATGAACCACTTCTAGGTCTGCCATACTTTGTTTCCTCGTCGTTTGAGACAGAGTATGAATGTGACTCTGATCCAGTTTCCCCCCCCCCATGCTGAAGAGGGCAGTACCCTAGGGCTGAGTTGGCACACACTTTCTGTAAAGGGCCAGTAAATATTTTCAGCCTTGGGAGCCATACAGTCTCAGTGGTAACTACTCAACTCTGCTAGTGTATTCAACTCTGCTAAAGTGGAAAAGTGGCCATTAGACAATATATAAATCAATGGACAGGATTTTTACAAAAGAAGACTGTTTTTACAAAAACAGGTGATGTGCCAGGTTTGGTCTGTGGGCTGTCACGTGCTGACGCCTGCCATAGGGAATGGCAAAGTGATAAGATGAAAGGACTGTGCACTTTGGTGCACGTTCTGTAATAAAGAGGCCCCCCACAAACAGTGACTTTAAATAAAAGTAGTTTCTTTTTCCTCTGTAAGAGGAAAGCCACTGTTTGTGGGGGCCTCTTTGTACACAGCTTAGCTTCCCCCTACCCCCAACACGCAGCCCAGTAAGCTGCCTCTGTACTCTGATGTCTCCCTTAGATTCAGAAACTGAGGGGGTTTATATTGATTTCAATATAATGCAATGAACACATTGCATGATTATGAAGCATTGTGTCCATTACAGTTCTGTTCAGTGGCTGACACAAAGAAAAGGTTTCTTTTTCTCACCTAACAAGAGGTCCAGGGGTGGCAGCCCATGGCTGCTGCAGACATCCAAGGATGTCTTAAGAAATCTGCCTCATATGGCCGTCAGATGACTGCTGGACTCCCAGGCTTTATGTGAACATTCCAGTCACGAAGGAGGAAAATGGACAAGAAGGAAGGGAGTGGACACCCATGACAGGAAAGCAAAACTTTTCCAGAAATCCTCCACCAGCTTCCATATGTGTCTCCCTGGCCATCCCTGGGAATTTTTTGAAAGTTGGAGGCATTGTCCCCTGACACAAGAAAAGGGGAGAGAATACACACTAGTAGACAACTAGCAGTGTTGCCACAAACATGTTGAGAAGCCAAAATAACTATCATGGAATCGGCACCACCATTTGACTCAGATTAAATGTTTTTAAAGAATAAATAGTCTCAGCCCTTTCGTTGTATGAAATAGGTACCTGGATTGGCCAAGAAATACAGTATGCTCAGTCTTTCTGAAATATTATTAGAGCACATGTTTTTAACAAAACTACAGCTCTAAGAACATAATACCACCTCACCTAAAATTAGAAATTGCTTTTAGAAAAAAAAGTAGAGTGGAGCTTAGATACTTTTTTCTCTTCTTCAGGGGATTTTGGAACGCCTTGAGAGTGGGGGAAGTTGTGATTGGAGATGGCAGCTTTCTCATTACTCTGGAGAAGAGAGGCTACGTGAAGGCTGGGCTCTGGACTCCAGAGGCAGTGATAGAACATCCAGATGCAGGTTGGTGCCCACATCCCAAGAGTGTCTACCTGAGTGGTATTTTATTTAAATCTGATGGAGAGAAGATCGAGAAAAAAATAACAACTGTTTCAAGGGCTGTTTTGCTTGCTAAAATTGCCAAAATACGGAGACAATAGCAGTATGCAGTCTGAACTACATGGAAGAAAATGGCCTCTCTCTTCCCTTCTCTCTCTCTCATACACACACCTACGCACATCACACACCCACACGTCCACACACCCACACACACACTCCCACCCCCACACACTCACACCCACCCCCACATCCACACATACCCCACATACATACCCACACATACCACAAACACACATACACACCCACACAGCCTCATGCACATCCACACACTCTCTTACACATACACATTTACATCTTAATGTATAGGCAGTGCTAAAATATACATCTTGGCCGGGCATGGTGGCTCATGCCTGTAATCCCAGCACTTTGGGAGGTTGAGGTGGGTGGATCACAAGGTCAGGAGTTCGAGACCAGCCTGGTCAACATGGTGAAACTCTGTATCTACTAAAAATACAAATATTAGCTGGGCGTGGTGGCAGGCACCTGTAGTCCCAGCTACTCTGGGAGGCTGAGGCAGGAGAATCGCTTGAATCCAGGAGGCGGAGGTTGTAGTGAACCAAGTCACACCACTGCACTTCAGCCTGAGCGACAAAGCGAGACTCCGCCTCAAAAGTAAAAATAAAAATAAAATAAAATATACATCTTAATATTTGTTCCATGAATACTTGTCTTGTAGATATTCAGAGTTTCCTTAAAACAGCAAAACTGTTCCTGCTTCCAATTCACCCTGCTGACAGTGTGCTGCTGAAGTGTGACAGTGTGTACAGTGAGGGTGACTGAAGGTAGTCACAGTGTAACAGAGCACAGACAGCCAGGTTCCGGGGATGTGAGGGCAAGCAAATCAACAGAGCTTTATATCATCCTCCTGGCTTGGAAAAAAAAAAAGAGCTAGAGGTAGTAACTCTGATGGGGATTAGATAGTTACCTGAAATTAGAACTTGCATTCTCTCCTGACTCTTTTTTGTGTTTGTTCCCCTAAATTAAAGTGGGAAAATAAAGCCAAAGAATGAAATGGGTGAAACAGAACACTAACTGAGACTAGAACTTGTGATTTGCTCTGACTTTATGTATATACGCACAGTGTATCAGATAAACCTAGGGTCCTATCTCGGTTCTTCCACTGACCAGCTGTGTGACCTTGGACAAGTCACTTGACCTCCCCAAGGATCCATATCTTCATCCATTTCATGTGGGCATACCAGGGGCTAGGTGTGAGGACTCACGAGTTAACCCATGTGAAGTGCCCTACATACCGTCAGTACGATGGCCATTATGATTGCTGCGTCGGACACCCTGGGTTCTGTGGTGGAGTGGGACCAAGTTTTGTCCCTTTGGTGCTTAACAGGATGTTTTCATCTGGCCCGAGAAGAACTTGTTCTTAATGTTAGAAGATCTTTTTGCTAAACCAGAAAAAAAGTACTGGAATAGTAAGAATAAGGATACGGGAGGAGGGGCGATGGTGGTGAAGGAGAGGAAGGAGTGACTTTCTGATAGCCAGGGAAAGCTTCCAGACTGCTTTCTTATGTCCCCAGCTGCTTGCTGCTGACTCAGTGTGATACCGGTGCCACCCACATACATTCTGCTTTCTATGAGAAGCTCCTCATTCTACTTTGAGGGCTGCCAATGCTGACTATAGTAGACCAGCTATGTCCTTCACAACACAGGTATAGAATAAACCTCTCTAGACCAAGAGACCAAGGGACACTTGGCCAAGCAGGTCTTAATCTCTGCAGGTGATAGCACCAAGTCATTGAGGCCCAACAGCAGAACAATACAAGGCCACTCTAAACAGTATGTCCTGCCTATGCATTCTACTGACCTTAGTCTATAACTTTTTATCACTACTTGGTTTGAACTGAGGTATGATTGAAAGAGAGAGGAGTCAGTGAGCTACTGCTGCTTTTAAAAATGATAGCTTCCGTAATATTTCTTTTTTTATTTATTTCAATGTTGAAAACCCAACTACTTTGTAGTTCGTCAACTTCACATGGAATTCTTGAGAGCAGGATCAAATGTCATGCAGACCTTCACCTTTTCTGCCAATGAGGACAATATGGAAAGCAAGGTAAACGGCAATGGCTGGGTGCAGAGGAGGGAGTCATCTATTAAAAAAAAAAAAAAAAAAAATCTCTTCATGGGAAGCTATAGAATTCATGTGTTACTATACTTTATTACAAAGTCCATATAAATATCTATGTATTAGTTGACACATAAAGATATATAGTAAATAAGCCAGGCACGATGGCTTACCTCTGTAATCCCAGCACTTTGGGAAGCCGAGGTGGGCAGATCACTTGAGCCAAGGAGTTCCAGATCAGCCTGCACAACATGGTGAAACCCCGTCTTTACTAAAAATGCAAAAATTAGCCAGGTGTGGTGGCGGGCACCTGTAATCCCAGCTACTCAGGAGGCTGAGGCATGAGAATGACTTGAACCTGGGAGGCGGAGGTTGCAGTGAGCTGAGATCACACCACTGCACTCCAGCCTGGGTGATAGAGCGAAACTCCATTTCAAAAAAAAAAAAAAAAAAGATAATATATACTAAATAAATTAGCTTTATCTCCCCATTTAGGTAGAGGAGGGGGTCAGGACTAGCAGTAAAACAAACCACTGGAAGGGCATGGCCATCTTCCTGCTATTTTTTAGAGAGAAAGCATTTCATAGATGCTCTTTTCACCTTCTCATTTCACATTTTTCTCTTCTGGAGACAGGGAGGTGCTAAAAAACACAACACTGGCATAGAAATGAGAAGGATTGAGTTTGGTATTCAGCATTGCCACCTATTGGCTGTGTGGCTTTGTGTAAGACACCTACCTGCCTTGAGCATTGGTTTTCTCTCTGCAAAATGGAGCTAACAGTAGTGCGTAAGTCCATAGACCTGTTGGGAACAGTAAGTACGGTCAAGGATGTGGAAGTATTGTGAAATATTCTGCAAATGTAAAACGTTAATACATATAAATGTTAATGCTCATTAATTCATTCAGCCAACCAACACGTACTGAGTATCTGTTATAGTCCACTCTCTATGTTAGAGTCAAAGATGAGACAAAGGTGTAGACCCCATCTGGAGGCTCAAGGTCAAGTATGAGAGGCAAACAAGTAGTTATTAAAATCCAATGTGGTAAGTACAATAATGGAAATAAAAGGTCGTGGTAACAGAGGATATTGTACCCAACTCTGCTGGTCTTCTTCGCTTGCATTGAAACAACTGGCTTATACTCATCTTACTTGTTTATTGTTCCTTTGGTTGTCTCTTATATTTTACCTTCAAACTGCTAGCCTCGTCATCTGAACTCTTGCTCTCTAACCTCAGTGGGAAGATGTAAATGCTGCTGCCTGTGACCTCGCCAGGGAAGTGGCTGGCAAAGGTGATGCTTTGGTAGCAGGGGGGGATCTGCCAGACATCAATATACAAATACCACAAGGATGAAGCTAGAATTAAAAAACTTTTTCGACTACAGCTAGAGGTTTTTGTGCAGAAAAATGTGGACTTCTTGATTGCAGAGGTAAGCCTAGTATTAGAGGAAAAGGATTAAACCTATTTTGACAAGCAAAACTGCATCGTCTTCACATTTCGTTAGGGTATTGGACTGACTTATGCCCTCATTTCTTCCATATGGATGATCAAAGAGTTATTTAAATGCATGGTAGTCAAGGCCAACATTCCCTCATTTGTATGCTATGTTCTTTTAGAGCCAAAGAACAGACCCAAGAGAGGCCTGACCATAGCCTTTGATCTTCTAAGGTCCGGGTAGCTGCAGAAGCTGATTTGGAGGACTCTATAACCTAGAGGGAAGCATAGGGGACAGTGCCTCAGGGAGCACCCTCTCCTGAGGGAGAAGCCAGGCAGGTGGGCACTGCATGTGTAGGCTGGGGACTGAGAGAGAAGAAGGTGGTGGCTGTCCAGGCTCATCCAGGCCCCACCAATAATGCTCAGCACCTAATAGTTTCCATAGCCTCCTCCATCCATGTCTTGCTCTTCTTACCTCTCTGCTTTCACTCAAGCTATGACACGTGAGTTATATTTTGAAGATAGAATCAGTAAGAATTGGTCATTGATTGGACATGAGGGCCCAGAGCATTCTCTTCCCTCCACTTCCAAAAAGAAAGCCCTCATTCCCCATTTCCCAAAATAACTGCTATGGCCTAGGGTCAAGTCCTCAACCCACATTTTTACTCCAAACAAGAGAATAGCCCCTGGTCAGGCATGGTGGCTCACATCTGTAATCCCAGCACTTTGGGAGGCCAAGGTAGGCAGATTGCATGAGGTCAGGAATTTGAGACCAGCCTAGCCAACATGGTGAAACTCCATCTCTACTGAAAATACGAAAATTAGCTGGGCGTGGTGGCGGGTGCCTGTAGTCCCAGCTACTCAGGAGGCTGAGGCAGGAGAATGGCTTGAACCTGGGAGGCGAAGGTTGCAGTGAGCCAAGATTTCATGCCACTGCACTAGAGCCTGGCAACAGAGCAAGACTCCATCTCAAAAAAAAAAAAAAAAAGGGAGAGAGAGAGAGAGAGAGAGAAAATAGCCCCACCATTATTCCCCCCAGTTACCCCACTGGACTCTAGTGAAAACCGTGCCTCATCCACCTGCCCACGCCTGGCCAACCCCACTAGGAACAGTCATTTGCAGGACAAGCACAAACTCTGCCCTCTGTGCTTTCCAGATGGATGATGACACCACTCTGTTTAAGAACTCATCTTTTGATTATCTCTGTCATTCCTCACACTGCTTCTGCAGAATTTGTTTCTAACTCAAGAGGGAAGAAACAGGAAGATTTCTGGCTTTTCTTTAGTTGTCTTAAAGTCAGCTTTTCAGCTGCGGCACTGAAGGGCGTTCCTGGAAGCACTCCAGCAAATGACGTGGGTTTACCAGACAAGGTGTCCTGTCTGAAGAAAAAAACAGGGTAGCTATCTCTCCCGTGAGGCTCCTTAATCTTCTCATCTGGGGAAATATTTCCCTTCCTACTTTATGGAGCGCTTATGAATATCTAACTAGAAGTGAATATAAAAGCTCTTTGAAGTATAACACATGATAAACGACCCATTGTTTCAGAGATTACCCCAGTTTTATAAGAGATGAATCTGAAATTTATTAGCAAAACTTTTCTTCCTTCAAAATTATGATTTTAAATCTCGATTACTTTGAAAATCTCTGGGTGTGTTTTTTTCTTTTTTACTAATAGTCATCATCTCACTGAATCGTTGATCCCTGATTGAAAAACTATATATTATTGTCATAGGAATGAAAATATTTGCTCAGAAAAAGATTCTTTATTTAGTCTGATAGACACACATTTTTTAGCAAGTTTTATCATATATATGTTTATATTCTATTTGGTAATTTGTATAACTGTTTTGCTATATTTACCTTTACCATTCAAAATCTGCTTTATGTCTGGACCAATAGAAAAAATGACATTTATCTTAGTATTTTGAGCATCTTGAAGAAGCTGTGTGGGCTGTGGAAGTCTTAAAAGAATCGGATAGACCCGTGGCAGTTACCATGTGCATTGGCCCAGAGGGTGACGTGCATGACGTAACCCCCGGAGAATGTGCTGTGAAGCTGGTGAAGGCAGGTAATTTGGACCCATGCAGGGATACACAGCTCAGTTGCTGTTTATGAAATTTAACAAAGTTTGATATTGTGAGAGCAGTTTGGAAATAAAAGAATTAATGGCAATCAGTTTCCTTATCTGTAAATCGTGGAGAGGGGACAGGGATAGCTAATCTCTAAGGTACCTTCCAACTATTAAAAAAAAAAGAAGAAACAAACAAATAAGTAATAAAATGTAAGTGTTATTTCTTTGCATAGGGGCTTCCATCGTTGGCGTGAACTGCCGCTTTGGGCCGGAGACCAGCTTGAAGACGATGAAGCTCATGAAGGAGGGTCTTGAACGGGCAGGGCTGAAAGCATACCTCATGGTGCAACCCCTGGGGTTCCACACACCCGACTGTGGCAAAGAGGGGTTTGTGGATCTCCCAGAATATCCCTTTGGTAAGCTCAGTAGAGGTCCTCTCATAGTGGAGGTATTTCTTTGTGACAAAATCCAAATGGGTACAATAAACTATGGCCCAGTTCTACAATAAGACTGCATGACTGAAAATGAGCTATCGGAAGAGGGCATCATCTAAAATTTACAGTTTTTTAAATTGGAAAAACTGTTCATTTGTTAGAGCATCCATTATTTGAAAATGAGAACAGTAACAGAAATGCTGTAATTATTGTGATACAGGACTGGAACCCAGAGTTGCCACCAGATGGGATATTCAAAAATATGCCAGAGAGGCCTACAACCTGGGGGTCAGGTACATTGGCGGCTGCTGCGGATTTGAGCCCTACCACATCAGGGCAATTGCAGAGGAGCTGGCCCCAGAAAGGGGCTTTTTGCCACCGGCTTCAGAAAAACATGACAGCTGGGGAAGTGGTTTGGACATGCATACCAAACCCTGGGTTAGAGCAAGGTAAGAATTTTAAAATTAACATTCTTATTATTTCCCTTTAATCTCATTTTATTTATTGTTGTAAATGGTATGCATGCACATGGCAAAATGTATAGAAACATATAAAGTGAAAAGTAAAAATGATCCCCCTCCTGACACCAGTCCCATACCCAAAATTTGCTTTAGTCCATTCGGGCTGTTAGAATAATACCATAAACTTGGTGGCTTATACACAACAGAAATTTCTGTCTCAGTTCTGGAGGCTGCAAAGTCCAAGATCAAGGTGCCAGCAGATTCAGTGTCTGGTGAAGGCCTTATAGATGGTGAAGGCCATCAATAAGGAAGCAGGCATTCCTTACGGACGATGCCTTCTTGCTGGGTCCTCACTTGGTAGACGGGGCACGGCAGCTCGCTGGGGGCTGTTTTCTAAGGGCACTTGTCCATTAGAAAATGGCTCCACCTCCTAATCACCACATTGGTGACTAGGTTTCAACTTATGCCTTGTGGGGGACACAGACGTCAGACCATGGCACAGAGGAAACCTGTTTGTCATTTGTGCTTTAAGATCTTGTACCTGTATGTCTTTTGTCATCAGTTTGAAGTGGTAATTATTTTAACCCTTTATGAACGCTGAGGGATTGAAATCACATAGTCTTCCCCTTTCCCCTTTCTCCTTTTTCCAATTTTGATTTGTTACACTTTTATTTCTTCTTTTGGTTATCTTTTTAGGTTAAAATTATATATTCAACCACCTGTTTCTTAGTTCATCAATATATGGCAGGAATCTCTTGACTCCACTCTCTATAAAATAAGAATGGATTCCCTTCTGCTTCTTTCCACCTACCCTCTCTCATCCACCCCTTGGCGTCTTTAAGTTTGACTATACTATCATCAACGTTTATAACTGTTTTATTATATTCTGTAGTTATAATTGTCTTTCAAGCTTTCTCTGTAGGTTGATCCTAAAAATATAAAGTCAGTGGATAACCTTTACAATATTTTTATAATTGTTATATTAAACAAGCAGGACTCATGAAACATAATTAGAACTCACTTTTATTTTTGTCTCCCTCTATCTCTTTAAACCTACTCAATGGGTGAATTCCCAATTTTAACAGCACCCCTTTCGCTCACAAGCAAAGTAGCTGGCCCATTGTTCTCCTGTGGTCTAGATTTCCCAGGGGGAGAGCCAGGTGAGCCATCTGGCTGGTTCCTGGCTGCCTCCTTTAAACTTCTGCACAGTGTCTTGTCTTGCAACTCCCTTTGATACTTAAAATCCATCATGCTTTGATATTTCCAGTAAAACTTCCAATCTAATACTCTGTTGCAGAAATAATACAAAATCGATGCACTTAGGAAAACATTCACTGCAGAACAAAGTATTATGCATGGAACCATAAAGAAAGAGAAATAATCCTATTTTGCAAAACTTGAGCTACTTGTTGGAGAATGTTCCAAGCATTAAGGTCAAATGAATTTTCATCTCTTCCATTCCCATGGACATATTGTCCAAATCCGTGCCATATTTCAATTTGCTTCATACTTGGACTGACTTTCTTTGTATCACCTTTGGTTTTTAGGGATTTCTGATTAACTTCCTTTTTCATTGTTGAAAGAAAAATAGTGCTTCACTTTCCCTGAGGTCTTATAATTTCTAAATTATATTGTTTGTTACAGTAAATCACTTTATTATTGAAGACATTTTTCTGGGTCCCAGAAAATGACTGTTCTGCTATGGATGATTGTATTTCACACACACACACTCATACTCTCTGTCCTCTACCTCTCCATGTAGACATACAGTATTTTATGTGTGTATGTGTGTATATACATATGTATGTATATCTGTTAATACAATTCCATCCCCCCTTCCATCTTCTAGAACTAGTCACAATCTCTGTTGTCTTCTCTTTTGTTCAGTACTCTCACATACTTCACCCATTTTGTGCTTATTTATTTATTTCAATGGGATTTGAAGTTTTCAGTGGAATTTGAAAGTCTTCATTTTTGAACTGGAAAAACTTGCCTAATGTAAATTTACTTAGGTTGTAAAAGTAGGCAAGAATCCTTTAGCCAAACCTTTCTTCTAGGAGATATGGATATTTACCAGAGAAGATGGTTTGTGTAGTATCATACTTTTTAAAAAGTACTAAATGTAAATATAATTAAAAGGTGAGGAAAGCATACTTTGGTGATGATTAAAATAGTTTAAATAAGTGAATAGTTTATTTAATTATCATCTGCTAGGTATGCTTAAAATTCATTAGCTATTAGAATTAAAACATTATTCTATAGACCAAAGCAAGAAGACACCCTTTGTACCCTGACTCCCAAACCTACTGATATTTACAGAAATTTATGATTACACAATAAACACAAGATTTGTGACATCTCATCATCCAAAAATATTGATTTATTTGTTGTTTTGTAAGTAAAGTGGAAAAAATTATAAAAAAATATATTTATCACAAAGATCTGTGACCAGGAACCTCTGTATTCTTCCTTTGTCTAATAACAAGAAACAAATATTGACAAAGTAATTTGTATTTTTTCTTAGTTACTTTTTGGAGAAGTATACTTTGACTTATTACATTAAAAACTGTTTTCATAGTCTTCTCATCACATTAAAATATTGATAGAGTTAGAATGACTCTGTTAGAGATTTCAGAATAAATATAATTCATAAAAGTATATGAAATTTAAGGCTGGGCATGGTGGCTTATGCCTGTAATCCCAGCACCTTGAGAGGCCAAGATGGATTACTGGAGCCAGGAGTTTGAGACTAGCCTGGGCAATGTGGGGAGACCCTGTCTCTACTAAAAATACAAAAATTATCCTGGCATGCCTGTAGTCCCAGCTACCTGGGGGGCTGTGGCAGAAGGATTGCTCGAACCCAGGAGGTCTAGGCTGCAGTGAGCCAAGATTGTGCCACTGCACTCCAGCCTGGGCAACAAGACCCTGGCTCAAAAAAAGTACATGAAATTGAAACACATTGAATTTTTCTGAAAGGTGGTATGAAACCTAACGATTGTTATTGAAATGTGAGAAAGGTCCCTGGCATTGATGGATATGGACAAGTTTTCTGTCTGTATGTTGAAACAAAAGTTCTGCTTTAGCCTGACTATCCACCAAGCTTTGACTTTGTGTGTGTGTGCTTATATACACACACATTCACATATATGCATGTGACATATTGGACTTACAAGTAAGACTTTTAATTAATTAATTACGTATGTTTTAAAACACAGGGCTCGAAGAGAGTATTGGGAGAATCTGCTGCCAGCTTCAGGCAGACCTTTCTGTCCTTCGCTGTCAAAGCCAGATGTCTAAGGAGTAGTGAAAGAAAATCATGAAATAATAGAACAGAGAAAATTGCCCTCAAGCCCAACCTGGAACCCTTCCTCACCATGGTGAGGGTGACCTCACCATGCCCTGCTGTCTCCAGCTGCTGCGGTGCTGCAGCCCCTTCCCTTCAAGTCCACAAGTGCATGCATATTGAGCTCCTGCTGTGGTTAGGCACCGCAACAGACACTACCAGAGATGCAAAGAGGAGCAAGAGAGGCACCTTGTTCTCCAAGAACTTACCGTCCAATAATGCTGCAGTGCATTCCTTTGAAGATTGTCAAGAATAGCCAAACTTGTTTTCGAGGGTGAATTTGACACTTTAAAGTAATCCAAAGTCACTGAGACCCAAAGCTAGCGAATAATTCAAGTGACTAAGCTAGGTACCTGAGGATGATAGAGTGACACTAAACTAAAGGAATGAATCTGCTTTTCTGGAGGTTTTGTTTTGTTTTGTTTTGTTTTTTGAGACAGAGTGTTGCTCTGTCACTCAGGCTGTAGTGCAGTGGCATGATCTCGGCTCACAGCATCCTCTGCCACCCAGGTTCAAGCAATTCCCCTGCCTCAGCCTCCTGAGTAGCTGGGACTACAGATGTGCACCACCAGGCCCAGCTAATTTTTTTGTCTTTTAGTACAGACGGGGTTTCACCATGTTGGTCAGGATGGTCTCGATCTCCTGACCTTGTGATCCACCCACCTTGGCCTCCTAAAGTGCTGGGGTTACAGGTATGAGCCACCGCGCCCGGCCGAGTCTGCTTTTCTTTAATGATTTATATACTGACTCCAAAGACAATCCCCAAAGATGCAAAGAATGTTTAAAGCAATGGCAGGATTATTGAAATAAATGTATAACCATCCAATGTGATTACTTTCAAAGATGATTTTTATTTAAAGATAGAAGGTCCGGCTGGGCTAGGTGGCTCACACCTGTAACCCCAGCACTTTGGGAGGCTGAGGTGGGCGGGTCACCTGAGGTCAGGAGTTCAAGACCAGCCTGGCCAACATGGTGAAACCCTGTCTCTACAAAAATACAAAAATTAGGCGGGCATGATGGTGGGTGCTTGTAATCCCAGCTACTTGGGAGGCTGACGCAGGAAAATTGCTTGAACCCAGGAGACGGAGGCTGTAGTGAGCCAAGATGGCGCCATTGAACTCCAGCCTTGGCAACAAGAGCGAAACTCCATCTCAAAAAAAAAAAAAAAAAGAAGAAGAAAGAAAGAAAGAAAAGAAAAAGAAAAATTAGGTCCTAGAATTTTTAAAATGTGTCTTCATAATCACAGGTAGCTAGGTTATAAACTATTTAAAGACAAGATCTTATGATAAGCTTCTTATAATTCTCCTTACTTAGCATTGTGTTAGATATACTAATAGGTGCACAGTGAAATACTTATTGTTGATTGTTTAAAAATAAGTCAAAATAAACAGTTTCAGAAAACCTTTGCAAAAGTCAGTGTTCAGGCCAGTCGCAGGGACTCACACCTGTCATCCCAGCACTTTGGGAAGCTGGGGTAAACAGATCACTTGAGGTCAAGAGTTCAAGACCAGCCTGGCCAACATGGTGAAACCCCATTTCTACTAAATAAAACACAAAAATTATCCAGGCATAATGGCACATGCCTGTAATCCCAGCTCCTTGGAGACTGAGGCATGAGAATTGCTTGAACCTGGGAGGCAGAGGTTGCAGTGAGCTGAGATTGCCCCACTGTACTCCAGCCTGGGAGATGAAGTTCAAATCTATTTTGGTCTAATATTTTCTTATGTTTGTGTTATTTCATGTGTGCCAGTTTCTCTTTTACAATAATTTATCAATTTGTGGCAATAAAATTAAAAGTGATTTACCTTTTATAGTGTTTGAATGTCAAAAATGTCATGAACATTCTTTGGAATAATACTAGCAAATATTTATTACTCACTGTGTTCCAGGCTTTGTTCTAAATATGATCTCATGTACATATACCCCCAAACCAGGGATTCAAAATTAGATAGTGTTTAACACAGTAGTTTACAGGTAAGGAAAGTGAAGTCTAATGAGGCTAGGCAACTTGCCTGAGGTCAAACAATTAGTAAATTTTGATTTGAACCCATGAGGCTGGCTCTGGAATCCATGTCCTCAGCTACTGTATTGAGCTACATCTGTCATGTATACAGCTGCTGCTTTTTGTCAAAAATCTGTCCAGATTTTTCTGTCACTGGGTCCAAAGTATTTTTTATCAACTTTCCTTATTATTAATTAACTCTTCAAACCTGCCATGACTGTTTCTGTAATGTTGACAACCTGGAATTTATTTGAGATAGCCACTTTACCTATAATACACAACCCCACCCTGCTGGAAATTAGAATAATTTACCATCATCTCAAGGCCTTTGGGGCCCTTAAGGGTGACTAATCCAAACCACCAATTGAATATCTGACTATCCTTGCCAGCATCTTCACCAGGACCATCCAGTCTCTGGAAACCTCAAATAGTAACTCACTACCCCTCAAGATCACTTACTCCTTTTTAAGAAACACTTCATTCTTGGAAAGTTATTTCATATATTAAAGAGAAATCTGTTTATCAATGACCTTCACCTGTAGACTTTGAGCACCCATAAAGCAAATTTGTAATTTCTTCCATATAACTGTTTGAAACTTTAAAGATAGCTGTATGGCTTTCCTATACTTCCTTGTCCTCATTTCCTTCGACCAAAAGGCATAGGCTAAGATGTGCTTTGTCAAATACTACCTGTGTGACATTAGACAGCTACTTAAGCTTTCTGTCTTAATTTCCTCATCTGTAAAATGAGGGTAAAATAGAACCATTCTCAGTGGGGTGCTCTGAGGATTCAATGAGATAAGTTAGTTAGAAGTGCATGTTGTATAGCTGGCATCATTGCACATTATATAGTATAATTGTGCTGACTTGGTTTCCAATCCCCTAATCCTCATGGTGACTCTCTTCTGGGAACACTCTGGTACCAAAGGCTCTGCTTATTGTTAGTATCTGGTCCCAAACACCACATTCCAGGAGAGGATTGTTTACATAATACCTCCTGCTTGCTTTATAGATTTTGTGGAGAGGGCAGTTCAGGACATGAGAATATCAAGAGTGAAGAAGGTACATCAGGAGGGAGAGCCGTCTCCAGGCCGAACCCCTTCCTTGGGGCTGCACTAGCACAAACGAAGGCTTTTATCTACTTACTATAAAGTTCAGGAGTGCTAAACTGTATAGGAGTTCGAGATCAGCCTAGGTAACATGGCAAAACTCCATCTCTACAAAAAATACAAAAATTAGCTGGGCATGGTGGTGTGCATGACTATAGTCTCAGCTACTGAGGAGGTGGAGGCGGAGGGTCGCTTGAACCCAGGAGATCAAAGCCGCAGTGAGCTGTGATCACACCACTGCACTCCAGCCTGGTGATGGAGCAAGACCTTGTCAAGAAGAAAAAGAAGGAATAAAGATAGGAAGAAAGGAAGGAAGGAAGGAAAGGAGAGAAGGAGAGAGGAAGGAAGGAAGAAAGGGAGGGAAGGAGGGAAGAAGGAGAGGAAGGGAGGGAGGGAGGGAGAGAAGGAGAGAGGAAGGGAGGGAGGGAGGGAAGAAGGAGAGAGGAAGGAAGGAAGGGAGGGAGGGAGGGAAGAAGGAGAGAGGAAGGAAGGAAGCGAGGGAGGGAGGGAGGAAGGAGAGAGGAAGAAAGGAAGGGAGGGAGGGAGGAAGGAGAGAGAAAAAAGGAAGGAAGGAAAAGGAAGGAAGGAAGGGAGGGAGGAAGGAGAGAGGAAGAAAGGAAGGAAGGAAGGAAGAAAGGGGATATATAAAAACATTAAATGTATGAACACTCACACAAAAATACTCTAAACAAAGGCAAATAGGAAAAGTGTGTAACAGAGGTCAGCAACCACTCTTCCAAGTAAAGGGGTCTTGAGCTGCTTTCGTTAAACCTCCCCAACCCATGCAGATGTTGTAAGGGGGGCTCACCTATGTGATTGGCATTCAGACCCCCCTCCACCACATTTTCTTGGGCTTAAGGGTGTTATGAGAGGGCAGTGTACCCAGCTTGGACCAAGCAAAGCCCTGGGGTCAGCACCAGCATCATCACCATCAGCCGTTTTGATGATCACTATTCCAGTGTAGGCTATGAGGCTGCGGATCAGGTGCCCCAGGAAGCACAATGCACCTCGTGGAGATGATGTGAGGGCCAGGCCGTCGAATCTGCAGGTACTGACACAGAGCTCAGACAGCTTCTGAGCATTCACAAGGCATCTTGTAACATGGTACCTGTCAGCCCCACTTGATTCTTCCCTTCCCAAGGAGTGAGTCCTTTCTCTTGTTGGGCAACTTCTAGGGATTGACTGTCAGCTCCCGTCCCCCGCACATGCGCTTTGTACTGCCTCCTCCCCCGCCTCCCTCAATGCCCACAACTATTTAAGGGTTTCAGAAAAACCTTCTTTTCTTTCTTCATCTGTTATTATAAAAGGACATCACACCAAAAGTAATAGGAAAATGAAATCCACTTTTCTCAATGGCATCCTTATTAGAGGTGGGGAAATATTTGCTTTATATCTTTCCAATGCTAGGAAAAAAGGGTGGGGGGGGACAGAATAACACATTTACAGATTGAAGCAATAGGAATGCTAACATCCTGCCACACACATTTGTATACATTTGATAAACTAAGGGATACTTTCTTTAATCTATAAATTAGGAAATAATTACCTTAATCCATTAAATATAGAAAAAGATAAGAAAACACATTCGATGTTAGGTAAATGCACAGCAAAGTGACGAAATACCTTCTTTCATCTATCATCAGCTAAGATCAAAAAGTGGATAATATCTTATGTCATTGAGGGTGCAGGGTAAAAGACTTTCTCATACATACGCTTTTTGTAGAAGTGCAATCTGGTACAAACTATTTGGAAAGCAATTTGTCCATATTTACAAAATTTAAAATTCACATGCCCTTGGATGAGCAATTTTACTTCTAGGAATATAGCCTGCAATTATGTTTGTATATATGCAAATGTGTATGTCTGGAAACCACCCAAATATTCATCAATGACATATTAGTAAGTAAATTATGGAACATCTACAGGATATTAAAGCATGGTGTCATTACAAAGAATACATTAGATCAATATGGGCTAAGATGGAAGGATCTCCTCCATATATTGTTAAATGAAAGTATGCTCCCATTGTGTGTACATAGAATATTTCAGGAAGGAATATTTCCCTTCTAGAGGAGAAAGACCGGTGATTGAAAGTGTGGTGTAAGAGGAAGACTTCCTTTTCTCTGATACCCTTCTTTAGTGTCTAAATTCGTTAATATGGTTTGGGGTATTACTTTTTCTACAAAACAGTTTAAAAATCTATGTCAAGATTTCTGATTGCAAGGGGAAAAATCAGGTAACATGAGTTTCCTGTTGTGACACAGAATGGGAAACACTACAACATCAATGACGTATGCCAGCCAAAAGTGCCTGGGGGAATCTAATCAATCCTTTAGATTTCACCTCCAATTCAGTGAAATCAAGGGATATAGGAACATGGTAAAAACTACAATCAGGCAAATCCTGTATTCTACAGGCCATCTGGGCTGGTCTTTTCCACAGGTTAGCATGTTGGGGCTGCTCATCTTTATATAACAAACCAATGTAAGGCATGGTCCTGGCTCGGACAAACTAGCTATAAAAGGTCTTTTGGGAATAATTGGGGAAACTTGATTAAGGAATCAGGTTAATTTTGACAATGGAGGAAAATGTTCTTAATTTTTGGAAAAATACAATTTTTAAAAATGCATTCTAAATGTTACTATTTATAGTTTACTTGAAATCTTTTAGCATATAAAAAGGAGGTGTTTTTAAAAGGCAAGATTTCTACAGGCTTTGATTTGGTAGGAAGAAATTAGGAAGAGTGTAATTGTCTGTAAAAAAAAACAAAAAATGACCAGTGAATCTAAGAAAAACTGGCTTGAACGAGCTCTTTCCAGTTCTACAGCAGATGTTTGCTGTACTAGAGTTATCAAGAATAGCAGATGGCCTTCTGATAAACCCTGCTGTGCATAGACTCAGCAATGTAGACCCAAATAGCTGGCATGGAAACTACCTGAAAGGGATCGAAGAGATGCGTTGAAATTACGGGTGAAGGTCAACTGGAAAAACAATTCCTGCTTTGCAATGATCACAGCCATGATTTGACACCTTATGCAAAATTGTAAGCAAAGTTAAGCAACTCACTTTGGCTGTACAGTCAGCTGCCTTGAAGGTGAGCCCACATTTTGTTTAATCAGTAATGAAAATGCTGAAAAGAGTTGTGGAAGGGTGCAATTTTGCCTGACAACAGGGTTGTTTGATGAAAGGGTTTTCAGGAAAGCAGATGGGGCATGCTAGCGGTGCTATTGCTGGCACTCTGGCAGTCACATTTCATCTACAACCTCCATTATTTATTTGGAGCAGAGAGGTGGGGAAGAGGAAAGAAAGAGAAATAAAAGTTGTATTTTCCATGACATAGGTGCAGATGACCTGGCCCTTCAAAATAGTGAAGGTGGAAAAGTATCTTTTCATCTTGTGGTGACTATTCACCTTGAGGAGTCTGTGCTTTCATAACTAATCATGCTTACCCGTTCTTTCACTTATTCACTCATTCAATCACTCATTAATTCGTTCACTATTCAAGTAACATTCATTTAGTGCTTGACTATGGTAGTCACTCTCATATGTTCCATAGTACCCTATATTTCTCATGAGTAAGTTCAATGTAGTTTTTGCTTATTTGTTTTTTTCCTTCTGTTTTGGGTTTTTTGTTTGTTTTTGTTTTGAGGCAGTCTCACTCTGTCACCCAGACTGGAATGCAGTGGCGCGATCTCAGCTCACTGCAGTCTTTGCCTCCCAGGTTCAAGCGATTCTCCTGCCTCAGCCTCCTGAGTAGCTGGGATTACAGGTACCCACCACCACACCCAGCTCATTTTTGTGTTTTTAGTAGAGATGGGTTTCACCATGTTGGCCAGGCTGGTCTTGAACTCCTGAGCTCAAGTGATCCACCCGCCTTGACTTCCCAAAGTATTGGGATTACAGGCATGCATGCCCCGCCAGTTCAATGTAGTTCTAATACTCCCTTGGTCATTCCTGTTTACTTGCCTGTTCCCCACTCAACAGAACAGTGAAAACATCTTGTTAGTTGTTGTATACTCAGCACCTGGCACATTATAGAACTCAAAAAAAAAAAATTGTTGAATGAATGAATGAGTAAATGAATGTACAAACCATGCTAGGGTTAAAGAATGCAAAGATGAATAAGCCACTGTCTAATGTTGCCTTGCTGAATCCTCTTGCCAAAAGTATTCTGAAGAATATGCACCTGGTGTAGGACAGACCAGCATCAAATTGTGCTAGTTTAAAGAAGCTGAAGTTGAAGAGACTGGAAGGAGTAAATGGAGGGGCATCAGAAAGTGAAATGGCAGGCTGTGTAAACAGAATGGCTCAGGGGCAACCCTGAGAAGGCCCAGACTGGAATAGATGAGGAAGCATTTAGGAGAGAGGAGAGAGTTAGGACTCAGGGTCATTAGCAATGAAAAAAACTGCAAATTCAAAAATGCATCATTGGCTAGGCATGGTGGCTCATGCCTGTAATCCCAGCAGTTTGGGAGGCCGAAGTGTGTGGATCACTTGAGCTCAGAAGTTTGAGACCAGCTTGGGCAACATGGCAAAACCCTGTCTCCACCAAAAATACAAAAAATTAGCTGAGCATGGTAACGCGTGCCTGTGGTCCCAGCTACTCAGGAGGCTTAAGTGGGGGGATTGCTTAAGCCCAGGAGGTGGAGGTCGCAGTGAGCCAAGATCATACCACTGCATTCCAGCCGGGGTAACAGAGTGAGACTCTGCCTCAAAAAAATAAATAAATAAATAAAATATGGGAACCATTTTAAAGTCTTAAGAAAGTAACACCAACACAAGCACTTTAATTGTTCAACTAAAAACATGAGTGTGGGATACACTATTTCAAACCACTTTCAATAACAGCAAAATTGATAAAGCATACTTTTCTGATAGGAAGATAAAGAAAGTTTGATTCCCCCACTCATAGAAATTGGGCCTCTTTCCATGCAGAAGCAGCCTTCCAACTTGCCCTAATGACAGATACACCTATATGTTCTGATTTTAAAGGCAATAAATACCATCCTACACTCCTCTCTAAAAGTACTTCTTTCTTTTATCTGCTTGCTTATTCATTCATTCATTCAATTCAACAAATATTTGTGCAGGCTGTTATAAGACAGTCACTGTTTTAGATGCTGGGACTACATAGGATAAACAACTGTCCTGATTTGCCCCAGGACTAACCCAGGTTTAGCACTGCAAGTCCTGTGTTCTGGGAACCCCTTCTGTCCTGGGCCCCCCTTCTGTCCTGGGCCAGTGTTGGTCATCCTAGAGCCTACATCAGTGAGGTGGGATTGAAATTTTAGCTAGGGAGGCCCCAGAAAGCCTTTACTAGAAAGGTTACTTTCAGAGAAAGACCTGGAGCAGATAAGGACAATAGCTGCATGGATATCCTGGGGAAAAGCCATCCAGAAAGTGTAAGCCTGAGGCAGGAGCTTCTCTGCCACGTTGGGGGGAACAGCGAAGAAGCCATGTTAATGGGGACACAGTGAGAAAGGGGAGAGCAATGGGAGATGAGATCTGAGACATATCAGGAGTCAGATTATTTGAGGACTTGTGTCTTAGCAAGGATTTTTAGCTTTTACTCTGAGCAACATGAGAGGATATTGGAAGGTTTTCAACAGGTAAAGAACAGGCTCACTTTGGCTGTTGTGTTAAGAAGAAGCCACAAAGGGGTAAGAGCAGAGACAAGGAAGCTAAGTATTGAAATAACCCTTTTGAAAGTCCTAGTCCAGGCTGGGCATGGGGGCTCAAGCCTGTAATCCTTGCACTTTGGGAGGCCGACGTGGGTGGATCACAAGGTCAAGAGTTCAAGACCAGACTGGCCAACATAATGAAACCCCCCACCTCTACTAAAAATATAAAAGTTAGTCGGGTGTCGTGGAATGAACTTGTAGTCCCAGCTACTGGGGAGACTGAAGCAGAAGAATCGCCTGAACCCGAGAGGCGGAGGTTGCAATGAGCCGAGACCACGCCATTGCACTCCAGCCTGGGGTGACAAGAGTGAGACTCCATCTCAAAGAAAAAAGACGAACGGACGGACGGAAGGAAGGAAGGAAGGGAGGAAGGAAGGAAGGTTCGTTCTAGTCCCAGGAAATTGAGGAAATGGTTATGCTCTGTTTTGTGGGCTCAGTTTTATCTTTTCTGAGAAAACAGGGTAGGAGTCTTTATTCCTTCCTGCTTCAAATGCAACTGTTGACTTTCCATTTTACAATAAGAGGGAAGCAGTTTCAAACATGAAGAATAGAAATGGTGTTAACTACATTGAAACTCTCACTGCAACATGAATGTACAGCCATCGAGGGGTGTTAGGAATGTGGGCTCTGGGGTCAGACTGCCTGAGTTCAGATCTCAGCCCAGCTACTTCTAGCGAGGTGCCTGAACAGGTGACTTGGCTGGGGGAAACTCCTTGCCATCCTCATCTGTAGGAACGATAGCTGCACCTACACTAGGAAGGATGCAGTGAGTAAACCCATGTGCCTGGAGCAGGGTGAGTGCTCATTAATGTTTAGTATTATTCCAACTATTAAATCGCCCAAGGATAGATGCTCAGCTTTGCAATAGATGTGGGCTTTCAGAGACAGGGCTTATGTCTTAACATATTTCGACTAGAAATACCCCTATGAGGTTATTACATTAGAATCTTAATCATATGTATGAGATATATATCATATTTAGTACATATCTGAGTTCATAAGTGAGACTACAAGTTAGAGATCATTGAAGTAAAAAAATTAATGAGGGAGGGGAATCCATTTAAGTTTTCTAGAAATTTTAATAATCATGAGGATTTGATTTAAAAGAGTATTTACATTTAACTATTAGACTTGCTAAATTTATTTTTCTAAATTTTCTTTCAAATAAAATACTAAAATAGATATATAGCATTTTAGAGCCCAAGGAGAATGTCTTTTCTTGTTGATGGAAATTGAGGGAAAGGTTGCGGTCTGTTTTGTGGGCTCAGTTTTATCTTTTCTTTAAAAAAAAATAGGGGTAGGAGTCATTATTATTTCCTGCTTCAATTGCAACTGTTGACTTTCCATTTCACAATGAGAAGGCAGCAGTTTCAAACATGAAGAATATGGATAGCGTTATCTAAGTGGACACTCTCACAGTGACATGAATGTACAGCCATAGAGGGGTGTTCAGGATGTGGGTCATACTGCCTGAGTTCGGATCTCAGCCCTGCTGCTTCTAGCTAGGTGCCTTGAACAAGTAACTTGTCTTGGGGAAGCTCCCTGCTTTCCTCATTCCCGTATTGTTGATGTGAGGAAAGAGAGGCTCAGGAAAGTTCAATGATTTACTCCCATGGTTGAAAAAGAAATCATGTTGAAAGGCAAAATAGTTTCATTGTTTTTCAAGAATCCTTTTGCAGGGCCTCCCCAAAAACCATCCCAAAGCAGGATGCTTTGGTCTCAAGGATCCAAGTTTTTGCTTCCTCCACCATCCAGCTAGAAAGGCTGCTTGGGCTTGCTGTGTTCTGGAGAGATTGATTTCTGCCTCCAGGTATGCTGTATCCTAGAGCTTCAAACATGAAGAATGAGACAAACATGATGAATGAGAGAAATAAAACCAATTTCCACTGGAGCCGTAATGTAGAAATACTGCTCCTTTCTCCCTTCTAAATCAAATGTGTGGGTCCCGCTTTCCCTACAAATCCTCTCCTTGTTGTGACATCGTGGCATTCATTTGACAAATATTTATTGGAGGCCGACTTTGTGTCAAGCACTACACTAGGCAGCAGCCTGCGGTGATGAGCATTGGGGCTATAGGATTCATTTGAGGCATGGAAGCTTGACGTCCTCACTGAAAGGCCTGGAGCCCTCTAGGAAAAGAGAGTCTCTTCTTTAAAATGCAGTAGAAAAACCCATCCGCTGTCACTGTAAAGAAGTGAGAAGTTTTTAAAGTAAACAAATAGCCTTTGGCTCTACAAAAAATACAGAATTTAGCTGGGCATGGTGGTACACTACCATAGTACAGTCCTAGCTACTTAGGGAGCAGAGGCTGAGGTGGGAGAACCACTTGAGCCCAGGAGTTCGAGGTTGCAGGAAGCCGTGATTGCACCACTGCACTCCAGCCTGGGTGGCAGAACGAGACACTATCTCAAAAATAAATAAATAAATAAATAGCCTTTGGAAACCATGTTCTGATTCTTAAAACATTTAATTTAATTAATTTATTTATTTTGAGATGGGGTTTTGCTCTTGTTGCCCAGGCTGGAGTGCAATGGCGCCATCTCGGCTCACAGCAACCCCTGCCTCCCGGGTTTGAGTGACTCTCCTGCCTCATTCTCCCGAGTACCTGGGATTACAGGAACCCACCACCACGACTGGCTAATTTTTGTATTTTTAGTAGAGACAGGGTGTCACCATATTGGCCAGGCTGGTCTCAAACTCCTGATCTCAGGCAATCCACCCACCTTGGCCTCTCAAAGTGCTGGGATTACAGGTGTGAGCCATCATGCCCGGCTTGATTCTTAATACATTTTAAAAAGCAGAACAGAATATTTAAAGGAGGATATAATGGAGAAAATAAATGTAATTAATAAGTAATTAATTAAGGTAACTGAAGCACCCAGTTGAGTCCAGTCTCTATTTGCACCACCACACTGGTGGGTGAGGAGATGAAGAGGCAATAGCAGCAAGGGCCCCGTCATCCAAAGGGCCAGCTTAAATGTTAGTTGATACTTTACCTATACAAAAGCAATTGCCATAGGGCAAACTCCTTTTACATTGGTTGATGTGACTAAATGTTAAGGAGGTAGGACAGATAGTAAAAAAGAAGATTAGATAAAGAATAGGAAGACCCTTATTCAAGCTCCAGTGGCTCCAATAAAGATATTTATGATCTTGACAAGTCACACTCTAAGCCCCAACTACAAACAAACAAAAAAGTCAGAAGAATGGGAGAAAATATTTTCCAATCATATATATGATTGAGGATTAATATTCAGAATATATAAAGAGCACCTCCAACTCAACAACCAAAAACCAACAACCAGATTCAAAAATGGGCAAAGGACTTGAATAAATATTTCTGCAAAGAAGATACATGAACAACCAACAAGTATATGAAAAGATGCTCAACATCGCCAATCATTAGGGTAATGCAAATCAAAACCACAATGAGCTGTTCACTCACACCTGTTAGGATAAATGCTATTTTTAAAAAATCAGAAAATAACAAGTGTTGGAAAGGATATGGAAAAATTGGAAACTTTGTGTGACATTGGTGGGAATATAAAATGGTACAGCTGCCTTGAAAAACAGTAAGGAGATTCCATATAAAATTAAAAATAGCATTATCATATGATCCTGCAATTCCACTTCTGGGTGTACATACAAAGGAATTGAAAGCAAGGAATTAGGCAGATATCTATACCCCAATGTTCATTGCAGCATCATTCACAATAGATAAAAAATGAAAACAGCCCAAGAGTTCATCAGCAGATGGACAAAATGTGATATATACATACAATGAAATATTATTCAGTCTTAAAAAGGAAGGAAATTCTGACATATGCTTTGACATGGATGAACAATGAAGACATTATGCTAAGTGAAATAAGTCAGTCATAAAAGAACAAATACTATATGATTTCACTCGTATGGAGTATCCAGATGTCTTAGTCCATTTTTGTGCTGCTGTAGCAAAATACCTGAGACTGGTAATATATAAAGAACAGAGATTTATTTCTCTTTGTTCTGGAGGCTGGATCCATGCTTAATGACAGGAATATGTTTTGATTAAAAAAAAGTCATTAGACAATTTTGTGTTTGTGCAAACTTCATAGCAGGTACCTACAGAAACCTAGATAGTACAGCCTATCACACACCTAGGCTGTATAATATATCCTGTTGCTCCTAGACTACAAACCTGTAGAGCATATTACTGTACGGAATACCACAGGCGATTGTAACACAACGGTAAGTATTTGTGTATCTAAACATAGAAAAGATACGATAAAAATATTGTTAAAAAGATAAAAAATGGTACCCCTGTGTAGGGCACTTACCATGAATGGAGCATGCAGGACCGGAAGTTGCTCTGGGAGACTCAGTGAATGAGTGATGCATGAATGTGAAGGCCTAGGACACTACTGTACACTCCCGTAGATTTTATAAACACTGTAGGCTTAGGCTAAATTTATTTAAACATTGTTTTTCTTTGTAGCTTTTTAAACTATAAACTTTTAAAAACTTTTTTTCTCATTTGTAATGACACAGCTTAAAACACAAACACATGTACAGTTGTACAAACATATTTTCCTTATATCCTTATTCTATGAGCTTTTTTCTATTTTTAAACTTATTTTTTTCTTTTTAAGCTTTTTTTTTTTTGTAAAAACTAAGACACAAAAACACAGTAGCCTAAGCCTACACATGGTCAGAATCATCAATATCACTATCTCCAACCTCCACATCTTGTCTCACGGGCAGGTCTTTAGGAGCAAGAACACACATGGAGCTGTCACCTCCTATAACAATGTAGTAGGAGAAGTACACATTAAATAATGAGTAGAAGAATAGTATCTTAAATACACAAATCACTCATACAGTCCCTTATTATCATTATCAAGTATTATGTTTGGGAGGCTGAAGCGGGCAGATCACCTAAGGTCAGGAGTTCAAGACCAGCCTGGCCAACATTGTGAAACCCCATCTCTCCTAAAAATACAAAAAAATTAGCTGGTTGTGGCGGTGTACTCCTGTAGTCCCAGCTACTAGGGAGGCTGCGGCACAAGAGTTACTTGAACCTGGGCGGCAGAGTTTGCAGTGAGCTGAGATCGCGCCACTGCACTCCAGCAGAGGCAACAGAGCAAGGCTCCATCTCAATTTTCAAAAAGTATTATGTATAGTACATAATTGTTTGTGATATACTTTTGTAAAACTGACATTGCAATAGGTTTATTTACGCCAGCGTCATCACAAACTCTTGAGTAAGATGTTGCACTAAGGTGTTACAGCGTCGAAGACATCACTAGGCAATAGGAATTTTTCAGCTCCATTATAATCTTATGAGACCAATGAAACGTCCTTAAGCAGTGCATGACTGTTATTTACTTATTTATTTCGTGTTGTCTGTTCTCTTCTCCCTACCTCCTCACACACATCAGAATGTAAACACCAGATAGTAGGAAATCTTGTCCTTTCTATTCATTATAGAGAACAGTGTCTTACATAAAATAGGTCTCAATAAATATTTGTTTTCAATTTTTTAAATTGTATTTTAGGTTCTGGGGTACATATACAAATTTGTTATATCATTAAATTTTGTGTCTTGGGGTTTTGGTGCACAGATTGTTTCATCACCCAGGTAATAAGCATGGTACCTGATAGGTAGTTTTTCTGATCCTCTTCCTCCTCCTACCCTCAAGTATGCCCCCGGTGTCTGTTGTTCCCTTCTTTGTGTCCATATGTACTCAAGGTTTAGCTCCCTTTTATAAGTGAGAACATGAAGTATTTGGTTTTCTGTTCCTGTGTTATTTCATTTAGAGTAATGGCTTTCAGCTCCATTCATGTTGCTGTAAAGGACACGATCTCATATGTACCACATTTTCTTTATCCAGTTTACCATTGATGGGCATTTAGGTTGATTCCATGTCTTTGTATTGAGAATAGTGCTGCCATAAACATATGCATGCATGTGTCTTCATGGTAGAATGGTGTATATTCCTTTGGATATATACCCAACAATAATGGGATTGCTGGGTCAATTGGTAGTTGTGCTTGAGTTATTTGAGAAATCACCAAAGTGCTTTCCACAGTGGTTGAACTAATTTACATTCCCACCAGCAGTGTATAAGTGCTCCCTTTTCTCTGTAACTCTGTATTTGTTGAAGGACTAAATGAATGAATGGCTAATCTCTTTTTTCCTGAAAAGCTTTTATAACTTGTAACTCACTTTTTTTGTTGTTTTGTTTTGTTTTTTTTGAGGTGGAGTCTTGATCTGTCACCCAGGCTGGAGTGCAGTGGTGCAATCTTGGCTCACTGCAACCTCTGCCTCCTGGGTTCAAGTGATTCTCCTGCCTCAGCTTCCCAAGTAGCTGGGACTACAGGCATGCACCACCATACCCAGCTAATTTTTCTTTTTTTAGTAGAGATGGGGTTTCACTATATGTTGGCCAGGTTGGTCTCAAACTCCTGACCTTAGGTGATCCACCTGCTTGGCCTCCCAAAGTGCTGGGATTATAGGCATGAGCCACTGCACCCGCCCTAAAACTCAGTTTTGATTGTCCTAAGTTCTAAATAAAAATAACCAAGTAAAGGAAACGAAAGTCTGATAATAAAATGTTAACTTGTCTTCCAGATTTACTAGACAGCTATTCATTCAAATATATGAAACAATGTATGTGAAAATTTATTCGTTCTGGCTTTTTAAAAGTAGCAAAACATAGAAATAATGTTACTGTCCATCAGTAAGAACAGGTCAAATAAATCCTGGTATATCTATATAATATACTTGTATAGATCCCAGCATTTTGGGAGGCCAAGGTAGGCAGATCGCTTGAGCCCTGGAGTTCAAGACCAGCCTGGGCAGGTCATTGGGAGACCCCATCTCTACAAAAAATACAAAAATTAGCTGGGCATGGTGATGTGCACCTGTAGTCTCAGTTACTCTTGAAGCTGAGGTGGGAGGATCACTTGAGCCCAGGAGGTTAAGGCTGCAGTGAGCTGAGATCACACCACTACACTCCAGCCTGGGTGACTCTGTCTCCAAAAAACAAAAAACAATATGGGACAAGGTGCAGTCGTTCACACCTGTAATCCCAGTACTTTGAGAGGCCAAGGCAGGAGGATCATATAAGGCCAGGAATTCCAGTCCACCCTAGGCAATGTAGGGAGACCCAATCTCTACAAAAATAAAAATAAAAAATTAGCCAGATGCAGTGACACACACCTGTAATCCTAGCTACTTGAGAGACTGTGGCAGGAGGATTGCTTGAGCCCTGGAGTTTGAGGCTGCAGTGAACTACTGTACCACTGCACTCCAGCCTGAGTGACAGATCTGGACACTGTCTCTTTAAAAAACAAAAACAAAAACAAAATGGAGACAGTGTTTCTAGTGTACTACCACTTGGTTCAATGGGAGCAAAGAGTGTTTATATATATCTGTTGTATGTACGTTTATGACTGAATGTGAAAGAACTGAAACTTGGTTGACTGGGGGAATTGGATGCCTGAGGGACAGGACACCCTTTTTAAACTTTTGAATTTTGAGCCACATGACTGTCTTACTGATTTTGATTAGTTAACTAATTAATTAAAATGAGATTAATTAACTTTTCAAAAATGAGTCTTGTATGCATTATGCAATGCTCTCTAACAGCCACTTAAAAATAAAATGAAACTGGCAATATGAAATAATGTTTTAATTTTTCCTTTTTATTGTTTATCCTAGATCATGATTGTATAGTTCATCTCATTAACAATTAATGACCTTTTAAACTTTGGGTTCTATAGATATATGTCAATTTATACATATGTACCTGAAATTATTTTTCAAAATGGATTACCTTTATACTAAAGAAACTATTGGAATTAACACTGTCTACCTAAATAACTGCTTACCACAAGTGAAATGACTGTATTCAAAATCTAGACTGGTTTGTGTGAGTTTTTTTAGTTTATTTAATTTAACTAGGCCTTTCCTGGAATCCACAAAAGGACAAGAAGCTGTTTCATGTCATCTTTATTTTTACTTTTAAATTTGTATTGGGGTATAAGATACATACAAAAAAGTATACAAGTCGTAAATGTGCAGCTTGATGAATGTTCATAACCTGAACACTGTCATCTACACAGCACTAAGATAAAAAACAGAACATTACCAGCACCTAAGTTCCTTCTTTCCACTCTCCTCTTCCCTAGGATAATCAATATTGAGACTTCTAAGAGCATGGCTTTGTGCTGCCTGCTTTTTACCTCATACAAATGTAATTTTACAGTATTGCCCTTTTGTGTCTGGCTTCTTTTAGTGAATACTACGTTTGTGAGATTCATTGATATTGTAGTTACAAGTCATTCATTCTCATTGCATATAGCATTCCATTGTGTAAATATGCCACAACTTATTTATTCTACCACTGATGGCTATTTGCGTAGTTCCCAGTCTTGGCCATTTATGAATGAGCTGCTTTGAACATTCTTGTGCATGTCTTTCAAGGGGAACATTTGTATACATTTCCCCCCCCACGAGTGGAATCATTTGATACAGATAGGTGAAGCTCTCATAGATGCTGCCAAACATTTTTTTTTTCAAACAGTTGTATCAATTTACACTGCTTTCAGCAGTAATGAGAGTTCAGTTGCCCCCATCCTCCAGAAAATTTCATATTTTTCATTTAGTTATTCTGGTGAGTGTGTAGGGTATCACTGGAAGCTGGTTTTGGAAATTCTAACTTCTTTCAAATATTCTTTAAGCTGGATAGGCTATAAATACCAAATAAGTTGAAACCGGGAAATGCAAGCTAAAGAGAACCCTACTTTTAGGTATATCCTTTTTTAATACTTGGGGGTTCTTATTATATGCATGTATTAACTTGAAAAAATAAATATATGTTCCTCTATTCTTGAAGTTCAGAGGCTGTTGAGTGATGATCATTTTGCTAATGTGTCAAAAATGTGTTACTACCTTTCTAAGTCAGTGGGGGCCGTGTACTGATAATAATCTTAAAGTAGACTAAAGTCATATACTAGTTTACCCCAAAGAAATGCTTTACATGAGTAAAGATTTCCAGCATCAGCACCAGCTAAAGCCCTCACTAAATCCTCTTCAGATGCAGCTGACTAGTACAGTTACGTGCAAACCATCAGGAAGTGGAAATGAGAAAACTGCATGTTTTGTGTGAGAAAAAAAGGGTAGAGGGGTGAGGGGAGTCTTGGATTCCAACCTGGTAGTGAATTTCCCATCACATGTAAGCTCTTCAGTGTGGTGCTGGTGTCTACGTTCTCCTGGGTTAGAATCCACATCTCATCCCACTATAACCAGGTATCCCCTGAGCTGCTATTGATCTTTCTGTTGCCATCTCTCCCTTCTTGCACCACACACCCACCAGGCTGCTGTGTATTTCTTTCTTCTGCAGGGTTGAGACCAGATCACAGGGCTGTCCCTGGAGTATGACTCCCCAGATCAGGAGCTACAGACTGAAGCTGATGGACCACCTAAATATCATGCACCAGCCCCCTGTGAAAAAGGAGATCTCTAGCACCCACTCCAACCTTTTCCTATTAAAACAGAAAGATGAACTGAGACATCTGTTAGCAGCTCACAAAGATGGCAGAAATTAAGATTTAAATGGCGATGCCAAAGACTTAGTGCTTCTGTTTCCCAGTGCCTATCTAAAACAGCAGCAACGTTTCAGAATGACTAGGCAACTCAAGGGTTATACACAATGCAAAAGTCATGGAGTATTTGGTGGGGGGAGCCTGGCCAGGACAGACTGTTTTCTATTGGTCACTAACTGTATGTCCAGTGAATCTGAACTTCTCCTGACCGGGAGAAGGGACCTCTGGGTTGGGCCAGGTGAGTGGGAACAACCATGGGTCAGATGAGATTATAAAGAGTTTGGGGAGTTTTTGAGAAAAACAATTCTACTGAAAAGAAAACATGGGGTAACTCTAGAGTGTGATCTCTGGCTTCATTCGGCCTGGCTGCTGTCCTCTCTCAGCTCTGTGCTTACTATTGACATGATCTTGGGACGGTTCTCATTTGGCCTCTGTGGGCCTCAGCACTGTCATCAGTAAAATCGGGCTGGTGAAATCCCTACCTCACAGGCCTATTGTGAAGATTACATAATGCTTACAAAGCACTTAGCGCAGCTGACTCCACATAGGAAGTGCTTATAAAGTTAGAGTTATCCGCTTTTTTTAAAGAAAAGCCACAAAAGGGTATGTGACAGGCTAATCCTCCTGTTAGAAAGCATTTGAGGAAATGCAGAAGAGAGGAAATCTCAGAGCTGGAAAAGGAACTCAGGATGCAATTACCATGCTGGGATGACAGTTCTGGGAAACTGGGGGGTGTCCAGAATTAATGGGACCATCACCTGGAGGACCACTCTGTGGAAAGCCAGGTAGACGCTGGTCATGCTGGCTCATCTGCAAGCCCTGAGGGAAACAGTCTCACCTGTGGTGGAAGGAAGCCCTAAGCTGTCAAGTAAAACAAATTTGGCTGTTTCTCTAATAACTACGAAATTAAAGGCAAGAACTCAAGCATGGGCAGAAGCTGGAGGCACCAGCAGGAGCCACAGGCACCATCAGAGCTGGGCTCAGGAAGGGCTTGCTGACTGCAAGGGAAAGGCAATGAAAGCACCTCAGGAAAAGGCTGTTTGTGCACTAAGTTTATGCCAAGCCAAATGCAAAGACAAATCTGAAAAGTCACCCAGCTGCAACTTCTAATTTTCCATATGAAGAAACCAAGACATTTTCAAGGGGAGTAATTGTACAGTGTGGTTGGCTATGCATGAGTCTTTGGGACAAATGCATGCATGTGGCCACTGCAATAGAGAGGGTGCTGGACAGGACAAGTAAACTGAGAAAAGCCTGTGCACCTGGAAAAGAGTCTTAGAAGGAAAATCCACCCCTATCAACCTTTTATTATCGTCATCCTGGCAACGCAAAATAACTGGGGTTAGTGGCGGTAGAAAACTGTAAGGCAAATAAAACCTTTGGTTTGGGGGCTACTTGGGGGAGTATGTATTTTATAACCCCAAATATACCTTCTATTTATAGTGGAAGTTGAAAGCCCAAGTGCCTTTAAGGTAAGGTAAAATGGGAACTAGAAGAGTGAAGGGCAGCTAGGTGTGGCACAGACCAGCAAATGGGAGGGTGGAAGCTCCACGTAAAGGAATTCATATTCGATTTTTTGAAAACACTGGCTTTGCCAAAGGAAACGCAGAGGTTGGCTCCATTTCCACATTGGCAGTTTGCGAAGACTGTTCTGTAGAGTGTTAAAACGTAAAACCACCATTAAACACAGTGTTAAAACATCATTAAACATCATGTTAAAATATAAAACATCATTAAACAGTGTTAAACAAAACATCTTCAAGGGTTGAAGGCTAAATGAAACATGTTTAGTCTAAAAAGGCCTGTGAAAAGTCAGTTTCATTTTAAAGGAGAAACCAATTGAATGGGAAATGAAAAGTCCTGACATTTTTTCCATCTACATATTGGTTAAAAGAATATTTTAGCACTTATTTCAGATGATTTCCATCTCCTCCTTGAAAAAAAGGGAGAAGATATCCTTTACCTCCAGCACCAAGCATAGGGTTTAAAATATTGTATTAATGGTACCTAAATGTTTGTTGAGTGAATAAATAGAATTATAAATAGAACAAAGCACAGCTCAGAGACAAAGCAACAACCAAGTCTCTTTTGAGGTTGTAAAATGAAGGGGGCGGATCTCCAGCTCTAAGTCCCCTCTTCTTCTTTGGGATTGATTTTTAACCTCCAACATCTTTGTACACCGCCACGGACTTCAGTCTTATGACCTCCCTCATCTGGTTAGGTCCAGTAGAGATCAGAGAACATAGGCAGCCTCCCAAGTACAGTTTATTACAAAACTCACTTCCTGCCGGACGTGGTGGCTTATGCTTGTATTTTCAACACTTTGGGATGCCGAGGCAGAAGGACCACCTGAGGTCAGGAGTTCGAGACCAGCCTCTCCAACATGGTGAAGCCCATCTCTACCAAAAATTACAAAAGTTAGCCAGGCATGGTGGTGCCTGCCTGTAATCCCAGCTACTCAGGATGCTGAGGCAGGAGAATCACTTGATCCTGGGGGACGGAGTTTGCAGTAAGCCAAGATGACACCACTGCACTCTAGCCTGGGTGACAGAGCGAGACTCTGTCTGAAAAAAACAAATAAACAAGCAAAAAAACCTCACTTCCTAAGTGATATCCAAGCAGACTTAATTCTCTGGGAATGGGGCGGCAAAGGAAGTTCAGGAGAGCACGCTGATGATCCTTCTAACTCCCTGACTTCGTGGTTCTTGAGAACAAAGAGGAGGCACCCACCTCACAGAGTTGTATGGGGTAAATACTGCTGTGCAAGTAAAAGGTTTAGTTAGTGCCTTTTACATACACAGTAGATATTGTCATCTATTATGGAAATAGTAGGTGAATGATTTTTAAAATGGACCTAATTGGGGGGTGGAGGCGTGGGAAAGTTAGGACAACAAATTGAGAGGCCCAGGATATACGAAAATATTTTGACAGCTGCCTATAAATCATTTTGGAAAACACGGGAGTGGATAAGTTTTTTAAAAAATGAGAATTCCATACGTTCGAATACAAATCCTTTTATATACATCTATACACCTAGGTATGCATAAAATTCCTCTGGAAGGGTGGTCACCGGCAATAGCGGTTACCTCCAGGGAGGACACTTGAACTGGCAGCAGGAGCCGAGGAAAGACTTTTCAAATTTTTTTGCCATGTTTTATCTTAGAGAAATAAAGAAAAAAAAAAGTAAATATTTTCCCGTGTCTTTATTACCTATTAAAAATTCATAATTTATTTATAAATTTAATGCTACTAGGTTAAAATTTCTCCCAAGTTTTGCTAAATTTTCAGGAAACTGAAATTGGGAACGTCAGCTTTCAGCCTTTATCGACTGTCAGAGTGCTGATACCGCCCCCTAGTGCCTGGTACCCACTACTGCGGCTGCTCCCCGCAGCCACCGAGGGGCTCGCCCTAGACGTGTTCATCTCACCAGTGCTCACCAAGTGAATACCTTAACTAGTTAACGCATTAACTAACTAAACTGTTACCTATTCAGATACTCCAATGCCTTCATGAGTTTTTTTAAAATCTAGGTACTGTGAAGAACGACATTACCTTATGCCTCATTCTTGCTGACCCCAGATCAC
Organism: Ateles fusciceps; assembly: GCA_036589455.1. Classification (NCBI taxonomy): domain Eukaryota; kingdom Metazoa; phylum Chordata; class Mammalia; order Primates; family Atelidae; genus Ateles; species Ateles fusciceps. The sequence goes on from JAZHEH010000439.1 coordinate 329,800, forward strand.
AGTGCGGGGTGGAGAAGCCCATGAAATAACATATCATTTGAATTGCAGTATACCCTTTCACCTTCTCATTTCTTTTTTCCATTTTAAAGCTGACATACTTAGGAGTAAAATGACCTGTTTACTTTTTCAATTGTATCTCAAACACACGTCCCTTTAGCAGTTAAATTTGTATTAATTCATCATGTGCTGCAGTAACTTTCTTCTCTGAATGTGCTGATATGGAGGTTGTCTGCATACAGAATTTTTTTACGTGCTTTTATCTGGGTAAAATTTTCTGAACTGTGTTTCAGATATTTCATTGTTCTGTAGTCTATTTACTGTCATGCTGTACTTTTTTTTTTTTTTTTTTTTTGAGACGGAGTTTCACTCTTTTCGTCCAGGCTGGAGTACAATGGCGCGATCTCAGCTCACTGCAACCTCCGCCTCCCGGGTTCAAGCGATTCTCCTGCCTCAGCCTCCCAAGTGGCTGGGATTACAGGCACCCACCACCACGCCCAGCTAATTTTTGTATTTTTAGTAGAGACGAGGTTTCACCATGTTAGCCAGGCTTGTCTCCTGACCTCAAGTGATCCACTCACCTCAGCCTCCCAAAGTTCTGGGATTACAGATGTGAGCAACCATTCCCAGCCATGCTGTATATTTTTTTTAAGTAATGTTTTATTATCTTAAAAATCAATGTGTTCTTATTATAAATATATTTTGGAAAATACAGTGAAACATGAAGAATAAAATAAAACAAGCCTTAATTTCGTCATCAATAGGTAACTACTGCTAACATCTCTATTTCTTCCAGTTTTTCTAATGTCTATATGTATTTATATAGTTTTCATGCTGAATTTTGAAGTATTCAAAGTACATTTCTGCTTCCATTTATAAATGTTAAAAGTCTATCTTTGTTAAATATTACAAACATTCTTATTAGAAACTACTCTATTATTAGAAACTGCAAGGCGTGTTTGGATATAGGAGTAGAAGGTTATTTTGAACATACCCACTCAGGGTTGGTATTGGACTCCTCTATTAACGCCACGTTTGTATCCCGTTATACTGGATGTATATCACACAGGAGATCACACTCCAGGCTGAGGATCTTCCAGGACTTCACCCCCTAAATCTTGACGCCTTGGTCTTTGACAAATATTTGAGCATCGAATGGGCTTCTCAAGGGCCTCTCTGGCAGCCTAAGTGGGCCATGGTGCATGATCACATGCGAGCAAGAGGACGATCAGGGTCGGGGACCTGCGAGGGGCAAAACGGACGCTAGGCAGGCCTGAAGTCTGAGCGAGTGGCAACCTCGTTTTTTCTTATTTTACTTTTCGGTGGTTACATGAACAATCTGGATCACCTCCCCGGCTCGCCGGGTTCCCAATCAGGGGGCGGGCCTGATGAAAGGCTGGTGGGCGTGTTCCGCCCGAGGCCCGCGTTGGCCGGCACGGAGGCTGGGAGGCGCTCCCCGCGCCCAGCTGCGGGTATAAAGAGGCAGGCTGCGGACTCCCAGTAGCTCCCGGCTGCGCAGCGGGAAGGCTCGCCTCGTCGGTCAGCATCCGTGTCGACCACCTATCTGGACACCACAAAGATGCCACCCGTTGGGGGCAAAAAGGCCAAGAAGGTGAGTCTCCAGGAGACCCGAGGGCGCTCTCCTTCCCCTCCTACCAGCTCTGTGCCCCAGCCTCTGGGAGCGCAGAGGGACCCTCAACACGGTCTGGCACCCAGCAACCTCCTACTTCTTTCTCCTCCCTTAGCCTCAGACCAGAATGTGCTTCCAGAACTTCTCCAGCAGGACCCTAACGAGCCTCTGAGCGTCCCCACCCCTGACCCATGTTCAGAGCACGCCCTCAGAGCGCCTCTCTCTCCCCTCCATCCCCAGCCCCGTTTGGACCAGAGTGCGCCCCAGATCTTTGTGATCCTTGCCTCTCAGACCCAAAGGCACCCTCTGAGCCGTCCCCGACGGCTGGGTGTCCCCCACAGGTCCGAGCTTCCTTACACCTTCTGAATCTGGCACCCCAAGACCAGAAAATTCCCCAGAGATACTGCTCCTAGCCCCGCAGGAGCGATATCCCGTCCCCACCAGGCCCCGCAGTGCACCTCGGGTGCTCCACATCTGCGTCGGCGGCCGCCACGAGCGCACTGTGCACCTGAGTGCCCAGAGCAGGGAGGGAGAGGGCGGCGCCACTCTGACATTTCCAGCCTGGACCGGCACTTCGGATGTCGGGGCCGCCTCCCCCGCCAGGTTCTCGCTGCACCCAAGGCCCAGGCGCTGGTTGGGCGGTTGCAGATTTTCACAGGCAATTTCATGTCCGTGATAACTGAAAAATGCACCATGCAAGTCTCGAAAACATGGTTTAAGAAAAAATGAGGACTGGGCGCTGTGGCTCACGCCTGTAATCCCAGCACTTTGGGAGGCAGAGGTGGCGGATCACCTGAGGTCAGGAGTTCGAGACTAGCCTGGCCAACATGATGAAACCCTGTCTCTACTAAAAACACAAAAATTAGCCTGGCGTGGTGGCACGCGCCTGTCACCCCAGCTACTAGGGAGGCTGAGGCAGGAGAATTGCTTGAGCCGGGGAGGGGGGAGGTTGCAAGAGCCGAGATCGCGCCACTGCACTCCAGCCTGGGTGACAGAGCGGGACTTCGTCTCAAAAAAGAAAAAAGAAAAGAAAAGAAAAAATGGGCAGAGTGGCTGTAAGATATTGAGAAAGGACTGCTGAGAAAGGGCTGCTGATAAGATTGTAAAACCTAATTCCAGTTCCAGATTAACAAGTCCATCTCTTGGCTTTCCCAGTGGCCTGTCAGGAGGAGCATTTTCAGTGCAGATGGTAGGCCTTCTTCTAATTTGGGGAACGGATGGATAGATGGATTGACTGCCGCGGAATGAGACTGGAGGGTCGGAAGAGAGAGGAGAATGGAGGGAGGAGGGGAATAAACTTGACCTTTTGGTATCAAAATGCCCAGTCCCAGGCCTGGTGTGACAGAGGCCCCTGGAAAATGGTAGGGAGGCAGATGGGGCCAGGCCAACTGTATCCTCTGGGCTGTAAGGACAGTGAGAAAGGTCCAACTTTCATCCCAGTGCCTGCCCCGCTGGAGAACCAGCCGAGGTGTGCCCAGTTTCTAAAGGGAAGGCCTCCCAAATAAAAAAGACCTCTATACAAGGAAGAGGTCAGTTTAGTTACATATTCTAAATACAGCATCATTGATGCATGTTGATGGCATGAGTGGGTGTTGAAGTGGCAAAGGATTATAGGCTCTCACCAGTCCAAGGAGGGTGAGAATTTCACCATTTCCTAAATGTACTAAATGAATATCCGTGGCGCCTTGGAAGGATGATTCCTATAGATATAGATAGATATTTTTGTTTGTCTCCATTCTTGTAGTCATGTATTCTAACTTACTCCCCAAACTCAATTGCACAAAATCTAACATTTTAAAGAATTATCTTTATAGAATTATCTAAGCAACAGATGGACATAAGATGGAAAAAAAGTTTCCTCAGTAATTTGTTTGCGTGCATATGTCAGTGTTAAAACAATATATAGACAATAACATGTCCTCACATTTGAGTTTAAAATTTAAATACATGTTACAAAGCTAGCACATGTTCAACTAGGGAAAGCACAAAGAACAGTGCCTGTTAAATTCTGGTGTATATTCTGCTAGTTTGTTGTTGAGGCAAATATGCACCTTTTAAACAAAAATGGGCTGATATTACACATACTGTTTTGCAATCCTTTTTCACAAAACAGTATATTTTTCATAGCACATTCCACTTTTTAAAAAATCTGTTTAGCTTGGGAACAGAAAATCCTGAAGTCTAGATAATTTTAAAATGCAATCAAATGTAAGAGATAGTATTTCCAGAGGTAATCACTCAGCAAGCGCATGAACAGCATAGTAATTGAATCACCACTGCCCACCCTGCCACCCAACATCAGATCCTTAGCTATGCTGTACATTAAAATGTTGTGATACTGAAGTCTGAAAACACATACACGCTCAGTGAGAGCTGCTAACTTGCCCAAATGTCATGAATTCTTTTACCCAAATGAAAGTTAGTAGGAAGTCATATCTCGTTAAGTGACCCTTGTTTATGTTTTTTATATAACTGTACTGGCAGTAATATAGGTTAATTAGGTCATAATCAAGTTATAGTTTTCAGATGTGACATTTAGACACATTGCGATCATGACGAATATTTGGATTTCAAAATGACATGTGAGCCATTTATATTTTTGTAGTGCTTTCTTACGTTATGGACTTCCATAAGATAACATGGCTTCAACATTATGCCTTGAAAATGTTTTGTTGTGAAAGGTATATTAGGGAACGTACAGCATAATCTACCAGTTTGCTGCTCTCAGGTGAAATGTCCGTTGTTTCCTCTCTCTGAGCACCAGCTGTCCAAATGGCATGGGAAGGAGCAGTGGAGGGGAAGAGGATGAAAATGAGGGAGCCTCTAAGAAGGTGGCAAGGAATTGGGATGCGAAATCCTGTGACTGTCTTGCACAGATTTCTGGAATGCTTGTTATGTCAGCTTCTGTTTATCCACTGTTATTGGTAGTAAATGGAACACACTGGATAAATATGTCCCAAGTTATTCCTTTATACAGCTTTTTCATGGCTGTCCCACCACCCCCAATCCCATTTAAAATCAAATCTAGATATTATTTAAGCATGAAAGAGTCAGGAAGCCCTATGCTCCCCATCTGGAAGACCGTATGTAAATTACTCAGGAACTCTGGGTCTTAATTCCTCATTTGTGAAATCAGAGAGAGATCTCAATTGAATTGAATATCTTTTATTTTTAAAGTCTATGATTATTTGAAATTACAAAAAACTATTAAACTAGAGAATTACTTTGAAATTCAGAAAGCCCTTTCAAAATACTTAATTCCAAATTTATCTGTAGAACAACACCAGGGTGATTATTGCACAGTCTGGAAATTGGGCTGGAACTCATTTAACAAATACTTTCTTTAGATATCTCTTCCTTGTTCTCATCATAGAGTTCAGAATGTGCACACTCATAACCTGGACTGGAGAGCATAGCTACTGTTGTGGAAACTGAATTTTAACACCAAAGATAGAAGTCTCTGAGTGATTGACCACCTTTTCAGTCTTAAAATAAAATGAATTAATAGCATTCCTGGGCACTGTGGCATGAGCCTGTAGTTTCAGCTGCTAGGGAGGGTGAGACTGGAGGATCTTCTGAGCCCAGGAGTTCAAGTTTATCTGGGCACATAGTGAGACCCTGTCTTTAAGAAAAAAAAAAAAAAGCATTCTATGCCACTTCAACTTCTTTAACAATTTTAACCCTCTCTTTAGTTTGTTAATAGAGAATCTGTGCTTAAGTGCAGATTTGCGGCTTTACAACAAAATCTTTTCATCTAATCCCTCAGCAGATAGTTATTCAAACACACCTCCCACAGTATTCTTCAAATACTCTTTAACTAGTTCTGAAAGACCCTACCCCAGCACATACAAAGGAATATACAATGTTTATTATATGAGCATCCTTGTTGTTTGTCTTATAGATAATCATAAATGTGTATATAAAATATACACTTTTCTCTGAAAATTCTAAAATAATCACATCTCTCCAAGAATATGTTAGCAAAAATAGAAAATTATTCTAAAAACTCAAGTAACTCCTTTTCCTCCCTTATCTGTAATTTTAGGGCATCCTAGAACGTTTAAATGCTGGAGAGATTGTGATTGGAGATGGAGGGTTTGTCTTTGCACTGGAGAAGAGGGGCTACGTAAAGGCAGGACCCTGGACTCCTGAAGCTGCTGTGGAGCACCCAGAAGCAGGTTGGTGCAGAGCTCTGGCGTAAGTTCTCATGAAGGAGCTGGGTGTGGTGGCTCACGCCTGTAATCCCAGCAACCCAGGAGGCTAAGGCGGGAGGACTACTTGAGCCCAGGTGTTCAAGACCAGCCTGGGTACATAGGGAGACCCAGTCTCTCAAAAGTTTTTTAAAAAATTAGCTGGCACGGTGGTGCACACCTGTAGTCCCAGCTACTCAGGAGGCTGAGGCAAAAGAATTGCTTGAACCCAGGAGGAGGAGGTTGAAGTGAGCCAAGGTCATGCCACTCCACTCCAGCCTGGGCAACAGAGCGAGACTCCATCTCAAAAACAAACAAACAAACAAAAACTTTACCATTTGGCATCATCCATGGATCTCTGCTTGGAAATCTTGCTCCAACTTATTTCACCCCTCTACCAGAATTATCTTTCAAAAACAATGTACTAATCACATCATCCAGTTGCTTAAAAACTAAATATTTCCCTGATTCATCAACTCCAGTCATTCAGAGTACTTGTCATTCCCCCAGATGCTACACCTGTTCCTGCCTATTATCTTTGCTCAGGCTGTTCTCTCTATAGGGAATTCCCTTCCCCACCTTCTCTGCCTGGCAATAGCATTTAATTCTCCCAAATGCAGCTCAAATGATTCCTCATCTTTGGGACCTCCTTCGCTCCGTTGCCACATGTCCTGGGTAGAAAAGATCTCTTCTTCCTGCATAGCCCAACCATGCAGTGCTGTAGTCAGTTATTTCTGGACAGACTGTGAAGTTCTCCAAAGACACGACAATGGATTGTTCATCCTTGTGTCCGCGGGTGCCATCCACAAACACAGTCAATGAATGATGAACAAAATAAACAATGAACAAGAGGAGCAAATACAGGAACGTGAGCACTCTCTGGCCACCCATTCATCTAGCCTAGCAGGTTTGCAAGAGTTGCCAAGAGACTTCAGATCTCATCTACCCCTAAGATGTGCAAATGTCAAGCAACCAGAAATTTCAGCAGTTATTTTCCTGCTTGTTTATCTGAGAGCCGTTTGAAAACATTGTGGGTTAATAAACAGAAATTATATCTTTCCCCGTTCACTCTCCCAGTTCGCCAGCTTCATCGAGAGTTCCTCAGAGCTGGCTCAAACGTCATGCAGACCTTCACCTTCTATGCAAGTGAAGACAAGCTGGAGAACAGGGGGAACTATGTCTTAGAGAAGATATCTGTGAGTAAAACCAGCCATGGGACTTTTAGAAGGATATTGTTGACCTATTGCATCAACAAAGCTACCATAGAGAAAACAGTTCAGCCTCTTCTGAGTTTCGTTTTATTTCTGATAATTCAAAAATGAGAGGTTGAATAACAGCTTTAGGTTTTGTTTAGCTGGAATCCCCAAAATTAAGAAAAGGGCATTTAGCGAAGCAGATGAAAGAAGAGGCATTTAATGATGAATGATTCTCCCAGTCTCTTGACTAATTTGCTGAGTAAATTGGGCATCCTTACAAATTCTTTCGTCCTTAATGCTTTTAAATACAGTATGGCATAGAGGAAAGATCGTAGGCGTAAGGAATCAGTCAACCTGGAATAGTGCCTGACCCAGCCACATCTGCTTTGTGATGTTGGACCAAACCCCTTTACCTCATCAAGGCTGAAGTTTCCAAAATTCCATGAGTGTACAGGGCTGGGTTTGGGGACTTTTTGTTTGTTGAGCATAACAAACAACTTTTCTAAATAATTAGAAAAGTTGGTGGCCAGTTCAGTGGTTCACGTCTGTAATTCCAGCACTTTGGGAGACCCAGGTGGGTAAATCACGAGGTCAGGAGTTCGAGACCAGCCTATCCAATATGGTGAAACTCCGTCTCTACTAAAAATACAAAAATTAGCTGGGCATGCACCTGTAGTGCCAGCTACTCGGGAGGCTGAGGCAGAAGAATCCCTTGAACCCAGGAGGTGGAGGTTGCAGTGAGCCGAGATCGTGCCAGTGTACTCCAGCCTGGGTGACACAGTGAGACTCTGCGTCACAAAAATAAATAAATAAAAAGAAAAAAACAAAAGACCTTATTAGTTGTGCATTTATCTGTTAATTGAGAATATACATACTGACAAAAATGTCCTGAATTCTATAGTTATTTAAATTTAATTTTAATCTTATTAATCATAAAAGCAAATCATCATCACCACCACTACTATTTGCTAGGCACTCTCCTAAGGGCAGCTTAGGCACTGAAAGATAGCAGATAACATCCTTTAATGTAAAAACTTTTACCATCTCACACATCTTTGGTATAATGTAATGTCCTGTATAACATATGTTTATTGTTAGTATCACTATTATTAGTGTTATTGTTATTGCAAACTGCTCAACTTGGTAAAGCTTTGAACTATTCCATAACGGTGATTTTCTGGAATAAGATACTATTGTAAATATGCAACTAAGATGTGAATGTTTGAATAAGAATTTTATTTCAATTTCACATGAAAATTTAAATGTCTCATACACTCACCCATTTTAGGGGCAGAAAGTCAATGAAGCTGCTTGTGACATTGCCCGACAAGTGGCTGATGAAGGAGACGCTTTGGTAGCAGGTGGTGTGAGTCAGACACCTTCATACCTTAGCTGCAAGAGTGAAACTGAAGTTAAAAAAGTATTTCTGCAACAGCTAGAGGTCTTCATTAAGAAGAATGTGGACTTCTTGATTGCAGAGGTAAAGAAAGACGTGGTCAAAGATAAGACAAATACACCTAGTACATTTTCTCTACCTTTTGCTTTCAGAGAGTACTGCATGGGGTTAGATGACAATCATAACGAGTAATAGTAATATTTAGCTTCTAAAATCGTTTTCCAATTTAGGGCTTCTGCTAAATTTGATTCAGTTCATCTAACATGGTGTTTTTCAAACTTTTTTATTGCAGTTTACAGTAAGAAATCACCATTCTATTTTATTTAAAAATGCTAATGGGTCACAATTCAGAGTTTTGAAAACACTTAGTAACAATGAAGTTGTTAAGCAATAGAATAGGTCTTCAAGGCCAGGCACAGTGGCTCACACCTGTAATCCCAGCACTTTGGGAGGCCGAGGCGGGCGAATCACGAGGTCAGGAGTTTGAGACCAGCCTGACCAACATGGTGAAACCCCATCTCTACTAAAAATACAAAAATTAGCTGGGCATGGTGGCATATGCCTGTAATCCCAGCTACTCAGGAGGTTGAGGCAGGAGAATAGCTTGAATCCAGGAGGCGGAGGTTGCAATGAGCTGAGATCGTGCCACTGCACTCCATCCTGGGTGACAGAGTGAGACTCCATCTCAAACAGCAACAACAACAACAACAACAGGAATAGGTTTTCAAATTGTTTTGGGAGAAATGAGATGAAAAGTACCTTAACTTCTTTCAGTATTTTGAACATGTTGAAGAAGCTGTGTGGGCAGTTGAAACCTTGATAACATCCGGCAAACCTGTGGCAGCAACCATGTGCATTGGCCCAGAAGGAGATTTGCATGGCGTACCCCCTGGCGAGTGCGCAGTGCGCCTGGTGAAAGCAGGTGATGATAGATTTCCATCAGTTTGTGATTAGTATGTCTTAAAATAACACACTAGTGCACATCTGTCTACAAATCAGTGTATACTACATTAACATAAAAACCATTAATTTACTTTTATAAAAATATTGATATTATTGAATCCCAGAGGGAAAAAAAGTCTTAAAAATACACACACACACACAGGCACACACACACACCAGGCTTTTGAAAGGAGCAACTAGATCTAGCTAGAGGTTTAACATCTACAAGTGAGTTCTTTAAACATTAATAACTTTTCAGTTAGTTGCCCTGTTTACCAAAGTTTTTCATTCTCATAAATTACTGGTATGTTTTTTGCTTTCTGTAATGTTAGAGTAAATCAGAAGATCCTTTGATATAAAACACTGACCACCCAATATATATGTTTTGTATAATTGTAAACCCATTCCAAACATTGGGTTTCATTTCATTTAGGAGAAATCCACAGACTGTTTTCAAAATTGTGTCTGGCGATTGCCGTGATAAAGTATCTTTGGTCCAAATATAGTTAAGAACATAGTGACTGTAAAGAAAGTTTTTGAAAAAAATGAAATATCTAAAACATATTTTGTTCTCACTAAATCAAACTTCACAGCACCAAATTTTACAAGAATACTTTAGGAAGACAATCTCATATAGTTGTGAGTCTGGGGGAGGCTGAAATGTAAATGAAAGCTTGTTGAAATGATGGATAGGCTATTAACCACATTGAGTGGCTGAAGTTAAAGGATTTTTGAAATTTTTTTTTCCCCCGGACTATTAATCCTAGACACAAAATTCCTTCTAGAAAACATAGTGTCTGAAAAACATTTTAAACTTTTTTCTAAATTATATTCCGCTGCTGTGCCCAAGAAGTCTAATGAAATTATTAAACTGGCCTGGTGAAAAGGAACATTTATTTACACCTCAAGTAAGCAGTATGGTAAACACAGGTGTAATCTAGCAGTTGAAAAATTATTGTGCTTGCAGCATAATGTCAAACATTGAAAGTTTGACTACTAAAATTTGAAGTTAAAAAAACTCTAATAATTAGTTTTGAAAAAAGATGGACAGCCAAATGTGCATAAATGACACTTCAATTATAACAGACTCTTCAAATCACTTTTCACAGAAAACACTTCCTGCCTGCTAGTAAACATTCTCACTCAAAGACATGAGAGGTTTGTGGGGAATGAAGACCCAATGCTATGCTTCTAGTTCATCATTCCAATTAAAAGCTTCCTGCTGGGTGTGGTGGCTCACGCCTGTAATCCTAGCAGTCTGGGAGGCTGTTGGATCACTTTAGCTCAGGAGTTCGAGGCCAGACTGAGCAACATGGCAGAACCCCCTATCTATTTTGAAAATACAAGAATTAGCTAGATGTGGCGGCACACACCTGTAGTCACAGCAACTTGGGAGGCTAAGGTGGGAGGATTGCTTGATCACTTGAGGTGGAGGCTGCAGTGAGTTGAGATCACACCACTGCACTCCAGCCTAGGTGACAGAGTGAGACTCCATCTGGTACATCCCTAAGGCTAACATGTTGTTCCCATTCACAGGAGCATCCATCATTGGTGTGAACTGCCACTTTGACCCCACAATTAGTTTAAAAACGGTGAAACTCATGAAGGAGGGCTTGGAAGTTGCCCGACTGAAAGCTCACCTGATGAGCCAGCCCTTGGCTTTCCATACTCCCGACTGCAACAAGCAGGGATTCATCGATCTCCCAGAATTCCCATTTGGTAAGACCAATATTTGATAAATCATCTCAATATCTTCACTTGATATTCATATAAACTCAAATAAATCTGTACCCAGAGATCTTTTGTCATAGTGAAGAGATGGCTTGGTGTCTCCTCATGTCTTGTCCCTGGTTTCTCTCCCCTGCAGCCAAAAGCCCTTTGGTATTAGAGAAAAGTAGAAGGAAAAGATGGGCCTGGCCAGTAACAAAGGCCTCTGAACTTAAATATAAAATCTGAGGTGATTCAGCATCTAAATAGACAACCAATGAGCATACGTTCGGGTTGGTGAGCACGCCCTCCCGTGGGGGAATCAACAGATATTAGTTCTAGTTCTGGCTCTGTTGCTAAGTCCTGTCACCTTAGGAAAATGTTTGAATTCCTCTAGCTCTCAAATGCCTTATCGGAAAAACAAGGTTAGACCAGTTATCCCTAAGGTCCTTTTCTCCAATTTTGAATATGGCTCAGCTACTCCAGAGTTTTGGGAATGCCAGCAAGATACCATCATCAGGTGACTGTGTAACAAGTTTTCATGAAGAGACCAAGCAGATGAAGTGAGGGGATACTTGCAGTCCAGGCAGAGGGAAGAAGTTTCCCAGCATGTTTGGGAAGAGGGGGTGGGTTGACCTCAAAAATTAAGCCAGAGTGGTCAGCAGGGGGCAGAGCATGCCCAGCCTCCATTTCCTTCTAAGGTCTTTACATCTTATCCTATATTCTGTAGGGACTCTTAGACAAGTAAGATACGATAAAATACAATCACTCTGGAGGAACCACAAAGGAAGAACAGCAAGGCATTTGTGTTACTTACTGCTGTATAACACATTATATTAATGCAACTCGAGTGGCTTGAAAAACCACTTCTTATCTCACAGTTTCTCCAGGTCAAGAATTCAGGGATAGCATAAGTAGGTGGTTTTGGTTCAGGGTCTCCTAAGAGGTTGCAGTCCAGATATAGGCCAGGGCTGTTGTCATCTGAAGGCCTGATGGGAGCTGCAGGATCTACTTCCAAGCTCGCTTAGTTGGCTTTTGGGAGTCAATGTCAGTTTCTTGCTGTTTGTTGACTGGAGGCCTCAGTTCCTTAGCTCATAGGCCTTTCCACTGTGATGCTTGAAAACATGCTTGAAACATGTGATATTTGCAACATGGCACCTGGCTTTCCCCCAGAGTGAGTGCCCCAAGAAAGAACAAGGCAGAAACATGTTTTGTATAGCCTAGCCTCTGAGGTTACATGTCAGTCCTTCTGCCATATTCTATGGATCTCACAGACCAGCCCTGTTATAATGCAAGAGGGGGACTGCACGAGGGTAAGAACATCAAAGGGCAGGGGTCATCTGGAACCCTCCTGAAGGCCGGATACCACAGCATGTAAAAGTGAACATATAAACACAAAGTAGCAAAGTTTTTCTTAAATGTAAGAATTGAATATTGGAAATAATTCATTTATTGAAAATTATATACTTGTAGCTACTTACCTTGAATTTTGATGAAAAGATTATATAATGCTTAATGGCATAATGCCACTTATTACAGGACTGGAACCCAGAGTTGCCACCAGATGGGATATTCAAAAATATGCCAGAGAGGCCTACAACCTGGGGGTCAGGTACATTGGCGGCTGCTGCGGATTTGAGCCCTACCACATCAGGGCAATTGCAGAGGAGCTGGCCCCAGAAAGGGGCTTTTTGCCACTGGCTTCAGAAAAACACGGCAGCTGGGGAAGTGGTTTAGACATGCATACCAAACCCTGGGTTAGAGCAAGGTAAGTATCTTTTTCTAACCCAAACTAATTTAGGTTATGAATGTGGTCAAGTGAGGCCATTTACAAGAGAGCAGCAAATTTGTTGTGTGATAATGAAGAATCAGTCATCCCCAAATTCTCTCCCAGAGATGTTTATAAAACATCCTTGGCCGGGCGCGGTGGCTCACGCCTGTAATCCCAGCACTTTGGGAGGCCGAGGAGGGTGGATCATGAGGTCAAGAGATCGAGACCATCCTGGTCAACATGGTGAAACCCTGTGTCTACTAAAAATACAAAAATTAGTTGGGCATGGTGGCTCACGCCTGTAGTTCCAGCTACTCGGGAGGCTGAAGCAGGAGAATTGCTTGAACAATTCCGCCTCCAGGAGGTGGAGGTTGCAGTGAGCCGGGATCGCACCATTGCACTCCAGCCTGGGTAACAAAAGCAAAACTCTGTCTCAAAAAAACAAAACAAAACAAAAAAAAAAACCATCCTTGTTAGGTGATTTCTGGAGATTTCTTTAAGAATATAGAATGTATTTGGCCTGATTTTGGATTTTGAAAAGAAAAAGAACTAAAAAAAGTTTTTGAAAAGAATATAGGCTGAGTGCGGTGGCTCACAGCTATAATCCCAGCACTTTGGGAGGCCAAGGTAGGTGGATCACTGGCTCTCAGGAGTTCGAGACCAGACTGAGCAACATGGCAAAACTCCATCTCTACTAAAAATACAAAAACATTTAGCCGGGCATGGTGGTACACGCCTGTAATCCCAGCTACTTGGGAGCCTGAGGCATAGAATCGCTTGAACCCGGGAGGCAGAGGTTGCAGTGAGCCAAGATGCCACTGCACTCCAGTCTGGGCAACAGAGTGAGATTCTGTCTAAAAAAAAAAAAAAAAGGAAATAAATGTAAGTGGCAATGAAATGTGATTTCGTGCTCTAGTAAAGCACCGTTAATGTGGTACACAATAATCTTAAATTGCGTTGATTTTTAAGAGTTAAGGGTAACTTAAGTATAGCTAATACTAATTGTTCTGTATCAAGCATGATTTTCAGAGCTGGGAATACGGTGGTAAATAAGACAGGCAAGGTCTTTGCCCTCAGAGTTTACATTCCAATGGGGAAGATTAATAATACACTAGTAAAAAAAAATTTATGTCAGGCACTAGGCAGGGCAGTAGGAATATAGAAATGAAAGCCATGGTCCCTGGCTTAGAGTCTCACAGTCTACTGGGTAAACGAATATAAAAGCCAATGTATTATACTTGTGGTAGCTGTTTTAGTAGATGTACGGATAGAAAAGTAACAGGAGAAGACAATGACTATCTCTGCCTAACAGAAAGATATTCTAAAAGAAGGTTTTGGGGCTGGATTTGAAGGCTGAATAGGCTTCTACCAGACAGATCTAGGAAGCAGGTGGAGGACGGGTAGTCCAAGCAGAAGGAGCAGTTCCACCCTGTTCAGCAGCCACTGATGGAGCACAGCTATCTGTCAGATGCTGTTGTGGATGCTGAGGTAGCAAACTAACAAGGAGCTAGCAATCTAGCAGGCAGAATGATAAACAGGTAATGTCCGATGAGTATAGTAAGTCCAAGGATGAAGATGTGCATAGGTGTGCAGGGTCTGAGCTAATGTCCCATGGGGCAAAAGACAGAGGGAGGGTAAATGAAAGATTTCTAAGAAAGCTGATGCCTGAGTTGAATTTTGAGAGAAAGGAATTATATTGCCAGAAGAACAGCCTGCGGGAAAGCACTGAGCAGTGGAAAGAGAATGACACATTGAGAAAGTAGAAGTTTGAGAATAACAGAGACAGAATTTGGTGGAAGACACCTCCCAGGAGAAGGAGGCAGCCTCTTTCATTCCTGCTCATGAGTTATGTAGGACCCCATCCCAAAGGCAAAGAGGAGCCTGGGGTGGGGGTTGGGAAGTGTCTCAGGTTGCCTGGGGGCCAGTTTAGATTAGCAAGTTAGCAAGTTGTAATGCCTTGCGAGAAAGCCTTGCTAGGAGGGACAGCAGGCAGGTTGAGGCACAAGCTAAAAGGGAACAAAGGAAATAGAAGGGCAGAAGTGGAACCTGCAGAGTGAGAGGTGCAGAAGTTACCCAGGGTTTGGAGAAGAACAACCAAGCTGGACTCAGCTGGCTCATGAGGATGTAAGGCAGGAGAGGTAGTATAAGTGGGACAGGCAGTACTCCTATCCCAGATTATCCCTGTGCACATATTAAAATCAGAAATTCAAGCTGGGCATGGTGGCTCATGCCTATAATCCCAGCAATTTGGGAAGTTGAGGTGGGCAAATCACTGGAGCTCAGGGGTTTGAGACCAGCCTGGGCAACATGGTAAAACCCTGTTACTACAAAAAAATACAAAAATTAGCTGGGTATGGTGGCCTAGGCCTGTAATCCCAGCTACTCAAAAAAGGCTGAGGCAGGAGAATCCTTTGAACCTGGGAGGCGGAGGCCAAGATCGCACTGCTGCACTCCAGCCAGGGTGATAGAGTAAGATCCTGTCTCAAAAAAGAAATTCAAAATAATTTTAGATTTACAGATCGAGGGGGAGAGGGGCAGATTTTTTTAGTCCAGATTAATGTATGTTTTAATGGATGCACTCTAAGAATCCAGTGATGGCTCTCTCCATGTGCATTCATACCAGAACAAAAGAATTATATTAGTTTTTGCATCAAAGGGCACCTTCTAGGACAAAAACTGTTGTTAATGAGGCAGATGCCTCTGGAGGAATCACTGTAAAAAGCCATCCAGCAGAACGGATCGTAGAGGACCTGCTTCCCATCCCTCAACTGCTTCTGATGTTTCTTCTCATCTACAATAGTAAAGTACAGTGTACAGTAACCTTTAATCAAAACTCAGCCTCACAAGTGGAGACAAAGCCTGCTACTGTTGGCCATTCAGCAGCTGATACGGGTATTCTAGTGATGCCACCATGCTGCTTCGTTACGCTGAGCACATGGTTGTTTCACTGTGTTAATGGTATGTCATACTTCTCCTGTTAAGCACTAATGTGTGGGATAAGTGTAAGCAAATGATGGCTTATCAGTAGCATATAAATTCAGAGTCAGGAATGATGGTGAAGCCAAACAACCACAGATTGTCCACACAGGTGGCTGAGGGTGACACCTTTGCTTTTTAATGTCTGATAGGCGACTTTGTGTGCTGCACAAAATTATTTAAAATATCATATATTTTTTAATGGTTCGTTGACATAAAGACCGACGCTAGGGGAGGAGTCTGATGTCGTATGTTCTGTTTACACAGGGCCAGGAAGGAATACTGGGAGAATCTTCGTATAGCCTCGGGCCGGCCATACAACCCTTCAATGTCAAAGCCAGATGGCTGGGGAGTGACCAAAGGAACAGCCGAGCTGATGCAGCAGAAAGAAGCCACGACTGAGCAGCAGCTGAAAGAGCTGTTTGAAAAACAAAAATTCAAATCACAGTAGCCTCAATGGAAGCATTTTTGGTGAATTTCTAGGTATTTGTGCCACAGTTCCTACAAATACAGAAAAGAGAGTTAAAAGCAGTGCTTTCATGAATGCCATCCTACACATATTATTGGTATTACCTGAACAAAACAGAATTACAAATAGCACTTGACAATTTTAAAGTATGTTTCAGAAAAAAGTATGTTTTTCTTAGAAGCAAAATAAGTACAAAGTCAGTCTTGAACAGGTTCACAAGCACCCACCCTGTGTAAGGTGCCATGGAAATCTCTGCAGCACTGGAAAAGTAATTCAGATGTTAATCCCACTTGAAGAAGTTGGTAGGCTAGCAAAGAGGAGGAGACATGCACAGTCATAAATGACTCAGCAACCAGCCAGGGACAGATAAAGTGCTATGGAAAGGGGTCTTCAAGCTCATTTGAAAATGATCCTTAGTAAGAACACAATTTATATAATGACCCAGCAAAACACATCACATCTTCCTGTTGGAATTAAATGTGTGATCCATCCTAGTATTTTCTGTTTCATTCCTTTTCATTCTATTCCATTTACAAAACATGCTAGTTGAGACCTTTCAAATGGATTTTTATGACCACTCCTGGGTTTGGATCCACAGTTTGAAAAACATTGCTACAGGACACTTCAGATAGGGAGACCATCCTGTTTAAGCTTATTCTTGTTAAGTAGGTCAGTCATATGAGATCTGATCAATAAGCATCCAATACCCAGAGTCCTGCTGCCAGAGTTCTTCTGCTTCCTAACCCTCTTTTCTACCAGTAAAAGACATAGACCATTGGGGGAGGAGGAAGGAGAGATGGATATTTCAGTCCTCTCCATCCTGGTCAACACTGGGATCCACCTAGTGCCTCTAGGCCATCAGGCTGAACAGAGTGAGCTTGTGTTAGTTGGTAGCTTTTAACAAATATAAAAATAATAATTTTAAAAAGTAGAGATTCTCCAAACTCTAGCCTGGTTTCCTAGATTGAGAACTATGATATTTTCCTCTGATAATTGAATATCTACTCTCTGAAGACACAAGACTGTTAGAAGAAACATGGCTACCCTCGGTGTGTATTAGAAAAGAGGTCATGCTGCTTTCTAAACATTCTTGAATTGTTGGAGCTGTTCTGAAATTGTAATTCATTTCAACTATTAAAAAGAAGAGCAGTGAGCCTTATTGTTTGTATTTTATTCTTATCCTGGTTCTACAATTTGCTAAGTCTTATATGGAATCTCTATGCCTCAATTTCTTCACCTATTTAAAAGAAAAAACGACTTCACAAGTATGCTGGACTTTTAAAGGAGCAGGTGGCAGTATTTAAAAGGAAAAGAGGCCTACTGGGTCTTTCTGGAGAGCCAGTCAGGGAATTCTAGAAAACAAAACTAGGCCAGGAAGGGTGGCTCACGCTTGTAATCCCAGCACTTTGGCAGGCGGGTGGATTACTTGAGGTTAGGAATCTAAGACCAGTTTGGCCAACATGGTGAAACCCTGTCTCTACTAAAAATACAAAAATTAGTTGGTTGTGGTGGCTCGTGCCTGTTGTCCCAGCTACTCAGGAGCATGAAAATCGATTGAACCTGGGAGGTGGAGGCTGCAGTGAGTCGAGATTGCACCACTGCACTCCAGCCTGGGAGACAGAGCTAGACTCTGTCAAATAAATGAATAAGTGAATAAATGGAAAGGCAAAGAAATTTCCAGAATTTTCTAAGACTTAATAATCCACCCCTAATCCCCCCAATACACAGAAACAGAGCCAAAGCATCACAACTTTCAGAGGCTGCATATGGCTGAAATGAAACAAGAGTGAACTCCACTTATTTTTTTCTTGGCAAAGTCGTTATCTATCATTTCTCTTATATTATCAAACCAAGTTCAGTGTTTAAAATTTTCACTCGGCTGGGTGCGGTGGCTCACACCTGTAATCCCAGCACTTTGGGAGACCGAGGCAGGCGGATCATGAGGTCAAGAGACCCAGACCATCCTGGCCAACATAGTGAAACTCCGTCTCTACTAAAAAGACAAAAATAGGCTGGCATGGTGGCGTGCACCTGTAGTCCCACCTACTTGGGAGGCTGAGGCAGGAGAATCGCTTGAACCCGGGAGGCGGAGGTTGCAGTGAGCCAATATTGTGCCATTGCACTCCAGCCTGGCAACAGAGCAAGACTCCATCTCAAAACAAACAAAAAACAAAAAACTTCACTTACAGATGATATTTTATTGGACTTGCTGTTCTATTACTGGGTAAAATGCATGTCCCTTTAATATTCTTTTCAGAGTTTTATTGCCACCAAAATATTATAACCTTTAATCATTTTTATATCCATTGATTTTTTTCAAATATTTCCCTGAAAAGGAGCTATGTTGAAGATACCGTTGAATTAAATTATATATCAACACTGCCTCCTAGTGGAATAATTTAAAAATTCAGTCCCTACTCCAAGCAGGTGCATTTTTTATTTCCAGAAATCTTGTTCATTAAGAAGACGCTCATTTAATACCTAAGAGTGTATTTATGTTAAATAGACGTTTCTCACTGGTAATTATTTTTTAGGGACTCCGAGCCAGAAGGACCTTAGAGATCAGAAGTCCAAACTATCCTTTTAAGAATAAGATTACCAAGGCAGGATGCAAAGTCAGGAGGAAACTTCTTGCTAGTCCAAGGCTGCCAAGAAAGATAGCTTTAGCTCAGCCTCTTGTATGAAAGGTTGGGGGAGACTGGGGGGTGCAGTACCAGCACAAACGGTCCACAAAACTAAGGAGTCATCCTCCAGCCAGGAATAAAATAAAGGTCTCCGGCATTACTTGGTGTACAGGTAAACTCACTAAATAGAGTTTGCAGTTTATACCCTGACACTTGACACACTGTAGCAAAGCACCTTTGGATAAGACAGCCAAGCCAACGCAGACCCCTAACAGAGACAGGAACTAGACAGGAATGGATCAAAAGCGTCGCTTTCCAACTTCTCCAGATGGGGGCAGCAGGTTGCCAGCAGGAAGTGGATGAGTAGCCTTATTTAGTTTGAACTTAAATTTCATCAGGCTAAGCTGTAACAGGAGGCGACAGAAATGTCTGTAGCTCTCTTTTTGTTTTGGTCTGTTCTTTCCTAAGACATGTGAATCTTTGAATTACATCCAGGACAACGCACCCATCAAAAGGCTTTAACAAGTTTGAGTCAGGCATAAAAAA
The DNA here is from genome assembly GCA_036589455.1 of Ateles fusciceps. Lineage (NCBI taxonomy): Eukaryota > Metazoa > Chordata > Mammalia > Primates > Atelidae > Ateles > Ateles fusciceps. Next base: position 349,244 of record JAZHEH010000439.1, read on the forward strand.
AGAAAGAAAGGAAAGGAGGGAGGAAGGAAGGGAGGGAGGGAGGAAGGAAGAGAGGAAGGGTGGGAGGGAGGGAGGAGGAGGAGGCAGGCAGGCAGGCTTTATGCATCCCCCAACTAGATCCCCATTTTCCCCAGAAACCTTTTTTCCAGCCTTGAGCACACTGAAGGGCTTGAGGGCATTACAGACTGTTCTCCCAAATAGCCTCCCTGTTAGTCAATAACATCCACTCAGTCAGTCTGGAACCTCCCACATGTTACCTGCCCGCTCAAGGACCCTGGCTCTTAGACAACAAAGGAGGAAGAAGTCAATTTCAAGAGAGAAAAACGGGCCTTATGAATGGCTTCAGAAATAGTATGCCTGGTAGGATGTTAAACAACAGAATTAGAGATAACAAGGTATAGTATTTCCAAACATCTTCAGGAAGGAATATTTAGTGTTTGAACAAAAAATGACGAAAGGCAGGCAAATGCAAAGAGTTCTCACAAACGGTAACAGGAAGGGTAAGATCCTTTGGTAAAACTGGTGAGAGTGTGGCGAGAGAAAGGAATGGCCACAAAATGCTTCCTGTTTTCAAGCAGCTGGAGGCATTCTGTTGGCATTGGATAGATAAAAATTAAGACGATGGAAAATAAGAGAGACAGATGACATCATTTGTGCTGCTGTGAGTTACAGGAATAATGCCAAACAAGTCATGTACAGCAAAACAGTAAAAACAAGTTGATTTACATGCCATGAAATCAAATGCATGATCATTTTAACTTGTGGTTTGATGTTTACATTTAAATTCATGAAAGTTTCCCAGGCCTGGTGCAGTGGCTCATGCCTATGATCCCAGCATTTGGGAGGCTGAGGCAGGTAGATCACTTGTGGTCAGGAGTTTGAGCCTAGCCTGGCCAACGTGGTGAAACCCAATCTCTACTAAAAATACAAAAATTAACCGGGCATAGTGGCAGGTGCCTGTAATTCCAGCTACTCAGGAGGCTGAGGGAGGAGAATTACTTGAATTTAGGGGGCAGATGTTGCAGTGAGCTAAGATTGCACAATTGCACTCCAGCTTGGGCAACAAGAGCAAAACTCCATCTCAAAAAAATAAAAATAAACAAATTTATGGAAGTTTCCTATGTTAATATTAACATGAAATGCATTAAAGGAAACATTTCACTTATTTTTAATAAAAAGGTATTTCCCGCCAGCGTGGTGGCGCGTGCCTGTATGCCCAGCTACTCGGGAGGCTGAGGTGGGAGGATCGCTTGAGCCCAGGAGTTCTGGGCTGTAGTGCGCTATGCTGATCGATGAGGTGTCCACACTAAGTTTGGCAGCAATATGGTGACCTCTCGGGAGCGAGGAACCACCAGGTTGCCTAAGGAGGGGGTGAACCAGCCCAGGTCGGAAACGGAGCAGGTCAAAACTCCCGTGCTGATCAGTAGTGGGATCACATCTGTGAATAGCCACTGCACTCCAGCCTGGGCAACATAGTGAGACTTTGTCTCTTAAAATAAATAAATAAATAAAAAATGTGAAAAAAGCCAAAACCTAAAATGCAATAAAAAATATATATATAATAAAAAAATTAAAATAAAAAATAGTGTTTTAAAAAATATATATATATAAACCCTCTATTTGTATTCTGTTATAAAATATATACAAAATCTATTTGTACTCTCTGAAAAAAGTATACATCCTCAATAAATTGCCTTGTATTAAAAAAAAATGTAAAAGAAGGTATTTCCGTAAATTCCTGAAATCTCTTTAGCAGTCATCACGTTCATGTAAACTGTTAATGTACCATTTGGAAATTATTCCAGTTTGTTCCTTTGGGTAGGTTCAGTAAGACCTCTACTTGGCCCCATTCTGTGGTTATTTGTTCCAATTTACTACATGGCCTTGAAAGGAATAAGCTGAATATCTTTTTAAATAGTTCAGACTTTTTCTCAAGTCAGCCTGGTCATTTTTCCAATTATTCTGACTTAATGAGATTTTACTGTTCTTTGCAAAGGTTAACATCCCAAGCACCTGAGGTAGCTTAGTGACATTCACCCATGGCTCAAAACGCTAGTGCCACAGAGCAGAAAAAGCAAGGAAGACATTAAGAATCAAGAGTTTGCGGTGTGAGTCCTAGCTTTGCCCCACCTGCAAAACATTGGGTAAATCACCCCACTTCTCTGGCCTTCAATTTTCTCAATTATATAGGATGACAAGTTTCTGATGCCTTCCTGGGAAACTCCACAATTGTTTCCAATTTGATGATAGAGATAAATAACAGCCTCACGATTGTTAATAAATATTTACTGAGTGTCACTTGGTGGTATGTTTCCAGTGGAATTACTTGTTAATTAATTATTCCCCTGGCTAAACAGAAAGCTGACTAAAACAAGTAATGCTGTTCAGAGGGCAAGGAAAATGTTATTACCCTAGACTCAGCCTGGTGCTGAAAAATGAAAATGTCATTCCTCCCCCACAGGTACTGTTTTCTAAGGAGATTTGGGTCTGTGGTTTTCATATTGTGAACTGTTTCTATTTTTAGGGCTCAGAATTCTTTGTAGGTTTGCGTAAGGTAAACATTCTACAAACCATCAAGTGGGTAATTTTTGGTTTAGAGTCCTTCATCTACCTAGGAAGGCAGAGAGCTGGCTTCTCACATTTTGAGAATAAGACAGTGGAATTTGGGAGCTAGACATCTCAGGATTTTTTTTTTCTTCCATCAAGCCATTCTCAGCAGCTTGATGACTCCCAGATTTCTATCAATAGCCTGGACTGCTCCCCCGGCATTCAGGAACATGACATCAGCCTGGCCCATAGACCCAAGCCAGTGGTCCTTGCCCTGGACCCTGCACCTCAGGCCCCGAGCCCCTTCCTGTGGCCATTCAGGCAGGTGCCCCAAGTCTAAAGCAGATCCCATATGGGTTCTGGTTGCCAGAGGCACCTTTCTCAAAATTGTTTACATCCTCCTCCAGTGGCTGAGAGCAGCCAGGGCCAGCTGTGCCATCTGGGAAGGGAACCCCAAGCCTGGACCAGTCAGCATGAGACTCAGTCCTCATCTGTCTCCTTCTGGGTGTTCAGTGACCCTCTACATCCCCTTACCATGTCCCTCACACCCACACCACTCTGGAGTGACCAAGTACCCTAAGAAGCCTCAGGCTCAGCTGGGTGCGGTGGCTCACGGCTATAATCCCAGCTCTTTGGGAGGCCGAAGTGGGTGGATCACAAGGTCAGGAGTTCGAGACCAGACTGGCCAAGATGGTGAAACCCCGCCTCTACTAAAAATACAAAAAAGTTAGTTGGGTGTGGTAGTGGGCGCCTATTATCCCGGCTACTCAGGAGGCTGAGGCAGAGAATTGCTTGAACCCAGGAGGCGGAGGTTGCAGTGAGCCGAGATCATGCCACTACACTCCAGCCTGGGCGACAGAGCAAAACTCTGTCTCAAAAATAAATAAATAATAAATAATAAATAAAAAGAAGCCTCTGGCTTTATGTTGGCCCTGGTTCCAGGAGGGGGCCCTGGTGACAGGATGGCTCCTGCTGGCAGGAAGTGTGTTTTATCCCAAGATCTGGCGAGATTAGGCTTCCCAGTATGGTGCTGACACTCTGATTTTGGGTGACTCCCATCAGACACAGGACAAGTTCAGGACCCTTGGCCCTTGCCTTGAGCAGTGAACATAGGCCCCGCATCCTGTGAGGGTAAATATTTTATATCTATATCTATATAGATACAGATTTTTTTTGAAACAGAGTTTTGCTCTGTCGCCCAGGCTGGAGTGCAGTAGTGTGGGTTCAAGTGATCCTCCCACCTCAGCTTCTCAAGTAGCTGGGACTACAGGTGCACACAACCAAGCCAGGCTAACTATTGTGTGTTTTGTAGTGATGGGGATTTACCATGTTGCCCAAACTAGTCTCAAACTCTGGACTCAAGTGATCAGCCCACCTCTGCCTTCAAAAGTGCTGGGATTACAGACATGAGCCACTGTGCCTGGCCTGTTATATTCTTGGTGAGACTTGCACTTGTGGTCATCATCAACAAATCTCAATAACCACCTCGCAGAGAGTCATTTAATGGATGCCAGTATTCAGAAGCATCCAGTGATGCTTAATGTAACATCCGGAGTAATGACGTAACCAGCATTAAACAAATGGTGCTGGGGAGCTGCAGAAACAAGATCATATTGTTTCAATGCAGTTTCCAAAGAAGCATGGCATTGTGAGTAATAATGGCATTGCTATGTTTTTCTCACAATGGGAGATATGAAAGTATCACATGTGACAATAAAGAACAAGAGAGAGTCCCTGTTCCTCAATAGGGACAGATGGGGTCTGGAATCTATGAAGAATCTTTATGTGCACTAATTGGACAACAAGCAGTTACCTCTTCTCAACCCATTATTCGAAATCCTCATGAACAGGTCACTATACCTCACGTAGGCCCACGAATGTTTAGATATGTTTTTAAATCAAATACACTTAAAAATATGTTTTTTGGCTGGGCACAGTGGCTCACGCCTGTAATTCGAGCACTTTGGGAGGCCGAGGCAGGTGGATCACAAGGTCAGGAGATAAAGACCACCCTGGCTAACAGGTGATACCCCGTCTCTACTAAAAATACAAAAAATTAGCCAGGTGTGGTGGTATGCGCCTGTAGTCCCAAGGAGGCTGAGACAGGAGAACTGCTTGAACCCAGGAGGCAGAGGTTGTAGTGAGCCAATACGGCACCACTGCACTCCAGCCTGGGTAACAGAGTAAGACTCCATCTCAAAATGTGTATATATATATATATATAAATCTAATTAAGTGTATAGATAGGTGCCCCATAAAAATATTTTCCCAGAGCTCTCCACTCCCAAGGAGCAGCCCAGCTTGATTCTGAAAGCAAGGTCCTGGTCTTCCCCTGACCACTTAGACTTGTCCCTCCCCACAGGATCTTCCATATCTGAAAATGGAAGCTCCACTCTTCTAGCTGCTCAAGCCAAAACCTTGACATCATCTCTGACTCTTCTCTTCCTCTTACACCCACATTCAATACATCAGCAAAGCCTGTCAGATCTACCTACAAAATACATCCAAATTCGACCACGTTCCACTTCCTCCTCCTCATTACCTAGGGAGTAATGGACTAAGCCACCACCATCTCTCACCTAGAATATTGCACAATAAGTTTCTCTGCAAGTCCCCTTAATTCCTCCCTAGTCTCCCTTGGATCTATTCTCCATAGAGTGTCCTGAATGATTCTTTTAAGAACTAAGTCGTATCATGTCATTCATCAGTTCAAAACTTTCCAGTTGCTTCCTGTCACAGATCTTGGGTCATGCACTAAGATGTCCCTTCAAGAAAGGACGGGCTGCCCATCTGTGGGTTATGTGACCCCAGCCCCTAGCTGCTAGCCCCTTCAAGGTCAAAGCTGCAGAGGCTTTGCATCTGATGCCTGAGCAAAGCAAGGGCATAAAAGCCTGGCATTCTGTCCTGACTGGCGGCAACTCTGACAGGAGATATTCCCTCCAGAACTCACCACCAGCTTGGCCAAGGCATTTTGTGACCTGCATTGCAGTTCAGCTTCTACTTCTGCCCAGTCCTCTCTCCTCTTCCTCTCTTTTCACAGGTGTCAGACTGCATTGCAATCTGAAGGATGTCTCTGCCTACTCCTGTGCCATCTCCCTTTAATTTCGACTAGTAATTTCCACTGTCCCTTCAGCAAAACCTTGCATTTCTGTGTTCTTCTCGGCATCTGATTCCCAGTGGATGCAAAAATGGCTCATTTCCCCTGGCCACCCTATGTGAAATAGCAACACACCCCTCTTCTATAAGCTCTATCTACATTGGTGTGCTTATTCTTCTCCATAGTAATTGTTACCACCTGCTGTGTATTTTGGGTCATATTTTATTCATTTGCTCACTCAGTCATTCATTCATTGTTTCCCCCACACATTGGAATATAAGCTCCTCAAAGGCAGGAACTTGACTTTGTTCACTTCCATACACGAGTGCCTAGAATAATGCCTTGGGTATAGTAAGAGCTCAATAAATATTTGATGAATGAAAAAAATCAATGCATATTTGGGAGACACTTGCTAGAAGGAAGAAAACCTGAAAGTTACAGAAACATCTCATTATCTTTTCTCAGACATCAGAATATTAGGAGCTGAAAATGTTTGTGATTGACTTACTTCCAAATTTGAACCCAGACTCCCATCCTCTTCATTCCTACATGCACATATTTATGCTTTATATATTTGAGCAACTTCTCTGAGGCCTGACATTGGACTTAAGGGCTGAGAGGTACAAAGATGTCCTTTGTTAGTCCCTGGATCAGTGAGGAAGACAAACAAGCCGTCACCAAAGGAGTTAAGTGCTCTAATAGACACTACAGTTTGGATGAGGCTTGCTCCCACCAAAACCCATGTTGAAGTTTAATCGCCAGTGCAGCAGTCATGGGAGGTAGGGCCTGGTGACGGTATTTGGTCATGGAGGCAGATCTCTCATACATAGATTAATGCCTTTTGGTGGGAGTGAGTGAGTTCTTGGTTTCATGGGAATGGATTAGTTCCCAAGAGAGCACATTGTTATAAGTGAGCCCAGCCTCTCCTGTGTGTCTCTTGGCACTTCCTGCATCTGCTTTCTGCCAGTAGTTGAAGTAGCAGGAGACCCTCACCAGATGGGCTGCCTGATCTTGGACTTCCCAGCCACCAGAATCACTAGCCAAATAAATCTCTTTTATTGATAAATTACCCAGTCTCAGGTATGTCATTATAACAACCTAAAAAGACTAAGACCATAAATGCCAAAAATGATGCTGTGAAGGCACAGAGAAAAGCTGCTTACGCCAGCATAGGGAGGGCTCGGTCCCTGAGGAAGCTCAGAGAAACACCTCCATCCCACTCACCTCTTTCTGTTCTTCAAACCCCCTAAGCTCATTCCTACCTTAGAGCCTCTGCACTGGTTGTTCCCTCTGCCTCCTGATCTTCATATGGTGATACCTTCCTGTCATTCATGTCTCAGATCAAGTGTCACCCTTTCATGGAAGCCCTCTTGAATACCTAAAGTGCTCCATACACCCCAATCCCCCCCAACGCCTACATCTTGATAGGTTAACTCTGTCAAGTGGCCTTGCTTTCGTTTTGCTGTTGTTGTTTTTACATTTTTTGAGACAGGGTCTCGCTCTGTCACTCAGGCTGGAGTGCAGTGGCACAATCTCTCCAGCGATTCTCATGCCTCAGCCACCCAAGTAGCTGGGATTACAGGCAGGCACCACCATGCTCAGCTAAAATTTTTTTCTATTTTTAGTAGAGACAGGGTTTCGTCATGTTAGCCAGGCTGGTTCAAATGCCTGGCCTTATGTGATCCGCCCACCCCAGCCTCCCAATGTGCCTGGATTACAGGCATGAGCCTCTGCACCCAAGCACTTTTGTTCTTCATAGCACCTCACATGATCTATTTGGTTATTTAATTATTGTATACTATCTGTCTCTTCCATCCTGTGCTGTGAATCCTAAGGGGACAGGGACCTTGTTTTTCTTGCTTATTGTCCCAACTCCAATGCCTACAAGAGAGGGCTTGACACACACAAGGGGCTTAACAATATTTATTGAATGATTATGTGGAAAAATGAATAAAAAGATAATGCTCCTATAGAGACATAAAGAAAGACTAGCAGCCAGGCGCGGTGGCTCACACCTGTAATCCCAGCACTTCAGGAGGCTGAGGTGGATCACCTGAAGTCAGGAGTTCAAGACCAGCCTGGCTAACATGGTAAAACTCTGTCTCTACTAAAAATATAAAATTAGCTGGGTGTGGTGGTGCATGCCTGTAATCCTAGCTACTCTGGAGGCTGAGGCAGGAGAATAGCTTGAACCCGGGTGGCAGAGGTTGCAGTGAGCCGAGATCGTGCCATTGCACTCCAACCTGGGCAACAAGAACAAAACTCCATCTCAAAAAAAAAAAAGAATGACTAGGAAGTCAGAGTGGAGGGTAGGGGTGAGAGCAGGGCATTCCACATTGGGTGAAAGCTTCCTCAAAGAAACGGTTTGCACTGCTCTCCTTCTTTCCTTTTTTTTTTTCTTTCTTTCTTTCTTTCTTTCTTTCTTTCTTTCTCTTCTTTCTTTTTTCTTTTTCTTTCTTTGGCCTCCAGCTTTGCATAGAATCCTTTTAAAGTCTCTTGCCCTCTCTGTGAAAACTCCAGAATGTACTATTCTTTTTTTTTTTTTTATCGCCCCAGGAATCCAAACATCAGATGTCTTCAGGTCTGGGTGATGGGATAGTGGGATTCATTATGCCATTCTCTCAATTTTTGTATCTTGAAGTTTTCATAACAAAAAGTTAAGGAAACAAAAGTCTTGGGGGCAAGTAAGTAATATAAATGTATAAAACAGCTCAGTTTTCAACTCGAAGGTGGAGCCGCATAAACTGGAAACAGCAGACTCTGCATAAAAATACTCAATTTATTTTTTCCCCAAACTCTGATGTAAACTAAACACACCAGAGCCTGAATTGAGCCAGTTTGTGACCCCCGCACAGCATAGGTTAAGTCGTGGATCCCAAATAATCTATTCACTCTCTTCTGAAAAATGTTTACACAGAAATCCTCAACCGTTGGAGACCAAACCTCAATAATATTGAATAAACAATTTATTGCATATTTTCCACAGCTAAAAGAGTGGATTTTGAATGTTCCCAACACAAAGAAATAATAAATGTTTGAGGAGATGAGTATATTAATTACCTGATTTGATCATTATGCATTGCATATATATATATATATATATCTCAAAATATCACACTGTACCCCATAAATATGTACAATTATGTATCATTTTAAAATAATTGCCAGGCGCAGTAGCTCATGCCTGTAATCTCAGCACTCTGGGAGGCCAAGATGGGTGGATCACTTGAGTTCAGCAGTTCAAGACCAGCCTGGGCAACCTGATGAAACACTGTCTTTACCAAAAAAAATTTTTAAATGAAAAACTATCTGGGTGTGGTGGTATGTGCCTGTAGTCCCAGCCACTCAGGAGGCTGAGGTGGGAGGATTGCTTAAGCCCAGGAGGCAGGAAGTCACAGTGAGCCGAGATCGTGCCACTGCACTCCAGCCTGGGTGACTGAGCAAGACCTTGTTTCAAAATAATAATAATAATAAAAGCAAATAACAATAATATTAAAGAATATCTCCATTTTCCTTTTTATTTTTTCTGAGACGGAGTCTTGCTCTGTCGCCAGGCTGGAGTGCAGTGGTGCAATCTTGGCTCACTGCAACCTCCACCTCCTGGGTTCAAGCAATTCTCCTGCCTCAGCCTCCCGAGTAGCTGGGACTACAGGTGTGCACCACCATGCCCAGCTAATTTTTTTGTATTTTCGTAGAGATGGGGATTTCACCATGTTGGCCAGGCTGACCTCGTGATCTGCCCACCTCGGCCTCCCAGAGTGCTGAGCTTACAGGCGTGAGCCGCCGTGCCTAGCCTAATACCTCTATTTTCCAGAACCTCACTTCTGTTACGGCTCTGTTTTATGGCAGACTGCTCCTTTTCTTGCCTTCTCCAAGACTCCCCACAGGCAAAGGAGTTGGTTGCAGCTCCTCCAAGCTCCCACTGCAACTTCCAACCATTCCTCTTTCCCCCTGCCCCGCGCCACCCCATCAAAAGCCTCTTCTCCTTTGAGGATCATTTCCTACAATAGCCCACCTTCTTCCCGTCCTTGTTCTTCAGCCTTCTATCTCCATGTGTTCTCCACACAGTCAGCAAGAGCTTGAACACCTCCTTTCAAACTCCATGAGCCTCCAGCCATCATCCCAGAGAACCCCAAACACCCATGAAGGTGACCCAGCCTGAAGTCGTCTTAGCAGCCACTTTTTCTCCCTCCCAGGCTCCACCTGAACTGCCCCCACTCCCTGCTAAGCCACACCTGAAATTCATGATGACCTTTCCACCCTGACATCCCACTCTGAGAGGCAGCCTCCCTCCTGAATCCAGGCCTCAATGAGTCCTGCTACATCCGGGATCCCCAGTCCCTTGGCCTTTCATTCTTTGATCAATCTATCAGCCACAGTCTAACTTCACATCTTTTCCTGATGTACAGCTTTGGTTGGCAACCTTAGCTAAATATTAGAATCACCTGGGGAGCTTTCATGACTCAGGGTGACTAAGCCGGCTTAATCAATTACATCAGATGCTCTGGGGGGAAGGACTCAATCAGCAGTGCTTTGAAGGTTCCCCCTGGTTGATTCCAACATGCAGCCAAGGTAGAGAAGCACTCAGTGCCCTGCACCCTGGATCCACGGTTCATCACTTTAACCAATTTCTAATGCACGTCACTTCCTCATTCTTTTCTTCTGTGCCACATACTCCCCCAAGAGCCCCTCAGCCTTAGAGCAATCCCACTGCATACTTTCACTATACCTATGAGGAAGCTGCTGAATTCTGATGGAGGAAAATTGCCAAACCATTAGCTTTCCCAAGAGAATGACTCTTACATAAGGCACTAACATAGTGGGATTGAAGATACCACCAATTCAAGATCATTCCTTTGGGACACACATTGACATCTAGCTCCTGACTGAGAGCTAGTCCTACCCCTAACCAGAATAGTGCAGTTAGTTCTACATTGAGAAAAAATTATGAAATTCTCAGAGTTAAGATAAAGAGGGCCCAGTTGCTAACTAGAGACTCCTGTACTTCCAGAAAAGACTAGACTGCTTTGCCAGGTAATATTATGAAAATGTCTAAAAGGAGAACTTCCCTCTTTGGGGGCAAAGATAAGGTTTGATAGAGACCCCAGTACCTAGCTTGGCCTCCTCTTCAAAACTAGGAAGAGGGAACTCAACAGAACCAACCCAAGGTTGCAGGTTTCAAGGAAGAGGGGAGCCTTACCCGTGGTCCCAGCTTGCATGAGCTGTAGACACTGTTCTTGCCAATCTACCTTGAGCTACCAGCAGGGGGAAGGAACACTAAGGCCAAAAGTAGGATGGTATGATCAGAAACAGAGGGGGCAAGCTAACACCCCTCAAATTCCCAGTTCCTTGGAAGTAGAGAACATGAGCCTGCTCCCTCCCCAGAAGCCACAGAGTTGGGATCCTGGAAAGTAAGTGAGATGGGGAGCCCATGGCCTTGTCAAGGCCATCACAGCATGAACCAAAGAGGCTCTGGCTATAGAAGAAGGTGGTGGGGGGCTTCCAACTTGGACTCATTAGGTCTCTCAAAGATCTACCTCTGGTAGGTACTCTTTGGGTTTGATTCCCTTTAGGGTTTCCATCCCCAGAGACAATGAGTCTCATAGCAAAGCTGACTGCAACTTCACCTCAGGAGGTATCTTTTCCCTTTCCCTCCTCCCTCTCCCCATGCCAGAGGGGTACATGATGGAAAACGGTGGGCTCTTGTGACAGAACAGCACACACCCTACCCCTCTCTCATTCACACATACAAACACACAAAATCACTCACAGTCACAGAGCCTACGAGCCTGGTATGTACTGAGGGAAAGGGGAGAGCTTCGAATCAAACATGAACTTGAAGTTTAAAATGGAAGTCGGGATTTGTGGAGAAAGAATCTGATTGTCACTTTGGGTCAGATGTTCACTCCTAGTACAACCCACCATGGCCAGGGCTGGGTCATCTAGTGTCAAAATGGCTACCAGGTAGCCATCCCATGAAGGAGGGAGTCAGGCTTAAAAGACAGGCAAAGAGGCCGGGTGCAGTGGCTCATGCCTGTAATCCCAGCACTTTGGGAAGCCAAGGTGGGCAGATTACGAGGTCAGGAGTTCAAGACCAGCCTGGCCAACATAGTGAAACCCAGTCATCTCTACTGAAAATACAATATTAGCTGGGCATGGTGGCATGTTCCTGTAATCCCAGCTACCTGGTGGGGAATGAGGCAGGAGAATTGCTTGAACTGGACCTTGGAGGCGGAGACAGCAGTGAGCCAAGATTGTGCCACACACTCCAGCCAGGGCTACAGAGTGAGACTCTGTCTCAAAGAGAAAAAGACAGGCAGAGAGATGGTGAGCATGGCAGCCACCCCCAAGCCACCTCAGAGGTGGTTCTCCAGGCGTTTCTTTCTTCCTGATCAGAAATTGGGACACATTGGGGAATGCTGAGCTTCTGAGAAGCTAAATAATGCTGCAGGTAGAAAGGAATAAAAAGAAGCAAGACAAAGAAAGGGAAGCTGAAAGACACACTTTACTGATCTAAATTTAGCCAGCCCAAGGGTATTCCTCCTTGGTTAATAGATTTCCTCCTGTAACTTCCACATTTTTATCTGCAGGTTTCTCAGTGTATTAGATACTTTCCATGGCCCCACAGAAATCATCTTTGACTAGCATATTACTTGAGCGACATGACGGTATTACAAGCTAAAAGAAAAAAACAACACAGGGACAATAAACTTATCTGGAGGAACATTGCAAAGGTTGGTTGGAAAAACCAAAAATGATTGCTAAGACACATGTAAGAAGAAACAGGGGGAAGAAAGCACCAATATTTTAAGGGTATAGGACAAGAAATGGGAATTCTGTCACATATGTGCCTGGAAAATAAGGGTGATACCCAGCACAACATGAAACGTGCATGATTAGGAAAAGCGTCTCCAGGTGACTGCCCAGAGGTATTCACCTGTCGGAAACATATGACTGTCGAGATGAATCAGAGCTGTGTAAATCAACCAGTGGGTACACTGTAGGCAGAAATGTTTTAGAGAGAAAGGCTGTAGCCTTGGAATTGTGGGTGGGAGTAGGCGTGCAGAGAATGAAAAACAGAGCTAGGAAAGAGAACAAAACAAATTCCTAATTCGTTTCTTCAACTGCTTGTGCAATTCAGTAGCTGGGTTTAAGTTTCCAAACAGGATAAGAGATGGAAAGTAACAACATCACCTAAAGTACTAACATAACCTAAAGAATGGCTTAAATATTTTTGCGTATGAAAGGAAGTATAATCTGGAATAATGACTTTTTTTTTTTTTGAGACAGAGTCTCGCTCTGTTGCCAGGGTAGAGTGCAGTGGCACGGTCTCCGCTCACTGCAACCTCCACCTCCGGGTTCAAGCGGTCCTCCTGCCTCAGCCTCCCAAGTAACTGGGACTACAGGCGCGTGCCACCATGCCCAGCTAATTTTGGTAGTTTTTAGTAGAGACGGAGTTTCACCATGTTGGTCAGGCTGGTCTCAATCTCTTGACCTCGTGATCTGCTCACCTTGGCCTCCCAAAGTGCTGGGATTACAGGAGTGAGCCACCCCACCCAGCCCTAATGACATTTGTTTTGAGGGAAACTTTAAACTGTGTTTCCTCAAGCACACTCAGGACTGGATTCATAAAACCAGGTAGAGTGATTAACAAGCCTGCTCTCCAGTTCCTCGGCTTTATTTATGTTTCCAAATTTTAATAACCCAGTACCCTACATAATGATTAAGAGCAAAAAATAGGATCCAAGTCAATGTAAAGTGCATATTAAAATGTTTTTCTTGCTAGATTGTTATGTTTCTAGGAAACTTTTGGATTTCCTGGAACTATTTTGTATAATTTTTTAAAAATCTACAATAATTCTTACATGACAGATTCTGCTAATGAAAGAGATGGGAAAATGTTTGAATACACAGAAAGCTTTCTGGAAGTAAGACCTATGACTCCATTGAATAGTAAAAGGGAGGAAGAACTGTTTTTAAAGATATTTAGTATTAGAGTGGCCTAAATGTTGTAAATAAAACTGTACTTTTGAGAATAACCTGTTTTGCCAACAATGTAATTTCTTTTTATTTTTCTTTTCTATTTATTTGTTTATCTATTTATTTATTTGAGACAGGATATTGCTGAGATGTTGCCCAGATTGGTCTCAAACTCCCAAGTTCAAACAATCCTCCTGCCTCAGCCTTCCAAATAGCTGGGATTACAGGCATGTGCCATGGTGCCCAATTTATTAATGCAATTTGTCCACAAATGGAGTGACTCATTCAAATATTTGTTGCTGTTGTCATCTGTCCATTTGTTTGTTGACTCAGAAGCATTGAGTGTCTACTCCTGTTTGCAGACACTATGCCAGGTGCTGGGGTGGAAGGAGGAATAGAAATAATGGTTGTAACAACTACCATTTCCCGAGTGTTTATTACATGACTATCTCCTCGAACCTCACAACAAGAGAATGAGCTACATATTATTATTTTTGTTTTCCAGGAGAGGAAACTGAGGTTTGCCTGAACCCACCTAAACCAGAAGGATGGAGCAAGAGTGAAGCCACAGGTGGGTCCAGCATCTGCTGCTCTTTTTTTTTTTTTTTTGAGACAGAGTTTTACTCCTGTTGCCCAGGCTGGAGTGCAATGGCGAGGTCTCAGCTCATTGCAACCTCCACCTCCCAGGTTCAAGTGATCCTCCTGCCTTGGCTTCCTAATTTTGCTGGGATTAGACACCACGCCTGGCTAATTATTGCATTTTTAGTAGAGACAGGGTTTCATTATATTGGCCAGGCTGGTCATGAACTCCTGACCTCAAGTAATCCACCCACCTCAGCCTTCCAAAGTGCTGGGATTACAAGTGTGAGCCATCGCACCCAGCCTGCTGCTCTTAATCACCATATGCACACCTTCCTGCAAGAAGCTAATTAGTGTAGAATTTATTTCAAAATCTCTAGAAGCCAGTATATTCTTGGCACATAGCAGATTCAATAAACATTTGCTAAATGAATGGAAACTGAGTCACCAAATTTGTATTTAATTTTGGCTTATTTGTGTAAAAGAATGTGTTATCTACTTACTCTGGTGAATGTGATTGTAAATAATTATAATTTTACGAATAGCTTGCAAATATTATGTTGGTCCCCTGTAAAAGCCTTGTTACAGAAGCCAAGTCTGAAACTCCTGAATAAACAGGTCTCAAGAGTAAGTCGCAGAAATTAGAAATGTGTGTAACATGATTCCAGAGTTTAGCACTTCTCTCCCTCAACAGATTATTCATATTTTAGTCTTGGCTGAAGTTACTGGAGCTGTACAAGCTGATTGAAATTAAGTGTTTTATTTATTTATATATTTTAAAGAAAAACACTAATTTCTATCAGAGTGAAGGGCTAGGAAAGGTTTGGACGCCTGCGTCCCTTTCCAGATATGTGATGTGCTAATGGTGCATGCCCCTCTGCACCTGATTCTGAAATAGGTTCAGAATGAACAATCTTCCAGCTGCCTGTGTGACTCTAAGACTCTCCTCTGGGGTACACAGACAGAGGTTATTGCAAGGGAATCTATTTCCATTGGGAAGGACTGTTTCCGACAATTGATCTGCCTGAAAACACACCTATGGTCCAGGTGTTGTGTGGGTTCTCACACCCACCTTTTCTTTAAGAATCACTTCCCACCACTTAAAAAACAATGCAAAACAAAAACACACCTCCCACTCATCCCAAATCTTTCTATGGCACTTCAGCATAAAACCTGGGGATTGCCTTGAGAGGTAAAAACCCTGAGGTACCACGCATGCGGAGAATCCTAAATACGGGTGCTGAGAAAGTGAATGACTTTAAGGATTGAATAAATCTTTTTTTTTTTGAGATGTGGTCTCGTTCTGTTGCAGTGGCGCAACCAGAGCTTACCATAACCTTGAACTCCTGGGCTCAAGTAACCCTCTCACCCAGCCTCCCCAGCTGCTAGGACTACAGGTATGTACAACCATGTCACGCTATGTTTTAAATTTTCTTTGTAGAGACAGGGTCTCACTACGTTGCCCAGACTGGTTAAACAATCTTTTTGCAAGTCATGTTGTTCCCAATTATTTTCTCTCAATATAGTTGAAGCAGGACATGTTAGCTGATGGAGCATTAGTTATAATTCTTGGTGATATATCACTGGATTATTTCTGATGTAAACCTTGGCATGAGTTCAGAGAACTGAGCGATGCTATGATAACAAAATACTCTTGTTTCCCTTCTGCTTATGTGAACAAGGTTTCTCAGAACTT
The DNA here is from genome assembly GCA_036589455.1 of Ateles fusciceps. NCBI lineage: Eukaryota > Metazoa > Chordata > Mammalia > Primates > Atelidae > Ateles > Ateles fusciceps. Next base: position 365,143 of record JAZHEH010000439.1, read on the forward strand.
ACATCTATAAAATAAGCAAGCACAGAATCAATGCTAAACTGTTTCATTCTAACAACAAATGATATTCAAATATGGATACATAAGTTAATTGAAGAAATAGTTCCACCCATCTAATTAAGAAACGTATTTCTAATAAAATTTTTCTGTCCATTTTATAATTACATACAAACATGTTTCACATATTTATATTTTTGATCATTCATATACTAATAATTATAATAACTTAATCCAGAGGAATTTTTCAACACTTTGAGACTTGAAATCACCAAAAACTTTTTATTTATTTATATATTTAAGATGGCATCTTGCTCTGTCACCCAGGCTGGAGTGCAGTGGCATGATCTCAGCTCACTGCAACCTCCACTAGCTGGGTTCAAACAATTCTCTTGCCTCAGCTTCCCGAGTAACTGGGACTACAGGTGCCTGTCACCACACCAGGCTAATTTTTGTATTTTTAGCAGCGATGGGGTTTCACTATATTGGCCAAGCTGGTCTCGAACTCCTGACCTCAAGTGAGCCTCCCGCCTCAGCCTCCCAAAGTGCTGGGATTACAGGCGTGAGGCACAGTGCCCAGCATCAAAAACTTCAAACATTTAAATTTAAATGTGTACACATAGTTGTAGGAAAGTTTGATAGGTCAACCCATAGAAAACGTTTGGACATAAAAATATATGACATTAGGAGGGGAAAGGAGAAGTGGAATGAAAACACAGGGTAGCCAGAAGCAGCTACTCGTGCCTGAAGTCCCCGGCTACTCACACAGCCTGGGAACATAGTGAGGCCCCATCTCAAGAAACAATGCAAAGCAGGACTAGGCAGAAGAAATGGACACTATAATATTTTCCACTGTTAAAGATAAGCTCATTAATATGTTTTTTAGAGGAATGAAAGCAGAAATCAAATTGATTTGACATTTTGCTTCCAATTAATACAATTGTTTTTTTAAAAGTATTGATTTACACTGTTAGAAATTCTGTCTTTGCAAGTATCTAAACTTATGACTTCAAAAGAATTAATAACTTGAAAATATGTGAGGGTGTCAGTTGTTTTAAAATTATGTGGACATTTAAAAGTGGTTGTTATAAAAGATCTGAGATTCATAGAAACTTTAAAGAATCTGTGGCTTTACTATTTCAAGACTTCTAGTCAAAGAAATGAACATATTGTGATAACAGGTAAAAACTACCATTTCAGAAAATTACCCCATTAGTCCAATTAATGCTCATAGCACTTTATATGCAATCAAGTTTAATTAAAATGGCACAAAAAAATCAACATTCATAAATTTCAAGAACAAATTCTAGAGTTTGACATTAAATCCCTGTAAAATTCATTCACTCACTCACTTAACAAATTATTGAGCCCCTCTCCCAGGCGAAGCACCGTAGGAGGCCCCAGGAATTCAGCCTGAACCACAGAGACCAGGGCCCTGCTCCTTGCCAGCAGTTCGGGGAAGGCAGTCTGTAAACAGGCAAGCACATCACTAAAATAATGTCAGATTGTGTTGAGTGCAGAGGAAAACGAAAACCAGGCAGAGTGCTAACAAGTAATTTTGGATTGGAGACAGAAGGGAATTTCCTCTGAAGCTAATGAAGCTGCAGTTTCAGAGCTCTTCGTCTGCACAGGCCCCTTCCAAGGCCCTGGGAGGGACATTTGCACCCCAGGGTGAAGGCACACATGTACAAGCCTCCACACATACCCCATGCACACACATGCACACACACACACAGACATACCACACATGCCACACACACCACACGGACACACACCACTATACAGACACACCTACACACACTACACACCACACCACACAACCAAAGCCAATACACTTGAAACACTCTAAAGTCTTACAACTCAGATATGAAAAAAGCATAATAGATTTCTCAGATTTTTACATCAATTTACATGACATTACCAACAATGAGTAATGAAACCAAAGAAACTCTTTAAAAAAATATTTAAAGAGATCTATTCTGAACCAATTATTTATTTATTTATTTATTTTTGAGACGGAGTCCCACTCTGTAGCCCAGGATGCAGTGCAATGGGACGATCTCGGCTCATTGCAACCTTTGACTCCGACTCCCAGGTTCAAGTGATTCTCTTGCCTCAGCCTCCTCAGTAGCTGGGATTACAGGTGACCTGCCACAACGCCCGGCTAATTTTTTTTGTATTTTTAGTAGAGACGGGGTTTCTTCATGTTGACCAGGCTGGTCTCGAACTCCTGACCTCAGGTAATCCCCCTGCCTCAGCCTCCCAAAGCGCTGGAATTATAGGCGTGAGCCACCGCACCTGTCCCTGAAACCAAAGAAACTTTTCTAAACTATTGGTCACAAAAACACTTTTAAGGCCAGATGCGGTGTTTCGCACCTGTAATACCAACACTTTGGGAGGCCAAGGCAGGAGGATTGCTTGAAGTCAGGAGTTCAAGACCAGCCTGGGCAACTATGAGACCCCCATCACTAAAAAATAAAATAAAATAAAATAAAATTCAACAAAAACCACACCCTTCAGCCAGGCATGGTAGCACAGCCTGTAGTCCCAGCCACTGGGGAGGCTAAGGCAGGAAGATCTCTTGAACCCAGGAGTTCAAGGCTTTAGTGAGCTATGACTGTGCCTGTGAATAGCCACTGTGCTCCAGCCTGGTTGACATAGTGAAATTCTGTCTCTCAAAAACAAACACTCTGCAATCAATGATAGCATGCTGAAGACTGAATTATCTCTTTACTTGCTGTATAGAAAATGTCACACAATCATTTTTGTATGAAGAGGTGATCAAAGAGGGGATTTATTATTTTAAATACATGCTGACTTTTGTATAAATTTTTATATTCATAGTTTTACATTCTTTTTTATATTCTTTAGCTTCAACAAAACCTGTCTGGTCCCTGGGTAGAGCTACTTTAGAAGGAAGGATCTGGAAAGCCCTTCCTGAGTTGCTGACCCAAATGAGCAGAGCATTCCCAGAAGAGATTACAACGGACAGGGTCTGGAGGGACAAAAGCTGTCGCCCCCCCCCCCCCCCCCCACTGGAGAAGCCAATGTGCTGGAGTGGAGAGGGGCAGCGGCCAGCTCACTCAGGGCCTTGGAGCTGGGCAAGAAGTTTGAATCTCATGCCAAACACAACTTGTGACCTTCTGATTCATATTTAAACATAGCAGCATTGATATAAAAATTGCGGAATATTAAAAACAGCCCAAAGTCCTAATATGTATATACCGAAACATCTTCCCACTCCTAAGAAATAGAAATCATTGTTTTCTTTGTGAAAAGTTACTGTCTCTCAGTGGCTTAAAAAAAATAGAATAACATGATTTCTCAACTAAAGCAAAACAAAAATCTATTGGGCTTGAGTAATTTCTTTTAACCAAACAACAAGCCCAAACCCCTCAGTTTCTGTAAGGCATAAATTCTAAGGTCACAGACTTAACAAAATTATCTTATTTATTTTATTTTATTTTTATTTTATTTTATTTTATTTTGAGACAGGGTCTCATTCTGTCACCTAGACTGGAGTGCAGTAGCACGATCACAGTTCACTGCAGCCTTGACCTTCCTGAGTTCAAGCAATCCTCCCACTTCAGCAGTCCAAGTAGCTGGGACTACTGGTGCATGCCACCATGCCCAGCTAACTTTTGTATATTAGAAGAGATGGGGTTCTGTCATATTGCCCAAGCTGGTCTCGAGCTACTGTACTCAAGCAATCCACTCACCTCTGCCTCACAAAGTGCTGGGATTGCAGGCATGAGTCACTGCACCTGGCCAACAATGCAGTTTTCAAGTAAGTCTGAGAATACTAATCCATAAACTAATTACTAAAGAAGAACAACACGCACAGAGCTCTCTTTACAGTGGGCTTTAAGGTCCTGGTAGTTATTTCCTTCCCTCCATTCTGCCTTACCAGCTAGATACCTTCCCTATTTCCTTCCTCCCACCTTCATTCTCTCCACCCTTGCTTTCTTTCTCTTCCTCTCTCCCTCCCATAAGTATTTCTTGAGTGCCTGCTTTGTGCTAGGTACAGGTACACAGGCAACCAAGACAGATATCATCTTATCATCTTGCAGCCTAGCAAGGGAAACAGACGTCAAGTAAATAATTTATTGACTGCAATGGTGGCGTTTGCTACTGGAAAGGGAGTTTGGGATGCCATAGGAGCATCTATCAGGGGAACTAGTCTACTCTGGACAATTAGGAAAGGTCACTTTGGGGAAGTGGCCTCAAAGTTGCTGTCTCAAGGACCACTAATTCCACGTAAAGGAACAGCATCTGCAAAGGCCATGAGATGGGAAACAGAATGGCCTTCGAGGAACTAAAGAAGATTAAGCCAAAAGAGAGAGGGACTGAAGATAAGGCAGGAGAGGAAGGTAAGAGTTCTGTCACCAAGCACCTTGCAGGCCATAAGGATTTTGGACTTCATCCTAAGAGCAATGGGAAAATGGTAAATAATTACACAAGTGGGTCAAATAGGACTTTTTGTGTTGTAACTGAACCCATAGCTCCCTGTTACCTATCTGCCTAGTTGTAGAGGCAGCCAATATCACTGGGGTTTTATAAATCTATTCAGAGATAGCTATGTATACACATGCAAGTATGCTATCTTTTCTTCTTGTAATAATACTTGGTAGCATACTGTATACACTATCTTGATTCTTGTTTTATTAATGGTATTCTAGCAGTCATCCCATAACTGTGCCTACAGATCTGCCTTCTTCTTCTTCTTCTAGACTAGATTGTCTATTGCATGGAAATGCTATTACTTATTTAACTAGTATTTAATAGACTTTAGGTCATTTCCAGGCTTTTGCTACCACAAAAAAAATACCACAGTGAATGTTCTTGCATATATCGTTGGCACATGTGGGAGAATATCTATCAAATTACTGGAAATAGGATTGCTAGGTCAAATGGTATGCTCATTTGGAAATTTGATAGATATTGTCAAAATGCCCTCCCCTAGAAGTGGTATTAATTTACATAACCACCAGCAAAGATGTGACAGATAAAAAAAATTGGCATCTCAGTAGAGTTTTAATTTGCACTTCTTTTATTAAAAGTGAGCCCGAGCATATTTGATCTGATTAAGAGCTAGTGCTTGTTAGAAATTAAAAATAATTAGGCTGAGAGCCAAGCAAAGGCTGGGGAGCTGAAAATGACATTTCACTCGTTCAACAAATTTTGCGAAACAACTCTGCACTAGGCACTCTTACAGGCACTGATGAACCCATATAGGTAAAGCCCAGTCTACCCAGAAGAGCTCACATCTAATGCAGGAGATGGAGGTACAATTAAATGCAATATGCTATTTTTAAAAAAACATGAAGATGGGCCGGGCACGGTTGGTCACGCCTGTAAGCCCAGCACTTTGGGAGGCTGAGGTAGGCAAATTACTTGAGGTTAGGAGTTTGAGATCAGCCTACCCAACATGGTGAAACTCCGTCTCTGCTAAAAATACAAAAATTAGCTGGGCATAGTGACAGCCACCTGTAATCCCAGCTACCCCAGATGCTGAGGCAGGAGAATCGCTTGAATCTCAGAGACAGAGGTTGCAGTGAGCCGAGATCGCACCACTGCACTCCAGCCTGGGCAACAGAGTGAGACTCCATCTCAAAATAAATAAATGTATAAAAACAAGAAGAAGAACAAGAAGGAACACAGAAATATGGGAGCACAGAGAAGAGAAACTAATGTGCCAGACACTCACATAAATTTTCTTAGAATATCTAATTTTTAAACGTCAGAGAGTTGGGGGAAGAAAATGATTAATGCTTTTTAAATTTTAAGGCCTACTTGGGTTTCTTTCAAAACTTGGCTCTGTACATTAGCAAAAATATTCACAGTTGCTTTAATAGAACTAAGATTTTTTAAAGTGTTTTAACTAAAAATATGTCTGAAATTATGGCAAGATTTCCATCAAAAAAGACAGTAGAGACTGCATGTGGTGGCTTACGCCTGTAATCTCAGCACTTTGGGTGGCCAAGGTGGGGAGATTGCTTGAGTCAAAGGAGTTTGAGAACAGCCTGGGCAACAGAGAGAGACCCCATCTCTACAAAAAAATTACAAAATTTAGGCTAGGGCGGTGGCTCATGCCTGTAATCCCAGTACTTTTGGAGGCAGATGTGGGTGGATCACGAGGTCAGCTGATCAAGACCATCCTGGCTAACACGGTGAAACCCCACCACTGCTAAAAATACAAAAAATTAGCCAGATGTGGTGGCATGTGCCTGTAGTCCCAGCTACTCGGGAGGCTGAGGCAGGAGAATCACTCCGAACCAGGGAGGCAGAGGTTGCAGTGAGCCGAGATTATGCCACTGCACTCCAGCCTGGATGACAGAGCAAGAGTTTGTCTCAAAAAAAGGCCGGGCATGGTGGCTCACGCCTGTAATCCAAGCACTTTGGAGGCCAAGGCGGGTAGATCATCTGAGTTCGGGGAGTTCAAGACCAGCCTGACCAACATGGTGAAACCCCGTCCTAAAAAAAAAAAAAAATTGCTGGACATGTTGTCGCATGCCTGGAGTCCCAACTACTTGGGAGGTTGAGGTAGGAGGCTCACCTGGCCAGGGATATTGAGGCTGCCGTGAGCCCTGATCACACCACTGCACTCCAACCTGGGAAACAGAGTGAGATCTTGTCTAAAAGAAAAAAAAAGACAGTAGGGATGACACAAAGGGAGAAGGTATCTTGGTACACCGGTGATGACTGCAATTGCGAACTCTGGAGCCACAGTCAATTTTACACAGAGGTCCCCAGTTCAACCCACTGCTCTCACCCACCCCACCCTCCAGGTTCACTCAAGGTATGTTCTAATGAATCACTTTGTCTTCATGAAGCTCTTATTTAAAAAAGCAACATTCTGTTATGTCTGTCCTGAGTTAGAGCCTTAGAAGAAACCACTATGGCACTTAAATACTTTTAAATATTTAATTTTTATTTATTTATTTTTTCTTAGAAATAGGGTGTCATTATGTCACCCAGGCTGGAGTGCAGTAGCACAATTGCAGCTCACTGCAGCTCTAACTCTTGGGCTCAAGTGGTTCTCCTTCCTCAGCCTCCTGAGTTACTCAGGTAGCCTGGGACTACAGGCATGCACCACCAAGCCCAGCTAATTTTTAATTTTTGTAGAGATAGGGTCTAGCTACGTTGTCCAGGCTGGACGTGAACTCCTGGGCTTAAGCAATCCTCCCACCTCAGCCTCCTAAGTAGCTGGGACTATGGTCCACATTACCATGGTCTGCTCATCATCACCATTTTACAGATATGGAATTATCTTTCTTTCCCAGTGGCTCTATAGTGTACAGAAACAACTAGAAATGTGGAGCTGGAAAACCTCCTGTATCTGCCACTTTATTTATTCAACAAATATTTACCAAATGCAATTATGTGTCAGTTACTATTCTAGATACTAAAGCAGAGATGAAAAATTCATGATCTCTACAAACATCTAGGAAAAGGAGCTAAACATTAAATATCCACAATAAAATGTCAATCTTGCTGAGGTAGGAATGAAACCCAAAGAGGGAGCAGTTAATCTCCTGTGAAGAGCAAGAAGGGAAGTTTCACAGAAGAAGGGATTCCGATTGTTGTGAAAGATGAATAGTGAGAATGGGATGGGAGAGAGTACTTCTGGAAAAGAAATCCTGGAAGTGAAATAACAGAAGTTAAAAAGTAAGGCCAGGCACGGGGGCTCATGCCTGTACTTTGGGAGGCTGAGGCAGGCAGATCACTTGAGGTCAGGAGTTCAAGACCAATCTGGCCAACGTGGCGAAACCCCAACCCTATTAAACATACACAAATTAGCTGGATGTGGTGGTGGAGCCTGTAATCCCAGCTACTTGGAAGGCTGAGGCAGGAGAATCGCTTGAACCCAGGAGGCGAAGGTTGCAGTGAGCTGAGATCACGTCACTGCACCCCAGCCTGGGCAACAGAGCGAGACTCCAACTCAAAACAAAAAAAATTATATATATATATATGTATGTATATATATATATATATGTATGTGTATATATATATTCGTTATATATATATGTATGTATATATATTCGTAATATATATATGTATGTATATAATATACGCACAAAAAAAAATATAGATTATATATATATATATACACACACACACATAGAGAGAGCATCTCTGCAACATTGTATAAAGGTAAAATATTTATTTATTCATCAGCAAATAGTTTACAGTTCTTAATATATGCCAGACCTTGTACTAGGTACAAGAATAGAAAGAATAAAAGGGTGAAGAAAGCAAAGTTCTCTGTCCTCAAATTTCGAAGAGGAAAGAAATAAAGGATATAATTTCAGAGAGTGATATATGCCATGACAAACACAAATCAGAATGAGGAGATGAGTGGTGGTTTCTCTGAAGAGTGGCACAAAAACAGTGCCCTGCGTGAAGACAATACATTGTCTCAGGAAAGAGCATTCCCAGCAGAAGGGGCAGCAAGTGCAAAGGCCCTAAGGCAGAAATTAAGTTGGGTGACTTGGAGGAACAGGAAGTGAGTCAGTGTGGCTGGACAGGGTAAGGGGGTCGGGGAGGAATAAGTAGGCACAGACAGAGGCTGATATACCCATGCAAGAAGTTTAGCTTTTATTCTAGGTGCAATGGAATGCCACTGGAAGGTTTTGTTTTTTGTTTTTTGTTTTTGAGACAGAGTCTCGCTGTGACACCAGGCTGCAATGCAGTGGTGCAATCCCAGCTCACTGCAACCTCTGCCTCCCAGTCCAAGTGATTCTCCTGCCTCAGCCTCCTGAGTAGCTGGGACTACAGGCGCATGCCACCATGCCCAGCTAATTTTTGCATTGTTAGTAGAGACTGGGTTTCACCATGTTGACCAGGATGGTCTCGATCTATTGACTTCATGATCCACCTGCCCCAGCCTCCCAGAGTGCTGGGATAACAGGCATGAGCCACCACACCCGGCTCACCACTGGAAGGTTTTAAGTAGGGAAAGATATGATCTATTTAGTTTTCTAAAAGATTATACTTGGGAGGCTGAGGCAGGAGGATTTCTTGAGCCCAGGAGTTCAAGGCTGCAGTGAACTATGATTGTGTCACTCACTCTAGCCTGGGCAACAGAGAAAGACCCTGTCGAGGAAAGGAGTGGGGGAGGGGAAGAAAGGGAGTAAAGGGGAGGGAAGAAAGAGGAGGGGAGAAAAAGAAAAAAGAAAAGAAAAACTTCTCTGACTAGTTTTGTGAAGAATGGACTAGAGGGCATAGGAGTGAAAGTCATTATAGTTTCAGTGGGTTCCTTAAATAATGAAACAGATTCAAAATGGAATTATTAATATCTTCCCTTCCTACTTTCATCTATTGTACTGCTCAACTCTTTTACAGATCATTACATCTCTATCAGGCAGGGTCTGGTCAGAAAAACAGAACCTACACTAGGTAATTCAGTTGACGGAATTTTACATGGGAAGCTTGCTTACAAAGCTGTCCCAGAAAAATGGAAGGAGAAAACAGAAAAAGTTGAGGCAACTCAGAACTAGCACTGGCAGGAAGCTGCTACCACCTCGAGGGCTGAAGCAACACAGAGGCAGTGGTGTCATGGCACCCGAGAGCCAAGGCCACTTATACAGATTGGATCAAGATCTTATGTTGAAATGTGACTCCCAGTGTTGGAGGTGGGCCTAGCGGGAGGTGTTTGGGTCATAGGGGTTGATCCCTAATGAATAGCATGGTGCTCTCCCATGTGGATCAGTGAGTTCTCACTCTGGTAGTTGTAAGGTTGATTAAAGCTGGTTGTTTAAAGGAGGGTGGCACCTCCCACCTCTCTCTCTTGCTTCATCTCTCACTGTGTGACATGCTCACTCCCCCTTCACTTTCCACTATAATTGCAAGTTTCCTGAGGCCCTCACCAGAAGCGAATGCCAGCACTGTGCTGCTTGTACATCCTGCAGAACCAGCCAAATAACCCTCTTTTCTTTATAAATTACCTGGTCTCCAGTATATCTTTATAGCAACACAAAATGGATTAACACAGCCACCCAGGGGGGAGTTGAACTTTAGACGACAATAGCAGCTAAACATACAAAGGAGACTCAGCCACTGCTGGTAATAACACTGGAGCAGGGAGACTGGGAGAGACACCTTGGCTTCTCCTTCTCCTACCTCCTTTTGGCTGTTTCCAACCAGAAGCCAGTTGAAAGTGAGCTAGGAAATATGGTTTTCAGGGGTCTGCTCCCCCAAGATGCAGAGCAGGGAAAGGGCAGGGAATCTGAGAGCTAAATAATTGGCACACTAGCCAGCCAGTTGACCTTCCCAGAATTTTGGAACCATCGTTCAGTCACTATGACCTGTTGATTTATCCTCCCACTGTCTCTCTCTCTGTCCTATAGCTACTGACTCAGTTCAAGCCCTTATCGTCTCTCATCCAGACAATGGAAACAGATTTATAACTTGTTTCCCCACCTCTACTCTCTCCCAACCCAAAATGCCCTCCATGTAGTGTGGACCTCCAGAATCAGTTTTTAAACAGAGCTATGTCCCAGTCTCTACCTACAGTGAAAATTCAGTTCCTCTGGGCCTTTTGTAGTCTGGCTCCAGCATCACTTTCCCCAAATCTTCCTGTAAATATGCTGTGTTTCAGCCACAAAAGGAGAAGTCAAGACTTCCCAAACATGGCATGTTCTTTCATGCCCACATCCTTTGTCCGCACGACTTGGAATTCCCTTTTTGAAATTATTTCTTCCTCCTGAAATTTTTTAAATCTTAAAAGTTACCTCTCTAAAGGAAAACTGGTTCCGCTCCCCCCAGGCAAAATGAATGACTCCTTATGTTGCATTCATTCATAGCAAGTAATCATACCACTAATATAGTTTACTTATCACATCACATTGGTACTGCTAGTGCAGAGCACTTTTTTTTTTGGAGACAGAGTCTGGCTTTGTCACCCAGGCTGGAGGGCAATGGCATGATCGGCTCACTGCTGCCTTGACTTCCTGAGCTCAGATACTTCTCCTACCTCAGCCGCCCGAGTAGCTGGGACCCAAGCACGCACCACCACACCCACGTGGAGCACTCTTTACATTACATTCTAGTTTGTTTTAGAAGTCTCAGTGATCTCCATCAGGGACCCAGGGCTTGCTTTTGAAAATGGAAGTTTTACTAGAACACAGCCACACCCATTTGTTTTCCTATTGTCTATGACTGCTTTCACAGACAACAGCAGAGTGGAGTAGTTGGGACAGAAATGGCATAGCTCCCAAAGCCTAAAATGCCTGGTTCAGTAAGTTTGCCAAGTCCTGTCTTTGATGGTTCCTTGAGGGGATTCCCAGACCTTAGCCGAATGTCTAGCAGTTAGATAAGTGCTCTGTAAATGTTGATCGAATTATCTAGAAAGATGCAAGTACATGGCCGGGCGTGGTGGCTCACGCCTGTAATCTCAGCACTTTGGGAGGCCAAGGCGGGCGGATCACCTGAGGTCAGGAGTTCAAGACCAGCCTGGCCAACATGGTGAAACCCTGTCTTAAAAAAAAAAAAAAAAGAAAGATGCAAGTACATAGGTTCAAGAATAAGAGAAAAGGCCGAAAACACAAAGGAACATTTAAGGATGCTGGCAAGGGGAGGCCAGAGCAATTGGGCAAGAGAAAAAAATAAAGAACATCCAAATTAGAAAGCAAGAAGTAAAATTAGACCTGTTCACAAATACCGTGATCTTAGAAAAGCTTCCTGAAGTGGAAATGAAAAAAAAAAGTTTTCAAAAAGAAAGAAAAGCCTAGACTCCACCAAAACAACTTTTAGAACTAATAAACTAATTCAGTAAAGTTACAGGATACAAAAAATCAGTAGCAACTGATTGTATACACCAACAGCAAACAATGTGGAAACCAAGAAAGCAATTCCATTTACAGTAGCTACAAATAATGTAAAATACCTATGAATCAATTTAACCAAAGAAGTAAAAGATCTATACCAGGGACTGGGCGTAGTAACAGGTGCCTGTAATCCCAGCTACTCAGGAGGCTGAGGCAGGAGAATTGCTTGAACCTGGCAGGTGGAGGTTGCAGTGAGCTGAGATTGCGCCACTGCACTCCAGCCTGGGCGACAGAGCAAGACTCTGTCTCAAAAAACAACACAACAACAACAACAACAACAAAACTATACAAAGAAAACTGGTGAAAGGGACATATATATACACACACACACGCAAATGAAAGGGTATTCCGCGCTCATGGACTGGAAGAATTAATATTGTTATAATGATAATAGTACCGAAAGCAATTTGCAGATTCAATGCAATCCCTATCAAACTACCAACGACATTCTTTACAGAAATAGAAAAAAATTCCTGAAATTAATATAAAACCTCAAAACACTCCAAATAGCCAAAGCGATCCTGAGTAAAAGAACAAAGCTGGAGGCATCACACCACCCAACTTCAAAATATATTATAAGGCTATAGGCTGGGTGTGGTGGCTCACACCTGTAATCCCAGGACTTTGGGAGCCCGAGGCAGGAGGATCGCTTGAGCCCAGGTGTCTGAGACCAGCTTGGCCAACATGGCAAGACATTGTCTCTACTAAAAATTCAAAAATTAACCTGGCAGTGGGGACACCGGTAATCCCAGCTACTCAGGAGGCTGAGAATCACTTGAACCCAGGAGGTGGAGGTTGCAGTTAGCTGAGATTGCACCAATGCACTCCAGCCTGGGAAACAGAGTAAGGCACTGTCTAAAAAAAAAAAAAAAAAATATATATATATATATATACACACACACACACACACACACACACACACATATATATACACACATACACATATAACAAGGCTATATATATATTTTTTTCACACAGAAAATAATTTGGTTCCAACGTAAACAAGGCTATATTAACCAAAACAGCACAGTATTGGTAAAAAAAAAAAGAAAAGAGAAAAAAAATAGGCCGACAGACTAATAGAACAGAATAGAGAACCCAGAAATAAATTCACATATTTATAGCCAATCGATTTTAAACAAAGGCACCAAGAATATACACTGGGGAAAGGATACCCTCTTCAATAAATGGTGCTGGGTCCACCAGCCTCTGGACAAGTCTTTCCACCAGAGCTTCATTCTCTTCTGGGAGGTTCTCTGTATCCCCTTGTCCTCCTACCCCCCAGGCAGGGACAGAATAAGCTTTTGTAGGGAGTTTTCAAAAATAAATACATATACTGGGGGAAACTGGATATCCATGTGCAGAGGAGTGAAACTTGGACCCCTATCTCTCACCATATACAAAAATCAACTCAAAATGGATTAAAGACTAAATGTAAGAAACAAACTATAAAACTGCTAGAAGACATAGGCAAAATAGGACATTGGTCTGGGCAAAGATCTTTTGGTGTAAGATTTCAAAAGCGCCCGGCACAGTGGCTCATGCCTGTAATCCCAGCATTTTGGGAGGCCGAGGCGTGCAGATCACCTGAGGTCGGGAGTTTGAGACCAGCCTGACCACCATGGAGAAACCCCATCTCTACTAAAAATACAAAATTAGCTGGGTGTGGTGGCATATGCCTGTAATCCCAGCTACTTGGGAGGCTGAGGCAGGAGAATCGCTTGAACCTGGGAGGTGGAGTTTGTGGTGAGCCGAGATCGCGCCATTATACTCCAGCCCAGGTAAAAGAGTGAAACTCTACCTCAAAAAAAAAAAAAAAAAAAAAAAAAAAGTGTCTGCATAGCAAAGGAAACAATCAGCAAAGTGAAGAGACAATCTGCAAAATGAGAGAAAATATTTGCAAACTACCCATCCAACAAAAGATTAATAACTAGAATATATAAGGAACTCAAACAACTCAATAGCAAAGAAAAAAATTCAATTTAAAAACGGACAAAAGATCTGAATAGACATCTTTCACAAGAAGACATACAATTGGCCAACAGGAATTTGGAAAACTGCTCAACATCACTAAGCATCAGAGAAATGCAAATTTTATTTATGTATTTATTTATTTATTTTTTGAGACAGAGTCTTGCTCTGTTGCCAGGCGCCAGGCTGGAGTGCAGTGGCGCGATCTCGGCTCACTGCAACCTCCGCCTCCCGGGTTCAAGCGATTCTTCTGCCTGAGCCTCCCCGGGTAGCTGGGACTACAGGCACATGCCACCATGCCCAGCTAATTGTTCTTTGTATTTTTTAGTAGAGACGGGGTTTCGCCATGTTGGCCAGGATGGTCTCCATCTCTTGACCTTGTGATCCGCCCACCTCGGCCTCCCAAAGTGCTGGGATTACAGGCTTGAGCCACCGCCCGGCCCAAGAAATGCAAATTAAAACCACAAGAAGATATTATCTCACCCCAGTTAAAAATGGCTTTTATCAAAAAGACAGGAAATAATTAATGCTGGCAAGGCAGAGAAAGGGGGAACCCTTGTATGCTATTGGTGGGAATGTAAATTAGTACAGCCACTATGGAAAACTGCATGGAGGTTCCTCAGAAACCAAAAATAGAACCATGGTATGATCCAGCAATACCACTACTGGGTATGTATATAAAAAATTAGTATATTGAAGAGATATCTGCACTCCTATGTTTACTGCAGCATTATTCACAACAGCCAAAATATAAAATCAACCTAAGTACCCATCAATGATGATTGCATAAAGAAAATGTGGTAGAAATACATAACGGAATAGTTTTCTGCCATAAAAAAGAATAGGGCTTAGTACTGTGGCTCACGCTTGTAATCCCAACACTTTGGGAGGCAGAGGCATACGAATCGCTTGAGCCCAGGAGTTGAAGACCAGCCTGGGCAACATGGCAAAACCCCCATTTCTACAAAAAAATATGAAAATTAGCCAGGCATAGTGGCATGCCACTGTAGTCCCAGCTACTTGGGAGGCTGAGGTGGGAGGATCACTTGAACCCGGGAGTCTGGATCACGCCACTACACTCCAGCCTGGGCAACAGAGTGAGGCCTTGTCTCAAAAAAAAAAAAAAAGAACTGGAGGTCATTATGTTAAGTGGAATATGCCAAGCACAGAAAGAATAGAAAGATATGTATCACATCTTCTCACTTTTATGTAAGAGCTAAAAAAAATAAAGGTGGATCTCATGAGGATAGAGAGTAGACTGATGCTTACCAGAGGCTAAGAAGAGTAGGTGGGAGGAGGGGATGAAGAGAAGTTGATTAATGGGTGCAAATAAACAGTTTGATAGAAGAAATAAAATCTATCATTTGATAGATCAGTAAAATAACTATAGTTTACAATTATCTATTGTATATTTCTTTTCTTTCTTTCTTTCTTTTTTTTTTTTTTTTGAGACAGAATTTCGCTCTGTCACGCAGGCTGGAGGGCAGTGGCACAATCTCGACTCACTGCAACCCCTGCCCCCCCTCCCCAGCTGGGTTCAAGCAATTCTCCTGCCGCAGCCTCCAGAGTAGCTGGGATGATAGGCACCCGCCACCACCCCTGGCTAATTTTTGTGTTTTTAGTAGAGGTTTCACCATGTTGGCCAAGCTGGTCTCGAACTCCTGATCTCAAGTGATCCACCTGCCTTGGCCTCCCAAAGTGCTAGGATTACAGGCATGAGTCACCGCACCCAGAAGAGATTAATTGGATTGTTTCTAGCGTAAAGAAGAGACAAATGTTCTAGGTGATAGACGTCCCAATTCTGATTCAATCTTTACAAATTATATGAATGTATTAAATTATCATATGTACGCTGAAAATATGTACATTTATTATGTACCAATAAAAATTTAAATTTTTTAAAGGCAAGGGGAAAAGGGGGAACCTGTTTTCATGAATGTAAAGAATTATTTTTAGAGAAATGTTCATGGGTGTTTTTAAAATGGAAAACAAAGAATATTTTCTATATCACATAAAGAAGTTTGGTTTGGCCTAAAAAAGAATATATTCCAAAAGAAAAAGTTGAGAACTTTTCTGCTTCAGTAAGCCTAGAATATCTGCAACTCTAGAAGGTTTGGGCAAGTATCCTCTATCTGGACGTTGCTTAAATTGGTTGATGGTTGAACTAAAAAGCATCTTAAGAGTCCCTCTATGGCTGGGCTTGGTGGCTCACACCTATAATCCCAGCAGTCTGGGAGGTCGAAGCGTTCAGATCACCAGAGGTCAAATGTTTAAGACCAGCCTGACCAATTGGTGAAACCCCGTCTCTACTACAAATACAAAATTAGCTGGGCATCTTGAACTCCTGACCTCAGGTGATCCACCTGCCTCGGTGGCACATGCCTGTAATCCGAGTTACTCGGGAGGCTGAGGCAGGAGAATCACTTGAACCCGGGAGGTGGAGGTTGCAGTGAGCCGAGATCATGCCATTGCACTCAGCCTGGGAAACAAGAGCAAAACTTCGTCTCAAAAAAAAAAAGCCCCTCTAGCTCCTGAGTCTATAATTAAATTAATTCACTTCTGTCTGTGGTCCAGTCTGGGAGTTCCTAGGTCAAAGAGGGGCAGGTGAGCCTTGCACTGACAATGTTAAAGGTCTCATTGTCTCTTTTGAATGTTTAGATAAGTAATCTGAAAATTACATTAACAAAATGTTTTGCATGAACTTAAAAATAACTCAGCAGAGCACACTCAAGGCCTTTGTAGTTGTTTTACACACCCAAGTGAATTATCCTTGCATGCAAAATTGGCTGATGAGAGATCTTACTGTTGTGTAACAAACACAGAAAAATGTGAATTGTGTTCTATTTGATGTTGTGGAGTGCAGCATATACATTGATTAAAACTTAGAAAATAAGGCTGGGCTCAAACTCCTGGGTTCAAGTGATCCTCCTGCCTCAACATCCTAGGATGGCAAGCACATGTCACCATGCCCAGCTCAGAAAATAAGTTCTTTCGGAAGGGGGAGGGGGTCTCATGCTATGGCCCAGCCAGGAGTGCAGTGGCAGGATCATAGCTCATTGGAGTCTCAAACTCGTGGGCTCAAGCAATACTCCCATCTCAGCCTCCCAACTAGCTAAGACTACAGGGGTGTACCATCACACATGGCTTATTTAAAAAAAATTTTTTTTAAAGACAGTGTCTCCCTGTGTTGTCCAGGCTGGGCTCTAACTCCTGGGCTCAAGTGATCCTCCCACCTCAGCCCCTCAACGTGCTGGGATTACAGGCTCAAGCCACTGTGCCCAGCTATTTCTTCCACTACCTTATTTATTTATTTATTTTTATTGAGACAGAGTCTCGCTCTGTTGCCCAGGCTGAAGTGTGGTGGTGAGATCTCAGCTCACTGCAACCTCCCCCCTCCCGTGTTCAATCAATTCTCCAGCCTCAGCCTCCAGAGTAGCTGGAACTACAGGCAGGCACCACAATGCCAGGCTTTTTTGTCTTTTTAATAGAGATGGGTTTTCATCATGTTGGCCAAGCTGGTCTCGAACTCCTGACCTCAAGTGATCTGCTTGTCTTGGTCTCCCAAACTGCTAGGATTACAGGCATGAGCCACCATGCCTGGCCCACCAACACTTTTTTTCCTTTTTTTTTTTGTTTTAATTGTTGTTGTTGTTCTTTTTCTTCCATTAACTTTGAAAAGGTATTTTAAAGTATTTTAAATACAAAGAAATCTATATCATTAGGCACTGTTAGTGGATATGAAAAATTATGACAGCATTTCTGGCAAGCAATTTGGCAAGAACCTCAAACGTGTTTATTTCGTCTGACCCAATAGTTTTTGTTTGTTTGTTTGAGATACAGTCTCACTATGTTGCCCAAGCTGGTCTCAAACTCCTAGTCTCAAGCGATCCTCCTGCTACAGCCTCCTGAGTAGCTGGGATTACAGACACGCACCACAGAGCCTGCCTAATCCAATGGTTCTCTTCTAGGAATCTATACTTTGAAAGTGTGTGCGTGTGTAATTGTAATGAAAAATAATGAAAAATTAGAACAACAAACGAATGGCTAAATTGTTGCATATGATGACATTGTGTAACAATAAAATTTTGAGGAATATTTAATAATGAGAAAGTGTCCAACTGATCATTTTTAAATGTGAATATTCTTATTGTTTCTAATATCTTTTTTTTTTTTTTTTTTTTTTTTTTGGAAACAGAGTCTGTCTCTGTTGCCCCAGGCTGGAGTGCAGTAGCATAATCTCAGCTCACTGCAACCTCCCCCGCCCAGGTTTAAGCAATTCTCATGCCTCAGCATCCTGGGTTGCTAGGACTACAGTCATACACCACCAGGCCTGGCTGATTTTTGTATTTTTAGTAGAGACGGGGTTTCACCATGTTGGCCAGGCTGATCTCGAACTCCTAACCTCAGTTGATCAGCCCCCACAGCCTCCCAAAGTGCTAAAATTACAGGCATAAGCCACCATGACCAGCCCGATATGTTCCTTGAAAATTAAAATCAACGGCCGGGCGTGTGGCTCATGCTTGCAATCCCAACACTTTGGGAGGCTGAGGCAGGTGGATCACCTGCAGTCAGGAGTTCGAGACCAGCCTGGCCAACATGGTGAAACCCCATCTCTACTGAAAACACAAAAAATTAGCCAGGTGTGGTGGTAGGCGCCTGTAATCCCAGCTACTCTGGAAGCTAAGGCAGAAGAATCACTTGAACCTGGGAGGTGGAGGCTGCAGTGAACCAAGATCACACCACTGTACTACAACCTGGGTGACAGTGAGACTCCATCTCAAAGAAAAAAAAAAAGGTTACAAACATTATTGAGGTATAATTCATTTGTTGACCTTTTAAAAATTTTATTTTATTTTATTTTTGAGACGGAGTCTCACTCTGTCACCCAGGCTGGAGTGCAATGGAGCAATCTCAGCTCACTGCAATCTCTGCCTCAAAGGTTCAAGAGATCCTCCTGCCTCAGCCTCCAGAGTAGCTGAGATTACAGGCACATGCCGCCATGCCCAGCTAATTTTTGTACTTTTAGTAGAGACAGGGTTTTGCCATGTTGGCCAGGCTGGTCTTGAACTCCTGACCTCAAGTGTTCTGCCCCGCCCCCCAGCCTCCCAAAGTGCTGGGATTACAGGTGTGAGCCACCTCGCCTGGCCCTTTTTTAAAAACCTAATATATGTTGGAATCCTTACGTGTGGGTATACATACAAATAATCTACTTCTGCCTTTTATCTTTAAAAAAAAGTTTCATGGTATTTCATGATGTGGAAGTAATTTGGACTTCATAAATACATAATTGATTTTATTTGCAGAATTCCAATTGAATGGATGTAACAATATAGTACCACAGAAAACAGTATTTCCAGTCGGTTGCTGACTAGTTTTGTGTGTGTCGGTCTGTCCATCTGGATGCATACAAGAGTTTTCAAAAGGATATACACCAAAGTAGTAATAGTGATGGTCTTTAAGCAGTAGGATTATAGGTGATTTTCTTCTCTATTCTCAGGTGTATTTATTCAAGTATTCTGTAAAAATACTATATTCCTTTTTAAGAAAGAAAATTGTTAGAAAGTTGGCCAGGCGTGGTGGCTCACGCCTGTAATCCAAGCACTTTGGAGGCCAAGGCAGGGGGATCACCTGAGGTCGGGAGTTCAAGACCAGCCTGACCAACATGGTGAAACCCCACCTTTAAAAAAAAAAAAAAAAAAAAAAGAAAACTGTTAGAGAGTTTCCCCACTGATATGGTTTGGATCTGTGTCCCCACCCAAATCTCATGCTGAAATGTAATCCCCAATGTTGGAGGTGGGACCTGGTGGGAGTTGACTGGCTCATGGGGGTGGATTTCTAATTTGCACCATTTCTTGGTGCTGTCCTCTCAATAATGAATGAGCTCTCTGGCGTGTGAGCTGGCTGTTTATAAGTATGGCACCTTGCCCTCTCTCTTGCTCGGCACACCATGTGGTGTGCCTACTCCTGATTCACCTTCCACCATAACTAAAAATCTCCTCAAGGCCTCCCCCAGAAACGGACACCACTATGCTTCCTGTGCAGTTTGCAGAACCGTGAGCCAATTAAACCTTTTTTCTTTATAAATTGCCCAGTCTCAGGTATTTCTTTATAGCAATGCAAGAACAGACTAATAAATCCATTCTGTTGAGTAAAAGGGTTCCAGGCACTAAATATGAGCTTTAGCATCAACATCGTTAAGGAAGGTGCTCTGCTGGAGTAACTCCAGCAGGCAGCTGGGCCCATCTCTTTCCCAGGCTTAACCAGGCCTGGCCTCTGCTCAGTAGGCATCCACTTGGGATGTCCCCCATTCTGCCCCTCCAAACCCCCTCCTTCCTTCAAAGCCCAAACCAACTCTTACCTCCTCCAGGCAGCCTACTGGGATTATTCTAGCCTATGTTATACTTAAGCGTATCCTCATTGTTTTCTGGTTTCTTGCCTCTTCATTCCAACCAGACTATAAGCATCCTGAGGGTAAAACTCTTGATTCTACTTATTCATATTCTTCACAATGCCTAGCACCTAGCCTATGTTATACTTAAGCATATCCTCATTGTTTTCTGGTTTCTGGTCTCTTCATTCCAACCAAATTATAAGCATCCTGAGGGTAAACTCTTGATTCTACTTATTCTTCACAATGCCTAGTACTGCAGTGAACATGTAGCAAACACCTAACACTTTGTTGTTGTTGTTGTTGTTTTTGAGACGGAGTTTTGCTCTTGTTACCCAGGCTGGAGTGCAATGGCGTCATCTTGGCTCACCGCAACCTCCACCTCCCGGACTCGAGAAATTCTCCTGCCTCAGCCTCTGGAGTAGCTGGGATTACAGCCATACGCCACCACGTCTAGCTAATTTTTGTATTTTTAGTAGATACAGGGTTTCTCCATGTTGGTCAGGCTGGTCTCGAACTCCCAACCTCAGGTGATCCGCCTGCCTCAGCCTCCCAAAGTGCTGGGATTACAGGCGTGAGCCACCATGCCTGGTCTTGTTTGTTCTTAAAAGAGATAATAAAGGCATATGACCCAAGGAGCATTTAAAAAACAAGCAAGGCCAGGAGCGGTGGCTTACATTTGTAATCCCAGCACTTTGGGAGGCCGAGGCGGGGTGGATCATGAGGTCAGGAGTTCGAGACCAGCCTGACCAACATAGTGAAACCCCGTCTCTACTAAAAATACAAAATTAGCTGGGTATGGTGGCTGGCGTCTATAGTCCCAGCTACTTGGGAGGCTGCGGCAGGAGAATCACTTGAACCTGGGAGTCGGAGGTTGCACTGAGCTGAGACTATGCCATTGCACTCCAGCCTGGTGACAAAGTGAGACTCTGTCTCAAAAAATTAATTCATTAATTAAAATAAAAAAATAAAGAGATAATAAATGTGAAAGATAATGTTTGCCACATTGTAGGTAATCAGTACATGCTTATTGTACCTGAGTGGATAATTTCTCAACTCAAAATTAACAAATGATAAAGGAAATAATCAACCACTCACTGGCGGAGAAGGTAAGAGCAAGAGCCCCAGTATATTAGGGACCAGATATGGAGTAAAAAAGAGCCACACCTCTCCCAGCTGTGCTGGCTGCTAAAGATTACATTTTGAGCCAGGCAGGGGTGGTGGCTCATCCCTGCAATCTCAGCACTTTGGGAGGCTGAAGTGGAAGGATTGCTTGAGCTTTGGAGTTTGAGACTGGCCTGGCCAACATAGTGAGGCCCTTATCTCTACAGAAAATCAGACTTAGTAGTGTGCACCTGTAGTTCCAGTTACTCAGGAGGCTGAGGCGGAAAGATGACTTGAGCCCAGGAATTTGAGACTGCAGTGAACCATGATTGCACCACTATACTCCAGCCTGAGCAATAGAGTGAGATCTTGTCTCAAAAAAATTACTTAATTAGAGTAAATTTGGGGCCAGGTGTGGTGGCTCACGCCTGTAATCCCAGCACTTTGGGAGGCCGAGGTGGGCGGATCACCCGAGGTCAGGAGTTTGAGACCAGCCTGGCAAATATGGTGAAACCCCGTCTCTACTAAGAATACAAAAATTAGGCACGGTGGCATGCACCTGTAGTCCCAGCTACTTGAGAGGCTGACGCAGGAGAATCGCTTGAACCTAGGAGACAGAGGTTGCAGTGAGCCAGGATGGCACTGTAGCCGCGGGAGGGAGTCGGGGGCTTCCGGAAGACGCTCCCAGTCCCCCATCCGAGGTCCTTGGGCTCTCTTGCCTCGAAGAAAGGGGAAAGGGCCCCGGAGGCGTGGTGAGCTTACCGTTTGAATAAATATTGTGGACCCAAAGAGTTTTGCAGAAAAGCGATTTATTAGGCAGAGAGAGAAGAGAGAGAGCTCTAATGCTGTTGTGGGAAAGGAATCCTTAGGGAATATCCCTACAGGTAAGGAGCAGCGGAGTTTTAACCCTGGAGTTATTCCCTCCTCCTTCATGTCTCTAGTCCAATGAGAGGAGTTCTTTCAAACTTCCTCTGGAGTGATTGATCTTTGACTCTGATACCAGATTGGCTGCTTGGTCTGCAACAGCGCCCCCCTCCTCCCAGAGCTTTTTGGACAAAGAAGCCCACCTGGGTTCCTCTACATAGCCTGCCTGGGGCAAACCTAGACAGAGAACTTTACATTCCCAGATGGAGGCGTGGATGGAAGCCTGGCGCTGGGCAACTCTTGCCTTTGAAACCATGCCCCTCGTGGTCCCGGGAAGAGAAGTTTTTTTTCCTTAACACAGTCCCTCAGCACCACTGCACTCCAGCCTGGGTTACCGAGCAAGACTCTTTCTCAAAAATAAAATAAAATAGCTGGACACGGTGGCTCATGCCTGTAATCTTAGCACTTTGGGAGGCCGAGGCCGGCAGATCTGGAGGTCAGGAGTTTGAGACCAGCCTGGCCAACATGGTGAAACCCCGCCTCTACTAAAAATACAAAAAAATTAGCCAGGCGTGGTGGCAAGTGCCTGTAATCTCCAGCTACTCGGGAGGCTGAGGCAGGAGAATCACTTGAACCCGGGAGGCGGTGGTTGCAGTGAGCCGAGACTGCGCCTGTTGCACTCCAGCCTGGGGGACAGCAAGACTCCGTTTCACAAAAATAAATTTTAAAAAAATAAAATGTGAAGTAAATTTGAAAGATTACATTTCAAAGGAATGTGAACACCTAGACAGACTGAATACTTTTAACTCACTAAAAGACAATGGGGTGATTAATTAGATTACTTAATCAGTAGATTAATTCAGCCTTCATGCAAGAAACATCTTCAGACTGCTTTAGGTTGAAAGGACATCTTCGATCATCTTAAGCAACATAGGATTTAATTTTCTGTGTAGGCTTCTCCATTTTACCTACCCTTCTCTCCATGCGTACTATCTGCCTTCCAAGCAGAGAGCTAAATTTGATTTTTCCTAAGGATTCAAAAAAAGTATCTTTCAGGCTGGGCATAGTAGCTCATGCCTGTAATCCTAGTACTTTGGGAGGCCAAAGCGAGTGAATTGCTTGAGGCCAGGAGTTTGAGACCAGCCTAGGCAACACAGCAAGACCCCGTCTCTATGAAAAAAATCAAAAAAGAATTAGCTTTGTGTGCTGATGTGCACCTGTGGTCCCAGCTACACAGGAGGCTGAGACAAAGGATTTCTTGAGCTGAGGGGTCAAAGTTGCAGTGAGCCATGTTCACACCACGACACAGCCTGGGTGACAGAGCAAAACCCCTGCCTCCCCCACCCCCCCAAAAAACAAAAACTTTTTTGTCTTTTCAGTTAACTTTTAAACAAGCCCAGCAGGGTCGAATTATGTAGCATAATTTTAGGGACATTTCTGCCTAGGTTCCTGGTTTATCCACCTGCCCTAAAACCTGAAGGACCTTGATCAGGAATCAAAGTGATATATGCTGTACTTGGAGACAAAGCTTAAAAGACACAACCCAAGGAAAGCAAAAACATTTATTTAAATTCATTCTAAAATATTATCTTCCCATGTGCTCTATTTAATTTCTTCATCACCATCCATACAGAGATGACTCACAGATTTACATCTCCAGTGCAAGCCTCTGTGTCCTCAAGTTTCTTTTTTTTTTTTTTTTGTTTTAGAGACAGAGTCTTGCTCTGTCACCCAGGCGGGAGTGCAATGGCGCAGTCTTGGCTTACTGCAAACTCCACCTCCTGGGTTCAAGCAATTCTCCTGCCTCAGCCTCCTAAGTAGCTGGGATTACAGATGCCCACCACCATGCCCAGCTAATGTTTGTATTTTTAGCAGAGACAGGGTTTCACCATGTTGGCCAAGTTGATCTTGGACTCCTGACCTCATGATCCACCGCCTCGGCCTCCCAAAGTGCTGGGATTACAGGCGTGAGCCACCACACCTGGCTATCAGGTTTCAAACTCAGTTATACAACTGCCAATTTGCCTTGTCCTCCTGGGATTCTCAAAGGCATCCAAACTTAACATGAATCCATGTTCTCCGTACTCCCCACACTCACTGATACTCCTAAACTTGGTTTCTGTGGTCCCCTATCCCAATGAGCTAGTCATCCAATTAAACAAGCCTGAAAGCCAGAAGTCATCTGTGGCAGCTCTCTCTGGCCTCCATGCCCACACCATCCCTCAATTCCGTCAAAACTCTCCAGAGTCCTCCCATCTTCTCCACATCATTTAGCCAAACTTTGTTTGTTTGTTTGTTTTGAGACAGAGTCCTGCTCTGTTGCCCAGGCTGGAGTGCAATGGTGCGATCTTGGCTCACTGCAATTTCCACCTCCTGGATTCAAGAAATCCTCCTGCCTCAGCCTCCCAAATAACTGGGATTACAGGTGCCCGCCACTATGCCAGGCAAATTTTTGTATTTTTAGTAGTGACCAGGCTGGTCTCAAACTCCTGACCTTGGGTGATCCGCCTGCTCTGCCTCCCAAAGGGCTGGGATTATAGGCGTGAGCCACTGTGCCCGGCCTGCAAAATTTTTAATACATATTATACCCCTTGACCTCCACTATCACAGAAACTTTGCATATACTGTTTTCTTGACTTAAAACACTCTTTCCTCCTTAATAACTCCAACTCCTCCACATTTCTGCTCAAGCATCGTCCCCAAAGAAGCTTTTATTCGCTTTTATGACCAGGTCAAATTCTTTTCTCCTAGTACTTTGTACGGTCCTTCACAGTGTTTATCGAGTTGTAATCTGACATACATATGCATGTGTTATTAGGTTGTCTCCCTCACTGGTCTAAGCCATAAAGGCATGGATCATGTCTAATTTTTTTTCTCCCCACTGCATCCAAACACCTTGCATAGTGTTTGGTACATAGAATTAGTCAAGAAATATTTACTGGGTAAATAAATACATAAGTTAAAATATAAATAACAACATAAAATCCTTTCCAAGAATAAGTTTTTATGACAGGGTATCAACCAGTAGAAAAACAAAGCATTTTCTGGAATGAAAGAACATAAGAAAAATGCCTGGCATGTAATAGGTTCACAATTTTGTAAAAATTCATCTGCTTTGTGATTTTCATAGAGCCAATATCTGCAACCTGTCTTTCTATGTACTTACGGAGAGCAGGACCAAAGCAATGTAATTTGCTGCTAGGATGCCAATAATAAAGTGTTCCTTGTTGTCTGTTTCTGCTTCCTGAACATGCTTTGCTTTGTGTAAATTTACCATGACCACACAAAACATATCAGACAAAATGAAAGACAGAGTCCAAGAATTTCCAGCTTGTTAGTTGGGCAAGATGCCTTGGAAAACAAAGTACAGGTCTTTCCACTAAATATATAGCCAGCTGTCTAGTCTTAAGGTGAAGATAAATAATATCTTCTAGGAGGTGGGCATGGTGGCTCATACTTGTGATCCTAGGACTTTGGGAGGCCAAGAGGGGGAGGATTGCTTTAGCCGAGGAGTTTGAGACCAGCCTGAGCAATATAGAGACTCGGTCTCTTAAAAATAGAAAAAAAAAAAAAAAAAAAAAGAATATCTTCTAGAAAGGGAATTATCTTTAAATACAGGCCAGAGAATTCTGGATTTCAAGTTTAAGCTTCTGAGTGAGACACTCAAAGGGATAGAAGATGAAGTGTTTAATCTGCATGAGTTCACTTAAGGACACTTCCCAATAAAGGAAAAGCTGTGGGGCGTATGATTGTTTTATAAAACAGTGTGAAGAGAATTGTTGGCACTGTTTGCACATGACAGGCTCACAATTCATTTCTTTAAATATGAAACTCCAAATCAACCCATCTAAAATTATGTTTCCTACCAAGATTGCCTAGTTACTACACATAGAATGTGCATAGGCCTGGAGGCGGCACTCTCAGCTCTTCTGAAATAATCAGTTGCTCTTTTTATTTATAAGAATTCTGGTCAAGACACTCCATTCCCATCCCATTTTTCTGCCAGTAACTTACTCTGTGGCTGTAACAGGGTCTCAGTCCTTCATGTATAAATCAAGGAGGTTGGATTATTATTATTATTTTTTTTTTTTTGAGACAGAATGTCATTCTGTCCCCCAGGCTGGATGGAGTGCAGTGGCTCGATCTCAGCTCACTGCAACCTCTGACTCCCTGGTTCAAGTGATTCTCCTGCCTCAGCCTCTCAAGTAGCTGGGATTACAGGCATGCGCCACCACACCCAGCTAATTTTTGTATTTTTTAGTAGAGATGAGGTTTCACCATGTTGGCCAGGATGGTCTCAGATCTTGACCTCATGATCCACCTGCCTTGGCTTCCCAAAGTGCTGGGATTACAGGCGTGAGCCATTGTGCCTGGCCAAGATTGGATTTTCTTAAGTCCTTAAGGTTTCTTCCAGCTTCCAGTCCTTTGATTAGGCCTGAATTCCAGACAGTGAATTGGAGTAACAAGTCACCTACACATTTTGTTGAGTTGCATGAGCATTTAATGAAGTTTCCCTATGCTTTGGAAGAGTTCATTCATAGGAAGAATTTATGACCTTAATAAAGTGAGCAGAAGAGAAACCTGTTATCTCCTCATAGGTGCATAAGCAGCCCCAAAATGGGAGGTGACTAGAGGCGTGGGCTAGGAGACAGGAGTCTGCAGGGTCAGGCCACCATGAGAGTGATAGGAAAGTTTTGCAAAACTTTCTCTTCACTATTACTGCATGCAGGCTGCTGAGCTCACCGGTGTCACTTTCTTCAGCCTTGATCCTCAGGACTCAACCAAAGAATATCAAGACTTCCACAGCACATTTGTCTTTTTTATTTAAATGGAATGAATGATGCCACACATTTGCCATGTTTATAGACCAGCCTTCCCTGCATTAAAAAACACACACACACACACACACACACACACACACACACACACACACACACAGAGAGATAGATAGGTAGGTAGATAGATAGATAGACAGATAGATAGATAGATGATAGATACCACTGGAAGTTTTTTATAAAAAACAAAATAAAAACAAAAAACCCACAGATATATCTATATATTATATGTGTGTGTGTGTGTTTATATATACATATATATATTTTTTCAAGTGATATTCTGTCAGGATTGTCCCACAAGAGAAAGTATCAAAGGCAAAGAGAAATGCCTATACAAGAAGAGCTTTCTAAAATAGAAAACATAGATTCAAGCTGCCTCAATAAAATAAAATAAAAAAAGAAAAGAAAAAAAAAGAAAAAAAAATATTCAATCTGCCTCGGTCACTGTGTGCTCCTTCCCTGGCAGAGAGGAGAGACATTTCCTTCTTTCCTTTCCAAATGAAGCAACTTGTCCCTGTTCAAGGCTTTACCGTGGGCAGAAAGACCAATGGCAATTTCTTGGTCTATAGGAAAGTTTTTTTTGTTTTGTTTTGTTTTCTAATAGGGAGACCGGAGTTCAACAGGGAGATGCGTGACAGGCGGGGATACTAACCACTATGCTAACAAGGAGGAAAGTTTTATTTGTTCAACTAAGCTACCAGAAAAAGATTCTAAATGGAATTACTTTGCCTTGTTTTATAGATGATAAATTGCCTTGCCCAGGATACTTTTTTAAAAAATGTTACACAAAACAGAGTATGTCAAAATGGTTTTCAATTATAATACCTATAAGATGTCTAAAATGTGGCAAAGTATAATTTGCCTAAGGTTGTAATATTATAAATTGAGACATGTACTTGGCTATAATCTACATTTGTCATTTCTTGGACAAACTTTTCATCAACTCCCTTCTGAATTACGTTTCCCTATGTTCCTTGAATTAAAAAATGGCTTTAATCTTAAATAGACATGCGAAAAAAGTATTTTTCTGTTTCGAAAGCCCACAATATGAGCTCATTCTTTCAGTATCCAGTCCTACAACCTCACCTGGAATATTTTTAGCTTAAGCCAATCTTTCAATATTTACTCTGTGTATGTAAATAATGCATGTTCCTGTAGGTAATGCTGCTTACATTCTAAAAAAGCCTCGATTCTGATTGCCCTGCTGTTGTCACTCATGTCTTGAGGATTCCAGCTGAAGTTTCCTGCGTGACTGGAGGCACCACCCTCATTCTATTTGATTCATTATGAATAACATAAGGATAATGATGCCTGTAATTACTGACAGTTTGCCACCTTCTTTGAAGTTCCCAAAAGCAAAATGCTCCAAATGTATGCTCATACTTGTTTATTAGTTGGTAAGTTTACAAAGCCAATCTCAGTTTACTCAAAATTAAATGGCGTTCGTTCATTTTTAAAATTTGAGTGACAATGTTTCTAAGTTAAATCCAGGAGGCTGGGCTCCGTGGCTCATGCCTGTAATCCCAGCACTTTGGGAGGCCAAGGTGGGTGGATCACTTGAGATCAGGAAATCAAGACCAGCCGGGCCAACATGGCGAAACACCATCTCTACTAAAAACACAGAAATTAGCCAGGTGTGGTGTTGGGCGCCTATAATCCCAGCTACTCGAGAGGCTGAGGCAAGAGAATTGCTTCACCCCAGGAGATCAGGAGGTGGCAGTGAGCCAGGATCGCAACACCGCACTCCAGCCTGGGTGACAGAGCCAGACTCCCTCTCAAAAAACAAAGAAACAAACAAACAAAAAACCACAGTGTATATGCACAGAAATAAACTGAAAAGTACCATTATTAATGAAAGTCAGCATGTAACAACTGTTGCTTTAGGATAATTATTACTAATATTGAAAATAATCAAATCTCACCAAATAAAAACAGATTATTTTCCTTATAAGGCAGATTGTGTGTCTCTCAGCGATGGTGATTTAAAAATGATCATTTCAAACTGCTTAAGATTTTTGAGGATTTAATGTCTAAAGATCTCTCTTCTTCCTGGCCTTCTCATTTCCTACTATATTATAGATTAAATTTCCTGATATTGTTTTGAAAACCTTTGTCTGGCCTTCCTTCTGACTCTACATTCTATTTTTACATAGTATATTTATTGAGTTTGATACCTAAAGGTCTATGTCTATTTTCATCCATCTCCATAGTAACAAAACCGATGTTTAGTTACATTGGTTTAGCTACATTAAGAACACTGTAAAACATTAGACCAAAGACAAAAACAGCCAAGAAGAAATTGTTTTCTAAGCACTGACTCTGAGTCAGCCTGGTACATTTGATCTAGATTCCATCATCAACCATTTTTGCAATAGAATTAGCTGCGCCCTTTAAATCATCCCTTTTGGAGAAATGACAGGAAGTTGACGGTAAAATGTGCATTATCCTGAAGGATTGCTCAAGATATAATGGTAAAGGCAAATAATTACCTACACTAAAATCCAAAAGGAAGACAAATTATGGGATCAAGTGGAGCTTCCCATGACTTGAGCAAAACTATTCCTTCCATCAAGGGAGCAATTTCCCTTCCCAGCAGGAAGCTCATCGAAACTTCCCTGAGTCACTTGCAAACAATGTTGCCATAAATGTAACATCAACTCTCATCCACAATCATAATCCCATAATTTTTCAATGTCAATTTTAGGCCCCCATGATTATTTCATGGGCCTACAAGTTCTCTGGATAAAGACTCCAAATGATATTTAGCCAAGTGACAGTAATTCTGAAGATCCCTGCCTGGGAAGGCTGACCACCCCTGCATAATTACTTACATGTTTCTATGTCAGTTTCCCCAGCACCTATCATTATAACAATATTCAGGTGTTGTGACACATGAAATATTACAACAGGAGAGACTGCCAAAGACTTAACGCACGTTACAAAGTCACATTCTCCTTGCAAATGATTCAGATAATGAAAATGACAATAACGTCAACAAAGTTCGTAAACCAAACCTAGTATTAAAAAAAAAAAAAAAATGAAGCTTTACTGTGGGGAAAAAGAAGAGTCTGGCCTAGAATCATACATCTCTATACAAAGTTGGAAAGTGCCTCAGAGGTCATCCAGTTCAGCTACCCACTTGATGCAGAAATTTCTTCTGCAGGGCCAGGGGCGATGGCTCATGCCTATAATCTCAGCACTTTGTGAGGCCGAGGCGGGTGGATCACAAGATCAGGAGTTCAAGACCAGCCTGCCCAAGATGGTGAAACCCTGTCTCTACTAAAAATACAAAAATTAGCCAGGCATGGTGGCAGGTGCCTGTAATCCCAGCTACTCAGGAGGCTGAGGCAGAGAATCACTTGAACCCAGGAGGCAGACATTGCAGTGAGCCAAGATCGTACCACTGCACTCTAGCCTGGGCAACAAGCAAGACTCCATCTCAGAGAAAAAAGAAATTTCTTCTACAAAGTTCTTAACAAGTGGTTAGTCAACTTCTCCTTGTTTATATCCAGTGTCCCAGAGCACACTACCGCCACTGAGCCAAAATTTGTGTTGCTGAAACTTGCACTCATTGACTCTGTTTTGTAGAACTTTTAAATCAATTCTGCCACTCCCTTTACTAGTTTAGTTGCATTTTAAAAAAATACATTATAATAATGATAGCAAGCAGCTATTGGATACTTACTATCTGCCAGGTATTGGACTAGGTGTTTTTATATGGACTATCTTATTTATTTCGTGATTATGAGCATACACTCTGGAGCCAGATTGTCTGAGTTAGAATTCCAACTCTGTCATTTATTAGCTGTAATCACTGGACAAGTCATTTAACCTCTCTATGCCTCAGTTTCTCAACAGTATAAAATAGGGATAAACATAATAATAATGTCTACCTAGAAGGATTATGAAGATTAAATGCCAGTGTATGTAAAGTGTTTGGAACAGTGCCTAGCATAAAACTGTAAAATGTTGTGCAGCTCATTGTTATTATAATTTTGAGACAGAGTCTTGCTCTGTCGCTCAGGCTAGAGTGCAGTGGCGAGATCTCAGCTCACTGCAACCCCTGCCTCCAGGGTTCAAGCCATTCTCCTGCTTCAGCCTCCAGAGTGGCTGGGACCACAGGTGCGTGCCACCACACCCGACTAATTTTTGTATTTTTAGGAGAGGCAGGGTTTCACCATGTTGGCCAGGCTGGTCTTGAACTCCTGATCTCAGGTGATTCACCTGCCTTGGCCTCCTAAAGTGCTGGGATTATAGGCATGAGCCACCGTGCCTGGCCTATTATTACTCCCATTTTACAGATAAAAAGATTAAGATTTAGTAAAAAGGTTAGGCAACTTGAGGTTGGGATATTCAATTAACCTTGTTAGATCATATCTGAAATCAGTTTATTACCCAAAGTGTTTGCTCTTTATTGTGCATTTGCTATTTTATTTAGCTTTGCATGTTAGTCTCTCTTTTTTTCTTTTTCAGACAGAGTCTCACTATATTGCCCAGACTGGTCTTAAACTCCTGAGCTCAATTGATCCTCCTGCTTCAAAGCCTCCCAGTAGCTGAGATTACAGGCGCAGGCCACTGGGCCTTGCTTTAGTCTATTTTTAAACAGATTCAATTCCAGGAACTCTTTCCAGTGTTTGTTCTCCCATGAAAAAAACAATCTAGTGTTAACCCAGAGATGGTAAAGGTATATTTAGAAAACAATATTATAAAATATATGAAGAATCACAAAATTGCTCAAAGCAATTTTTCTGTTTTAAGACTGAGTCTTGCTGTGTTACCTAGGCTGGACTGGAGTGTAACAGCTATTCACAGCCACAACCATTGCACACTACAGCCCCAGCTCCTGGGCTGAAGCGACTGTCCTGCCTCAGTCACCCAAGTAGCTGGGACTGCAGGCACACACCTGCACATCCCACTCTCAAACCCTTTGATCCAGTCATCTTTCCTCTGGAAAGCTATCCTCCAGAAATAATTTAGCAAACAAGCTACATATTCCCAAATCTTCCTTATACTGTTACCAGCTCCATTTCCCCAAACTATGTTAGAGATAAATATTCGAGGTATAGCTAGATAAATTATAATAAATAAACATAAAGGGAAATTATATCGTTATTAATCATTATGCTATATAAAATCATGGAAAGAAATTTATGATATTAAATAAAAGGCCAGGCGTGGTGGCTCACATATGTAATCTCAGCATTTTGGGAAGCTGAGTCAGGAGGATTGCTTGAGGCCAGGAGTTCAAGACCTGGGCAACATAGCAAGACCCTATCTTTACCCAAAAAAGCACAAAAATAAGCTGAGTGTGGCAGCCCACACCTATAGTCCTAGCTCCTTGAGAGGCTGAGGCAGGAGGATCACTTGAGCCCAAAAGTTTGAGGCTGCAGTGAGCTATGATGGCACTACTATACTCTAACCTGGGCAACAGAGCAAGACACTGTCTCTAAAAAAAATTAAAAGTTAAAATTAATTGGTTCAGAGAGAGAAAGAATAAAGGAAAAAAAAGTTAAAATTAAAA
The DNA here is from genome assembly GCA_036589455.1 of Ateles fusciceps. Classification (NCBI taxonomy): domain Eukaryota; kingdom Metazoa; phylum Chordata; class Mammalia; order Primates; family Atelidae; genus Ateles; species Ateles fusciceps. The sequence continues at coordinate 397,648 of JAZHEH010000439.1, forward strand.
TATATATATATGTAAGGTCAGGTGCGGTGGCTCAAGCCTGTAATCGTAGCACTTTGGGAGGCCAAGGTGGGTGAATCACAAGGTCAGGAGTTTGAGACCAGCCTGGTCAACATGGTGAAACCGCATCTGTACTAAAAATACAAAAAAATTAGCCGGGGGTGTTGGTATGCACCTGTAATCCCAGCTACTTAGGAGGTTGAGGCAGGAGAATCGCTTGAACCCAAGGGGCAGAGGTTGCAGTGAACTGAGATCATGCCACTGCACTCCAGCCTGGGTGACAGTGTGAGACTCTGTCTCAAAAAAAAAAAAAAAAAATATATATATATATATATGTGTGTGTGTATATATATATATGTGTGTGTATATAGTGTATATATATGTATATATATGTCAGGTGCAGTGGCTCACTTGGACAAGATATATATATGAATATATTATTTTATATATAACTTACATTTTTATATTAATATATAATAATTATATATATAATAGGAGGTTGAAACTGCCGTGAGCTATGATCATGCCACTTCACTCCAGTCTGGACAACAGAGTGAGACACTGTTCCAAATAAATAAATAAAGGTTGAAAAAGAACCCAGAGCTGGGCACAGTGGCTCACGCCTATAATCCCAGCACAGCACTTTGGGAGGCCGAGGCGGGTGGATCACCTGAGGTCAGGAATTCGAGACCAACCTGGTCAACATGGAGAAACAACGAATCTACTAAAAACTAAACAAAAAACAAAAAAAAACCTGGACATGGTGGTGGGAGCCTGTAATCCCAGCTACTTGGGAGGCTGAGGCAGAATTGCTTGAACCCGGGAGGCGGAGGTTGCAGTGAGCTGAGATTACGCCACTGCACTCCAGCCTGGGTAACAACAGCAATACTTCCCCTCAAAACAAACAAAAAGAGAAAACTGAATATCACATATTCTCACTTTATTTTTTTGAGACAGAGTCTCACACTGTCTCCCGACCTGGAGTACAATGGTATGATCTCGGCTCACTGCAACCTCTGCCTCTTGGGTTCAAGCAATTCTCCAGCCTCCCAAGCAGCTGTGATTACAGGTGCCCACCACCACGCCCGGCTAATTTTTTGTATTTTTAGTAGAGACAGGGTTTCACTATGTTGGTCAAGCTGGTCTCAAACCCCTGACCTCATGATCCGCCAGCCTCGGCCTCCCAAAGTGCTGGGATTATAGTCATGAACCACTGTGCCCGGCCTTTTTTTTTTTTTGAGACAGAGTTTCACTCTCGTTGCCCAGGTTATAGTGCAATGACACGATCTCGGCTCACTGCAAACTCCACCTCCTGAGTTCAAGAGATTCTCCTGCCTCAGCCTCCCGAGTAGCTGGAATTACAGGCGTCCATCACCACATCCAGCTAATTTTATTTTTAGTAGTGACAGGGTTTCACCATGCTGCCCAGGCTGGTCTCAAACTCCTGACCTCAGGTGATCCACCTGCCTCGGCCTCCCAGAGTGCTGGGATTACAGGTGTGTGCCACCACGCCCAGCCTATGTTATCACTTATAAGTGGGAGATAAATGATGACAAATCATGAAAACAAAGAAGACAATGACCCAGACACTGGGGCTTTCTAAAGGTGGAGGGTAGGAGGGAGGAGGGGGAAGACAAAATAACTGTTGGTTAGTAGGCTTAATGCCTTCGTGATGAAATAATCTGTACAACAAACCCCCGTGACACAAATTTATCTATGTAACATACTTGCACATGTACCCCTAAACTTAAAAGTTTAAAAACAAAAACACTTTAAAAAGTCACAACCCCCAGGAAAACAAAAGCTACACATTTGGAGAAAATCTAGTACCCCAAGATTAATTATACGATGTGGTAGCAGGCAGTGCTAAGAACTATTAAGCTGATTTTAATAAAAAGGGCAAATATCTCTGATTCCATTTCTTCCAATAAATTCCTACAAGGTGCAAGAGCATAGCACACTTAGTTTCCTTGTGTTAAGTAAGAAAGTGCTTCCTTTTTTCCTTTTCAGACTCTTTGAGCCATTACTGTGATTAAAATAGCACTATACGCTATGTTTTCTTTTTGTCATTCAAGAGAAACGTAAATAATGCATTATTGAAGTATCTAAATATCTGAAAAAACTGTTGATATGCTGACAGATTATGTGGATGGAAATAAGCCAGTCTAAATGTAAATAAATTAATAAAGTATGTAAGAATAATTAAAACTGGCCTTTAGGCCGGGCATGGTGGCTCACGCCTGTAATCCAAGCACTCTGGAGGCCAAGGCAGGCAGATCACCTGAGGTCGAGAGTTCAAGACCAGCCTGACCAACATGGTGAAACCCGGTCTTTAAACAAACAAACAAAAAAAACTGGCCTTTAATGTTGATATATTGTTTGAGCAATAAGAATATGAGATTTAAAAAGTATATATTTTGGAGTCTCTGCTTGACTCATAAAATTAAAGAACCCTACAGCTCTTGAAGCTCAGACATCTGTGGGCTCTCTGCTATCCACAGTACAAAGAACCTGGCATGTACATTATGCAAGAGTGGAAACCAAGCCCAAACAGATCAGGGAAATAGTACTGTTTAAATTGTCCTGCCAGCAATAGCACCACTGAAAATGACACCCCCACAGTATTGTTTTTCCTGCACAGTGAATTTCACAAGTGCTCCCTGGTAGAGGGAGACATCTATGTCTGCAGCTTCCTCCTCCTCTGGGCTTCTCTCTGACTGTAACAAAGGAAAGGAGAAAAGCTGATCTGTTAGGTCTCCATGAGGCAGGCTTGTCAGATTTCCAAGATGCCAGGCCAGCGGGTACTGTGGCAAAATCACACGTGGGCCAACAAGGGAGATAACCAACCGATTGCCTTCTAATCATTCTAATCAATTGAAGTTGTGAGCAGAAGCCCTGGGGAGTTGCTGTGGCCAAGTCCTGGCCTTAGGCTAGCTAGCTGAGGAAGAAGGAGCCCGAAGTATTGATGACAGTCTACTCCATCCACTCACCAGCTACGGGCTCTCCTCAGCCTCTCTTTCCTCTCTTGTTTCTTTTCCCTCATAGTCTTGACCATGGACTTCTATCTTTGCACTTTTCCTTTTCTAAGTTTTTTTTAAAAACCAAAGTGGGGGCCTGGGCACAGTGGCTCACGCCTATAATCCCAGCACTTTGGGAGGCAGGCGGATCATGAGGTCAGGAGTTCGAGATCATCCTGGCCAACATGGCAAAACCCTGTCTCTACTAAAAATACAAAAATTAGCCGGGTGTGGTGGCTACTTGGAAGGCTGAGGCAGGAGAATCACTTGAACCCAGGAGGCGGAGTTGCAGTGAGCCAAGATTGTGCCATTACACTCCAGCCTAGGCGACAAGAGCAAGACTCTGTCTCAAAAAAAAGAAAAGAAAAGAGAAGAAAACAAACCAAAGTGGGGAGGGCGAAGAAGAGGCTCTTAGAGATGAAAAAGTAACTTTAGTGGCAGAAAAGAACAATGAACTAAAGGAAATGTAGGAATAATTGAGAAAGAGCCAAATAAAGAGAATAGCCATTATGGACTGAATTGTGGTTCCTTAACAACCCAAAATCAGGTGTGCTTATAGAGAAAAGAAATGGCTCCTTTTGGCAGAAAAATCAGTAACTCACCATAGCACTATTTTATTGCACAATTAATTATTAATTGTGAGTTAACACAGAACATTTGGCCAGGCGTGGTGGCTCACGCCTGTAATCCAAGCACTTTGGAGGCCAAGGCGGGCAGATCACCTGCGGTCAGGAGTTCAAGACCAGCCTGACTAACATGGTGAAACCTGTCTTTAAAAAACAAAACAAAACAAAACAAAAACAAAAACAACACAGGACATTTGGCACTGTAAGTCCTGTTAGTCCAGGATTCCAGCATGTTGGACTATGGAAATATTTTTATTAGGGTCACAAAGGGTTAAGCATGGAATAAAAAAGAAAAGAGAAGACAGCCAGGTACAGCACCTCAGGTCTATAATTCTAGCTACTTAGAAGGGTCTTGAGCTCAGGAGTTCGAACCCAGCCTGGGCAACATAGTGAGACCCTGTCTCTAAAAAATAAAGAGGAAGGGAAGACATATGGGATGAAAACAGCATTGTTGAAATTCATTTTTATTAAATAACCAAAGATTTTTAAACGGGGATATGAAATAAAATATTCTGGCTAAGAGGGGCTAAGGAGTGCCATGTTAAAAACAGTGTCTTCCAGCTGGACACCTTGGTTCACGCCTGTAGTCCCACCACTTTGGGAGGCTGAGGCTGGTGGATTGCCTGAGGTCAGGAGTTCGAGACCAGCCTGGCCAAAATGGTGTCTCTACTAAAAATACAAAAATTAGCCAGGCATGGTGGCGTGCGCCTGTAGTCTCAGCTACTTGGGAGGCTGAGGCAGGAGAATCTCTTGAACCTGGAAGGCGGAGGTTGCAGTGAGCTGAGATTGTGCCACTGCACTCCAGCTTGGGCAACAGAGTGAGATCCTATCTCAAAAACAAAAACAAAAACAAAAACAAAAAACCCCAGTGACTTCCTTTTCTCAGAAAAGGGAATTTGTGTCAGTGAATGGTTCCTATGGTCCATTTATCAGAAGAGATTCAATTGTAAAGACTCGGAAAGGAGACCTCTCAATTATCTTTAGACTAAAGGAACAGTGATTAATTCTGAGGCATTACAGATGGATGTGTGAATAAACAAAAGTGGGCAGAAGGAGGAAGGTTAAGAAATGCTACCACTGCTATTATGCCTGGTGTACAGTTTTTTTCTTCCAGAGCTAATCATCCTAGCATCAAAAACAAAAGCTGAGGGATTAAGCTGTGTTCCAAGAACAGTTTTGATAATATTAATTATGTTGATAAATAAACTCAGAAACAACAAACAAAAATAAATCAAGCCATTTTCAGCTCCATTGAAAAGGCAGCATTTGCCAGATGGAAAAGGCCTCAGCAACAGAGGAAAAATTGGTTTCAGTCCTCTAAAGAAAGTCTAGCCATGAAGACCAAAGAAGACAAACTAAAAGTCTAGAATAAAGTCTTGCTTTATTCTATTTAATAAATTTTAATAAATACGGTGGTCCTTTTTAGTGAAAAAAACCCCACCCACTTTAATGTCTAATGTATACTGTTGATTCTCTGGAATTACGTGACAAAGTTATGCAACAAGAATTTGCCTCATGCATCTGTGTAGTGAACTTAAAAAGTAAGAAAAATAAAGGAAAGGAATTTGCCTCAAACTTAATTAGTCATTTGGGCAGTTATCAAGGAAGGAATGCCAAGACTTTTTTATAACTTGATGCCTTCAGAAGCAAAGACCAGTCAGACAAATTTCCAGGTAGAGATAAAAATAAATAAAAACAACAGAAAAAGAGATCAGCATTAAATGGAGAAGATAGAGCTTGTCAACAAAGAGAAGATGAGTAATTCTTGGTTCCATGTAAATAAAAAGCTCACTATTCAATTAAAAACTCAAAGTATATCTCTGAAAGAACCATTGGGTTAAAAAAACAATAAAATTAATAACTTGAATCACTTAAAACTCAACAAATCAATTAAATGAATTAAAAACAACACAAACTCTCCATTATCATTTAGGTGTCCAAACATACTGCTTCATCAGATCATTCTGGATAATAAACACAACAATAATAGCTCATACATATGATTTTCTTTCACATCAAGATGTAAAATGGTTCACAGAAATTATCTCATTAATCTCATACCACTTTGAAGAATAGGTCATAAAACAAGAATTTAGCCGGGCATGGTGGCTCACGCCTGTAATCCAAGCACTTTGGAGGCCAAGGCAGACGGATCACCTGAGGTCAGGAGTTCGAGACCAGCCTGACCAACATGGTGACCCATCTTTAAAAAAAAAAAAAGTGAAAAAAAAAAAAAGAATTTAAAGCCAGCACTATCAGATCAAAAATTGCTAATCTAACAACCTCATTGGATTAAGGCTGAGCCACCATTTGGGTGCATTACAATTGGTGAAAAGATCACCTGGAGTCAGAAGTTCAAGACCAGCCTGGCCAACATGGCAAAACCCCATCTCTACTAAAAATACAAAAATTAGCCTGGCATTGTGGTGCACACCTGTAATCCCAGATACTTGGGAAGCTGAGGCATGGGAATTGCTTGAACTCTGGAGGCAGAGGCTGCAGTGAGCCGAGATCACTCCCACTGCACTCCAGCCTGGTGACAGAGTGAGATCCTGTCTCAAAGAAAAGGTTTCTTTTTTAAAGTATATACACTCACTTCAGACATTTAAAAAAGTATATACACTCTAGGCCGGGCACAGGGAGGCTGAGGTGGGCGGATCACCTGAGGTCAGGAGTTCAACACCAACCTGGCCAACATGGTGAAACTCCATCTCTACTAAAAATACAAAAATTAGGCGGGCCTGGTGGCACACCCCTGTAATCCCAGCTACTTGGGAGGCTGAGGCAGGAGAATCACTTGAACCTGGGAGGTGAAGGTTGCAGTGAGCCAAGATCGCGCCACTGCACTCCAGCCTGGGCAACAGAGCAAGACTCCATCTCAAAAAAAAAAAAAAAAAAGAAAAAAAAAGTATATACACTCTAGAACATTGTTTTCTAAGCTGTAGGCCACAAGTCTTAGGTCAAAAGCCATGTTCAAGTTATCTTTCTTCAAGGCATTGAATACATCTCTTGTATAATCATTACAGTGCATTCTTCCCTAGCCTGGTGGTATCAAAGGTAAAACTGATACATTAATACACAATGTATACAGGAAAAGGCCATCTGAGGTCCCATTTTGATATTCTTTCCGTCCCTGGTATTGCTTGGAGGTTGTATACCAGTGGTGGTGTCTGCTGAGACAGATCTGTGGATCTGCTATGTTCATTCATTTACAGATTCATTCATCACTGACTTCAAGGGCTAGTTTAAGGTAACCATTTTATTACCATCATTTCCTTTAGAAAATGCAGTTTTCATTCAAGCCCACTAATCTCCAATTCCAACCAGATGATCACCTCTAAGTCATTTTTACATCAAATATAGTAGAGATACTAGCCAGGTGAGGTGGCTCATAACATTGCACTCCAGCCTGGGTGACAGAACAAGACTCCATCTAGAAAAAAAAAATTATAGGCCAGGTGTGGTGGTTCACACTTGTTATCCCAGCACTTTATGAGGCTGAGGCAGGTGGATCACTTGAGGTCAGGAGTTCAAGACCAGCCTGGCCAACATGGTGAAACCCCATCTCTACTAAAAACACAAAAAATTAGCCAGGCGTGGTGGTGGCCACCTGTAATCCCAATTAGTTGGGAGGCTGAGGCAGGAGAATTGCTTAAACCCAGGAGGCAAAGGTTGAAGTGAGCCAAGGCTGCACCATTGCACTCCAGCCTGGCCAACAAGAGTGAAACTCAATCTCAAAAAAGAAAAAAAAAAATTCTAGAGATACCATTGCATTTACTTTTTACAAATATTTCTTTTTTTAGGCACTGGGCTGAACACTGGTTGGATAGTGCCTGCTTGGGCTGAGGTGGAGACAGGCTGGAATTAGGAAGATAAGTCTTATTTGTCACAGTTGGGAAAGACCTAGAAAAGGATCCAGGATGTAGACGTTTCTAGGTGTTCTCAATTTTGCAAAGCTGGAAGGTGCTGCTATATTAGGTTCCCACAATATGCCTTTCAGAAACGATAGTTAACAATTACTAGGCACCAAAATACATACATGGTTTTTTATTTACATGCATCTAATACTGATTCTGTCCCTAATATAGAGCAGACACTCTACAAACACACTGAAACATTTACAATCAGGTAAACTGTGACTCACAAAGAGGTGGGGATAACTTTCCCAAGATCACACACTAGTAACCCTAACTCCCATTCCGCAAGGGCTGTTGATGCTACTGTTCCACTTATCGTCACATTCTGAAACCCTTAATAATGACAGTAATTACTTTGGAGGACAGGTCCTCTCTGATGTAATAAAAATAACTCTTGACTAAGAATTCTGTTCTTGTCTCAGCTCTACTAATTAGCCTTGTGAACAAGGACAAATGTCTTCACCTCACCACCTCTCAGTTCCCTCATCTAAAAAATGCTAACGTGAAATGGAATGCTCTCAAAAGTCCCTTTTATTCCTAAAATTCAAAGCTTTAAGAAGTACATATTCTACACTGGGCACGCTGGCTCATGCCTGTAATCCCAGCACTTTGGGAGGCCAAGGCGGGCAGATCACCTGAGGTCAGGAGTTCAAGACCAGCCTGACCAACAGGTAAAACGACATCTCTACTAAAAATACAAAAATTAGCCGGGTGTGGTGTTATGCGCCTGTCATCCAAGCTACTCAGAAGGCTGAGGCACGAGAATCATTTGAACCCAGGAGGCAGAGGTTGCAGTGAGCGGAGATCGCACCACTGCACTCCAGCCTGGGCAACAGAGGGTGTGACTCCATCTCAAAAAAAAAAAAAAAAAAAAAGAAATATATATTATAAATTAAGTAGTATATATTTGAAATTATGGAACATGTCATAATTTAAATTATGTCTTTGTCTATGATGATATATTTGAACATGAATATACCTTAAAGGAAAACCCCAAGAGTTTTTGTATTATAGAGGGCTTTAAAATATTGGCTTTAAAAAATAAATAATTAAATTAAATGTTGGCTTTTAATAAAATTAATCAACTTAAAAATTATCTGGCTGGGAGCAGTGGTTCATATTGATATCCCAACACTTAGGGAGGTTGAGGCAGGAGGATCACTTAAGACCAGGAGTTCAAGACCATAGGGCAATGTAGGAAAACCCCATCTTTATTTTTATTTTTTTGAGACTGAATCTCACTCTGTCACCCAGGCTGGAGTGCAGTGGTACAATCTTGGCTCACTGCAACCTCTGCCTCCCAGGTTGAAGCAATTCTTCTGCTTCAGCCTCCCGAGTAGTTGGGATTACAGGCTCGTGCCATCACACCCCGCTAATTTTTGTATTTTTAGTAGAGACAGGGTTTCACCATGTTGGCCAGACTTATCTCAAACTCCTGACCTCAAGTAATCCACCTGCCTCGGCCTCCCAAAGTGCTGGGATTACAGGCGTGAGCCACTGTGCCCAGCCCCCATCTTTATTTTTAAAAAATATCTCATTTGAGTCACCCTTTTCAGGAGGATGAGCCTAGCTCTGGTGATGCCTTGGATTTATGAAGTTCCTCTCCTGAGACTGAACAGAGATAGGTACTTTCTGCAGTAGCATCAGGACACCTCCTTTGACATTGTAACATAAAGGTGGTGGCAATGACCAGTGTTGAAGGGAAATGGAGGGTATCAGAATGACAGGAGGTTAGTATAAGACAGGTGGTAACAGAGGAACGGGTGGGACCCACTGACAGAGTGTCACCTCCAGCTGCCCAAGCTCATTATCAGCATTGACTTTGTGTACAGGAAACAAGCTTCATACGTATTGGTATGTAACCAGTTCCTTGATCTGCCCATCTTGTACTAACCCACTCAGCCCTTCTTCTGAGCTTATTGTCTCTCTTCCTCCTTCTCTTGCTCAAACTCTTGCCTTAACCTGTTTGAATCCCTGCCTAGGCAATATCTTAAAGTTGGGAGTTCCTGCTTGGGCAGGAGTAGAGACAAAATGGCACAACCTCGGCTCACCGCAACCTCCACCTCCTGGGTTCAAGCAATTCTCCTACCTCAGCCTCCCGAGTAGCTGGGACTACAGGCTATGCCACCATGCCCAGCTAATTTTTGTATTTTTAGTAGAGACGGGGTTTCACCGTGTTGACCAGGATGGTCTCGATCTCTTGACCTCATGATCCACCAACCTCAGCCTCCCAAAGTGCTGGGATTATAGGCGTGAGCCACCGCGCCCGGCAAGAGTTCTGGTCTCTTAAGGCTCTTAAGCTGGGAAGGACCAAGAAAAAGGATCCAAGGTGTTGACATTTTTAATATTTGCAGTTAAGTAAAGTTGGATCCTGAAACTACCGCAGATACCCATAGTGTTAAAAGCTAACATTTATTGAGTGCTTACTAAGTGTTGGGCACTCTTTTAAAGAGCTTATATATACTAACTCATTTTGTTTTCCAAAAAACCATGTGCAATAGTAACTTTTTTTTTTTTTAAGAGTCAGGGTCTCACTCTGTTACCTAGGCTGGAGGGCAGTGGCTCAATCCTAGCTACTGCAGCCTTAAACTCTTGGGCTCAAGTTATCCTTTCTCCTCAGCCTCTCTAGCAGCTAGGACTACAGGCATGTACCACCACGCCCAGCTAATTTTTTATTTTTATTTTTTATAGAGATGAGGCTTGAGGCCAGGAGTCCATGACCAGCCTAGGCAACACAGCAAGACCTTGTCTCTTAAAAAAATAATTTAAAAATTAGCCTGGCATGCTGGTACATGCCTGTAGCCCCAGCTACTCAGGAGGCTGATGTGTCAGGGATTTTTTGAGCCCTCAGGGTTCAAGGCTGCAATGAGCTATGATCAAACCACTGCACTCCAGCCTGGGTGACAGAGTGATACTCAAAACAAATAAACAAACACCATAATTTTTTTTTGTTGTTCTTATAGAGACAGGATCTCAATACGTTGCCAGGTCTGGTCTCAAACTTCTCGGCTCAAGTAATCCTCTCAGCCTCCCAAAGTGGGAGCACAGCACTGCTGTGTTCGGCTGTTCTTGGCCCATATTAAGCATTTAATGTTAGTTCTTGCTATAAGTAGCATTAGTTCTGCCAAATTAGCTCACCCTAAGAGATGATTTGTAAATGTTTTGCTGAGGAAACTTGAAAAATCTCTCACGTCCAATCATAAGGTAGCAATTAAATGTCTGAGATAGTCCAGGACAACCCCGTGTGAGAGTCTGTATTCCAAGAGACAGGGCTCCCCAGTCTTCTGTCAGTGTAATCTGAAGACATGTTCCGACATTCTACAGCATCCTGGTGCTGTGTATTAAATGAAAACACACACACACACACACACACACACACACACACACACCTTCTTCTAAGGATAAACAATAATTTCCAACATAGTGTACTTCTAATAAGGTATATATTTTTTTCAACCTTTCATGCCTCATTGCATTCTATCTAGTAAGGTATATTAAGAGTAAAAATAGCCCTCTGAATACAAGATGATTAGCACAGAGATGCAGATCACAGTGGAGATGGCATGTCACATTACTGTTGAGCCATACTGGCATCTGTTTGTTGAGCCAGTTCCAAGCTTCCAAAGGCACACAGCTTATTATCTTGTACACATACCAAGCCAAAATGCTAAAATTGCAGTCTTTTATCTTTCTTTTTTTTTTTTGTGTGTGTGTGTGTGTAAAAGTCTTTCTTTCTTTATACAACATTAGATTCAGCAGCAAGACACCTCTCATCTCCTATGCTAATTTCTGCAAAGGAATGATTGCAAACATGAGGACTTATTAACATCCTGTGCTATACCCCTTGCCCAAACAGTCAGGGGGTGGAGGTAAAACATTTGTTCTCCAAGTTATATGAACGTCAACATTCTTGTATGTCTTTAGAAAAATTTCAGCATTTTTTGCTATAAACAAATAAAACATTTACATGTACCTGGTTTTTTAGGTGTTGGTTGATACATTAACGTAATTGTAAAACACGCCAGACAAAACAATGATAAACCTGCTGACTCAGAGGTGATTTAACCTCTCAACGAAGTCACAACTATTTGTTTCAAATGCTTCATTCTCCTGATTACAGAGCAAAAATAATTGGAGAAATTATCAGAACTAATCACCACTTGAAATGTATAGGCCTTCCAAAAATGCAACTATATTTATGAGTTGAGAACCATATTATGGTTAAATCAAATAAGAGACAGGCAGCTGCAAATATTGCATTCCACCTTCCTGGGTAGTAACTAAATTTAAATTTAGATTAATTTTAGATGAATGTTATTTAAATCAATTCTATCCTAAATTCTGTGCATCAGTTCAGTCATTTGGAATAGTAAACAGAACACATTCAGAAAAGTACTACTCAGAGATTAGTAGAATAAATTTTTTATAAAACTGTTTTGATTCCCCCTTGGAATCCTTTAAAAAAATAAAATAAAAATTTAAAAACCCATCTAGGGACTGAGCGGGATGGCTCCTTCTACAAAAAAAAATAAAAATAAAAATAATTAGCTGGGCGTGGTAAATCCCAGCCACTTGGGAGGCCGAAGCAGGAGAATTGCTTGAACCCAGGAGGCGGAGGTTGCAGTGAGCCGGCTGAGATCATACCACTGAACTCCAGGCTGGACAACAGAGTGAGACTCCATGTCAGAAAAAAACCACACATTAAAAAAAAAAATAGAAAAACAAAAATAAAAACTCACCTTGTTCTAATTCTAGAGGAAACATTAGGGAAGAAGTAACCATTTGGGGAAGTCTGTGATAAGAAATGCAACTTTGTGACCTCACATAACATGAAGAAAGCCTTCAAACTAATTTTTGTCAAATCAACCCAACTAGGTTTCATCGACTTTATATGAATTCATTTTACTTGGTGCTAATCAAGTTAAATGTTTAAAATGAGTGTATAAGAAGAAATGCAGCTTGTTGATCCTGAAGTAGATTAGGGGCTGCTGATGCTGTTGAATTCAGAACCTTAGCGGGACATGGGAGTGGAGGACAAGCAAAAGACGCTGACTGGGCCTGGAGGTCCCTAACAACAGTGAGAGGGCAATGCCAGCAGGTGGAGAAAAGAATAAAGGCCTGGGAGCAGCTACAGCTCTGTGATGAGACTTCTTGTATACAAGGGACTACTGCATGGCCCACAGCAGCTTGAAATAAATGGACACCAGCTGCAGATAAGACAGGTGATAATAACAGCTTGAAATAAATGGGCAGACTCATTCACCCCAGCCTTCATCACCTAGGCATCAGGATATTTCCTTATGGTTTTGAATATGACATTTGTTTCTAGTTTTGTAGCTGTGAGTTTATGTGAACCTCATGGGTTTTGGCTTAGGCAAGTAGCTTCTACGTAATTAGCAGTAATTCCATCTTTTTTTTTTTTTTGAGACGGAGTCTCGCTCAGTCACCCCAGGCTGGAGTGCAGTGGCACTATCTCACTCACTGCAACCTCCGCCTCCTGGGTTCAAGCGATTCTCCTGCCTCAGCCTCCTGAGTAGCTGAGACTACAAGCACCTGCCACCACACTTGGCTAATTTTTTTGTATTTTTAGTAGAGGTGGGGTTACACCAGGTTGGCCAGGCTGGTCTTGAACTCCTGACCTCAGGTGATCTCCCTACCTAGGCCTCCCAAAGTGCTAAGATTACAGGCATAAGCCATCTTAGACGTGATTCCATCTTGATAAAGTTCTGTGATCTGCAAAAACAAAAAAGATACATTTCTTTCTTTCTTTTTTTTTTTTAGATGGAGTTTTGCTCTTGTTGCCCAGGCCGGAATGCAATGGCTCATCACAACCTCCACCTCCCAGGTTCAAGCAATTCTCCTGCCTCAGCCTCCCAAGTAGCTGGGATTACAGGCATGTGCCACCACGCCCAGCTAATTTTGTATTTTTAGTAGAGATGGGCTTTCTCCATTTTGGTCCGGCTGGTCCCGAACTTCCGACCTCAGGTGAACCACCCACCTCAGCCTCCCAAGGTACTGGGATTACAGACATGAGCCACTGCGCCAGGCCCAAAAGATACATCTCTAAGAAGTTAAATGAATTATTAATTAGTATTATGGAATTTCATCTTGTTTTCATCTTATCAACCTATATTTCAAATTCATGTATTTTTCTCAAAATATGCTTCAGTTTTTTATTCTAAGAAGCCATGCCTGGCACGGTGGTATGTGTCTGTAGTCCCAGCTACTTAGGAGGCTGAGGCTGGAGGATTGCTTGAGCCCAGGAGTTCTGGGCTGTAGTGTGCTATGCCAGTTGGGTGTCCGCACTAAGTTCGGCATCAATATGGTGACCTCCGGGGGGGGGGGGGGAGAGATCACCAGGTTGCCTAAGGAGAGGTGAACTGGCCCAGATTGGAAACGGAGCAGATCAAAACTTCCATGCTGATCAGTAGTGGGATCACGCTTATGAATAGCCACTGCACTCCAGCCTGGGCAACATAGTGAGACTCCGTCTCTAAAAAAATAAAAATAAAGAAAAAATAAAGAAAAATAAAAGAAGCCATATCATGTAAATCAATAGTGAATCCATATGAAATAGTTACATGAAGTTTTAACTCAGAAAATACCCAGAAAAATTATTTTGGCATAAAGAAGCCACTCTCTGGAGGCAACAAAAATTCAGATTCATACCCTGCCACTGTTACAGAGTATGGATATTTATAAAATGTAGGTAATATATCATTTTAAAAAAATTATCAGCACCAGCATCTTATTTCATTGAATATGTGTCCATTCTCTTGCCCACCTGTGAGCCTTATCAGTCTCTGATGGCAGAGACAGTCTTTTGTTTGTTCTGGGTGTGGTCTTATGTCAGACAGAATAACAGAGCAAAACAGGATGCACATGTGTGACAAAACAGAGGGATGCTAGAAATTTTATGGGTTTTATACTTGGTGGTGCTTCATCTTAATTTCCCATGATTTGATGTCTTAATCTTTAATTACTCCATTTTGCAATCAGCCACCAGCTGCAGCTAATACAGGTCACAGTAACCATATGAGTCAGCCTCACACTCCTGAGGCCATTCTGCACATTTGCCAACAACATTCAGAACAGACGAGACCAAAGGGTCATAAGAAGCAGACTGGTCAGTTGAGGAAGTTGGTTTAGAGCTGTAGCTTTCTCAAAGAAATTGTGGGTCAGCAGCATCAGCATCACCTGGGAATGTGTTAGTAATGCAATTATTGAGCCCCACATCAGACCTAGGGCATCAGGAACTCTGAAGGTGGGGACCAGCAACCTAAGTTTTAACAAGCCATGCAGGTGATCTTCATGTACATTAAGGTTTGAGAATTATTGGATTAGGTCAGGGGTCCCCAACTCTCAGGCTTTGGACCAGTACTGGTCCATGGCCTGTTAGGAACCGGGATGCCCAGCAGGAGGGTGAGCCGCAAGCTAGTGAGCATTACTACCCCCAGCTCTGCCTCCTAACAGAACAGCAGCGGCATTAGATTCTCATAGGAGCACGAACCCTACTGTGAACTGCACACGTGAGGGATCTAGGTTGTGCACTCCTCATGAGAATCTAACTACAGCCTGATGATCTGAAGTGGAACGGTTTCATCCTGAAACCAACCTCTGCCCACTGCCCTCCCAGTCCATGAAAAAAAGGTCTTCCAGGAAACCAGTCCCTGGTGCCAAAAAGCTTGGGACTACTGGATTAGGTGGACATCTCCAATGTCATGATTTCATAGAAATTTGTGGTACACTGATTTTGTGACAAAGCTTCAAAGGCTACTTGAATAAGTAGAGTGATTAAGGAAATGTTAATAAGACAAACCTGGACAAATTAACTTCCGTTTCCTCGGTAAAGGGGAGATTACTAATAGTTCTGATCTCATAGGAGCAGTTGTGAGGGTTCAGCAAGTTAATACACATAAAATGCTTACAAACAACTCTAGGTGTCCTAAGTGTTCAATAAATGGTCCCAGGGAGAGAACTGTATTATCCCCTATTTTCAAATGAAGGCCTAGAGGCACTAAGAAGATAAATAATTTACCCAAGTAGCCAGGTGTGGTGGCTCACGCCTGTAATCCCGGCACTTTGGGAGGCCGAGGTGGGTGGATCATGAGGTCAAGAGTTTAAGACCAGCCTGGCCAAGATGGTGAAACCCCGTCTCTACTAAAAATACAAAAATTAGCCTGGCGTGGTGGCCGGTGCCTGTAATCCCAGCTACTCGGGAGGCTGAGGCAGAGAATTGCTTGAACCCAGGAGGCAGAGGTTGCAGTGAGCCAAGATAGGCCACTGCACTATAGCCTGGGTGACAGAGTGAGACACCATCTCAAAAAATAAATAAATAAATAAAAAATAATTTACCCAAGTAAATAAAAATTAGAGTCCACCCAAATTGCAGGCTTTTCTCCACTCTACTATACTTACCAGTGAGGGTGAGGAGGAGGATAAACTGAAAGAAATATTCGACAAACTAGTGATAGGTTCTCCAGAGTTACTGTCTACAATTCAAGGGGGTAAAAAAGGAATTGAATTGCTTTTTCATTTTTCTCACACCTTATAGGTTATTGATGCAATAACAGAAGGAAAACATTGTTACCTCCTAAAATTATTGTCTTGCTGTCAGCAGAGTTTGTGACCACCTGTGCTGGCATGCAGCCAGCAGCTAAGGGCCCCCACTTCCATCCTGATTGATCCAGCCTTCCTGAGCCTCCCCATCCATATTACACATGGTCCTTTATTTCTAGGTGGAAGAGGCTATAAATTCTGCAAAACTGTTGTAATTTATTTTCTGCTAGACCAGTTAGCAAGTGTTCTCTGAATACATTATCACTGTGGGTGGTTTTGTTTTTATTATCGTATTACTAATGTTTAGCAATTCTGTTTCTTCACTCTTGTTCTAAGCTTTCTGGGAGAAGTTAAGATAGTAGAAATATCTAATATCCTCTTCCCTCCTCCTGATCTGACCAAGTTTTGCAAAATCTAAAGTCTAAAAAGTGTCAGTTGGGTGAATGTTAATGGCAATAGGGGATTATTGCTAATTTTTCAGGGCGTGATCAATCGCATACCTAGTTTATTTGATATCTAGAATTAATCATTTATAAATCCCTATTTTTTCATACAACAATTACTTTTAGTAACAACCATGAAATCAAATAATAACCAGAAAAATACAGTAAAATTTTATTTTATTTTTTATTTTTTTATTTATTTATTTTTTAAAAAAAGACAGGGTTTCACCACGTTGGGCAGGCTGGTCTTGAACTCCCAACCTCAGGTGATCCGCCCGCCTTGGCCTCCAAAGTTCTTGGATTACAGGCGTGAGTCACCGCGCCCGGCCTATTTTTTTTTACTTAAAAAAATTTTTTATAGTTCTTGGAACAAAAGTAAAAAGAAAAAAAAAGAAAAAAAAATCTTAGAAACAGAGTCTCGCTCTGTTACCTAGGCTGGAATACAATTGTGAGATCATAGTTCACTGCAACTTTGAACTCCTAGGCTCAAGAGTTCCCCCTGTCTCAGCCTCTTGGGCTGAAATTTTATTGAACTTCATATATATAAAACTTCCTATGTATAAACATGCCAGTAGGCCAGCAGTGGTGGCTTATATCTATAATCCCAGTACTTTGGGAGGCCAAGGAGGGAGGATTGCTTGAGGTCAGGAGTTTGAGACCAACCTGGGCAACATAGCAAGATCGCATCTCTACCAAAAACTAAAAAACAAAACCACCACCTCTTGGGTTCAAGCGATTATCCTGCCTCAGCCTCCCAAGTAGTTAGAACTACAGGCGAGAGCCACTATGCCCGGCTAAATTTTGTATTTTTAGTAGAAACGGGGTTTTACTATGTTGGCCAGGCTGGTCTCGAACTCCTGACCTCAAGTGATCCGCCCGCCTTGGCCTCCCAAAGTGCTGGGATTACAGGCGTAAGCCACTGCGCCCAGCCTTTTTAAAATTATTATTATTATTTTAATGCAGTATTAACGTTACCACCATAAACAAATCTTTGAAACTATTTCTTCTTGTATTCTCAAAAGTTTCCATTAAAAGTTATCTGTTATGTCCTAAGTGCATGCAGAAAAAAAATTAAAAAAATTAAAAAGAAGAAAAAATAAAATAAAATGTTATCTGTGTCCACCTAACTCATTGCTTTCAAGGGAATAAAATAGTTATGAGTGACGAATAGAAAACAAATCTGGCCGGGCGTGGTGGCCCATGCTTGTAATCCCAGCACTTTGGGAGGCCAAGGCGGGCGGATAACCTAAGGTCAGCAGTTCGAGACCAACCTGGCCAACATGGTGAAACCCCATCTCAAAAAAAAAAAAAAAAGAAAAACAAATCTGATTAAGATAAGGAGATAATTTAAAGGATTAATACAAGTGGCGGGTGTGAGAAAGATAATGACAACTGGGAGAACTCTCTGACAATAACATCTGCAAGTGTCTAAAGGTTAGGCAAAAAGGGATTTTCTTTTTTAGAGAGGAGTAAACAAAGCTAGAAAGAACCAGGCGTGGAGAAGTGGGATTAAAGGGTGGGGGCAGCATGACTGGTTAGTAGATCAGAGAATGTTTTACTCTGAGGTGAGCCTACTCTGGGGAGAGGCTTTTAGGGAGGGTCTGTAAACTGGCTTAGGCGGAGGGCCGGCCAAAATTTAGGAGCCTGGGGGAAGGGGAAGAAACTTAACCAAAGTTGTGTTAACTAGCACTCTGTTCCAATTTTGATTCCATGGACATAAGCAGTTCTGCTAATCTATCAGGCAGAGAATGGGAACCTGGAAGTGGAGGTTGCAGTGAGCCGAGATCACGCCACTGCACTCCAGCCTGGGACAGAGCAAGACTGTCTCAAAAAACAAACAAACAAACAAACAAACAAAAGAGACAAGGTCTCACTCTCTTACCCAGGCTGGAGTGCACTGGTACAAACATGGCTCACTGCAGCCCCAACCACCTGGGCTCCATCAATCCTACCACCTCAGCCTCCCAGCAGCCGCAACCACAGGCAAGTGCCACTACACCCAACTAATTTTTAAATTTTTGTACAGATGTGGTCTCACTGTGTTGCCCAGGCTGGTCTCCAAGTCCTGGGCTCCAGCAATTCTCCTGCCTCAGCCTCCCAAAGTGCTTTGATTACAGGCATGAGCTACCATGCCCAGCTGTAATGCAATTTTCCCAGCTTGAATAGGGCCTGGACTGATAGTGAGGTGTTGTCTCTAGATTCAAACCTTAAACAAGACTGTCTTTATATAGCTATACACCTTGTCATAGGTGAACAAGAGGGGCATCTGTGAATCTTATCAAAATCCTAGGGGCGAGATTTTTTTTTTTTGAGACAGAGTCTCGCTGTGTTACCCAGGCTGGAGTGCAGTGGCATGATCTTGGCTCACTGCAACCTCCACCTCCTGGAATCAGGCAATCCTCATGACTCAGCCTCCTGGGTAGCTGGGACCACAGGCGTGTGCCACCACACCCAGCTAATTTTTGTATTTTTAGTAGAGGCAGAGTTTCACCATGTTGGCAAGGCTGGTCTCAAACTACTGAACTCAGGTGATCCACTGCCTTGGCCTCCTAAAGTGCTGGGATTACAGACTTTAGCCACTCTGCCCAGCCGGGTAGGGGAATTTCTTAACCTTAACCTTTTTCCAGGATTACCAGGCTCAGGTCAAATTCAACAGTCAGTGCCCCATTTTGTACAAGATGAATGGTGTCTTTTGTCATTGAACAACTCAGGATCATAAATCTCCTGGGTTGAGTGAAGCAGCGTCTAAGAAATAGTTTCCTGATGACTCTTGTTGGTGTTGTTCCTGTAAAATCTGTTGAATCGTAGTCCGTTGTTCTTCCTTCAAAACAGTTTAATACTAAAAAATTCTCATCTTCTAAGATTCAATTTTGTATTATTAATTTTTAAAACATCTCAAACTAGAGTTTTCTGTTCAATCCTTGAAGATTCAGGTCGGGCATGGTGGTGCACACCTGTAATTCCAGAACTTTGAGAGGCCAAGGTGGGAGGATTGGTTGAAGCCAGGAGTTCAAGATCAGCCTGGGCAACATAGTGAGACACCCATGTCTCAAAAAAGAAGAAGATTTAAATACGGAAGGAATAAAATTTTTTAAATTATACATGTTAAAAAAGAGCTATAGTCTTCAGGAAGTTGAGCATTGTCATCTGTTATTTGGGGATCTTGGTTCAGTGATTATGTAAAATCTAATCACAAAGACAGGCCTATATGAGACCTAAACAAATTGAATTTAAACCAGTGGGAAGCTAAATGATAAAATCTTGCAGCTTTGTTAAGAGTTAAAACAAAGGGAAAGAGAATTTCCTGGCATCATGCCACACCAAAACTTGATTTGGCATTTTAAAAATTAATTCCACATCTCTATTATCTCTCCCAACTATAAAGTGGGCTGTTTAAAAAGAATGTTACATTTGGTCAGGGCATTTTTCTTAAAAATGTTGGTGCTCAAAAAGTCTTAGGGCCTATTTATGTCATATGCGTTTTTTTGTTTTTTGTTTTCCCCCAATAACAGAATAGAGGGTGGCTATGTATGGAGGTTCCTGGTACTAAGAAGTTAAAAAAAAAAAAGGAAATAATTATCTCAGTTTTTGGTGTTTTTATAAAGCTGAAATTACATTTTATGATAGGGTTTTATTTTATTGGTCAGTCACATGAAAGATACCATGTTCTGTTTAGGATACCACATTTTCTTTTTTTTTTCTTAATTATTATTATTATTATTGTTTTTAATTTAAAAAAATATGGAACGCTTCACATATTTGTGTGTCATCCTTGCACAGGGGCCATGCTAATCTTCTCTGTATCGTTCCAATTTTAGTATATGTGCTGCCGAAGCGAACACAGGATACCACATTTTCAAAACAATACTGATAAAGAAAAATGAATTCAGAGCTGTGCCCACCAAAGTGAATATTGGTGACCATAACTGTATCCAAAAAAAAGTCTTGGATCATACAGGAGAGCTCCGGAGATATAAAAAAAAAAAGAAAAAAAAAAGTCTTGGCGTCAAATAGGATTAGAATACCCTGAGTCTTCTACATTCCTCCTAGAGCTTCACAATACCCTTAGCATGTCCAAAGCTCTGGGAAGTGCTAAAGTATACAAACTTTTCTCATTTTGTTTAGCACACTACTTTTCAAATATATTTTTTTCTTTTTGTTCTGTAATAACAAGTGATGATCCTCCTCAACCAGAATTTTGTTTTGTTTTAGTTTTTGAGATAGGGTCTTGCTCTGTCACTCAGGCTGGGGTGCAGGGGTGCAATCACAGCTCACTGTAGCCTCTACCTCCCAGCCACAAGCCATTCTCCCCGCTCAGCCTCCTAAATAGCTGGGACCACAGGCATGTATCACCACACTCAGCTAAGTTTTGTATTTTTCGTAGAAACAGGATTTTGACATGTTGCCAGGCTGGTCTCAAACTCCTCAGCTCAAGTGATTCTCCTGCCTCAGCCCCCTAGAGTGCTGGGTGTAGGCTTGCGCCACCATACCCCATCCAGATTTTTTAAATCATCAGTTTGAGAAACTAACCAAGAGAGTGACCAGGATGCTTAGGACATCTGGGAAATGAAGGAATTGAGACTGGGGGAAAAGAATGTGCCATTGAACTCAGATCTGTTTTCTTTTCTTTTCTTTTCTTTCTTTGTTTTTGTTTTGTTTTGTTTTGTTTTGTTTTTTTGAGATGGAGTTTCCACTCTTACTGTCCAGGCTGGAGTGCAGTAGCGCGATCTCAGCTCACTGCAACCTCCGATTTTGGTTCACACCAACCTGCTTCTCCCGAGAATCATTCAAGTGATTCTCCTGCCTCAGCCTCCCCAGTAGCTGGGATTACAAGCACGTGACACCACCCCTGGCTTTTTTTTTTTTTTTTTTTTTTTTTTTAATTTTTAGTAGAGACAGGGTATCACCATGTTGGTCAGGGTGGTCTTGAACTCCTGAATTCAGGTGATCCACCTGCCCCAACCTCCCAAAGTGCTGGGATTACAGGCTTGAGCCAACATGCTCGGCCTCAGATCTGTTTTCTAATCCCAGCTCAGCCACTTAGAAGTTTCATGACCTTTCTCATCTATAAAATGGATATGAAAATGCTGATCTTGTAATGTTTTTGTAAAGATTGGCAATGGAATGTATAAAACATGTAGCCCAGTGTCTAGCTCATAGTGTGACAATAAAATGTTATGCACATCTCTTTAT
Source organism: Ateles fusciceps (assembly GCA_036589455.1). Lineage (NCBI taxonomy): Eukaryota > Metazoa > Chordata > Mammalia > Primates > Atelidae > Ateles > Ateles fusciceps. Next base: position 419,400 of record JAZHEH010000439.1, read on the forward strand.
TATTGTTGTTGATTATTTCACCAGAATAAAAGAAACCTAGAAGAAAGAGAAATAAGAATATTAGGAGAGCTTTTCATGTAGAAGAGGGAGAAGACTATGATAAGCCCATCCAAATGGCAGAAGGAGAACTGATGGGGAGAATGGGGGAGAACATTAACTCCAAAATATGGCACTTTGGCATTTGAGAAAATAGCAGAACTAGGAAGGTCTCTGACTGGTCCTTCTCCTCTGCCTGAAGCTGGTCATAAAATATTCATTACAAAGGTAGCTTCTCTACACTCAGAGGGAAAGAAACATTCTTATTTTTGAAGACTCACAGATGTCAAGAAGAATCTGAACAAACAGCTTTTGCTAAATTTCTCTTAGTTTATGACTATTAGGTCATACTCTCTTTGTCCAATCATATCTCTGCATGACTGTCCACTCTTCATCAAACCTAAGTATAAAAATACACAAATTTTTCCTTTTGTTTGGGTCTTCATTTCTGAAGTCTCCCACGTTACATAAAATTTTTATTAAATGAATTAGTGTGTTTTTCTATTGTTTGTTTTTTTTTTTTAATTTTTTTTTTTTTTTTTTTTTAAAGATGGGGTTTCACCCTGTGGCCAGGTTGGTCTTAACTCCTACCTCAGCCTCCCAAGTGCTAGGATACAGGCGAGCCACTCGCCCGGCTGTTTTTCTATTGTTAATCTGTCTCTTGTTATATGTACCTCAGTCATTAACTTGGAAATGGGTGAGGGAAAATATTACTTTTTCTCTTCTCCAAAACCCATAGGCAGAAGCTGTAAAAATGTATCTCAACTCGTAGAAGAAAATACTTTATAATGACTGAGCAGGCAAAAAGTTGAAATGATGCCTAAGAAAACACTGAGCTCCTTAGCACTGTCCTCCTTTAAATGACTGGAAAGTTATATGGTAAGAATGTTGTAAATTAGATTCTTTTATTAGTGGAAGATCTCTTTCAAATCCCAGATTTTATTATTCTCATTTCAAAGAGGTACCTCTCTCCACCCATACCACATTTCAGAGGTTTAAAGCCTATAAAAGTAAAGAAATACTGGATACTAAAATTTTACTCATAAAGCCCCTGACAACCTCCCAAGTTGGCGAAGAGGAAAAACATATACTAACCATGTTTAGTGACTAGGAAGATTTGGTAAGTCAATAAAACCATTTGTTTCTTGTGTTCAAAAACATTTAGAAGTGTACCTTGAGCTATTTACCACCTTCTTGTCTCCTGGTTCATTCTTTCCTTCTACTCACCTTAGGTCTATGTGCTCAAGGACCAGTTATTCCAGATGTCCCACTTCTACTTCTGAATCCTTAGTATGTCTAGGACACATTCATCTTCCTGTAAGTTTGCCATCTACTTATATAGATACAGCTTTTAGTAGCCCATTTCCTCTAATACTATTAATTAAAATTGACAAGGAGAGAGTCACATGTCAAAACAGAATAAAAATATTAATACTTTGCTGAAAAATATACAGCCTGAAAGAGGATATAACATTAATATTTGTGATCACGAGATTTAAAAAAGCAAACAAGCACTCATCAAATTTTCCATTATGAAATGAGCTGTGTCTTACTGAGTTTGGGTCGTTGATTCTGGAACTAAAAAATGCTCAGGATAACTTTACGCTCATCTCACATCTTTGTTTCTAGTCCTTTCATTAAACTATTCCTAAATTATCACAGTTTGAATACGTAGTCTTTTTCATGTCAGAACTCTAATATAACAACCATCTCTAATGCTGACTTTGGGCCATGGTTCTAAACAGTTTGAATCTTTTACCAGTGGAACATTGCATGGAGCCTGACATAAGACAGAGCATATAACAGAATGCATAACGGTAAGGCCTAATGCCTGTCCAGCACAAAGCTTGGCATAATCTTGCAGGAGTATGAATAAATCTGTCCCCTTTGGTTTATGAGTGAACACATACAGAGTAATAAATTGTGCTGTTCAAACAGCAGCACAAGGCTAACGTGTAACCAAGGGAGAAGTGTGTTGTGTGGATACTTTTGTGGACAAGGATACATTAAAGGAGTGACTGGGGCCAGGCACAGTGGCTCACATCTGTAATCCCAGCACTTTCAGAGGCCAATGCAGGCAGATCGCTTGAGTCCAACAGTTTGAGACCAGTCTCGGCAACATGGTAAAACCCTGTCTCTACTAAAAATACAAAGATTAGCTGGACGTGGTAGTGCGTCCCTGTAGTCACAGCTATTTGGGAAGCTGAGGTGAGAAGATCACTTGAGCCCAGCAGGCAGAGGCTGCAATGAAGCAAGATCGTGCCACTTCACTCCAGCCTGGGTGACAGAGAAAGACTCTGTCTCAAAAAAAAACAAAAAAAGGAGTGACTGGATTGGATCATAGTAATCTGACTTGCTTAGCGTTCATTCAGTCTTTTAACTGCTTCAAGTATATCATCGACAGTATTTGAAATAATGTTTTCTAATCCCAGCACTTTGGGAGGCCAAGGTGGGTAGATTGCTTGAGGTCAGGAGTTCCAGACCAGCCTGGCCAACATGGTGAAACCCTGTCTCTACTAAAAATACAAAAATTAGCTGGACGTGGTGGCATGTGCCTGTAGTCTCAGCTACTCAGGAGGCTGAGGCACAAGAATCGCTGATTCTCCCAGGAGGCCAAGGTTGTAGTATGCCAGAGATCCCACCCCCACACTCCACACTCCAGCCTGGGTGATAGAGTGAGACCTTGTCTCAAAAGAAAAGAAATAATATATTGAACCCAAAAGCATCAAGAATCTCTAGACTTACTGTTTCAGTCCCGAATAATACTTGTTGCTTTAAGTCTTATAAATTAGAATTAAAATACAAATACATTTGAAAGAAGTAATACTAATGAATTAAAATAACTCAGTAGGGCTGGGTGCAGTGGCTCACTCCTATAATCCCTGCACTTTGGGAGGCTAAGGCAGGTGGATCATTTGAGGTCAGGAATTCAAGATCAGCCTGGCCAGCATGGTAAAACCCTGTCTCTACTAAAAATACAAAAAATTAGCTGGATGTGGTAGTGCCCACCTATAATCCCAGACACTTGGGAGGCTGAGGCAGGAGAATCACTTGAACCCAGGAGGCTGCAGTGAGCTGAGACTGCACCACTGCACTTCAGCCTGGGCAACAGAGCGAGACTCTGTCTCAAAAAAAAAAAAAAAAAGGCCAGGCGTGGTGGCTCACACCTGTAATCCCAGCACTTTGGGAAACCAAGGTAGTCGGATCACAAGGTCAGGAGTTTCAGACCGTCCTGACCAACATGGTGAAACCCTGTCTCTACTAAAAATATAAAAATTAGCCAGATGTGGTGGTGCACGCCTGTAATCCCAGCTACTCAGGAGGCTGAGGAAGAAAAATCCCTTGAGCCCAGAAGTTCAAATCCAGCCTGGGTAACATAGCAAGACACCATCTCTAAAAATCAAATAGAGAGAGTGAGAGAGACCCAAGATAGAACCACAGTCTTTAATAACCCTGGAAGGAAGCCCTAGTCTTTAATAACCTTAAAAGAAACATACTTTTGCCATATTCTATTGGTCACACAGACCATCCCTCAAACAGTGTAGGAAGGAATTTGACAAGGCTGTGAATACCAGAAAGTGGGGATAACAGGGGGCCATCTGGGTGTCTGGCTACCGCATCACATTTTTAGTTATTCTGGCAAAAACAATTATCACCAGCTTATACCAAGAGCTGCTTCTTTCTGGAAAAGAGTGTAGAGAGAACAGATGAACCAGCCAGGAAACAGAAGTCCTGAAGCCAGGCACAGTGGATCTTGTCTGTAATCCCAGCACTTTGGGAGGCTGAGGCAGGAGGATCACTTGAACCGAGGAGTTTGAGACCAGTCTGGGCAACATAGTGAGATCCCATCTCTACAAAAAATCAAAAAGCTTTAGCCAGGCATGGTGGCATGAGCCTGTAGTCCCAGTTACTCATATGGCTAAGATGGGAGGATCACTTGAGCCCAGAAGTCGAGGCTGCAATGAGTGGTGATCACGCCACTACACTGCAGCCTGAATGACAAAGCAAGACCCAGTCTCTGAAAGGAAAAACAAAATAGAGTTCCTGAAATGAAAGAGAAGGGTTAAGAAAGGATATGCCAAGAGCACCACAGGAAACTCTTCCCACTTTTTTCTTTTGGCTAGATTTAGTTCCAAAACGGAATTGTTATATTTGGCAGGTAATAAAAATATAAAATGTGTTCCATAATACCTTTAAGGGTTTTCAGTATGGACAGTTGATTACAAATGGTTATTCATTAGGAAGGTAGGAAAAATCAGTGTATTTCCTATATTTTGGGGCTTTGTAAGACAAAGACTATGTGTCTGTACAAAAGGCCCTTTGTAGCAACATGATAAAACAGTGAAATGGATGGTCTAGATATTGTGGCATCCTTTTTGGAGTTATTGATCAAAGGGAGGATAATGGCTTTCAATGGGCCCAACCTGTTGGGAACTGTCTGCCTCTGGCCTCTTCATTCCTGTACTCCAGCCACACTGTCTCCTTTTATGGACTGAGGCCCAACACCATCTAAGGCCAGTGCTGCCCCAGGCTGGGGGTGGAGAACGAGCTCAGAGGGCAGTGTGCCCAGGGTCAAGCTCCATGCTTAGTGCTGGTGCCCAGCATCTTGTCTCCTGTTGGCCTGGGCCCCCAGATCATTGTCCGTCTGTTGTTCCAGGCTTCTGGTGCAAGGGTCTGGCTTCACTGGTGAAGACTTGCTGCCTGGACCTGCAGCACATCCAATCCTTGCTGACTTCTGCCCATGCTCTTCACTCTCAGACTGACCTTCCTGGGCCTGACCTCTGTTCTACCTCACTTAAGGGCCTGCTATGGATACATCCTTCTGTTCTAGTTGAAGTGTCCCTAGTTTCCCACAGTCTGCACTGGCCTCACATAGTCTATCTTAATGTAACATATCCATTGTTTCCCTCAGCCTCTCTTTTGGTGCAAAATGAAATACAGCCTCTATTATAAAATATATTCCCTTGGCAGGGTCCAGTGGCTTACCCCTGTAATCCCAGCACTTTGGGAGGCTGAGGCAGGCAGATTACTTCAGCCCAGGAGTTCCAGACCAGCCTGGGCAACATAGTAAAATCCTGTCTCTACAAAAATTTAAAAAAAAAGAAAAAATTAGCCAGGAAAGGCACTGCACACCTGTGATCCAACTACTGGAGATGCTGAGGTGGGAGGATCATTCGAGCCTGGGAGGCAGAGGTTGCAGTGAGCCAAGATCACATCAGTGCACTCTAGCCTGGGCAACAGAGCAAGACCCTGTATCAAATAAATAAAGAATACATTCCTTTTTATAAAAGATTTAAACCTTTTTTATTTGTCTAAGGACTGTTTGCATATTTTAAAATATTTTGTCCTATTTTATCCATTAAGTAATTTATTTAATCCATTATTCAAAACAATATCTTTCCACGTTGGCTGGTATATTTTCCCTGCTTGAAACTTAGCATACATCTTCATATATGTTGTTCTTCTCCACCCAGAGTGGAGTCTTGCCGGGCACAGTGGCTCACGCCTGTAATCCCAGCACTTTGGAAGGTTGAGGAGGGTGGATCACCAGGTCAGGAGATCTAGACCATCCTGGCTAACAGGGTGAAACCCTGTCTCTACTAAAAATACAAAAAATTAGCCAGGCATGTTGGCACACACCTGTAGTCCCAGCTATCGGGAGGCTGAAGCAGAAGAATCGCTTGAACCTGGGAGGTGGAGTTTGCAGTGAGCCAAGACTATGCCACTGCACTCCAGCCTGGGCGACAGAGCGAGACCCTGTCTCAAAATGCAAACAAAAACAAAAAAACAGAGTGGAGTCTATTTCTTCTCTCTTTTAATCTGAGCTGGCCTGGAACGTGCTCTCACCCACAGAATGTGACAAAAGTGGCACCCTTTCCATTGCAGGCCTGGACATTAAGAAACCTGGTGGCTTTCACTTTTTCTCTCAAGACCCCTTGAGCCACTGTGTAAAACAGTCCAACTACTCTGTTGGAGAATTGAAGGCAGATGAGGCAGACATGTGAGTCAAGCTCATCCAGGCAACACTACATGGAGCAGGGACCAGCAGGCCCCACCCAGCCCTGCCTGAATGGCAGTATCAAAATAAGTAAGTGGTTTCTATTGTTTCAAGTTGATAAATTTTGGGGTGGTTTGCAATACAGCAATAAATATCATACACTAGGCTAGGTGTGGTAGCTCACGCCTGTAATCCCAGCTCTTTTGGAGTGTAAGGCAGGCAGATCTCTTGAGCTCAAGAGTTCAAAGCAGCCTGGGCAACGTGGCAAAACCCCGTCTGTACTAAAAATACAAAAAGTTAGCTGGGCATAGTGGCACGTGCCTGTAGTTCTAGCTATTTAGGAGGCTGAAGTGGGAGGATGGTTTAAGCTGGGGAGGCAGAGGTTGCAGTGAGTAGAGATCCCACCACTGCTCTCCAGCAGGGATCAGAGCAAGAATCTGTTTTAAAAAACAAAGGGTCAGGCACAGTGGCTCACATCTGTAATCCCAGCACTTTGGGAGGCTGAGACAGGTGGATCACCAGAAATTTGAGAGTTCGAGACCAACCTGGAGAAACTTTGTCTCTACTAAAAATACAAAATTAGCAGGGCATGGTGGCACATGCCTGTAATCTCAGCTACTCAGGAGGCTGAGGCAGGAGAAATTACTTGAACCTGGGAGACGGAGCTTGCGGTGAGCCGCTATTGTGCCACTGCACTCCAGCCTGGGCAACAAGCATGAAACTGCGTCTCAAAAAAAAAAAAAAAAAAAAGAAGCCAGGCACGGTGGCTCACGCCTGTAATCCCAGCGCTTTGGGAGGTCAAGGCGGGCAGATCACTTGAGGTCAGGAGTTTGAGACTAGTCTGGCCAAAAACCCCATCTCTACTAAAAATATAAAAATTAGCTGGGCGTGGTGGTGGGTGCCTGTAATCCCAGCTACTCGGGAGGCTGAGGCCAGAGACAGAGGTTACAGTGAGCCAAGATTGCATCGCTGCACTCCAGCCTGAGTGACAGAGCGAGACTCCATCAAGAAAGGAAGGAAGGAAGGAAGGAGGGAGAAAGATCATATACTAGCAAACATAACTCTGAAACAACCAAATATGAAATTTGTAAATTAACACCAAAAGTACATCAGAGGCAGAAGGGCCAACTTCTAGAATTTGGCCACTCTCAGGACTGAATACCGTTAAATTAGATCCAAGGGAAGTTATGGGTTTCCAAAAAATCAGAAGACTCAGAGTCCAATTTTCAGGGAATTAAGAAGAAAGTGATTTGTGAAAAAGTAGAAACAAGCAGGTGTAGATTAATCTTTCTAGAAATCAGAGTAACTCAGTGGTTTTTCAATCCTACCTACATACTAGAATCACTCAGGACACTTTTTTTTTTTTGAAACAGAGTCTCACTCTGTCACCAGGCACCAGGCTGGAGTGCAGTGGCGCAATCTCTGCTGACTGCAATCTCCGCCTCCTGGGTTCAAGCAATTCTCCTGCCTCAGCCTCCTGGGTAGCTGGGACTACAGGTGCGCGCCACCATGCCCAGCTAATTTTTGTATATGTTTTATTTTTTAAATTCTTTTTTTTTTAAAAAAGACAGGGTTTCACCATGTTGGCCAGGCTGGTCTTGAACTCCTGAGCTCAGGTGATCTGTCCACCTCGGCCTCCCAAAGTGCTGAGATTACAGGTGTGAGCCACCGTGCCCGGCCGCTAATTTTTGTATTTTTTAGTAGAGACAGGGTTTCACCATGTTGGCCAGGATGGTCTCAATCTCTTGACCTTGGGATCTACCCGCCTTGGCCTCCCAAAGTGCTGGGATAACAGGCGTGAGCCACTGCACCTCAGGGCACTTTTTAAAGTGTAGATTCCTGGGCCCCACTCTTTAAGATCCTGATTTAAATCATCTGGGGTACAGTCCAGCACAGTGTTCTGAACTGCTGCTCTGGTTTAGAGTGGACTATGAAGGAAAAAAAAATGAACCTGCAGCTGAAAGATCAATGGTAGCAAGTAAAGGTTTAAGGAGATTGGATTATTTTGGAAGTTTCAGGAAAAAGAGCTGGTAAAAATGTTAGGGTTACAGATTTAAAGAGAAAGAGGATAATTTAAGGCAAGAGCGAAGAATACCAAACACATAGGCTGTATTGGGTGGGTTTCTTCTTTTTTTTTGAGACAGAGTCTTGCTCTGTCACCCAGGCTGGACAGGCTGGAATGCAGTGACATGATCTCAGCTCACTGCAACCTCTGCCTTCTGGGTTCAAACAATTCTCCTGCCTCAGCCTCCCGAGTAGCTGGAACTACAGGCATTCACCACAATGCCCGCTAATTTTTGTATTTTTAGTAGAGACGGGGTTTCACTATGTTGGGCAGGCTGGTCTCAAACACCTGACCTCAAGTGGTCCACCTGCCTTGACCTCCCAAAGTTCTGGGCTTACAGGCGTGAGCCACTGTGCCTGGCCTATTGGGTGGATTTCTAAAGAACTTCCAAGGCCGGGTGCAGTGGCTCACGCCTATAATCCCAGCACTTTGGGAGGCCCAGGCGGGTGGATCACGAGGTCAAGAGATTGAGACCATCCTAGTCAACATGATGAAACCCCGTCTCTACTAAAAATACAAAAATTAGCTGGGCATGGTGGTGCGCGCCTGTAGTCCCAGCTACTCGGGAAGCTGAGGCAGGAGAATTGCTTGAACCCAGGAGGCGCAGGTTGCCGTGAGCCGAGATCGCACCACTGAACTCCAGCCTGGGTAACAAGAGTAAAACTCCGTCTCAAAAAAAAAAAAAGAACTTCCAAATGCCTGGACGAAACAAAAAAATGTTGCCTGTAGTTTCAAGAGTGAAAGTATTCTGACCGGGCACGGTGGCTCATGCCTTTAACTCCAGTACTTTGGGAGGCCAAGACGGATGGATCACTTGAGGCCAGGAATTGGAGACCAGCTTGACGGACAAAAATACAAAAAATCAGCTGGGTGTGGTGGCACACACCTGTAATCCCAGTTACTATGGAGACTGAGGCAGAAGAATCGCTTGAAACCAGGAAACAGAGGTTGCAGTGAGCCAGGATTGCATCACTGCACTCCAACCTTGGTGACAGCGCCAGACTCCATCTCAAAAAAAACAAAACAAAAACCACAGAAAAGAATGAAATTATCCATCCAGAAACACTGTAAGCCAAATGGCAACATGTCACCTTTTGGCAGGGTGAAGGTTTCTGGGGCACTTTCACTTACTTGATTTTTTTTTTTCACAATGAGTATTACTTTTAAAAATCAGACAAAAAAGGCCAGGTGTGGTGGCTCACGCCTATAATCCCAGCACTTTGGCAGAGGCGGGTGGATCACCTGAGGTCAGAGGTTCACCTAGCTAACATGGTGAAACCCCATCTCTACTAAAAATACAAAAATTAGGGCCGGGGGTGGTGGCTCACACCTGTAATCCCAACACTTTGGGAGGCCGAGGTGAGTGGATCACGAGGTTAGGAGTTCAAGACCAGTCTGGCCAACATAGTGAAACCAGTCTCAACGAAAAATACAAAAAATTAGCTGGGTGTGGTGGTGTGTGCCTGTAATCCCAGCTACTTGGGAGGTGGAGGCAGGAGAATGGCATGAACCTGGAAGGCGGAGGTTTCAGGGAGCCGAGATCACGCCATTGCACTCCAGCCCGGGCAACAGGGAGACTCCATCTCCAAACAAACAAACAAATAAACAAACAAAAAACTACAAAAATTAGCCGGGCATGGTGGCACGTGCCTTTAATCCCAGCTACTCGGGAGGCTGAGGCAAGAGGATTGCTTGAACCCAGGAGGCGAAGATTGCAATGAGCCGAGATTGCTCCACTGCACTCTAGCCTAAGAAAATTTTGAATTAAGAAACTTTTAATAACCTTTATATGTCTGTTACATTTTTTGAAATATATGAAAACAAGCAAACTCAATATTGTTGGGTAAAAGGTAAATTGATGTAATATTGGAATACAGATTTAGAGTCCTAAAATTATTCATACCCTTTAGCCCACTAATTCCACTTATAGGATTAAGCTCAAGGAAATGACCAGAAAGAAAAGAAGTAGTGTGTACAAAGATGGTCATAGAAATGCTATTTATAAAACTGGAAAATTGGAAAGATCTCAAATGTCTAACAATAGAGGTAAGGCTGAGCAAACTGGTACATTGTCAAGATAGAAAACTATGAAACACTGACTAATACATGAACTAGATGGACACACGGAAGTGATGGGTGAAGTTTAAGAAAAAGACAACAAAATCTTTATGTAGGTGGTGGTCCTCAGAAAGCGATACCCTAAAGACTGTGGTTTGACATGCTGAGAAGGCTTAGAAGCAGCCCCAGAGTCCCTCAAACCTTGTCTTGTCCTCTGCACTCCAAGTCAGGGAGGGACTCTCTTTGAAATTTCCTTATCTGATCAAGAGAGCTTCTTTCCAAAAGAAACATAATTTGGGGGTCGGCACAGTGGTTCACGCCTATCATCTCAGCACTTGGGGAAGCTGAGATGGGTGGATCACTTGAGGTCAGGAGTTCGAGACCAGCCTGGACAACATGCTGAAATCTTGTTTCTACTAAAAAACCAAAAATCAGTGGGGCATGGTAGCAAGCTACTCAGTAGGCTGAGGTAGGAGAATCGCTTGAACCCAGGAGGCAGAGGTTGCAGTGAGCTGAGATCATGCCACTGCACTCTAGCCTGGGTGAGAGTGAGACTCCATCTCAAAAAAAAAAAAAGGAAAAAAAGAAACACAATTGCCTTCCTCGCCTCGCTGAAATCTCATTATCTATCTCAGAAAAGACAGAAATTCAACCACATCTGGAGGGACTTTTTCACAAAGAGGATCATTTAGAAGTTAATTACTGTGTATTTATTCTCTCTAATAATCCTTTGGTCAGGCACCATAGCTCATGTCTGTAATCCCAGCACATTGGGAGACCAAGGCAGGTGGATCACCTGATTGCAGGAGTTCGAGACTAGCCTGGGCAACACAGTGAAACACCCATCTCAAAAAATTAAATTAAATTAAAATAGAAACAAACAAACAAAAAAACATCAGTGGCATGACCTGGCATGGTGGCTCACACCTATAATCCCAGCACTTTGGGAGGTCAAGGGGACGGATCACCAGAGATCAGGAGTTTGAGACCAGCCTGGCCAACATGGTGAAACCTTGTCTCTACTAAAAATACAAAAAAATTAGCTTGGCGTGATGGTATGTGCCTATAATCCCAGCTACTTGGGAGACTGAGGCATGATAATCACTTGAATTGGGGAGGTAGAGGTTGCAGTGAGCCAAGATGGTACCACTGCACTCCAGCCTGGGCAACACAGCAAGCAAGACTCTGTCTCAAAAGTGAACAAACAAACAAAAGAAATCATTTGCTGCCTCTCAAATGAATTGTCTACAGTCTTTATCTCCCCCTCTCCCCTTTGAAAAAGAGTATGTAGGCCTGCCTGGTGGCTCACACCTATAATCTGAGCACTTTGGGAGGCTGAGGTGGGAGCATCCCCTGAGCCCAGGAGTTCAAGACCAGCCTGGACAACATAGCAAGACTCTGTCTCTATTTTGATGTTTTTTAAAAAAGAGTATGTAAGCTTCTGTGCTCGGGGTTGGGTTACTGGGTACTCATTCTGCAATTCCATGCTATGCACACTAAAATAAAATTGTGTATGTCTTTTCTCCTATTAATCTGACTTTTGTCAGCTGATTTTAGCAAACCTTCAAGGGCAAAGGGGAAGTTTTCCCTTGGCCCTTCACATAGATATATAAGCTAATGCAAAATGGATATATGAATTAACAAAGATCGGAGAACAATATATGGAGTACTGGCCAGGCCAGGTGGCTCACACCTGTAATCCCAGAACTTTGGGAGGTCAAGGCAGGAGGATCACATGAGCCCAGGAGTTTGAGACCTTGTCTTTACAAAAAATTAAAAAAAAAAAAAAAAAAACAACGTGGCATGGTAGCGCATGCCTGGGCCCAAGGAGCATCACTTAGGCCCAGGAGGTCAAGGCTGCAATGAGCTGTGATTGCACCGCTGCACTCCAGTGAAACCTTGTCTTAAAAAAAAAATGTGCATAAAAAAACAATAATAAAAAAGGCCAGGCTCGGTGGCTTACGCCTGTAATCCCAACACTTTGGGAGGCCAAGGTGGGTGGATCACTGAGGTCAGGAGTTAGAGACCAGCCTGACCAATATGGTGAAAACCCATCTTTATAAAAAAAAATAAAATAAATTTAAAAAAAGTGTGTGTGTGTATATATACAGATAGATAGATATACACGACACACACACACACACACACAAAGGGTTATAAATAGTTATAGATTAAATTTGGTTTTTTGTTAAGAGAGGGGATTTCACCATCTTGCCTAGGCTGGTTTTTGTTTTGTTTTGTTTTGAGATGGAGTCTTGCTCTGTTGCCCAGGCTGGAGTGCAGTGGTGCGATCACTGTAATCTCTGCCTCTCGAGTTCAAGTGATTCTCCTGCCTCAGCCTCTCGAGTAGCTGGGATTACAGGTACATGCCATCATGCCTAGCTAATTTTTGTATTTTTAGTAGAGATGGGGTTTTAGCATGTTGGCCAGGGTCGTCTTGAACTCCTGACCTCAAGTGACCCACCCACCTCAGCCCATCTAGGGCCCGGGTGTAATGGAATCAACTATTGGGCTTATTCTCTTAATTGCCTGTGCCTGAGTACGCCATTGTTCTCCCAAGACAGCAATGCAGTTTACACCCACAGAAATAAGTGGGTGCATTAGCATTCAGGGAATAGTTTGTAATTAATGATATCAAATAAGTCATTTTTAAAAAATGGGTGCAGCAATGGGTATACCAGAACAAAAGGAAATGACAGATTGATAGAGGACATCTTTTCTCTCTTTTTTTTTTCTTTGAGACCAAGTCTCGCTCTGTCACCCAGGCTAGAGTGTGATGGGGCAATCTCCGCTCACTGCAACCTCTGCCTCCTGGGTTCAAGCGATTCACCTGCCTCAGCCCCAGTAGCTGGGATTACAGCAGTGTGCCACCACGTCTGGCTAATTTTTCTATTTTTAGTAGAGATGAGGTTTCACCACGTTGGTCAGACTGTTCTTGAATTCCTCACCTCGTGATCCACCCACCTCAGCCTCCCAAAGTGCTGGGATTACAAGCGTGAGCCACCACACCCGGCCTTCCCTTTTTATGCCAAAATGATGGGATACACTTATGTGGTTACTTGCATTACCACCAAAGAAAAATTCCATGCAGAATGGAAGGGTTAATTTGTTTAAAAATAAGAATAATCTCAAACATACCAAGAAGAATAAAAGATAATATAATAAACATCCATATACTCAATACCCAGCTTAAACCAATGTAAATATTTGGAAATCTCTTTCGCATCCCTCCACAATCCTATTCATTTCCTTTGCTTCTCAGAGGAAAAACGATTTGGATCTTGGTATGTGTTGTGCCCTTTAATTTGGAAATATTTTTACAGGGAAGAAGTTTATTCATATAGCCCTTAACTCTTTTGCAATCATTAAAAAAAATTTTTTTTAAAGACAAAAAAACAAACCAACAACAACAACAAAAGAGGGCTGGGCACGTGGCTCGTGCCTTTAACCCCAGCACTTTGGGAGGCTGAGGTGGGAGAATCCCTTGAGCCTAAGAGTTTGAGACCAGCCTAAGCAACATGATGAGACCCCTGTCTATATAAAAATAAAAATAAAATTTTTTATTTTCTTTTTTTTTAGAGATGGGGTGTCACCATGTTGGCCAGGCTGGTCTCGAACTCCTGACCTCAGGTGATCCACCCATCGCAGCCTCCCAAAGTGCTGGGATTACAGGCGTGAGCCACCGCACCCAGCCTTTTTTTTTCCTTTACCTCGTCTCTGAGTACCAAAAATAAAAATAAAATTAGCACCTGGCCAACATGGTGAAACCTCGTCTCTACTAAAAATACAAAAATTAGTCAGGCATGGTGGTGGGCACCTGTTGTCTCAGCTACTCAGGAGGCTGAGGCACAAGAATCGCTTGAGTCCGGGAGGCAGAGGTTGCAGTGAGCCAAGATCATGCCATTGCACTCCAGCCTGGGCGACAGAGGGAGACACTGTCTCAAAAAAAAAAAAAAAAAAAAAGCCAAGCATGGTGGCATGTACCTGTAGTCCCAACTGCTCCAGGAGGCTGAGGTGGGAGGACCGCTTGAGCCCAGGTGGTTGAGGTTACAGTGAGCTATGATCATGCCCACTACACTCCAGCCTGGGTGACAGTTAGAGGCCCTGTCTCAAAAATTAAAAAAAGAAAGAAAAATATTTTTACCTTGTAAGTCTCCATGTAAGTATAAATCCATAAATAATATAGAATGCCATTTTATTTTAAAACTGAAAGAGATAGCATCATAATGCATATACCATACTGCAACTTTTTTTTCTTTTTTTTTTTTTATAAAAATTTTATAAAAAAGCCTACAGTACCCGGTATTCCCAGGCGGTCTCCCATCCAAGTACTAACCAGGCCCGACCCTGCTTAGCTTCCGAGATCAGACAAGATCGGGCGCGTTCAGGGTGGTATGGCCGTAGACGCAACTTTTTTTTTCACATAACATTGCTCTTGAAAACATCCAGGTTAACAAATGTAGCTGTAATTAATTTTGTTTCAATGGCCACATGGTTGTTTTTTTTTTTATAATAGGGACTGGTTTCACCATGTTGCCCAGGCTAGTCTCAAACACCCGGGCTCAAATGATTTGCCTGCCTTGGCCTCCCAAAGTGCTGGGATTACAGTTGCGAGCCACCACACCCTTGCCTTGGTTTTGTTGTTGTTGTTGTTGTTATTGTTTGTTTGTTTGTTTTTTGAGACAGAGTCTCACTCTGTCGCCCAGGCTGGAGTATAGTGGCATGATCTCGGCTTGCTGCAACCTCCTCCTCCGGGTTCAAGCAATTCTCTCTGCCTCAGCCTTCCAAGTAGCTGGGCTTACAGGCGCCCACCATCACACCCGCCTAATATTTGTATATTTAGTAGAGACAGGGTTTCGCCAGGTTGGCCAGACTGGTCTCAAACTCCTGACCTCAGGTGATCCGCCCGAGTTGGCCTCCCAAAGTGCTGGGATTACAGGCGTGAGCCACCACCCCGGCCTGTTTTTTAATTATTAACTTTTTTATGAAGTATTTAAAAAATACAAAAGATAAAATATTATAATGAATACTCAGGTACTCAACACCCAACTTCATCATCTATTACAATTGTGCTGTGTAGTGCCATATTAATTCAGATTTTATTTTTTTTCTTTTCTCTTTCCCCAAATAGAGATTTTCTTTTTTTTTTAAAATAGTTTTCTGAGACGTTTATTATTCAACTAAACTTCATTAATAACTGGATAAGAAAGACAAGCAGGTCTCATTATCTCCACTTTGCGGAAAAAGACACTGAGGATAAGGAGGTTAAGTGCCTTGCTCAAGGTCACATAACTGGTGAGTGGTCACTAGGACCAGGGTTCAGGTATTGTCATATTCAGTCTTGGCTGTCTCCATAATATTTTAGTATATCTTTTACAGGTAGAGATTCTTAAAAATGATCAAATGTTTCTGTGTGATTCATTCACTCTTTGATTCACTGGGCACGGCCATTGAAAGGAATTATTTGATTTTGACTAGGCTTGGGCAGTATTGTCAATATGCAAAGTTGGCTGTTGGTATTCTCCCTTCTTTCACATTTTTTTAAACCTCTCTGCATCCTCTCACCAAACCCAAACTTTTGATGTGCTCATAATATAATGCGAATATTTAGGGCCTGCTATTCCTAGGGCAAAAATCTTACCTCTTAATCATGTTGCCCACTCAAATGCCACTTGTTTCATTCTTTCTGGAAGTGCCTACCAGTTTGCAGGAGAAGGTGGTTAGCAGTTAATTTGTATTCATTTTGGCTAATATTTAAATCAGCTACTTTGTTGCATCCCTTCAAAATAATGCTTAGGCTTTTTTGATGCTATAATTAGGACTTGATCATTTCATGTCTTCAGGTCTGGGTCAGAGGAAATATTTTTATCCCTCTTCTCCTGCTTAGGATGGTTTTCTTTCTCCCATAAGCTTCTTCTCATTCTACTCACTGAATTCCGGCCAAAGCTAGCCTATATTCAAACTCTGTTCAAGTACCTATACACACATTTGTTTCTAACTCTTTCACTATCCTGCAAGTTAGTTCTGACCAGCTGAGATTCATCTGAGTTCAAAGCCCAGGCTTTCCTCCTATTTCATGTTGCTCAGTGAAGTTTCCAAGTGGCAGCTGCTCCAGGATCTTCTCAGCCTAATTGTTTTAACTCAAAGGCAACAACCCAGCTGTCAGTTTCTCCTACCAATTTCTAGGGCCATATTCGGAGCTGCCAAATCCTCATGCGGCCTAATGTGTTACTCTCGAAGCTTTTTTCCTTCTTTTGGGCAATATCCTTTGATAATAGAGACAAAAAGTCTTCCAACCCCACAAATTACTGCCTCCAGTGTTCAATATGCTTCAATCCACTGCTGCTGAACTGATATAGTCCACTCTTAGCCAAGTTCCTTTGTGTTGTTGCTGCCGACTAATAATGTTGGCCACCTGGAGATTTTCTTTTTAAAGAAACAACACTTAGAGTTGTGGCCCCTGAATTCCTTACCCTGAGCCTAGTCCTCACCCTTCCTTTGTAGACACTATGAGGAATTCAGTGTTTAAAATTTCTATGAATATTTTTTCTATGAATATTTTAATACTTTTCTTACTTTTTAATCTATAAACAATATATAGTTGTGTTTCAAATATTTTTAAATTTTATAGAAATAATATATATGCCCCTTTTTTTTCTTGAGATGGGGTCTCCCTGTGTTTCCCAGGCTGGTCTCAAACTCTTGAGTTCAAGGGATCATCCCTCCTCAGCCTCTCGACAGTGTTGAGATTACATGCATGAGCCACCATGCCTGGCCTACATGCTTTTTTCTGTTTGTGTGTGTGTGTGTGTGTGTGTGTGTGTGTTTCACTTAACATCATGTTTCTGAGAATTAACCATGTTGAAAGATGGCAAATTTAGTTTTTCACGGATGTGTTATTGTTTCGTTCATTTTCATTTCTGATTTTTTTTTTATTGTAGGGACTATCCTACATACATTTATTGATTACTATATGATGAAAATTGAGGTTTCCAGATTTTTACTATTATAAATAATATTACTGTTGGTTGAGGTCTATCTTAATGGAACTTTTCCTATAGCTGCATGTCATTGTAAACTCCTCATAAAGTAACTGTGGTTTTGCTTTACTCAAAGGACTATTTGTTAGATTTGTGGGAAAGAACTATAAGACAGTTGCTAAAAATATGAAAGACCGAATAATTTCTCTTTTACTGTAGATACTGGCATATTCCACAGAACTGTACTATTATGCTTGAGTGTGATAGCTTAGAAATGAATATGATGTTTAGAGAGGGTGTCAAATTGAGAACCAGGCAGATCCACCTACTCTAAAAATGACCCTAAAGTAAATTGGTTATAGAAATTAGATTCCAGGCCGAGTACAGCAGCTCACACCTATAATCCCAGCACTTTGGGAGGCTGAAGTGGGCAGATCACGAGATCAAGAGATCGAGACCATCCTGGCTAACAGGGTGAAACCCTATCTCTACTAAAAATACAAAAAAAAAAAAAAAAAAAAATTAGCTGGGCGTGGTGACAAGTGCCTGTAGTCCCAGCTACTCGGGAGGCCAAGGCAGGAGAATCACTTGAACCCAGGAGGCAGAGGTTGCAGTAAGCAGAGATCATACCACTGTACTCCAGCCTAGGGGACAGAGCGAGACTCCATCCCAAAAAAAGAAAGAAAGAAAGGAAGAAATTAGATTCCAAAGATTCTTGATTTTTCCATAGGTGAATTTTGAAGACTTCATGAATATATCCATATAAAAAGGAGATGAAAGAAGCCAAAATAAAAGAATTATGGGCTCACAGGATGACTGGATTAAGCATTAGTTCTATTAAAAAGGGCTAATTTGAAAATAAATCTATTGAAGATAACTTTTGACTCTAGCTCTTTAGAGGAACTAAAGGGACCTTGATGGACAGTGGAAGGAATCACAACATCAAATTTCTTGAATAAAAATTTATTGACTTAATAATAATAATATTACTGTGAATCTATGGCAGACACGGAGAGGCACAGCCAAGATCCTCTTTCAAGGAAAGTGTCATTGCCTCAACGTGTCAACTGCTGAGAGTGCTGTCAGTATACAACATTGATTCAGCTTTCAGTCCCTTTAGAGGATCACTTCAGTTTCACCTAAGGCTGACCCTTCCAAGGACAACCCACATCCCATGACTGCGCAAATGCATAAACACCTGGCCCATTGTAGGAGCAGCTTAGCTCCATAGCTGCTTATAGAGTCAGGGCTATTGGGCCCCCATCACAGCATGGTGTCTTCGTCTTCCCTCTTCGCTCCCTCCCATTCTTTTCCACAAAAGGCACACTCTAGTAAACGACCTGTCCATTAAATTCTGTAAACATTAACAGATTAATAAAGAAAAATATGATTATCTCAATATATGCTACGAGCTACTCTGTGGGAGACAGAGGCCATATAGAGGAGTACGGAAGCCTCAGACACGTGAGTGAAGAAGCCATATTGGACTTCCAGCCTGGTCAAGCCCCAAGTGAGAACCACCCAAGCAAGCCCAGTCCCACCCAAGCAAGCCCAGAACCACCAAGCAAGCCCTACAGAGACAAGAGAGATGATAATAAATCATTGTTTTTGCATCATTTTAAATCTTTGGATGGCTTGTTACAAAGCAGTATATGAGAACCCTAGAATAGAAGAAAACAGCCTAGGCAACATGGCAAAACCCCATCTCTACAAAAAATACAAAGATTAGCCAGGCCTGGTGGTGCACACCTGTAGTCCCAGATACTAGGAAGGCTGAGGTGGGAGAATTGCTTGAGCCCAGGAGGTTGAGCCTGCAGTGGGCTGCACTCCACTCCAGCCTGGAAGACAGAGCGAGACACTGTCTCAATAACAATAAAAAAAGAATAGAAGAAAAACGTTCTGGCCAGGTGTGGTGGCTCTTGCCTGTAATCTCACACTTTGGGAGGATGAGGTGGGCAGATCACTTGAGGCCAAGAGTTCCAGGTGAGCCTGGGCAACATTGGGAAAACCTGTCTCTACAAAAAAACAAAACACATACACATACAAAGAAAAGAAGTAGAAAAC
Source organism: Ateles fusciceps (assembly GCA_036589455.1). Classification (NCBI taxonomy): domain Eukaryota; kingdom Metazoa; phylum Chordata; class Mammalia; order Primates; family Atelidae; genus Ateles; species Ateles fusciceps. Next base: position 438,601 of record JAZHEH010000439.1, read on the forward strand.
TTTAATATAAAATATATGTATATAGCTACCAAAAGCTATCTATGACAAATATCCTAAGAATGATACATTTGTAGAATTATTCTCATGAATGTCCAGAAGAAGACTAACAAACACCAGAAGTGGTCCTAATCAACATTGTGTTGGAGGCTTTGGCTATAAGACCTGGGGGCAGAATAATACCCCCATCATAAGATGTAGGTGTGCTTATCTCTGAAACCTGTTAATATGCGAAGTTAATTAGCAAAGGGAGAAAGGAGAATGAAGGTTTCAGATGGCATTAACATTGCTAATCATCTGATCTTAAAATACCTTATCTGTGGCTACTCTGGCACATTGCCTAGGCATAGTCCTTCTCCGAAAGAAGCAGTACCTCTGCTGTTATGCAGATCACTTGAGGTCAGAGTTTGAGACCAGCCTGGCCAACATGGCTAAACCCCATCTATACTAAAAATACAAAATTTATCCAGGTGTGGTGGTGTGTGCCTGTTATCCCAGCTACTTAGGAGGCTGAGGAAGGAAAATCCGTTGAACCTGGGAGGCAGAGTTTGCAGTGAGCCGACACTGCACCATTGCACTCCAGCCTGGGTGATGGAGTGAGACTATGTCTCAAAAAAATAATAAAAATAAAAAATAAAAATAGAGCATCCTGGACTATCCAGGTGGGACTCATGTAATTGCAGGGTCCTTAGAAATGGAATAGGGAGCCACGAATGATGGTGCGTGCCTGTAGTCCCAGCTACTCAGGAGGCTGAGGCTGAGGCTGGAGGTTCGCTTGAATCCAGGAGTTCTGAGCTGTCATGTGCTATGCCGATAGGGTGTCCGCACTAAGTCTGGCATCAATATGGTGACCTCCTGGGAGCAGGGGACCACCAGGTTGCCTAAGGAGGGGGTGAACCGGCCCAGGTCGGAAATGGAGCCTGTCAAAACTCCTGTGCTGATAGTGGGATAGTGGGATAGTGCCTGTGAATAGCCACTGCACTCCAGCCTGGGCAACACAGGGAGACCCCATCTCTCTAAAAAAAAAAAAAAAAAAGTAAAAAATATATTTAAAAAAAAGAAATGGAATAGGGAGGCAGAAGTCAAGAGTGAGAGAAAGAGATGTGGTAACAGACGTAGGATCTGTCCCTGAGAAAGAGTGTTGTACTGAGAAAATAACTTCACTCACTGTTGCTGGCTTAGAAAATGAAGGAAGGAGGCCACAAGCCTGGGCATGTGGGGGAGCATCTGGAAGCTAGGGAGAGCATGGAAATGGATTCTGCCCTAGAGTCTCCAGAAAGAATGCACCCCTTCAGACACCTTGGTTCTAGCCCAGTAAGGCTCATTTCAGACTTCTGAACTCTGGAACTTTAGTAAGTTTGAGTTTTAAGACTTTAAGTTTGTGGTAATTTGTTAAAGCAGCTATAGAACTCTAACAAAGTGAGAGCACAGTGTGGGAAGGGAAAAACATAAAATAATAAAATAAAATAAAAATAAAACTCTAGGCCGGGCGTGGTGGCTCACGCCTGTAATCCAAGCACTTTGGAGGCCAAGGCGGGCGGATCACCTGAGGCCGGGAGTTCAAGACCAGCCTGACCAACATGGTGAAACCCCGTCTTAAAAAAAAAATAAAAAATAAAAAAAAAAATAAAACTCTAACACAAAACCATATATGTATCTCCACCAAGGTGGTGACGAAAAAAGAAAAAAAAAAACCATATATGTGTGTATTGGTTGGGTGCCATGGCTCATGCCTGTAATCCCAGCACTTTGGGAGGGCAAGGCAGGTGGATCACTTGAGGTCAGGAGTTCAAAACCAGCCTGACCACCATGGCGAAACCCTGTCTTTACTACAAATACAAAAATTAGCTAAGCATGGTGATGGGTGCCTATAATCCCAGCTACTTGGGAGGCTGAGGCAGGAGAACCATTTTAACACGGGAGGCAGAGGTTGCAGTGAGCCAGGATGGCGCCACTGCACTTCAGCCTGGGCAACAGAGTGAGACTCCATTTCAAAAACAAAAACAAAAACAAAAACAAAGGCTGGGTATGGTGGCTCATGCCTGTAATCCCAGCACTTTGGGAGGCCAAGGCATGTGGATCACCTGAGGTTGAGAGTTGGAGACCAGCCTGACCAAGATGACCATCTCTACTGAAAATACAAAATTAGCTGGGTGTGGTGGTGCATGCCTGTAGTCCCAGCTACTCGGGAGGATGAGGCAGGAGAATCACTTGAACCCAGGAGGCGGAGGTTGCAGTAAGCCAAGATTGCACCATTGCATTCCAACCTGGGCAACAAGAGTGAAACTCTGTCTCAAAACAAAACAAAAAAAATACCCTATATATACAGTCATATTATATATATAATAAGGGATATAATGATTAAAAAGTAAAATGTGCACTTGGGGATGTGTATATTATTCTTTTTCTCAAAAATACTTTTTAGAAATGCAGTTACTATTCTAGGTTCTGTAACTGCCAGATGGGTTCTTCTTGCCCAATGCACAGATAAAATGAATTCACTGCAGTAGAGAAAGAGTTAAATTGACATAAGACCAACCACATGGGAGAACTGGGGTTCTCACTCAAATCAGTCTCCCCAAAGGTTTGGAGGTTGGAGTTTTTATGGACAATTTGGTGGCAGGGGGCTAGGGAATGGGTGTTGCTGATTGGTTGGGGATGGAAATCATAGGGGTTTGGAGAGTGGTCTTGTGCTGAGTCTGCCTCTGGATGGGGCCACAGAACTGGTTGAGTCATGAGTCACTAGGGCAGGCGGGGTCATGTCTGAAAAATATCTCACAAAACCCATCTTAGGTTCTACAATAGTGATGTTATCTATAGGAGCAATTGGGGAAGTGACAAATCTTGTGACCTCTGACCACATGACTCCTGAGCAGTAAGGAACTATAGAACCTACAGAAACTATCCCTATCTTGTAATCTCTGGAGAAATGACTCCTGAGCAGTAAGAGACTGTAGAGACTATACTTATCTTGTGACCTCTGTCTACATGAATCCTGAGCAGTTAGGGATTATAGAAACTATATTTACATTTGGACCTTCCCATAATCCTATTCTTGTGACCTTTCATTAGTCTTACAAAGGCGGTTGTCAGTCCCTAAGCAAGGAGGGGAGGGAGAGATTATTTATCATCCTGCTTTCAAATTAAACTACAAATTCCTCCCAAAGTTAGCTTGACCTATGCCCAGGAATAACCAAGGATAGCTTGGAGGTCAGAAGTAAGATGAGTCAACTATGTCAGATTTCTCTTACTGTCATAATTTTGCAAAGATGCTTTCATCATCTTTTAAAAAAAAAAAAAAAAAAAGGCAGGGCGCGGTGGCTCACACCTGTAATCCTAGCACTTTGGGAGGCCGAGGTGGGTGGATCACCTGAGGTCAGGAGTTCAAGACCAGCCTCGCCATCATGGTGAAACCCCATTTTTTTTTTTTTTTTAAAGGTGCTTTAGTTCTGTTTTTGTTTTTTTTTTAGACTCCCACTCTGTTGCCAGGCTGGAGTGCAGTGGCCCTATCTTGGCTCACTGCAACCTCTGCCTCCCAGGTTCAAGCAATTCCCCTGCCTTAGCCTCCAGAGTAGCTGGGACTACAGGTGTGTGCCACCACACCCCAATAATTTTTTTTTGTATTTTTAGTAGAGACAGGGATTCACCATGTTGGCCAGGATGGTCTCTATGTCTTGACTTTGTGATCCACCCGCCTCAGCCTTCCAAAGTGCAGGGATTACAGGTGTGAGCCACTGCACCCGGCCCAAAGGTGCTTTCAGTTCTAAACTTTATTAAGTTATATTCGGATTTTTCTTTCTTTCTTTTTTTTTTTTTAAGACAGGGTTTCACCATGTTGGCCAGGCCTCAGCCTCCCAAAGTGCTGAGATTACAGGCATGAGCCACCACGCCAAGTCATGTTCAGATTTTTGACATTAGGTAAGATGAACAAAGAAAGGAGTACTACCCAGGGAGGAAGCACTCAAACTCCATTTAGTATTTAGCTTAGAATTTGAAAAGTTGTTTCAAACAACATAATGAAGCCATACCCTGAAAATCTGCTTAGAAGATTCTGAAAGTCTATTTCTAAAAAAAACTATTTGTGATAATCCACTCAAACTGAAGCGAAGTACTAGAATGTGAACACCACATCCCTATTCATATTTGTATTCTCAATGTGTCGTGAATCAGTGAATGAATAGTACCAAATCTTTTTAAAGCACAGATGGTGTTTGTGGCAGCTATGAGAACATTCCTTTCAGATCTCCCAGCATGGTAGAGTGAGGGCCCTGACTGCTGCATTCCGAATCCACCACACTCCCCTAGGCTGCTCTCAGCCAATGACTGAGTATGGCAGGGAGGCAGGCAGGCCTGCTTCTGTAAGACTCAAAACTCCAACAGGTAACTTTGTTCTGAGGACTCCCCCACAGGTCTAGTGAAAACTTTCTTAGATTCTACCCTTATGATGCTTCTTACTGAAACTTCCTTTCCTCTCCCTCTCCTTCACATGTGTCTGACCTGGATCACCCTTGCTCTCCTCTTGTTCCAGCTTCCTTCTCATTTTCCTCCATAGGCATTCCCTGCCCACCTCACAAAATCTCTTGCACATCTGATCCCATTTTTGTATTTGCTGCTTGGAGGATTTTTTTTTCTTTGAGACCAGGTGTGGCTCTGTTGCCCAGGTTGCAGGGCAGTGGCACAATCTTGGCTCACTGCAATCTCCACCTCCCGGGCTTAAGCCATCCTTCAACTTCAGCCTCCTAAGTTGCTGGGACTACAGGTGCACGCCACCAACTTTCCTTGCCTCATTTCTTTCTTTTTCCTGTCTAGCCACTCAGGAGTTGAAAATAAGGATAATTGGCCATAATTGATCTAATGTAAAATACCAAAAAGGGTAGTCATAGCAGATCAGGACATGAACTGCTCAGATTCCCCCTTCAAGAAAGTATTTGCTACCCAACTGCAAGGAGTGAAGTGAGCTGACAGCCCCCAGCCACAGGCACCTTCAGGATTAGCTTCAGCTTTTGAGGTGAGGTCACACACTTCTTGAGGGGGCCCGCAGCCCATGATTGATTGTGACAAAGGTAGCCAAGATCACATGCTTCATGGGGTAGCTTGGGTCCTGGCCCAAGGGTGAGTCCAGTGGTCAATGTGTTCTTTTCCATCATCCAGGGGAAGATGAAACTTGCTACCAGGGTACTCCTAGAAGCCTAAAAACAAACAAGGGTCCTCAGAGACTTTATTAAAATGCTTCCCATGATATAGGGAAGAGAAAGGGAGTAAACGGCTCAGGAAGTGGGAATGCTGGAATGGACAAATTACACGGGGCCAAAGTAAGGTTTATGTTCTTCAAGAAAGCTCAAAGGACACACATTTACCAAGAGCATTAGTAATGTGTGAGTGGGAGGGGCCCAAGCATGGTGATGAAGTTCAGGTGGCTCTCTGCAGGCCAGGGTTAATGGCCAGAGAAGCAGTCACATAATTTGGCTCACTAATACCAATGGTGATGAAAAGACCTGAACAATAGAGGCCAGGTGGTAGCACTTCACCATCAAAAGCCAGATGGTCACAATGTCCACAGTTATGGTTAATAGAAAACAGTATCCCTAGGGGCAAAATAGCTGGGCAGCCAACAGGCACTGCTTAATGTACATGATCAAAATAGAGCAAGAGTAGACGAGCAGGAGGTTGAGGGCAGTTACCCAAAAATATCTCTTTGCCCAGTTTCTGTACCTAAATCAGTTTTCAGTTTTCAGATCTAGTGCCCATTGCTTTAAGAGATGGCCAGATCCCCGTACAAAGAATCCTGTAATACATACTGATTTCTCCAGTTCTTCCATGGAAGACATGAGTTACCGTTCACTGCAGTGAGGGATTTACTTCAACATTCCAAGGACTTCTGGAGACAGGGTCCAAGTTGACACAGATACTCAATGACTGGAAACTTCATCATCGTCTCTGTGTTAGAGTGGGGGCCTACAGGGGCCAGTAAATGAAGCCCTGACCCAAGAGTGAGTCCAGTGGTCTATGAAATCACCTGGTGGCCGGGCACGGTGGCTCACGCCTGTGATCCCAGCACTTTGGGAGGCCAAGGCGGGAGGATCACCTGAGGTTAGGAGTTCGAGACCAGCCTGGCCAACATGGTGAAACCCTGTCTCTACTAAAAATACAAAAAATTAGCTGGGGGTGGTGGCACATGCCTGTAATGCCAGCTACTCGGGAGGCTGAGGCAGGAGAATCGCTTTAACCTGGGAGGCAGAGGTTGCGTTGAGCTGACATCACGCCATTGCACTCCAGCCTGGGCAACAAGAGTGAAACTCCGTCTCAAAAAAAAAAAAAAAAAAAGAAAAAAGAAAAAAGAAACCACCTGGTGAATATTTCCCTGGTCCCCAAATATACCATTGGCATTGACACTATGGCAGAGTAACCCACAGTCTGTACCTGTTGGTGGGGGCTATCATAGTGGGGAAGGTCCAATAGAAGCCTCCCAAACTGCCTCCCCTCCCACCAAGGTAGTGAATCAAAACCAGTATAATCCTGGAGAAGGATGGCAGAAATTAGGGTCACTCTTAAAGATGCAGACATGCTTGTCCCTATCCTACCTCTGTTTAATTTGCTGGTCTGGTCCTTGCAAATATCAGATGGATCCTGGAGACAAATGTTCAACCAAGAAATAGCCCTGATCACAGCTGCTTCACCAGATGCGGTGTCTTTGCTAAAACAGATAATACAGTCTCTGGTACACAGTATGCAGCCATTGATTTGGCAAATGTGTTCTTTTCTATCTCAGTTAGGAAAGATCAGAAACAACATGCTCCAGGGCCATGTTAACTCTTTGGCCATCTGTCATAATATAGCCTTAAGACATTAGGACCATCTGGACATATTGCAGAATATCATGTTGATTCATTCATTACATTGAGGACATCATGCTGAACAGGCCAGGATAAGTAAGAGGATACTAACATGCTGGAAATGCTGGTAAGGCACATGCGCTCTAGAGCAAGATAAACCCTACAAAAATTAGGTACTTGCTACCTCGGTAAAGTTTCTGCACATCTTGTGGTCAGGACATTCCCTTAATAGTAAAGGACAGGCCTGTGTGTTATTGCCACTGCCATTGTTGTCATGGTGGTTGCACTGAGCTCTGTGTTTTCTAGAACTGGCTCTGTCCCTTCCCCTGCCACCACCCTGAAGTGGATGTTCAAGGAGGACTCACTAGAACACAGATAGGTGAAGTTCCTGAAGATCAGACTGAAATATCCTGATGAGGTTCCGGTGACTGCGGGAAAAAATGGTCTCAGGCTCCCAGAATTTTGTTATTGACAAACAGAAGAGCTTAGTTCCATCTGACAGCTATTCAGTTCCATCTGTGGCTCAGTTCATGTGAATCATCAGGAAAAGGATCCATCTTCCTTCTGAATTTTTTCTGTTTGTGGATAAAAGAGTCCCACAGTCCAGCCTGACTATGGGAGAGCTTTACAAGAAGGAAAAAGATACAGATGGAATCTTGTATGTGGCCTCTAGAGGAGAGAACACTTTTGGCTTTTGAGGCCCATTGCTGGGCTAGGTGTACCCTTACTGCTTATGTATCTTGCAAATGTCCTAGTGCCTTGGGAAGCCAAAGCAGGAGGATGGCTTAAATTCAGGGGTTTGGGACTAGCCTGGGCAACATAAGGAGACTCCCATCTCTACAAAAAAAATTAGCTGGCCGGGCACGGTGGATCACGCCTGTAATCCAAGCACTTTGGAGGCCAAGGCGGGCGGATCACCTGAGGTTGGGAGTTCAAGACCAGCCTGACCAACATGGTGAAACCCCATCTTTAAAAAAAAAAAAAAAAAAAAAAAGAGAAAAAAAAAAATTAGCTAAGTGTGGTGGTGCATACCTACGGTCCCAAGTTACTCAGGACATTGAGGTGGGAGGATTGCTCCAGCCCGGGAGATAGATGCTGCAGTGAGCCAAGATTGCACTACTGCACTTCAGCCTGGGTGACAGACCAAGATCCTATCTTAAAAAAAGAAAAAAAAATTAGAAAGAAAAGAAAAAAAGGAGCACCAGCTGTGGTCATGAGGTCAACTGTGGCTATGGAGGCTGTAGTTTGCCTGATAACCTTCCTCTTTTGTTTTCCCTCAGGAAGAGAGGCCTACCAGAGCCCTAGAGGAGCTGCTTCCCAAGTGTTTTGATGAAGCGGATCCATGTGGTACACAAGGTAAACTGTGGCAGGTGTGGAGATGCCTCAATTAGAAGCCCCGTCTAAGAAAGGAGCCACTCCTCAGCTGCAAGGAGTGTGGTAATTGGATAGTCCCCACCTGTTAGTGTCTTCAGTGTCATCTTTAGGTTTTTATCCTATGCTTTTCTCAGGGTGGTCCCCAGCCAATGACTGAGCAAGGCCTGGCTATATCCACACAATGAGGAACTTTTCTGTTTTTTTGTTTTGTTTTGTTTTTTGAGACAGAGTTTCGCTCTTGTTGCCCAAGCTGGAGTACAATGATACAATGGCAGCTCGCTGCAACCTCTGCCTCCCAGGTTCAAGCGATTCTCCTGCCTCAGCCTCCCGAGTAGCTGGGATTACAGGCATGAGCCACTACGCCTGGCTAATTTTGTATTTTTAGTAGAGACAGAGTTTCTCCATGTTGGTCAGGCTGGTCTTGAACTCCAGACCTCAGGTGATCTACTGCCTTGGCGTCCCAAAGTGCTGGCATTACAGGCGTAAGCCACCATGCCCAGACATAAGGAAGTTCCTTTTTTTTTTTTTTTTTTAAGATGGGGTTTCACCATGATGGCCAGGCTGGTCTTGAACTCCTGACCTCAGGTGATCCACCCACCTCGGCCTCCCAAAGTGCTAGGATTACAGGCGTGAGCCACCGCGCCCGGCAGGAAGTTCCTTAAGGGAAGTTTTTGCCTTGGAGCTCCCTGTTGGATTAGCCTGCCCAATTCTGCCTCTGACCCTATTCTTTCACAGGTGTTGCCCGCATACTTTTTTTTTCCGCCTCCCAGATTTAAGTGATTCTAGTGCCTTAGCCTCCCAAGTAGTTGGGATTACAGGCATGAACCACCATGTCTGGCTAATTTTGTATTTTTAGTAGAAACGGGGTTTCACCATGTTGGCCAGGCTGGTCTCAAACTCCTGACCTCAAGTGATCTGCCAGCCTCAGCCTCCCAAAGTGCTGTAATTACAGGTGTGAGCCACTGTGCCCGGCAGCCTATACATTTTTTGCATTCCTAACTTCTCAGTGTCTGCTTCTGGGACAATCTAACTGAGACACCAATGGATCTGCAATTGGGCCCCCCGAACTTGAAGTTGCTCCCTGCTCCCAACCCTGGGATGTGTGACCTAACTAATCTGAACTGCTGTTTTCTCCTATATAAATTAAAGATGCTTATTCCTTGCATACCTGTATTTCGTGATTGTGAGGATAAAATGAACATGTGTAAGAAAATGCTATGTAATTTGAAAACCACTATGAAAATTACTATAGTTTTTATGAAGAGTACTAAAGAGTTAAAGCATTTTCTGAGTTACCTAACAATGCACAACAGTTCTAAAAACTTCAAACAGATAATAGTTTTCAAGACTTTTGAAGGCTCATATGGTGTATGTGGGGTTTTTCTGTAGTTTTGTTTATTCCCAGGGAGTAACTTATACACTGAGAGATCTTGCTTGGCAATCAGATACAGACCTAAATAAAGAATTGTGGAGTACTATAGTAACCTATCATGGGAGTTTTGGTTTGTTTCTTTTCATTTCTAGGATAACAACTACTAAGATAGCATGAACAAGAAACACTGAAACATCTCATTGACAAAACACAGTGCCAGTGTATTGAGAGGAAATATTTAACACCTGTGTAACCATGAACCAGTTTTCTCTAGCACTATTGTGATAAAATTTTGTATGTGTGAATAAGTATTATAATTTCATTTTCTCTTAACACCATTTAATAAAATATAATTTTAATACACATGTACATAAAATATTTCTTATAACATTATTTTTATTTTTGAGACAGAGTCTCGCTATGTTGCCCAGGCTGGAGTGCAGTGGTGCAATCTCAGCTCACTGCCACCTCTGCCTCCCTGGTTCAAGTGATTCTCCTGTCTCAGCTTCCTGAGTAGCTGGGATTACAGGTGCCCACCACCATGCCCAGCTAATTTTTATTCTTAGCAGAGATAGGGTTTCACTATGTTGGCCAGGCTGGTCTCAAACTGCTGACCTTAAGCGATCCACCCACCTTGGCCTCCCAAAGTGCTGGGATTACAGATGTGAGCAACCTCACCTGGCCTATTTATTTTGAGACAGTCCCACTCTGTTGCCCAGGCTGGACTGCAATGGTGTGATCATGGCTCATTGTAGCCTTGACCTCCTGGGCTCAAGCAATCCTCCAACCTCAGCCTCCCAAGTACCTGAGACCACAGGTGCGTACCACCATGCCCAGCTATTTTATTTATTTATTTTGAGATGGAGTTTTGCTCTTGTTGCCCAGCTGGAATGCAAAGGCATAATCTCAGCTCAACGCAACCTCTGCCTTCCAAGTTCAAGTGATTCTCCTGCCTCAGCCACCTGAATAGCTGGGATTACAAGCATGCGCCACCACGCCCAGCTAATTTTGTATTTTTAGTTGAGACAAGGTTTCTCTATGTTGGTCAGGCTGGTCTCAAACTCCCGACCTGAGGTGATCTGCCCGCCTTGGCCTCCCAAAGTGCTGGGATTACAGGCGTGAACCACCGCACCCGGCCTATTTTATTTTTTTTGTAGATGCAGGGTCTCAGCTGGGCGTGGTGGCTCACGCCTGTAATCCAAGTACTTTGGAGGCCAAGGCGGGTGGATCACCTGAGGTCGGGAGTTCAAGACCTGCCTGACCAACATGGTGAAAGCCCGTCTTAAAAAAAAAAAAAAAAAAAGATACAGGGTCTCCCCATGCTGCCCAGGCTGGTCTCAAACTCTTGGGCTCAAACGATTCTCCTAACTTGGCTTCCCAAAGCATTTGGATTACAGGCATGAGTCACCGTGTCCAGCCATCCGGCCAACATATTATTATTTTTTTGAGACGAAGTCTTGCTCTGTTGCCCAGGCCAGAGTGCAGTGGCGAGATCTCAGCTCACCACCACTTCCACCTCCCGGGTTCAAGTGATTCTCCTGCCTCAGCCTCCTGAGTAGCTGGGATTACAGGTGTGCACCACCATGCCCAGCTAATTTTTGTATTTTTAGTACAGGCAGGGTTTCGCCATGTTGACCAGGCTGGTCTTGAGCTCCCGACCTCATGATCCGCTCATCTCAGATAACAGGTGTGAGCCACGGCGCCCGGCCCTTTTTTTTTTTTTTTTTTTTTTTTAAAGACGGGGTTTCACCATATTAGTCAGGCTGGTCTTGAACTCCTGACCTCAGGTGATCCGCCCACCTCAGCCTCCCAAAGTCCTAGGATTACAGGCGTGAGCCACTGTGCCTGGCTATTTTTTTAAAAAATAATAATTTTTTTCTTTTTTCATCCTCTACTCTGAAGGGAACTTGTAAACAAAGTTTTTTTTAACACTCATTCCCTGTATTCACAATTTTTTAAAAATTTTTTTAGAGACGGGGTTTCACCATGTTGGCCAGACTGGTCTCGAACTTCTGACCTCAGGTGATCTGCCCGCCTCGGCTTCCCAAAGTGCTGGAATTACAGGCGTGAGCCACTGCGCCCAGTCTGTATTCACAATTATATATAATGGGATCATGTCAGTAATGTTTTGTCAGAAAAACTAACTTTTAGCAGTTGCTTTTTAGTAGAAAAGAGAAATTTTTCTATAATGTGCTATTTGCTTAGCTGGTAATTCAAACCTTTTTTCTTTTTCTTTTTTTTTCAGGTGGAGTCTCACTGTTGGCCAGGCTAGAGTACAGTGGTGCCATCTCAGCTCATTGCAACCTCCACTTCCTGGGTTCAAGGGATTCTCCTGCCTCAGCCTCCCAAGTAGCTGGAATTACAGGTTTGTGCCACCAGGCCCGGCTAATTTTTGTATTTTTAGTAGAAGCGGGGTTTCACCATGTTGGCAAGGCTGGTCTTGAACTCCTGACCTCAAGTGATCTGCCTGCCTCAGCCTCCCAAAGTGCTGGGATACAGGCATCAGCCACCATGTCCAGCCACGTAATTTAGATTTGAAATGGGTTTTCTCTCCTTTTTGCCTTTCAAAACTGTCTCTGACTTGCATTTGAGAGTTGACACAAACTCACAGTTATAAACTTTGAAAATTTGTGGTTTCACATAAAGAACTGTACAAAATGTTAAAAACCAGCCAGGCTTGTTGGCTCATGCCTGTTATCCCAGCATTTTGGGAGGCCCAGATGGGCAGATCACCTGAGGACAGGCGTTCGAGACCAACATGGTGAAACCTCATCTCCACTAAAAATACAAAAATTAGCCTGGTGTGATGGCACACACCTGTAATCCCAGCTACTCAGGAGGCTGAGACAGGAGAGTAGCCTGAACCCTGGAGGCAGAGGTTACAGTGAGCCAAGATCATGCCACTGCAATCCAGTCTGGGCAACAGAGTGATACTCCGTCTCAAAAAAAAAAAAAAAAAGAGTTAAAAACCAAAGTCATTTTGCATTTTGCCCATCCTGCCCAAAGTGCCTTTTGTTGAGGGGGACATGTGGGGCGTCAAAGCAGATCTATATGTCTAAAGGTCTAAAATGTCTAGCTAGGTGACAGGGCTAAAATGTTTGGCTGTGCCTGTAATCCCAGCACTTTGGGAGGCAGAGCTGGGCAGATCATCTGAGGTCAGGAGTTTGAGACCAGCTTGGCCAACATGAAGAAACCCTGTCTCCACTAAAACTACAAAAATCAGTAGGGCTTGGTGGTGTGTGCCTGTAATCCCAGCTACTTGGGAGGCTAAGGCTGAAGAATCGCTTGAACCAGGGAGGCAGAGGCTGCACTGAGCTGAGATCGTGCCACTCGGCTCCAGCCTGGCTGACAGAGTGAGACTCTTGTCTCAAAAAAAAAATTTTTTTTGGGGGGGCTGTTTATTCAAATATCAGGACAACACTGAACCAAGTGTTGAAGCTTAGAGTTTAAGCTGGACAACACTGAACTAAGTTTGAAGCTTAGCTAGTTCAGTACTCTCTGTCATCTGAATAAACAACTGTTACTGAACTAACAATACAAGGTTAATCCAGACGGTTTTGCATATACTTTAGAAATGTGAATAAAAGTAAAAGAACAACTAATTCCCATTGTGCTTTACTATGGTGCACAGTATCTGTGACTTGGATACTAATCGGAAAAAGAATGCCAACAATATAAACTGGATTATAAAGTCTACTAGGCAATTTTAAGAATGTGTTTCATCATTATTTAGTAAGAATAGCAGAGACTGATACGACTTTTTTTGTATATGCATTCTGGGAACTCCGATAATTGAATACAACTTCAAAAGGACTAAAGCCCAGTGACCTCAAAATGAAGTTCACAGAACAGTACATAATGATGAAACCTGAAGCAATAAAACACCAATGGGGCCCGGCGCAGTGGGTCACGCCTGTAATCCCAACACTTTTGAGGCTGAGGCGGGCGGATCACTAGGATAAGAGCAACACCACCATGCCAACGTCGTGAAACCCCGTCTCTATTAAAAATACAAACGTTAGCTGGGCGTGGTGGCGCCCGCCTGTAGTCCCAGCTACTCGGGAGGCTGAGGCAAGAGAATCGCTTCAACCCGGGAGGCGGAGGTTGCAGTGAGCCGAGATCGCGCCGCTGCACTCCAGCCTGATGACAGAGCGAGACTCCGTCTCAAAAAAAAAAAAAAAAAAAGACTGAAATGTAAATTATTCACCCTCTTAGGACATGGCATTTTCATTTTGCTTTGGCGTGTTACTGAGCTGTCCTCAGACACCTTCCTTTTATATTCCTTTCATATCTTAAACTCCTGTCTTTCCAGGAAAGCTTCTGGAATTTTTGTTTTCTTTGTTTTGGTCTCAAGGGCATGAGGGGGAGAACCTAACAGGCTGCAGGCGAGCCCCCACAGAGTTCAGCACGCCGTTCCCCGCAGCGACACTACTTCTGAACGCGGGAGCGACTGCGCGTCCCGGCTCCCTCCAGCAGAATGGAGGCAAACGTACATTCGAGGGGCTCAAAACCTGGACTTCGAAACGTCTCAGTTCCTCCGTCTTAGTTCCCCCTTTTCCCGGGTTCGGAGGCCACCTGTGCGGCAGGGCACACCTGCCACTCTCATAGCCTTCGGAACCGGCAACCCGCCGACCGCTGGCTCCAGCCGGTGGGAGTAAAACGCTGAACGGAAGGAAGGAGAGTCGGGAGCGCGGTCGCTCGCTGGCTGGCTCAGGGGACGCCGAGGGGGGGCGCCGGCGCGCTCGGGCGGGGTGCGCGCGCCGCCGCCGCCGCGTCACCAGCGTGCGGCACGTGCCCGTGTTTACGTCCCTCGTGGAGCCGCCGACGTCAGCAGTCGAATGGCAACATTGTGGCGATGCTAAGGCGCAGAGTTTAGGAGACGCGTTCTTTAGTCAGGCCGATCCCCCGGTTTTCCGCGGCAGCAGCGGGGGCGGGGGAGCTTGACCTGGGCGAGCGACCGAGACGCACATAGCGCCGGCCCGACCCCACGAAACCCGCGCCTCACCTCCGGAGCCCCGCAGACGCAGCTCCACGGCCCCGCGCGGGGGGCGGCGGGCGGCCGCGAAGCGCTGCGGGCAGCGCGGGGCTTGTAAACAGATCCGGCCGCACGTGACCATGTGAACTACCTGCTCCCGGACGCGTATTGTCCTGCCCGCGAGCCGCGCCACAAAGGAGCTTGGCGGTCCGAGCACGGAGGGACTGGCAAGCGAGCCGGGAGAGCCGGCCGGCGCACTAAGATGGCTGAAGGCGCCCGGCGAGGGTGAGCGGGGGGCGCGGCGCAGCCAGCGGGGGACTCCTCGGGTGGACTGGGCCAGCGGCCCTCACGCGCGGCGAGAAGCCGGAGCCACCATGTCGTTCGCGCTGGAGGAGACACTCGAGTCAGACTGGGTGGCTGTGCGACCCCATGTGTTCGAGGAGCGCGAGAAGCACAAATTCGTCTTTATTGTGGCCTGGAACGAGATTGAGGGCAAGTTTGCCATAACCTGCCACAACCGGACGGCCCAGAGGCAGAGGAGCGGCTCCCGGGAGCAGGCGGGGCGCGAGGTGGCGCCGAGGCCGGCGCAGCTGCGTCCGACGGGAGCCGCGGGCCCGGCAGCCCGGCTGGCAGGGGCCGGCCCGAGGCTACTGACTCTGCACCTCTGGTTAGAAGCCCCGGGACCCGGCGGAGCCCGGCCTTGGCGGAGAGCGGCTCTCCTCGGAGCACTCGCAGCCTTCTGGGGGACCCGCGGCTGCGAAGTCCGGGCAGCAAAGGGGCGGAGAGTCGTCTTAGGAGCCCAGTGCGGGCCAAACCCAGCCCGGTTCTGAGAACGTCTGAAGCCAGCGATGCGACGGAGGCCGCTACTGCGGCAGCCCGGCCGGCGCCCAGAGAGGCCCCGGTGTCCTCTGTACGGATATTGAGCGCTTCCGGGACGGTCTCCGAGGAGATTGAGGTGCTGGAAATGGTGAAGGAGAACGAGGCGCCTCTGGCGCTCTCGGACGCGGAGCAGCAGCCCCCCGCCACCGAACTGGAGTCTCCGGCCGAAGAGTGCAGCTGGGCCGGACTCTTCTCTTTCCAGGATCTGCGCGCGGTGCACCAGCAGCTGTGCTCGGTGAACTCGCAGTTGGAGCCGTGCCTGCCGGTGTTCCCCGAGGAACCTTCGGGCATGTGGACGGTGCTGTTCGGGGGCGCCCCCTGAGATGACCGAGCAGGAAATCGACACTCTGTGTTACCAGCTCCAGGTCTATCTGGGCCATGGCCTGGACACCTGCGGCTGGAAGATCCTCTCCCAGGTGCTCTTCACCGAGACCGACGATCCCGAGGAGTATTACGAAAGCCTCAGCGAGCTGCGGCAGAAGGGCTACGAAGAAGTGCTTCAGCGGGCCAGGAAGCGCATCCAGGAGGTGAGTGAGTGAGCTCCTAGTCTGGGCTCTGCTGGTCGCTTTTGGTTTACTGGCTAAAGCAAAGGCCGGAGCCCCGGTCTCGGGTGTGCGCAGGTGGGACGGTTGCTTTTCTGGACAAGAGGAAACTAAGAGGGGTTCCTGATCTATCTTCCCATTGATTCCTCTCGGTGTCTTTAATTGGCTGTCTGAAGGACCTTCGTCTTTATTTCCTCCCCCGTTTATCAGATGTTAAGTGCGCTCTGTGTACTACTCAGTACTGGTAATGCACAATTAAAGCCACTCAGAAAAGGGTGTTCTGTAAGCATAGGCTACATGAGCTTTTTTCTGCTTCTAAAGCTCTTTCCAGCAGTTACTGCCCAGGTATCAACTCTTCTTTGTCCGTGTCATGTTTATTTATTGAAAATAGATTGTCTTACGGAGCAAAGTTGATCTTCTGTTTTGATTCTTTTTGGTGCAGTGTGGCAACCTACGCAAATTTTAAGTTCGTTTTTATTTGTTTTTATTTTTTAAATGTATTTTTTACCTGGGTGTAGGTGAGCTAGGGCCGTAAAGGGCGTTAGCCTAAGTTTGTTTTTAAACAGTGACCTGTCCAAGTGAAAAAGCACCAAGTTGCCAAAGCAAATTTATTTTTAAAAGGTTTAAAAAATTTTTTTTTCTTAAGGACTATCTTGGGTCTTTACAGATGGCTCAGGTTTCACTCCTGTTTAGGAAGAAATAAAGGTTCTGCGCAGGAATGTTCATTGTGTTTTTGTACTTACTGTAAAAGAAATACGAAAGCGTTTTCAAACTACTTACTCTAAAATAACAAAAAATAATGGAAAAAAGGGTCTGAATTGGGTATACATACGGAGTTCTAGAATGTGTAAGAAATGTGTAATGCTTGCTCACCAGCTTCTTCTGAAGGAACTTTACTAAGTCTTTTAAAATATACTTAGTTTCCCCTAATGGACACTACACGTAGTTCGTCAAAGCAAATTATTATTTTTACTATTAATGCAATTGAGATTGGTGGAGAAATGTGGTCGTCCCCCCCGCCTTTTTTATTTTTTGGAGACAAAGGCTTGCTCTGTCGCCCATGCTGGAGTGCAGTGGCGCGATCTCGGCTCACTGCAGCCTCGGCTTCCCGGGTTCAAGCGATTCTCCTGCCTCAGCCTCAGCCTCCTGAGTAGCTGAGACTACAGGCGCGCACCACCACGCCTGGCTAATTTTTATATTTTTTGGTAGAGACCGCGTTTCACCGTGTTGGCGAGGATGGTCTCCATCTCATGACCTCGTGATCCTCCCACCTCGCCCTCCCAAAGAGAGCCAGAGCGCCCAGCCTGAAATGCGCCTTGTTACGGTGTTTATATTCCTGAGATTGTGTTGTTGTTTGCCTATGTATATATAATACTTGAAGTGAACCCTGTTGTTAGACTAGGCAGCTGGAGCCTCCTATTTTTTTCGTAGAATATTAGATATTTTTCTTTATTAGACTTGAGTACTTAGGAAATGTTTCTCATTTATACCGTAGTACTCTTACACCTTCCTGAATCCAGATTTTCACTCTTTCCTTTTGGTTTACTGTATGCTAAGTGTTGCCCACTATAACATGATCCTAGGGTTCCAGGGGATGTTTTTTTAGTTCTCTTTTTAATCACCTCACTTCTGGAGTCTGTTCTACCTTAAATTCTTTTGAAGGAAGTGACAGAAATCTTAATTGACCACATACATTCTCAGAAGTGTTTGGTTAATACTTACCTGTATTTCTCTAAAACGGCAAGAACAAAGTGCTTTCTCTTAGTAGATTTACAGTTTTTTTTTTTTTTTAGACAAAGTTTTGCTGTTGTTGTCCAGGTTGGAGTGCAGTGGCGCAATCTCAGCTCATTGCAACCTCCACCTCCCGGGTTCAAGGGATTCTCCTGTCTCAGCCTCCCAAGTAGCTGGGACTAGAGGCATGCACCACCATGCGCAGCTAATTTTTTGTGTTTAGTGGAAAGGGGGTTTCACCATGTTGGTCAGTCTGGTCTTGAACTCCTGACCTCAGGTGATCTGCCCGCCTTGGCCACCCAAAGTGCTGGGATTACAGGCATGAGCCACGGCGCCCGGCCTAAACTACGTACTTAAAAAAATCCCTACCTAAGTAGGGGCCTGGCGCCGTGGCTCACGCCTGTAATCTAAGCACTTTGGGAGGCCGAGGTGGGCAGTTCACGAGGTCAGGAGTTTGAGACCAGCCTGACCAACATGGTGAAACCCCGTCTCTAAAATAAATAAATAAATAAATAAATCCCTAAGTAAGTAGGCCTGAGATCGAGACCATCCTGGCCAACTTTTTAGATACTCAGAAAAAGCGACTATCTCCAGTTTTCTAATTCAAGTGGGTCAAAAATAAGCTCTCAAAAAATGTATAATTTTCTAGAACTCTTTAAAAAGGGGATTACATTTAAAAAAATCTTTTTAATTAGGAAAATTTAGGTTCTCTTGACCATAATGATTTATTTAACAAAAAATTATCCTTTTTTTTGAGACAGTCTCATTGTCGCCCAGGCTGAGGTGCAGTGATGCCATCTCGGCTCACTGCAACCTCCTCCCGCGATTCCCTTGCCTCAGCCTCCTGAGTAGCTGGGATTACAGGTGTGTGCCACCATGCCTGGCTAATTTTTGTATTTTTATTAGGGGGGGGTTTCACCATGTTGGTCAGGCTGGTCTTGGACTCCTGACCTCAGGTGATCTTAACCTGCCTCAGCTTCCCAAAGTGCTAGGATTATAGGCATGTACTACGCCCGGCAACTTCAATATTTGAAAATAGCTATCAAGGACAACAAATAGGTTCACTAATAATGCCTACCCTGACTTCTACTGGAGATTGTGTGTTGAGATTATGTTGGGGGAGGAGGGAAGTGTGGTGTGATTGATTGGTGATGTCTGCCATGGGCATGATAATGGAAGTGTATAGGATGCTAGCCATGTATTTGTCTAAAGCTAATTAAATTTAACTTGCTTTCTTAATCGTTTGCAGTAACATTTTTTAAGGTAACATTTTTAGAGAAGTTGTCATGTTTGTATTATTAATTCTTTTGCCTTAGTTTGTAGAATTGGCTGTACCTTTTCAAGCGAGGTTTATCTGATAAATCAATTGCATTCTTGAGAATGTTACTTAGAATACTTAGTCTTTTGGTCCCTTAGAATACTTAGTCCATATGTTAGAATACTTAGTCCTTTGGCCACGTAGAATAATTTGTCCTTTTCCTTCTTTAATTTCTATGAATCTAGTTTTTGGTCTTTTTTTCTACAGTATTCCTTTGCCTGGCCATTTAAAGGTTTCAACTTAAAACCACCTGTTTTTGTTCAAAATGGTCAGGAAATTGTTGAAAGGTTTGTTTTTTTTTTTAAATAGAACAGATTGTACAACTAGATTATAAGCTTTTCAAGGTCCTTGGTCTTGACAATATCTTGGAACTCTCTTCTTTGCCACCCCTAGTTCAGGACCACACATCTTATGAGCACTTTTAATTAGTGGATAAAGGAAACCAGAGAAGTTTTAAAAATTATTTTTATTATTGCAAGAATTTAAAGGACTTAGGAGGCATGTCCTTTTTATTAT
This sequence comes from Ateles fusciceps, assembly GCA_036589455.1. Classification (NCBI taxonomy): domain Eukaryota; kingdom Metazoa; phylum Chordata; class Mammalia; order Primates; family Atelidae; genus Ateles; species Ateles fusciceps. The sequence goes on from JAZHEH010000439.1 coordinate 458,138, forward strand.
TATTATTTTTATTTTTATTTTTATTTATTTTTAAAGATGGGGTTTCACCATGATGGCCAGGCTGGTCTTGAACTCCTGACCTCAGGTGATCCACCCACCTCGACCTCCCAAAGTGCTGGGATGACAGGCGTGAGCCAACTCGCCCGGCCGGCATGTCCTTTTAATGTGAAGTTGTGGGTAAGTAAAATTTTTATAAATTGGTAATTGTAAATTCCTCAAAGGACAGCGTTTTTAAAATGAGGAGAACTTTTTATGTACCTGACAGTACTTCAAAGGAAAATTTCTTAAAACATAAATAAATTCCTCAATAAGAGGTTTTTACTTGGAGATGTTATATTCCCTGTAAGAGGGTCTATGGATGGGTTTTAGTGGGGCGTCCTACAAAATTTTGTATGTGTGGGCATGTGTGCATTTTTAGAGAGAAAGGCTTTTAAAGGTGTTCCTCAAAGAATTTTAAAACCACCATTGTGGGTGGGCACAGTGGCTCACAGCTGTAATACCAGCACTTTGGGAGGAGGAGGCAGATGGATCACTTGGGGCCAGGAGTTCAAAGACTAGTCTGGCCAACATGGTAAAACCCCGTCTCTACTAAAAATACAAAAATTAGCCATGTGTGGTGGCGCACACCTGTAGTCCCAGGTACTTGGGAGGCTGAGGCAGGAGAATCAGTTGAACCTGGGAGGCGGAGATTGCAGCGGGCCAATATCATATCACTGCACTCCAGGGTGGGCGGCAGAGCGAGACTCTGTCTCAAAAAAAAAAAAACCAAAAAAACACACCACCACCATTGTAAGTTACCTGCTTTGTAAGCTTAGGGCACACCTCTTAATTTTTGTAATACTATTATGATTTCATACAGGTCATACGAAGTACTCCCATGTCTTTGTCTTTTGAAATAGTGAAGAATTAAGCCTTAGGTTTTCCTGCTAAAAGTTTTTGTTAAGGATTTACAAGTTTGTTTAACAGGAAATTATTATAGTTCATGTGGACTTAAGAGTTTATACATTACTAATAAGAAATTACTTAAGAGATACGAGTTGTAAGGTTGTATACTTTGGAGATACTGCAGGTTTAGTTTCATACTGCAGTGATAAAGCAAATGTGGCAATAATGTGAGTCACCAGAATGTTTTGGTTTCTCAATACATTTAAAAGTTATGTTTATGCTGTAAGTTATGTTTCTTGGCCAAATCCAAATGAAATGTGAAATTTGTTACTGCTATGTTTGACTTTGGACTTTTACAGGAGTTTACTATCAGAAGCACTGTTTATACAGTAGGCACTGAATCAGTCCTTAAATGAATGCAGGTGCCACCAAGACCTCTTTGAACAGTTTTCAGCAGTAGTCTTGGTTGTTGGTCAGAGCTGAGGTTTGTATTAGTGTGTGTGCATAGGTGGCCCATATTGCATCTTAGGTTTGACCTGGATTTTAAAAATAATGGTTTCTGTATAAGAGCAGCTATTCAAGAAATTATTAATTGTGGTACTTTAGATAGTAAACTTTAATTATGATGGTATGCTTGATTAAGATCTAATCATCAGTGTTCATTTTGGAATTTATTATGTTTATGAAGATGTGCTCAATTCTAACTTCTCTTCAGTTGAAACCACTATTTGGAAGTAGCGTGTGTTTTCAAAATTAGCCATGTAAGCCACGTAATAAATAGCCTGTTGAGTGTTTGTAGTCAGAAAGATCTCGGTTGAAAATAGGACTCACTACTTCTGATGACCTGCTTAGTTATTTAACCTCTTTTAAAAAGGAAAGGGAGGGAAATAATTAAAGGATGTCTTAAGATTTAAGTGTAAGACAGTATGAGTTTGCATCTGAGTCATAGTACCAAAATTTTATTTAAAAAAAGACACTATGAGAAAGGGCCTAACAAAGTGCCTGGCACTTACAAAAGAGGCTTCCAGGAAGTGTTATTTTCCCTTTTCTCATGTAATAAGGATTATCCAGTTGTCCCCTCAGCCCTTCTTGTGGGGATTGTAACTAATATTTATTGGCACTGTTTAGGTATTGGGCCCTTTACATTGGCTATCTCCTTCCATTCTCTTCACAATCTGTTGAGGTAAGTGGGTGTTTCATACCTATTTTACTGAAGCAGAAGTTGAGACTTAAAGAGGTCCTGTGGACTTTGCTAAAGCTAAACAGCTGAGTAACCAAGCTCCAATGAAAGCCTAGATTTGTCTTAATCCAAATTTGTGCCTTTTCTGCCATGCCTTGTGGCCTGATGGGTTTCTTGATCCAAAAGACTACATTCCTTTCCTGAAGAGAAGGGACATCAATCTCTACTCTTGAGAATTGGGGAGTGGTATTATTTTAAAATTGTAGTCAGTTCAATAATGACTTCTTTTTTTTTCTTAAGACAGGGTCTCACTCTGTTGCCCAGTTTGGAGTACAGTGGTGCGATCTCAGCTCACCGTAACCTCTGCCTTCCGGGTTCAAGCAATTCTTGTGCTTCAGCCTCCCAAGTAGCTGAGATTACACATGCATGCCACTACTCAATAATGACTTTTAAATTAAGATAACTCATTTCAAATTAATTATGACAAGCATGAAGTAGGGCAGTCTGAATGTTGTGTTTTAGAGAAAGGGGTTGCCTAGTGGTACAAGGACAGGTTTATGTTAGAGAAGAGTATCCAATTGTGGGTTGTGTTGTTTGTTTTTGTATCTTAATGGCTCAACTGGAAACAGCTCCTAATTTCTGAGGTGATTTTACTGAAGGGGCAAGGAGCTGAAGTAGGAGGAAGTTTTAACAGGTGTCCTCCTGTTAAATTTTCTAAGGACACCTTTGGGTCCTTAGAAAATTACTTTTCTAAGGACACCTTTGGGCCCTTAGAAAATTACTTTTCTAATTTTCTTGAAAACCTAAGATTTGTTATAAAACTCAAGTCCTGCTAAAACCCCAACTATATACATTAGAGAAATGATAGTACTTTAGGAGTCCTGGGCTGCCATCTGTCTTTCACTGGGCCAGCAAGCCATGACCTATGTATAAATAAATGGTGGGAGCAGGCTGCTATTTATAGGGAAGGATATAATATGATTGCAATGGAGAGAGCTGTTCTGTCTGGTTGGAAGTATTGAAACATAGGATATTACGTGTTGAGAATGTAAGGCAACTGTAGACTTTTTGAATGGAGGATATGTCAACATTGTAGCTTGATGCTTTGTCTCACCATGTTATACTCCCATGAAAATATTGCAGACTGCTCTTGTAAAATACAGTTAAAGAATAATGAAACTAAGTGAATTTGTGGGATTCTTAAAGTAGTGATGAAAGACTTGAAAGTTGGAAGCCATTAAAATATTTTGATGCTAATAATTTTCTTCAATCCTGTACCCAAATATACTTTTAGACAGTTTTTTGTATCACTGAAAAAGACATAAGTATAGAAAAATGAATATGCTTCTAGGTTAGGGCTTCTATAAAACAAAAACATGGAGGCTGGTAGCAGGATGTCAGCCTTCTTGGTAAATTTTTTTTTTTGAGATGGCATCTTGCTCTGTTGCCTAGGCTGGAGTGTAATGGTGCGGTCTTGGCTCATTGCAACCTCCGCCTCCCAGGTTCAAGCAATTCTCCTGCCTCAGCCTCCTCAATAGCTGGAATTACAGGAGCCTGCCACCACACCTGGCTACTTTTTATATTTTTAATAGAGAACGGGGTTTCACCATGTTGGCCAGGCTGGTCTTGAGCTCCTGACCTCGTGATCTGCCCACCTCCGCCTACCAAAGTGCTGGGATTACAGGCACCTGGCCCCTTCTTGGTAATTAATTTGTGTAATGGTTTTTCTGCTTGTCACTTAACATCACAAGATGTCCAGTCCACCAGATATTTCTTCTTCTTTTTCTTTCTTTTTTTTTTGGAGACAGAGTCTTGCTCTGTTGCTCAGGCTGGAGTGCAGTGGCGTGATCTCAGCTCACTGCAGCCTCCACCTTCCGGGTTCTAGCAATTCTCCTGCCTCAGGTTCCTGAGTAGCTGGGATTACAGGCACACATCACCACACCCAGCTAATTTTTGTATTTTTAGTAGAGACAAAAATACAGTGTTGGCCAGGTTGGTCGAGAACTCCTGACCTCAGGTGATCCACCGGCCTCGGCCTCCCAAAGTGTTGATATTACAAGCGTGAGCCTTCATGCCCAGCCCAGATATTTCATAGACATGAAGTCTGGGGATGTTTCCTCCTTGCTAAAATGAGGCTAACTTAGACAACACTTTACAGTGTTATTACAGGGATGTGTGTGTGTGTCTGAGAGAGATGGGGGAGAGAAGGAGAAGATGGGTGGGAAAATTGGTTTGTCAAACATAGCAGCTGCTGTTTTTGAGTTAGCCGTCTTTGAAAATTCTCACATGTAATTTTAATCAGCCTGTTACTCTCTTCATTTCTGCTTTATTTGACCTTTCATTAACTATACAACTTTTTTTTTTTTTTTTTTGAGACAGTCTCGCTCTGTCACCCAGGCTGGAGTACAGTGGTGCGATCTCAGCTCACTGCAACCTCCACCTCCCAGGTTCAAGTGATTCTCCTGTCTCAGCCTCCCAAGTAGCTAGGATTATAGGCTTCCACCCCCACGCTCAGCTAATTTTTGTATTTTTAGTATAGATGGGGTTTCACGGTGTTGGCCAGGCTGTTGTGGAACTTCTGACCTCATCTCATGATCCACCTGCCTCTGCCTCCCAAAGTGCTGGAATTAACAAGCGTCAGCCACTGCGCCCAGCCAACTATAAAACATTTTTGATGGTAGGTCTTGAAAGCATAAGATGAGCCCTCTGTTGCTCCATGGATGGTTAAATGTATGTGCGCCTATTTTTTTTTTTTTGTAATGAGAAGTTTCCTGTGGCTCTTTTCACTCTCTAAAAGGCCAGGACCTGCTTCCTCTGAATCTGCCCAAATCACTCATTTGTTGGTAGGAGAAAAATTACTAAGTTCCAAGAGTAAGAGACATAGGCACTGAAGACTAAGTAATAGCTCTTGTTACTATTTGTTTTTCTGGTGGAGATAGTGAAGTTCATTTGGTTTTAGGCTTCTTGTAGGGGACTTGATAATACCAAGTAGCCTTAACACAGCGTATCTAAGTTATGAAATTGCATGAGTGGGATAGAAGAATTTATTCAGCAAAAGGCCAGAAAATTTTGAGTTGTTTTCCTAAATGTGAGGGATTGTCCTTTATGCTTGTCCTTGAATTTTAAATTAAATATAATTACAAATCTATATAGTAGACTCTTTCAGACTGTAGTGAAGGTTCTATAAAATGGGCTGTGAAATAAAAATAGAGCTGATGGGTTAGACATTTCAGAGGAGGGTTTTTTTTCTTTTTTTTTTCTGAGATGGAGTTTCGCTCTTTCAGGCTGGAGTGCGGTGGCGTGATCTCAGCTCACCGTTGATACCTTCTGGTTTCAAGTGATTCCTCTGCCTCAGCCTCCTGAGTAGCTGGGATTACAGGCACGCACCACCACGCCCAGCTTATTTTTGTATTTTTAGTAGAGACGGGTTTCACCATGTTGGCCAGGCTGATTTCGAACTCTTTGACCTTGTGATCAGCCCACGTTAGCCTCCCAAAGTGCTGGGAATACAGGCGTGAGCCACTGAACGTGGCCCCCACAGAGGAGGATTCTTAAGGATAAATGTATGAAGTTACTTGAATGATTTGGGGTTTTATTATAACTCAGGTTTGAGGGTAGTGGCTACGGTCTTAGTTTATTCAACAAATAGTAGTGTAGGAACTGGGAAAATGCAGTGATGAACACTTTCTTTGGGAAGAAATTTTAAATAAAATTGGTCACCAAGTAATCCTGGTGCTTAGAATTGGTTGAGGCAGGGTACTTTTTTAGAAGCATCCTGCTACACTGTATTTAGTGATTATTGGGGGAAAAAAAATTAAATGGATATGGCTCAGGAAAATCTGTACTTTTGTTCTGATTGTAATACTCGTTGCTTGACTTTAGGCTGTTAACTAGCCTTTTTGGACCTTAGTTTTTTGTTTGTAAAGTGAGGTAAGTATAGCCTCTTTTTTATTTTTTTATTTTTTTTAAAGACGGGGTTTCACCATGTTGGTCAGGCAGGTCTTGAACTCCCGACCTCAGGTGATCCACCTGCCTTGGCCTCCAAAGTGCTTGGATTACAGGCGTGAGCCACTACGCCCGGCCAAGTATAGCCTCTTTTTAAAGAATCCACAGTAGTTGACAGACATACTGTGGCAAGGGTTGGGACCTGAACAACTTGTTTTTTTGAGAAGAGGCCTCGCTCTGTCACCCAGCTTGGAGTGCAGTGGCATGATTTCAGCTCACTGCAACCTCTGCCTCCCAGGTTCAATCGATTCTTGTGCCTCAGTCTCCTGAGTAGCTGTAGTAGTAGAGGCATCTGCCACCATGCCCAGCCAACTTTTTTTTTTTTTTTTTTTTTTTGAGTCGGAGTTTTGCTCTTGTTGCCCAGGCTAAAGTGCAATGGCGCGATCTCGGCTCACTGCAACCTCCTCCGCCTGTTGGGTTCTAGCAATTCTCCTGCCTCAGCCTCCCAAGTATCTTGGATTGCAGGCATGTGCCACCACGCCCGACTGATTTTGTATTTTTAGTAGAGACGGGGTTTTTCCATGTTGGTCAGTCAGGTCTGGAACCCCCGACCTCAGGTGATCCACCTGCCTCAGCCTCCCAAAGTTCTGGGATTACAGGTGTGAGCCATTGCACCCGGCCTGTATCCAGGTATAGATGTCCCTGCAATAAGATGACTGTCAAAGTCACAGCACTTCTAATACTGCTAGTGTTTTTAGGCTTTGGGAAAGCCATAATTTATTTTGGAGTACAGAGGGCATTTGAATACAGCAATGGTGTTCCTTTTTGTGTGTGTTTGTCCTTACATCCTTCATTACCTATACTTCAAATTTTCTCTTTTTCACTTCTCCCTGTGGTTTGTAATGAAAACTGCATTTCTGATCAGTTTTTGATAACTGACAATTATACTTGCAAAATGAATGCTTAGTTATTAAAATTATTTCTCTAAGCCTACCTTTCTCCTCGCCGTCCTATCTAGATGAGTTTCTGTCCTCTTCACAAACACCCATGGGACCATAACTGGAGTGTGTATAAGGATGTATATAAGAAGTTCTCAATAACCACACTAGTTAACCTTTATTGACTGCTTACTGTGGGCCAAGCATTGTACAGAGATCTTTGCGTACATTGTCTCAGTTAACTTGTAGATAGTAAGAGGTAGGATGCAAGTGAGTTTGAGACTTGAGTTTTTCATATTAATAGCTATGATTTTGGGCAAGTTACCTGATTTGATGCCTTAGCTTCTTCATCTGTAGAGAGATTAATACTGCTACCTCATAGAGTGATTTAAAAATAGCATGTTGCTGGGTGCAGTGGCTCATGCCTATAATCCCAGCACTTTGGGAGGGACTGAGGTGGATGGATCATGAGGTCAAGAGTTTGAGACCATCCTGGCCAACATGGTGAAACCCCGTCTCCACTAAAAATACAAAAATTAGCCAGGCATGGTGGCAGGCACCTGTAATCCTAGCTACTTAGGCTGAGGCAGGAGAATCGCTTTAACCCAGGAGGCAGACAGAGGTTGCAGTGACCTGAGATCAAGCCACTGCACTCCAGCCTGGGTGACAAAGCAAGACACCATCTCAAAAAAATAAATAAATAAATAAAGCATTTAGAATGGTGCCTGGTATCTAGTAAACACTTGATAAATCTAAACTTTGATTAATATTCATATCTACCTAAGAGAGAAGGATTTTACAGTAGGAATAGTAAATTTGGCTACATAATGTATCTAGTATGTCAGAGAACTGGATTCAAATCCAAGCTTGTCTGATTCTAGCCTGCCTTGTTAGTCACTGGACTGTCTTCATCCCTGTAGAAAGAGAGTGAGGGTAAATGATAAATTTAAATGCTGTCCAACTGAAATACACGCTCAATGTCTTAACAGTGGACAGAAGCGATAGTGTCTAGCTGATGATGGAAAACCTTAATTATATGCATATATTGTAATTTCCTATTTTGTTTGGGATTCGAGAATGATGCATTCCCAAAGGAGGCTACTTTGTTATTTTTATTTTATTTATTTTTTACTTTGTTTTTTAACAGATGGGGTTTCACAAGTTGGTCAGGCTGGTCTTGAACTCCCGACCTCAGGTGACCCGCCTGCCTTGGCCTCCCAAAGTGCTTGGATTACAGGCGTGAGCCACCACGCCCAGCCTTTTTTATTTTTATTTTTTGAGATGGAGTCTCACTCTGTCACCCAGGCTAGAGTGCAGTGGTGCCCTCGGGTCACTGCAATCTCTGCCTCCCAGGTTCAAGCAGTTCTCCCGCTTTATTACAGGCGCACACCACCACGCCCAGCTGATTTTTGTATTTTTAGTAGAGACAGGGTTTTGCCACGTTGGCTAGGCTGGTCTTGAACTCCTGGACTCAAGTGATCCGCCTGCGTTGGCCTCCCAAAGTGCTGGGATTACAGGTGTGAGCCACTGTGCCTGGCTAGGAGGTTACTGTAAATTTGTGCCTCTATGTATGATGCGTAAAGCTCTAATGTAATTCAGAATGCATATGCCTTTCTTAAAAAGACTCATTTATAGAAATATAATTTTTTTCATAACCATAAGAACAAGTTTTATACTGATGTGTAAACATTCTGTTATAAATTCTATTCTGTAGTAAACTGGCCACGAGTGAGTTATTTTGGACAATATAATTTTTTAAAAATAATTGGCAGACATATTTTATTTGAAATAATTTATGGCCCAGTGTGGTGGCTCCCACCTGTAATCCCAGCACTTTAGGAAGCCGAGGCAGGAGGATAACTAGAGCCCAGCCTGGCCAACATGGCGAGACCTTATCTCTATAAAAAAAATTAAAAATTAGCCATGCGTGGTGGTGCATGCTTGTCATCCTAGCTACTCAGGAGGCGGAGGTGGGAGGATCACTTCAGCTTTAGAAGTTGAGGCTGCAGTGAGATATGATTGTGCCACTGTCCTCCAGCTGGGTGACAAAGCAAGGAAGACCTTATCTCAAAAAAAAAAAAAAAAATTACTGTCTCCCAGTAACATTTCCTAATTTTTTGGCCCCCACAGCAGGCTAGGAAATTTGGTATATTCTAAACTGAGGGCTGAAATATACCTCTTTTTATCACCCTTTTTTTTTTTTTTTTTTTTAGATAGAGGATCTCACTCTGTTAACCCAGGCTGGAGTGCAGTGGCGTGATCTCGGTTCACTGCAACCTTTGCCTCCCCCTGTTCAAGTGATTCTCCCATTTCAGTCTCCTGAGTAGTTGAGACTACAGTATTTTTTTTGTTGTTGAGATAGGGTTTGCCATGTTACCCAGGCTTGTCTCAATCTTCTGAGCTCAAACCATCTGCCCACCTCAGCCTCCCAAAAGTGCTGGGATTAAAAAATGTGAGCCACTGTGCCCAGCCCCTGCTATCATTTTTATTCCTTATTTATTTATTTATCTATTTATTTACTTACTGAAACGGAGTCTTGCTCTGTTGCCCAGGGTGGAGTGCAGTGGTGGGATCTCAACTCACTGCAACTTTTACCTCCCTGGTTCAAGCAATTCTTCTGACTTTGCCCCCTAAGTAGCTGGGATTACAGGCACCTGCCACCACACCCAGATAACTTTTGTATTTTCAGTAGAGATGGAATTCAAACTCCTGACCTTACTCTCGTTTTTGATAGTCCATAACATTGAATTTAATCTTGTATTTTCCTTTTTTTTTTTTTTTTTTTGAGTCAGAGTCTCCCTCTGTCACCCAGGCTGGAATACAGTAGCACTGTCTTGGCTCACTGCAACCTCTGCCTCCCAGGCTCAAGCAGTTCTCCTGCCTCAGCCTCCCAGGTAGCTGGGGTTACAGGTGTACAGCATCATACCCAGCTAATTTTTTTTTTTTTTTTTTTTTTTTTTTTAGTGGAAATGGGGTTTCACCATGTTGGCCAGGCTTATCTTGAATTCCTGACCTGAGGTGAGCCACCTGCCTTGGCCTCCCAAAGTGCTATTACAGGCTTGAGCCACTTTGCCTAGCCTCATTCTCATAATTTTAGTCAATAATTACCTTACCTGAGTCCCATATGAAGAAAAAAACCCCACAAGTTTCTTACTGATCAATTTTTCTGACTAGTCCAGAAGGGAGGACAGTTAAGGATGTTAACTTCTTGCTTTATTTTAGTTTAGAAATTCTACTTCTTTATGTTTAAGAGAGGGTCTCGTTCTGTCAGTGCAGGCTGGAATGCAGTGGTACTGTTATGGCTCATTGTAACCTTGATCTCCTGGGCTCTAGTGATCCACCCACCTCAGCCTCTGGATTAGCTGGGACTACAGGTGTGTGCTACCACATCTGGCTGAGTTTTTTATTTTTATTTTGTAGAGAAGAGGTCTCACTTTGTCACCTAGGCTGGTCTCGGACTCCTGAGTTAAAAGTGATTCTCCCACCTTGCCCACCGAAAGTTCAGAGACTACAGGCATGAGCCACTGTGCCTGGCCGTTTTTTCCCTCTTATTAGGTGATGTGAATTTTGGTAGTGGGGTTGCTAATGAAAAGGTTGTAAAAAGTAGGGTTAAAGAAATGAAGAACTCCAGAGAAAAAGGGTGTGAATTAGCGTTATTATTGTTATTTTTAGTAGAGATGGGTTTTTGCCATGTTGGCCAGCCTGGTCTCAAACTCCTGAGCTCAAGCAGTCCTACCGCCTTAGCCCCCAAAGTGCTGGGATTTCAGGTTTGAGCCACCATACCTACTCCTGTGAATTAAGTTTGGAGTAGCAGTATTTATACACTTGAAAATTTCACAGGAATTAATAACATTATTTTGCTAAAAGGAAATGATATGCCAGCTCCCAGTGAAGCTGCCTAGATGCTTGCTTTTGTAAACAGTATGTTATCAAGTCACTGGCTCCCTGTATAGTATCATGTATAAGCTGCCTGTATAGTTGGCTCTTGAGCAGGTTTTACTCTACATTGAGCCTTGTGAGACCCATAACTTGAAGTAAGGCAATCTTATTTCTTGGTGGAAATTATCTTAAATGAGTTGAATATAGGACAGTATCTGAAGTATCAGCATGTTTGTGGGTTTAAAAATTGAAAACTGGAAGAATTTTAAAACTGAGTAATTTTTTTCTCCTTTCATTTTGTCTAACTGCACCATTCCTCAGTTACTGTATTCAGGTTTCCCTTTTGTATTAAATTTCATCATATTTTCAGTCTCCTTTGACTCAAGATTGGGATCTTTCCCTTAAGAGAAGGTGAATAGGCCGGGCATGGTGGCTCACGCCTATAATCCCAGCACTTTGGGAGGCTGAGACGGGCGGATCACCTGAGGTCGCGAGTTCGAGACCAGCCTGACCAACATGGTGAAACCCTGTCTCTACTAAAAATACAAAATTAGATGGACATGGTGGTGCATGCCTGTAATCCCAGCTCTTCAGGAGGCTGAGGCAGGAGAATCACTTGAACCCAGGAGTCAGCGGTTGCAGTGAGCTGAGATTGCACCATTGCACTTCAATCTGGGCAATGAGAGCAAAAAACTCCATCTCAGAAAAAAAAGAGAGAAGATGAATGGATTGGCCTTGAGTAGAAGTCATGAGGGGCAGTGGTTCCAGAGCTTGAGTTAGGCTACAGGGGTTCACACCTCACTTCCACCTTCCACTAGCTTAACTCTTGTAGTAACTGAGATTTCTGCTGTGGTTCCTCATCACTAAAATGGCATAATAACTATATACCTACATCATAAGATTGTTAGGAAGAATGAAAGAGAATATATGTGAAGTGCCTAGCGTGGTATTTGACATAGAAACCCTCATAAATGTCAACTGCTATTACGATAATTTTTCATCTGCTTTTTCCTGGAGCAACTCATGCTGACTGCTGGGTTCCTCCTAAACCCAAACTTGTTTGCTCTAAAAATCATGTTTGTAATGGAAGCTGGTGCTGTACAGGTAAAATGTTTGCAAACCAAGACAGTATCAAAAAAAAGAGAAAGGTGACAGGTTGATCTTCAGCCTCCTATACCCTCTGTAGGAACTCCTAGTACATGCTTTCCCAAGTCCCTTGTTGCTGCTTCATGTACACATTATTATTTTCGTTGACATCACAGGAAAGGTGGTCCTTTTGATACAGTCAGTTAAAATGGTTACTCTGATATTTTTCTTGTCAATTTTATTGATAGCTCTTCTCGATTTTTTCCCATATTCCACTTCATTTTGCTTGTAAGTGTACCAGACAACCCTGATCACCCTGATCACAATTGATTTGAAGCTATTTCAGTTGAAATAACTATTAAATAAATGGTAAGCATTAACCTCTGGAAGCCTTTAAAAATACCTTTAAATCTTCTTCAACAGTTGTTTATTCAATAAATAGGTCTTGTGTCAGTTATTTTTAATTTTTAATTTTTTTTTTTTTTTTTTGGGCATGTGAAGTAAAAGCTATCCAGGTGCTTTTAACAGACCCTTACACTGCACTACAGATTCTACTTATCTATTCTTTCTAATTATACCTACTTTTTTTTTTAATGTTGGCATTTCTGATTAGTATTTTCATACTTACTCTAGCAAAATGTTGTATTTTAATATCTTTCATTGCACTTTCATATGTTTACCATGGTTTGGGGTAGCTTTGTGAAGTCTAACCATAACTTAAAATATTGTCTGTGGGAAAAAATAAATGTGCCTTTAGGGTACAATATATTTAATAATTGAAAACTGCCTATAATTCTTTACTTTTATTTCATTAGTGTAGTTTTCAAAGGATCCAGATTTATATTATGAAGCATATGTAGGTATTTTTATATGCTGATTTTTTTTTAACAAGTTACTTGACAGTGGAGGGTGGGGAGGAAGGTTGGAAAAAAGTCGGTTTATTTGCAAATGCCCATTCTGGCCAGGTGCGGTGGCTCACACCTGTATTTCTGGCACTTTGGGAGACTGAGGAGGGCGGATCACTTGAGGTCAGGAGTTCGAGACCAGCCTGACCAATATGGTGAAACCCCATCTCTACTAAAAATACAAAAATTAGCTGGGCATGGTGACGCGCACCTGTAGTTCCAGCTACTCAGGAGGCTGAGGCGGGAGAATTGCTTGAACCCGGGAGGCAGAGGTTGCAGTGAGCTGAGGCCATTGCACTCCAGCCTGGGCGACAGAGCAAGACTCCATCTCAAAAAAAAGAAAGAAAATACCCATTCCTGTTTGGTTGGGAAGAGGAAGGGAAAATGAAAGTGGTTTAAGATAGCTGGGCATATCTATAGTTATTTCTTTATTACAAGTATATTTTATTACACTTTTGTGGAGACAGAGTTATGGAGTGCAGTGGCATAATCATGGCTCATTGCAGCCTCAGCCTTAGCTCAAATGATCCTCCTATCTCAGCTTCCTTGAGTTGCTTGGACTACAGCCATGTGCCACCATGCCCAGCTAATTTTTAATTTAATTTTGGGGGGGCATAGTAGGTATATGTATTTATGGAGTACATGAAATGTTTTGATACAGACATGTAATGCATAATAATTACATCATGAAACATGGGGTCTCCATCCCCTCATGCATTTGTCCTTTGTTTTACAAACAATCCAATTGCACAATTAAATTATTATTGACTATTTTTACCCTGTTGTGCTATCAAATACTAGGTCTTAGTCCATTTTTTTTTTAACAACCCCCACATCCCCTCAACTTCCTCCCTACCCTTTGCACACTCTGGTAATCATCATTCTACTCTCTATTTCCATGAGTTCAGTTGTTTTATTGATTGAGACAGTCTCACTCTGTTGCCCAGGCTGGAGTGCAGTGGCGTGATCTTGTCTCACTGCAACCTCCACTTCCTGGGTTCAAGCAGTTCATAGCTGGGATTATAGGCACGAGCCACCACTCCGGACTTGTTTTTGTATTTTTAGTAGAGACGGGGTTTCACCATGCTGGCCAGGCTAGTCTCCAACTCCTGACCTCAGGTGATCCACCTGCCTTGGCCTCCCAAATTGCTGGGATTGCTGGCATGAGCCACCAGGCCTGGCCTCGATATAAGTCATTTTCATTGGGAATAAGATGATGTTCCATTGTACTTTTGATTTGCATTTCTCTGATTGATGATGAGTACCTTTTCAAATGCCTGTTTGACATTTATATGTCTTTTGGGAAATATCTATTCTAATCTTTGCCCGTCTTAAAATCAGATTATTAGATTTTTTCCATAAAGAGTTGTTTGGGCTCTTTTTTTTTTTTTTTTTTGGAGACAGAATCTCACTCTGCCACCCAGGCTGGCGTGCATTGGTGTGATCTTGGCTCACTGCAACCTCAGCCTCCTGGGCTCAAGCAGTCCTCTGCCTTAGCCTCTCAAGCAGCTGGGATTACAGGCATATGCCATCACACTCAGCTAATTTTTTATTTTTAGTAGAGACAAGGTTTCACTATGTTGACCAGGCTGGTTTTGAACTCCTGAGCTCCAGCAGTTCTCCTGCCTTGGCCTCCTAAAGTGTTGGTTCTACAGACGTGAGCCACTGCACCCTGCCGTTAAGGTGTTGTTGAGTTTTGCCTTTTGGTATTTTGTTGAGGGTTTTTGCATCCATATTTATCAGAGATATTGGCCTGTAGTTTTCTTTGATATGTCTTTGATTTTGGTATCAGAGTAATACTGACCTTGTAGAGTGAATTTGGAAGTATTCCTTCTCCTCTATTCAGAATAGTTTGAGTAGGATCGGTGTTTGTTCTTCTTTTAAATGTTTGGTAGAATTCAGCAGTGATGCTGTCAGGACCCGGGCTTTTCTTTGCTGGCAGACTTTTTATTATGGCTTCAGTCTCATTACTTGTTATTGGTCAGCTTACATTTTGCATTTCTTCATTGTTCAATCTTGGTAGGTAGTATGTGTGTAGGAATTGTTCCATTTCTCTCTAGACCAATTTATTGGTCTATAGTTGCTCCTAGAAGCCACTAGTGATCCTTTGAATTTCTGCAGGATCAGTTGTAATGTCTCCTTTTTTCTTCTCTGATTTTAGTTGGATTTTCTCTCTTTATTCTTAATCTTGCTAAAGGTTTGTCAGTTTTAACTTTTCAGAAAACCAACGTTTTGTTTCCTTGATGTTTGTATTCATTTTATTTCATTTATTTTTGTTCTGATCTTTAATATTTTCTCCTATTAATTTTGGGTTAGGTTTGCTTTTGCTTTTCTAGTTCCTTAAAATGCATCGTTAGATTGTTTATTTGGAGTAGTAGTAGTTCTTTTTTTTTTTTTTTTTGAGGCAGAATCTCACTCTGTGGCCCATGCTGGAGTGCAGTGCACAATCTTGGCTTACTGCAACCTCCACTTTCTGGGTTGAAGCAATTGTCCTGCCTCAGCCTCCTGAGTAGCTAGGACTACAGGCACACACCACCAGACCCAGCTGTTTTTTGTATTTTTAGTAGAGATGGGGATTCATCATGTTGGCCAGGCTAGTCTTGATCTCCTAACCTCAAATGATCCACCTGCCTCTGCCTCCCAAAGTACTGGGATTACAAGTATGAGCCATCATGCCCAGCCTTTTCTTCTTTTTGATGTAGGCAGTTATAGTCATAAATTTCCCTCATAGTACTGCTTTTGCCCTATCCAATAGGTTTTAGTATGTTGTGTTTCCATCATGATTTGTTTTTTTTTTTTTTTTTTTTTAAAGACGGGGTTTCACCACGTTGGTCAGGCTGGTCTTGAACTCCCGACCTCAGGTGATCCACCCGCCTTGGCCTCCAAAGTGCTTGGATTACAGGCGTGAGCCACCACACCCGGCCATGATTTGTTTTAAGAAATTTTTTAGTTTCCTTCTTAATTTCTTCATTGACCCACTGGTTATTCAGGAGCATATTGTTTAATTTCCATGTGTTTGTATAGCTTCCAAAATTCCTCCTGTTAGTGATTTCTAGTTTATCCCATTTTGGTCAGAGAAAATGCTTGATATTCAGGGTTTTGTTTGTTTGTTTTTAATGCTTTAAGGCTTGCTTTGTGACATAACATGGTCTATCCTTGAGAATGATACATATGCAAAGGAAAAGAAAATATGTATTCTGCAGCTGTTGGATGAAATGTTCTTTAGGTCCATTGGGTGTGTGGTGCAGATTAAGTCCAGTGTTTCTTGATTTTTCTGTCTGGAAGATCTCTCCAGTGCTGAAAGTGGGATGTTGAAGTCTGCAGCTATTACTGTATTGGGGCCTCTCTCTCTTTAGCACTAATAATATTTGCTTTATATGTCTGGGTGCTCCAGTGTTGGGTGCATATATATTTAAAATTGCTATACTCTCTTACTGAGTTGACCCCTTTATCATTATATAATGACTTTCTTTGTCTTTAGTTTTTATCTTGAAATCTATTTGGCTGATAAAAGTATAGCTACTCCTGCTTTTGTTTCCATTGACCTGGGATATCTTTTTTTCATTTCTTTATTTGCATTCTGTGTATGTCTTTATTGGTAAATGTGTTTCTTGTAGGTAATCATTGGGTCTTGTTTTTTTTTTTTTTTTTTTTAAGATGGGGTTTCACCCTGATGGCCAGGCTAGTCTTGAACTTCTGACCTCAGGTAATCCACCCACCTCAGCCTCCCAAAGTGCTAGGATTACAGGGCGCCCGGCAGGTCTTGTTTTTCAATTCATTCAATCTGTGTCTTTTAATTAGAGAGTTTAGTCCATTTACATTCATTATTATTGATAAGTACCTTATTCCTGCCATTTTGTTTGTTTCTGTTTTGTGGTCTTCTCTTTCTTCTTTCTTCATTTCTTTTAGTGAAGGTGACTTTTTCTGGTGATATGATTTAGTTTCTTGATTTTTTTCTTTTTGCAAATCCATTGTATGTTTTTTGGTTTGAGTTTACCATGAGACTTGCAAATACTATCTCATGACCCATTATTTTAAGCTGATAACAACTTACCACTGTTTTCATAAACATACAAGCAAAAAGAAATCTAATAAAGACTCTAATCTTTGTCTCCCCACTTTTTAACTTTTGTTTCTTTGTTGTGGTTTCTGTATATCTTACTGTAAGTTGCCAGTTATTTTTGATTGGTTTATCATTTAATCTTAATAAGAGTAGCTTACACACCACAGTTACCGTGTTATAATCTGTTTTTCTGTTTACTTACTATTACCAGTGAGTTATTTTGAGACAGGGTCTCAGTCTTGTTAGGCTGGAGTGCAGTGGCATGTAGTGGAATACAGGCTCAAGGAATCCTCCTATATCAACCTCCCTAGTAGCTGGGACCACAAGCACGTGCCACCACTCTTTATTTTTATTTTTCGTTGAGATGGGGTTTTGCCATATTGCCCAGGCTGGTCTCAAACTACTGGGTTCAAGTGATCCACTCATCTTGTCCACCCAAAGTGCTGGTAGATGACTTTTTTATTGCTCATTAATGTCCTTTTCTTTCTGGTTAAAGTACTCCCTTTAGCATTTCTTGTAGGGGAGGTCTGGTGTTGATGAAATCCCTCAGCTTTTGTTTGTCTGGGAAAGTCTTTATTTCTCCTTCAAGTTTGAAAGGATATTTTTGCCAGATACTCTATTCTAGGGTAAAAGATTTTTCCTTCAGCACTTTATGTCATGCCACTTCCTACTGGCCTGTAAGGCTTCTACTGAAAAGTCTGCTACCAGATGTGTTGGAGTTCCATTGTATGTTATTTGTTTCTTTTATCTCGCTTTTTAGGATCTTTTCTTTATCTTTCACTGTTGGAAGTTTGATTATTAAATGCCTTGTAGTCTTTAGTTAAGTATTCTTGGCATTCTATAACCTTCTTATACTTGGATATTGATATCTTTCTCTAGGTTTGGGATATTCTCTGTTACCCCTTGGAATAAACTTTCTACTCTGTCTCTCTCTCTACCTCCTCATTAAGGCCAGTAACTCTTACAGATTTGCCTTTTTGAGGCTATTTTTTAGATCCTGTAGGCTTGCTTCATTGTTTGCTTTTCTTTTCCTCTTGTTGTGTTGGTTGAGCTTCACCCTTTCTGAAACACTTTGCAGTTGTATTCTCATTCAGATCCATCTGCAGTCTTACTCAGTGTGGCTCTCAGTGAATCTTCTCAAATTTAGCAAACCCACATCTTTCACATTTTAGGTGCGTCTTCCACCTGTTAAATTCATGCCGTCCCTCTTCATCCCAAATATTCTTAATCCTAAATAATTCACCTTTCTTTTTTTTATTACTTTTTTTATTTTTTTAAAAAAGACGGGGTTTCACCATGTTGGTCAGGCTGGTCTTGAACTCTTGACCTCAGGTGATCCGCCCGCCTTGGCCTCCAAAGTGCTTGGATTACAGGCGTGAGCCACCACACCCAGCCAATAAGTCCCCTTTCTTTACAATTATTTTTCGTCTTTTCTATGTATTGTTTATAGTAACTTGCACATTTTGCAGTTTTTAAACTTGATTGCCCATAGCTCAGTTTATTTATTCCCTGGATTTTGTCAGTTTTTTGTTAGCAAAATCAAAAATTAAGTTGTATAACTATATCAGGTTAGCAATTATTTTTCTACCTGTTGAATTCTTTTATCATGATTTATAGGAAATGATTTAAAATCTAATGCTTAGTAAATTGCATCTTTTGAAATGAAGTTATAAAATGTATTTCCTGTCTATTAAGATTATTTGCCAATACTTAGATTAAAATAGATTGACCAATTGAAATTATAATGGCTTTTAAGGTAATCAAGTATTGGAAAAACATGAAACTTTATAGGAAAGAAGGCAGATTAATAAATTAGCAGTGTTAGGTGAGATGCCCTGGGCTTCTCTGCAAGAGTATTAAGTTTAGTTGCTGCATAATAGCTTTGTAAAGTACTATTCTGTCCCAGGACAAAAAGCATGTTGGAAATAATAGATAAAAATTTTCCTGTTTGGATAGAATAACTGATTTTCTGTCCTCAGTTATTGCACATATTTGTGTAGAGTGATATTGTGACTTAATAGTCGTATAATAACTTGATGTTTTTGTGTTGGCAGAAAATAGTATCTAAACTTTGTATTACATTTATGTTACTGACCCTGTAAGAAGAGCCCAAAGAAGCCTGGTGCTTGAGGGTTCTCTTACTGTTTAATTGTGGCATTTGATCACTTGTAAATGACTCAGGGAGATTTTACTATTGAAAAATGTTGCCACCATTTTTTTCACCCTCATTCTTTTTTTTTTTTAAAATATATATTTTATTGTGTTTTAGGTTTTGGGGTACATGTGAAGAACATACAGGATTGTTGCATAGGTACATACATGGCAATGTGGTTTGCTGCCTTCCTCCCCATCACCTATATCTGGCATTTCTCCCCATGTTATCCCTCCCCAACTCCCCCACCCCCCGCTGTCCCTCCCCTAGTCCCTCCCCCCACCGACCCCAGTGTGTGATGCTCAGTTCCCTGTGTCCATGTGTTCTCATTGTTCAACACCCGCCTATAAGTGAGAACATGCAGTGTTTCATTTTATGTTCTTCTGTCAGTTTGCTGAGAATGATGGTTTCCAGGTTCATCCATGTCCCTACAAAGGACGTGAACTCATCGGTTTTTATGGCTGCCTAGTATTCCATGGTGTATATGTGCCACAATTTTCCGTGTCCAGTGTATCATCAATGGGCATTTGGGTTGGTTCCAGGTCTTTGCTATTGTAAACAGTATTGCAATGAACATTCGTGTGCATATGTCCTTACAGTTGAACAATTTATAATCCTTTGGATATATATCCAGTAATGGGATTGCTGGGTCAAATGGAATTTCTATTTCTAGGTCCTTGAGGAATCGCCACACTGTCTTCTACAATGGTTGAACTAATTTACACTCTCACCAACAGTGTAAAAGCGTTCGTATTTCTTCACATGCTCTCCAGCATCAGTTGTCTCCAGATTTTTTAATGACTGCCATTCTAACTGGTGTGAGGTGGTATCTCAATGTAGTTTTGATTTGCATTTCTCTAATGACAGTGATGATGAGCATTTTTTCATGTTTGTTGGTCTCATGTATGTCTTCTTTTGTAAAGTGTCTGTTCATGTCCTTTGCCCACTTTTGAATGGGCTTGTTTGTTTTTTTCTTGTAAATCTGTTTTAGTTCTTTGTAGATTCTGGATATTAGCCCTTTGTCAGATGGGTAGATTGCAAAAATGTTTTCCCATTCTGTTGGTTGCCAATTCACTCTAATAACTGTTTCTTTTGCTATGCAGAAGCTGTGGAGTTTGATTAGGTTCCATTTGTCTGTTTTGGCTTTTGTTGCCAATGCTTTTGGTGTTTTGGTCATGAAGTCCTTGCCTACGCCTATGTCCTAAATGGTTTTGCCTAGGTTTTCTTCTAGGGTTTTTATGGTGTTAGGTCTTAAGTTTAAGTCTTTAATCCATCTGGAGTTAATTTTAGTGTAAGGTGTCAGGAAGGGGTCCAGTTTCTGCTTTCTGCATATGGCTAGCCAGTTTTCCCAACACCATTTATTAAACAGGGGAATCCTTTTCCCATTGCTTGTTTTTGTCAGGTTTGTCAAAGATCAGATTTTTGTAGATGTGTGGCGTTGTCTCCGAGGCCTCTTGTCTGTTCCATTGGTCTATATCTCTGTTTTGGTACCAGCACCATGCTGTTTTCATTACTGTAGCCTTGTAGTATAGTTTGAAGTCAGGTAGTGTGATGCCTCCAACTTTGTTCTTTTTGCTTAGAATTGACTTGGCTGTGCAGGCTGTCTTTTTGGTTCCATATGAAGTTTAAGGTGGTTTTTCCCAGTTCTGTGAAGAGGGTCATAGGTAGTTTGATGGAGATAGCGTTGAATGTATAAATTACTTTGGGCAGTATGGCTATTTTTACAATATTGATTCTTCCTAACCATGAGCATGGAATGTTTCTCCATCTGTTTGTGTCCTCTCTTATTTCGTTGAGCAGTGGTTTGTAGTTTTCCTTGAAGAGGTTCTTTACATCCTTTGTTAGTTGTATTCCTAGGTATTTTATTCTCCTTGCAGCAATTGTGAATGGTAGTTCATTCTTGATTTGGCTCTCCTGAAGTCTGTTATTGGTGTGTAGGAATGCTTGTGATTTTTGCACATTGATTTTGTATCCTGAGACTTTGCTGAAGTTGCTGATCAGTTTCAGGAGATTTTGGGCTGAGACGATGGGGTCTTGTAAATATACGACCATGTCATCTGCAAATAGAGACAATTTGACTTCCTCTTTTCCTAACTGAATACCCTTTATTTCTTTTTCTTGCCTGATTGCTCTGGTTAGAACTTCCAATACTATATTGAATAGGAGTGGTGAGAGAGGGCATCTTTGTCTAGTACCAGATTTCAAAGGGAATGCTTCCAGTTTTTGCCCATTCAGTATGATATTGGCTGTGGGTTTGTCGTAAATAGCTTTTATTATTTTGAGATACGTTCCGTCGATACCTAGTTTATTGAGAATTTTTAGCATAAAGGGCTGTTGAATTTTGTCAAAGGCCTTCTCTGCATCTATTGGGATAATCATATGGTTTTTGTCTTTGGTTCTGTTTATGAGGTGAATTACGTTTATAGATTTGCGTATGTTGAACCAGCTTTGCATCCCCGGGATGAAGCCTACTTGATAAGCTTTTTGATGTGCTGTTGCAATGAGTTTTGCATCTGTGTTCATCATGGATATTGGCCTGAAGTTTTCTTTTCTTGTTGGGTCTATGCTGGGTTTTGATATCAGGATGATGTTGGTCTCATAAAATGATGTGGGGAAGGATTCCCCTATTTTTGGATTGTTTGGAATAGTTTCAGAAGGAGTGGTACCAGCTCCTCTTTGTATGTCTGGTAGAATTTGGCTCTGAACCCATCTGGACCTGGGCTTTTTTGGTTGGTAGGCTATTAATTGCTGCCTCAACTTCAGTCCTTGTTATTGGTCTATTCAGGGTTTTGACTTCTTCCTGGTTTAGGCTTGGGAGGATGCAAGTGTCCAGGAATTTATCCATTTCTTCCAGGTTTACTGGTTTATGTGCATAGAGTTGTTTATAGTAATCTCTGATCGTGGTTTGTATTTCTGTGGAATCTGTGATGATATCCCCTTTATTGTATTTTGTTGCATCTATTTGATTATTCTCTCTTTTCTTTTTTGTTAATCTGGCTAGTGGTCTATTTTGTTGACCTTTTCGAAAGCCAGCTCCTGGATTTATTGATTTTTTTTGAAGGGTTTTTTGTGTCTCTGTCTCCTTCAGTTCTGCTTTGATCTTACTTATTTCATGTCTTCTGCTAGGTTTTGAGTTTTTTTGATCTTGCTCCTCTAGCTCTTTCAATTTTGACAATAGGGTGTTGATTTTAGATCTTTTCTTTGCTTCTCATGTGGGCATTTATTGCTATGTATTTTCCTCTAGACACTGCTTTAAATGTGTCCCAGAGATTCTGGTATGTTGTGTCTTCATTCTCTTTAATTTCAAAGAACATTTATTTCTGCCTTCATTTCATTGTTTATCCAGTCAACATTCAAGGGCCAGTTGTTCAGTTTCCATGAAGTTGTGCAGTTCTGAGTTAGTTTCTGAGTTCTGAATTCTAACTTGATTGCACTGTGGTCTGAGAGACTGTTATGATTTCCATTCTTTTGCATTTTGCTGAGGAGTGATTTACTTCCAATTATGTGGTCAGTTTTAGAGTAGGTGTGGTGTGATGCTGAGAAGGATGTATATTCTGTGGATTTGGGGTGGAGAGTTCTGTAAATGTCTATTAGGTTTGCTTGGTCCAAGTCTGAGTTCAAGTCCTGGATATCCTTGTTAATTTTTTGTCTAGTTGATCTGTCTAATATTGACAGTGGAGTGTTAAGTCTCCCACTATTATTGTGTGGGAGTCCAAGTCTCTTTGTAAGTCATTAAGAAGCTTGGGTGCTCCTGTATTGGGTGCGTATATATTTAGGATCATTGGCTCTTCTTGTTGCATTGATCCTTTTACCATTATGTAGTGTCCTTCTTTGTCTCTTTTGATCTTTGTTGGTTTAAAGTCTATTTTATCAGAGACTAGGATTGTGACTCCTGCTTTCTTTTGCTCTCCATTTGGTTGGTAAATCTTCCTCCATCCCTTTATTTTGAGCCTATGTATATCCTTGCATGTGAGATGGGTTTCTTGGATACAGCACACTGATGGGTTTTGACTTTTTATCCAGTTTGCCAGTCTGTCTTTTAATTGGGGCATTTAGCCCATTTACGTTTAGGGTTAATATTGTTATGTGTGAATTTGATCCTGCCATTTTGATGCTAGCTGGTGGTTTTGCCTGTTAGTTGATGCAGTTTCTTCAGTGTGTCGATGCTCTTTATCATTTGGTACGCTTTTGGAATGGCTGGTAGTGGTTGTTCCTTTTTATGTTTAGTGCTTCTTTCAGGAGCTCTTGTAAAGCAGGCCTGGTGGTGATGAAATCTCTGAGTACTTGCTTGTTTGCAAGAGATTTGATTTCTTCTTCACTTATGAAACTTAGTTTGGCTGGATATGAATTTCTAGGTTGAAAGTTCTTTTCTTTAAGGATGTTGAACGTTGGTCCCCACTATCTTCTGGCTTGTAGGGTTTCTGCTGAGAGATCCACTGTGAGTCTGATGGGCTTCCCTTTGTGGGTAACCCGACCTTTCTCTCTGGCTGCCCTTAGCATTTTCTCCTTCATTTCAACCCTGGTGAATCTGACGATTATGTGCCTTGGGGTTGCTGTTCTTGAGGAATATCTTTGTGGTGTTCTCTGTATTTCCTGGACTTGAATATTGGCCTGCCTTGCTAGGTTGGGGAAGTTTTCCTGGATAATATCCTGGAGAGTGTTTTCCAGCTTGGATTCATTCTCTCCGTCACATTCAGGTATACCTATCAAATGTAGATTAGGTCTTTTCACATAATCCCATATTTCTTGAAGGCTTTGTCCATTTCTTTTTACTCTTTTTTCTCTAACCTTGCCTTCTCATTTTATTTCATTGAGTTAATCTTCAAGTCGCTTGATATCCTTTCTTCTGCTTGGTCAGTTCGGCTATTGAAACTTGTGTATGCTTCGCAAAGTTCTCGTGTTGTGTTTTTCAGCTCCATCAATTCATTTATATTCCTCTCTAAGCTGTTTATTCTCGTTAGCATTTCGTCAAACCTTTTTTCAAAGTTCTTAGTTCCTTTGCATTGGGTTAGAACATGTTCCTTTAGCTGAGAGAAGTTTCTTGTTACCCACCTTCTGAAGCCTGTTTCTGTCAATTGATCAGACTCATTCTCCATCCAGCTTTGTTCCCTTGCTGGTGAGGAGTTGTGATCCCTTGGAGGAGGAAAGGTGTTCTGGTTTTGGATGTTTTTATCCTTTTTGTGCTGGTTTCTTCCCACCTTTGTGGATTGATTTACCTGTGGTCTTTGTAGTTGGTGACTTTCAGATGGGGTTTCTGAGAGGACGTCCTGTTTGTTGATGATGAAGTTATTTCTTTCTGTTTCTTAGTTTTCCTTCTAACAGTCAGGCCCCTCTGCTGTAGGACTGCTGGAGGTCCACTCCAAACCCTGCTTGCCTGGGGGATCACCTGCAGCGGCTGCAGAACAGTAAGGGTTGATGCCAGTTTCTTCTTCTGCTATCTTTGTCCCAGAAGGATACCTGCCAGATGTTGGTCTTAGCTCTCCTTTATGCGGTGACTCTTTGGATATATGAGGATCGAGGGAGCTGCTTGAGGAAACAGAGACAGTCTGTCCTTTATAGGAGCTCAAGTGCTGAGCTGTGAGCTCCGTTCCGTTCAGAGCTGCTGGGCAGGTATGTTTAAGTCTGCTGCAGCAGAACTCATAACTGCCTTTTTTTTCCCCCAGGTGTTCTGTCCCAGGAAGGTAGAGCTTTATTCATAAGTTTCTATCATGTTCCTGCCTTTTTTTAGGGATGCCCTGCCCAGCGAGGAGGTAGCCTAGTCAGAGTCTGCCAGCAGAGGCATTGCTGAGCTGCCAGGGGCTCTGCCCAACTACTGTGTGAATTTTCTTGCAGTTTTGTTTATAGGGGTATAGTTAGAACTGCCTCGGTAATGGCCTTCTGCCTCTGTAATGGCAGACTCTCTTTGTTATGGCGGACTGCCTCAGTAATGGCAGGCTACCTCAGTAATGGCGGACTGCCTCGGTAATGGTGGACTGCCTCAGTAATGGTGGACTGCCTCAGTAATGGGGGGCAGCCCTTCCCCCCGACAGAGCTTGACCATCCTGGGTTCAGCTGTGCTTTCTGTGAAACTCTAGTCCAGAGTGTTTCATATTGCTGGTCTTTGTCGGGGTGGGACCGGCTGAGCCAGATCATCTGGCTCCCTGTTTCACTCCCCTTTTTTTTTAAGTTGAACGGGTGACTCTGTCTCCCAGGCATTCCAGTCACCAGTTGAAACAGTGCCTGGATTTGTGTGAGTTTTGTGCGGAGACCCTCTGCACCAGCTTAAACAGCCGCACTGGAGACTCGTGGCACTTTTTCGCCTGATATTCTCCTGGCCTGGCTCCCTGTTTCAGTCCCCTTTTTTTCATTTGAACGGGTGACTCTGTCTCCCAGGCATTCCAGTTGCCAGTTGAAAAGGCGCCTGGATTTGTTTTTTTGTGTGGAGACCCACTGCGCCAGCTGTCATGCTGGAGACTTGTGGCACTTTTCCACCCCAGGAATCTCCTGGCCTGGCTCCCTGTTGCAGTCCCCTTTTTATCAGTTGAACGGGTGACTCTGTCTTCCATGTGTTCCTGTCGCCAGTTGAAATGGCACCCGGATTTGTGTGAGTTTTGTGCGGAGACCTGCTGCGCCGGTGCGCTGGAGACTGGTGGCACTTTTCCGCCTGGGGAATCTCCTGGTCTGTGGGTGATAGAAATTCGTTTGGAAATGCGGTGACCGCTCACCCTCTGCGTTTTCGCTGCGAACTGCAATCCAGAGCTGTTCCCATTTGGCCATCTTGGATCCCTCTCCCACCCTCATTCTTTTAACAATTTTGCTATTCCTGAAACCTGGTAGAAATATCATGAAAGTGTTCGTTTTCAAGTGAAGGATAAGAGAAAGGGCTTCTTTTCATATACATATTCTTGGAAGGAGGGGAATTACTCCTTTGTTGACCTAAAAGGAAGAGGCTGTGGCACAAAATATAATTTGAATAGTTTACTTGGGCCAAAATAAGGACAACTGCCAAGAAGACTCAGACTCAAGGATCCTTGAATATGCATGGTCTTTGTTACAAACAGATTTTTTTATTTTTTTCTTTTCAGACAGGGTCTGCTCTGTTACCCAGGCTGGCGTGCAGTGGTATGCTCTCAGCTCACTGCAACCTCCACTTTCTGGGCTCAAGTGATCCTCCCACCTCAGCTTCTTGAATAGCCAGGTCAACAGGTGTGCACCACTACACCTGGCTGATTTTTCCTTTTTTTTGTGGTGACAGGGTTTGACGATGTTGCCCAGGCTGGTCTTGAACTCCTGACCTCAAGGCGATCCAAAGTGCTGGGATTATAGGTGTGAGCTACCGCCTGTGGCCACTAAATTTTTTTTTTCATGGATACAGGATCTTGCCTTTTTGTTTAGGCTGGAGTACAGTGGTGCAATCATGGCTTACTGCAGCCTGGACCTCCTACCTTGGCATCCCCCATGTGTGCCACCATGTCCGTCTTTTTTTTTTTTTTTTTTTTGAGACAGTTTCACTCTTGTCACCCAGGCTGCACTGTAGTGGCACTATCTCAGCTCACTGCAACCTCCGCCTCCTGGGTTCAAGCAATTCTCCTGCCTCAGCCTCCCGAGTAGCTGGGACTACAGGCATGTGCCACCGTGCTCAGCTAAATTTTTTTTTTTTTTTTTTTTTTTTTTTTTTTTTGTATTTTTAGTAGAGACAGGGTTTCACTGTGTTAGCCAGGATGGTCTCAATCTCTTGACCTCATGATCTGCCCGCCTCAGTCTCCCAAAGTGCTGGGATTACAGGCGTGAGCCACAGTACCCGGCCAAGATTTCTTTACTTGGGAAAGTCTTCTTTGATGTTTCCCTGGAAGCAGGGAGGTCTTTGAAGGAAAAACAAACAAAAAAAGCAACTATTACTGACTTTTCTTTGCTTATGCACACACACTGTCTTTCTCTGTCTCTCTCTCTTTCTTTGTCTCTCACTCTGTCTCACCCAGACTAGAGTGCAGTGGTGTGATCTTAGCTGGTATTTGGGATTACAGGCACGTGCCACCACACCTGGCTAATACTGTATTTTTAGTAGAGAAGGGGTTTCACCATGTTGGCGAGGCTGATCTTGAACTCCTGACCTCAGGTGATCCACCCACCTCAGCCTCCCAAAGTGTTGGGATTACAAGCATGAGCCACTGTGCCTGGCCAGCTTTACTTAGCTTTCATCACAAAGCAGCATCCCATGTGACCTGGCCTCTGTTCATGTGTGCAGTCTTATTTGCAATATATCTGCCTCTCATTCACAGAGGTGTTTACCTTTGCAGTTTTAAATTTGTTTGGCACTTTGATTAATGTCTCTGTTCCTATCAGATTAAGTAAGCTAAAGAGTTTACTTAAAGAAGCAGAAAAGATGACTGCTTTGGTTCACCATTGTGTCCCTAGTGTCTGGTAGAATGTCTGCCCAGTAGCAGAATCACGGAAGTGTTTGTTGGATATATCAGTGCTGGTCACAGAGTGGGCAGTCCACAAATACAATACTTTCTTGACTAGTTACATATGTAAATAATTTATTAATACTTGTTACATGACCAATGTTCAGGGTGTTTTATATTTTTAATTGATATAGTTGTACATATTTGGGTGGTACATGTGATATTTTGATACACATACTCAGTGTGTAATGATCAAGTTAGGGTAATTGCAATATCCATCACCTCAAACATTTATCCTCTTTTTGTGTTGGGTACATTACAGTTTTTCCAGCTGTTTTAAAGTATACAGTAACTTACTGTTAACTATAATTTTCATTACTATGCTGTTGAATACCAGAATTTATTCTAACTGTATCTTTGTATTCATTAACCTGCTTCTCTTCACCAAACCCCAGATTGATGTTTGAATTGCTTCTTTTTGCTCTAGTTGACTCTATTAAAAACAAATAATAGAACCAACCAAAAAACTGCCTGTTGAAATAGTGGAAAGACAGACATAGCTTTGATCAGCTTATAAAAAAAATAGGTGTCAGTGGGTATGAAACTCAGTCTTAATTGGTTATTATGGCTTTATTTTGAATGACTTGTTTTACTTTTATGATAGTTTAACACATACAATGAAATATAATGTGTCTTTAAGTAGGCTTGTGTCATCCGTTTTTAAAAATTAATAGACTTGAGTTTTTACATCAGTTTTAGGTTTACAGAAAAATCGAGCAGATAGTACAGAGATTCCATACTTAATCCCTCTCCCCTGTCCTCAGTCTTTCCTGTTAGTAACATTTTGCATTGGTGTGATACATTTGTTACAATTTATGAACCAGCATTGATACATTATTATTGAATAGTCCATAGTTTATATTAAAATTAATTTTTGTACCGTTCTGGGTTTGCTTTCCTTTTTTAGAAAATGTAGAACCCTAGAATTTCTGTGTTTTGACAAATGCATAATGTCCCGATGTCCTGTGTATAGCATTATAATATGTTACAAAATAGTTTAACTGCTCTGAAAATCCTCTGGACACCATCTGTTCATTGGAGTGCTCCATCTCTCCTCAGCCCCTGGTAACAAGTGATCTTTTTACTCTGTAGTTTGGCATTTTTGGGATGTCATGTATTTGGAATCATATAATATGTAGCCTTTTCAGATTAGTTCCTTTAGTTAGCAGTATACATATAAAGTGTTCCATATGTTTTTGTGGCTTGATAGTTCATTTCTTTTCCCTTTTTAAAATAATATTTATTTGTTATAGAGATGGGATCTCCCTATGTTGTCCAGGCTGGTCTCAAACTCCTGGGTGGGGTCAAGCAGTCTTTATGTCTTGGTCTCAAAAAGTGCTGGGATTACAGGCCTCGGCCACAGTGCCCGCACAGCTCATTTCTTTTCTTGCTGAACATTTCATTGTATGGCTGTACTACAGTTTGCTTATCCATTCACCTGTTGAAAGACATCTTGGTTGCATTCAGGTTTTCACAATTAAGAAGAAAGCTTCCATAAACTTTCAGTGTGCAGGTTTTTGTGTGGATAAAGATTTTCAACTCATTTGGATAGATATTAATGATCCATGATTGCTGGATTAGGTTGTAAGAGACATGTAGTTCTGTAAGAAACTATCAGAGTGGACTGGACATAGTGGCTTATGCCTATAATCCAAGCACTTTGGCAGAGACTGAGATGGGAGGATTGATTGAAACCAGGAGTTCAAGATGAGCCTGAGCAGCATAGTGAGATCCCATCGCTACAATAAATTTAAAAAATTAACGGGTGTGGTGGTGCACACCTGTAGTTTCAGCTCCTCAGGAGGCTAAGGTGGGAAGATCACTTGAGCCCAGGAGTTCCAGGCTTCAGTGAGCAATGAATGTGCCACTACACTCCAGCTTGGGTAACAGAGTGAGATCCTCTCTCTCTGTCTCTCAGTCATCTATCAAAATAAATAAAAAAGAAAACTCTTATAATGTCTCCTAATGTGGCTGTACAATTTTGCATTTCCATCAACAGTGAATGAGTTCTGGTTGTTCCACATCCTCTCTAGCATTTTCTGATGTCAGGGTTTTGGATTTTCACTATTCCAGTAGGTATGTATTGGTATCTCATTTTAATTTAGAATTCCCTAATGTTA
The DNA here is from genome assembly GCA_036589455.1 of Ateles fusciceps. Classification (NCBI taxonomy): domain Eukaryota; kingdom Metazoa; phylum Chordata; class Mammalia; order Primates; family Atelidae; genus Ateles; species Ateles fusciceps. The sequence goes on from JAZHEH010000439.1 coordinate 487,735, forward strand.
TATGATGTTGAGCATCTTTTCATATCCTTATTTGTCATTTGTATATTTTCTTTTTTTTTTTTTAATACGGGGTTTCACCATGTTGGCCAGGCTGGTCTTGAACTCCTGACCTCAGGTGATCTGCCCGCCTCAGCCTCCCAAATTGCTGAGATTACAGGCATGAGCCACCATGACTGGCCCATTTGTATATTTTCAATGAGATATTTGGCCCATTTATAAACTGGGTCTTTTTTTCACATGAACTTCAGGAGTTCTTTGTATATTTTTGGTAACAGTCTTCTATCACATAGGTTTTTTGCAAATGTTTTCCCTCTATCTGTGGCCCGTCTTTTCATTCTTAATAGTGTCTTTTGCAGAGCAGAAGTTAAATGAAGTCTGTCTTAACAATTTTCTAATGGATTGTGTTTTTGTTGTTATATCTAAAAAGTCAATGCCAAAGGCAAAGTCAGCTGGATTTTCTCCCATGTTAATCTTCTAGAGATTTTATAGTTTTGAGTTTTACATTTAATTCCATGCTCAATTTTGAGTTAAGTTTTGTGAAGGGTACAAGGTGTGTGTCTAGATTCTTTTTTAAGACTCTTCTATTGAATTGTCTTTGCCCTCTGTAAAAAGATCAGTTAACTGTATCTGTATGGATTTATTTTTGGATTCTATTCTGCTCCATTGGTCTACTTGTCTCTTCTTTCACAAATACCCTACTGTCTTGACTATTGTGGCTTTATAGTATCTAAAAAAAAGTTAAGTAGTGTGAGACCTTTGACATTCTTCAATATTGTATTGGCTATTCTGAGTCTTTTCACCTCTCTATAAACTTTAGAATCCATTTTTTGATACCCACAAAATAACTTGCAGAGATGTTGATTAGGATTGCATTGAATTTATAGATCAAGTTAAGAAGAACTAATGCCATGTCAGTATTGAGTCTTCCTATCCATACACATGGAATATTTCCTTAGATCTTCTTTGATTTCCCAGGTTGATCTTGAACTCCTGGGCTGAAGTGATTCTCCTGCCTCTGCCTCCTAGAGTGTCTGAGATTGCCAGGCATGAGCCATTGCACCTGGCCTGGAGGAATGTGTGGTGGGGTGTATGGGTGTGTGTGAATTCATTTTCTACATGGACAAATATGTCATCTACAAGTAGAGACAGTTTTACTTCCTTCTTCCCAATCTACACATTTAAAATTTTCTTTTCTAATTGCATTAGTAGGACTTTCAGTATTGTGTTAAATAGGAGTAGTAAAGGGGACATTTTGCCTCATCATAGTGGGGACGCTTCTGGGTTGGTACAAAAGTAATGGTAGTTTTAAAACCACAGTTACTTTGCACTAACCCAATACTTTCTCACTGTTAAATATTATTTTAGCTCGAGGTTTTTTATCAAGGCAAAGGAGGTTTTCCATTCCTAGTTTGCTGAGAGTTTTATGAATTGAATGTTGGATTTTGTGAAATGAATTTTCTGCATCTGTTGATGTGATCTTGTGATTTTTCTTATTTAGCCTGTTTTTGTAGTAGATGACATTAATTGATTATTTAATGTTGAGCCAGCCTTGTATACTTGGAATAAATCGCATTCAGTTGTGGTATATAATTCTTTTTACATATAGTTGGATTTGCTGAATATTTTTGTGGAGGATTTTTGTGTCTGTGCTAATAGGAGATGTTAGTCTGTAGTTTTTTTTAAGACAGGGCTTCGCTCTGTTGCCCAGGCTGGAGTGCAGTAGCACGATCAGGACTCACTGCAGCCTTCACTTCACAGGGTCAAGCAAGTCTCCCACCACACCTGGCTAATTAAAAAAAATTTTTTTTAATAAACACAAGTCTCACTATGTTGTCCAGGCTGGCCTTGAACTCCTGAGCTCAAGTGATTCTCCCACCTAGGCTTTCCAAAGTGCTGGGGTTACATGCGCAAGCCTCCATGCCCAGCCTGTTGGGTTTTTTTGGTAACGTTTGTGTGTTTTTGCTATTAGGCTAATACTGGCCTCATAAAATAAGTTAGTAAGTATTCCCTCTACTTCTATTTTCTGGAAGAGATTTGAGAGAATTGGTATAGTTTCTTCCTTAAATGTCTGGTAGAATTCACCTATGAACCTATCTGGGCCTGATGCATTCTGTTTGGGAAGGGTTTTACTGATTCAGTCTCTTGAATGGATATAGGTCTGTTCAGATTACCTATTGTTTCTACTGAATTTTTTTGAGCATTTATGTCTCATTTTCTTTTACTTACCATTATACTAACAAGGATGTTTTGACTGAGGAGTGTTAAAATCATCAACTTTGTGAACTTGCTTCCTTCTTTTTAAAATTCTTTCCGTTATAACTTATTGTACTTTGAAGCTCTGTTGTTAGGTATGTACACATATGATTGTTGTACATCTTCCGGATGAATTGACTCTTTTGTCTTTATAAAACATTCTGGGCTGGGCGCAGTGGCTCACGCCTATAATCCTAGCACTTTGGGAAGCAGAGGCAGACAGATTGCCGGAGCTCAGGAGTTCAAGACCACCCTGGGGCAACATGGTGAAACCCTGTTTCTACTAAAATACAAAAACTTCGCCAGGCTTGGTAGTGCACATCTGTAATCCCAACTACTCAGGAGGCCGAGGCAGGAGAATTACTTGAACCCAGAGGAGGTTGCAGTGAGCCAGCATCGCACCACTGTACTTCAGCCTGGGACAGAGGGAGACTGTCGTTAAAAAAAAAAAAATCCTGCATTATCTGCAGTAATACTCTATATCTTACAGTGTACTCTTTGATATTGATATAGTTCCTCCAGCCTTCTTACACTTTACTGTTTGCTTTCAACTAATTTGTTTCTTTTTATTTATTTATTTATTTTTTGGGTAGGGGGAGACAGAGTCTCGCTCTGTTACCGAGGCTGTAGTGCAGTAGCGCAATCTTGGTTCACTGCAACCTCCACCTCCCAGATTCAAGGGATTCTCCTGCTTCAGCCTCCCAAGTAGGTGGGACTACAGGTGTGTGCCACCACACCCAGCTAATTTTTTGTATTTTTAGTAGAGACATGGTTTCACCATGTTAACCAGGATGGTCTCAATCTCCTGACCTCAGGTAATCTACCCCCCTCGACCTCCCAAAGTGCTGCGATTACAGGTGTGAGCCACTGTGCCTGGCCTTGTGTCTTTGTTTTTAATATTCATCTCTTATAGGCAACATATAACTGTGGCTTCCTTTTTTATCCATTCCAACAACGTACCTTTAAAGAGTTTAGTCCATTTATATTTCATATAATTCTTGACAAGGTTGGATTTAGGTCTGTTTGTTTTCTCTTTGTATCTTCTGTTTTGGTTTCTTTCTTTTTCTTTTTTCTTTCTTTCTTTTTTTTTTTTTTTTGACATAGAAGTATGTATATGAAAATATCCTGTGGTTTTTTACTTCTTTTTTCTCCTCTTCTTTTCCTGATTTCTTTTGTGTTAATTTAATAACATTAACATATTGGGGCTTATAGCTATACCTTCTTAAATTATTATTCTTTTAGTGATTGCCATAGAGATTAAACCATACTTAGAGTTAATATTGTACCACTTCATCTCTTTTTAAGAGACAGGCCTTTGGTTTTTCTCCCAGGCTGGAGTGCAGTGTCTCAGTCATAGCTCACTGCAGCCTCAAAGTCCTGGGTTCAAGTGATTCTCGGGCCTCAGCTTCCTGAGTAGCTGGGATTGCAGGTGTGTGCTGCCATGATTGGCTAATTTTTGTATTTTTAGTAGAGAGACAGGATTTTGCCGTGTTGACCAGGCTGGTCTCAAACTCCCAACCTCAAGTGATCCACCTGCCTCGGCCTCCCAAAGTGCTGGGATTACAGGCATGAATCACTGCACCTGGCCCATCTTAAGAAGCCACATGTGTCTGTATAGATTCATCTCTATTCCTGTTCTTTATGCTGTAGGTTTCATATTTATTATAGTCAGATACATTATAAACTTCACAGTACAGTATTATGATTTTTGCTTTGAACACTCATGTGTATTTTATAGAAAGAGGAAAAATAGTCCATTTTCCCACTTATGTATCATTTCCAATAGTCTTTATTCCTTTCTGAAAATCTGAGTTTCCATCTGTATCATTTTCCTTCAGTCTGAACACATTTTGAAAAACATTTCTTATGGTGTCCATCTGCTGATGAGTTCTCTTTTAATTTAACTGTCTATTTTTTCTTTGTTCAGGAAGGATATTTTCTTGGGAATGGAAATTTTGGGTTGACAGATGTTTTCTTGTGGCGGTTTTTTTTTCTCTGTTGTTTCTAGTTTGAAGTCAGTATTCATAGGTGTACTTGTTCCTCTTGTGTTATTTTTCTCTGGTTGTTTTCAGGAATTTCTGTTTTATTTTTGACTTCTAGTAGTTTGACTACAATATGATAAACCTACTTGTGGGTAACTGCATTTATCCACTTGGGACTATCAGAACCTCTTGCATATGTAGATTTATGTCTTTCACCAAATTTGGGATTTTTCTTGTAATATTTTTTCTGAATCATTTTCTCTTCTCCTTCTGGAACTTCAATTCAATATATGTTAAGACCTTTTGGCCAGGTATGGTGGCTCACACTTGTAATCCTAACACTTTGGGAGGCTGAGGCACTAGGATTGCATGAATTCAAGAGTTCAAGACCAGCCTGGGCAATGTAGTGAGACCTCATCTCGAATTGTGGGGGAAGAGCTTTTTAATATTTCCCCTTAAGTCCCTGAGGCTTTCTTTTTCTCTGTAAGATTGTATAATTTTTCTTTGTCTTCAAGTTCATTGACTGTTATTACAGCCATACTCTATACCCATAAAGCGAATTTTCAGTTATAGAATTAGTGTGTATTTTTTGAGATTTCCTATTTATTCTTGATGAGTGTATTTCTTTTATGTCCAATTAGCATTATAATAGCTGCTTTGAAATCTTTGTCTGTTAAATCTGTAACTATTTCATCTTGTGATTCATCTTATGGTCTTCATTGATTCTTTTTTTTTTAATCGAGACAGAGTGGCGCTGTCACTAAGGCTGTAGTACAGTGACACAATCTCGGCCCACTGCAACCTCCGTCTCCCGGGTGCAAGTGATTCTCCTACCTCAGCCTCCTGAGTAGCTGGGACTACAGGCATGCTCCGCCACACCTGGCTAATTTTTATATTTTTTGTAGAAACAGTGTTTCACCGTGTTGCCCAGGCTGGTCTCAAATTCCTGACCTGAAGGGTCTTCGCCTTCCAAAGTGCTGGAATTATATCAAGGGTCTTCGCCTCTCAAAGTGCTGGAAGACAGGGAGGTCTGTCTTTGCCTCCCAAAATGCTGGAATTATAGGCTTGATCCACTCCACCTGCCCCATTGATTGCTTTTTGATGACTGAGTTTTGTTTTTCTATTTCTTTGTATAGGCATTGTGAAGGATACATCGTAGAGCCTCTGAATTCTGTTATGTTCCCTCAGAGATGCTGATTTTTAGTTGTTTTCAGCAGTAAAGTTGATGGGATTCAAATGTCAAACTCTTAACTTCTTTACAGAAGGAAGCTGATAAAATATTTATTGTTTTGTTGTATCTGGATTGCTTAGTACCTGTCCTGTGCATGTATAGTTCCTGTGAGCACCAGAAATTTGAGTAGAGTTTATATACGAATTTGGAGTTTCTTCTTCTTAGTCTGTCTCCTTTTCAGCATTGTCCTCTGGCTTTCTAGCTGCTGTGGTCGTCCTGAACTCTGTCCTCAGATTCTTCAAGCTAGCAAGACTGTGGGTTTCTTTTAGCCATACCTCTCCCCTTCTTCTGGCATCCACTGGGGCATACCCTCAGGCTGAAAGGCATGAATTAAAAAACCACCTAGAGCCCTCCTTGCTTCCAAGGTATTGTTGATGTCCCTTCCATTTTATAGCTATTTTAGTCACTCTGCAGTGCCTACAGGCAGTTGTTTTGTAATATTTTGCCCCGGGGTTTTTTGTTTTTATGAGTGGCAAAACTTGGTTTGATAGAACTGCTCAACTAATACTGGCAAGAGTCAGTTCTCCCTATTAGCTTTAACAGTAGCCTTAAAAAAAACAGATTGATAGCTAATATTTGTTTGGCACTTCTTTATTGTAAAAGCACTTTAGTGTAGAGTATCTGATTTATCATGATCGTCAATAATACAGGTGCTGCTACGTAATTATGCCAAAAATCTGAACAGGAAATGAGTCTGAAGTCTCAATTCAGCATAATTACGTATATGAACTGATATGATAGCTAAAAAGCAAATAAGTGAGCAGAAAGATAGTAGTGGAAACTTACAAGTGTGAAAAGAAATAGAAGAATTTTATGCCTTTAGGGAGATGATACTGCCATCAGATAAATGAGTCCAAGTTTAAATATGTAAATTGTTGTCTTACTATATTAGTTCTTTTCATTTGTTATTTTCATTTATTTACTTACTTTTTGAGATGGAGTCTCACTCTGTCACCCAGGCTGGAGTGCAGTGGCACAATCTTGGCTCACTGCAACCTCCGCCTCCCAGATTCAAGCAATTATCTTGCCTCAGCCTCCTCCCCAGTAGCTGGGATTATGGGTGTGTGCTACTACGCCTGGCTGATTTTTGTAATTTTAGTAGAGATGGGGTTTCACCATGTTGGCCAGGCTGATCTAAAACTCCTGATCACAAGTGATCTTCCTGCCTCAGCCTCCCAAAGTGTTGGGAGTACAGGTGCGAGCCACTGTGCCCAGCCACTTTTTTTTTTTTTTTTTTTTTTTGAGACAAGGTCTCACTTTGACACCTAGGCTGAAGTGCAGTGGCACAATCATGGCTCACTGCAGACTTGTTCTCCTAGGCTCGAGCAATTCTCATGCCTCAGTCTCCCATAGCTGGGACTACTGGCTAAGTTTTACATTTTTTCTCCGAAGAAATCTTATCTAAGATTAAATTACTGGATTTTGATTTTTTGGTTTTTTTATTTTTTTTTGTTGTTGTTTTTTTCTTGGAAATGGAGTCTTGGCTCTTTTACCAGGCTGGAGTGCAGTGGTGCCATCTCAGCTCGCTGCAACCTCCACCTCCTGGGTTCAGGTGATTCTCCTGCCTCAGACACCCGAGTAGCTTGGACTACAGGCAGGCGCCACCATGCCTAGCTAATTTTTATATTTTTAGTAGAGACAGGGTTTCACCATGTTGGGCCAGGATGGTCTCGATCTCTTGACCTTGTGATCCGCCAACCTCGGCCTCCCAAAGTGCTGGGACTATAGGCGTGAGCTACTGCGCCCAGCAAATTATTGATTTTATACAGGCAAGGTCTCACTACATTGCCCAGGCCTGTCTCAAACTCTTGGCCTCAAGCAGTCCTCTTACCTTGACCTCCCAAAGTGTTGGGATTACAGGCATGAGCCACTGCACCTGGCCTCATTCTTTTCCAAAACGTTTATTTATAATTTTCATAATTATCACAATTTGAAATTATTTATCTCTTGACAAACCATTGGGAAAAGAAAAATTTTTTATAAAATAAAATTAATTAATAATTGTTTTCTGTTTATTCACTACACTGTAAACTCTTGAGGACCAGGAACATGTTTTTGTGTGTCCAACTCCTAGGCCAGTGCTTGACCATGATTTTGAAGGAGGTGACAAGTAGAAATTAAAGAAATTTATTGGAAATGTTCCAGATTCAGGTGATTTTTTTCTACTAGGTAGTAGAAAAAAATTGGGTGTCCAGTGCAGTGGCTCACACCTGTAATCCCAGCACTTTGGGAGGCTGTGGAGGGCGGATCTCTTGAGCCAAGGATTTCGAGACCAGCCTGGGCAACATGGTGCGACCTCATCTCTACCAAAAAAAATAAAAATAAAAAAATAACAAATCTAACCAGGTGTGGTGGTGTGTGCCTGTAGTCCCAACTACTTGGGAGGTTAAGGCAGGAGAATCGCTTGAGCCCAGGAGGTGGAGGTTGCCCCGAGCTGAGATCGCATCATTGCACTCCAGCCTGGATGACAGGAGTGAAACCCTGTCTCAGAAAAAAAGGGAAAAAAAATCGGAAGAGTTAAGGCTTAAGCTCAATACTTTGAGCCTCAAAACAATGATTCAGACAAAGGTCTTGAGTACTGAGACATCTGAAGCATGGAGATAGTGATGAAAAACAGTCAGTGCTTTTAGTTCCCTCTTGCTTCTGTGTTTTGGGGTTCCGAGGTCCTCGCATGATAGGGAGGGAGTTCAAAGCAAGTATTTATAGGTTATTAGAATTAATTTTCTTTTTTTTTTTTCCTTATCCCGCTTCATTCCTTCATACAGAATTGATTTTCGTATTTGTGAAACTGTCTTGTTCCACAGCTCTTGGATAAGCACAAGAATACAGAGAGCATGGTGGAGCTTCTGGATTTGTATCAGTTGGAGGATGAAGCCTACAGCAGCCTTGCAGAAGCTACAACTGAACTCTATCAGTATTTACTACAGCCATTCCGAGACATGAGAGAACTTGCCATGCTACGAAGACAGCAGATCAAGGTATTTTTTAACTAGTAGCCTGCCTCTTTCATAGTTCTCAGCCTGAAAGGCCATGTGTCATCCACTAGAGGAACTCCAAAAAAAAAAAAAAAGAGAGAGAGAGAAAAGGGGCACCTGGTTCTATTTCTGCAAAGTTTCTTGTTTGGTAGATTAGGGTTATAGCCTGAGCATCCATTCTAAAGTACCTCAAAAGGCAATTCTGGCTGGGTGGAGTGGCTCATGCCTGTAATCCAAGCGCTTAGGAGGCCAAGGTGGGCGGATCACCTGAGGTCGGGAGTTCAAGACCTGCCTGACCAACATGGTGAAACCCCATCTTTAAAAAAAAAAAAAAAAAAAAAAAAAGGCAATTCTGCTGAATAGCCAAGGTTGAGTATAATCCAGAAAGTAATGTGTTCAAGTTAGCACAAAGTTGTAAATACAGTGGGAGATACCTATTTTTCCCTTTCCTGTACTTTCCTTCCTCCTCTAGTCGTGTCTCCTCCTTAATGTTTTGGAGACTGTGTAATTACCAGAAGTTTTGGGCAGGCTGAGTATGGTGCCTCATGCCTATAATCTCAACATTTTGGGATGCTGAGGCAAGAGGATCACTTGAGCTCTGGAGCTTGAGACCAGCCTGGGCAACATAGGGAACCTGTCTCTACCCCCCCAAAAGAAAAAAAAAAAATCAAAAAACAAACTAGCTGGATGTGGTAGTGCATGCCTGTAGTCCAGGAGGACTACAGGTGGCTGCACTACTCAGGAGGCTGAGGTGGGTAGAAGATTGCTTGAACTCAGGAGGTTGAGACTGCAGTCAGCCATGAATGTGCCACTGTACTTCAGCCTGGGCAATACTTTGTCTCCAAGAAAAAAAAAAAAGTGTTGGGAACTTTTTTTTTTTGAGGTGGGATCTCATCATATTGCCCAGGCTGGTCTCAGACTCCTGGGCTCAAGGGATCTGTCCACCTTGGCCTCCCAAAGTTCTGGGACTACAGGTATGTGAGCCACCATATCCAGCTAGTTATGGAATCATTTCTTTTCGAAGAACTTGTTAGGTAAGTTTTAAGTTTTTAACAGCAGAACTTTAAATACTTGATTTTTTTTATTAGTATATGAAGAAGCATATTACACACAAAAAAATCTTTTTGGCCGGGCGCAGAGGCTTGTGCCTGTAATCCTATCTCATTGGGAGGCCAAGGCAGATGGATCACCTGAGGTCAGGAGTTCAAGACCAGCCCTACCAACATAGTGAAACCCCATCTCTACTAAAAATACAAAAAGTAGCTGGACATGGAGGCTGAGGCAGGAGAATCACTTGAACCCGGGAGGCGGAGGTTTCAGTGAGTTGAGATCATGCCATTGCTCTCCAGCCTGGAGGACAGAGCAAGATTCCATCTCAATAAATGAATAAATAAATAAGTAAAAAATTTTTTTCCTCCACAATGTGGGTGAAAAAACACTTTTTGAGATAAGCATTTAAGGGTTTGATTTTATAGCTGACCTTAAATGTTACGTGTAATTCACATGTGAATGGTGCTGAACTAGAAGACTAAAATTGTCTTTTTACATAATAGGGTAAGTGGGAACATCATTATATAAGATTGAGTCTTTGAGAAAATTAGCAATCACTCTAAGAACCTTATGCGTGGGGACAAGGATGAGTATATTTGAAAATGTATGAGAAGGTCAGGTTGTCTGTCTTACTTTCTCCTTACTAATGTGTCAGGGTGGAGAGTAGGACAGTCACATGACTCAGACGGACTCCTTATAAATACCTTTGAAAGATTCTGTGCTGCCAACTTTTTGGGGGGGGGGGGGTTTGGTTTTGGTTTTGGTCAGTCAGTTTTATCATAAATTTGGCATTTGGGTTAAAATGGTAACATGGGAAAAAAAATGGTAACATGGAACAAAGAATTTTTAGATGCTGGAAATTTCTGTTTCTTTTTTTTTTGTTTTTGAGACAGCATCTTTGTCACCCAGACTGGAGTACAGTGGCATGATCTCAGCTCCCTGCAGTCTTGATGTCCGCGGCTGAAGCAGTCCTCCCAGCTCAGCCCCACAAATAGCTGGGACCATGGGTGGACACCACCATGCCCAGCTGTTTTTTGTCGTTGTAGTTTTTGTAGAGACGGAGGTCTTTCTCTGTTACCCAGGCAGGTCTCAAACTCTTGACCCCAAGCAATCTGCCCACCTTGGCTGCCCAAAGTGCTGGGATTACAGGCATGAGCCATTGTCCAGCCTGGAAATTCCTGTTTCTTTTCTTTTTTTCTTTTTTTTTTTTTTGAGATGAAGTCTCACTCTGTCACTTAGGCTGGAGTGCAGTGGTGCAATCTCGGCTCACTGCAACCTCTGCCTCCCGAGTTTAAGCAGTTCTCTGCCTCAGCCCCCCGAGTAGCCGGGATTACAGGCACCCACCACCATGCCTGGTTAATTTTTGTATTTTTAGTAGAGATGGGGTTTCACCATCTTGGCCAGGGTGGTCTTGAACTCCTGACCTCGTGATCCACCTGCCTTGGCCTCCCAAAGTGCTGTAATTACAGACATGAGCCACTGTGCCTGGCCTGGAAATTCCTGTTTCTTTAAATGAATTGTAGATGTTTGTCTGAAGAACTTGACTTAGAAGACCATTAATAAACTGGAAGACATGGACACCCACCTACTTCAGACTGCTGCATTGTTTAGCAGACAGTCACTACAGCATAGCACTGACTATCCAGAGTCTATACACATTCTTTCATATACTTATATCCCAATTTGTGTTGGGTATTAATATTAGCAAATTGTCCTACTTGTCGGGCTGTATTGTCCACTAGCATCACATAAGTGCTACCTTTTTCCTGGATAGTAGAATGTAGGTGAAGAGGAACAGAAAACATATTTTGAAAATTTGCCTTTTCTGATAGTAAAAATGGTATTTCACTGCATTTCTTTTTCTAAGACATTGAGAAAATGCCCCATCAACCATGACTATTCTTTTATTCTTGATTCTACTTATGAATTTGCAAATACAAGTTTAACAAAGTCACCAATTAGATTTAGTTAGCAGCTCATACATTGCATTAGATTGAGATGTATTGGCTTTACATAGATTAGCTAATTTAATTATCATACAACCTTGTAAGTTGGGTACTGTTATTATTGTATTTTCCTACTTCATAGATAAGAAAACCAATATTGGGATAATTAGGTACTGTTCACAGCTAATTTGTAAGTTGTAGAACTCATAACAGTACTCAGATCAGGTATCTCTGATTCTAAAGATTTTTTTTAAAACTGCATTACTGGTTACTTGTTACTTTCAAGTAAAAAAATCTGTACTCAGATTTTTTGTAATTACTAAGATCTGTTAGTAATAGAAAATTTTTTTTTTTTTTTTTTTTTTTTTACTTTTAAAACCTTTTTGTTAAAAACTGAAACACAATCACACATTAGCCTAGGGCCTACACAGGGTCAGGATCATCAAGATGTCACTAGGCCAATCAGATTTTTCAGTGCCAATATAATTTTATCAAACACCCATTGTATATGTGTCTCATTGTTGATGGAAACGTCGTTACACTGCACGTGACTATAATAGAATAATTTTCAGCAATGCAAAGGAATGAACTGATAGACACAGCATGGATAAATCTTAAAATCATGCTAATTCAAAGAAGCAAATACAAAATAATATATAATGCATGAAGGGGGGATGGATTTCAAAGGGGCACAAAGAATCTTTTGTAGGTGATGAAAATGGTCAGTATTTGATTAATGTTGTTTCAGAAGTGTATACAGATGTCAAAACTCACTGAGTTGACCATTCTAAATATATTCACTTGTTTGTGTGTAAATTAAGCCTTAATAAGATTGCTTTCAGGAAATATGCTGAGGAAAGGATGCCTGACACAAAGAGAGCATAAAGTTTATGATACCTTTATTTGAAATTCTAGAAATGATCATTCAGATCTGTACTGACAGAAAACCAAATAGTTGTTGCCTGGGGTGGTTTAGGGGAAATTGACTGAGAGAGGAGACATCTTTGGAGAGATTATTTAAATCTAGATTTTAGTGGTTGTTAAATGAGTGTATAAATTTGTCAAAATTAAAATTTACACTCAAAATGTTGCCTTTTGTGTGCAAGTTTTATCTCAAAGCTGATGTTAAATGCAAAGAATGTACACACTTATATAAGAAGCACACAAAATGGGATGATCAACAGTGCCTAAAGATACATGTAAAAAGAGGAACTGTCTAGGTCTTCACTATTGAAGAATGAAGAATTTTCAGTAGGAAATGGGTACGTTACAATCTCTTTTGGAGATTGGAGTGGAGAATATTCCTGATAAAGAGATGTACAAAGAGGAATGGTTTAGTGCTTGTACCTAGTGCTTGATCCAGGCAGTGTGGTATTGGCAATTACTTAATTGAATCTTCACACCAATCCAGCACCATTCATGGTTGCTAGAAAGTAGCATGGTTGGGCTTGAACACATGCATTTGATAGCAAAACCTGCTGTTATCCACAGGGTGTGAATTGTTTGATGTGCCTTTAGTCTAAGGATTTATAGGAAATGAGAGGAAAGATGGCTGGAATGCTGTTACATTCTATGGACAGTTGTGTCTGTTGGGTTCTAATCAGAATATCAGACTGGTTACTTCAACAGAGAGAATTATTTTATTATTATTATTATTTTATTTTTTGAGATGCACTTTCGCTCTTGTTGCCCAGGCTGGAGTGCAATGGCGTGATCTTGGCTCACCGTAATCTCCGCCTCCTGGGTTCAAGTGATTCTCCTGCCTCACTCGGCCTTCCAAGTAGCTGGGATTACAGGCATGCGCCACCATGCCCGGCTAATTTTGTGTTTTTTAGTAGAGACGGGGTTTCTTCATGGTGGTCAGGCTGGTCTCGAGCTACTGACCTCAGGTGATCCCACCCGCCTCAGCCTCCCAAAGTACTGGGATTACAGGACCTGAGCCACTGCGTCCGGCAGTCAGCAGAGAGAATTTAATATAAAGAATTTGTTTGTTCAAACATATGCTTGAAATAAAGGGGAAAAAAAAAAAGAATAAGTTAACTAGGTATAAAGTTGTTAACCAAATAATTGACCTTTTCTCTGTATGTAGAGCTTGATTTCCAATGGTTTCATTAACCCAGGTATTAAAGTATGATAGGAAAGAAGATAACTTGGCATCCCAGATGTATAATGTATTTATATTTGTTTTTATATTTAATATTTACGATATTAACATACTATCTCACCTGTTAAGCATTAAGCAGCTTCTGCCTACAAGCATTATTTTAGGCCTGGAAGTCTTTCTGAGATAGACACCTCTTAGGGAGCCCACAGATTTTGTCTACTATATTGGGTCTCAAAATTGTGATCCCCTGACTAGCAGTATCAGTATATCCTGGAACCCTGTTAGAAATACAAACCCTTGGGCTTTACCTCCTCAGATATCTACTGAAACTCTAGGAATGGACCTCAGCAGTCTTTGTTTTGACAAGCTTTCCAGATGATTATGCTACACACTTAAGTTTGAGAACCACTGGGCTAATAAAATAGGACTTGAAACAGCTTAAGGATTTCCCATACTGAACTGAAGGCTACAATTTTTCAGGGTTGGAGCTTTTCTGGGTCTTACCAGTTGGCTGGAGCATTAAAGCTATGAAACTTCAACAGCATTAAGAAGCACAGAAAGCTTGTTTGTGTTCTTTGTATTTGTAGCTATAAACACATTGTGAAGGTAAAGATGTTGATCCAACAACAACAGTACAAGTTACTTTCAAATGAAAGTAAATGAAGTTGAAACTAGATGAACCCGTAGATTTTTAAATCCACTGTCTTTAATGGGTCAGAGCCAGCTGGCCTTTACTCATCATCTTGATCAACCATAAGCCCTTCAAACAGATTATCCAACTTATTTTTAAATATTCCTGAAAGTAAATAAGCTAGAAACTGAAAGGCACTTGCATTTCTTTCTGTTGTAGCCAGTCACCTCATTTTGCCAGTTGTCTCCTGGTAAATTCTTGAATGTGCATTTCATTCTTATGCCAGCCTTCAGGGCAAGTCTGTAGGTGCCTTTCTGTGAAATAGAAAAAGTCACCCACCCCACTCACCCATCAGACTAATTAGAAAAGAGCCCCTTCTCATCAAGTGTAGAAATACACATGGCCTGGCAAAGTGTGAGCTGCATTTCATTATCTACTTTGCCCCCTTGGTCAGGTGCTGTTGATTGTGCAGCGTGCAGTTTTTACCACTGTATTCATCCGCTGCATGCACGCTATGAACTATGTAGTGCCACCATTATACATTAAGATACTCATATCTCACCTGAGCTATATTTTCCTTTAGTTCACGTGTGTCTCGATTTCTCTTAACTTTTTTTTTTTTTAAAAGCATAGTTTCTCACATTTGGATATAAGAATCTCTCAATATTTGCTCTGAATATAAAAACCCATGAATACACGCTGCCTAAGCTAATCATGTTGTTAGATCATTCAGGAGTCATCTTCAGGCAACCTCAGGGCCTGGAAAATTCGCATTATAGATGCTGTTACATTAGTATATTCACATTTTTTTCCCCCTCATCTTTTTCATGATGGTACATTCACAGGTTTATCTTGGCATTTGTTTTACCAAAGAATCTAGGTGGATTTCCCCCCTACTATGTTTCTTACATAAAAGCCAGTATCCAAGTGCTGTACTTCGTAATAATTCCATGCCAGGAAATTTGTATTTATAAACTAGTTTGACTATCCTAGCTGGCACACACTTTTTTCCATGTTAAAGACAGGCACTGTTTTCTTTCTAGCACTGAAATTGAAAACAGAGGTGTCATTGTTTTTAGCACATGATCCAACTAACCAGTGCTGCACATCTTCAAACTTGCCAAGTTAGGAAAAATACTTAGTACCCTTGCTTAATGTCTTAGGTACAATAAACTGTTAAACAAGTTCCTTACCAATTGGCTGCAACATTAAAGCTATGAAACTTCAAATCAGTTAAAAAAAACAGTATTAAAAAGCATGGAAAGCATGTTTGTGTTCTTTGTATTTGTAGCTGTATATATATTACAAAGCTAAAGATATTAATCCAATAAAGTACAAGTTACTTTCAAATAACAACACAAGATTAAAAAAAATTTTTTTTTTCCTCTTCCAAAAGCCATAATAGGCTGGGTGCAGTGGCTCATGCCAGTAATACCAGAACTTTGGGAAGCCAAGGTGGGCGGATCACTTGAGGTCAGGAGTTCACAACCAGCTTGGCTAACATTGTGAAACCCCATCTCTACTTTAAAAAAAAAAAAAGCTGGGCATGGTGGCTTGCTTCTGTAATCCCAGCTACTCAGGAGGCTGAGGCAGGAGAATCTCTTGAACCCGGGAGGTGGAGGTTGCAGTGAGCCAAGATGGCGCCATTGCACTCCAGCCTGGGTGACAGAGTGAGACTCCATCTCGGGGAAAAGAAGAGCCATAATGCAAGTTTTTACAGTTCTTTCTCTTTCTTTTCTATTGATAAATGGTACAGGGTCCTAACCATGCAAGCAAAAATGATTTTTATATTAAGATTTTTGAATTCTGAACATTCTTTTTATTAAATTTCTGTTCCATAGTTTATCTGTTGAGATCTAGTCAGAAATACTAGTTATTTCAACAGAGAGAATCTAGTATAAAGAATTTGCTAACTTGGTATAAAGTTGTTAACTAGATCATTGAGGAGGCAAGAAAGTAATGCTAAGGTACCTCAGAGGAAGCAATTGTAAAATCAGCTACCACTCCTAGGGTTGGAGAAACAAAGGAAAGGGATTGGAATTATTAAAACTTAAGCGTAGAGGAGGAACCCTGTGGAGCTGACCTGAAAAAAAGGGCATTGATTGCCTGGTTTTCAATGGAGAGACCTAGTTCTCAGAGGATTCCGTACTGAGGGGTTGGTTTGTCATGGGGTTGTACTATGAGCCTACAGTTGAAAAAACTGCAAATTAGATTCTGTTATTGCTTCAGAAAGGAACTGCTGATGGCTGCAGCGAAGTAAGGCTGGGGTGATGCTGACAGGAACAGCAGCCAGTTGAAGTCTAGGGATGCAGACAGAAGCATATCTCCTCCCTCTTCCAAACTCTGCTATTGGTAAAGGCTAAATGTGATTTGCAGTGTCAAACCTAGCATCACAAGATAGAAGGATGAACTTGGAGATGGATAGACAAGAATGTACATATGTCTTCAGACTTTAAACGTTAGGGGGAACTAGCTTAAGGTCTTAGTTACAATAAACTAATTACGGATCTTTAACAGTTGGACAGATGTTAATAGTTGCCAAGTTTTAAAAGTCAGTTAAAGGCTGGGGCAAGGTGGTGTGCACTTGTAGTCTCAGCTTGCTGGGAGACTGAGGCAGGAGGACACTTGAGGCCAGGAGTTTGAGGCTGCAGTGTGAATTGTGCCTGTGACTAGCCCCTGCATTCCAGCCTGGGCAACATAGTGAGACACCATCTCTAAAGAAAAAATTAAAGTCAGTTAAAAAGCAGCTTAAAAGAAAAGCATACTGAGCATTCGAGTATTTCACAGTCCGTATATTCGAATATATTAAGGTAGCAAACTATGTTATCTACACATAATTGTCAAATGATTTAGACTTTTCAAAAAAGCTATAACTTCTCTCATTTTCATTTGTCTTTCTTTGTATTGTTAAATACAGTGTAATCATGTTGTTGAAAAAAAATCTTCTATTATAATATCCTGAGTAAGAGTTTTAAGTTTTGACTTGTAGCATTATTAAATTTCTATTCCATACTTGTAAATACTAATTGTATGCTTTTAAACCTGTATGTTTTAAATTCAGAGGTAATTGCAACAAAAGAAAGCACACATATACCGATTTTGTTACAACAAACAATTCCACTGAAATCCTTAAATCTAAGATGAAGTCTGAATATGCCATTTAGTCCTTAGATCCCACAGTGGTTTCCTGTCAAATAAAATACACACTCCTTTGCCTGACTTTTTAAGTGTCTTTTAAGACAACCTCATATGATAACAATCTACTTTCTTAGTATCTCTCATTACTTTTATTTTTCTCTCCTGAAAGCAAGCAGGCTGGACTGCCCTCTGTCCTTTAACAGGCACAAAAGTTTTTAGGCTTTTGCTTAAGTTGGTCCTTGCCCCTAGCATGCCTTTTCAGTGGTTTTCTCTCCTTACGTACCTGTCAAAATCCCACCCCTTCTTCAAAGCTGTTTACATTTAATGAACCTCAGTGAAGTTTGTCCTCACCTACACAGCTGATTTTTTAAAATATTTTTCTGAGACAGAGTCTTGCTCTGTCACCAGGCTGGAGTGCAGTGACGTGATCTCGGCTGGCTGCAGCCTCTGCCTCGAGTTCAAGTGATTTTCCTGCCTCAGCCTCCTGAGTAGCTGGGACTACAGGTGCATGTCACCACGTCCAACTAATTTTTGTATTTTTAGTAGAGGCGGGGTTTTATCATGTTGGCCAGGATTATCTTGATCTTTTGACCTCATGGCTCACAACTGATGTTCTTTCCCCACAATACCTTTTATTTTTCTCAAAGGTGTTTTACCCAGAGACACACTTAACCATCTGTAGTATCTGGCTAAAATTCTACTGTTAATATAAAATTCTACTCTTAATATTTCCAGATATTCTCATTACTCCATTTAGAAAGTCTGCCCAGACTGCACCCAGATCTCTACACCTGATGCTCCACTTAATGTCTTACGCATGCTCTTCATGACTTTTTAAAAAAAATACTCTAATTCTTTTTTTCCTTTTGTTATTAATAGTGATAGGATCTTGCTGTGTTGCCCAGGTTGGTCTCGAACTCCTGGTCACAAGCACTTCTCCCTGTCTGGTAGCAAAAAGGAAAGCAGTTTTTGCATGACTCAACTCCCAAGCTTATCTTGCCCTTTGACATACTGAGATCGGGTTCCTGAGACTTTATTTTCCTTCGCAGCATTGGTTAGAGAATATGGGTTGTAGGCCAGGTGTGGTGGATCACACCTGTAATCCCAGCACTTTGGGAGGCCAAGGCGGGCAGATCATTTGAGGTCAGGAGTTTGAGACCAACCTGGCCAACATGGCAAAACCCCGTGTCTACTAAAAATACAAAAATTAGCCTGGTGTGGTGGCAGGTACCTATAATCTTAGCTACTGAGGAGGCTGAGGCAGGAGAGTCACTTGAACCTGGGAGGCAGAGGTTGCAGCAAGCCAACATCACACCACTGTACTCTAACCTGGGTGACACAATGAGACTCCTTCTCAAAAAAAAAAAAAAAATATATATATATATATATATATGGTAGGTTGCATTATTTCTACCTTTGAAATTCATGATAAGCTTTCTAGTGGCTTAATGATGCTTGATCAGTGTTTTCTTTAAGTGTGTCATGGGTGGGTTAACATTTTGCCTGTTTTTTTTTTTTTAATTTATTCTAATAAGGTTGTCATTGGTTTCATATATAACTTGCTGATAACCATTTCTCTATATATGGTAAAGCAAGATTGTGTGTATAAGTGATCCATTGCAGTCCTTGATTGTACCTTTCTTCTGTGTTAAAACATACCTGTGTAGTGTTTTGAAATATACTTTTAATATTATCACTTCTTTAAATTTTGTTTTAACATTTACCCAGTTCATTCCTGTCCATCCTTTGATTTTCATCTGTCTGAGCTACCACACCCAGCCTTCCTCTGTTACTGTTATATAAAGTCTTTTCAGTATGCACACAGGCTGGTTTTTATATTGTCAGTCTGAAAATCCAAGTTTTCAATTGTTTTATTTAGTGGCTGTTAAGGAAATAAACAATTTAAATAATTGGTGGGGGGCCCACAAATAAGTCTTAACTAAAAAAGATAGTTTATCATAGAGGAGGAAATAAATTCCTCATTGAGACAATTAAAAAACAATCGGTCTTAACATTTTGGTATATATCTGTTGCCTATGTATGGAGTCAGGGGAATGGAAATAGATTTCTGTGTCAAATATCTTCAGTATTACTGTTAATTCACTTGTTTTATAAATTAATAGCTTCTCCTCTAGAGCAGGGAAGAACAGGTATTGTTTGTGGTATATAAATTTTAAGTGTTTAAGGAATGGGTAGAAGAAACAAGTGAACTTCTTAATTTTTTCTTTTTCTCTAAAGATTTCCATGGAGAATGATTATCTGGGACCTCGAAGAATTGAGAGTCTACAAAAAGAAGATGCTGATTGGCAGCGGAAAGCTCACATGGCTGTACTGTCTATTCAAGATCTTACTGTCAAGTATTTTGAAATAACAGCTAAAGCTCAAAAAGGTAAGTTTCTCAGTAAAATTATCCATTAGGTATTTTTGAAAATGAGTGGTTAAGTATTTTATGTTCAGAAAAATTACATAGAAAAGTATGTAAGGATCACTCATACTTCCAGCGGTTAGAGAAGACCACTATTAGCAAATTAAGACACATCCTATCGGTCTTTTCTAGATATATATTCAAATATATATAATTTAAATATGAATTACAAATAATTATGTTTCTACTAACATACTGAGGAAAAAAGCTTATAAAACTTCACAGAATTAATGTTTTCCTTGAAACTTTGAAAGTTAATGACACTGGACATGTGAAAGTATTTTTAAAGTTTCTAAAAGCTAATTTTACAATGTTTTAACTGTGGAGCGTTATTTCTGAGGACAAGTTGAAGACATTAGAATTTAAGATACTCTCTTATATCTTAAAAATGTTATAAGCAGTTTATCATGACAGCAGGATTTGTTTTTCTCTGTGGCCAGTGAAATTTTTTTCAAATACTTCAGTATTAAGTTGTCTTAATTTCTTTTTAAAAAATTATTAATAGCTGTGTATGATCGAATGCGAGCAGATCAGAAGAAATTTGGTAAAGCATCATGGGCAGCGGCTGCTCAACGGATGGAAAAACTCCAGTATGCAGTTTCTAAAGAAACTTTGCAGATGATGAGAGCTAAAGAGATATGCTTGGAGCAGCGGAAACATGCACTAAAGGAAGAGGTAACAAAAATCATCAGAAAAATCAAAAAAAGCTACATTTGTCATTTTAATCTTTGTACAAGACATTTTTCTGATTCCATAGGCAGTAATTTTATGCTATCTCCATGAGATGAAAACACTTACAACAGGTCATTAGAAGAGTTAGACGCAGCATATTTCACAGCATCCCAGTGTTATGGTTGGCAGCACTGCACTGTTGATCAAAGAAGCTAGCATCAGAACTTCTTAGTTGCTGTAAAGTTGTTTTATACTGTGAAACATAAAGATTTCCAGCAATTATTTTAAAAAGTTTCACTGACCAGAGAAATTTAGTGAAATTTTTAAGGCAGTGGCATTTTATTAGGATTGATTATATAATGCTTTTATACTATTGCATTTTGGAACTTCCCATTTTATTTCTACTGGAACACACCGGTCTCCCCCCATCTCCTACCTCCTCTCTACCCCTTGTAGTCACTGTCTGTCCTTTTTTATTATTGACGTAGGTATAACTCTTCATACCCATTTTGTGGGTTGTCCCTGCTGACTTGAAACCACTGACTATATATTTATTAAAGTAGTATATTTTAGTCTCTAGAGAAGAACAAATCATCATCTCTGCTTTAGCTGTAAGAATACAGCTTTATGTAAAATATATTTTGTTTTGTTTTGTTTTTGGCTTAGGTCATACAAGATGGTCCTCGTTGACATTTTTAAAGTGCTTATGCTTATCTACACTTGTTTAAGAAATAGTACATGAAGTAACCTACAAGGTATACCTGTGATCTAGAAATCTTTTTGTTGATGGATTTTTATTATAATTTTATCCCCCCCCCCCCCCGCTTTTTTTTTGCTGGCTATTAGAAGGTAAAATTGGAACTTGGCTTATCCGGGAAATGATTCACACTTTATATTCAGAATTGCTGTGCATGGATTTCATCTCCATCTTGTGTTCCCCTGAGGTATTTCTACTGTAATATCCTTTTCTAATTAGCTTGTTCCCCCTTGTGTTACTAGCTCTCTGGAGTTGTCTTAAATTCTAGAATTTTTAAACTTAAATCCCTCTTCTTGCTTGAAATAGAGTACCACCTTTATTTTCATCTTTGTTGTTGTTGAAACAGTGTCTTGCTCTGTCACCCAGGCTGGAGTGCAGTGGTGTGATCACAGCTCTCTGCAAGCCCCAACCTCTTGGGGCTCAAATCCTCCTACCTCAGCCTCTGAAGCAGCAGGCATGCACCCCTACACCTTGTAAATTTTTATTTATTTACTTATTTTTTGTAGAGACGAGGTTTCCCTTTGTTACCTAAGCTGATCTTGAACTACTGGGCTCAAGGAATCCTTCCTTCTGCATTAGTCTCCTGAAGTGCTGGAGTTACAGGTGTGATTCACCATGCCCAGCCCGTCTTCCTCATGTTGTCTAGCATTATTGTTCTAACCTGACTAACATTGAGTTATTGTGTCAGTGGACAGCTGCCTAAGAGAGCAGCAGGGGAGGGCAAGATTTCTGACTACTCTTACTGTAATTGGTCTAGAGTAGTAGAGGAAAGAAGAGGAAGAAATGGACCCTAAGCGTTTGAGATGATTATCTTGGGGAGGGGGGACTATTATTCCCTGGGGCCATCCTGTTATTGTAGTAGTGTGGATTGTGTTTGAATTCTTCACAGTATTTGTTAAAACTGCCAGTCAGTCATTCTTGGCCAGGTTTTTGCTTGTTTTGTATATAATATAGATAGCTATTGTGCTTTGTATATATACATGTGTGGTGATGTACTGTACCAGTTTTATTAGCATTTATTTAACATGCCCACATTACTCATGAGAAAGAGAGTAAATGTGAATGATTAAGCCTATCCCAGAATAGTGCTTTGCCAGTAAAGCTTTTGCAAAACAGTTCTACCCTGTGATTTGTCTGCATAGGTTATTTTTAGAACAGAGTTCTTCCTGATGGGACAAAATTGAAACACCCTAAAAATGAAAATGTTTCTAATTAATTTAAATTTAATTTAAAAATTAAATGTGAAATATTTCAGAATGTTTGCCACAAGCATAATGCTGTACTGGAAATAAATGTTCTGAATCAACACTGAAATATTAAATATTACCTAAGCAGGCAAAATTTTGTTTGACTTGAAAAAATTAACTGCTTTTAGGAGATACTGTTCCTTTTCATTTATACCTCCTTTAACTGTTTGTGGGTATTTTTTAAAACATTAGTTAGTTATAATAGAGAGAGGGTCTCAATATGTTGCCAGGGCTGGTCTCTAATTCATGGCCTCAAGAGATCCTCTTGTCATGGACTCCCAAAGTTCTGAGATCATAGGTGTGAGCCACTGTGTCTGGCGCTGAGTCTTAATTATACTCATTCTTATCCCTTTTAGGTCATTCTTGCCACTTTAAGAATATGAGAACCCTATACTCAGAGTAATATACATACCTATATACAGTTTTGCACACAATTTTAGTAGGTTCTCAAACCATCTGTATCTGACGCTGTTATTTCAGGATGACCCCCCCTCCATGTTCTGATTTCCTCATCAAAACTTGTCTTAACCAACATTTCACGGTTCACAAAGCATGCTGTTGACTAGGTGATGTGGCATTTTGTGTGGGCCTTGCCAGAAAGTTCCAATAGCTAGGAGCTGTGATATAGTGGACACAGCCTGAATCTGAGCAGAAGAGGGGTTTTTGGGGTGCTTGTCCAGGCAAGGAGATTGGTGTTTAGTTTTCATTTTATTACTCCATAGGTTCGCACTATGTATTTGAAAGTCTCTAAATATAAAAAGTTGAGTTCCACTGTAAAGGCTTTAGTTTATATTAAGTTCTGTTTGCATCATATAAATTCTGTTTTGGCAGCAGTTGGAGAAAAGTTTAAAATGTTTTAGGCCCTGTCCTTGGCTTCATGTATATTATCATTAAATTCTCAAACATAACCTTTTGTGCTACAAGTCCATAAACCTGAATTCCCTGAGAAGAGATATGTTTCAGAATCCTAGGTTTTGTTTTTAGATTTTAGAAAGGTGTAAGATAGAGCGTATAACTCCAGACAAGTGTTGTTAATCCACTAATGAAACACATGGTCACATTAAATGGAATAACTAAGGATTAAAAACAGTCTTATGAAAAATTCAGATCATGTTTTTCCACAAATGGATTGTGAGATTTGGTTTGACATTAAATAAATCATGGAAATTTTCCTTTTTCTAGGATTTCTGTCATGCGGAATTCAGATAATTCTGTCAACTAGTGTTAACCCATATTTGTGCAGTTGTTATTGGTGGAACGTGTATCTATACTCGGACTTGTACTAATTCTCATATTCGTTCTTTCTACAAGTTTTTTTGGTTGCCCTTAATATCTTTCCGCTTATGCTGTCCAAGGCTTTTATGACCCCTAAAAACAAAAAAAGACATAGCCTTGCTCTGTCCCTCAGTCTGGAGTATAGTGGTGTGACCATAGCTCACTGTGGCAAGCTCAAATTCCTGGGGCTCAAAGACTCGCTACTGTCTCAGCCTCCTAAGTCATTGGGATTACAGGCATATGCCACTATGCCCATCTATGACTTATTTTTAAGCCCTCATTTCATTTCTTGTTGCCTGCACATTTTCTGTAACTCAAACAGTGGTGGATGCTCAGTGAGTGTTTTTTGAATGACTGATTCAGTCGACAGGTAGCTCTTTTAATAGTTCCTCTAATATCATTGGAATTTTCTAGCATAGTAGGGTGAAAGGCAGAACAAGGGCATAATAAGTGTGCATAGTTTGCAGAAAGTGCCATCTGGTTTCATGATAAAGTACAGTCAAAATAGGTATACATGAAAACTACTTTATCATTATTACACATAGAATGACTATGGAGTCAGCAGGGTATATTGTACTTATGTGGATGTATGGACATGAATTTGTACTCCATCCCGTTTCTAGATATACTGTAAAACAATAACAACACTTTGATTATTTTTTCCATATTTTTTGCCTGCTGGTCCCTAATTTTTCCTAGTGAAAGAACACTCTTGTAGGAATCAGGTGAATTGAGTCTAACTCAAGCTTTGCTATTCATTACCTGGATCACATTGGGACGTTACAGTTTGGTTGGGGTACTGATATCCTCATACTTAAAGTATGTTTAGAAGAGTAAAAGTTGAGCTAAGTTAATTTTTAAGATAGCCAATATTTCCTCATTATTTAAACTACTTTCAGGGCTTCTTTATTCTTCCCCAGGAAAGCACTGCTCTCAGGTATAAAAAAGATACCCCCTACTTTTGCACCAATCCAGAAAAAAAAAAGACACCCCCATTGTGGCACCCACCTTCCTGCACTGCTTCATTATCTGGAATTAGTTCTCTTACTCTGGATTCTGTTTCCTTTAGTTCTGTGGCTGTCAGCTGAGGACAGGAAAACTTCAGTCTGGAAATTTCATATGTTAAAACAGGGAAGAAATTTGGAGCAGGGCGCCCGCTCCATACCTGTTTATGCCTTATACTCAGGATTTTGCTTCTACGTTGAAGATTAGAGAGACTTCAGAGTATTATTTTGCCTTCATGATTTCTCTGAGTCATAGCATTTCTTTCTCCTTTGCTGATCTCATAAAAGCCCTATATATTCTGGCTCTACAGCCCTTTAGTTTTTCCCAAAGTCTACCCCTGACCTATTGTTTGTCCTTTCAGAGGTTGGGATTTAACAGAGTCCTTCACTGCTTGTCTTCCTCTGATGAGATTTTGGTCATCTTTAGACCACAGCCCTTGGCAAATCTACCTCTGGACTCTTGGTCTAGATAGAACTCACTCAACCTGAAAGTTGGGGTGCGGTCACTGCTTATAAGAGAATACCCACTTTCTTTCTCAGTTTGATTTTTGATACTGTGTCCTGGTAGCACTGTCTTCTCAAGTGCTTTTAAAGTGTACTGGCCCTGGGCAGCAGTCAGAGTACCGTTCTCTTTGTGGTTGAGACAGCTAACCGTGTAAAGGCATGTCACTGGGGGGACTTTCAACCTTTTTTCCTTAGCCAAGAGATTGGACAGGAGAGACAAACTTACAGAGTGCTAGAGGAAGAACTTAGCAGAGCATCCTGAACGTAGCAGAAAATGGTCACTTAGCTGGGTAGAACCAGAGTAGTGAAAATGAACTAATAGCCTAGATCTGAACAGTATCACTGGAAAGGAATCTTAAATTAAGGTTTTAAGACTGGTTTACACTAAGGTTTTAACTTAACGATTCCCCACTTGAGAATAAAGCCTTCTGACATTAGATGTCTTACCTGTTTGTATGCTGTGGTAATAGAGAGTGTGGGTGCAGGTATTGGAGCAATGTATATCCTACAGCTGTGTTTCCAGAGCTGGGCAAGAGCCCAAAGACAGTATGGAAAGGGATGTTTATCATCTAAAGTGGCAAGTCCATGAGTAGACATTATTCCTTGGTTCTTATTTTATGACTTAGGACAAAAACAACAGTTCATATCGTTCACATTTCCCTCCCTACCTGCTATAATTAAACCTACTTTGGGGTTGTTATATTCATTGTTTGTCACCCATAAAATATTTCCTAATACAGCAGGATCACTCACAGTCTTAACACTTGGAAAATCTATTAAGTATCCACTTATAAAATATTAATAAAATAAAGTACCACTGTATTTAATTCAACTGGTTGTTTTTAAATTTTTACCACTGCACATTTAGACTGGAGCCTATCCATTGCTTTTCAGTTCAAAATTCATGTGAAAGGGATTTGAAATTATATCTTAAGAAAAAATGTTCTAGTTATTGGGTAAGACTGTGTAGATATCTAGACTGTAAAGCAAAAGCTGGAATTTTCTTTAAAATGTGTTTGCTTTATGTGCTAACAGGTTTTACTGACCTCGCCAGACAGAAGGGATCATTTAGAAAAATAAGAATTCACTGTCTTTTTCCATGTGGGCCATCCCTGACAGCCAGTCAAGTATTTCTTTGGTGTTCTGGGACCCCAGTGATGTCCCACATGAACTCATAAACAATACAATTAATTTTCCTTTTGTCCCCTCCTTCTCGCCCCCTCCACCTTTGGAGGTCACTCCTTGGGAAGCCACTTGAATCCAGGGCTCCTCACCATTGCTCCTTTAGCTCTGAGGGCACACTGATGCCCATGTTGGGGCTCTCCTGGAGCTTCTAAGCGTGAACCTTTAAACTACCAAAGCAGTGGTATTATGTTCTTGGAAGAATGCTTACAATCTCACTCTAGAGAACTAGAACTATGCTTGTTCTTTTACATCTCACTGACTCCTGAAAAGCTATTCCTTTGGCTTCTTTTATCTGCCTTTGTCCATAGAGACAAATAGCCCTAGAAATAGTAGGGTTAGGAACCAGTTATCTAAAGCACACTTTCCCCTTGGTGGTCTCTTTCAGATTCCTGGCAAAAATTTTCCACTCCAGGACCAAGAACTGACCAACCAAACAAACCACGGAAGACCATCTACCACTTTATGAGCCATGCCCAGACATTTTCTGAATCTCACTTTAAGTTCAGCCTAGGATGTTGATTACATTTACCTAAAGAGATACCTTATGGATTACAAGGATTTCCATCTAAAGCAATTCTCTTCTGCTGTTCCACTCACATACTCTCACCTCACTCTCCAGTCAACAGATCCCAGAACCTAGCCAGGCTGTGAACATAGAACAAAGCAAAACACCAGATACTTGGCATTAACTAGCTTTTACCATTCTTGTAAATATCTGAGAATGACCCAGTCATTTTCATATATCTCATATGAAAAAAGCAACTACATAACTTAACATCCACTTTTGAGAGTGAAAGGGGACATTAGCATTTATAACCAGACAATAAATATCACCATAAATATGCATAAATATGACAAACATTAAAACCTTATTTTTGCCATGTTTGCCTAATTCCACAACCACATAATATGTCTTGATTATTCCTGTTACATATATGTATTTTTAAAGTCTAGATTCCATGCCCACAAGTTTCTTTCTGAAATCAATTATTTCAATTATTTAGTGGGTTTATGCTGTCTGATTAATACTAATTTTTTTTTTTTTTTTTTTTTGGAGACAGAGTCTTGCTCTGTCACCTGGGCTGAAGTGCAATGGTAGCTCACTGCAACCTCTGCCTCCTGGCTTCAAGTGATTCCCCCTGCCTCAGCCTCCCGAGTAGCTAGGACTATAGGCACGTGCCACCATGCCCAGCTAATTTTTTGTATTTTTAGTAGAAATGGGGTTTCACCGTATTGATCAGGATGGTATCAGTTGCCTGACTTTGTGATCTGCCCACCTCAGCCCCACAAAGTGCTAGGATTAACAGGCATGAGCCCCTGCACCCAGCCTTAGTATTAATTTTTAATACTAACTTGATTTTTTTTCATCCCCACCAGCTAGAAATATTTTTATTTGTATTTTCAATGCAGATGCAGAGTTTACAGGGTGGTACAGAAGCCATAGCCCGATTGGATGAGTTAGAAGCTGACTATTATGACCTGCAGCTTCAGTTGTATGAAGTACAGTTTGAAATCTTGAAGTGTGAAGAGTTACTATTGACAGCGCAACTAGAAAGCATCAAAAGACTTATATCAGGTATGGTGTGCATTTAACCATAAAATTTACAAAAGATTGAATACGTGAGAAAATGCATATGGACACCAGATATGTTTCTTCTGTTAAGATGTTTAAAAAAATTGTTTTTTATAGGCATAGAGTTGGTGGAGGTGATGTCTAGCATTTATTGAGCACTTACTGTTTGCCAGATACTGCTAAACACTTTGCTTACATTCACTCTATGAAGTATATTAAATAATAATCACCATTTATAAAGAAGCTTAAGAGGCGATGGCTTTGCCTGACATAGAGCCTGTAACTACGTTAGAACTCTGTTCTGTCTGAACCCACAGTCCATATTCTTAACGAATACTTTTTTTTGCTGTTCTATAACAGAAAAAGAGATGAAGTGGTGTACTATGACACTTATGAAAGCATGGAGGCCATGCTGGAGAAGGAAGAAATGGCAGCGTCTGCATACTTACAGAGAGAAGAGCTGCAGAAACTTCAGCAGAAAGCACGCCAGCTGGAAGCAAGACGTGGACGGGTTTCTGCCAAGAAATCCTACCTCAGAAATAAAAAGGTATTTAAATATTGCTTTTGTTCATTACTTAGTCTTTTATTCATATCTACTAATTTCATCTGTTTTGTCCTTAATACTTGCCTATGCTTTAAAAAACTAAGCGCTATCTCTTGTCAGTGCTTGATACATTTATAGTGCTTTGAGAATTACCCTCTTAAACACACTGGAACAGTCAATAGTGATGTTCTCTTTACCTCCAGAAATACAGTGACTCTGCTAAAGGGCACGACTACAGGATCCCTGATAATGTGATTCCTGGCTCCCTTTTTATTTAAGGAAGCCCAGTAACATTTTACAAGTCCTGCTTCTGACCTTAGTCTTAAAGGAATTGTATAGATACTTATTTAACTTTGATTACATTACAAAGTGTTTGATTCTTGATATTTGGAATTATTCATTTTGTGGAAATGTGATTCTTCCTATGTCTTAGAAAATGTTTTGCACTCTAGTCCAGATGTTAACTATTGTGGAGCTGTCTCTAGTCACTGTAAGTGTGGAGTTGAAATCTGAAACTAGCTCAACAACCTAGACCAAACTGATGACTATGTGGTACTGATTTACTTTAAGCTTAAGTATTAGGAAAGTATGTCATGTTCTCTGAGAACCCACCTTCCTGCTCTTCACCACATTCCAAGACTACCACTTCCTCATTTCACAGAAAATCAAAGACCTTTGCTTTTTGAAGTAGATAGTTCTTGCACATTAAAGAAACTCAGGCAGACATGTCTCCACAGTAAGTCAAGAAGCTAGGACCTTCTGTCACTTTGTCCATCAACAGAACAGTTACCTTGGCATCCAAAGCCATGACTTTCACATAATTATGTGCCTTTGCTATTTCCCCATTACGGTAGTAATTGAAATCCACTGCTGTTTCAGCCCTGGTTATGAGCTTCATTTTATGTTCCAGTCTGCATCAACCAGGTAAACATTCAGGCCGGGCGTGGTGGCTCATGCCTGTAATCCCAGCACTTTGGGAGGCCGAGGTAGCTACATCATCTGAGGTCAGGAGTTTGAGACCAGCCTGGCCAACATGGTGAAACCCTGTCTCTACTGTAAATACAAAAAATTAGCTGGGCATGGTGGCACACACCTATAATCCCAGCTACACGGGAGGCTGAGGCAAGAGAATCGCTTGAACCTAGGAGTGGAGGTTGTAGTAAACTGAGATGGTTCCTTGAACTCTAGCCTGGGCAACAAGAGTGAAACTCTGTCTCAAAAAAAAAAAAAAAATAATAATAAAGCCATTGCAGTGATTTCAGCAGGTCGTATAGAACAGTTTTAGGGGAGAATGAAAAGTAAGCAAGATTTCAGAAGAGCACACTTTTTAGAAATATTAGAAAGGAGTATTTTATATATTACTTTTAGGTGTATAATGCAGTACTTTTGAGACTAGTTGGAATTTGCAAACCTGCAAGTTTTTGAAAATGCTGTGCAATTCAGACTTAATTGAAAGTCTGATTTCTTTCTTTTTTTTTTTTTTGAGATGGAGTCTTGCTCTGTAGCCCAGGCTGGAGTGCAGTGGCACAATCTCGGCTCACTGCAGCCTCCGCCTCCCGGGTCCTGGTTCAAGCAGTTCTCCTACCTCAGCCTCCCGAGTAGCTGGGATTACAGGCACGAGCCACCATGCCCAGCTACTTTTTGTATTTTTTAGTAGAGACTGGGTTTCACCACGTTAGCCAGTCTGGTCTTGAACACCTGACCCCGTGATCCGCCCGCCTCAGCCTCCCAAAGTGCTGGGATTACAGGCGTGAACCACTGCACCCAGCTGTCTGATTTTATTTTAATTCAACAGTATGCTAGGTACATTGTTAGACTTAGGATACAAAGATGAGCAAGGCATAGTCCCTGCTCCTCCCAGTCTTGTTGAGAAGGTAAACCAGGTGAAGAACAGATGAGTGTTCTGCCAGCCAGTAACAGAGCAAGAGCAGGAAGTGACGAAAGGCTTCTCTGAAGAGATGACACTTGCACTGGCTTCTAACATCTGAATAGAAATTGGCCAGATTGATGGTGTTGGGGTAATTACAACAGGACAGAATAGTGCATAGCAAAGACCCTGAAGCAGAAAACAGCATGGTTTGTCAGGGCATTCTACATTGTAAGACATGCTGCAGGGCCGGGACCAGGTTATAGGAAATTTTATATACCACATAAACAAGCCTGAGCTTTGTCTGAAGGTAGTGTAAGTTAAGCAGAGGGGTAATATGAACAGATTTACATTTTAGCAAGATAAAACAGCATGGAAAATAGGGTAGAGGGAGAAGAGACGGAAAGGTTCTGATTGGAAGATGTCATTATCCTCTACCTCAATATGGTTGAGAAGTTAAGACTATGGAATAAGTGAGTGGCTGTGCAGGGTAAGAGATGGACAAATCCTGAACTGTCTAGATTTCCAGAAGTAGAAAGTAGGATTTAGTGATGTGGTGAAGGAGGGGAGGAAGAGCCATTCTCTATCAGCTCTCGGGTTTTTGGATTGGGCATTGGGGTAGATGGTGGTGTCACCAACCGAGATGGAAAACCCAGAAGAAGAGCATATATGGGTGGGAGGTGATGAGCTGAGTTTTAGACTTGCATATAATAGGTCTTGGGCATCCAGGTAGAGATGGCTGTGAGACAGCTGGGCACCTGGGTCTTGTAATATGAGAGTGTATGAGATGGTCTCAGAAGAACATACTGAGCAGGTGATTTTTTAACATTTTATTTGTTTTTTATAGAGACAGAGGCTCGCTATGTTACCTGGCTGTTCTCAAACTCCTGAGCTCAAGCAATCCTTGGCCTCCCAAAGTGCTAGGATTGCAGGTGTGAGCCACCGTACCTGGCCTGAGGAGAGTGTTCTTAGGAATGATGGGGTGGAAGTGGTGGCAGGCTGATAGGAAAGATAAAGAGAAGGTGGTGGAGCAGGGTAGATACATAGTTTGAGGAGGAAAAACCTTCATTATATTTAATGTTTCTAATTCAGGAAGCAAAACATTCTTGACTAGGGGTGAGGAGGAAGCATTGTAAAGGGCACAGGTTATGAAAGACTGAGCCACTGCGATGTAGTGTGAGGAGAAGGGCTCTAAGAAGAACACTGGGGAACATTTGAGAGTGTGCAGAAGAAAGGGATCAAAGAGAGTAATCGAAGTTGGAAGAAGCAGGAGAGCTTGAAGTCTCAGAAGTGAAGATGATGATACCACACAACAGGGTGGTCAGCAGGCTCAGGTGCTCCAGAAAGGTAAAGGGAGAAAGAAATTACATCCAGTATTGGGAGACTACTGGGGCCTTATGTTGAGAATTTCGAGGAAATTTGGGGGCAAGAAGTAGATCTCGATAGTCTGAGGAGGGAGTGCAGCAGAGGTCTAGAGCAGTGACTGATGGAATAGCAGAGGAAACTATACAGGTCAGGTGTGAAGAGGAGCAACTTGGTGACCAAGTTGCAGCATTAAGAGCCTGACTCAGGCTAAACTTAATACTAGTTTAATATCAGCTCTTCCCCTCTTTGGCAAGTGTTAGCTCATATCAATTTAATCAGTGTCCTGCAGTCTTCATTTCTATGTTAATCTAAATCTGAAGTAGGGAAACCCAGCCCTGGAGAATCTCTCCATTTACATTTATGTGCCTATACCCCAAGCCCAGCAACTGAGGTGGCAGAACTGCAGAGGGAAGGAGGAGTGGAATAAGGAAGGGTGGTGAAAAGATAGGAAATAAGAAACACTAAGTCCTACAAAGAAAGC
The DNA here is from genome assembly GCA_036589455.1 of Ateles fusciceps. Taxonomy (NCBI): domain Eukaryota; kingdom Metazoa; phylum Chordata; class Mammalia; order Primates; family Atelidae; genus Ateles; species Ateles fusciceps. The sequence goes on from JAZHEH010000439.1 coordinate 519,944, forward strand.
TACTGAGAAGATCAAAATATACAAGGAAAAAAAAATGCCTCCCTATGTAACATTATCCCGTATTCCCTTGTTTATATATTGACATGCCCAAGGTCACTGGCTTCTTGGTTTTTCTCAATCATAGTAAGATTGCATACACAGTTCATGTCCTGCCTCACCCCTCAAAACAGTGGAGATAGGTGGTCTCCGGGTGTGCTGGTGAAGTCAGTGTATCTTTGTGATTAAACATTTCAAGAAGAGTAACAGTAAAAAAAAAAACAATTTTCTTTGTTTTTATCTTTAATTCTCCCAGTAGTCAAATGAAATTGAGAGATCTAAGAAAATTAGAATCATTTTCATACTTCCTCTGGTGGCAAAACCAGACCTGAGCTAACATGAAGTTATTTATTATTCCTCACTTTGACAATTCATTTCACTGCAAAAATACTGTTATTATGGGATATAGTTTCAGATCTTGCTTAAGTTATTAGGATATATATGGTATATACAACTTAACCACCATTCTCTCTAAATTATCAAAAAACTTTTAATTTGAAAACATGTCTGACCTCTGTTCAAGAAAAGGGATTGTGGACCTGTATCCCCATTTAAAAGCAAGGGGACCAACACTTCTAATAGTGACATAAATCACCTAAGGAAAAGCAGCTAATATGAGGCAGGGGGTAGGGTTCTGTTCAAGGTCTGTGACACTCAAGAGACCTGAGTTACTGTATCACCAAATCATGATGCTGTCTAACACGGCCTTTGTTTTCTCCATTGCACTCGATAGATTCTTGCTAGGCAATAGAACAAACCAGAGTGGGTAAAGAACTGATGTAAAAAATTACATTATGCTTTAAAATAGTTTACTGACTTCAAAAGGTTATTGTTTGACTTTATCTGATCATTTTTAGGCTGGGCATGGTGGCTCGCGCCTGTAATGCCAGGACTTTGGGAGGACCAGGTGGGTGGATCACTTGAGGTCAAGAGTTTGAGACCAACCTGGCCAACATGGTGAAATCCCTTCTCTACTAAAACAGAAATTAGCCAGGCGTGAGGGCATGCACCTGTAATCCCAGCTACTTGGGAGGCTGAGGTGGGAGAATCGCCTGAATCTGGGAGGTGGAGGTTGCAGTAAGCCAGAGATTGTGCCACTGCACTCCAGCCTGGACAACAGAGTGAGACTCCATCTAAAAAATAAAAATAAAAAAAAAAAGTGATCATTTTAGTATAGTTTAGTATAGCCTTGGAATGCTGGAGACCAACCCTTTTATCTGGAGAATTTCTCAAAATAGTTATATTAGGAAGGACACAGGGTAAATGAAGATTTAGCTTGGTGCTGCTAAAAAGCTGTCAGAATATGATACATTATTTTGTAATGAAGCATATATCATAGTTACTGTAAAAATCCTGTTTTATATTGTGATTGGAAAATACCTGCTTTTTATATAGTTTCTAAATAATTTTGATAATTTTGACTTTCTAGTCTTCCAGATTTCTTGTAGCTCTTATGCCTATGACCAAAAGATTCAGATCCCATATTGTTTAAGCCAGTCTGGACAAAAATCATGGTCTTTAATTTGTTGTCAGAGAGGGCTTAAGAATACATATTTTATATAAATAAATACTTATTCTTTTTTGCCTAGACATGTTTAAAGAGTATAATGAAGCCAGGTGTCATGACTCAATGCCTGTAATCCCATCAATTCAGGAGGCTGAGGCAGGGGAATTACTTGAGGCCAGGAGTTCAAGACCAGTCTGGGCAACATAGTGAGACCGTGTCTCTTAGAAAAAGTATAATGAGACTTGGAATCTTCTGGACGAAGACTTCAGATCTGAAAGTGACCTTTCAGGACAACCCCCTTCAGTCTACCTTGCCCCATCTCTCTCCTCCTTCAAAAAGAGAAATCAGGAGGTCTGTAGAAGTTAATAGTTTAATAAAGGAGTCTTTTTGTAAGATCCTGATTACTTGGCTTATACAGCTTCAGTAGTCCAGATAAGAAACAAGAGGTGGTCACTGTGGTACTTTGTTCTGTAGGTGGTATATATTAAGATCAAAATTTATCAAATAAACTTTGGTGTGGTGTTCAGAGTCTTTCAAGTTTCACTTGTATTAAAACATGTTTTATGTATTTATAGGAAATATGTATTGCAAAACACAATGAAAAAATCCAACAGCGCACTCGGATTGAAGATGAATATAGAACCCATCACACAGTACAACTAGTAAGTTTGGACTCGAAGATTTCGAATGAAACTTTATTTTTTACATGGTTTAGAGTGGATAAAATCTGTAGAGAACGATACAAAACTTATAACTGAAAATTAACATAGTTTACTTTATATAATGAGCAGTTTTTAGGCACATTTGATTGGAGAGCACAGAGTTCCTATATCCTCAACCCACACTCGTAGCCTCTCCTGTTGTCAACATCTCATATACTTCTGTCCCCCACACTTGATAGCCTTTCCACTGTCGACATCCCCCAGAGTGGCATATTTGTTAAAATCAGTGAAACACTGACACTCCCCAAAGTCTGTTGATTACATTAGGGTTCTTAGTGTTTTGTGTTCTGTTGGTTTTAACAGTGTATAATGACATGGATCTGCTATTACAGTTTCATACACTTCCCCCAAAATACCTTATCCCTCCTTCTTCCCAAGCCCCTGGCAAACACTGATCTTCTTATAGTCTTCATAGTTTTGCCTTTCCAATGTGTAGTTGGAATGATACAGTATGTAACCTATTTGGTTGGCTTCTTTAACTTAGTAACGTAGATTTAAGGTTGTTCCATGTCTTCATGGCTTGATAGCTCTTTTTTAGCACCATATAATGTTCCATTGTGTGGACGGCCCACAGTTTGTTTATCCATGCCCCTATTAAAGGACATCTTGGTTGCTTCTAAGCTTTGGTAGTGATGAATAAAGCTGCTATAAACATCCATGCAGGGCCTTTTGTGCATGTAAATTTCAGCTAATTTGGGTAAGTAACGGGGCATGAGTGCTGGAGAGTATGGTAAGATTGTATTTAGTTTTGTGAGAAACTGCAGAACTGTCTTCCATAGTGGCCGTTCTATTTTGAACTCCCACCAGCAATGAATAAGACTTAAGGTTTTTCCACATCCTCTCTAGCATTTTGCTGTTGCCGCGTTTTTGATTTTTAGCCATTCTGTCAGGTGTACAGTGGTATCTTTTAGGGAGGGGGTGTGTGTGTGTCTACAGGCATGGACTACTGTGCCTGGCTTTTATTGTTGTTTTAATTTGCAAATCTCTAATGCATGTTGTGTATATATATATACACACACAGAGAGAGAAAGAGCGCATCTGTTCAAATGCTTACCTCTCCTTATATCTCTAGTAAGGTGTCTGTTCAGATCTTTGCTCTTTTTTTCTTTTCTTTCCTTTTTTTCTTTTCTTTTCTTTTCTTTCTTTCTTTTTTCTTTCTTTCCTTCCTTCCTTCTTTTCTTTTCTTTTCTCTTCTTTCTTTCCTTCTTATTTGAGATGGATTCTCATTCTGTCACCAAGGCTGGAGTGCAGTGGCACAATGTTGGCTTACTGCAACCTCCATCTCCTGGGTTCAAGCAATTCTCCTGCCTCAGCCTCCCTAGTAGCTGGGACTACAGATGTGCATCACTACACCCAGCTAATTTTTGTATTTTTAGCAAAGACATAGTTTGACCATGTTGGCCAGGCTGGTCTTGAACTCCTGACCTCAAGTAATCTGCCCTTCTTGGCCTCCCAAAGTGCTGGGATTACAGGCCTGAGCCGCCATGCCCAGCCTTTTTGCCCATTTTTTAAGTTGGATTTTTGTTTTCTTATTGTTGAGTTTTAGGAGTTTTTCATATATTTTGGCTTACAGTCCTTTATCAGATGTGTCCCTTCTTTTTTGGCAAACATTTTCTCAGAATATGTGGCTTGTTTTCTCATTCTTTTGACAATGTCTGTTGCAGAACAGCAGTGTATACTTTTAACAAAGTCCAATTTACCAGCACTTTCTTTCATGGTTCATACCTTTGGTGTTACATCTAAAAAGTCATTGCCAGTCCCAAAATCAGCTAGATCTGAGCCTATGTTATCTTCTAGGAGTTTTATAGTTTTATGTTTTATATTTAAGTCTGTGATCCATTTTGAGTTAACTTTTGTGAACAGGTATAAGGTTTGTGTCTGGATTTCTTTTTTTTTTTTTTTGGCATATGGACTTCCTGTTGTTCCAGCACCATTTCTTTAAAAGACTATCCTTTCTGCATTGAATTGTCTTTGTTCCTTTGTCAAAGATCAAATGATTCTGTCTCTTCAGTCTATTTTTGGGTGTCCTATTTTGTTTCGTTGATCTAGGTCTTTTGCCTCTCCATATAAGCTTTAGAATCAGCCATCAGCAGCCACAAAAAAATTGCAGGGATTTTGACTGGGACAGTTGAATTTATAAGTCAGGTAATGATGACCTAATATTTTTATTTTATTTTATTTTAAAATACTTCTTTTAGTTTTTTTTGCTTTTTTTAATTGTTTTTTATTATTATATTATCTCCACAGCCTTCTCCTACACCTAACATCTTAACAATATTGAGTCTTCCTATCCACAAAGAATACTTTTCATCTATTTAATTATTTCTTTCATTAGTGTTTTATAATTTTCCTCATAAAGGTATTATACACCTTTCGTAAGATTGATACCTAAGATAGCTAAAGTGTTTCTTCTTCTTTGTGGGGGTGGTGGTAATATAAATAGGATTATGTTTTTAATTGAGAACTCCAGTTTGTTCATTGCTGGTGTATTATAAAACAATTGACTTTTGTAAATTAAGGTTTTTATTTTATAATCCAGATTTTTTTTGTCAGTTTTCTTTCAGATTTTCTATACTTGTCTGCAAAGACAGTTATATTTCTTCCTTCCCAATCTGCATAGCTTTTATTTCTCTTTCTTACTGCATTAGCTAGGACTTCAGTATAATGTTGAAAAAGAGTGGTAAGGGGGACATCTTTGTCTTGTTCCTGGTCTTAACAAGAAAGCTCTAGTTTCTCACCAGTAAGTGTGATGTTACCTGTAGGTTTTGGGATAGATGTTCTTTATCAAGTAGAGGAAGTCCCTGCTGTATTCCTAGTTTGCTGAGAATATTAGTTCACTTTGTATAAAATTACATTAGAAACTTTCTTCTACTCTGAGTATTGCTGTGCCTCATCCCAACTACAATGTATTATCCTGATAGTCATCTTTTCAGACCTGTCTTAAATTAGTTAACACCAGTAATTTGTACTTAAATATCAGAAATGCCAACATGACCATATCTCTATATTTGCTTATTTTTAAAATTTTCTTTCTTTAGCATCATACTAAAGGCCAAAGGGCTTAAATTTGTCTGCATTACTCTGTAAGCTCATTCTGCACATTCTTAGCTAACGCTGCCCCTTACTCTTCATTTTAAACACATAAAATTAGCCAAACTACCCAGAAACTGTAAGATTACCTTTCTCCTAGAACCTAGAAATAGCAAATTAATTAATGTACTTTTATTTTTCATTACTTTTTTTTTTTTGTCTTTTTTCATTACTATTTCTATGAGTCAGAAACTGCTTTGTAAGATTAGTCAGGAGCCAACATGACAGTGAGGTGAGTAAGGTGCTCCCTGCTATCACCATTTGTACTTGCATTATCAGTTTGGTTATGACGTTTCCACACTTCCAATTTGTTTTGTTTTGTTTTTTTTAATAAAACATAAGATTTTGATGGAGGGGAATAACTAAATAACTTTTAGAATGAATGTGAGTATCAGATCTTTTCCCAGATCTATTTTTGGGGCAATGGGTAAAAATTAGTAAATCAGTTCTTTTTGTTTTCCTTTTTTTTTTTTTGAGATGGAGTGTCACTCTGTTTCCCAGGCTGAAATGAAGTGGCTCCATCTCTGCTCGCTACAACCTCTGCCTCCCAGGTTCAAGCCATTCTCCTTCCTCAGCCTCCTGTGTAGCTGGGACTAGAGGCACACACAACCACACACAGCTAATTTTTGTATTTTTAGTAGATGAAGTTTCACCATGTTGGCCAGGCTGGTCTTGAACTCCTGCCCTCAACTTATCCACCCGCCTTGCCCTCCCAAAGTGCTGAGATTACAAGTGTGAGCCCCGTGGCCGGCCAATAAATTGATTCTTAAGGGAATCCCAAAGATAAATGTCATCTGCCTTAGAATTTTGCCTAATAACTTTGGCTGGAATATATAATTGTCAGTGAATGAATCCATTAAATAACTAGTCATCTTTAACACATACAAGTAAAACATAATGAAAGTTAGCTTAGATCAAAATAGATAATTGTTTTTTAAAATACAGATTCTGACCAGGCGTGGTGGCTTATGCCTGTAATTCCAGCACTTTGGGAAGCCAAGGCGGGCGATTCACAAGGTCAGGAGATCGAGACCGTCCTGGATAACACAGTTAAACTCCGTTGCTACTAAAAATACAAAAAATTAGCCGGGCATGGTGGCATGCACCTGTAGTCCCAGCTACTCGGGAGGCTGAGGCAGGAGAATCGCTTGAACCCATGTGGTGGAGATCAAATAAGTGAGCCAAGATCACGCCACTGCACTCCAGCCTGGGCGACAGAGCAAGACTCCATCAATCAATCAGTCAGTCAATCAGTATTCTTAAATATTCTTAGGTGTTAACCTTATTGCAACAGTTTCCCATGGAAATCCTTGTGAATTAAATATATGAGACTAAGGAAGTTTATTTTAATATTTGATAGTAAACGCTCTAAAACAAAAATGTGAGGATTACTTATTACTATTTTAAATTGTTATTAACTCAGAGACAAATGGAATATGAGAAGTCAGTTTTCCCCTTTAAAAAATGTACTCTTGTTTATTATAAGCACACTTATAACGCTAGGCTTTCACTTCAAGAAAACATACATACATGGGTGGCGATTCCTCAAGGATCTAAAAATAGAAATTCCATTCGACCCAGCAATCCCATTACTGGGTATATACCCAAAGGAGTATAAATCGTTCTATTTTAAAGACACATGCACACGTATGTTTGTGCGGCACTGTTTACGATAGCAAAGACCTGGAACCAACCCAAATGCCCATTGGTGATAGACTGGACAAAGAAAATGTGGCACATCTACACCATGGAGTACTATGCAGCCATAAAAAACAACGAGTTTGTGTCCTTTGTAGAGACTTGGATGAATCTAAAAACCATCATTCTCAGCAAACTGACACAAGAACAGTAAACCAAACACCGCGTTTTGACTTATAGGCAAGTGATGAGCAATGAGAACACTTGGGCACAGGGAAGGGAACAACACTCACAGGGCTAGGTCGGGAGGTGGGAGGGGGGAGGGGGAGGGATAACACCGGGGAGAAATGCCTGATGTAGGCGATGGTGGGGGGCGGGGGAATGGAGACAGCAAACCACCATGGCATGTATGTACCTATGTAACAATCCTGCAGGATGCAGGATGTGCACATGTACCCCAGAGCCCAAAGTACAATAAAATAATACTAATAAAAAGGTTTCTCAAAACAAGAAAACATACATGGTGGCTCACGCCTATAATCTTAGCCTTTGGGAGGCCAAGGCAAGAGGATCACTTGAGCCCAGGAGTTCGAGACCAGGCCGACCCTGGCTCTATAAAAAATTTTAAAAATAGCTGGGCATGGTGGCATATGCTTGTCTCAGCTATAAGCATATGCAACATACAGGGAGGCTAATGCCTCTCTTTGGGCACATGCTAACTTATTTCAGGTTCTTAGAGCCCTTTTGAATTATGTTCCTGTATGGTGTGCCTTTGCATCCTTATGTATATTACTAAACTGCATTTTATTCAGAATAATTAGCCTACCACACATTCCCGCCCCTGCCCCTCCCTTTTTTTTGGTAGAGATAGTCTCACTGTGTTTTAGTCTTGAGCTCCTGGCCTAGCCTCAAGCAGTCCTCCTGCCTCAGCCTCCTTGAGTCTTGAACTCCTGGCCTCCTCAAGAACTCCTGGCCTCAAGCAGTCCTCCTGCCTCAGCCTCCCAAAGTGCTGGGATTACAGGCATGAGCCACCACACTTGGCTTTATTTTCCAGTTTCCTATTGTCTCCCCCACCACCCTTATCTCCGTGCTCATACTTTCTTCTTAGGGTTTATGATATAATCATCCAACTCAAATGCAGCGCTCTTTAGGGAAAAACTGGTGGGGAAGAGGAGAGAAATGATAGAAGAATAGAATAGGGGGTTGGATTTGAAAAGTACAGGAGAACAATGGAAGCGTGGTTAATTTCCATTTGAAATTATGTGGTCCTTTGGGAGGTATCTGTAGTTTTTTAAAACAAAGCCTGAAAATAACCCATTTACCTATATAGAAAGCCTTTTCATTTATTTAACTAAAATTAATTTTACCAAATGAGATTTTATTATACAGCTTTTAGATGATTCAACTCTATGGGGAAAATTAAAAATTTGTTTAGACAACTGCCAACTATAAGGTGTGATATTAAACCAGATGATTCACGGATAATGCTTCCTTGAAGTATATTTTTCTAACTGCTGGTTATATTGTTTGAATAATGTACAGTATCTAAATTGCTGACCAAGTGGTTGCTGGTTTGATTTTTTTTTTTTTTTTTTTTTTTGAGAGTCTCAGTCTGGAGTACAGTGGCAGGATCTTGGGCTAACTGCAACCTCCACCTTCCAGGTTCAAGCAATTTTTCTGCCTCAGCCTCCCAGATAGCTGGGATTAGAGGTGTGCGCCACTATGGCTGACTACTTTTTGTACTTTGGGTAGAGACAAGGTTTCACCATGTTGGCGTGGCTGGTGTCGAACTCCTAACCTGAGGTGATCCAGCCACCTCTGCCTCCCAGAGTGCTAGGATTACAGGTGTGAATCACTGTGCCTGGCTGGCTGGTTGCTGATTTTATTTTTAAAGTCATTTACATTTAAGTTTTTACACTAGAAGTATTTTACACTAAAATTGTGTATTAACATTTCATGTTTCATGCTATAAAAATTTTTGTTCAACGAATCTTCCCCTTGGGTCCATATTGGGATAACTTCTTATCTTTTTTCCTATTAAATGATAAAAATTGGGACACAACATAATGGAATTATTATTAATTTTTACCAGAAGAGAGAAAAATTACATGATGACGAAGAAAGAAAAAGTGCCTGGGTTAGCCAAGAGAGACAGAGAACACTGGATAGACTTCGAACATTTAAACAGGTATTAAAAGTAATGGTCCATTTATTGTTTTTCATTGTTTTTAAAACAGAGCTACATATACACCCGTAGGATTTCTTTGTGTGAGGAAAAACTTGGTTTTCCCTTATTTATAAACTATTGTAACCATGGCAGTCCTTTTAAAAATTGTTTTGATGGCATGGCTCCATTTTTTTGGTTGTTTTCTGAATTAGTATTCTTTTGACCTTTGACCCACAGCTTCAGTAGTGTAAGAGGAATGATGAGGGCTTCTGGGAAACCTAGATGCCTCTTGAGTTTAAAAAATTAGTTAAATCACAACTGACTATACAGCTCAAGCATCAACTTGTTATTTATTCCACATACATCAGCCTGTGGTGGTAATACATAATGACCATTGGCAGAATTAGAAGGGGAACAGCATAGTTGAGAAGTGCTTCAGCATTTCTCTTGCCAGCGTAGCCCATGACTGCACATGGATACCCCAGTTTTCAAAGATCTCCTCAGAACTATGCTGAAGCCTAACAGTTCTCATTTTTAAAGTACTTTGGAGCCTTACTTCAGTTGTGCATGCTGAAGGATCACCATATAGGTGAAGTAGGCTTTTGAACAAGTGTTACAGTGAAAAAAGGGGTGGGGCAGGGGATAAGCCTTGTTATTAAGTAAATGTGGCTCACACCTGTAATCTTAGCACTTTAGGAGGCTGAGGCAGGTGGATTGCTTGAACTGGGGAGTTCAAGACCAGCCTGGGCAACATGGTGAAACCCCATCTCTACACAAAGGAGCCTGGCATGGTGGTACATGGCTGTGGTTCCAGCTGTTTAGGTGGCTGAAGTGAGAGGATCACCTGAGCCAGGAGGTTGAGGCTGCAGTGAACTGTGATTGCACCACTGCACTCTAGCCTGGGCAGCAGAGTGAGACCCTGTCTCAAAAAAAAAAAAAGTTTTATCATGGCAAAACATGTAAAATTATAAAATGAGAGTTCTACCAGTAAGTACTTCAAAAAATGTAATTCTTCTTCATTCTGTCATAAAATGGATTATTAGTTGTTGGAGGTTTTTAAAATGCCAAGTAACCTGCTAAAGAATGTTTTAATTTTCTCATGTATGTGCATTTGAAAACATAGAAGACTAGTTTCTTTTTGCATACCAGTAGCATTTATACATTTGACTTGACATCATTTATATTTTGTATTTTACATGCTATTTGTTTTATACATTTAGTAGTTTTAGTCACTAAAAAATTTTTTTATCATAATTTTGAATATTTTACTTAATCGTGGATTTGATAAACAAATAATAAATTCATAAGTGTTTGAAAGTTATTAGGTACTTTTGGATTTTCTGTATAACTTTAAGGGTAAAATAACCAATGAGTTAACATGACATCTTTTTTTCTTTTTTGAGACAGAGTCTCGCTCTGTCACCCAGGCTTGAGCGCAGTGGTGCGATCTCGGCTCACTGCAACCTCTGCCTCCCGGGTTCAAGTGATTCTCCTGCCTCAGCTTCCCGAGTAGCTGGGACTACAGGTATGTCCCAGCACACCCAGCTAATTTTTGTATTTTTAGGAGAGACGGGGTTTGCCATGTTGGCCAGGCTGGTCTTGAACTCCTGACCTCAGGTGATCCACCTGCCTCGGCCTCCCAAATTGCTGGGATTACAGGCATGAGCCACCATGCATGGCCACATAACATCTTTTATTTGATAGAGAAAATAAATAGGCATGTGCTTATAAATTGTTTTAGTAACATTTAACCAGTTCCAATAACTTCTGATATTTTAGAGGTATCCTGGGCAAGTCATACTTAAATCAACCAGATTACGACTAGCTCATGCAAGAAGAAAAGGTGCAGCAAGTCCTGTTCCCCGAGAGGATCAGTGTGACTCTCTACCAAGTGTGTTACAGGTAGAAGAGAAAACTGAAGAGGTAGGAGAAGGAAGAGTCAAGAGTGGGCCGTCACAGACAACAGAACCCCAGAGCCTTGTACAACTTGAAGATACTTCATTAACACAACTTGAAGCCACTTCATTACCTCTCAGTGGTGTTACCTCTGAACTGCCTCCCCCTGTATCTCTTCCACTTTTGAGTAACAACCTCGAACCATGTTCTGTTACCATAAGTCCACTCCCACCCCCCTCTTCCTCCAACACCACCACCTCCCCCCACCTCCTCCCCCTCCCCCTCCACCACCACCTCTGCCTGTTGCTAAGGACAATGGCCCAGAGACACTGGAGAAAGATCTGCCTAGAAAGGAGGGGAATGAGAAGAGGATCCCAAAGTCAGCCAGTGCCCCCTCAGCGCACCTCTTTGATAGTAGCCAGCTGGTCAGTGCACGGAAGAAACTCAGAAAGACTGCTGAAGGTTTGCAGAGGAGAAGAGGTATGTCAAGATATTTTCATAGTCCATCTGTTGTATGACATCAGGCATAGTAAAAAAAAAACTATATATATTTTTTGACATTGCAAAGCTTTAAACCATTTTATTTTTGAACATTATTTTAATAGTAAACAGGTTTCCAGAATCACACTAGAAGAGAATCTTAGCAACCCACACCTACAAATGCATGAAATACACAGAAATGTATACCTTCTTGAGCTGTTAGGCATGTTTTAAAAACAGATATTCTAAAGTTATACATACATGTTTGGTAATGTATAATAGATACGGCTTCTGTTGTGTTAGGGGAAAAAAATCTGATTTTAAACCTGAATGGTTTTTTGTTTTTTTTTTAAAGTACTCATATCAGAAAGGGTAAGCTATCTGGTCAGGACTGTCACCAACGGGAAGACATTGGCAGGATTATGTAACATTTGTTCATACATTTGTTGAGGACTTCTGTATATTTGTATAAAGCAAAGAAGAATAGGGAATAATCTGTTCAACTTACGCTGTACAGATAGATGTGCCTCAGTAAGGTCACTAATTTTTTCTGTTTTTTTTTTTTTTTTTTTTTTTTTGTTCTGAGCTACTCAAGCACAAATAAAATTATTTCTAAAAAGAACAGAGAATAATCCTTGCCTTTGCCTTTAAGGAATTTGAATTTTGCATGGGCAGAACATTATATAATTGTTACATATTACTTGCATATTATGTATTAATCTGAAGGACTGTTCTATAAAACATTTCTTGATGTAATCTGAGTAGGATTTCACATGTAAAACAACCAAATGAAAAAAGCACAGCCTCCATAATGTTCATTATGTTCATTTTGTACATAATGAACAAAAATGTAATTTTTAAAAATAAAAGGTGTAACCCAATCACTCTGAATTTGGGTGGAGCAATTGCCGTTTGGAAATCCTTTGGGAATCTCACCCATAATACTCCTAAGACCACCTCCCAGTTCCTAATCTGGTCACTTCTCTCATGTAGGAAATGATAGGAATACCAATAGTACCCACCATGGATTGGGTCTTGGGATTTTCTAAAAGAACGATAATTAGGATGGATCCCTTGTGTTCTGGTCACCTTCTGCGCACATTTCGTGATCCACTTTACAGATGTTATTTCAGTGTCCTGTGCTTTCACAGTCACAAACAGTAGAGCTTCTATAGTTTTGTTCTAATTAACTGCAGTCCAAACTGTGATACTGTTCTGTTTCATTTTCCAAAGTGAGCTCACCCATGGATGAGGTGCTAGCCTCCTTGAAGCGTGGTAGTTTTCATCTGAAAAAGGTTGAACAGCGAACTCTGCCTCCTTTTCCTGATGAAGATGATAGTAATAATATCTTGGCACAGATAAGGAAAGGGGTAAAACTGAAGAAGGTACAGAAGGATGTTTTGAGAGAATCCTTCACACTTCTACCTCATACAGACCCTCTAACACGGAGCATCCATGAAGTTCTTAGAAGAATTAAAGAAGCATCCCCCAGAGTCAGAAGATGAAGAGGAGGCTTTGCCTTGCACAGACTGGGAGAACTAACAAGTAAATGGCCTTATTGTCTTTAGTAGCATTCAGTAATACAGCTTTTATTTTGGATGATGAGGTTTGGGGTATTTTTTATTGAGTCTGAGGCATATTGTTTGTTTCACAGCCGAATTTTAGCATGGATCAAATTTGTGAATTTCATATTTTAATTCTGTAGTTTCTAGAAACTTAAGGTAACTTTTTAATGATGATTGCTATGTGAATATTTTTTTAAATGTCCTCCTTATTAAAAATTTATACCATACAGCTATAATTGCAAGTAAAGTGACGGTCTCATTCTTACCCTAAAAAACAGAAAAGGGCCCAGTGCCGTGGCTCACACTTGTAGTCCTAGCACTTTGGGAGGCTGAGGCAGGTGGATCACTTGAGGTCAGGAGTTGAAGACTAGCCTGGCCAACATGGTGAAACCTCGTCTCTACTTAAAATACAAAAATTAGCCGGGCATGAAGGCAGGCATCTGTAATCCCAGCTACTTGGCAGGCTGAGGTAAGAGAATCTCTTGAAGCTGGGAGGCGGAGGTTGCAGTCGTGCCACTGCCCTATGCAACAGAGTGAGACTTAGTCTGAAAAAAAAAAAGAAAAGAAAAGGCTTTTCAGATTCAGTGGTTCAGTGTTTGCTACTGTAGTCCCATTTACTCAGAGGTTGAGGCATGAGGATCTCTGGAGCCTAGGAGTTCAAGTCCCAGCTTGGCAATACAGCGATACCCCTGTCTGTAAAAAGAAGGCAATAATTTTTTTTTTTTTAAAGAAAAGGCTTTTCTAATGAAATATTTCAGTAACAAACTTATGCACACTGAATTTTGATACCATGTTAGCTGACCTCAGAGGAGTTTTCTAAGATCAATCTGGAAAAATCCTTGCATTGTCTGATTATCTAACTTTCTAAACCCTTAAAAAAATCTACTTATACCTGTCAGTTATTATATTATCCAGATAAATTTGCAGGTATCATGAATATATAAAAATCATATACATACCTAGTGAATACTCTCGTACATATTAAAATTCTCTTTGGTTACACATATGGCATTTTCCTAATAGAGAGCTGTAGTCGACTACATTTAATTAGCTAATTATAGGATAATATGGCACAAATTATACCAAATATAATCAGTTAAGATAACATGCTATAAATAGTATGTAAAATTTATAATGATGGTAAATGAAATGTAATTTGTATAAAATACATAGAGTATGCAAACATATTCTATTATTATTCTTTCTTGATGGAATATGTATCGCTGGGCTTCAAACATTCACCAAAGTAGGGAAGACTTGAGTCCTAGAAGGATTAAGTAAAGGAATAATTAATTTATGTGTTAGCCTGTGAATTCTTTTTGTTGAATTTCTTTTTTTTTTTTTTTTTAACTTTAGAGACAGAGTCTCCCTCTGTTGCTCAGGCTGGCGTGCAGTGGCACGTTCATGGTTCACTGCAGCCTCAGCCTCCTGGGCTCAGGCATCCCAAGTAGCTGGAACTCCAGATGCATGCCACCATGCCAGGCTAATTTTTTTTATTTTTTGTAGAGATGAGGTCTCCCTATGGTTGCCCCAGTTAACACAGTAATTCCTAAAACATGTTTGATCATAAGAGTTTGGGAGCTTATTAAAAACACACATTCTGTCCTTGACTTAAGAATTCTGAGTATAACAACAAATGAAAAAGGGAAAAAAAGATTTTCTTTTATTTTTCTGTTTTAAGACAGGTTCTCACTCTGTCACCCACTGCTGGAGTGCAGTGACTTGATCCCAGCTCACTGCAAGCTCCGCCTCTGGGGCTCAAGGGATTCTTGTGCCTCAGCCTCCTGAGTAGCTGGGATTACAGGCACCGGCCACAATGCCCAGCTTATTTTTATTTATTTTTTATTTTTTTGGATTTTTCATAGAGACAGGGTTTTTTTTGTTTTGTTTTGTTTTTAATTTTTGTTTTTATTTTTTTATTATACTTTAAATTCTGGGGTACATGTGCCAGTTTGTTACATAGGTATACATGTGCCATGGTGGTTTGCTGTACCCATAAACCTGTCATCTACATTAGGTTTTTCTCCTAATGCTATCCCTTCCCTAGTCCCCTACCTCTCAACAGGCCCCGGTGTGTGATACTCCCTAGAGACAGGGTTTCACTGTGTTGGCCAGGCTGGTCTTGAACTCCTGACCTCAAATAATGTGCCCACCTCAGCCTCCCAAAGTGCTAGGACCACAAGCGTGAGCCACCGCGCCTGGCCCAAAAAAAAAAAAGTATTCTCAGTGGATCTAATGTATATGCAGGTACACATCTAGATTTTGAAGACTTAATACAAAAATGTAATGTATGTCAGTTTTTAAACAATTGATTACATATTGAAAGATACTATTATTTATATTGGATAAAATATTACTGAAAGCAGTTTCACCTGTTCCTTTGGGTATGGGTTCATTAGGTAAAATATTCCTCTAGTACCACTCCACTCTACCCCCTCCCCGTCAGCATCTGCATCAATCAATAACTTAAACAAAAAGGATAATATTAATTACATTTACCATGATTCAGCCAATATTCAGTAGTAGCATTGTCCTGCTTTTTTTCCTATTATGTATATAGTTACATTTAACAGTCACTTTGACTTACTGTTTTTGGATCCCAAAGTAACTTCAAGTTATTTTCGCTTGTACATATGTCCACTATGCCTTGTAAAGGAATATATATATCAGTGTGTGAACGTCTAGACTCTCAGGTGTGGCTGACTGGGAATCTTTTCCACAGTGGGTATTTGTAGGTTGTGTCCCACTTTACAGTTCTTGCTACGTGTGTTGTCTCCTCCTGCTGTATCTTCTCAGGAAGCTGCTTAAGCTTGTGCCTAAAACTGCCATCTTTGCACTAATTCCACAACTGGACCTTCACTTGTGTGTTTAGCTGTTTCATTACAGATGGTCCACAGTGGCCCATTCACAGCACACCAGCAGCTGCTCAAGTCAGCCCGTCCTTGTCTGTCTCCTCCCATCCCACCATATCCTGCCTAATCCTAGACATTGCTTCAGCATTTTGTATACTCACGTGGCTGGGATGTTACTCATACCTTCTGGCTACTAATTCAGCTTTATTATCAGATGATAAGAATATGGTACATGGTGTATACCACTTTGAAAATTGCTTAAAACTTTTTTTGGGGGTGTGGAGACTTGTTGATGGTTGGGATATGTGGTACAATGTTGAGAGAGAAAGTCAAACAGTCAGAAAATGTATGAGCTTGGAAATCTGCAGTCACCCTTACTGAATTACCCCAAAAGCAAACCATGTACTAATACAGACTGATTAGGCAGTGATGAAGCAGCTGTGTATCACTACTTTGTGATAGTGGAGACTACAGTGCTGTGAACTTTTAGATAACTGTCTACAAATTACTAAAAAGGTTTTACTGCAGTTTGTATTTTCCATTAATTTATTAGATTTCTTCTTTCTTGAGACACAGTTTCGTTCTTGTTCTTGTTGCCCAAGCTGGAGTGCAGTGGTGTGATCTCAGCTCCTCTGCTTCTCAGTTCAAGCAATTCTCCTGCCTCAGCCTCCCAAGTAGCTGGGATTAAAGTCACATGCCACCACTCCCAGCTAATTTTTCTATTTTTGTAGAGACAGGGTTTCACCATGTTAGCCAGACTGGTCTCGAAGTCCTGATCTCAGGTGATCCACATGCCTCTGCCTCCCTAAGTGCTGGGATTACAGGTGTGAGCCACTGTACCTGTCCATGTTTCTTGATTGTAGATTTTATCATTAATGTAATTATATACTTTTGTTTTAAGAGCTAATTTCTTCAGTCTTCACGAAGTAGATAATGAAGGTCCACTGTTCTGCCTTCTTCATTCCCCCTCTGAAACTCTTCCTAACTCTTCCCAGAGATAGCATAGTCGTGTTCAAGGAAATTTCTTAAAATATGTATAATTACATAGAGGTTTAAAATAAGTTTTAGGCTGGGCATGGTGGCTCAGGCCTGTAAGTCTGTAGCACTTTGGGAGGCTGGTATGGGTGGATCACTTGAGCCCAGGAGTTCAAGACTAGCCTGGGCAACATGACAAAACCCATCTCCACCAAAAATACAAAAAGTAGTATTTTTGTTGTGGCTCACACCTGTAGTTCCAGCTACTTGGGAGGCTGAGGCAGGTGGAAACCTTTCTCAATATAAGTTTCTAATTTGTTTCCCATGAGAGTCGTCTTTTGTGTATGTGTGTGTGTGGAGATGGAGTCTCCCTGTGTCACCCAGGCTGGAGTGCAGTGGCACCATATCAGCTGACTGCAATCTCCATCTCTTGAGTTCAAGTGATTCTCCTGCCTCAGCCTCCTGAGTAGCTGGGGATTACAGGCGCGCCACCATGCCTAGCTAAAGTTTTAATAGAGACAGGTTTCACCATGTTGGCCAGACTGGTCTCGAACTCCTGACCTTAAGTGATCCACTCTCCTCAGCCTCCCATAATGTTGGGATTACAGGCGTGAGCCACCATGCTGGGCCCCTGTGGAAGTCTTCTAAAGTAACTATGGCAGTGCAGTTCAATAAAATACAGTGTGAGACATATAATTTTAAAATGTCCAATAATCACATCAAAAATGAAAAGGAACATGTGAAACTGATGTTTGTAATATTTTATTTGACACAGTGTAGCCAAAGTAGTATCCTTTAACACATAATCAACATAAAAAACTTATGACATGGCTATTTCTTTTTTTTATACTGTCTTCAGAATTCAGTATATGTTTTATATATACTAGTAGCACATTTCAATTTGAATGCTAAGTATTTGATACTTAATGATAAATGTCCTACCAAAACAGTAAAATTGTATTTAATGGAAAAAAACTTTTTACTGTTTTAGATTTTTAAATCAAACTGGATTAAGTCAAACTAAATCAGTCACGCTAGACACATATCTAGTGCTCATTAACGACATTAGCTACAGTATTAGAAAATGCAGAACTGTATTCAGTCGGTGCTTTATTCATGTTCCTGTCAGCTTTTATCTGATGAGTATGTCTTTTATATAAATGCTCCTGTGCCGTGGGTAAGCCCCATAGATCTTAAGCACAATGCTTTTCAATAAAAAAAGCCCGGGTGAAGTATTCATTTAAAGACTGCCTGTCCTTTAAATGTCAGTCAAACAAAAACTCTTTCTACCGCATTTTGAAGATAACATTTAATTGTTCTTACTCTACTAGCAGTTTATGGGACAAATAGTTTAGACTTAATTTACCCTTTTAGTATACAGTTTTGATGTAGTATTAGAGTAAAAGAAAAATGAAAATCTAACAGTCTATTAAAAGTGATCGAAATCTGTATTTAGATTATTTTGTTTTCATTTTTACTGCTTTAAGCATACAATCATGGCCTTTTGTAAAAAATGTCTTTTGTGTACTTTTTGAGGGAATGTAAATACACTGTCTTTAAAGGGTTGTTTTTTAATGGTCTGTATTATTTTGTTTGTAAACAGGTGACTTAACAGAAGAAAAATATCATTCAAGATTGGTTCTGATTGTTTGGAAAATAACAGTTTAAGCACTTGGTTCCTCAGTTGGATACCAATAGATCCAAAGTGCATTGGTTCAGTCGTGTGAAGAAAGGAAGCACAGGTTATCACTTTCTAGTCATTCCAATAGATGATGGTTAACATGAATTTTACGCGTGCAATGTTCCTGACTGCAATGAAGAAAAGGCCTTCTGGAGCTTTCTGTTTTTTAAAGCACATTCTCCTTCCATCCACCTATTTACATCCTTGTAATGGCCAGTTAAGCTAGGGCTTGTTGTAAGTTGGAAGAACACTGGGTTGACAAGGATCTACTGTGAGCTATATTGGGACTGCTTTCAGAACCATCTTTCCGTGCACTGAAAAGTCGTCTGAAAAAATAGCTTCTTCCATATCAGCTTATATTAAATCCTGTGACACTCTGAAAAAGTTTATCATGAAAGCTCCAAGTCGGGATTTAAAATCAGATGGAAATACACCTAAAATCTCCACATTACTTATTTCCAAAGGATTTTTCATAAAGATGTTCAGCAACATCTGAAAAGCTGCATGGAGATATATCTATTAATGTGTTCACAACATGATACATTTAACATGGCATATTTTTAGGAGTCTTATACTTCGTAAGGTTTTGAAGTTTCCATGCTTTTAAATCACTCTTCATAATTCTGAATTTATAATTTTGAATTTTATGTGCATCCTTATTTATGGGAGGCAATACTTTGATAATATTTCAGATTATTTTTATTTTGTTTGAACTGTTGCTTGATTGCTATGACTGACATGACTTTCCTATTGAGAATCAGAAATCAAGGTTCAATAATAGGGATGCAGATCTTAACTTTTTTCCAAACCACCATTTTATGTTTTTTGTTTATGCTCCACAGTGAAAAGCATGTGCTCTACAAAGATAGAAAGTAGACAAAGCAGACAAGTTTCCGTGGCTGGCATTTCACCATCTTCACATGCACCGAGTGGAATTTTGGGAGAAAGCCTTTGTGTTGTCACTAAAATTTTAAACTTACACACAGCTTTAGGTGCTCATTTTGGCTGTGATGGAGTCCTGAAGGACACATTGATCAGGATATTCAGCAGGACTGTCGTAGGTTTGAGTGAATGTAGATTGTTGGACTCAGTGTGCAGTACCCTGTACGTGTAATTCTGCGTAAGACAGATCTTGGCCTTTCTGTGGAGGAAGAACTAAAATACCAAAAGAGAAGTTTATTTAAGACAGTTCTCTGACCTAAACTCAGAAAGCAGTACTGGAGCAAAAGCCCACTGCTTATGAATTGGTTTTGCTGGAGAAAAAAAGAAATGCTCACACTTTTGTTATTTTAAAATGTTTTCTTGAAAATAATTAGGGAGAAAATTTTCTGGCAACAGGATTATATAGACAATTTTTTTTTATTATTTCAAAACAAAAAGGCACATGCCACCATACCCCAGCTAATTTTTGTATGTTTTGTAGAGACGGTGTTTTTCCGTGTTGTCCATGCTGGTCTTGAACTCCTGGACTCAATGAGTCTGCCCGGCCTCGACCTCCTAAAGTGCTAGGATTACAGGCATGAGCCTGACAAAATCTTTAATTTAAATGTTAGTAGTATGTTTATTGATGAGACTAGGAGCTTCTGTGCAGCATCTTAATAATACATTGGTTTTAGTTCCCACACTATTCCCACTTCTTGTCTGGAAAGATTAGAAATACAGATGTAATATGGAAACTTCATCCCAAAACAGCATGGTGGTGGTGATAGTGTCCTGTTTGTCCTTAAAGCATATTTCTTAACCCAAAGAGTGACTGGTCCAAGTTAAAGCAAATTTGCAAACCTTTACAAAATCATGTATCAATTTTATGCTATCCAATTTTTAGGTACCCATGTGTCAACATTTCATATATATCCAGTTCTTTGGGTGCTTGTTCATGACTTTTTTTCCATTTATTTCAAATTCAGAAAAATACAGACGGATGTAGTGATAAATTAGCCAAAACCCCTGGAATGTTCATATATTGAGAGGGAATTTGCTACTCTCTTAGTGTTGGGTTTCCATTATAAAATAGGCTCATTTATACATGTCTCCTGTGGTCTGTCTTCCAGAGTCTGCTGTAATAAGTCTGTAGCAAAGAGTGGAGGGTGGAGAGTGTGCAGAACTCCTGTCAGCCTCATAGATGCATCCACAACTCTCTCAACCCGTTCTGTTACAGTGCTCCATGAGTCACCTCACACTTGAAGATAAGGAGGTTAAAGCAGAGTGTTGTTGGCAGCCAGCTATGCCCACTCTCTTGTAAATAACTTTCCATCACACCCACTTCCTTGCCTCAAGGTGCAGGTTCCTACGTCTGCAAAATTTCAAATGACTGCAGGTCAGAAACCTTTGGTGTTACAAATAATAATAAAAGTTAAGATAATTAGGGTCTGCTTGTCCATCAAGATGACGTTACCAGTGGAACCCACCTGTTAATTTTAACGTGGCTTCAGAACCCAACAAAAATTATGTAAGCCTGGTTAAATAATTTCCTCTTTTCTTCTTGCCCCTAATAAAATTAGGATCTTCGGCCTTATACTCAATTTGTGTATATTTAGTTGTGATGGTACTTGTAGATGCTCACATTTCCAGTTCCACATTTGTCCGTGCTTTGTATGTGCTTCAAAATATTTGACGCTTAAATTTCTGTTAATACATGATTTCTGTATCCACAATCAGCTGTTTGCTTACGCTGAGTCAATTTAGAAGATAATTTGCCAATCTGGTCTCAAATGCGATGCATTTAAAATAGGGAAACGGCCGGGCGCGGTGGCTCACGCCTGTAATCCTAGCACTTTGGGAGGCCGAGGTGGGTGGATCACCTGAGGTCAGGAGTTCAAGACCAGCCTGGCCATCATGGTGAAACCCCATCTTTAAAAAAAAAAAAAAAAAAAATATATATATATATATATATATAATAAAATAAAATAGGGAAAACAAGTAAATGAGTTTGAGATGTTTTGAGATTAATATTACTGCCCACTTAACTCTGAATTTCAAATGGCTCCTAATGCAACCAAAATTATATCCAATGTAGCACGTATAGGAAAGGTATTCTTCTTAATGATTTGGAATCCTTGTGTATATTACAGCAGTATGAGGAGTACCTGGGTAAAGAGGATTTTTAAAAGATAAATGATGGTTTTGCTTGTATAGGCTTATTGAGTTTGTGAGCAGCATAAAAACATTCCTTAATTCTTCATTGTGGAACTGAAATATTTCTGTAATGCATTTTTTAAAAGGAGACTCCTAGATAAAGCTATATAGTAGTGGGAATAGAGAGGTAGAGCTTTTCTCATAAGACGAAACCAGAAAATAATTTTCAGCACTTTTACTCTATGTAATGGAAAAAATTGTTTCTACAAAGTTGAACTATGTAGTAATATTTGGTAACACATGACATGGCTACTTTATGACATAGAATGTGTGTCAGTTGCAGAGCATACTTGGGTCATAGTAGACACTAAGAATTGAAACTCTTAAATCAGTAAAAAAACGAATGGGCAGCATTCTCTCTGTTTGGAATGGGATCAGTATACAATTAATACAATTTAATTTTACACATTCCCTAAGACACCATTTTTAAGTTACATTCACTGAGTGTATTTGTATAAATTTAAGTCAGTGCTTTTAGCCGAGGCAAAGCTTTTTCATTAACTAAATACAGGTTTTTTTTTGGTGGTCTTTTTCAGCTTTCTTACTGAAGTATTACAAACAATATTAGATACACTATTGGGTCCCTGAGGGCTCTGTCAGGGAGTTGAAATTTCATATGCTTTACCAGATTACTTGTTAAAAAATGAACAGCTGTAAAACATTTCAGAACTATTGCAAACACATTGTTAAAACGCAACCATTTGATAATGAAAGCAGAAACCTTAAGTTTTGCCTAATTATTGCACTAAATGTAAATGATAACATAAAATTAAATGTGCATTTTAAACAGATTCTATTTCCCACTTACTGCTTAGCATAGAAAAAGAACTATGCTTAGAGGAGTGACCAGCAAGATTGATTTTAGATAGAAGAGGGGTGAGAAAGCGGAAGCACCTTACTGTTGGAGCATGTTGCATCTGTTTAGTGCTACTGAACAATTCAGTGGTATTTCTGAACTTGCTGCAAAGTGCTCTTTAGTTAAAGCACATAAAGAAGGGTCACTGCTTAATTGCTTTCTAAAATAAAGCAATGATATTTTTTATCCTATATAGTATAATTTAAAAGTTTTCCTACAAAGTGAGTTTATATTGCTGCCTAAACTGTTATGGTAAACAAAGGGTTTTTAAAGGCGGGAGGGAGTCTGGATTCAGTGAGTGTGTGTATGTGTGTGTGTGTATGTATGTATGAAAAGTTTCCCCATTGGGTTATTTTGAAGTTGTGTTTATTTTAAAGTTTTCTATGTTTTGCCCACAGCAAATGTACAACTTGGCAATTGCAGGATTTAATTGATTGAGTTCCACATTTATACTGTCACTCCCCTTCTGCAGACACATGCCACTGTAAGGTGCATGTACAGAAAATACCTCTGAGGTTGACTTGTTAAATAATTGATTAATGTGATTTCACACTGAATCTCAAAGCAGTCATTTGTTTTGCAGATTAGGGGGAAGTTTTGTTTTTTGCTGGTTTTTATTTTTAATTAGGTACACTAAAAGTGGCTAAATTTGGAGGAGCTGTTGGTGGGTAGGAAAGACCTTGAAAAGTGTTGTTTAGATGAAAACAAAAGGTATGGATGTTGGTTACAGAGTTCAGTTTTAACAAGGGAAATTTTGGGATGTTTTTTTTTTTACTTGCATGTTTTATGGATAGCTGTCAAAGGGTGTAACAAGTTATTCCAGCTTTTCCCAGTACTAATTATATTGATTTAAGAAGAAGTCTGCATAATCACTCGGTGGCATTTTCCCTTCATTTGTGAACCAAGAGGGGTAAGTGATGGTGATGCATCCCATACAGTGACTTCTGACTTGACTTTGACAGAATCTCCATTGTCTCATTGAAATTCTCATTGTATTGTATGTCTTTCCAAGTGTGAAACCATAATATGTAGTTAATGAAAAATGGAAGGCTGCAGATTGTTTTGCAAGAATAATTAATTGCCCATTAGGGCTAAGAAAACTGACATGATTTTTATCTGTTCTGGGTAAATGAAAATTTTAATGGAAAACTGATTCAACATTTACTAGCTTTGTGCAATATTAAAAGGTAGAAGCAAAACACTAGCACATTGTGCTTGGCTTGTAAGGATGGCTTTAATACTAGTACATTAAATGGACAGTGTGCACAGTGTATTGTAAATGCCAACTCTTGCAAATTTACAATACCTAAATATGTTCAATTAACATTCAAAAGTATTAAAAGTACAAAGGAAAAACTAAGCAAGCATTTATAGCAATACCATGAAATCTCCAGTAATTGTTTTGACTGTTGCCTTTTGCTCTTTAGTGCAACTTTTCTGCATTGTAATTGTATTGCTTTGTATTTCATGTTTTTTACACTCATGACTTCAGAGTTAAGTACTTGTGCACCAAGTATTGCAATCACCTTTCTCTTGTACATGCAATGTAACAACCTACAGTTTTGGTGCTTTTAACAATATTCTTCTTTTTCTTTAATAAAGGATATTTATTTGAATTAACCTGATTTTGTTTGTTTAAAATGTCAGTGGTATATATTTTCATTTTATTTAAAATAGAAGGAGCATAACAGGTTGTATATCTATCTATCTGTTATTATGTTATAAACGTGGAGAACAGGATCCAGAGATTCTCCATGCCTGTACTTCTGCCTCTTCCTGAGCGCTGTTTGTTGTGAAGTATTTTGATGGCAACTTTCTTTGTGCTATTAATGGACTTTCTCATTGTTTGTTTGTAAATACAGAGTTTGGAAGTGCTAACTTCCAAGTTGGGAAAAAAAAAATTTTTTTTGAGATGGAGTCTCGCTATTTTGCCAAGCTGGAGTGCAGTGGTGCAATCTCAACTCACTGTAACCTCCAACTCCCTGGTTCAAGCAATTCTCCTGCCTCAGCCTTCTGAGTAGCTGGGATTACAGGCATGCACCACCATGCCCAGCTAATTTTCATATTTTTAGTAGAGATGGGGTTTCACCATGTTGACCAGGATGGTCTTGATCTCCTGACCTCGTGATCTGCCCATCTCGGCCTCCCAAAGTGCTGGGATTACAGGCGTGAGCCACTGCACCTCGCCCCAAGTTGGAAATTTTAAAAATGCTTTTATATTAGTAGTCATCATCTAAATGGGGATAGGAAGAGACAGGGATTAGGTTTTCCACTGAAACATGGAACTAGATTAACAAGAGCCCAGCAGATAGCCTTACCTGATGTTGACTTGATACAGTCCCCATAACACAAGAAGCACACATCTAAGCCCTTTAAGGCAGGGTTCCCCCAGTCCCTGGGCCATGGACCTGTACCAGTCCATGGCCTGTTGGGGAACTGGGCCACACAGCAGGAGGTGAGCAGTAGGAGAGTGAACATTAGCACCTGAGCTCCGCCTCCTGCCACATCAGCAGGAGCATTAGATTCTCACAGGCACATGAACCCTGTTGTGAGCTCTGCATGTAAGGCATCCAGGTTGTGTGCTCCTTACGAGACTAATACCTGGTGATCTGAGGTGGAACAGTTTCATCCCAAAACCACCTGCCCTGTCCTTTTGAAAAATTGTCTTCCACAAAACCAGTCCCTGGTGCCAAAAAGGTTGGGAACCACTGCTTAAAGGGACTTAGTTCCCAAAGGAATTGGAAGGGCTCCAGTTCCCATCTCTAGTCTTGGGGAGTCCTGGCCACTTTTTATCCCTTAGTTAACAGAATTTTTGTTGCCAATTAAAAAATTTTTAGGACTGTCTAGTCCCTACATGACTAATTTGTTTCTTTTTGACATTAGCCTAGTCCCTTGAACAGCCTGTACCATGATCCAAGAAGGTGTGTGCCTGGATGCAGTCATTTATAATGATGGGTTTGCTGGGCATGATGGCTCATGCCTGTAATTCCAACACTTCGGGAGCCAAGGTGGATAGATCACAAGGTCAAGAGTTTGAGAGCAGCCTGGCCAACACAGTGAAACCCCGACACCACTACTAATACAAAAATTAGCCAGGCCTGGTGGTGCATACCTGTGGTCCCAGCTACTCAAGGAGGCTGAGGTGGGAGGATTACTTGAGCCCTGGAGTCAGCTTGCAGTGAGCCAAGATTGCGTCATTGCACTCCAGCCTGGGTGGCAGAGCGAGACCCTGTCTCAAAAAAAAAATGATGGGTTAAACAGAATGGGCACTGAAACTTTCCTTCAGCTCCTGGATTAGGTAATAAGATAGAACTTTCTCCCAAGGAAGGGCCTTCTAATGTGTACTCCCTCTACATATGTAAACGTGAAACCAGAGGTTTCCAAGGACTAGAGGCTTGAAGAATGGGCTCAATGGAGGAGACTTTAGCCCAACTGATAGAATAACATCTACCTCTTGAATTAGGTGCAGGACTTCAGGACAATCTCTGGGAAGCCGTGATACAGTTGGCTTAGGATGGATTTACGGCATAATGTCTCAGGTTATTCACCTTTACTATGACAGGTGAAAACCCATTTTGGAAATATAGGCCTCACTGAAATTTCTTAGTCCTCTGTGACTCTGTCCATTATCCTGACCTTGCTGAGTTCTGTAAGCTGGGTGAAAACCTTGTGAATCTTTTGGCACAGGAAGCTATTTGGAGATATTTAAAATCCTTTGGTGCAAACATACCAGATCACCTGAGCTCAGGAGTTCGAGACCAGCCTGACCAACACGGTGAAACCCCCTCCCTACTAAAAATACAAAAATTAGCCAGGTGTGGTGGCACACACCTCCCAAATCCCAGCTATTCGGCAGGCTGAGGCAGGAAAATTGCTGGAACCCAGGAGGTGGAGGTTGTAGTGAGCTAACATTACACCACTGCACTCTAGCCTGGGCAACAGAGCAAGGCTCTATTAGAAAGAAAGGAAAGGAAAAGAAAACATGTTTCCCCACCAATGCCTCAGCAGTTATTTGTCTCACTTCCAGTGATAAATCTGAAAACTGTAGATTCTGGAGTTTTCCCCTTAGTCTCAGGAATTTCTACTTACATGCTTCCAGAGCTAGAACATTCCAGTGACTGCAGCCAGTTTGATCTCTTTCCATCCTCAGTAAATGTCTTGCCATATTCCTCTGATCTGGAGCCCTTTATATTGAAATGTGAAATAATGCTTTTATCAAGTCCTTGCAAATTTATGAGGAAAATATGGTTTTGGGGAAAAGCCTTAAGCAATTAAATATACTGGCCAATTTCTGTCAGAAGGAACTGTTTAATACCAAGAACAATTGAAAGGTTATTTATCCCTGAGTGCATCAACAGATGTGTAATAGAAGACTGGCGAGAGATTGGAAAACTCCACAAGAAACCTTACATTGTTTGTAAACATTTTTCAATGGAAAGGAAGTATAGCAGAAATTAATCACATGATTATTCTTAAAACTTTTTATGAGCCGGACGCAGTGGCTCACGCCTGTAACCCCACCACTCTGGGAGGCAAAGGCGGTAGATCACCTGAGGTCAGGAGTTCAAGACCAGCCTGACCAACATGGCAAAACGCTTTCTTTACTAAAAAATGCAAGAATTAGCTGGGCATGGTGGCACATGCCTGTAATCCCAGCTACTCAGGAGGCTGAGGCTGGAGAATGGCTTGAACCCAGAAGGCAGAGGTTGCAGTGAGCCAAGATCATACCACTGCACTCCAGCCTGGGTGACAGAGCAAGACTCTGTCTCAAATAAAAAATAAGAAACCCTACTTTAAATTCTTGGTTTTGCAAGTATTTTACACTGTGTAAGTATACATTTAAGCTAAGTGAATAAATGCTATTAAGTAGATCACCTCTGAAGTCATGGGAGAGGGTAAGGGAAGGGGGGAGGGGAACTTATAACCTAGCCATCCTAGGCATATTATTTTGATATGCCTGTGACATGTGACATTATCTCTATATGTATTCAAAATCACATTCTACAGATGCCATACAATGGTTCCATGGGATGAAGCAGTCCAGGTGGCAACGACATTCCATGTTTTAGACCAAAATGATCTTTTTCTCATGCTTAAAGACCCAAACTTCTGTTATCTTTTTTGAGTAAGTATTCAGGTTGTTCTGGTGGCTCAAATACCCTTTTAGAGGAATCATTTCATCTTCCCTACAGGCCACTTTGTGACCCACCTTTTCAGAAACGGTGGTTTACCTGTGCAACATGCTTATGGGTCAGTCCCACAATTTTTGAAGCACAGGATTAACTCTGAAACTTCCAACAACTGTCAGAAAATGCAACCAAACATTTATTGTGACCTAGTACTTGCTGAAAGGTTTTTTAATGCAAATTCTGACTTTCTCTACCGTTAAGTTTTACCATTGCATCAAGTTTGATCAGAAGGCAGTACTACAACCTTATCTCAACCCCAGTCATGTTTTCACACGTTACATAGAAGCGCGATGATTTTGTACTTTAGCTTTTGTGGATGGTTGAAACAAAAATATCTTAGTATTTCTAGGCTTCTTTCATAACTCTTCCCTCTCTGCCTAGTTACTCTTTCCCATGGTTTCAGATAACCATCTGTCTCATAATGACCCCATTCCCCGCGCCTCTTCTCAGCTCACTGTACATACACAGGTCCATATGTGTTCAGCTGCCTAGTGACCTCTTTCTTTGGAAGCCTCACACACATCTGAAATATAACATGCCCAAAACAGTTCCTTGACCCTATCACCATCAAAACATGAACCCAAGTTTTCCCCTTTTTCTCCATCTTTCACAGTTCCTCCGGTTCTGCCATTCTGAACCTAAAAGTTACCCTTGATACCTTTCTCAGTCTCACCCCCGGCCCCCATCCAATTCTCCAAGTCCTATCATACCTAACTCTAATTTACACCTGGCACACACTCATTTCTTTCTTTGTCCCCTGCTACCCTTGGGTCCCGGCCTACTTCATATATCCACTAGACATTTCACTGGCTTCCAGCCCTGTCTTCCCACTGCTACTCTTATTTGCCTGCAACTCATTCCACAGCCACAACGTGGTGAGATCATGTCTCTCCCCCTGCTAAAGCTCTCCAGTTTCCACTGCACTTAGAATAAAGCCACAAATTTCTTTCCCATAAATTACAATGAGATGTGATTTGGCCCCTGCTATCCACTCCACTGCTTACTGGGCTCCAGCCACATGTGTAATCTTTTTCTTACCTTAGGATCTTTGCACAAACTCTGCTCCCTTCCTAGAACTGTTCACCCCCTTCTCTTCTGTAAGTATGGCCAAAATGTCTCCCCCAGAATTCATATGTTCAAGTTGTAACCCCTAGTACCTCAGAACGTGTCCTTATTTGGAGATAGAGGGTCTTTACAGAAATAGGTCATTAGGGTAGACCCTAATCTAATACGACCGATGTCTTTATGAAAACAGAAATTTGGACACAGACATTTATAGAAGAAGGAACAGACACAAGAAGAGGCCATCCATAAGCCAAGGAGAGAGGCCCGGAACAGATCCCTCCCTCACAGCCCTTAGAAGGAACCAATCCTGCTGATAACTTGTTTTTGGACTTCTGACTTCCAGAACAGTGAGACAGGGATTCCTGTGGTTTAAGCCAGCCAGTCTGTGCCCTGTGTCACAGCAGCCTTGGAAGCTGCTGTGACATCATCATAGAGCTTTCCACTAGATGACAGCTCCTCACAGAGAACTTCCTGCTCTTCCTCAAGTAATTCCCCCGTTAGACTCTATGTCGGCCCCTTGGTGGCAGAGCCTGCTCACCAGATATTTCATCAACTCCCCCTACATCTGCTAGCACAGTTGCTGATAGAAGAGCCTTATAACTAATTCTACCGGGTGAGATGAAGAAGCAAATAATGTGTGTCACTTTCAGCCTGAGACAGAAAGTCCATGATTGCACCAATCTTTCTCTTTTGTGACAAATGAAGAGGGCTCATGCACTACCGGGTAGTGTAGCCTCCTTTGAGATTGCAGCAAAGAACAAAGGTGCCCTCTGTCACTATTTTGTTTCTCCATCATATTAGAGGTACTAACATTGCAGTTAGGCAAAAGGTATAAGGATTGAAGGGAAAGACAGAGAAATGGACATTTTGGGGGCAGATGTAATGGTTATATATGTAGAAAATCCAAGATTATCAATAGATAAATTACTAGGATTAAGAGGGTTAGTAATATTGCTTAAAAATTATATTTTACTAAAAAATATAATAAAATTAAATATCAACTGAGGCCAGGCACAGTGGCTCACACCTGTAATCCTAGCACTTTGGGAGGCTGAGGTGGGCGCATCACTTGAGGTCAGGAGTTTAGGACCAGCCTGGCCAACATGGCGAAACTCTCTCTCCACTAAAAATACAAAAATTAGCCAGATGTGGTGGCAGGTGCCTGTAATTCCAGCTACTCGGGAGGCTGAGGCAAGAGAATCACATGAACTCAGGAGGTGCAGGTTGCAGTGAGCTGAGATCACGCCACTGCACTCCAGCCTGGGCAACAGAGCACGACTCTGTCTCAAAAAACAAATAAATATCAACTGAATTTCTATATATTAGTATCATTGTTTTGAAACGTTAACAAATCAACGGAAAGAAGACAGACAATGCAGTGGAAACGGGCAGGAGACTTGAGTAGGCAACTCATAAAAGAAGAAATACAGATGGCCAAATGCATACAAAAAAGTAACAAAAAAATAAACCAAATTTAACTTTGAGAATGGTTAAAATTTTAAAGATTGACAATTTTAAGTGTGAGTAAGTATTTGGAAAACAATGTTCATACACTACTGATGGTCATGTACACTGGAACAACTATTTGGAAAACCGATAGCCATTATCTACAAAAGTTCAATATACGCTCACTCTGTGGCCCAGCAGTTCCTTACGCAGCTGAAATATGGGTATGCCTGAATGGGGGAGACATAAAAGAATGTCTGTAGCAGCGTGATTCTCAATAGCCAACAACTAAAAATAACCCGCATGTCCATTAACAGGCGAGTGGGCAAATTGCCGTATATTCCTAAAGTATAATCTGGTCACACAATGGAGCCCGATAGAGCATAATGAATACAGCTACACATAACAATTTGGATGAATCTCACTGACATAAAGTTGGGCAAAAGGCACTGAAGAGAATATATAAAATATGATTCCAGTCATGTAAAATTTCAAAACAGGCAAAACTAAACTGTAGTGTTTTAGGGGGTATTACTCAGGCAACAAAGCTGCAAAGAAAATCAAGAGGGTGATGACCATACAAAATCAGAATAGTGGTCACCTCTGCAGGAGAGGAGAGCTTTCTGACCGGGAACGGGACACGCCAAGGACTTCTGTGGGGGATGTCACATTTCTACTTCTGGGTTAGGGTGGTCGTAGAGGTAATTTACAATAATTCAGTAACCTGTACATGGATGTTTACAAATTTTTCTTAAAAAAGTATTACATTTCACGATATAAAAAGTGTTTTAAAACCTCTAACAAAGGGCTTTTTATTTTATTAAAATTCTAGAAATTACTTCTAGAATTCAGTTGCCAAAAAGTTTTTTCTCCACAAAATAATTAGTGTTCTTGCTCTACAAAACAATGAGAACCATATAATCTAACAAGCTTCACTTTTTTTTTTTATTAACTGGCAAGAAGAGCTAAATTTAGTGCTCCGATGGAAAAAGCCAGCTCATCTCAGACTTCTGGGTTGCCCAGTTCTCTGCTCCTTTTACTTGGCTGTGTATGTATGTGTGTTTTCTAAACTCTCCTGCTCTAGGTATTTTAACTTTTAAAATTTCATTTGAGAAGTGGGTGTGCATTTTTTAAAGTTTAATTTGAAAAAAAGCTGCTTCAAAATAGCATGACATAGTGGTTAAGAGAAGGGCTGTGGTGCTGCCTACTAGCTTTGTGAGGCTGGGCAAGTCACTTCTCTGCTTTTTTTCATTCATCTGTAAAACGAAGACAGTAATGAGATCTACCTTGTGGTTGTTGCACGGGGTGAGTATATTGAAAGTGCACAGAGGAGTGCCTGGCACATCAGATAACTGTCGGCTATTATTGTTCTCCTGAAGATGTGATGCCAAAATTATTCACAAAGAACCACAAAGATCTGAGTAATTTAGAAGCAAAAACTTCTGAGGCTAAAACAGATGCTCCTGGACGGATCTGAAAAAGCATGAGTAATCATCTCCATGTCCTTATAACAGAAATGGGAACTGCTTCATTCACATGTCACAAAATGAATGTTATTCAGTACGGAACACTCTAAGTTAACAATAAAAGCAAATAAAAAATCCCTACCTTCATGTTTGCTCTTTGTAGAACTGGGTGCAATTGAAGAATGCGGAATTTCTATTTTCTGACTTTCTGTAGAAATGGATCCTGAACAATCGCCAATGGCTCTCGCCTGTGATCCCAGCACTTTGGGAGGATGAGGGCGGGTTACTTGAGCCCAGGAGTTTGAGACCAGCCTGGGCAACATGGTGAGACCCCATTTCTGTTTAAAAAAAAAAGGAGAATCAAACTCTTCTAAAAATATAATGAACACAAATGAACTTTGAGTTTAATAAGGTGAATTAAAACATGCTTTTCTTGATACTCCCTCCTAAGGCCCTAACATGGCAGCAGAGAGAGAAAGAACAAAGGGGAGAAAGTGATGGATGAGGAATGCCCACACATGCTTGAAAGATGCATGAAGGGTAAATGGCTTCCCCCGACTGGAGGCGGCTGACCTGAGGGTCTGCGGTGCAACTCTGAGGCCCAGCACTCAAGGCACTGTGTTCTTTGGAAGGTGGGGTTGAAGGACAAAGTTGAAAAAAGGGAGTAGTGGAAAGTTTGAAGCAGGAGCAGTTAGCTCCTTCCGCTCTTGCCTACCCTCCTTTCCCACTGCAAGACACTAGAGTTCATTTTCTGGATCAAATGAGCCAAAGAAAATCTGGACTCAACTACCAGGAACAAGAAGAGGTCGAAGGTAACACAGAACACTGGAGGACTCTGTTGTTAATAAACTCTGCTGCCAGGGCCATGAGATGTCTGGCTGCCTTCTGCCTGGTTCTGGGAGGGCACTCAGCTAGGCACATACCACCCAGTGGGTCTGGAAGACCCTCCCTGGAAAAACTAAATGGCCCCGTGAGAGCCCTCCACATGTTTGTGTTGGGGGTGAGAGGAAGGTTTGCTGCATGACACAGCTGCCTTTCCACCCCATTTCCCCGAAGATACTGATCCCCAAAGCCAGCAGGCAGCCAGCTTCCCCACCCCAGAGCTCCGGCATCTCACTATAGAGTAGAAACAGACCACACGAGTCACAGCGGCATTTCAGAAAGTGTCCACACGGTGGACACAAACAAACACCAAAGAAAACAATTCTAGAGACACAGGCAATTCAGAAACTAGGAAAAGAAGTTTAATCAAAATTACTTTTTAGGCCAGGCGAGGTGGCTCATGCCTGTAATCCTAGCACTTTGGGAGGCTGAGGCTGGTGGATCACAAAGTCAGGAGATTGAGACCACCCTGGCTAACACGGTGAAACCCCGTCTCTACTGAAAATATAAAAAATTGGCCTGGCATGGTAGCACACGCCTATAGTCCCAGCTACCCAGCAGGCTAAGGCAGGAAAATCACTGGAACACAGGAGGCGAAGGTTGCAGTGAGCCGAGATTGCACCACTGCACTCCAGCTTGGGCGACAGAGCGAGATACTGTCTCAAAAAAAAAAAAAAAATACTTTTTAATCAGAAAAAATGAGGTGAAATACTGCATCTGTGAAACAAGAATGTATTCCAATAAAAAGGAATATTCTGAGAACAAGGTACCACACTTAGAAACTAAAACTATGAGAGCTAAAATTACAAATTTAACACGAAGTTTAAAAGTAGAGCAAGAAACTCCTACAGCTGATTAAGCACCCAAAGAACTGAACAACAGAAAAGACAACTAGAGGAGAGTTCCTGGCATCTGATGACTGCCCCAGGGAGATAGAGAGAGGGAGATTATCAAAGAAAGGATTAGAGAAACTCACAGTTCTGCCTGCAGCAATTAGAGTAAGAGTAGGGCTTCCCTTCACAGGCCCCAAAACATTCGGCAGCAAAAGATTCCCTGATGGTCTTGAAGAGTGTTCCAGTATGAGGAGGACTCAGGAGTGCTCCCGGAGCGGGCAACTTGGAGGTCACTGGGTACCTTGGTGATAACAACTTTGGCAGAGTAGCAGGGCTGAATCCAGGGAGAAGTCTGAGGAGTAAATGGAAGGGAAGTAGAGGCAATTTGTCAGCACACACAAGCTTTACAGTGAGGAAGAAAGTAAATCAACTGACAGAAGGAGGATGTTTTTAAAAAGTAAGAGCCATTAGGACATGCTTGTATGATGATTTTAAAAATAGACAGTAAAAGGTTGAAATAGCAATTGTATTCCTGTTTGAGGTAAACAAGACTGCGTATGTGTTATAGACGTATAATATGTATGTATATATTTTTGAGATAGAGTCTCACTGTCTTCCAGGCTGGAGTGCAGTGGTGTGATCTCGGCTCACTGCAACCTCCACCTCCCAGGTTCAAGTGATTCTTGTGCCTCAGCCTTCCAAGTAGCTGGGATTACAGGTGCCTGCCACCACACCAGGCTAATTTTTGTATTTTGTATTTTGTATTTTTTGTTATTTTTGAGACAGAGTTTGCCTCTTGTCATACAGGCTGGAGTGCAATGGTGTGATCTCGGCTCACTGCAATCTCTGCCTCCCGGGTTCAAGTGATTCTTCTGCCTTAGCCTCCCGAGTAGCTTAGCTGGGATTACAGGCATCCACCACCATGCCTGGCTAATTTTTGTATTTTTAGTAGAGATGGGTTTCACAGTGTTGGCCAGGCTGGTCTGGAACTCCTGACCTCAGATGACCCACCTGCCTCGGCCTCCCAAAGTGCTGGGATTACAGGCGTGAGCCACTGTGCCCAGACTCATTTTTGTATTTTTTAGTAGAGGCAAGGTTTTGCCACGTTGGCCAGTCTGGTCTCGAACTCCTGACCTCAACTGTCTCAGCTTCCTAAACTGCTGGAATTACAGGGGCAAGCCATTGTGCCCAGCTCACATTTATAATTAATAAAGAAAATGGAGGGCTGGGAGTGATGGCTCATGCCTATAACCTCAGCATTATAGGAATCCAACACAGGAGGATTGCTGGAGGCCAGGAGTTGGAGACCAGCTTGGGCAACACAGCAAGGCCCCGTCTCTGCAAAAAATGGTGCGCACCCATCATCCCAGCTACTTAGGAGGCTGACATGGGGGATCACTTGAACCCAGGAATTCCAAGGCTGCAGTGAACTATGACCATGACCCTGCACTCCAGCCTGGGTAACAGAGCAAGATCCTGTCTCTAAAAAAAAGAAAAAATGAAAAGAAAATGGAAAATAAAATTTCCAATTCAGGAATTCCGGTCCCTAAACACCTTTGACCTCAACGATGGGGAAGATTTAAATTCAAGGGATTATAAGAGATGAGAGAGGATATGACTTTTATTCCCAAGTACCTGCCTCAGTTCCCCATAATTATATGGGGAATACCCATATAATTATGAATGGAAATATGAAAATAGCCATAGGTCTATTCTGGTCACAAACTGATTTTGTAGAAAAAAAATTCAGTTCTTTTCCCACCCTATATTCAGTAATTTCTTGCATCACTAGTGCACTGCCCTGAATAGTTCACATTCAAGGTCAGTAATATTTATTTATTTATTTATTTATTTAGGTAGATCTTGCTCTGTCACCCAGGTTGGACTGCAGTGGTGCAATCGTGGCTCACTGTAACATCTGCCTCCCACAGTCAAGTGATTCTCCTGCCTCAGCCTCCTGAGTAGCTTGGACTATAGGCATGTGCCATCATGCTCAGTTAATTTTTGTATTTTTTTAGTAGAGATGGGGTTTCACCAT
Source organism: Ateles fusciceps (assembly GCA_036589455.1). Classification (NCBI taxonomy): domain Eukaryota; kingdom Metazoa; phylum Chordata; class Mammalia; order Primates; family Atelidae; genus Ateles; species Ateles fusciceps. The sequence goes on from JAZHEH010000439.1 coordinate 555,463, forward strand.
GTTGGTCAGGCTGGGTCTCGAACTCCTGATCTCATGATCCACCTGCCTCGGCCTCCCAAAGTGCCGGGATTACAGGCATGAGCCACTGCACCAGGCCAGGTTAGTAATTTTATTATCCATTTGCTCAACAAGTAATTCAATCATTTAACAGGATTCATTCAATCCCCACAATATGACATGGTACACACATCTACAACGCCAGTTGATAGAGACAGGCTGCAAAGACCAGGCCTCTGCCCTCACTGTGCTCAGTAAGGTGGGAAGTGTTGGACACCTATGTGAGACCCATGCAAGGTGCCCACCATGGCTGAAACGCGAGAGGTATTTGCTGCAGCCACAACACAGCGCGGCCATCGGGAGAGAACAATGTGGCACAGAACGGTAAGAGGGATCCACTGGGAAGAGGGTGTGGCCTCAGCCCTGCAGCACCTGGAGAGGTGATGTCCCTCAGGAACCCAGGAGTCCCCCTCGGAGGATTAGGAAAGGCTGCTGCCGCTCTCGTGTGGAAGTTGACTCTCTCACAACCTGGTCTTCCGCCAAACACTGCAACTCATTTCCGGGAAATCTGTGTGAAGAGCAAAACAGGATACCAGCACAACAGGTCAACCCAAGGGCGGAGCCCACTGCTCACTTGCACAACTGACATTCCTGCCTCCCCTGGACCAGCATTGGCATGGTGCTCGCTATGTGGCTTTCACTGGGAGAGAATATTGTGACCCGAAAGGGGAGTGTCTCTGCCCCGGGAACTCAGCGCTCTGCCCAGGTATTATAGAGCTGGGGTGAGAGGAGCGAGTTAGGAACACCACTAAGACCTCAGTCTGCCAAACTGCAGTTTGAAAATTCAAGCTTTGCTGGACTGAATGTTAGCACAGTTTCCAGAAAGGCCTAAGCTACTCCTGGTGTTGGAAGAATCTGATTCAACTTCAATTAAGGATGTGCTGTGGGCTGGGTGTGGTGGCTCACGCCTGTAATCCCAGCACTATGGGAGGCTGAGGCAGGCGGATCACGAGGTCAGGAGACTGAGACCATCCTGGCTATCACGGTGAAACTCCATCTCTACTAAAAATACAAAAAATTAGCTGGGCCTGGTGGTGGGTGCCTGTAGTCCCAGCTACTTGGAAGACTGAAGCAGGATAATTATTTGAACCAGGAGGCGGAGGTTGCAGTGAGCCGAGATCATGCCACTGCACTCCAGCCTGGGCAACAGAACGAGACTCCATTTCAGAAAAAAAAAAAGGAATGTGCAGTGATGAATGTTCTCTCTGTATAAAGTATCTCCTCTTTCAATAGCCATCATGGGAAAAATATCTATGAAAAGTAAAAGGAGCAGCCATAAGCGAGAAGCACTGTTCAGTCACAGAAAATGTTTCCACCCATGAAATAATTTATTCTATTTTTGCAAATGCAAATAAGAATGGAAATTTAACATGGTCACTTCCGCCATGGAGCAGGCTTTTATAATTGCTGCCAAGTTCGCAATAATCGTAAATGCCTCTGATTCACTCACATGCTGAGCTTGACCCTCATGGTCCTCACAGCACATCCCAGACTTTGGTGTCCTCTCAGCTAGAAGCCTGCCATTCGCCAGCTTCTGTTTTGCACACATGCAGCAAGCTAGGCAGCTTAGGTTTAGAATGTGAGTTTAGACAGCGAAAGATTTTGAGTTGCACTTTTTCAGCCTGTCATGGAGAGAGTGTGGTGAAGGGGCAACTCCTGGAGGGCAGTGGCTTTTAGTCCTGTGTGTGCTGAGGCCAGCCACTTAGCTTCTCTGGGCCTCAGTTTCCTCCTTCAGGACATGAGGAGGTTGAACAGTAGACTCTCTGAGGTTTCTTCCAAAAATCACAACCTGGCCGGGCACGGTGGATCACATCTGTAGTCCCAGCACTTTGGGAGGCCAAAGCGGGTGGATAACGAAGTTAGGAGTTCAAGACCAGCCTGACCAACATGGTGAAACCCTGTCTCTACTAAAAATACAAAAATTCGCTGGGCATGGTGGCGTGTGCCTGTAATCCTAGCTACTCAGGAGGCTGAGGCAGGAGAATTGCTTGAACCCAGGAGGCAGAGGTTACAGTGAGCCAAGGCCATTGCACTCCAGCTTGGGCGACAGAGCAAGACAACGTCTCAAAAAAAAAAAAAAAAATCATATCCTATGATTCTTTGAGCCACTCCAGTGAACTAGGTTACTCCAGTGGGCAATAAAGCAAGAACACGCTCTCCAGCCTCCTAGTTTCTGAATATAGCGTTGAGGAAGCAGAGTGTAATCTACCCCCGAGGAAGCCACACCACCGCAGGCAGAAACAGGTCTCCAGGGGCCTGGCATAGTAAACCCAGAGGCTGCCCGCCACCAGCAGCTGGTGCCCGGGGGCTGCACAGGGGCTGGAGAAAGAGAAGGCTCCAAAACCTAACACCCTGTTCAGTACTCAGGTGAGCTTTTTGCTCAGGGAGTTCACCCCAAACCATAAGATAAACTCCACACAGGCTTCCCAGAAACCAAAGGGCTTTCCACAGTGTATCACATTAGCCTTAAACACTGGCTCACCAACCAGGGTTGCTTTTTGGGTGACGTGGCTCCACACAACTTCTCAGCTGCCCATTACACCCTTTTCTTAGCCCCAGACTCAACAGTCAGCAGCTTACAAAAAATATCCCCCTAGGAACTTTACTGAGACATAAATTGCTTACAAGTTATACAGACTTAACGCACACAACTAGATGAGTCTGGACAGTTGCATACACCATGAAACGACCATCACCACCAAGATCCCCACACTGCCATCGCCACCAAAAGATTCCTGGGCTCTTCTGCAGGCCTGTCTTCTATCCCCTGCTACAGGCAACCACCAGCCTGCTTTTTGTCACTATATAGATCAGTTTCAGTCTCCAGAATTTTACATAAATAGAATCAAACAGTATGTCCTCTTGCGTCTGGCTTCTTTCACTCAGCATCGTGAGATCTCTTCTTGTTGCTTGTACCAACATGTGTGTTTCTTTTTATTGCTAAATAGTAACCCATTGTATGGATGTACTATGATTTATTTATCTATTCACCCCTTGGAGGGTATTTAGGTTGTTTCCAGGGGCTATTGTGAATAAAGATTCATGTGCAAGTCTTCGTGTAGATGTGTATTTTTATTTTTATTGAGTAAATAGGAATAAAATGACTGGATCATATGGTGGGTGTATGTTTAAAGAAAGTTCTCAAAATCCTGAGGCAAACAATAAATGATTGCTAGGCACACCTTTGCCTTCAATGAAAAAAAAGTTAGAGTTTCTTTGGAGGCATTGATTTTTAACGTTCTCTTTCTCTGACTGTTTTGAATATAACCGGGATGGAAGAAGAGGTTTTAACAAGTTACAAATCATTTCCCTCATTTGCAGAGGAGGAAATTAGGGCCTGGTGAGATAAAGGTACCCACCAAAAATGAAGTTACATACAGGCCTAGCACAGTGGTTCATGCCTGTAAATCCCAGCACTTTTGGGAGGCTGAGGTCGCTTGAGCCCAGGAGTTCAAGATCAGCCTGGGCAACATGGTAAAACTGTCTCTACAAAAAATACAAAAATGAGTTGGGCATGGTGGCACACACCTGTAGTCCCAGCTACTTGGAAGGCCGAGGTGGGAGGATCTCCTGATTCCAGGAAGTTGGGGCGACAGTGAGCCGTAGCCACATCACCATACTCCAGTCTGGGTGATGGGAATGAGACCCTGTCTAAAAAAACCAAAAAGGCAGATGCAGTGGCTTACACCTGTAATCCCAGCACTTTGGGAGGCTGAGGCGGGTGGATCATTGAGGTCAGGAGTTCAAGACCAGCCTGACCAACATGGTGAAACCTCCTCTTTACCAAAAATACAAAAATTAGCTGACCATGGTGGCATATGCCTGTAATTCCAGCGGCTCAGGAGGCTGTGGCAGCTGGGATTACAGCCTCTTGATCACGCTCACCTGATCCTGGGAGGCAGATATTGCAGTGCGCCAAGATCATGCCACTTCACTCCAGCCTGGGCAACAGAGAGAGACCCTGTCTCAAAACAAATAAACATGCTTGATTAAAAAATAAAAAATAACTCCCAAAACAATAACAACAAAGAGTTACAGGCTGTATCAAAGACTTTGGCAGGTCACTTGTGTGAAGAACACTGTATGGTAAATACACATGTGTGGAGACCTTCATAGAAGGAAATGTCAAGAAGAGCCCCACGGCTCTAGGAGCTGGCTCACATTGTTAGAGTTGTGGACTGTCACAGCTGAAGGTGACCTCAGTCATCATTTATATTGGGTAACACATCTTCCCAACTTAGAATCCGATGGAAAAAAGTAGTTTTTAGCATGAGTTTCTGACAGAACCCCAGCCCTGAGACATAACAGACATGTGGACAGACAGTGACATTGCCCCAGGCCAGAACTGCCCACTCAAACAGCGAGGCCTTTGGAGGTTGAGTAGGTCACACTGCTATGAAAACACCTCACATCTTTGCCAAATGTGAAACTGTCAGTAGCAAACTTTGAACTCCTTCAAGTAGAATCCAGTGGAAATAATTGTTTTTATCCTCATTTGCAATAAAAATGGAATCAAATCTTTAATTGACATCTCTTTCCTAATCTGAAACATAAGCTGCATAAAATTTTTTTTTTTTTGAGATGGAATCTTGCTCTGTTGCCCAGGCTACAGTGCAGTGACGTGATCTCGGCTCACTGCAACCTCCGCCTCCCAGGTTCAAGCATTTCTCCTGCCTCAGCCTCCAGAGTAGCTGGGATTATAGGCGCCCACCACTATGCCTCGCTAATTTTTGTATTTTTAGTAGAGATGGGGTTTCACCATGTTGACCAGGCTGGTCTCGAACTCCTGACCTCATAATCCAACTGCCTCAGCCTCCCAAAGTGCTGGGATTATAGGCATGAGCCACCGCGCCTGGCTGAGCCTCATAAAATTCTAATTTAAAAAATCAATTCCTGTTTGCTCTCTATTGTCAATAGCATGCATGATTTATGGAGGGGATATTGATAAGATCACTTTTGACAATCAAATAGCAAATTTTATTTTAGATGGGACGCTGCTTGATGCATGGTATTTTAAGTGTTACACTCAGGTAGATCAAAAATGCATATTTTGAGGAAGAAACATGTCACCTGGAAGTATTTGGCCATAACCTCAACAACAAATAAAATTATTTCATTCCTTTAGGAAAAAACAACATTGTTTTTTTGTGAAGAGAATTTGTGATATGAAATTGAGAAGATAATTTGTGATATTAAAAGAATGTATCGGTTAGAATGTAATGAATTAGAATCAGTTTCTTGGAATGACTGTTTTTCTTCACAAAGTGAAAGAAACTGAAATGAAATGCAAAAATTATTTGAACCAAATAATGAAGAGGAAGAAATAACAACTTACTGAGAGATGGCATCTTTATCACGTTTTCAAATTTGTCAGTTTTCTCTAAGGCATCCTAGGTTCTGTGGTGAAGAAAGCCCCCATCATCATAGCAATTGCTTTTATAGACTGAAGATTACGTTGACTCCCAAAGGCATTTTTGTGGTGTTCATGCTGCTCCGAATTGCTTTTTTTTTTCTTTGAGATGGAGTCTTGCTCTGTCACCTAGGCTGGAGTGCAATGGTGCCACCTCAGCTCACTGCAACCTCTGCCTCCCGGGTTCAAGAGATTCTCCCACCTCAGCCAGGCACCCATCACGGCGCCTGGCTAATTTTTGTACGTTTAGTAGAAATGGGGTTTCACCATGTTGGCCAGGCTGATCTCGAACTCCTGACCTCAAGTGATCCGCCTGCCTTGGCCTCCCAAAGTGTTGGGATTACAGGCATGAGCCATGGTGCCCGGCCATGCTGCATGTTTTCAAGGAACCCATACATATTCTCGCTCTGAAGGTATACTGTCAACTCCCAGTCTGCAACAAAAACTCTTCTGGTATTCAGTCGAGGTGAAACCAAAATCTTCACATTGAAATTTAAGTTGAAGGTACTTCTTTACTGGGAAAGTGTATGGGAAGACTAAGAGAGTTCCCTAGGTGAGGAATGGGGGTATGTCACCCACTTTTTATCATAATGAACCCCCTTTATTTGATCCTAACTCAAACAACCCTGGGGCTCTTTCCAGAGGGCTGAGGAGATAGGAGACCTAAGCACTCTTAGTATTACTGCCAGCATTTTAGCATCTGGAATGCCAGGGTCTGGTTTTCCAAAAACCTGTCTCCAAGGCTCTTTTGAGTCCATGTGAATTAATCTCCTCTGGCACAAGAGGAAAACTGTATTTAGAATATAGTTGAATCACATTGCATGCAACTTTCTTGCAAATATTTCCTCCATTATGTTTGAAGCAGGCGTTGCAAGAATCAGTTATTTGGTAGGAGGTGAGAGCACTTCATGGACTCTTAGCTCTCTTTTATCAACCCAAAACTTATAGCACAGTCTTGGGATCAAATAACAAACCAGGCAAAAGAGGGAAGAGAATGAATTACGGTCAGCAATTCAGGAGACACACTAGAATCTTCCAGTGACTCTGTCCTAAAGAGTCCAGTAACAGCCTCGTAAGTGAGCCGTCAACTCCTTCTCTCTTATCTTTCTGTCTCTGTTACTTTCATCGCTGAGGTTGGCAAAGAAAAGTGTGCCTGCTGGAGAAAAAAAGCAGCACACCTGAGTTCAAATCAGCTTCCGTCCTTCACTAGGTAGAGGGTGTTGGGTGACGACTGAGTTCCTGGAGTCTTGGGATGCTTATCTGTGTAGCAAAGCCCCTGCTCACCCGCCCAGGGCTGTAGAGAAGGCCAAGGGACTTTACATGCCGAGTGTGCAACACATGCTACATGTTCCATGTAAGTTCCTATTCTCCTTCCCTACAGCTATTTCTCTTTCAAATAGAATGCCGGCTTTTCAGAAAACAATTAAAACTAGAATTACAGATCTGAGACATGTTGGTTTGACAAATAAATCATTAGCCAAGGGGAGAATTTGGACCTTTTCTCTTTAATGAGACTCAAACTAATATTTAGCAGGCCTTGGCTAAGGGCCTAGGCTACATGATGCCCTGTGATGAAACTTAAAGCAGAGCTTCATCCAACTTTCAGTTCAGGTGGCTTTGGGCCATCTAAGTGGGAGAATTAAAGCAGATTGGTAACTGTATTCTAGCCTGGCTCATGTGGCTTCATGATTAATTTAGCAGAGGAGCTTTTGGTGTGATCTTCACTCTCTGAAGGAGGCTGCACCCTGCCCAGGGAGGAATCTGTGACAGGCTCTTGGGGAAGATTTGGTCTTGACAAAATATATTTCAATAGTTCTGTCTTCACCTTGGAAGAGGCCTTGTATCTTCCTGGCTGGTGATGACAAAAATAGATCCCGGCACCTAAAAAAAAGATGATGATTGTTTAAGACATACAATGAATGAAAGCCCAAAGTTATGAACAAAACACAGCACAGAGGAACATGTTTTATTATTTATTTTTGTTGTCCGGCATTCTAAAGAACAGAGGGAGCCTCTCAAAAAGAAAAAAACATACAATTTCTTTCAGAATAGGGCACTGCAATGGGAATACAGATGCTGCAGTAAACTGTGTGTATTCAGGGAGGTAAAAAGGAAGACAAAAGGTTTTAAAGGAGAACTGAGGAGGATTCCATCATAATTTTGAAATTATTATCCTTGGCTACAAAGATCAATTACAAGGGTGAGGCCAGTCTGAGGTTGGACAGGCAGTTGCTGGGCGGATGTTTGCACAGAAGTATTTTTTGTGCAGGGCTCCAATGGCCTTCATGCAAAGTTGTGCTTTTTGCAGTTTTTTTTGTGACAGCTTTTGTTATCAGACATATAAGTGAGAACCCTCTTTTCATAGCCTACCCTCACTCTATTTTAAAAAATTTATTTATTATACTTTAAGTTTTGGGATACATACACAGATCGTGCAGATTTGTTGCATAGGTATACACGTGCCATGGTGGTGGTTTGCTGCATCCATCACCCTGTCATCTACATTAGGTATTTCTCCTAATACTATCCCTCCCCAATCCCCTCACCCCCTGCTCTTCCTCCCCTAACCCCCACCCAGGCCCCGGTATGTGATGTTCCCTTCCCTGTGTCCATGTGTTCTCATTGTTCAACACCCACTTATGAGTGAGAACATGTGGTGTTTGGTTTTCTGTTCTTGTGTCAGTTTGCTGAGAATGATGGTTTCTAGTTTCATCCATGTCCCTGCAAAGGACATGAACTCATCCCTTTTTATGGCTATATAGTATTCCATGGTGTGTATGTGCCACATTTTCTTTATCCAGTCTATCATTGATGGGTATTTGGGTTGGTTCCAAGTCTTCACTATTGTGAACAGTGTCAAAATTAACATACATGTGCATGTGTCTTTATAATAGAATGATTTATAATCCTTTGGGTATATACCCACTAATGGGATTGCTGGGTCAAATGCTATTTCTGTTTCTAGATTCTTGAGGAATTGCCACACTGTCTTCCACAATGGTCGAATTAATTTACACTCCAACAGTGTAAAAGCATTCCTATTTATCTACATCCTCTCCAACATCTGTTGTCTCCTGATTTTTTAATGATCGCCCTTCTAACTAGCATGAGGTGGTAGCTCAATGTGGTTTTGATTTGCATTTCTCTAATGACCAGTGATAATGAGCTTTTTTTCATGTTTGTTGGCTGCATAAATGTCTTCTTTTGAAAAGTGTCTGTTCATATCCTTTGCCCACTTTTTGATGGAGTTTTTTTCATGTAAATTTGTTTAAGTTCTCCGTAGATTCTGGATATTAGCCCTTTGTCAGATGGGTAGATTGCAAAAGGTTTTTCCCATTCTGTTGGTTGCTGGTTCACCCTATTGATAGTTTCTTTTGCTGTACAGAAACTCTTAAGTTTAATTAGATCCCATTTGTCTATTTTGGATTTGATGCCATTGCTTTTGGTGTTTTAGTCATGAAGTCCTTGCCCATGCCTGTATCCTGAATGGTATTGCCTAGAGTTTCTTCTAGAGTTTTTATGGTGTTAGGCCTCATGTTTAAATCTTTAATCCACCTAGAGTTAATTTTTGTATAAGGTGTAAGGAAGGGATCCAGTTTCAGTTTTCTGCAAATGGCTAGCCAGTTTTTCCACACCATTTTATTAAATAGGGAATCCTTTCCCTATTGCTTGTTTTTGACAGCTTTGTCAAAGATCAGATGGTTGTAGTTGTGTGGCTTTCTTTCTGAGGCCTCTGTTCTGTTCATTGGTCTATATCTCTGTTTTGGTACCAGTACCATGCTGTTTTGACTACTGTAGCCTTGTAATATAATTTGAAGTCAGGTAGCGTGATGTCTCCAGCTTTGTTTTTTTTTTTTTTTTTTTTTGCTTAGGATTGCCTTGGCTATGCAGGCTCTTTTTGGTTCCATATGAAGTTTAAGGTGGTTTTTTCCCATTCTGTGAAGAAAGTAATTGGTAGCTTGATGGGGGATAGCATTGAATCTATAAATTACTTTGGGAAGTATGGCCATTTTCATGATACTGATTCTTTCTAACCATGAGCATGGGATGTTTTTCCATCTGTTTGTGTCCTTTCTTATTTCCTTGAGCAGTGGTTTGTAGTTCTCCTTGAAGAGGTCCTTCACATCCCTTGTTAGTTGTATTCCCAGGTATTTTATTCTCTTTGTAGCAATTGTGAATGACAGTTCACTCATGATTTGGCTCTCTGTTTGTCTGTTATTGGTGTATAGGAATGCTTGCAATTTTTGCACATTGATTTTGTATCCTGAGACTTTGCTGAAGTTGCCTATCAGCTTAGAGGAGATTTGGTGCTGAGACAACGGGGGTCTTCTAAATATACAATCATGTTGTCTACAAACAGGAACAATTTGAAGTCCTCTCTTCCTATTTGAATACACCTTATTTCTTTCTCTTGCCCGATGGCCCTAGCCAGAACTTCCAATACTATGTTGAATAGGAGTGGTGAGAGAGGGCATCCTTGTCTTGTGCCAGTTTTCGAAGGGAGTGCTTCCAGTTTTTGCCCATTCAGTATGATATTGCCTGTGGGTTTGTCACAAATAGCTCTTATTATTTTGAGATATGATCCATTGATACCTAGTTTATTGAGAGTTTTTAGCATAAAGGGCTGTTGAATTTTGTTGAAGGCCTTCTCTGCATCTATTAATCATGTGGTTTTTGTCTTTGATTCTATTTGTGATGGATTACGTTTATAGATTTGCAGATGTTGAACCAGGCTTGCATCCCTTGGATGAGGCCAACTTGATCGTGATGGATAAGCTTTTTCATATGCTGTTGGATTTGGTTTGCCAGTATTTTATTGAAGATTTTTGTATCAGTGTTCCTCATGGATATTGGCCTGAAATTTTCTTTTTCAGTTGCATCTCTGCCAGGTTTTGGCATCAGGATAATGTTGTCTCATAAAATGAGTTAGGGAGGATTCCCCTCTTTTGTATTGTTTGGAATAGTTTCAGAAGGAACGATACCAGCTCCTCTTTGTACCTCTGGTAAAATTCAGCTGTGAACCCATCTGGTGCTGGACTTTCGGTTGGTTAGTAGGCTATTAATCGCTGCCTCAACTTCAGACCTTATTATTGGTCTGTGTAGGAATTCAACTTCTTCCTGGTTTAGTCTTGGGAGGGTGTAAGAGTCCAGGAATTTATCCATTTTTCTAGATTTACTGGTTTATTTGCATAGAGGTGTTTGTAGTAATCTCTGATGATAGTTTGTATTTCTGTGGGATCAGTGGTGACATCCCCTTTATCATTTTTTATTGCATCTATTTGAATCTTCTCTCTTTTCTATTAGTCTGGCTATTGGTCTATCTATTTTGTTGATCTTTTCAAAAAGCCAGCTCCTGGATTTATTGATTTTTTTGAAGGGTCTTTGTGTCTCTTTCTCCTTCAGTTCTGCTTTTGATCTTAGCTATTTTTTGCTTTCTGCTAGCTTTTGAATTTGTTTGATCTTGCTCCTCTAGTTCTTTTAATTGTGAAGTTAGGGTGTCAATTTTATATCTTTCCTAGCTTCTCTGGTGAGCCTTTAGTGCTATAAATTTCCCTCTGGACACTGCTTTAAATGTGTCCCAGAGATTCTGGTACATTGTGTCTTTGTTATCATTGGTTTTGAAGAATATCTTTATTTCTGCCTTCATTTCATTATTTATACAGTAGTCATTCAAGAGCAGGTTGTTTAGTTTTCATGTAGTTGTGTGGTTTTGAGTGAGTTTCTTAATCCTGAGTTCTATTTTGATTGCACTGTGGTATGAGAGACTGGTTATGATTTCCGTTCTTTTGCATTTGCTAAGGAGTGATTTACTTCGAATTATGTGGTCAGTTTTAGAATAAGTACAATGTGGTGCTGAGAAGAATGTATATTCTGTGGGTTTGGGGTAGAGAGTTCTGTAGATGTCTTATTAGGTCCACTTGGTCCAGATCTGAGTTCAAGTCCTGGATATCCTTGTTAATTTTCTGTCTCATTGATCTGTCTAGTATTGACAGTGGGGTGTTAAAGTCTCCCACTATTATTGTGTGGGAGTCTAAGTCTCTTTGTAGGTCATTAAGAAATTGTTTTATGTATCTGGGTGCTCCTGTACTGGGTGCATATATATTTAGGATAGTTAGCTCGTCTTGTTGCACTAATCCCTTTACCATTATGTAATGCCCTTCTTTGTCTCTTGATCTTTGTTGGTTTAAAGTCTGTTTTATCAAATACTACGATTGCAACCCCTGCTTTTTTTTGCTCTCCATTTGCTTGGTAAATCTTCCTCCATCCCTTTATTTTGAGCCTCTGTGTGTCTTTGCACATGAGATGGGTTTCCTGAATACAGCACAGTGATGGATCTTCATTTTTTATCCAATTTGTCAGTGTGTGTCTTCTGATTGGGGCATTTAGCCCATTTACATTTAAGGTTAATATTGTTATGTGTGAATTTGGTCCTCCCATTTTGATGCTAGCTGGTTGTTTTGCCTGTTAGTTGATGCAGTTTTTTCATAATGTCAATGGTCTTTACCGTGTGGTATGTTTTTGCACTGGCTGGTACTGGTTGTCCCTTTCCATGTTTAGTGCTTCCTTCAGGAGCTCTTGTAGGGCAGACCTGGTGGTGACGAAATCTCTCAGCAGTTGCTTGTTCATAAAGGATTTTATTTCTCCTTCGCTTATGAAGCTTAGTTTGCCTGGATATGAAATTCTGGGTTGAAAATTATTTTCTTTTAGGATGTTGACTATTGGCCCCCAGTCTCTTCTAGCTTGTAGGGTTTCTGCTGAGAGATCCGCTGCCTCACTCTATTTTTAGGCTTTATTTTTTTCCTTTTTAACACAGTGACTCCATTGTGATTCTGCTAACTTTCACATTCCCCCTTTTTCTTTGTATCATTATTATACTTTATTGTTAGTTCCCACAAGCAAAACATTCCTCCTTTTGATCAATATTTTTCTCTAAAAGTATCACTAGTCAATCACCCTGGAGTTGGGTTTTGGTGTCCCTTGGTGCTGGGAGAGACTTGTCCAGGTTGCCGGTCTCATCCCATGATGGAGAAAGTGAATGGCAACAGGAGGCATTATCACAACTCTTTTAAATACCTTTGCACAAAAGGGAAGTTGGAAGGGAGTGGCTCTCATGCTAAGTCTGCCTGGACTCTATCATGAACTTCAATTTTATCTATTGTGTAGTTTTTTGCTGTCATCTCAAAGTGCTGAGTCAGCATATTCTGAGTTTCTATTTCCACAAAAATTTTACCAGTAACAAAATTGTTTGTTTGTTTTTCTCTGAGACAGAGTCTTGCTCTGTCACCCAGGCTGGAGTGCAGTGGTGTGATCTCAGCTCACTGCAACCTCTGCCTCCCAGGTTCAAATGATTCTCATGCCTCAGCCTCCCAAGTAGCTGGGATTATAGGCATGCACCACCACCCTGTATTTTAGTAGAGACAGGGTTTTTGTATTTTTAGTAGAGACAGGGTTTCACCAGGTTGGCCAGGCTGGTCTTGATCTCCTGACCTCAAGTGATCCACCCGCCTCGGCCTTCCAAAGTGCTGGGATTACAGGCGAGAGCCATCATGCCTGGCCATAACAAAGTTTGAAAAGGGAAAATACAAACTAAAATTAATAGTAAATGACAATCCCAGTTTGTATAATAGTTTTGAGGCATGAACCAACATTTAAAGGAACCAATTGAATTAATTAAATGGCCATTGGGAATTAGGTGATGCTTGTTGTAACCATGTGGCTTGTTTTCTTTGTTAAGAGATAGAGTCTTGCTCTGTCCCCCAGGCTGGAGTGCAGTGGCATGACCACAGCTCACTACAACCTCGAACTCCTGGGCTCAAGCCTCCTGAATAAGCTAGGACTACAGGCATGTACCACCATGGCCTGCTAATATTTTTTACTTTTTGCAGAGAGAGGGTCTTACTATGTTGCCAGGTTTGTCTTGAACTGCTGGCTTGAGGTGATCCTCCCACCTTGGCCTCCCAAAGTGCTGGGATTCTAGGTGTAAGCCACTATGCCTGATCCCTGTTTTCTTATTTTACATACATGGATTTCAAATTTTCAAGAGGAATTTACCTAGGTACAGGTAGGATTGGCAACAGCACAGACATTTCCTTATTTAACCAATGGAGGCTAAAGGATTAGGTCAGGTTCTGTCAACTTACCAGCAGAAGCTACTGATTGTGAAATTTCAATTACGCCATTATCCTGCCAAGTCAACAAAGTAGCATCAGTGGGGATAAGGGTCTCACTATGACATAGAATCTTGTTCTGACATCTTGGGGCAAAGCTGCCTACAGAATGAAAACATCAACTTCTCATTCTGGTATGCAGTTTGAATGTCTCTGGTTATGGCAGTGGGTGGTTTCGTGAACTTTCTGTGTAGCCTATACATCAGCCACAAGGCTTGTTCCATAACATTCACTTAGTTTCACTTCATAGGACTTTAAAAACAGAGTAGTTCCCTTTTTTTTTTGAGACAGGATCTTGCTCTGTTGCCCAGGCTGGAGTGCAGTGGCGTGATCAAAGCTCATGGCAGTCTTGACCTCCCAGGTTCAAGTGATCCTCCTGCCTCAGCCTCCTGAGTAGCTGGGACTACAGGCACATGCTACCATGCCTGGCTAATTTTAAAAAATTTTTCGTGGAGACGTCTCACTATGTTGCCCAGACTGGTCTTGAACTCCTGGGCTCAAGTGATCCTCCCATCCTGGCCTCCCAAAGTGCTGTGATTACAGTTACATTTTTTTACATTTTATTTTATTTTTGAGATGGAGTCTCACTGCCGCGCAGGTTGGAGTGCAATGGCGCAATCTCGGCTCGCTGCAACCTCCACTGCCTGGGTTCAAGTGATTCTCCTGCCTCAGCCTCCCTAGTAGCTGGGATTACAGGCGTGTGACACCACACCTGGCTAATTTTTTTTGTATTTTTAGTAGAGACAGGGCTTCACTATGTGGGTCAGACTGGTCTCGAACTCCTGACCTTGTGATCCACCTGCCTCAGCCTCCCAAAATGCTGGGATTACAGGTGTGAGCCACTGCGCCTGGCTCATTTTAATTTTTTTAATAGGGAAGAGAGAGGAGAGGAGAAAGGGAAGCGGGGGAAGAGAGAGAAGAAAGAGAGAGAGAATGCACAACTCCCATTTTCAGTAATTCCTTGGAAGAAGGCTGGATTGGTGCAATCTAGAATTCAGAATGTAGTCTATGAGTAGATTAACAAGAACTTGAAAACAATGCACAGAGCTACAATCTAATAACAGGTGTATCATAGCTTTTCTTTAGAAATGCAACTTTTTCAGCTGGATGTGGTGGCTCACGCCCATAATCCCAGAACTCTGGGAGACCGAGGTAGGTGGATCTCTTGAGCTCAGGAACTGGAGACCAGCCTGGCCAACATGGCAAAACCCCACCTCTACTAAAAAATACAAAAAAAATAGCCAGGCATGGTGGCACATGCCTGTATTACCAGCTACTCAGAAGGCTGAGGCAGGAGAATTCCTTGAACTTAGGAGGTGGAGGTTGCAGTGAGCCAAGATCCTGCCACTGTATTCCAGACTGGGCGACAGAGTGAGACCCTGCCTAAAAACACAACAACAACAACAACAACAACAACAAACCCTTTATTTCTTTTCTCTCTACACTGATCATATAGGAATCTCAGACTTTAAATCCTCATGAGGCTAGGAAGCCAAACCAAGGTAGACTTCAGATTTTACCTACAGTGAAAGGTTCTGGCCTGCCAGGAGGTGACCATTTTTACTCACTGTAAGGCTGTGCACCTCTGAAGTCAGACATTCTGTGCATAATCTCAAATCTGATGTTTCATCAGTGCCTTGGTAATATAACCACTGCTTCCGCTTGTATCCTGCTATAAAGAGAGGGCAGAGTTTTATTGATCTTATGCTTATGCTAATAACCATATTTTCATAAAAATAAGAATACTCACAAAGAGTTTCTGAATTTTGGAGGATCAAATAGAGAGAAAAAGCAAATGCTTCCATCTTTGTTCACAAGAGTATATTTACCAAATTGCTGTAAAGTATAGATTTCTTTTTTTTTTCCTTTTGAGACAGGGTCATGCTCTGTCCCCCAGGCTGGAGTGCAGTGGTGTGATCTCAGTTCATGGAACCTCTGCTGCCCAGGCTTAAGTGATCCTCCCACCTCAGCCTCCCAAGTAGCTGGGACCACAAGCGCATGCCACCATGCCTGGCTAATTTTTGTATTTTTTGGTAGTGATGGGGTCTCCCTATGTTGCCCAGGATGGTCTTGAATTCCTGGACTCAAGTGATCGGACCACCTTGGCCTCCTAAAGTATTGGGATTACAGGCATGAGCCACTGTGCCTAGCTTAAGTGTAGCTATCTTAAGAGAGAAAATTTCCTTAAATCTAGGAAATAAAATATTTTAGTAGGCTGTGCACAGTGGCTCATGCCTATAATCCCAGTATTTTGGGAGGCTGAGGCAAGTAGATCACCTGAGGTTGGGAGTTAGAGACCAGCCTGGCCAACATGGCAAAACCCCACGTCTACTAAAAATACAAAAATTAGTCAGGTGTGGTGGCAGGTGCCTGCTACTCAGGAGACTGAGGTGGGAGAATTGCTTGAACCTGGGAAGCGGAGGTTTCAGTGAACTGAGATTGCATCACTGCACTCCAGTCTGGGGAACAGAGCCAGACTCCATCTCAAAACAAACAAACAAACAAACAAACCCATTTAAGTCAAGAACCAATAATGTTTCTTTACTCACTGTGCTGGCTTAAGTGTAGCTATCTTAAGAGAAAACATGTCCTTAAATCTAGGAAATAAAACATTTAAGTAGGCCAAGTATGGTGGCTTATGCCTATAATCCCAACACTTTGGGAGGCCAAGGTGGGTGGATCACCTGAGGTTGGAAGTCTGAGATCAGCCTACTAAAAATGCAAAAATTAGTCAGGCATGGTGGCAGATGCCTACTACTCAGGATACTGAGGTGGGAGAATCACTTGAACCTGGGAGGCGGAGGTTGCAGTGAGTTGAGATTGCACCACTGCACTCCAGTCTGGTCAACAAAGCCAGACATCTCAAAAAAAATTATGTAAAGAACCAATAATGTTTCACATAAAAGACACAAAAACAGGTCAGGTGCGGTGGCTCACACCTGTAATCCCAGCACTTTGGGAGGCCGAGATAGGTGGATCACCTGAGGTCAGGAGTTTGAGACCAGCCTGGCAAACATAGCAAAACCCTGGGTCTACTAAAAATACAAAAATTAGCTGGGCATGGTTGTGGGCACCTGTAATCCCAGCTACTTGTGAGGCTGAGGCAGCAGAATCAATTGAACCTGGGAGGCGGAGGTGGCAGTGAGCTGAGATTGCACCATTGTACTCCAGCCTGGGCGACAAGAGCGAAACTCCATCTAAAAAAAAAAGTCACAAAAACATTATGTTTGTCGATTACTTAATTTCATATAATTTTTTGTTTTGCCTGATCTTGATTAGCAGTTTAATGAATCCATCAGTTTATCAGAGTTCTGGAATTTTTTGTTTGTTCATAAGTCTTAAAGTTATCAAAAGTCTGTATTCAAGAGTACTTGTTAGAGTATTTTCCAGGAAAATCAGTTTTGAACTATAACGATCACAAACGCTTTTACAGAAAAATTGACACAGTAACTGTGGGCCAGGTGCAGTAGCTCACGCCTGTAATCCCAGCACCCTGAGGGACTGAAAGGGAAGATCACTTGAGCCCAGGAGATAGCCTGGGCAACATAGCAGGACAAAAAAATATTGAAAAAAAATTTTTGTCACAACAAAAAATATTTTAAAAAATTATCCAGGTGTGGTGACACACACATGTACTCCCAGCTACTTGGGAGGCCGAGGTGGGAAGATTTGAGACTGGGAGGTTGAGGTTGCAGTGAGCCATGCTCATGCCATCGCACTCCAGCCTGGGTGGCAGAGTGAGACCCTGTCTTATAAAACAAAACTGAACAGAACAAAAACCAATAACTGTGGGTGACAAAAAACTTAGAATAGCAATGGTTCAAAATCTCATGAAAGTTCACAACTGTCAGAAAATTTAGTTATTCCTATGACATATAGCATTTTAAGATAACAACTGGAATCATAACTGACAGAATCACATCAGGACCAACAGACTTTTATAAATTGCACATAATCTTGATAATACTCACATCAATAAAGTATCCATGTAACTTTTTGATTTCCAACTTTTAAGTTCAGGGGTACATGTGCAGGAATGTGCACGTTTGTTACATGGGTAAATGTGTGCCATGGTGGTTTGCTGCACAGATCATCCTATCAGCTAGGTATTAAGCCCAGTATCCATTAGCTAGTCTTCCTGATGCTCTCCCTCCTCCCAACCCACCCTCTAAGAGGCCCCAGTGTGTGTCATTCCCCTACATGTGTCCATGTGTTCTCATCATTCAGCTCCCACTTATAAGTGAGAACGTGTGGTATTTGGTTTTCTATTCCTGTGTTAGTTTACTGAGGATAACAACTTCCAGTTCATGTCTCTGCAAAGGAAATAATCTTGTTTCTTTTTATGGCTGCATAGTATTCCATGATGTATATGTACAACAGTTTCCTTACTCATTCTATCACTGATGAGCATTTAGGATGATTCCATGTCTTTGCTATTGTGAATAGTGCTGCAGTGAACATACACATGCATGTATCTTTATAACAGAATGATTTATACTCCTTTGGGTATATACCCAGCAATGGGATCACTGGCTCAAATGGTATTTCTGCCTCTAGGTCTTTAAAGAATTGCCACACTGTCTTCCACAATGGTTGAACTAATTTACATTCCACCAACAGTGTAAAATAGTTTTTTTTTTCCCACAACTTCATCAGCATCTGTTATTTTTTGATGTTTTATGAATCACCATTCTGACTGGTGTGAGGTGGTATCTCAATGTGGTTTTGATTTGCATTTCTCTAATGATGAGTAGTGATGTTGAGCTTTTTTTCATGTTTGATGGCTGCATAAATGTCTTCTTTTCAGAAGTGTCTGTTCATGTCCTTTGCCCACTTTTTAATGTTTTTTTTTTTTTTTTTTTTGGTAAATTTGTTAAGTTCCTTGTAGATGCTGAATGTTAGACCTTTGTCAGATAGATAGATTGCAAAAATTTTCTCCCATTCTGTAGGTTATGTTTACTTTGATGATAATTTCTTTTGCTGTGCAGAAGCTCTTTAGTTTAATTAGATCCCATTTGTCAATTTTTGCTTTTGTTGCAATTGCTTTTGGCATCTTTGCCATGAAATCTTTGCCTGCGCCTATGTCCTGAATGGTATTGCCTAGGTTTTCTTCTGGGTTTCTATAGTTTTGTGTTTTACATTTAAGTCTTTAATCCATCTTGAGTTGATTTTTGTATATGGTGTAAGGAACAAATCCAGTTTCAATTTTCTGCATATGGCTAGCCAGCTATCCCAGCACCATTTATGGAATAGGGGATCCTTTCCCCATTATTTTTTTTGTCAGGTTTGTCAAAGATCAGATGGTTGTAGGTGTGTGGTCTTATTTCTGGGTTCTCTATTCAGTTCCATTGGTCTGTATCTGTTCTTGTATCAGTATCATGATATTTTGGTTACTGCAGCCTTGTAGGATAGTTTGAAGTCAGGTAATGTGATTGATGCCTCCGGCTTTGTTCTTTTTTGCTTAGGATTGTCTTCACTATTTGGGCTTTTTGGTTCCATATGAATTTAAAAATAGTTTTTTCTAACTCTGTGAAGAATGTCAATGATAATTTAATGGGGACAGCATTGAATCTATAAATTGCTCTGGGCAGTATAGCCATTTTCACAATATTGATTCTTCCTATCCATGAGCATGAAATGATTTTCTATTTGTTTGTGTCATTTCTGATTTCTTTGAGCAGTGGTTTGTAGTTCTCCTTGAAGAGGTCCTTCACTTCCCTTGTCAGCTGTATTCCTGGGGTATTTTATCCTTTTTGTGGCAATTGTGAGTGGTAGTTCATTCATGATTTGGCTGTTGGCCTGCCTTTTGTTGCTATATAGGAATGCTAGTGATTTTTGCACATTTTGTATCCTGAGACTTTGCTGAAGTTGCTTATCACCTTAAGAAGCTTTTGAGCTGAGACAATGGAGTTTTCTAGATATAGGATCATGTCATGTGCAAATAAAGATAGTTTGACTTCCTGTCTTCCTACTTGATTACGTTTTATTTCTTTCTCTTGCCTGATTGCCCTGCCCTAATTTTTTCAAAACAAAACAAAACAACAACAAAACAGCTCCTGGATTTACTGATTTTTTTTGAAGGGTTGTGTCTCTATTTGAGTTCAGCTCTGATCTTGGTTGTTTCTTGTATCTTCCAATATTATGTTGACTAGGAGTTGAAAGCAAAAGCTGCATTCCAGCTTCTGCCCATTTAGTATGATACAGGCTATGGGTTTGTTATATATGGCTCTAATTATTTTGAGGTATGTTCTTTCAAAACCCAGTTTATTGAGAGTTTTTGGTTTGTTTTTGTTTGAGATGGATTCTTGCTCTCTCACCCAGGCTGGAGGGCAGTGGGGCTATCTCGGCTCACTGCAGCCTTTGTCTCCCAGGTTCCAGCGATTCTCCTGCTTCAGCCTCCTGAGTAGCTGGAATTACAGGTGCACACCACCACACCCAGCTAAGTTTTTGTATTTTTAATAGAGATGGGGTTTTGCCATGTCAGCCAGGCTGGTCTTGAACTCCTGACATCAGGTGATCCACCTGCCTTGACCTCCCAAAGTGCTGGGATTACAGACATGAGCCACTGTGCCTGGCCTATTGAGAGTTTTTAACATAAAGGAATGTTGAATTTTATCAAAGGCCTTTTCTGCATCTATTGAGAAAATCATGTGGTTTTTGTCTTTAGTTTTATGTGATGAATCACATTTATTGATTTGTGTATGTTGAACCAACCTTGCATCCCAGGGACTAAACCTGCTTAGTTGTGATGGATATGCTTTTTGATGTGCTGCTGGATTTGGTTTGCCAGTATTTGAAGTTTTTGTTGTTGTTGTTGTTGTATCTCTGCCAGGTTTTCATATCAGGATGATGCTGGCCTCATAGAATGAGTTAGGGAAGGTCCCTCCTTTTCAATTTTTTTTGGAATAGTTTCAGCAGGAATGGTACCAGGTCTTCTTTGTACCTCTGGTAGAATTCAGCTGTGAATCCATCTGATCCTGGGCTCTTTTTGATTGGTAGGCTATTTATTACTGTCTCAGTTTCAGAACTTATTATCAGTCTATTCAGGGATTCAGTTTCTTCTTGGTTCAGTCTTGGGAGGGTGTATGTGTCCAAGAATTTATAGATTTCTTCTAGATTTTCTAATTTATGTGCATACAGGTGTATATGGTATTATCTATGTTTGTATTTCTGTGGGTTCAGTGGTGATAGCCCTCTTATTTCTGATAGTGTTTATTGTGTAGAGATCTCTCTTTTCTTCTTTATTAGTCTAGCTGGCATTTAATCTATTTTATTTATTTTCTGGAAAAAAATCAGCTCCTGGATTCACTGATTTTTTTGAAGGGTTTTCTGTGTCTCTATCTCTTTCACTTCAGCTCTGATCTTGGTTGTTTCTTGTTTTCTGCTAGCTTTGGGTTTTTTTTGCTCTTAGTTTTCTAGTTCCTTTAGTTGTGATGTTAGGTTGCTAACTTTCTAGCTAAAGCTAGAAACTTGAGATCTTTCTAGCTTTCTGATGTGGGCATTTAGTGCTATAAATTTTCCTCTTAACACTGCTTTAGCTGTGTTCCAGATATTCTGGTATGTTGTCTCTTTGTTCTCATTAGTTTCAAATAACTTCTTGATTTCTACCTTATTTTCTACCTTAATTTCATATTTACCCAAGAATCATTCAGGAGCAAGTTGTTCAGTTTTCTGTAGATGCATGGTTCTGGGTGAATTTCTTAATCTTGAGTTCTAATTTCATGTGCTGTGGTCTGAGAAGCTGTTACGATTTTAGTTCCTTTGCATTTGCTGAGAAGTGTTTTACTTCCAATTATGTGATCGATTTTAGAATAAGTGCTGTGTGGTGATGAGAATAATGCACATTCTGTTGGTTTTGGGTAGAGAGTTCTGTAGATATCTATCAGGTTCACTTGATTCAGAGCTGAGTTCAGGTCTTGAATATCTTTGTTAATTTTCTGTCTCAATGATATGTCTATTATTGTCAGTGGACTGTTAAAGTCTTCTAAGATTATTGTGTGGGAGTCTAAGTCTTTTTGAAGGTCTCTGAGAACTCGCTTTATGAATCTGGGAGCTCCTGTATTGGGTGCATATATATTTAGCATAGTTAGATCTTCTTGTTAAATTGAATCCTTTAGCATTATATGCTCTTGTCTTTTTTAAAATCTTGGTTGGTTTAATGTCTGTTTTGTCAGAAACTAGGATTGTAACTCTTGCTTTTTTCTGTTTTCCATTTGCTTCATACATTTTCCTCCATCACTTGATTTTGAGTCTATGTATCTTTGCATGTGAGATGGGTCTCTTAAAGACAGCATACCAATGGTATCAAGCTTGCCATTTGTGTCTTTTAATTGAAGCATTTAGCCCATTTCTTTTTTTTTTTTTTTTATTCTTTTGAGACAGGGTCTTGCTGCATCACCCAGGCTGGAGTGCAATGTGGTGTGAGCTCAGTGTAACCTCTGCCTCCCAGGTTCAAGCGATTCTCATGCCTCAGCCTCTTGAGTAGCTGACATTACAGGTGTGTGCTACCCCACCTAGCTATGTTACATATTTTAAATAGAGACAGGGTTTCACCCTGTTGGCCATGTGTGGATTTGATCTTGTTATCATGATGCTAGCTGGTTATTTTACAGACTAGTTTCTTCATAGTGTCACTGGTCTGTGTACTTCAGTGTGTTTTTATAATGGCTAGTAACGGTTTTTCCTTTCCATGTGCTTCCTTCAGGAGCTCTTGCAAGGCAGGCCTGGTAGTAACAAATTCCCTCAGCACTTGCTTTTCTAAAAGGATCTTATTTCTCCTTTGTTTATGAAGCTTAGTTTGGCCAGATATGAAATTCTGGGTTGGAAATTTCTTTTCTTTAAGAATGTTGAATATTGGTCACCAATCTCTTCTGGTTTGTAGGGTTTCTGCTGAGAGGTTAGTCTGATGGGCTTCTCTTTGTAGATGACCTGGCCTTCCTCTCCAGCTGCCCTTAACATTTTTCTTTTCATGTGAACCTTGGAGAATCTGATGTGATGTGTCTTAGGGATGATCTTCTTGTGGAGTATTTGACTGAGGTTCTCTGCATTTCCTAAATTTGAATGTTGGCCTATCTAGGTTAGAGAAGTTCTCCTGGATGATCCTGAAGTATGTTTTCCAACTTGGTTCCATTTTTCCCCATCTCTTTCAGGTACCTCAATCAGATGTAGATTTGATCTCTTTACATAATCCCATATTTCTTGGAGGTTTTGTTTATTCCTTTTGAAGCTTTTTTCTCTATTTTTGTCTGCCTGTCTTAATTCAGAAAGTCAGTCTCCAAGTTCTGAGATTCTTTCCTCCACTTGGTCTATTCTGCTATTAATACTTGTGATTGCATTGTGAAGTTCCTGTAATGTGTTTTTTAGCTCTACCAGATTACGCTCCTCTCTCAACTGGCTATTTTGGCTGGCAGTTCCTGTATTATCATAATTCTTAGCTTCTTTGGATTGGGATACAACATGCTGCTTTAGCTCAGTGACGTTTGCTATTATCCACATTCTGAAGCCTACTTCTGTTCATTTCAGCCATCTCAGCCTCCGCCCAGTTCTGAGCTCTTGCTGGAGAGGTGTTGTGGTCATTTGGAGGAAAGGGGGGCATTCTGGCTTTTTGAATTTTCAGCATTTTTGCATTGATTTTTTCTCATCTTTGTTGGCTTATCTACCATTGATCTTTGAGGTTGCTGATGTTTGGATGGGTTTTTTGTTTTTTTGGTTGTTGTATTGTTTTCTTTTAGCAGTCTGGCCACTCTTCTGCAGAGCTGCTGGAGTTTGCTGGAGGTCTGATCCACACCCTAGCTGCCTCAGTTCTTTCCGTACCTGGAGTTATCACCAGTGAAAGCTGCAAAACAGCAAGGATGGCAGCCTGCCCCTTCCCCTGGAAGCTCCATCCCAGGTGGTACTGACCTACTGCTGGTCTAAACATGCCTGTAGGAGGTGACTGGGGATCCCGGTTGGGAGGTCTCAGTCAGTCAGGAGGAATGGGATCAGAGACCAGCCTAAAGAAGCAGTCCAGCTGCTTTTTGGTAGAGCAGCTGTGCTGTGCTGGGAATCCCTTCAGCCCCTGATTGGTTTAGGCTCTCCAAGGCCCATAGGCTGGATCAGCTGAGAAGCCCAAATGGCCAAGCTGGCAGCCTGCCATGCCCCACCCCTCAGGTACTCCATCCCAGAGAGAAATTTGAGTTCTATTGGCTCTGTAGAGCGTGGGCAAGGGTGGCCTGAGGCCTTGGCTGGGAGGACCCAGCTGGGAGGACATTCCCCATGAGGAGGAGTGGATCCAGGCCCCACTTAAAGAAGCAGTCTGGCCATTCCTCGACAAAACAGGTGTGTCATCTTGAGAAACTGCCTCTGCCTGTCAGCTTGGACTCTCCAAAGCCCACAGGCTGGAACAGCTGAGTTGTCCAACCAACTCAGGCGGTGATCCTCCCCTCCCCCAGCACTTCATCCCAGGGAGAGAACAGAGCTCTGTACCTTACGTGTGGCATGGCTGGAGGGCCCGGCTGGGATGTTCCACTGAGTGAGGAGGAATGGACTGGGCCCCACCTAAAGAAGCAGAATGGCCATAATCTGCCAGAGCCATTGTGCTGCACTTCTGGGGGAACCCTTTATCGTCTGTTTGGATTCTCCAGAGCCCAAGTTGACCATATAGCGGGAGATGTCACCCCCTCTCTCAGGCAGACTCCACCCTGTTGCCAGTGGCTGGCTGGAATTCCAAGCCAGTAGGTCTTGTCTTGTGGGGTGCTGTGGAAGTGGGGCCTGCAGAAAGATGCTGCTTAGCTCCCTGGATTCAGCCCCCTTCCCGGGAGTATGTGCAGACCTCCTACCTTGCCTGAGTTGCAGACATGTTTGCTGGGGACCCTACAGACCGGAGTACATAAAGCTCCTGGGTCTCTGTGTGACTGAGCAGGCTGTTCTGCCAAGACTCCACACAGCTCTGTGTGTTGGACCCAAGGCCCTGGTGTCAAGGGCTCAAGGAAGGATCTCCTGATCCGTGGGTTGCAAAGATCCATGGGAGAAGCATGGTTTCTCGGGTCACACAATCACTTACCATTTCTCTTGGCTGGGGCTGGGGGTTCCCTTGGCTCCATGTTGCTCCTAGGTGGATTGTCACCCCATCCTGCTTTTCTTCATTCTCTATGGGTCAAGTTGTTTCCCTGATCAGTTCCAGTGTGACTACCTGGATATTTCAGTTGAAGATGCTGTATTCACTCACCTGTTCATTCCTCTCCATGAGTGCCACGGACTGCAGCTACTTCTAATTGGCCATCTTGGCCCCCTCCTCAATCATTGCCAAATACAACTTTAAAGAAGATTTAACTTAAAAACAAAACTATGACTGGTATTAGATTTCTATGAATGCATATAATTTTTGAAACATTTATATTAATAATTTACCCATAAATGCAACTAAAAGAAGATCTAGCATCACTTATCATTTGATGTTTCCCATATAATTCATCAAATAAGCCTAGTCATTTAATATTTCTACTATGAGAGAATACATTCTCTGATGCTCTCCAGGGGCCCAACTGGAAAAATCTCAAAAGCTAATTCTAAGTAAAAAAGACTTAATTTAGGATTCTGATTCTTGGGAAGCGTGTGGAAGACGTCAAAAGGTTTAAAACACTTGACTAACATAGAATCACAAATCATTGTAACAGAATAGTCATGAATTTAACCAGACTGATAAAAGACTTCAAACGCAATAGAGAAAGTTACATGAGTTGGGCATGATGGCTCATGCCTGTGATCCCAGCACTTTGGGAGGCCAAGGTGGCAGATTGCTTGAGCCCAGAAATTTGAGACCAGCCTGGGTAACATAGCACCCTGTCTCTACAAAAAAAATACAATAAATTAGCTGTGCATGGTGTGTGCATCTGTGGTCCTAGCTAATCAAGAGGCTGAGTTGAGGAGCCCTCAGGAAGATTGCTGGAGCCCAGGATTATAACACTGTACTCCAGCCTGGGCGATAGAGTGACACAAAAGGGGTGGGGGAGAAGAAACATTGATATAAAAACCTTAACTTTTTCAAAGCTCAGTTTTCCTAAGTAATCCTAAGCATAATAAAGACAACACAGGAAATTATCTTGATAAAATGTAAATTCCTTGTTTTTTTAAGGCCATTTACCAAAAAGGTGAAGAAAATCCTCCTGCACTATAACTGCTTCTTATGGGAAGCCTGTCTAGATAATCTGGAAGTTGAAATTGATGAAAAACATAGTTAATCAGACACAACGGGAATGTGTCCACAATTATGAGTGTACATCCATATTATAGAGGAATGTAAACAAGAAAACTAGTACATTGAGTAGGGGAATACATGGCTTTTAGAAAAAGTAAAAGCATGTGAAGTTTCTTGATTATATGAAACAATTCAGACACATGAAGAAAAGCTGGTTGGGTGCAGTGGCTCATGCCTGTAATCCCAGTACTTTGTGAGGCCAAGGTGGGAGGATCATTTGAGGCTGGGAGTTTGAGACTTGTCTGGGCAACATAGGGAGACTCTGTCTCTACAAAAAATAAAAAAGTAAGCTGGGCATGGTGGCATTGCCTGTAGTCCCAGCTTCTTGGGAGGCTGAGGTTGGAAGACTGCTTGAACCTAGGAGGTTGAGGCTTTACTGAGCTGTAATTGTGCCACTGCACTCCAACCTGGGCAATAGAGCAACACTCTGTCTCAAAGAAAAAACAAAACAAAACAAGCTAAGAGTACAACATCAAGTTATACTAGAGGAAAACATTGCTTTTCTAGGCCTTAAAGATAGTCATTTCAGCATCAGGCCATAACAGCAGAGTTAGAACTAGAAAAAGAGTTAGAAGAGCTTACTAAAAAGCTGAAAAAGTTAATATCCCAGTTGAGCCAAAAGATATGCCTTTTCAAGATGAGAAAAGAGCGTTGAAGACACTGATACATGCCCTGCAAATCATGTGCAGGGAGACACAGCCAAAGCTGAACTTCTTAGATATGAGTCTGAAAAACTTCTAGAGGAAAACTCTACCTCAAGAAATGAAATTGCCATCCTGAATGAAATAGACAGCATTTCTAACCTGAAACTATGAAAATTAAATGAGTCTTAGGATGAAATATGGCAGTAATATAAACTGGAATTTAGAAGATGATTGTTACAAAGAAGATTTTAGATTTAAAAATCAAAATCTCTTGCAATTTTACTTAGCAAATCAGTATTTCAAGAAAATCGACTAGCCTGGGCAACATGGCAAGACCCCATCACTACAAAAAATTTAAAAATTATCTTGGTGTGGTGGTGCATGCCTATGGTTCCAGCTACCAGGGAGGGCTAGGTGGGAGGATCACTTGAGCCTAGGAGGTTGAGGCTGCAGTGAGCTGTGATCATGCCACTGTACTCTAGCCTGTATGACTGAGTGAGAGCTTTTCTCAAAAAACAAAAATATATGTTGTTCTAGCATAAGAAACCAATTTTAATTTTGAATAGTGTAATTTTTTTTTTTTGAGATGGAGTCTTGCTCTGTCACTAGGCTGGAGTGCAGTGGCATGATCTCAGCTCACTGCAACCATCACCTCCCAGGTTCAAGTGATTTTCCTGCCTCAGTCTCCTGAGTAGCTGGGACTACAGGTGCATGCCAGCAAGCCCAGCTATTTTTTGTATTTTTAGTAGAAATGGGGTTTTACCAGGATGGTGTCTATCTCTTGACCTTGTGATCTGCCCTCCTTGGCCTCCCAAAGTGTTGGGATCACAGGCGTGAGCCACTGCACCCAGCCGCATTACTGTATTTTTAATATCAAAGCTCACAAATAACAAGGAAACACTTTAGAAACACTTATAAATAATTCCCCCTCTAATTATAGCCAACTGAATCACAAGCACAACTCTTTTCATAAGTTTCTCCTCCACAAACCTTTTTCATGACTTACTCATACCATTGACAACATGCTCAGACTTTCTGGTTTGTCCTATAATTCCTCTTAAGTAACTAGTCATTTTACTTTAGGGGAAAAATTTACCACATAAAGGCCAGGCTCAGTGGGTCACGCCCGCAATCCTAACACTTTAGGAGGCCAAGGCAGGCAGACTGCTTGAGGCCAGGAGTGCAAGACCAACGTGGCAAGACCCTGCCTTTCAAAAAAAAAAGAAAAATAAGTAAATAAATTTACCACATAAGATTCTTTCTCATACAAATTTATTCTCTTTTCTTTTAAACTTTTCTTACCAAAAATACACCTTCCTTTCTTTTTCTTCTTTTGAGATGGGGTCTCCCTCTGTCTCCTAGGCTGGAATGCAGTGGCACGATCTCTGTTCATTGCAACCCCTCTGCCCGCCAGGCTCAAGTGATTCTCCTGCCTCAGTCTCCTAAGTAGCTGGGATTACAGGCACCCACCACCAAGCCCAGCTAAATTTTGTATTTTTAGTAGAGATGGGGTTTCACCACGTTGGCCAGGCTGGTTTTGAACTCCTGACCTCAGGTGATCCACCCACCTTAGCCTCCCAAAGTGCTGGGATTACAGGCATGAGCCACTGTGCCTGGCTATCTTTCTTTTTTCCTGAAGCAGGATTTGGCTCTGCTGCCTAGAGTGTAGTGGCACATTCATAGCTCATGGCAGCCTAAAACTCTTAGGCTCACATGATCCTCCCACCTCAACCACCAGAGTCGCTGGGACTACAGATATATGCCACCATATCCAGCTATATTTTTTTAGATATTTGTGGAGATGAGGTCTTGCTATATTGCCCAGGCTGGTCTCAAACTCCTGGCCTCAAGTGATCCCTCCACCTCACCCTCCCAAAGTGCTGGGATTACAAGTGTAAGTCATTGCATGTGGCACATAACTTACTTTCTCTCTTTCCTACCTACAGGTACCTTTTTATCTTGTTTCTATTTCCTTACTAAATTCATATTTTAAAATAATTTAAAAATAACCTCCAAATTAGACAAATGTATTATTCTTATTCAATAAAGTACACATTTTTATGTCTTTCTTATAATTTTTTTCTTACAAAAAACACACATTAATTTGTGTATATTAATACACCTAAGTATATTTAGTCTTTGTATAAAATTTAAGAAGCAACAAACAAACTTATATTTGTATTCAGCAATTTGTTTCAGTTTTTTAACAATCTTATTTGGAAATGACCCAGACATTTAAAGAGTATCTATTACTTAATTTAACATAATTTTAAGATTTCAAATTAAATGAAAAGTTTCTTTATAAATATTTACACCATTTACACAATTTAATAATTTATCTAGATTACTTATAAAAACCAACATATTAGAAACAAAGCCTAGAACCCTTTCAAATTATTTTGCTATTAACCATTTCTAAAGCCTGTGAATATCAGGTATTCACCTAAGTCAGAACTTTAAAGATAAACATATAGGTATTTTGTCCATGACTCATAAGATAAAGCTGTTTTCATTATGAGCAATAATACATTAGTTTTACATATCAAAAAATTACACAAATATCATTCTGTTTATGCTGGATTTATAGTTATATAACCTTTGTGTTGAACCTGGACACCTTAAAACATCTAGTAGAGACAAATATAAAACTGTCTGACAAGTAAACCCTGGGGAAAATGTCTGCTGACACTTCTGAAGACATCAGTATTTTTATTTTACCAATAATTTTAAAACCATCTTATCAATAATTTACTTAAGTCATGTGAACTAAAAGGCACTTGGGTTAATTACCACATATTTTCTATGAGCACTCATTTATCTAAGCCAATCCGAAATTTTTTTTTTTTTTTGAAACAGAGTCTCACTTTTTTGCCCAGGCTAGAGTACAGTGGTGTGATCCTGGCTCATTACAACCTCCACCTCCCGGGTTCAAGGAATTCTCCTGCCTCAGCCTCCTGAGTAGCTAGGATTACAGGCACATGCCACCATGCCCAGCTAATTTTTGTATTTTTAGTAGAGACAGGGTTTCACCATGTTGGCTACGCTGCTCTTGAACTCCTGACCTCAGGAGATCCACCTACCTCAGCCTCCCAAAGTTGGCATTCCAGGCGTGAGCCACTGCCTCTGGCCCAACCTGAAAATAATTTCTTAAATATTCTGGGGCCAACCATGGCAGATTTAATCATGCAGACACAACATAACACATGTACATATGCACAAACATACCTAAACACATCACACACGAAGATGTTACAGCTTTCATTTTACAATTTTATTCATGAGATAATAATATAAACTCACCAGTTTATGAAACACACTTGGATCTAAACTATGACAAGATTTCAGACAAAACTGGAGCTATTTAAACAACTAAACTGTATTTTCCCCAAATAGGTAATCTAATGAAGGCTGTGGACCAGAATGTTGGGTAAAGCAGTTTCCATAGCAGTTTGATTTTTAAAAAACTCCTTCACCTTTTTTCCTTAGTTTCAAATAAGTTTAGTGTTAAATTTTCAATGTTTACATTTTAGACAGGACTGGCCCAATTGTATAAGAAAAACAAAATCTCTAAGTGGACTTTTATTTTTTTTTGGAGACAGAATCTTGATCGGTTGCCCAGGCTGGAGTGCAGTGGTGTGATCTCAGCTCACTGCAGCCTCTACTTCCTGGGTTCAAGCAATCCTCATGCCTCAGCCTCCCAAGTAGCTGGGATTACAGGAGTACACCACCAAATCCAGCTGTTTTTTTTTTTTTTTTTTGTATTTTTAGTAGAGATGGGGTTTCACGATGTTGACCATGCTGTGAATTCCTGACCTCAAGTAATCCGCCCGCCTGAGCCTTCCAAAGTGCTGGTGTTACAGGCATGAGCCACCACACCTGGCTGGCCTTGTATTTTTAGTAATAATCTATCTTTTGCCAGTCTGGTGTGTTTGACTAGTCAATGTGGGTGGGGAAACATTTTAGTAGGCTTTGCTTTGTTTTTGTTTTGACTTTCCTCTTTTGGCCCCTGCATGCCAGACAAAGCTAATTTTTTATGCTGGACAAAGATACGTTATATTATTGCTCAGAGCTCAAGATTTTCATCTATTCGATCTGAGTGTGTAACCTTTATAAACATTTATTTGGTTCTTTTTCTTTTATACTATCAATCCTTCAACTATTCGTTTCATCAGAATAAACAACTATTAGTCAGGCAAACCTAAATTTATATTCCCAAAAGTTTCTAGATTATTAGTTGCCATGGAGCTATTGTAGTTTGTAAAGCTACTGATTAGAAAGAGCTTTAAAATCTTTTTTTTTTTTTTTTTGAGAAAGGGCCTCACTATGTCACCCCAGCTGGAGTACAGTGTCACAATCATAGCTCACTGCAGCTTCAAACTCCTGAGCTCAAGTGAACCTCCTGCCTCACTCTCAAGTAGGTAGGACTACAGGCATGCACCACCATGCCCAGCTAGTGTAAAAAAAAAAATTTTTTTTGTAGAAATGAGGTCTTGCTGTTTTGCCCAGGCTGGTCTCAAACTTCTGGCCTCAAGCGAGTCTCTTTCTCAGCCTTCCAAAGTGCTGGGATTACAGGCATGGCCACCACGCCCAGCCCAAGACCTTTTCTGGAATGCCAGAAACAATGAGTTTTATCTGAACACCAATGGAAAAGTCAGCAGATTCAAAGTAAGCAGAAGAAAGAAAGAGAGAGAGGGAGACAAAGAACTCAGAAGGCTCTCTATATGCTAACTCTATAGTTGCAAGGTTTTTAAAGAGAGTTAAAAATAATGACCACTTTGGCTGTGAATTTTCCGTGATATAATTTGCCTATCTGTTAAAACATATGCACAAGAACTGGTCATAATATGTAGCTGGCTTCAGTCCCAGAAAACGTGGCATGCCTTAATGTTTGAGAATCTCATTCTGTTTCTTATTAATATCTTGAGAGCAAAGAAAATCCTATAAATCCTATCAAAGAATGTCAGGAGTTTGGACCAATGTTTAGGTGGTGGTGACTGCTCTAGTGGCTTTTAATTAGCCATTCTGTGCCCCCTATTTAGAATGTTTATTTTTGCTCTCAGAAGATTTCAGAAATAAGCAAAGGAAAAGAGTCAAATCACGGATGCCTATAACCAAAATGAAACCAAGATAAGAGTGTTCACAAAAATTTTAAGCCAGGTTTGCAAATCAAACAAAATATTAAATTAGGTACACAGAAAGAACCAAAGTAAGCTCACCAGAAAAAAACATGCCTCAAAGACAGAGTGTAAATTCCATAGATTTTGGACTACGGAACCCAGAAAGACACTTGTCTTAATACCAAAAAGTTCTTGCCAGAAAAAAACAACAAGTCTTTGATTATCCCAGGAGGGATCTGAGGTCCTTTAAGTTTTTTTTATTTTTGAGACGGAGTCTCACTCTACTGCCCAGGCTGGAGTGCAGTGGCAGCGATCTCAGCTCACTGAAACCACCTCTTGGGTTCAAGCGATTCTCCTGCCTCAACCTCCTGAGTAGCTGGGATTAAAGGTGCCTGCCACCATGCCCAACTAATTTTTGTATTTTTAGTAGAGATGGTGTTTCACCATGCTGACCAGGCTGGTCTGGAACTCCTGACCTCAGGTGATCCAACTGCCTTGGCCTCCTAAAATGCTGGGATTATGGGTGTGAGCCACCGAACTTGGCCAGGTCCCTTTTTAAATTTTTTTTTTTTTTTTTTTGAGACAGGGTCTTACTCTGTCACTCAGGTTACAGTGCAGTGGCACCACCTTGGCTCACCGCAACGTCTGTCTGCCTCCTGGGCTCAGGCAATCCTCCCACCTCAGCCTCCCAAGAAGCTGGGATTACAGGTGCATGGCACCATGGCTGGCTGACTTTTGTCTTTTTTGTAGAGACGGGATTTTGCCATGTTGCTCAGGCTGGTTTATGAACTCCTGAGCTCAAGGATTCTCCTGCCTCCCTAAGTGCTGGGAATACAGGCTTGAGCCACCATGCCCAGCCTACAAGGTCTTTTATTAAGGCAGGCTTATAACCAAAGCAGATCCTAAAACATTTTTAAAGCCTCTACCAAAATGAGAGAGGCTCAGACTGAGAGAAGACTCACCAGGGCAGAAGAGGCAAGCTGTGAAAATGGAGAGCTCAAAGTCCTCCTGTAAGTACTGCACACTGGTACCAAGAATTGCCAGCTCTGTCCAAAATTGATCCTTCTTCAGGTCCTGCTTCCAGACTCTATTTATGTCACCCTAAATAACAGACTCTCTCTCTCAAAAAAAAAAAAAAAAAAAAAGTATTTATTCAGGAGTAAGGCATTGCAATGGGAATATGAGTGCCACAGCAAACTATGTGTGTATTCAGGGAGGCAAAAGACGACGAAAGGTTTTAAAGGAAAAATGAGGAGGATTACATAATTGTTTTGAAATGATTATTCTAAACTATCAAGATCAACGACAGCGGTGATGCCTGTCTGAGGTTGGACAGGTAGTTGCTGGGTAGATGTCCTCATACAAGTATTTTTTGTGTAAGACTGTGATGGCCTTTGTGCAAGGCTGTGGGTTTTGCAGCCTTTTGTGATAGCTTTTGTTATCAGGCATGCAAGTGAGAACCCTCTCTTCATGGTCCTCCCTGGATCTATTTGTTAGGGTTTTTTTTCCCCCCTCTATTGAATTTTTTTTGAGATGGAGTCTCATTCTGTTGCCCAGGCTGGAGTGCAGTGGTGTGATCTTGGCTTACTGCAACCTCTGCCTCCTGGGTTCAAGCAATTCTCCTGCCTCAGCCTCTTGAGTAGCTGGGATTACAGTGCCTGGCACCAAGCCCGGCTAATTTTGTATTTTTAGTAGAGGCAGGGTTTCACCACATTGGCCAGGTTGATCTAGAACTCCTGACATCAAATGATCCGCCTACCTCAGCCTCCCTAAGTGCTGGGATTACAGGCGTGAGCCACTGTGTTCACCCAATTTTTTATATTTTTTGAGACAGAGTCACCATTTTGCTCCATTGGCCAGGCTAGAGTGCAGTGGTGTGATCAGAGATCACTGCAGCCTTGACTGATTCTTCTACCTCAACCTCCCAAGTAGTTGGGTCTACAGGTGTGTACTATTGTGCCTGGCTAATTTGTAAACTTTTTTGTAGACATAGGGTCTTACTATATTGCCAAGGCTGGTCTCAAACCCTTGGCCTCAAGCAGTCCTTCCACCTCAGTCTCCCAAAGAGCTGAGATTACAGGTGTGAGCCACTGTGCCCTGCCCTTTTTCTAACACAACTGACTCCATTTTTATTCTGACAACCTTCAGAAGTGCTTGCTCATGACAGTTCAACAGTCAAAGCAAGAAGCTTGTGAGCTTTGACACTGGACTTGAAGCAGGAAACATTTACACTAATGACTTATAATATTAGTGGCCACGCTTCTAACCAGAATAGTCACTAGAGATAAGCACAGATAATAGGCCAGAGAGGAAAGCTTCCTATCACTGGACTGGGTTAATAAAGCCTTACTCACCTCCATAATGTTATTGCAAGGTAGACTGTAGTTCATAGACACAAGAACACTTCTGTATGTTTTGTCAAGGTGCTATGAAGATTTTTTCACTGTATTATCCAATTCTCCTTTTAAGAAAAGATCTCTGTCTCAAATTATTGTCAGAGATTAGGACTAGATACATTTGTCCTTTTTGGTCTACGTTCCTTCCAGGCAAAGAGAACTACATAAATCCATCATTCCCTCATTACTCTGGCTCTTTAAATGTCCTGAAGCATCAAGCAATCCAATGTTACTTTTGCTATTGTTGTTGATATACAGACTGACTATTGGGAAAAATCTTCTCTGAATTATTCATCAGAATGAGCTTTATAACTAATATATGAAGACAGCAGTTATATGTCGATGGTCAACCTTAGAGATATAATTTTTAAAAAACCTGTAAAATTGTATATATATATATATTTTTTTGAGACAGGGTTTTGCTCTGTCTCCCAGGCTGGAGTGCAGTGGTTCATTACAGCTCACTGCAGCCTTAACCTCCCAGGTTCATGTGATCCTCTGGCTTCAGCCACTTGAGTAGCTGGGACCACAGGGGCATGCCAGGCTAATTTTTAGTTTTCTTTTTTGTAGAACTGAGGTTTCACTATGTTGCCCAGGCTTCTCTCGACTCCTGGCTTCAAGTGATCCTCCTGCCTTGGCCTTCCAAAGTGCTGGGATTACAGGCATGAGTCATCACAGCCAACTGACTTATCCTTTTTTGCCAAATGCACCAAGATTTGAAGTAGCTTTTGATAAAAACACAGGTACCGTCAGACCAGTATAACAGGACCAAACTACTGATCAAGAAATAGGAGGAGGAAGAAATAATTAAGGGCCAAGAGGAAGAAAAAACTAGAATTATAGGAACTATCTGAGGAACATTATAGCAATTAAGCCCAAAATCTGGTCTTGAGCTTCCTAGCAGCCAGAGTGATGAGGAAATGATGGATTTATGTAGTCCTTTTGGCTAGAAGACACATAGGCCAAAAAGGACAAATTTATCTAGTTCTAATTGCTGACAATAATTTGAGAGAGAGAGAGATCTTTTCTTAAAAGGAGAACTGGTCTTTTCTTAAAAGGAGAACTGGGTAATACAGTGAAAAATCCTAACAGCATGTTGACAAAGCATGCAGAAGTGTTCTCTGTGTATGTGAACTATAATTTACCTTGCAGTAACATTATGACAAGTAAGGCTGCACTGCATTAGCACAAATTAGCCCCTTATAGTCAGACTCCTGGCATCCCTGGGCAATGAGAACATGGTCTTGAGTTCCAATGTGAGGCCAATAATTTCCTGATCAATAAGAAGAGCCTAAGGCTGGGCACGGTGGCTCACGCCTGTAATCCCATCACTTTGGGAGGCCAAGGTGGTTGGATCACGAGGTCAGGAGATTGAGACCATCCTGGCCAACATGGTGAAACCCTGTCTCTACTAGAAATACAAAAATTAGCCTGGTGTGGGGGTGCACACCTGTAATCCCAGCTACTAAGGAGTCTGAGGCAGGAGAATCGCTTGAACCAGGGAGTCGGAGGTTGCAGTCAACCGAGATCGTGCCACTGCACTTCAGCCTGGGTGACAGAGCAAACTACGTCTCAAAAAAAAAAGAAAGAAAGAAAGAAAGAAAAAGAGCCATCATAAAGAGTTTGTGTGCAACCCTGAACTATCCTTGGGCTGGATGCTACTGTTTATCTGGCATCACTTACCAGTTCTCTTCAGGTCATCTTGGATCTTTCTTACAGGGTCCTTTCTAATTCCTTTTCCCTGCACACTCTGTAACTGGCAGGGTTTGCTATGGCTCCTGTTCTCTTCATCCTCTATTTGATTTCATTTGCTCACAGCTTCATCCATTGCTTGTTTTCTGGTAACTCCCAAACTTATTTCCCCAGCTTATACTCTCTCCCATGCTTCAGATCCATAGACTTCTGGAGAAGCACCTCAAATTCAGAATGTCCAAAGCATCTTCTTCAACCAAATCCAGAAGTTTCAAAGTCCTCCAGAGTGGTATCACATCCTGCAATCTCTATTGGTAGTGGGAACATTTTCTTAGGTCATAACTAGGGAATGCAAAGGATGTAGTTTCGTTCTTCTAAACTTTGTTCTAAAGTTCATTTATTCTGCCTGACAGTAGAAACATTGTTTTTGTCTCTGGATTGATTGATCTTAAAGAAAAAAATTAAAATAAATAGCAACCACAAAAAAAAAAAAACCACATTGTTTTTGTCAATTCAATATAAACTCAGGGAGTTTAGGGTTTCTCCTCTGCCACCTGCTCCCTCATGTCACCTCTAAGTGATGTCAGTGTTCAAGCATATTGGGGCTGGGGCATGGCAGGTTCTGTTTCTTTGTTTTGAGAAGGACTTTCACTCTTGTCACCCAGGCTAGAGTGCAATGACATGGTCTCAGCTCACTGTAGCCTCCACCTCCTGGGTTCAAGCGATTCTCCTGCCTCAGCCTCCCGAGTAGCTGGGATTACAGGCACCCGCTCCCATGCCCAGCTAATTTTTGTGTTTTTAGTAGAGATGGCGTTTCACCTAGTTGGCCAGGCTGGTCTCAAACTCCTGACCTCAGGTGATCCACCCGCCTCTGTCTCCCAGAGTGCTGGGATTACAGGAGTAAGCCACCGTGGCAGCCATAAGTTCTGTTTCTTGATTCACCGATTCATGCTGGCATTTGCTCAGACAGGCTCCCTCTGGCCCTGGTCCACTGGCCCCTTTTTCTACCAGCATCCACTGAGATGTCCATCTGGTTTTTGGTCCCAGATCCACCCAGGTGAATGTGTGCCCTCATAGCTAACACAGTAGCTCTTTTGTCATACCTGCTGGAGCGGGTGAGACACGGAAACATTTCAGATGCTTTCCTATGCCATACTGGGGCCCCAAGATATGGATGGGGCCCCTCAGCCTAAAAACACCATGTTGTCGTTCTACTCAGTGGCTGCTGCATCACCAAGGCCCAGGGGGAATCCTTCTGTACGTCACACCTGGAACCTGAGGCATGGGCATCCTCTGCTCTTCAATCTTCAATCCTGTTGGAAGGTTGATTTTTTTACCCTCCCAGCTCCCATCTAAGGCTGATATACTGGGCAAATGGGGAGAGGAGGTTGTGCTCAGGGCCCCTCCACAGTGATATTTGCCACCCTTTCATTTCCTTCTACTCTCCTTCCTTGATACATGGGGGGTATCATTAAAAAAAAAAAACTCATTCGAGGTGGGAAATTCAAAAGTAAAGAATCGACCCGTTCATTACTACAGTAATAACCCAACCCTGAGGGCAAAGGGAGTAGAATACATTTGTTGAAAGGAACAGGCTGGGTGTGGTGGCTCACGCCTGTAATCTCAGCATTTTGGGAGACCGAGGCAGGTGGATCACCCGAGGTCAGGAGTTTGAGACTAGGCTGGCCAACATGGTGAAATCGCCTCTCTCCTAAAAACACAAAAAATTAGCCGGGCAGGGTGGCCACGCCTGTGATCCCAGCTACTAGGGAGGCTGAGGTAGGAGAATCGCTTGAACCTGAGAGGTGGAGGTTGCAGTGAGCTGAGATTGTGCCCCTGCACTCCAGCCTGGGTGACAGAATGAGACTCCATCTCAAAACAAACAAACAAACAAAAAAATCAGTAAATGCCAGGAAATCGTAAGAAATCCACATTTCAAAATATCATCCCATCACATACCTCTTGAACATCTCTCATGTTCAGTTCAGCTGTTTTTGCATCATTTACAGTTTTCTGTTTCTTACCTGGATTGCTACAATAAAAAAAAAAGGCATTTCTGAATATGGTATTCTATAGCTTTCTTTTTTGAAGAAACTATTATTTTTTATAGAGACGAGGTCTCACAATGTTGCCCAGGCTGGTCTTGAACTCCTGGACTTGAGATTCTCCCACCTCAGCCTCCCAAAGTGCTAGGATTACAGGCATGAGTCACTGTACCTGTCCTTCTATAAGCTTTCTTTCTTTCTTTCTTTTTTTTTTTTTTTAAAGACGGAGTTTCACTCTGTCACCCAGGCTAGAGAGCAGCGGTGTGATTTCAGCTCACTGTGACCTCCGCCTCCTGGGTTAAAGTGATTCTCGTGTCTCAGCCTCCTGAGTAGCAGGAATTACAGGGAAGTGCCACTATGCCCACTGAATTTTTATACTTTTAGTAGAGATAGGGTTTCATCACGTTGGCCAGGCTGGTCTCAAACTCCTGACCTCAAGTAATTCATCTGCCTCAGCCTCCCAAAGTGCTGGGATTACATGCATGAGCCACTGCACCAGGCCCTATAAGCTTTCTCTAGGCCATTCTTGATACTGTAGTCTGAATGTTTTACTGTCTCTAAAAATGTGCATACAGTCATGTATGTCTCCTCCTCAGAGGTTTCAGTGGCTTTCCACTGCATTTGGGAAAAGTCAGAAATGCTGAGGACATGAAACAAAGTCCGCAGTCTAGACTCTATATGACTTGTTTTCTCTGATTCCCCAAGCTCAGCCAGAGTATATGTCAGGACTGTCAATTCAAATATGTGGCTTGCTTTCCTCCATCACTCCAATATTCAAAGTGAACATCTATTTATCTTTCACATCTTAGTTCTAATGCTACCCTCCTCAGTGATATTGGCCAATTCTCTCCTGTGTATATTCCTTTCTTACCAGCATTGATGTCTGATTGCTTCTTGGTTAACATGTATGCTTCTTTCATTAGATTGTAAGCTTCCTGAGGGTAGGGCTGTGTCTTCTCATCTTTGCATTCCAGTGCCTAGCACAGTACCTAATGACATTGTAGGTATTCACAAAATGTTTGACTGAACAGCCAACTGGCAGAAGATGCTATCAGAAGCAAAGCCACCAATCAAGAGACAAAGGCTCTTGATATAAGAGAGAGAAATGTCTGAATATACTGGGGTTCAAACATTTCCCTTTTCCTTCTTTCTTTTTTAATCCTACCTTTTTCTTTTCCACTTTGAAGGCTACAAATCACAGCACTTTAGGTTTTAAACTGTCCTACATACCCTTGGTGATCCCCAAGCATCTCCAGGTGGTGGTACCGTACAGCAGTTGAAAGACCAAGTCACTGAGCAAAGCTTAAAATTTATGTGTGGTGGCCGACTGTGGTGGCTCATACCTGTAATCCCAGCACTTTGGGAGGCCAAGGTGAGTGGATCACTTGAAGTCAGGAGTTTAAGACCAGCCTGGTCAACATGGCAAACCCCCGTTTCTTCTAAAAACACAAAAATAAGCTGGGCATGGTGATGCATGCCTGTAATTCCAGCTACTCGGGAGGCTGAGACAGGAGAATCACTTGAACCTGGGAGGCAGAGATTGTAGTGAGCTGAGATCATGCCACTGCACTTCAGCCTGGGCAACAGGGCGAGACTCTGCCTCAAAAAAAAAAGAAAAAAGAAAAAAAAGAAAAATTTACCTGTGGCGTCTTCTCTTTCTAAGGCAGTAAACATGTTCACTCATTTGACACATTTATTGTGCAATTATTATGTTCAAAGTATGTTGCTAGATGTTGTTTGTAGTATAATTTAGAAAGATTTTCATCAAGGCTAGTAAAACTTATTTTTGAGTTTTAGTTTTCAGGAACATTTGCTCATCCACAGTTCATTCTCCCCAGTGGGAGAAGACATTAGAAGCACTGCAGGACATTTGGTAACTGGGTACTAATTATTCCTGAATATTGCTAACGTTTAACAAGTAGCCAGGTGCAGTGGCTCACACTCCCAGCACTTTGGGAGGCCAAGACGGGTGGATGACCTGAGGTCAAGAATTCGAGACCAGCCTGGTCAACATGGTGAAACCTCGTCTCCACTAAAAAATACAAAAAAAATTTAGCTGGGCATGGTGGCATGCACCTGCAATTCTAGCTGCCCGGGGAGGCTAGGGCAAGAGAATCTCTTGAACCTAGGAGGTGGAGGTTGCAGTGAGCCAAGACTGTGCCACTGAACTCCAGCCTGGGTGACAGAGGGAAACTCCATCTAAAAAAAAAAAAAAGTAGCCTCGAGGTGGGGAAGAAGTGGGTAGGATGAAAATGAAATACTGAAATGTTTAAATAAACCATCTATATCCATAAAACGAAATAACACTCTGAAGGAGTCAGAAGAAATAAGGTTGATCTGTATGTACCAGCTTGGACAGATCGTCTAATAAGATTAAGTTAAAAAAGGGCAAATTGTAGAATAAAACATACCCTATGATAAAATCTATGACTCTTTGCCCTCCGAAACTACGTTTCTGTAAGTACACACATATTGTATATAAATTCATATAAAATGATGAAAGAATACACATTAAAGAGCTTATAGTAACAGTTTTTAGGGATAGAACTGAGAGGTCAAGGATGACTTTTGCTTTATCTGTATTATTAAAAACAATTACAAAAAGAAACTACACATGAACCACTTATATAATTAAAATTAAACTTTTTTACCCTAAAAAGTAGGGTGAAATTCAAAGACATAATACTATTGTGAAATGGAAAACCATTTGATCCTTCTCATTAAGCAATAAGTTGCTAAATATTGAGAACTAATAAACTTTTGTACCTGTTTTCTTAAAAAATACTCACAGGTCATGGTTCAGGCATCATAGAGAAAGAGGCATGGAGGAGGCAGAGGACGGACCTGAGTTTTACTTCTGGTTCTGCCTCTTACTTGGCCAATCACTTTATCTTGCTGAACCTCAGAATCCCCATATATAAAATGGGGGATAACAATACCACTGAGGTAATGAAGTTGTATGAAAACCGTTGTGAGAAGGTGTAGCTGGCCATGCACCACAGACCATGTAGTTCTACGCTTTATTCTATGATGTATAACGCTGAGATTTTAATGCACAGATTGTAACTGTAAAATAAAGGCTCTGCTACAGGAGATTAAGACTAATCCTTAAGTAGAAAAATATAAGCAAAAGTTGTTTAAAAGTTAGACTTTATTAGACAATTTGCAAGTGATTTGCAAATTCTGTGGGTTATTTGGAGCCAATTTTGAGTACTGATTGTTCCTTTTTTCTTCCTGGACCATTGAACATACTCAATTTGTTGACCAAGTAGTGCAGGTCACGTCTACTCAAGGAATTCAAACTAATTTTAATTGTAACTTAAACTAGAAATAAAAAGCAAATACCACACAGTAGTCTAAAACCAAATACAAAGAGTATCATTTGAGAGCATTTCTATCAGAGATAATTTGTATGCAGTTATGTTTATGAGTCAATATAAAAAAAGAGTCAGGACCATTTCAGATAACAGAAATATTAACTCCCTAAACTTCCTACAGCAATGCAAACACAAAAGTTATGTGGTCCTTGTGATGTATTTGGTATCAAAACAATACATGTAAAAAGACACACACAATACACATAAGCCTCCAAAACTTGACTTTAAAGAGAGGCAAATAAGCCACAGAAAGCAAGTGGTGTTGGTTAACTTCTTGGTTACACCTCCCCACTCCTTAAAATGACATCAAAGCCCAATATATTAACAGAAGGAATGGGATATCACACTTAAGCAGTACGTCATTCAATAAAGAATTATTTTCAAAAACAAACATTTGAGACGAGGTTTACAGGAGACAGAAGTTATCTTATGTAGACCCTATTTCTGTATTTTGTTTCTGTGACAGAGCACTGAGAAAGTCCTGATTCACACCAATAAATGGTATTAGTTCTTTTAACAGCTCACCTTGAAATACCAGGAA
The DNA here is from genome assembly GCA_036589455.1 of Ateles fusciceps. Lineage (NCBI taxonomy): Eukaryota > Metazoa > Chordata > Mammalia > Primates > Atelidae > Ateles > Ateles fusciceps. Next base: position 597,145 of record JAZHEH010000439.1, read on the forward strand.
GTTCTTCAATTTACCAGAGATGGCCTTATTCTGGCATCTGCACAAAAAAACAGTTAACCTGGCACTGATGTTTGTTGAATTACAAAGTTTTAAAATATTAGAAACACCATATTTAAGTTTTTAATTTGTTAAAATATATTTTAAAACCAAGTATTAATGAAGGATCTCAATAGAACACAGTTTAAATACCATCATCTCAAGACACGAAGTTGATTTGTTGATGTTTCTGTGTGAAATCTGGCTTTCTGAAACTCCACTCAAGGCTCCCGTGAGCTCCCACTCTTCTGGTTGTTCACCCATCCCTCTTGGCCGTTCCTTTTACAAGCTCTTGTCCTGCATCTGGCCCAAGCTGACATTTTCACCCTGTATTCTCTCCATTTCTTATGCCCTCAGTTGCCATTACATTAAGTGACAACTCCCAAATACTTATCTCCAGCTCATATTTCTCTCTCAAGCTCCATCTAGATCCACAGTTCCACTTGGATATTTGATAGGCATGTAAAATGCAAACAGAACTCACAAAACTGAGTTTCTCCCCCTCCTGGATTCACTTTCTGGGGAAATGGGATTATTCGTCTGGTTGTCCATGAGTAGCATCCTGTGTTCCTCTTTTCCTTGCCACCTAAATTAGTCAAGAAGTCCTACTGGTTCTACCACCTACAGACTCTCTGAATCCATTCTCATCGCCCCTTCCATAATGCAGCCTTTCAACAGGGATTGTGATTTACATAGCTGCCTGACTTATAAAACATATTACTACTTATTTATTCATTTATTTATTTTAGATGGAGTCTCACTCTGCTGCCCAGGCTGGAGTGCAATGGCGTGATCTCGACTCACTGCAACCTCTGCCTCTTGAGTTCAAGTTATCCTACTGCCTCAGCCTCTAGAGTAGCTGAGATTACAGTGGCCTGCCACCACACCTGGCTAATTTTTGTATTTTTCAGTAGAGACAAGGTTTTACCATGTTGGCCAGGCTGGTCTTGAACTCCTGACCTCAAGTGATCTGCCCACCTTGGCCTCCCAAAGGGCTGCAATTATAGGCGTGAGTCACTGAGCGTGGCTTATTTTTTATGATTTTTAAAGGCACATAATAGCTATATAAAATATGTTTCTGATTATATCATTTCTTTGCAAAAAAAATCCTCAATATTTTTCCATTACCTTCAGCATGAAACTGAAATCTTTAAAATGACTTACAAAGTCCTCCCTGCTCTGGCCTTTGGCTACTTCTCCATCCCCATCTTTTGCCATGCTCTTCCCTAACATCCTATGCTTCAGCTCTACTGATCCATTCTAATTTTCTGTATGTCCCAATACTTCCTTGACTCTTCTGAGCCTTTGCACTGCACATTCTCTGCAACTCTCTTTTACTTCTTCTTCAACTAACTAGCTCCTGTTTCTCCACCAAGCCTCAGGCAGATGTCACCTCCTCTGGGAAATACTTCCCAAGCTCTCTTCCCTCTGGATTGCCCTGTGCGAGTGTTCTCCTTTGTCATATATCTTGTGCACTGCAAAGTAACTGTCTGTGTTCTGCAATCAACTGTGAGCTTCTCTCTATAGTGTATATTCTTAAATGGGGCCTGAAACATAGTAGGCGCTTAATAAATGTTTTAGGAAAGAGATGATAAAAGGCATGACTCAGAGGCCAATTAATTACATATAGGTCTATTAACGAGACACTAACTCCAAGACTGATTTTCTAATGAGCTAGCATGTTGTTCTACAAATCTTTTAGGTTTACCTAATTCAAACCCAATCCTTTTGCAGTTCCTCAAAAAGTTAAACATAGAATTCTTATATAATCCAGCAATTCTACTTCTAGGTATATATCCACAAGAATGCTAAAAAGCAGGAACTCAGATAAATTGTACACAAATGTTCATAGCAGCAACAGTCACAAGAACCAAACAATGGAATTCATCCAAGTGTCCATCAACAGATGAATGGATAGAGTATCATATATCCACACAATGGAAATTATCCAGCCTTGAAAAGTGATGAAATTCTGATACATGCCACAACATGGATGGATCTTGAAAATATTATGCTAAGTGAAACAAGCCAGTCACAAATAAACAAATATTATATGATCCCACTTATTTGAGGTACCTAAAATAGGCCATTTTATAGAGGCATAAAGTAGAATAGAGGTTGCCACAGGCTGTGGGGGGCAGGTGGGGAGGGTAGAGAGGGTGGAACAAATAGGGAGCCATTATTAAATGGGTACAGAGTTCTGTTTGGGATGATGAAAACTTCTGGAAAGGGATACATGGTGATGGTTATACAATGTTGTGAGTGTGCTTAATGTCACTGAATCATACACTTAAAAATTGTGAAAATGGTACATTTTGTTATGTACATTTTATTACAGTAAGAAAGGTTAACAATTCAACACTTGAGGCCAGGCACGGTGGCCCCAGCACTTTGGTAGGCCAAGGAGGGTGGATCACCTAAGGTCAGGATTTCAAGACCAGCCTGGCCAACATGGTGAAACCCCATCTCTACTAAAAATACAAAAATTAGCTAGATGTGGTGGCACGTGCCTGTAATCCCAGCTACTCAGGAAGCTGAGGCACAAGAATCGCTTGAACCCAAGTGGCAGAAGTTGCAGTGAGCTGAGATCATGCCACTGCACTCCCACCTGGGCAACAAGAGCAAAACTCTGTCTCATAAAACAAAAACAAAGTGTTTTCACCCTGTTCTTTGTTACCATGTCTGAAGATCCTAGAGCCACGAGTTACTTCTGCAACTGATGTAATGGTTTGATCAACCTAGAGAGACCTTAAGTTCTGGCAGAACCAGAACTGACCACAAAGTCACCCAGTACTGATAGCAAAACCCATATCCTGTTGAACTACTGTTTAGTGTCAGGGGATGAGTTTTACAGGTTTACAATGTATTTCATTAAAAACTTCAGAGATGAGCTGCTTTCCCAAGGCTGTATGGTTTGCTGCTTAAATTTTATAGATTTAAATTATGCATATAAAGAATTACTTACTTTTGTTGGATTACTTGAAGTTTGTAAGTTTAAAAAAAATTGAGTCCAAAACATATTGCATAAATGACACCTGCAAAGAAAGTATAATTTATGACTTCATAAGAAGTACTGTAAACACCAAAGAAGGCTGAAGATGTTCAGAAGAGCAGATATGAAATATTTAGTTAAAAAGTACCCTAACAGAGATAGGGAGGCAAGGCAGAAAAGCTTAAAAAAAATTGTACCACAAATATGAGCAAGACCTCCACCTTTTCACCAGTGTGCCGGATAATCAGACCAACAACCATGGGAACAGCAGGTACAATCATTTGAGCCTCTTCCCTTCCTTATCCCCCCTCTTCCTATAGGAGTACCCCTGGAAAGGCCACTATCCATAGAAATAATTATGTCAATTAGTACAGTACTTGTCACATAGCAGATGTTTAATACATACTTCTTGATGTTCCATTTCATACTGATGTCATAGGGAAAACATTTACTTCAAGCACATCTGCTTTCTAGTCATGCTTCCTGAGAGCCATTCCTTATAAATTAAGGTAGAATAATCAAGTGAGTCATATCCACAAGTCATACAGATGTGACTGACAATATATCTGTGTATACGGTAAGGTAGTTATAATTCACAGATAACAAGAAAAATCATAAATATTGATAGAAAAAACACAAAAGACATTTTTCTGTGCTACAGAAATGGCCTTATATTTGCATTTATCAGGTACCCATTATCTTCACTTGGTGTTCTTAAAACACAGTAATATTTCTATCACTAGGTATATTTGATATGAAAATAACTGACAAAAGTAGGTCAAGGCCAGGCACAGTGGCTCACATCTGGTAATCCCAGCACTTTGGGAGGCCGAGGCGGGGGGATCACTTGAGGTCAGGAGTTTGAGAGCAGCCTAGGCAATGTGGCGAAACCCTGACTCTACCAAAAATACAGAAATTAGCCAAGCATGGCGACGGGTACCTGTAGTCCCAGCTACTTGGGAGGCTGAGGCAGAACTGTTTGAACCTCGGAGGCAGAGGCTGCAGTGAGCTGAGATGGCACCACTGCACTCCAACCTGGGCAACAGGGTGAGACTCTGTCATACACAAAAAAAGTAGGTCAGAATCTCACAAAATGGTGAGTTCTGAATGTCAGGTGTCTTATATTAGGTTACAAAACCTGACAAGACAAGTGAAAGGTTTTCTGAAAGTCTCTGAAATTCATTAGTGCAATCTCAATTTGTTTAGTTAAAAGCAGCAGCAAGGTAGAAAATAGCTGGGGGGTATACTTTGTGTCTCTGGCTATCCTGATATGCCTTAGATAAAAACTGAAGGCAGCATGTTCCTATTCTTTTTTCTGCGTCTGCTTTCACTAAAAATATCTTCCCCACCCAGATATACTCTTAGTATCTTCTGGAATGTGTCCTTTAACCTACACTTGATCTTAGCCAAAAGGCGGAGAAGTGACGTGTCCTTTAACCTAAAGAATAGAGAGGTCCTTACAGAGATCAGAGACTTGCCAAGAAGTCAACTAGGAGTTTGTGGCCTTCTGTCTATTCTAGTCCAGATGCAATCTCTCCCTAGTTCATGTTTTTGGTAAAAATCACTTAAAATGTGTTTGTTTTTCTATTTAGTGTACTAAGCAGAAACCACTAGGCAGTGTAATGCTGATTGTTTCTGAGTTTTCTGGGATATGATTTTTAGCTATTTTACTAGGTAATATATAAACAAAAAATGTAAAGTGCTCACTACTTTAATTCAGTAACTTGGCTCACATTTGCACGACATCTATACATCAGTTTCTCATGAAGGAAAACTATCATAAAAATTTTAAGGTAAAATTTAACAAGAAAATTTAACAGGAAAAATATACTTTCACAATTTGGAGTAAGGTGACTGACACATCCTTTCCTATTCTAGTAATTTCTAAATTTAGAAATTGAGAAATTTTTTAAAAGTGCCAATCTCAACTACTTTTTTTTTTTTTTTTTGACAGAGTTTTGCTCTTGTTGCTCAGGCTGTAGGGCAATGGTGGGATTTTGGCTCACCACAATCTCCACCTTCCCAGGTTCAAGCCATTCTCCTGTCTCAGCCTCCCAAGTAGCTGGGATTACAGGCACGCACCACCATGCCTGGCTAATTTTGTATTTTCAGTAGAGACGGGGTTTCTCCGTATTGGTCATGCTGGTCTCGAACTCCCAACCTCAGGTGATCCGCCCGCCTCGGCCTCCCAAAGTGCTGGGATTACAGGTTTGAGCCACTGCACCTGGCCAATCTCAACTACTTCTTACCTGAAAGGGTTCTTCTTTAAGATTTTGTATAAGTTAATTTACTTCATGCTATACATTTAGGAAGCAAAAATCAATGAAAACTATTTCATGATTTCAAGCACAGAATTTCAGGATGTTAAAATCATTTGATATCAAACAAATCCAAGGATTAAAACAACAAAAATAAAACACTGCCATAAAACAAACTTTCCCCAACCTGCCTCCCATTCCAGTACTGACAAAATCAGGACCACAAGGAGATACGTGACTGAAGTGTATATACTTCAGAGTTAAATAAAAACATGGGAGACTATAGCCCACATGTTAAATAATATATTTAATTTTAACAGGGCAAAGAAACTAGTTTTTAAAGGTAGTGGTGGGGGTAGCTTAATTCTGAGTGTTCCTTTTCAGTTCCACCTGAAAAATAAACAGTGAGATTTTCATCTAACTGCTTCCCAACAGTTCAGTGACAGCAGAACATCAAATCTATGATGGTACTGGAGATCTTCTACAGAGACAAGGAGAGATGCAACTTCCTGAGCATGTTTTAGTCTGCATAAAGAAAGAGGAAAAGAGAAAGAGAGAGAGAAAGAGAAGAACAAAAACTAATTTTCCAGGCAGGGGAATACTTATAAAACCTTTTATGTCAAAGTTAGGATTTCACAACATAACACACTAATGCAAAATCCAGTAGCACCTGTAAGATTTAAGTAAATGCTGTCATGATTTAAATGCTTTTAAATATCTGTAAAAGACTGGAGGAAAAAAAGATAAAGTACATTCTCCAGAGAACAAATGTATTTCAAAATAAAAACTGTATTTTTGTTTTTCTTTTTTTTTTCAATTTTTGTTTTTGTACAAGATTCAATCGTTATCATATATTAACTTATACACAACGGGATCAACCTCCTCCTCCATGTTGCTTCAAGTCCACATGTTCAGGCTATAGTCCCCAACATAATTTTCTGAGAAATATATTACCACAGTTTGATTTAAATATAGATACAGTATATAATACTTGTCTCTGGGAAAAATCAAATTTTAATATGCAAATGTTTATATAATACAGAAATGGAAAAAACTACAGTAGGCACACAACCTAATTATGACTTGTAGATGATGATTTCTACATACTCTCCTACTGTAAATGAATATTTAAAAGTCTTAAGAAGATTTTATTTATATGTGCACTTGTGTCCACCTTATCCCATATACTGTACATGTCTATTGACAATCTGGGAATTTAAAGGTGCAGCCCTCAAGAGATTGTTAAATCACTAAAAAAGGAAACAATTAGGCTCTATTGGACAAGAAAAACACTCACAAAATTTCCAATTTTAAATTTCATATCAGTAGGAAAGTATTAAAAATAATTTTCTCTATATACATATGGGTATATGTATATATTGAATTACACATATGTCCCACATTATCAATACAATTCAAGTGGAGACATTTTGGTGAGTTTTTTCATTAAATGATCACTATGTCAAAATTTAAAAATATTTTATTACATCATTAAAATAATTCACTTGCCATTTCAACAGCTTACACTGTTTTTTAAAATTTTTTTAACTCTTCATAACTAAACTCCCTGATCCCTAGTGTTAAATCCCCTATTTAAATTAAAACTTGGTGCTCTTTGTTACTCAGAAACTGATGGATAAAATCACATTTACTTCAAAATTCCATCAATCAAATACATTTTGTTACCTGATTTATCAGAGAACTATCTCGGCTCTGAGCATGTGCATCTAAATTATTCTCCCTATAATAATCAGGTGAGGAAAATATCCTAAAATAGATGGAGGTAACGTACATGATGTTACAACACATATAATACATGATGATTGTTATAAAATTTTCAGAGACACCTGAAAATTCACTTTAGAAACTAACTTCAGAAAGAAACCATTTATTTTTCACTCTAATGTAAATTAGTATGTATGTATTTACGTACATACACATACATAAAAAACAAAATTGTCTAGTGTTGAGTAGCTGTTTATGAGTGAAAAAATGGTTACAAATTGGTTAATTAGCTTAATTTTGTACTTAACAATTCGATCATTTTGGGATACAAACAAGAAGTCAGTGCATTTATAGACTCCATAGAGTCAGATACTCAAGCATACACTTTAAAAAGGAACCCTCCTCAACATCACAGGCATTATACAGCAAGAATATATGTACTCTGATGCAATTCCTACTTTATAAGCAGACTAGACAGCACTTGGCTTACTTTTAAAATAGCTTCATAAAAGAAATATATCATATAAAGAAATGCATGTTTGCTAAAAGTCTTTTAAAATTACACCAAAACAACATTAAAACCTGTTCACTGAGAAGAGCCTATTGAATTTAATTCCTGTTTTGAAATACCTAGTTAACAGTTCAGAATATTGCCTTGTGAGGTTTGAATAAAGATGTGATTGATGTGTAGAGCCAGATGGAGTACACGACTCCATCTCTATCTGCCACGATCACAATTTAGGTAAGAGTCCTCTGATCGCTGTTTGATGTAAATGTATCCCCTTTAAAATAGCTATACACCTTAAAATTATCTATAATAAACAGTTCCCCAATAACCATTATTATTCGTAAATTGAAATGCATTGATCATTCAGAAAAGATTTCTTGCAAAATATATAAATAAATGTAACTGCATATTCTGTAAATATACTTAACATTGCTAGACCAGACCGTCAATGACGGACTGCTGTTATTTCAGTACTGTGTGTCAAATTTATTAGAAATTTAAAAAGGAAAATTTCTGAGGGACTCAGCTGCCTTCATTAGTTGGCTTTAAAATGTGTAATAAAATGGGAGACAATATCTTCTCATAAATACATGGAATCAATATGGAAAAGTAAACTATACAACAGACAAGATTAGAGAACACCAGAGTGTACCAGAGTAGTCACCAGAGTGAAATATCTTCCAGCACAAAAAAGGGAAGAACTCTATACACCCAGTTATAGTATATTTCAATTAAAGATACGGCTCTCTCTCACTCCTGGCAAGAATTAATTGGTAATGGCACTGCTTCTCAGCAGTGCAAAAATATCCTGAGAAATTATTCAGATTACAACAAAAGACAGGCTTTCATCACTAAGTTTTTGCACAAAACACAGCTCTAGATATCGTAAATAAATTAATTTAAAAAGCAGATAATCTTCACTGTGTTGAACACAAAAAGGGGATGTGACCCAGACATTGTTAATTCTCCCACTGGCTAATATCAGGAAAAAAGATTGCATTAAGTGTCTATTTATAACTTTCTAGTTAACTATGGCCAATAATATACATGGAGGTAATTTGTAGTTCAAGTTTTTCATCTCTTTTTCCCCAACTAGCTACAAGCTGGATTCTAAAATTTACAGTGAAATATACAATTCCAATTTTCAAGAGATCCTCCTCCTGGAGGAGTGATATTCAATTTTTTTTTTTTTCTTTTTGGTGCAATCTTGATGCAGAGCCTAAACAGTCCTATGAAAAGAGACAGTGTATCTTTTAATTAATTGGCACTGAAATTTCACTTTCCTTAGCTGCATTCTAATAGCTTGGCCAAGTTATCTCGTAATTCTGTTAGTTCAAATATTTTTCCATCCAGAATTTCTAAGAGTGTCTTCAGGTTATTGCGAAAAGCTTCTTGTTCATTCTGACTTTTCTCCAGACGTTGCTCTAAGTCAGACAGTTGTCCCTCCAGGTCTTTGTTGCGAATTTCTACTTCCTTCAGAAACAAAAGTGTAACATATATACGTGTCAATTCATCACTTAGAAAACAATACAACTCTGTTATTATCAATATTGTGGTAATCAATGCAGTTTGACAATCAGGATGAGCTTCAGAATCTTAATTTAGCACAATCTAAGGAGATTTTAGACTTGGACATCTCAGAGAGCGATATGGTTTTATTGACTGGCTTGCCTATGAATCTATCTAACCACTCAACAAAAATCTACTGACTCATTACTCTGTGCCAGGCAACACTCTACGTACTTCAAATACCAAGACAGGCTTGAAGACCCATTTATGGATCACTTAGATCTCATTTTTACTGCTGTCCACCTACTTCTCCTAATGCATAATTATTAGCAATCACAGGTGAAAGCAGGCAGAGAAAAACAGAGAAATTAACTTTTTCTGTTTATTGACAACTATAGAGAAAGATTTAGACGATAAAGTAACTCTCTAAAATGAGATTTTAGGAACCTCTGAATATGTTGATTATTCTTTGTTTTGCCTCAATATCAAATAAATGTATATGTAGAGAATATCACTCAATTGCTAGAAACTGTAGTGAAGATACATAGCTGTACATATTAAGAGAATTATAACATTGACAGTTCCAAAATATTGTAAATCAAGGAAAAGAAAAAAAATGACAAAAGGAAATCAAATGTTCATGACAACAGAAAAATAGTAAAAAATTTTTTTGACAGAATAAATTCTGGCATACTTAAAAATTCTTTAGAAGTTATTATTTCCTTCCTTCCTTCCTCCCTCCCTCCCTCCCTTCCTCCCTCCCTTTCTCTCTCCCTCTCTTCTTCTCCCTCCCTCTCTCTCCCTCCCTCTCTCTCCCTCTCTCTCTTTCTCTGAGACCCACTCTCACTCTGTCCCCTAGGCTGGAGTGTAGTGGTCCGATCTTGGCTCACTGCAACCTTCGCCTCCCAGATTCAAGCCATTCTCCTGCCTCAGCCACCCGAGTAGCTGGGATTACAGGCACACACCACCACACCTGGCTAATTTTTGTATTTTTAGTAGAGACGAGGTCTCACCATGTTGGCCAGGCTGGTCTTGAACTCCACACCTCCAGTGATCTACCCGCCTTGGCTTCCCAAAGTGCTAGTATTACAGGTGTTAGCCACCACACCTGGCCTATTACTGCTTTTAAAATCTCTCTAAATGTGACAAATACAGTAAATTGAGTCTAAAAAAATAAAATGACATAAATCAAACTAATGATTTAATTTTGGTTAAAAAATCACATTGAGAAAAATGTGAGAAAGCCAACTATTACACTTTAAATAAGCAATTCAGATAAGCAATGAAATGAAAGTTATATATCCTTTCTGAAAAGCTCCTTTTACGTTTGAGAGGAATTAAGTGACTGACACAAATTACATTAAGATATATAAACTATATGGGTCAATGAAAATATCATGATGTTAGTTACATAACATGAATTAGCTTCAGAAAATAAGACATTTCAAAATGTTAATACATCATTTAAATGTTAATCTCTAAAGGAATTCTATCAAGTCTAAAGGACAGTGGAAATTTAAAAAAAATTCTATCACTGAAAGACAATCTGGTAAATGTTAAATGAAAATAACAGAATATAAAGTAGCTCACTGAAACTGGCAAAAATTCATATTCGTGAGGACAAACACTGGGGAATAATGTACAAATAGGAAATAAAAAATAGTTCTGGTGTTGAAATTATGGAGACTTTTTTCCAACAGTTTATTATTATCTCAAGTTGGGTAAAGAATGAAAAAAAAATACAATTTTCTCACAATGTAAAAATTAAACTTTCAAGAAAAATAATTGGGGCAGAGCTCATGCCTGTAATCCCAGAACTTTGGGAGGCCGAAGCACCTGAGGTCAGGAGTTCAAGACCAGCCCGGAAAACATGGCAAAACCCCATCTCTACTAAAAATATAAAAATTAGTTGGGTATGGTGGCGTGCACCTGTAATCTCAGCTACTTGGGAGGCTGAGGCAGAAGAATGGCTTAAACCTGGGAGGTTTTGTGGTGAGCTGAAATTGCGTCACTGCACTCCAGCCTGACTTTGTCTCAAAAAAAAAAAAAAAAAAAAAAGAAAGAAAGAAAAGAAAAATAGTTGGAAATTGACTCAAATACATTTAAAAAGTAATAATTCTTAGTTATCTTTGTCAGTGGACAGGCTCAAGCAAGGATGCTACAGATGAGTTGCAAGAGCCTGAGAAAATATAAGAAAGGAATTAAGCAGCTATAATGATTTTTAAAGGAAAAATTTAAGGAATCCGAATCAAATATCAAAGTATTGACTGCTAGATGTTAGCCAGGTATGTATCTAATCTCTTCCCTTCAGATACTCTGCAAGGTGAAGACAAGTAAATTGAGAAGAGAATCTGAAACTAATAAAATATTTATAAATTCAGAAGCCAAACACACAGAGTTTGTAACTGTGAGGGAGGACACAGGCCCTGAGATCAAATGCAAAAATTCCACTCATGACTACACAGCATGCTCTCTTGCCTGATTAAACAATAAGCTTAAGGGTATAATGTTTCCAGCTCTAAAAATAGACCAAATGTCATTCACCAGAAGACACCCACTTCACCAGGCACCACCCAGTTTGCCCTCTAAAGCCCTCCTAAAAATGAAAGGCTCCCTTGTTTCCTTGCCAATCAATGAAACAGCCAAACATTTTTAATGGAAGCAAGCAAAACACAAAATTCCCTTAGCTAATAAAACTGTTATTCTCTGTAGAATGAATCTCCTACTGCAAGCATCTCTGTTTGCAGGAATTTTACTAGTTAGATAACAAAAGGGATCTAATACACTGCTTGATGGTGCTAGTCTATTTTTAGACAAAGACAATATGTTCCTAGAGAAAGAACAGACAACTTAGAGCACAGAGGCCAAGATGTAACAGAAGCCATGGTGAGTGGCACTTCTCAGGTGTCTACTTTTGTCCATATATATATAGACTATATAGACTATATATAGAAAGAAATAAATGTGTGTATACACACACACACATATATACTCTGACAGCAATAACTCCAGCACCTTTTGTCCATATTTTCCAACCCACCATTCCCTTCTTGCCTTTTTACTTGTTATTTTTTTGTAGAGATGGGGTCTCACCATGTTGCCGAGGCTGCTCAAACTCCTGGGCTCAAGTGATCCTCCTGCCTTGGCCTCCCAAAATGCTGGGACGACAGACCTGAGCCATCATGCCTACCTTGCCTTTCATTCTCCTTCCAAACTCATTTTTCTGCTCATTATCATTTTTGCTCTGTTATTTCCCTCTTTTCCTTTACTGATGTAAGGCACACACCAGGGGCAACTAGAGAGGCACAGCTCCGCCCTGATAAAGCATAGTAAGCCCAAATCACCACTCCCTTCTGAGTGCTTTAAAAGGTGGGAGAGGCTTCAGGATGGCTGACTAGAAGCAATTTATACTTGCCTCTTTACTAAGAAGAACCGAAATACTGACTAACTATACTTCAAATAGATCTTCCAAGAGAGGACACTGGAATTCAACAGAAAAAGTGACAAGAAATACCTAAAGCAAGGAAAGAGAAGGAAGCCTGCTTGGCCAGGATTGGTGGGGAGCTGAGAGATTGCCCAATATAAAGGGTAAGAGAACCTCAGTGGTCCATATTTCCACCATGAATCCTGTAATCCTAGCCATGGGAAAGCCTCTTGTCCCTCACAGGCACTGGAAACTAACACTGCTGGGAGACTGTGTGGCAGCACTGCTCTTGGGAGAGTGCTAGCGCTGGGAGCCACACATTCCCTGAAACCGAAGCAGGTGCAGCAAGTCACCATTTTAGAGCCCCACCTCCAATGAACTGCAGTGTCCTAGAGCTCAGCAGTGCTAGGGCTAAGGCTCAAGAGAAACATGGACTGTTAACACCCAGCGTTTAGGTGCAAGTGACTGTGGGCTACTGCACCCAGGCTGAGTGCCATTGAGGCACAGGCTACCACTGTCAGGGCTGAGGCACGAGTGGTGTGCACATTTCCCACACACCGGCCAAAGCTGCTACCAATGAAGGTGGCACTGTCCTCCTGAGCAGCAGGGCAACAATGTGAGCATTCCTAGGAATTGCCCTGCCCCTGCCTACTATGGCTGGCACCTGCACACACCATCAGCAGGCCTGAAAACTAGCCTAATTGGCCTGGCTTTGATCCCCCTCCATGCCAGATCATACAATTGGGGGGTGGAGGAGGGGTGAAGGGTCCACCAATGTTGGCACCTGAATACTACTCCCAGGGGAATGAGGTTGGGCCTACCTCCTGGATGCTACCATCACAGCTGGCACCTACCTACCTGCATATGCCACCTGCAGGCCTGGAGACTGGCCTGTCCAGCCCTTTGTAGCCACCACCAACACCAGCATACACCTCATGGGACACAGAGGGTTGTCCACCACTGCCATTGCCCATACCACACCAGCTGCCCAGCGGTCCGAGAACCTACCCACCCTCGCACTGCTGCCACTACTGGCTTCCAAGACATCAGGAGACCCAAAAATCAACTTGCTTGGAACTGCTAACACTGGTGCAAGCATACACTGCCCTGGAGCCTAAGGACAAGCACACTCAGCCCACTGCTGCCACCATCAGGGTCCAAAGACGGGCTCACCTGGTGTCCCAGTTCCCAGCCAAACTTCACCAGAGCCTCCACTAATATTTGCACCCTAAGCCACTGAGAAAATCACAGGTTCTATTGATGCTGTTTACAGCTAACGAAATCATACAGAGACATTTCTACTGAACATACTCGGAATCAAAGCCAAAGTGCCCTATGAAACCAATACCATAGACACATCTACAGCAAATAATCTTCCCCTATGAAAGCAAATTTTAGAAGTTGGGAGAAGTGACTGTTACACCAGACGTGTAGATATCAATGTAAGAATACATGAAACCTGAAAAAGCAAGGAAATGTAACAACTTCCAAGGAAAAGAATAATTCTCTAGCAACACATCCCAATCAAAAAGAAAGTCATAAAATCCCCCCCAAAAGAATTCAAATTATTGATTCTAAAGAGGCTTAGTGAGATACGAGAGAATTGTAAAAAATGTACAAAGAGGCCGGGAGCAGTGGCTCACGCCTATAATCCCAGAATTTTGGGAGGATCAGGTGGGCAGATTGATTGAGGTTAGGAGTTGGAGACCAGCCCGGTCAACATGGTGAAACCCTGTCTCTCCTAAAAATTCAAAAATTTAGCTTAGCAAGGTGGCATGCGCCTGTAATCCCACCTACTCTGGAGGATGAGGCAGGAGAATTACATGAATCTGGGAGGCAGAGGTTGCAGTGAGCTGAGATCGTGTCACTACACTCCAGCCTGGGCCACAAAGCAAGACTCCATCTCAAAAAAAAAAAAAAAAAGTAAAAAGAAGAAAAGTACAAAGAAATCTGAAAAATAATTCAGGCTATGAGTGAGAAATTTACCAAAAAGATACACACTAAAAAAAGAATCAAACAGAAATTCTGGAACTAAAGAATTTACTGAATAAAATACAAAATATATTCAAAAGATCCAACAATAGGCCAAATCAAACAGAAGAAATAATTTCAGAAACCAAAGACAAGTATTTTGAAATAATATAGACACAAATAAAGAAAAAAGAATAAAAAACAAGTAAAGCCTTTGTGAATATGGGACACCATAAAGTGGCCAAATATGCAAATTATCAGGGTTCCAGGAGGCGAAGACAGAACAAAAGGGTTAGAAAACCTATTTAATGAAATACTAGATGAAAACTTCCCAAATCTAGCAAGATATTTAGACATCCAGATATAGGAAGCTCTGAGATCCCCAAACAGATAAAAGATTTTCTCCATGGCACATTATAGCCAAATTGTCTAAAGTCAAAATTCTAAAAATAGCAAGAGATAAGCATCTTGTCACCTAAAAAGGACTCCCTTTAGACCAACAGGGCATTTCTCAGCAGAAACCTCACAGGCCAGGAAAGAATGGGTTGATATACCATAGTGTTGACAGAAAAAAAAAAAGGAACTGCCAGCCAAGCATACTACATCCAGCAAAATTATCCTTTGTAAATGAAGGAGAAATAAAGTCTTTCCCAGAAAAGCAAAAGCTGAAAGAATTCATCACCACTATACTAGCCCTACAAGAAATGCTCAAGGGAGTTCTGAGTCTGGAAATGAAAGAATGACACTTTCCATTATGAAAACACATGAAAGTATAAAACACTGCTAAAGCAAACACACAAAAAAGGAAGAGAATGAATTCAAATGGTATCACTACACAAAACTACTATATCACAATGAGGAACAACAGAAGATAAAGGAAGGAACAAAGAACAAAACAACCAGAAAGCAATTAGCAATGGGACAGGAACAAAACCTCAAATATAAATAGTAACCTAGAATGAAAATGAATTACATTCTCCACTTAAAACATATAGACTGGCTGAATGAATTACAATTATGATCAACTATATGCTGCTTACAAGAACATACTTTACTTTTTAAAAGGCTTATAGATCAAAAGTAAACAAATGGAAAAAAGATACTCCATGCAAATGGAAACCAAAAGTGCACACGAGTAGCTATACCTGTATCAGATAAAATACACTTTAAGCCAAAAACAGTAAAAAATGTGAAGTCATTATATAATGATAGATCAATCCAGCAAGAGGCTATATATATTCTCAACACTGGAGCACCTAAATTCAAAAAGTAAATATTACTAGATTGAAAGACAGATTCCAATATCATAATTTTCGGAGTACTTCAACACCCCACTCTCAGCATCAGACAGATTTCTAGACAGAAAATCAACAAAGAAACATTGGATTTAAACTGAACCTTGGATTGGGCTTAACAGACATTTACAGCACTTTTTTTTTTTTTGATATGGAGTCTCACTCTGTCACCCAGGCTGGAATGCAGTGGTGAGATCTCAGCTCACTGCAACCTCCACCTCCTAGGTTGAGGCAATTCTCCTGCCTCAGCCTCCCAAGTAGCTGGGACTACAGCTGCCTGCCACTATGCCCAGTTAATTTTTGTATTTTTAGTAGAGATGGGGTTTCACCATATTGGCCAGGCTGGTCTTGAACTCCTGACCTCAGGTGATCTGCCCACCTCGACCTCCCAAAGTGCTGGGATTACAGGCATGAACCACCACGCCCAGCCTACAGAACATCTTATACAACAATTCTTCTCATTAGTACATAGAACATTCTCAAAGACAGATCATACATTAGGCCACAAAATAAGTCTCAATAAATTTTTAAAAATTGAAATCATTAATTATCTTCTCAGACTACAGTGGAATAAAACCAGTAATCAGTACCAAGAAAAACTTTTGAAACTATACAAATATATGGAAATTAACATGCTCCTGAGCAACCATCGGGTGAATGAGGAAATTAAGATGAAAATTTAAAAATATCTTGAAACAAATGAAAACAGAAATACAACATACCAAAACCCATGTGACACAGCAAAAGCAGAAGCAGTAGTAAGAGGAAAGTTTATAGCAATAAATGCCTACATCAAAAAAGTAGAAAGATTTCGAATAACAATCTAACAGTGTGCCTCAAGAAACTAAAAGACAAAAATAAGCCAAACTCCAAATTAGCAGAAGGAAATAATAAAGATCAGAGCAGAACATAACAAAGAGCAAAAAACAAAACAAAACAAAACAAAAAGGTACAATAAAACAAAAATTTGGTTCTTTGAAAAGATCAACAAAATCGATAAATCACTAGATAGACCAAGATGAGAAAAAACCCAAATAAACAAAATCAGAAATGAAAAGGAGGCATTACAACTCACATTACAAAATTACAAAGGATTATGAGAGACTATTATGAGGTACACATGAACAAACTGGAAAACCTGGAGGAAATGGATGAATTCCTGGAAACTTACTATTTACCAAGATTTGAATCAGAAAGAAATAGAAAACCTGAACAGAACAATAATGAGTAGCCAGACTGAATCAGTAGTAAGAAGTTTCCCAAAAAAGAAAAGTACAAGAGTAGAGGGCTTCACTGCCAAATTCTACAAAACATATAAAGAAGAACTAATACCAATCTGTAAACTATTCCCAAAAAACTGAAGAGGAGGGAATTTTTCCTAACTTATTTATGAGACCCGCATTACTCTGATACCAAAACCAGGCAAACACACAACGAAAAAAGAAAACTATAGGCAAATATCCCTGATTAATACAGATGTAAAAATCCTCAACAAAATACTAGCCAACTGAATTCAACAGTGTATCAAAAAGATAATACACCATAATCATGTGGGATTTATACCAAGGAAACAAGGATGGTTTAACACAGATATATTAATAAACGATACATCACATCAACAGAATGAAGGAAAAAAAACATATGATCATCAATAGATGCAGAAAAAACATCTGATAAAATTCAACATCCCTTCATGATAAAAATGCTCAAAAACTAGGCATAGAAGGAACATATCTCAAAATAATAAAAGCCATAAATGACAAACCCACAGCTAACATCACAGTGAATGAGGAAAAGCTAAGAACTGGAACAATACAAGGATGCCCAGTTTCACCACTCATATTCAACATTGTATTTGAAGTCCTAGCCAGAGCAATTGAGCAAGAGAAAGAAAAGGCATCCAAACTGGAAAAGAAGTCAAATTATTCTTCTCTGCAGATGACACGATCTTATGTTTAGAAACACCAGTAGATTCCATTAAAAAATTCTGAGCTGATAAGAAAATTCAGTAAAGCTCCAGAATACAAAACCAATATACAAAAATCAGTAGCAACTCTAGACATCAATAATGAAATCACTATAAAAAGAAATCAAGCAGGCAATTCCATTTACAATAGCTACAAAAAAATATAACCTAGGAATAAACTTAACTAAGGAGGTGAAAGAGCTCTACAAGGAAAACTACAAAACACAGATAACAGAAGTTGAAAAGGACACAAACAAGTGGAAAGACATCCCACGCTCATATTGGAAGAATTAGTATCATTAAAATAACCATATTGTCCAAAGCAATAACTGATTCAATGCAATCTCTAACAAATACCAATATGAGTTTTCACTGATATAGAAAAAAATAATCTTAAAATTCAGATGGAACTAAAAAAGAGCAAGAATAGCCAAGGCAATCCTGAACAGGGGTATCACACTACCTGACTTCAACATGTATTACAAGGCTTAGTAACCAAAACAACATAGTACTGGTATAAAAACAGACACACAGACCAATGAAACAGAATTGAGAACAAAGAAATAAATCCACACATTTCTAGCCAACTGATTTCAAAAAAAGGTGCCAAGGACATACACTGGGAAAGAATGTCCTCTTTAACAAATGTGCTGGGAAAACTAGATATCCACATGGAGAAGAATGAAACTGGACCCCTATCTCTCACCGTATATAAAAATCAATTCAAGATGGATTAAAGACTTAAATTAAGACACAAAACTATAAAATTATTTGAAGAAAACACTTTAAAAAAATCACTTCTGGACACTGGTCTAGGCAAAGACTTTATGTCTATGACCTCAAAAACACAGATAACTAAAACAAAAATAGACAAATGGGACTATATTAAACTAAAAAGCTTCTGCACAGCAAAGGAAATAATCGATGAAGAGACAGCCTGTTGAATGGGAAAAACTATTTGCAAACTATTCATCTGACAAGGGACTAATATCCAGAATATACAAGAAATTCAAACAACTCAACAAAAAACCCTAAATAACTCCACTAAAAAGTAGGCAAAGGACATGAATAGACAAGTCTCAAAAGAAGACATATTAATGACTAACAGGTATATTAAAGAATGCTCAATATCACTAATCATCAAAGAAATGCAAATCAAAACCAAAAAAGATATCATCTTATGGCCAGGCGCAGTGGCTCACATCTTTAATCCTAGCCCTTTGCGAGGCTGAGGCAGGTGAATCATCTGAGGTCAGGAGTTAGAGACCCGCCTGACCAATATGGTGAAACCTCGTCTCTACTAAAAATACAAAAATTAGCCAGGCATGGTGGTGGGCACCTGTAATCCCAGCTACTCAGGAGGCTGAGGCAGGAGAATAGCTTGAACCTGGGAGGTGGAGGCTGCAGTGAGCTGAGATCGCACCATTGTACTCCAGCCTGGGCGACACAGCAAGACTCTGTCTCCAAAGGAAAAAAAAAAGAAAGAAAGAAAAAATAAAAGCTATCATCTTACTGTGATTACAATGGCTATTATTTTTAAGATAACATCAGAATTGAAATGATAGAATGACTATTATTAAAAAGACAAAAAAAGAACAGATGCTGGTGACAATACAGAGAAAAGGGCACTCTTTTACACAACGATGGTGGAAATGTAAATTAGTACAACTACTAAAAATTATTGGAGATGTTCTAAAAAACTAAAAATAGAACTACCATATAATCGTGCAATCCCAATACTGGATATATGTTCAAAGGAAAAGATATCAAAGGGATACCCACGCTTGCATGTTTATCACAGCACTATTCACAATACCAAAGATATGGAATCAACCTAAGTGTCCATTAGCAGACAAATAGATAAAGAAAAATGTGGTATACACATATACAACGGGATATTTTTCAGCCTTAAAAAGGAATAAAATCATTTGCTGCAACATGGATAGACCTGGAGGTCATTATGTTAACTGAAATAAGCCAGGCACAGAAAGAAAAATACTGAATCTTCTCACTGATATGTGGGACCTGAAAAACTTGATCTCACGGACATAGAGTATAGAAAGATGGTTACCAGGAGCTGGGAAAGGTGTGATGGTGGGAGGAGAAAATGAAAGAAGATTGGTGAATGGGTATAAACTTATAGTTAGATAGAAGAAATAAGTTCTAATGTTTGATAGCAGACTAGGGTGCCTACAGTTAGCAATACATTATACATTTCAAAGTAGTTAGAAGAGAGTGACTGAAATATTACCAACACACAGATAAGTACTTAAGGTGCTGAATACCTTGAACACCATGAATTGATCATTACACATGTAAAAAATATCACATGTTAGAGCTTGAAGCCATTATCCTCAGCAAACTAATGCAGGAACAGAAAACCAACACCACATGTTCTCACTTATAAGTGGGAGCTGAATCATGAGAACACATGGACACATGGGGGGTGGGGGAACAAGACACACTGGGGCCTGTGGTGGGGTGGTGGGGGAGAGGGAGAGCATCAGGAAGAATAGCTAAGGGATGCTGGGCTTAATACCTAGTTGATGTATTGATCGGTGCAGCAAACCACCATGGCATACGTTTACCTATGTAACAAACCTGCACATCCTGCACATATACCACGGAACTCAAATACTGAAGGAAAAAAAAAAAAGAAAAAATAATCACATGTATCCCATAAATATGTAAAATATTATCGATAAAACGAAATAAAGGTAAAAACAAAGTATAAAATCCTACTAGGCAGAAGGTTATGCTCTGTATTTGTTAAGAACCTAAAATACTACAATGATTAAAATAAAAATAACAATTAGGACTACCACCAATGGCACCAGATCAGCTTAATTTTCTTTCTTTTCTTTTCTTTTTTGACAAGGTCTCATTCTGCTACTCAGACTGGAGTACGGTGGTGCAATCATGACTCATTGTAGCCTCAACCTTCTGGGTTCACATGATCTTCCTGCCTCAGCCTCCTGAGTAGCTGAGACTATAGGTGCACACCACCATGCCCAGCTAATTTTTAAAATATTTTTGTGGAGACAGAGTCCTACTATGTTGCCCAGGCTGGTTGCAAGCTCATAGTCTCAAGCAATCCTTCTGCCTCAGCCTCCCAGAGTACTGGGATGACAGTACTAAATCCAGCTTTAATTTTCTATAAATGTAAATCCTGCATCATTTAATCTAAATAGAAGCTGTAGAAAAACTGACATCTCATATACATCTTAAGCTGTTATGAATAAGATGTATTATTGCCCTATTAGGGTGTTAACCTTCTATATAATAGGAAATATAAATCATCAAGACAAGTATGAATAATTTAATAGAAAAATGGGTAAAATACACACACATTTTGAAGAAGTTATTCAATAATTACATATTCTATGTACTAGGCATTGGGGATAAAGCAGTAAATAAAACAAAGATGGTTCCTGTTTTAATAGAGCATACATTCTTCAAGGGAGACACTGGCAATAAAGAGGTAAACAGAACAGATTTCTGAGCAGCCAAGGTAATAGTGACTGTGTACATTGCAATCTACCAACTATCCTCCCCAAACTGTATAAACTATATAAAGCCATGCAAATTCCATGACTTTAATGTAACTAGCAGACACAGAACATTACAAACATCAAATTACCTTTAATTAGAAAATAGAAGCACCAGTTTCCGGCAGAGAGATTTCTCAGGCTCTCACTCTAACCCCTTGCAAGAGGGAAGGCAGAATTGTGGGGGCAATGGCCAGAAGAGTAGAGAACAAAAGGCCTCAGCCTAAACTATGGTAACTCCAAAAAGAGAAAGATTATTACCACTGTGAATGCCAGAATACTGAAGAAAAAAAAAAAGTTCTAGAAAACCAGAGCACACGACAAGAAAGGAACTTCACAGTATAAATGAAACTTGAGGAAGCAGTCTTAGAAAGGCTGAAGACAATTCCGAAGAGCAAAAGAGAAAAGGAAGAGAAAGGAATCTTTTGGAGTAAAGGGAAAAAAGAAGCAAGAAACGAAAATTTAAGACCTTCCAAGACAAAAGAAAATTAAAATATTAAAGGACATAACAACCTTTCTTCCTATTGTCTCTGCAAAAGAGGGTGTTTTTGAACTAACAATTTATAAACCACACCAAACTGCTATTCTATCCACAAAATGCAAATGTGTAAGCAATCTTCATCTACACAAACTATTATAAAAGGAAATGGAAAATACTAAAAACACTTGAGTAGATGAAAATACAAAATCTCCCCAAAACCAACTATGAAGCAGAAGAAAACTCTAATTCAGCATTCCACTCTGAACTAAATATTCTCAAATAAGCATTTAAAAACAAGTTTGGATTAGATATTCAAAAACTTAGAACAGAAGTGGGTAAATCAAACAAAACCCTGAAGAACAGGAAGGTTGATTGAACTCATGAGAGAAACAGAAGGGAAAGACAAAATCTATCAGAAATGAAGACTGAGTTATAAGGACCCAAGGAAAAATAGATTTAAATAAAAACTATTTTTAATTCAATTACTTTTTATTTTAAATAATCCTAGAGAATGAAAGTGAGATAGAGAAAATACAAAGAGGTTGCAAAAGACAAGAAATCAAATTACATAAAATTGGAGCTCTGAAGAAGAAAAACAACAGATTAGAACAGAACTAGTATTTAAAACTTTTACGCGGCCAGGCACGGTGGCTCACGCCTGTAATCCCAGCACTTTGGGAGGTCAAGGCGGGCAGATCACCTGAGGTCAGGAGTTCAAGACCAGCCTGCCCAACATGGGAAAACCCCATCTCTACTACAAATACAAAAAAATTAGCCAGGCGTGGTAGCGGGCACCTGTAATCTCAGTTATTCGGGAGGCTGAGGCAGGAGAATCGCCTGAACCTGGGAGGTGGAGGTAGCAGTAAGTCCAGATTGCACCCACTGCACTCCAGCCTGGGCAACAAGAGCAAAACTCTGTCTCAAAAAACAAACAAACCAAAAAAAAAAAACAGTTATGCAAGAAAACTTCCTGGAAATAAGAAAAACCTGGATATACAAATTTAAAAGGCCCACTGTGTACCTGGGAAAACTATGGATTTTGTGAAATATTCTAGCATATCATTTAGACTTTATTTAAAAAATAAAGGAAAAATCCTCAGGGCATACAAGCAAAATGAGTCAAAAACTTATAAGGCAAGATAATCAGATTGGAATCAGATTTCTCAAAAGCAATATACAAAATAAGGCAATAATGGAGTGTCATTTTCATGTTAACTCAATGACAGAAAATTATGCACCAGGGATTTTGTATTAAATATCTTGCCGAGCTGTCACCCCAATCCTGAATAAATGAGAAAAAAAGTTTCAACAAGCAAGATCTCAGAAAATGTGTATCCATGAGCTCTTTTGCAACCATCCACAAGAGGATAAGCTTTATCCAACCAAGAGATTACTGTGGAAACTTAGAAAAAGGACTGATGGTGAGTGCTATGACTTGAATATGTCCCCTCCCAAAATTCAAGTGTTGAAATGTAATGGCCAATGCTATGCTATTAAGAAGTGGGGCTTTCACACCAGTTAGAATGGTGATCATTAAAAAATCAGGAGACAACAGATGCTGGAGAGGATGTGAGAAATAAGAATACTTTTATACTGTTGGTGGGAGTGTAAATTAGTTCAACCATTGCGGAAGACAGTGTGGCGATTCCTCAAGGATCTAGAACTAGAAATACTATTTGACCCAGCAATCCCATTACTGGGTATATACCCAAAGGATTATAAATCATTCTGTTATAAAGACACATGCACACGTATGTTTATTGTGGCACTGTTCACAATAGCAAAGACTTGGAACCAACCCATGATACACTGGATAAAGAAAATGTGGCACATATATACCATGGAATACTATGCAGCCTTAAAAAAGAATGAGTTTATGTCCTTTGCAGGGACATGGGTGAAGTTGGAAACCATCATTCTCAGCAAACTGACACAAGAACAGAAAACTAAACAGCGCACATTCTCACTCATAAGTGGGTGTTGAACGATGAGAACACATGGACACAGGGAGGGGGAGCATCATACACTGGGGCCTGTCAGGAAGTGGGGGGGCTAGCGGAGGGATAGCAGTGGGGTGGGGGCTAAGGGAGGGATAGCATTAGGAGAAATACCTAATGTAGATGACTATTAAGAATCAGCAAACCACTATGGCATGTGTATACCTACGTAACAAACCTGCATGTTCTGCACATGTACCCCAGAACTTAAAGTATATACATATATATATAAAAACAGGGGCTCTTAAGAGATGATTAGGTCATGAGTGCTCCTCTCCTCATGAATGGGATTAAGGTCCTTATAAAGAGGTTTCCCCTGCAGTGTGGCTTGCTTGCTCTTCCATCTTCCCTCACGTTAGGAGGCAGCATTCCTTCCCTCAACAAGGAATGCAGCAACAAGGCAGCACGTTGGAAGGAGAAAGCAGTACCACAACCAAACCTGCCCATACCTTGACCTTGGCTTTCCAGCTGCCAGAAGTGTAAGAAATTTCTGTTCTTTATAAATTACCCAGATTGTAGTTTTCTATTATAGCAGCACAAAAGGACTAAGACAAAACATTTACTATATTTAATGTATAAAGACTAAAACAAATGTAGATGATGGTTAAAAAATAATCTGTTAAGTATTCTGACAAGGTATAAATAATGCAACTGAAAAACAGCAAGAGAAAGGGAAAAATGAAAGCAGAATAAGCACATTATTATTAGTATGTTAATAGTTCAGAGTCAAAGGATATCATTAAAAACTAACACATCAGGCTGGGAGCAGTGGCTCATGCCTGTAATCCCAGCACTTTGGGAGGCCAAAGTGGGAGGATTGCTTGGGCACAGGAGTTCGAGATCAGCCTAGGCAATACAGTGAAACTCTATTTCTACAAAACTTAAAAAATTAGTCAGGCTTGGTGACACTGCCTGTAGTCCCAGCTCCTCAGAGGGTGAGTGGGGAGAAATGCTTGAGCTCAGGAGGTCGAGGTTGCAGGTTATCTGTGATTATGCCACTGCCCTCCAGCAAAAATAAAAGAGAAACAAACAAACATACACAAAAAAACACTTCACAAAGTAGACACATCACTACTAACTTTAGCTAATTAAAAAGAAAATGAGAAAGAACAAGTATAGCAAATAAGAAAGTACGAGTTCCCATTGGAACCAACCCAAATGCTCATCAATGATAGACTAAATAAAGAAAATGTGGCACACCATGGAATACTATGCAGCCATAAAAAAGGATGAGTTCATGTCCTTTGCAGGGAGATGGATGAAGCTAGAAACCATCATTCTCAGCAAACTAACACAAGAACAGAAAACCAAACACCTCATGTTCTCACTCATAAGTGGGAGTTGAACAATGAGAACACATGGACACAGGGAGGGGAACATCACACACCGGGGCCTGTTGGGGGAGTGGGGGACTAGGGGACGGATAGCATTAAGAGAAATACCTAATGTAGATGACAGGGTGATGAATGCAGCAAACCACCATGGCACATCTATAACTATGTAACAAACCTGCACATTCTGCACATGTACCTCAGAACTTAAGTAAAAGAAAAAAAAAAAAAGAAAAAGAAAGAGTTCCCATTGAATACAGTCATGCACAGCATGACAATGTTTGATCAACCATGAACAGCATATGCAACAGTGGTCCCATAAGATTATAAGGCAGCTGAAAAACTGCTATCACCCAGCAGCTGCCCTATCATCACAGCACAATGCAGAACTCATGTGTTTGTGGTGATGCCAGTATAAATAAATCTACTGTGCTGTCAGTTGTATAAATGCATAGCACATACAATTATGTATAGTACATAATACTTCATAAAAATAAATAACCATGTCACTTGTTTATGTATTTATTATGCTATACTATACTTTTAAAGTTATTTTAGAGTGTACTCCTTCTATTTATTTAAAATAAAATTTATCATATGACAGCCCCATGCAGGTCGTTCAGGGGTATTCCAGAAGAAGGCATTGTTACCATAGGAGATGACAGCTCCATGCTTGTTACTGCCCTTGAAGACCTTCCAGTGGGATAAGATGTGGAGGCAGAAGACAGTGATGTTGATGATCCTGACTCTACATAGGGGTCAACATCACTGACACATTAATGTGTGTGTTTGTGTCTTCGTTTTTTAAAATAAGTTTAAAAAGTTTTAAAACCATTTTTTAATAGAAAAAAAGGTTATAGAATAAGGATATAAAGAAAATAGTTTTGTACAGCTGAATACATGTTTATGTTTGCAGCTGTTATTACAAAAAAAAGTAGAAAGTTAAAAAATTTTTAAATGTTTACGAAGTTAAAATGTTACAGTAAGCTAAGGTTAATTTATTACTGAAGAAAGAAAATTTTTTTGAGATGGAATTGCCCAGGCCGGAGTGCAGTGGCATGATCTCTGCTCACTGCAACCTCCGCCTCCTGGGTTAAAGCAAATTCTCTGCCTCAGCCTCCTGAGTAGCTGGGATTACAGTTGCACGCCACACACCCAGCTAATTTTTTGTATTTTTAGTAGAGACAGGGTCTCACCATCTTGGCCAGCTGGTCTTAAACTCCTGACCTCATGATCCACCCGCCTTGCCCTCCTAAAGTGTTGGGATTACAGGTGTGAGTCACTGCACCCCGCCGAAGAAAGAAAAAAATGTAAAATAAATGTAGTATAGTCTAAGTGTAGTGTTTACAAAGTCTACAGCAGTGTATGGTCATGTCTTAGTTCTTCACACTCACTCACCACTCACTCACTGACCCACCCAGAGCAACTTCCAGTCCTACGGGTTCCATTCATGTTAAGTGTCCTATTCAAGTGTACAATATTTTCTCTTTTCTACTTTATTTTTACTGTACATTTTCTATCTTTTCTACTGTATTTTTACTCTACCTTTTCTATGTTTAGATATGCTTACATACAAATACACGAATACTTAGCACTGTCTTACGAGGGAGTCAGGGGAGTGGGAAGGGAGAAGAAGGGAGAGAAAGAGAGAGAAGAGAGCTACCCAGAATAAAACAAAGGAAATGTGGCCAAAATGACCTTTGGGGAATGTATGTGAAGGGTATATAAAAAATTTCTATATTATTCTTGCAACTTTTCTGTAACACTGAAATTATTTCAAAATAAAAAGTTTAACTAAAGAACTTATTTATGTAACCAAACACCGCCTGTTCCCCGAAAACCTATTGAAATAAAAATACATAAATAAAAAGTGTAAAAACAAACAGAAGTAAAAGCGGGATCATTTCAGATACTGATAAGTACTAAAAGGAAAATAAAAAAGGTAATACTACAAAAAAATACCTGGGATTAGGGGAGTGGGGGACTGTAGCACAGTGCTTAAATAGAAAAGTCAGAGAAATTAACATCTGAACTAAGACCTAAACTAAAAATAGAAGCCAGCCGTCTGAAGATCTGGGCAAAGAATTCCAGGCAAAGATATTCCACATGCTCTAAGGTGAAAATGAACTTTTGCCTTCAAGATACAGAAAGCTGATAAAGACCAAATGCATGTGTATAATTGTTCAATATTATTCATAATTTAAAAATTAATAACAGTTGAGTCACACTTCAATTCTTAAGAGATGGCTAAGATGGGGGCAGAGGAATAACAATATCCAGTGGGTACCCTGCTTTTGCAGATGCCAATTTCCCAGCATAAGAAATTTTAAAAACATTTGACACCAAGCAATTCTCTTTTAAAAGTTTATCTTAAAGAAATAGAAAGGCGGGCCGGGCGCGGTGGCTCACGCCTGTAATCCCAGCACTTTGGGAGGCCGAGGCGGGCGGATCACGAGGTCAAGAGATCGAGACCGTCCACATGGTGAAACCCTGTCTCTACTAAAAATACAAAAAAATTAGCTGGGCGTGGTGGCGCGCGCCTGTAGTCCCAGCTACTCGGGAGGCTGAGGCAGGAGAATGCTTGAACCCGGGCAGCGGAGGTTGCAGTGAGCCGAGGTCGCGCCACTGCACTCCAGCCTGGCGCCTGGTGACTGAGTGAGACTCTGTCTCAAAAAAAAAAAAAAATTAAAAAAAAAAAAAAAAAAAAAAAGAAATAGAAAGGCAAAAGAAAAAGGTTGTAATTTATTTATAGCATAACATTGGAAACAACATATATTGCCATTACTATAGGAATGCTGGAAGAAAACTATGATACTTCTATATAGACGAATTCTATGCAGTCATTGGGTTTATGACATAAAGTTAGATAAAAATGTACATAGATAAAAAATGCAGCCGGTCGTGGTGGCTCATGCCTGTAATTCTAGCACTTTGGGAGGCTGAGACCGATGAATCACAAGGTCAGGAGTTTGAGACCAGTCTGACCAATATGGTGAAACCCCGTCTCTACTAAAAAGTATAAAAATTAGTTGGCCGTTGTGGTGCAGGCCTGTAATCCCAGCTACTCAGGAGGCTGAAGCAGGAGAATCGCTTGAACCCAGGAGGCGGAGATTGCAGTGAGCCATGATTATGCCACTGTACTCCAGTCTGGGCGACAGAGCAAGACTTCATCTCAAAAAAAGAAAAACGAAAAACAAAAAAAGAAAAGAAAAAAAGGTATCTATATACATCTCTTGAAAATAAAATATTATCTAAAACACTGGGACAAGGAAATGTCAATTACTTTGCCTTAAGATGATTGATTTTTTAATATTATGGAATTATGATTTTATACTTACCTTGCTAAGGATATTTTTTGATATTTTTCTAATTTTTTTTACAATGGGCATATGTTTCATTGATATTTGTAACAGAAATATTCAAATATTGCCAAATATAAAAAACTCATAAATTAGAAAAAATGTATCATGGTATCCTTAAATTTACCCATAACTATACATTTTCTATACATATTCACACCTCTAATACAACTCTACATATGGCAATAACAGGAGTCTCTTTTACCATCCAAGGAATTTAGTGATCCCAATTTTCTGTAGTGAATTTATGAATGGAGGTTCAAGGGTGCTGGGACTTTTGATAAATGGAAGATGTTTCTTTGGGAGGGAGAAGGCTGTAGAGGAGGAACTTTCTTTGAACTGGAAAAAATATGTTATTTTCTATAGCATGCTCTTTTAGAATTCATCCTCAGGTTTTCTAAAAGCTTCCCTGTCCTGTTCCAGATAGGTTGTTTTGATAATATTTTTGATATTCAGTGAAAGAATGGGAAAGAATTATATTCACAATTTCAAGTGCCAGCTATAAAATGCAATTACTGCTCTATCAATGATGAAATCCATTCATTGACACATTTATTGAGACACGTTCTCATTCTGTCACCCAGGCTGGAGTGCAGTGGTATGATCATAGTTCGCTGCAGCTCCAAACTCAAGTAAGGCTCAAGTGATCCAAGTAGCTGGGACTACAGGTGCACATCACCACTCCCAGCTAATTCTACTGTTTCATTTTTTGTAAACGCAGCATCTCATTATGTTGCCCAGGTTGGCCTCGAACTCCTGGCTTCAAGATCTTCCTGCCTCAGTCTCCCAGAAGCACTGGTCAGATGTTCCTGCCTCAGTCTCCCAAAGCACTGGGATTATAGGCATGAGCCACTACACCTGGCTTCAAATACATTTAGAATTATCGACATAGAAATTTGATATAAATATATCATCTCTTGGTTTCCCTTCATAAGTGAGACAATGTAACGTGTATATAACTGAAAGTATTTTTAAAAAGAATCATTAAGGATGACTTGGCTGTTCCTTGCTTGAAGAAGTGTGGTAATACAGAAAGAACAGACTTGGAATAAAATAAATCTGGGCCTTATTACTTTCTAGTTAAGTGCCTTGATTAAATTTGTTAACACCTTTGAAATGCTGTCTTCTCTTTGAAAATGGGGATACCCCACCTGTTAACGTGAGAATTAGAGCTAATGTATGGAAGTGCTTAACATATGCCTGAATCATCACAAGTACTCAAAAACCAAAACAAATGAAAGACAAACTCGACTGAATTTCCCCCTTTCTTCCAGCCCTGATTCCATGGTTCATATTGAAGCTCTCCATCAGGATTTCTCAACCCTGGCACTATTGACATTTGGAGTTGGATAATCCGATGCTTAGCAGCATCTCTGGCTTTGTCTACTAGTTATGAGTGGTGCCCCCACTAATTGTGAAAATCAAAAATGTTTGCACACATTGCTAAATATCCCCTGGGCTTCAAAAGTGCCCCAAGTTGATGACCACTAATCTACACAGATGATTAAAATATACAAACAGCACTTTATAGGGCTAACCAAAACAAGTGATCTCATTTTTCCCACACTTCCGAAAGCCAGTGATGGGAAGGGGAGAGGGAAATACTTCAGTTTATGTAAGGAATCTGTTTTCTTCATGAAGGGTTATTATGAAGGAGTTTAAAGCCCATGTCTTTGACCACTAAAATAATGTATTTTGACCATTATTTTAGTGGTCAAAGACATGGTTTTTAAAATTTGACTGTCTCCATTCAAATACTGGTTGACAAGTTAACTTCTCCAAGCTTCAGTTTCTTCATCTGGGTTATTATGACTGTTATATGGATTAAATGTATAATATAGGTAAAGTGCTAAGCCCAGTGTCTGGTATGTAGTAAGCACTCCATAAATGTTGGCTGTTATTATAATCTAGGTCCTCTTTCCAATCCTGGGCTTTCAGGTCCCTCTTATTATGCCTTAACCCAAATTCTTCACTATACATATACATATACATATACATATACATATACATACACATATACATCTATTTCTACTCCAAAGTCATTCTAACCCTTCTTTTTAAAGGCTCCTAACCCCAAGGGTGTAAGAAAAGTGCCTGAGCTGGCAAGAGAAGACTTTGGAAATAATTCTGAGAAATCATTCCTTACCATATCTGACTACCACTGATTGACACATGATGTCTTTTGTACACTGGAATCAGGAAGCATACTATTTATGCAGCAAAAAGGGAGTAAAATTAATTACACTGAAGAAGAAGAGTACTAACGTGTTCCATTAGGGGACAACTATTGCTATAATTTGTATATTAGTACATTGTAAAAAAAAAAAGAAGAAGAATGTTCCCAAATTGAATGAAATCAATTTGAAAATTTTTCTTTAAATCAGGATTTTCTTTCTTTCTCTCTTACTCTTTTTCTTTTTATTGAGATAGGATCCCACTCTGTTGCCCAGGCTGGAGTACAGTGGGGTGACCATGACTCACAGTAGCCTCAACCTCCTCGGCTCAAGTGATCATCCTCCTTCGCCTCCCAATGTGCTGAAATTACAAGCATGAACCACCATGCCCAACCCCAGGGTATTTTTTTTTAAATTAAAAGTAGAAATTTCCAAAAGAATTTACTAAATAATTTATAATTTATAAATGACCAACTATGATGGTTATAAGCTATCTAGATGAAGTTACCAAATAACTTTTTAAAAATCAAAGATTAGGCATGAATCAGAAGTCCTGGAAAAGAAAAATGACCAAAACCTACAAAATGAAATCTCAGAAAAAAAGCCACTGCTATGTAAAAACAAAGATGCCTTTCTATGCAGAAATGAATAAAAATTTTTACTACAGCTCACCTGTAGTTTCTGAGTCAAAGAGTCCCTCTGTTCTTGTAGTTCTCTGGCATTATCAATTTCTTGTTTTAATCTTTCTATCTCCTAGAAAAGGCAGAGCAACGTCTTAGGATTTAAACTGTATCAAGGAAAGGGAATGTTTCATTTTTCCCTGAAATTATTGTTCCAGTTCTTAGAAAAAGATGATTTAAGAAACATTCCTTTATATTGACTTTTAAAGGGATGAAATCTTTATAAGTACATTGTCTAGAACAGAATAATCTCAAGCAACAGCAACAAGTCTTAACTGGTACAGCACTGCTTAGAAATAACAACCTGAAAATTTTAATGTTGCTTCAAGCTTTGTGGATATGATTCTTTCCTAAGATATTAAAGTTTTGACTGGAACCCAGAGAAAGCAACAGCTTTTTTAAAATCCATTTAACTTCTAATAGTTTTCTGTTGATTGTATAAATGCAACTCTCATCTAGAAGGCAACAGGTGGTATCTCGGTCTGATTGCCTCACTACAGTTCATAATAACAGAAATAAGGATAAGGAAAATATAAGCAAGCTTAATATCATTCAGGAAAAAACTTCATCCTAAAAAAAAGGTCACAACCTTACTTTATTCCATAAAATATCTTTAAATTTGTCATAGAATCTAATACTTTGTACACACATTAGCTAGATTACAGATGAGTAAAAAGTAGCAAATACCTCTTCCTTCTCTTTCAGTGTCTCTTCCAGTTCTTGTATTGTCTGATTTAATTCTGACTTATGAGTATGTACTGCATTTGCTTGGCTACTAACACACTCAAGTTCAGTTACCTAAAATTAAGTAAGACACAGATTAATTTAAATTTCAACTTTAAAGAGTTTCTTGCTAAAGACATAAGCCCCAAATAAATGAATAGTATATTCTGAATAAATATATAAAAATTGATTTTGAGAAATACTAAGAAGACACGCAAGGTAGAGTGAATAGATTCTTCAAAGATGTAAAACTAGGAAAGGGAAAAAGACCAAAGAAAATAATTATTTACATGGCTTGGTCATGGAAAGATTAGAAAAACTTAAGTGATTAATGACAGTAGAGAATTCCTATAATAAAAGTCTTCTTTAAAAATTTCTTCCAAAAACATATTCAAGATCAGATATGGCCATCTGTCCTCCATCTGTAGCCTTCAAATTCAATATGGGTTCTGAAAACTGGCCTTGCAGAAGTGAGAATTTTTTCAAATACATTTCCAACATGTAAGAGAATCTGGAAGAAAAAATAGGCTTAAAATACAACTTAAATCATTAGATACTAGAATGACTTTACATCAATAGTGTGTCTTATGGGTAAGATAATATTTTGTCAGTCAATAAGAATTTATTGAGTGCTGAAAGAGTAATGTAATTTTTAATGAGTACTTGGTATTTTTTGAGAGAACAGAGAGGGGCACAGTCCTTAAAGTTATACCATCCAAAACTAGAATCAATAATAGACAGAAGTCAACATAAATACATACATACACACACACACCCTATCACAGCTCGTTACACATATCATGTGCTCATAAAATTTTGGTTTACTAGAAGACAGTAAATTCTAGAATATTAAGGAAACAGAGTAAATCCCTCTCCCTGGTATTTTCCAAATAGCGAACCACCCTCTACATTCTGTTACTCTATCTCTTTCTCTACATTCTGTTACTCTCCTTTTTTTTTTTGAGACAGTGTCTCGCTCTGTCGCCAGACTGGAGTGCAATGGTGCCATCTTGGCTCACTGCAACCTCCGCCTCCCAGGTTCAAGCAATTCTCCTGCCCCTGCCTCAGCCTCCCTAGTAACTGGGACTACAAGCGCATGCCACCAAGTCCAACTAATTTTTTTGCATTTTTAGTAGAGACAGGGTTTCACCATGTTGGCCAGGATGGTCTCGATCTCTTGACCTTGTGATCCGCCTGCCTTGGCCTCTCAAAGTGCTGGGATTACAGGTGTGATATAATTTTCTTCCTTTCTTCTCAAGGGTTTGTAACTAATAGTCTTGTTACAAACCCTTATCACCCAGGCCTGAACAAAAGCAACAGCCTCCCAGTGGATTTAATTATATACCTTTTCTTATTTTTGTCTATTCTTCAAATTGCTAACAGATTCATCTTTGATCCTGTGAGTCCCTCATTCAAAGACTTTCAGCAGCTCATCTTTTTTACAATGTCAGATCTAAACCCTCAGATCCTCTGTATATTGGCCCCAACCTTCTCAGCCACCCATACTGCCCAAGACATTCAGTGAGTACTTCCAACTGAAAGCAGGCAAATCTCCTTGTCCTAAGACCAAGCGATATTCATTCCCATCTTGTTGATTTAACTAGAATGTCCTCTTTTGCCTCTGAAAACCATTCGGACCTAACGAAACCCTTAACTCTTAGCTCAGCACGTACTTTCTCCAGAAAGCCATTCCTATCTGCTCAAACCTTCAAGGCTCTCCTCTGGTTCACAACATCAAGCATCTGTTAAAAAATCTTGGGAATTATTTCTCTTATTGTTTAATATGTATTTGTTTTCTTTGTCTCATTGTATAAGAAATTCCTTAAGGGGAGTTCCAATTCTAATAATGATGACATAGTTTTTATTGGAATAACTTTCCTATAGATAACTATTGCAAACTGTGGGCAAAATGTAAAAAGCAACTGTTTGAAGGCCCTGGTGAATAACCAAATTGGGCAAAAGACTGCAAGAAAGCAGTCACTTTGGGTGAAATAAAACATTTCAACATCTTTTTCCCTGAAGGCACTCTGCAGTCTGGCTGCACTGCTTGACTGAACTCAAGCAGAAATCCATACTCTTACTTCTCTGAGGAGCCCGAGAATTTTACACTTGGAGTAAAAAAATTGCTCAAGGAGGTTATTCAGGCTGAAGGGAAACAATACCTGATGACAGAAATTCAGATCTACAGGAAAGAAGCATAATGGTAACTGAAAATATGTAAGTAAATAAAAATATTATGTTTCTTAAGTTCTTTAATATTCAATTGACTATTTAAAGAGAAAATTCATTAAGGACAGAGATTACATAATAAGGAGACATGATAGCTCCTTAATATTTTTGGGCTATGAAAACTGTCATAAATTGGTTTTTTCTATTGAGGTAAAAAACATGTAACATAAAATTTATCATCTTAATCATTTTCAGTGTACAGTTCAATAGTGTTAAGTATATATATTCACATTGCTGTGAAACAGATCTCCAGAACTTTTTTAACTTGCAAAATTGAAAGTCTATACCCCTTAAACAACTCTCCTCTCCCGCCACCTCTCATAAGTTAATTTTTATTCACAGGATAGAATAACATTTACTCAGGTTTCTAACTTTCCCTCCCTGTCTCATCTCCATTTCCTTTTTATTTGTAAGACAAGGCCTCACTCTGTCACCCAAGCTGGAGTATGCAGTGGCATGATCTCTGCTCACTTTAGCCTCCGCCTCTTGGGCTCAAGCAATGCTCCCACCTCAGACTCCTGAGTAGTTAGGACTATAGGGACATGCCACCGCACCCAGCTAATTTTTGTATTTTTAGTGGAGATGGGGTTTCACCATATTGCCCCAGGCTGGTCTTGAACTCCTGGGCTCAAGCAATCCATCCTCCTTAGCCTCTCAAAGTGCTGGGATTATAGGTGTGAGCCAATGTGCCCAGCTCGAAATCCTTTTTAAAAAAATTAAAGACATCTGCTTCCTGTTGAGTGAAGTACTTCTATGACCTGAATTTTAAAAAATTCTTCTTTTTTCTTTTGTTTTTTAGAGGCAGGGTCTTGCTCTGTCACCCAAGGTAGAGCGCAGTGGTGCCATCATAGTTCACTGCAACCTCCAACTCCTGGGCTCAAGCAATTCTTCCCATTCAGCATCCCAAGTAGCTAGGACTACAGGCGTGTGTCACCATGCTTGGATGATTTTTTTTTTAATGTCTTTTTTTGTTTTGAGATGGAGTCTCACTCTGTCCCCAGGCTGGAGTGCAGTGGCACGATCTCGGTTCACTGCAACCTCTGCCTCTCAGGTTCAAGCGATTCTCCTGCCTCAGCCACCTGAGTAGCTGGGACTACAGGTGCGCACCACCATACCCAGCTAATTTTTGTATTTTTAATAGAGACAGGGTTTCAACATGTTGGCCAGGATGGTCTCAATCTCTTGACCTTGTGATCTGCCCACCTCGGCCTCCCAAAGTGCTGGGATTACAGGCATGGGCCACCACGCCCAGCCTTGTTTTTTTGGTTTTCTTTTTTTTTTGTGGAGATGGGGTCTTGCCATATTGCCCAGCCTAATCTCAAACTCTTGGCCTGAAGCATTAAAACAATTTACAAGTAATTATTTGGGCTTCTGATAGTAATGGTATTGGAATTTCTGATTTTTTCTGCTCCAAATTTCTAATATTACCAAAGTTAATAATTTTCTACTTGTATTTTTCAAATTGTTCCTTCTTTAAAAAGAAAATAGGGCCAGGTGCAGTGCTCACACCTATAATCCCAGCACTTTGGGAGGCCGAGGCAGGCAGATCACCTGAGGTCGGTTAGGAGTTCGAAACCAGCCTGGCCAACATAGTGAAACCCCGTCTCTACTAAAAATACAAAATTAGCCAGGTGTAGTGGCGGGCACCTGTAATTCCACCTACTTGGGAGGCTGAGGTGCAAGAATAGCTTGAACCCAGGAGGCAGAGGTTGCAGACAGCTGAGACTGCTCCACTGCACTCCAGCCTGGGGAACAAGAGCGAAACTCCATTTCAAAAAAAAAAAAAAAAAATAATAATAATAATAATAAAAGCAGCTCATTGATTCACGGCAACTCATCGAGACAGTATAACTACATGGCACTTAAGTGTCTCAATGAATTTTACAGGAATTGTGCAGAATACTATTTTTGACTTGGTGCAACTACACGCCAACTAAGTATTCCATTAATCTTCACAGGAATTGTACAGAGTACTTACTATTTCTATTTTACAGATGAGAATACTGAGCTGGAAGAAGGAAATAACTCATCAATCATCATACATATAATAACTGGCAGAACTGGAATTTGCACTCGGGTTTGTTGACTTCAAAAGGCGTATATTCTTCATTCTTGTTAAACTCTGGAAAATGTTTTTCTTAACCAAATAAATGCATATAATACAACCCATATATATGTTCTGATATCCTAGAACTAGAAGATATTCCTGTGCTGAATCTACACGCAAATTTCTTCTGATCAAGAAAACCTGCTAGCCCTAAATCTCTATAGTCAACAGCCCTGAAATTACCCGCTTGTGCAGACGTTCTGCTTCCTCTTGATACGCAGCAAGTTGCTGTTTCCATTGTTTCACATTGGCAGTGGACTCCAGCAGGGCTGCAGTGAGTTTGGCATTATTTCCTTTGAGGGTAGCCAGTTCAGCCTCCCAATGTTTGCTGATTGCTGAACTAAAATAAAAAAAGAAAAATCTATCCATTACACTGACTAGTTACTTTGAAGGGACAGCAGTACTCAGTTCTATTATAGGATTCATAGTCTAAGAATTTTTTTTTTTTTTTTTTGAGATGGAGTCTCACTCTGTCTCCCAGGCTGAAGTGCAGTGCTGCAATCTCAGCTCACTGCAACCTCTGCCTCCTGGGTTCAAGCAATTCTCCTGCCTCAGCCTCCTGAGCAGCTGGGACTACAAACACACCATAAAGCCCGGCTAATTTTTTGTATTTTTTTTAATACATGGGATTTCGCCATGTTGGCCAGGCTGGTCTCGAACTCCTGACCTCAGGGGATCTGCCTGCCTCAGCTTCCCAAAACACTGGGATTACAGGCGTGAGCCACTGCGCCCAGCCCTAAGAATGTTTTCAAAGAAAACCCCAAAATACTAAAAAACACAAATACTTTACCAAAATATTCCTAGTAAAGAAAATCTGGCCAGTGAAGAAATATAAAAAGTACCCAAGTACTAGGTTTAATGTGGAATGTTTCCTACTTTCATTATGACAGATACAGGCATCTACAGAAGAGTTTCCACCTATTCTTTTAAGAAATACACATTATAGGCTGAAAAACATCTATAAGCAAAACCTAACAATGTATTATATTTTTTATGAGTGTCAAAGCCTACAGTACAATTTCATTCCTTAAACCATATGAGGATGCTTAAATGTCATAAGGTTTGGGATATATAATGTAGTATTTCTTTTGAAATTGTTGATTTATTTCATCTTATTCAGGACTTTAAAATGTCAAAAATACAAACATTTGCTACAATAAACTGATTTCATATGAAAAGCTATGCCTAGAACTGGTTCTAATGACTTGAATTCTGATATAATTCCAGTGTCATAAATAGAAGAAGACTAAAGCAATCATCTTTTTTTCCTCATTTAATGTTCTATTAATAAGCTACTATAGTTAAGTATCTCAACTAAAACAATTTTCTACTACAAAGACAATTCTTCCAGCTGGAGAGACTCCTCTGGAAAATTCCTTCCTTAACTTTCCAATGAAGAAACAATTGCCTCATTAGAAAGAAAAAGGTTGTTTCTCTGTCTCATTACTGAAGTTTATTTCTATTAGTAAAATTCTACTAACCTCATGCCATTAACTAACTAGTGATGTTTATAGCTTTCTTCAATCACCATTTTTTGGGGGTTTGATAAGTCATTTGTATTCTAGTGTAAATGTTTTGATGGATTGATATTTTATAGTAATTTTAGAATGTATTTTATTTAAAAAGCATAGTTTCCATTATCAAGATTTCTAAAGCTCATCACCAGAATTATGACATAGCAGCATCAAGAACCCCCTGATATGATGCACAGAGAAGGACACGAGATTGTTTCTGTAGTATTCTTGCAATAAATGCGTAAATTCCGTCAAATAATGAGAAAATACCATATAAACCCAAACTGAGGGATATTCTGTAAAATAGCTGAAAATCTTCAGACATGTGAAGAAAATGAAGGAAACAGGCCGGGCGTGGTCGCTCACACCTGTAATCCCAGCACTTTGGGAGGCCGAGGCAGGTGGATCGCCTGAGGCCAGCAGTTCGTAACTAGCCTGACCAACATAGTGAAACCCCATCTCTACTAAAAATACAAAAACATTAGCTGGGCGTGGTGGCAGGCGCCTGTAATCCCAGCTACTCAGGAGGCCGAGGCAGGAGAATCACATGAACCCAGGAGGCGGAGTTTGTGGTGAGCCAAGATCGTGCCATCACACTCCAGCCTGGGCAACAAGAGCGAGACTCCATCTCAGAAAAAAAAAAAAAAAGAAAATGAAGGAAACAAGAAGAAATACATTTAAATGCAAGGTGGGATCCTAGGTAGGTTCCTAGAACAGAAAGGGAACACTGGTGAAAACTAAGAGTTAGTTAGTAGCAGTGTATCGATGCTACTGTCCTGGATTTAAACACTGTATTATGGTTACACAAGATGTTAACATTAACGGAAGCTGGGTGAAGGGTATATGGGGACTCTGTACAGTTTTTGTAATTTTTCTGTAAGTCTAAAATTAGTTTAAAATGAAAAGTTAAAAATATTCCTAAAGTTTACTGAGAAAATCTCATCAAAACATGAAAGGATAGACTCAAGCAACAAGCTAAGCATTAATTTAACAATCCATTTTGATCCTGAAAAGAAAGCTCTTTTCTTATTCTTCCTTTGTGAAATAGTTTTACAAATTCAGATCTTCTGAACAAAGCATGCATGGATTCACTGCTCTAACTGAATTACAGAGTTTTCTTTAAACCACCTACCAGCTTTCCCCCTTCAGGGATGCATTTTATTTAAATGGAACCTTCAATCTGACAATTGAAATCTTAGTGAGCTAATTTAAACACTTGTATATGTCAATAGCAATCCCCTTTAAAAATTAACTAGAAGAAAAATGATTATTTACTCCTAAAATTCACTTGTCAAAATTATACAATTATAAAGTAAAATGGATTACCACATATTTATAGCAGGAGAAAGAATTTTAAAATGAGAGTGTTTTTCTATTATATTTATCTGGGTTTTATTTTATAGTCACTAGACAGCAAAATCTATCAAGAATTTTATAACTGCTTACATCACAAGTATTTCAGAAATTATCTGTGTGATCTTAGACCCAATTCTCAAGCACTTTGGTTCTCAGTTCTTTGTATGTCAAATGAAGCCACCAGTCAAGATCTGTGTTATCCAAATATTAGCATGTGGCTATTTAAATGTAATAGTTCAAAATTAAAGTAAAAAAATCCGCTTTGAATTTGAGGCACATTTCATGCACTCAACAGCCACACATGACTACTGGCTACAACCCTGGCCAGCAAAGATACAGAACATTTCATCATTACAGAACGTTCCACTGGACAGTACTGTTCAAGACAATCCCTGCATTCTGACCACCTTTTCACTTCTGTGCGTTAGGCTGAACAATGTCCCTCCAGAATTCATATATTGAAGTCCTAACTCCCAGTATCTCACAGTATGACTATATTGGAAAGTAGAGTCTTTAAAGAGGTAATTAAGGTTTAATACGGCCATTAGAGTGGGCCATAATCCAGTATAAATGTCCTTATAAGAGAAGGAAATAAGGACACAGACACATGAACATAAAAACAGACAACAGCCTCCTATAAGCCGAGGAAAGAGGTCTCGGAAGAAACAATCCTGCAGATACCTTGATCTCAGAACTGTGAGAAAATAGATTTCTACAGTTTAAGCCACCCCCGTCTACAGCATTTTTTTAGGACAGCTCAAGCAAACTAATAAACATAATTTTTAAAAACCCATACTATGTAGCCTATCAATTTGCCCCATCTTCCTGGACTGAAGTACATGGATTATATTTCCTGTTCTAATCAAGCTGGCTTTTCTGTGAGAGCTCTTCTTCCCAATCAGATTCTCATTTTATTCTATGCATTTTTGTTCAATTTTTTCTATATTCAGAATCTGTTTATAAGATTGCATTTTTTTTCCTTTCATTGACTCAAGTTTTCTCCAACAAGTATTTTCCAGTTATTACACCCATCCTGTCACTTACCAGCAAAGCCTGGTGCTTGCCAATCTGGGCACCGACTAAATGAAAAGCAAAGGTATTCATTATGAAGTAAGTGCAAAACCAAGCTCAGATCAAATTAATGAGTAGTAAATTTTATAACACTTTAATTTTCTAAATTTTTCAATAATAATAAAAATCTTACACATAAATATTTTAGCCTTCACATTAGGGACAGAACTTCACACAAGTTTTGGGCAGTAGAATCACGTGCAGTTTCTTGACTCCCATTTTAAACCTATCATGCATGCATTTAGGATAACAGGGATTTCAACTATAAAACACTGTAGATCTGAAACTTGGAGAATCTACAACAAACCTGTTTAAGAAAAGGTTGGTATTCCTGAACAAGCTGTCTTTTTTTGATGTAATTTATAACTTAATGCCAATTGGCAGAAGTACTTTTCATATGAGCAGTCTAGGTAGTTATAACACCAATCAATTATTTTAAAACATTTGATTGTTAAAGTATATGTTTAAAGTAGGTTAGCAGATTCTTCAAATTCATCCTGGCATCATATTTGGTTGATATTTAAACCCAAGGAAGCTCAAGTTTAAGAGATAAATCTGATAAAATCTTAAAATATACTGTATGTTAATGATAAAACCTAGATAAGTGTAATCATATTTTCTACCTGCATCAAGAAGACAACCTCACAATTTCATGCTTGGAATGGTACTTACAAACAAAATGGCTACCAGAAGCATTTGTATCCTGGGAGCCAGAGATACAAAAGGGAGTTTGCACTTTCTTGCAGGCTCTTTACCACAGACTTCTGTCAGGTTCTCAGGAGAAAGACTGGAGAGACAGAGACAGAGACTAGAGAAAGGATCCTGGATGAGGGGGAGAGGCTTCCACTTGGGAAAGTCACAAAGTCTGGCCAGGACCCTTCTTCTCCACAGGACCAAAATCTTAAACCAATGGGAGAAGGATACCCTTAAATCCTGTCGCCTGGACACACGTGAAGACCTGTTATGGCTGGAGGCAAAGAGAATAAGGCTGTGTAACTCTGTGAGAGGAACAGAAAATAGTCCTGGATTCCAGAGGTCTCTAACCTGTGGGACAGAAGCAGGAAACTCCTACACAAGACTCTCAAATATCACAAGGCTGAATTTAACCTGCTATTGGAAGAGGGGCAGGATCACTGAGAAAGCCTCACTTCTGAGATCCTGGGACAAAGGGTCTACCCAAGACTGAGGCTGGACAAAAACAATGGAGAACCCCATTCTGTCCTCTATAATAGCAGCCTTCCATTGCTGGAAGGTCAAGGCTGTAGAGACAGAACTTCTTTGAGGCATACACACGCGCGTGCGTGCGCACACACACACACACACACACACACACACACACACGACCAAAAGATGAGTGTCAAGCAGTGAGCAGAACCCTCCAGTGACCCAGCCCTAACCCTAAGCACAAGGTAATGCTAGAGATGTTTAAAGACTATAGGATACTCACAGTAACCATACCAACAACAAAATCAAAATCCATTTCAACCTGAGTGGACTACCTTTCGTATTAATGGCTTAGCAGAAGAGTCATGCCCATTTCTAGGAGGAAATAGTGTTTGCCACTACTGTCCTCCACACAATGTTTGGTATTCAATGAAAAAAATTACAAGATGTACCAAAAAGCAAGAAAAAAACACCAAAAAAAAAAAAAATCTTCACTGTCAAGAGAGAAAGCAATCAACAGAATCATACTCATAGATGAATCTGATCTTGAATATATCAAAGAAAGAAGTAAGATAGCCATGTTAAAGGTGTTAGTGGAAAGAAGGACATCATGTTCACTCAGATTGTGAATTTTAGTAGAGTACTGAAAACTATGAGAAAGAATCAAATAGACATGTTAGAAATAAAGAACATAATAACAGGTGAAGAATGCCTTCGACAGGTTCAGTGAACTTAGCACAGCTGCATAAAAAGTCAGTGAAGATGAAAATAGATCAACAGAAATTAGCCAAACTGAAACACAAAGAGAAAAAAGAAAAAAAGTGCCTAAGACATGAAGGGCAACACAAACAGTCTAACAAATGTTTAACAGAATCACAGAAGGAGAAGAGAGGAGGGCAGAGGAAATATCTGAAGACATAAAGGCTGAGTACTTTCAAAAAATAAGACATGAAACCACAGATGCAAAAAGCATAAAAACATATTATACATAGAGAAAAATAATAATTACAGTAGCTCCTTATTCATTGTTTCTCTTTCTGTGGTTCCAGTACACATGGTCAACTGCAGTTTGAAAATATTACCATATGATAAAATACTTTGAGAGAGGGAGAGACCACATTCACATAACTTTTATTACAGTATATTCCTATAATTGTCCTATTTTATTATTATTTCATGCTGTTAATCTCTTACTGTGCCTATTGTATAAATTAAACTTTATAACAGGTATGCAGCTACAGAAAAAAACATAATACATACAGGGTTCAGTACTATCCATGATTTCAGGCATCCACTGGGAGTATTGCAATATATCCCCTGTGGTTAAGGATGGACTACTGTATAGTGATACTCCATCACAGATTATGCAATCCAGAAGACAGTGGAGTGACGGTGTTGAAAGAAAACAATTATGGCCAGGCAAGGTGGCTCATGCCTGTAATCCCAGCACTTTGGGAGGTGAGGTGGGTGGATCACGAGGTCAGGAGTTCAAGGCCAGCCTGGTCAAGATGATGAAACCACATCTCTACTAAAAATACAAAAATTAGCTGGGTGTGGTGGCATGTGCCTGTAATCCCAGCTACTCAGGAGGCTAAGGCAGAGAATTGCTTGAACCTGGGAGGTTGAGGCTGCAGTGAGCCGAGATCATGCCATTGCATTCCAGCCTGGGTGACAGAGCGAGACTCCATGTTTAAAAAAAAAGAAAGAAAACAATTCTTATCCTACAATTCTACACAAAGGAAAAATATTTTTCAAAATGAAGGTGAAATAAAGAGTTTTCCAGGTAAACAAGACCTCAGATAATTTATTATATCTAATAAAGAGATGTATACTACAGGAAATATTAAAGAAAGTTCTTCAAGTGAGAGTACGATCCCAGACAGAAATGTAGATCTACACAAAGAGATAAAAATATCTGAAAATTATTAAAATGAAGATAATTAAAGGTCCAAAAGTATAAAAATTTAAAGGAGAAATAACAGTCTTTTAAATAAATGGTGCTAGAACAACTGGATAACCACATACAAAAATAAATAAATCTCAACCCATATCTCATAATTTATGTACAAATTAACCAACAATATGAAACTTCTACAAAATATAAAACTATCAAACTTGAAAAAATTCTTTGTGACCTTGGGTTAGGCAAAAATTTCTTAGATATTATAGAATACCAAAAACATGGTCCATTAAAAAACAACTGACTACAGGAACTTCATAAAATTAAAAACTTCTCTTGGAATAAAACTATTTAAAAATTGAAGAGGGCCAGGTGGTACCTCATGCCTGTAATGCCAGCGATTTGAGAGGCCAAGGCAGGCGGGTCACTTAAGGCCAGGAGTTTGAGACCAGACTGGCCAACATGGCAAAACCCTGTCTGTACTAAAAATACAAAAATTAGCTGGGTGTGATGATAGGCACCTGTAATCCCAGCTACTCAGAAGGCTGAGGAGTGAGAATTGCTTGAGCCCAGGAGGCAGAGTTTGCAGTGAGCCGAGATCCTGCCACTGCACTCCAGCCTGGATGATGAAGCAAGATTCTGTCTAAAAAAAAAAAAAAAAACTGAAGAGATCCTGGAATACAAAGATGATTCACATGCAAAAATCAATGTAACGGCCAAGTGTAGTGGCTCACCCCTGTAATCCCAGCACTCTGGGAGGCCAAGGAGGGCAGATCACTTAAGGCCAGGAGTTTGAGACCAGCCTGGCCAACATGGCGAAACACCATCTCTACTAAAAATACAAAAATTAGCCAGGCATGG
Organism: Ateles fusciceps; assembly: GCA_036589455.1. Classification (NCBI taxonomy): domain Eukaryota; kingdom Metazoa; phylum Chordata; class Mammalia; order Primates; family Atelidae; genus Ateles; species Ateles fusciceps. The sequence continues at coordinate 641,324 of JAZHEH010000439.1, forward strand.
TGGCGCACACCTGCAGTCCCAGCTAATCCAGAGGCTAAGGCAGGAGAATCGCTTAAACCTGGGAGGTAGAGGTCGTGGTGAGCCGAGATTGTGCCACTGCACCTCAGCCTGGGTGACAGAGCAGGACTCTGTCTCAAAAAAAAAAAGAAAGAAAGAAAAAGGAGAAAACCTTTGTGACATTGGATCTGCAATGATTTTTTGAATATGACACCAAAAAAGCACAGGCAACAAAAGAAAAAATAGGTAAAGTGGACTACATAAAAATGAAAAACTTCCATGTATCAAAGGACACAATCAACAGAGTGAAAAGGCAATCCATGGAACAGGAGAAAACATTTGCAAATTATATACCTGACAAGGGACTGATATCTAGAATATATAAATAACTCCTATAACTCAACAATAACAATTTAAAAATGAGCAAAGAATTTGAATAGACATTTTCCCAAGAAGAGAAACAAATAGGCACTAAGCACTTGAAAAGATGTTTAACATCTTTATCATCAAGGAAATGCAAACCAAAACCACAATGAGACGCCACTTCACATCCACTAGGGAGGCACTATCAAAAAACAAAGTCAGTGTTGGGTTGGTTAGGGTGTAACGAAAGTGGAACCCTGGCACACTACTGGTCGGAAAGTAAAATGGCGTAGTTCCTGTGGAAAATGGTATGGCTGTTCCTCAAAAATTTAGAATTATATGACAAAGCAATTCCACTTCTAGGTATATGCCCAAAAGCAGTGAAAGCAGGGTCTCAAATAATTTTTACAATTTTTTTCTTGGATACCAAAAATAAATTTTTAGAATACCTATAAACATAGGTATTATAAATTTGAGTCTGAGAACATTCTTGCTTCCTCTACTTTATGAGCTGCTCCTTTAATAATCTGTCTTTCTAGAGAAGTATGAAATACAACTTAGGAAGTAAAATGTATCTGATTTTTGTTAATCTTCCCTGTTCTCTTTGTAGCTTCTTCACATATTTATTTCATCAAGTATAATAAATACTCCTATTAGAAAATTCTACACAATTTCAACTTACAATAAATTCCAAAAGATATCCTGAAGGAAGTTCTAGAGGTGAGCTATCTCAGATGTGTTCAATCCTTATACCCACACCCTTCAATATTTTGCACATTAATTTTGAAAAAAAAAAAGTTCCTTTCTTTAATCTTTAACTCTAAGATATCACATTCCTCCCCGATTAGACTGATGCTTAGTAATAATTAATAGCTTAGGATTAATTCTGATACCAAAATTTTAAGTTAGCATCTCGCTTTTCAGGAATACTTGTTTAAAGCTGTTGGGGTTCTCTGGCTGCTAATTTGTTTTCTTTTTTATAAGTACAGTTTTGTTAGTTTTACCTTAAGAAAACTATTCCAAAAAATCACTAAATTGCTTAGTTGGAGAAACCAGTGATTCAGAAGATATACTGAAACACCATTATGATCTCATGTCTGAACGCTGGAATAAGGGCAAATAATTCTTTATTCTTGTGGCTGTTCAGTTAAGTTTCCCTTCAAAATGGACCAGCTGGTTTCCTGTTGGTTTCAAATCTACAGGGAGTTCAAAACACTCCAAAAACACCATTTGAAAGGTTCCTTAAACTGGAATTTTACAGTTTTTCCTTTATCTAAAGTCAAAGTTCTGGCCAGGTGCGGTGGCTCACACCTATAACTCTAGCACTTTGGGAGGCCGAAGCGGTCAGATGGCTCGAGCTCAGGAGTTCCAGACCAGCCTGGGCAACATGGCGAAACCCAGTTTCTACTAAAAATAGAAAAATTAGCTGGGTGTGATGGCACATGCCTATAGTACCAGCTACTTGTGGGACTAAGGCAAGAGGACTGCTTGAACCCGAGAGGTCGCGGCTGCAGTAAGCCAAGATGGCGCCACTGCACTCCAGCCTGGGTGACAAAGTGAGACCCTGTCTCAAAAATAAAATGAAGTCAAAGTTGTTCTATGAGAAAGTATTAAACTTCATTAAATTAGTTATAATCAAGAAGAAAAAGTACTTCAAAAGGCTGTATTTTCAAAATAAGAGCTTAATGTATGAGCAATATACTTATCTAACCTGCAGAGTGAATGCCACATGTGAATGGTCACTAGCAGAGTCCAAGAAAGCTGCTTCTCTCCCATTCCTCCAGGGCCTACGGCCCATTTTAGAATATCTCTAATGGTAATGCCTTGCATGTACTTTTCAGGCATGTTAATTATGTAGAACTGAGAAAAATATTCCAATACTCTTTGAAAAAACAATTTAAAAACAGGGTGCGGCTGGGTGCAGTGGCTCATGCCTATAATCCCAGCACTTTGGGAGGCCGAGGTGGGTGGAGCACTTGAGGTCAGGAGTTCAAGACCAGCCTGGCAACATGGTGAAACTTCATCTCTACCAAAAATACAAAAATTAGCCAGGCACGGTGGCATATGCTTGTAATCTCAGCTACTTGAGAGGCTGAGGCAGAAGAATCACTTGAACTTGGGAGGTGGAGGTTGCACTGAGTGGAGATCACACCACTGCACTCCAGCCTGGGTGACAGAGCAAGACTCTGTCTCAAAAATAAATAAATAAATAAAAATAGATTGCAATAGGTTTTTTTCCGACATTATTTTCTGTATCAATAGTGAGGTCAATCCCTAATTATGAAAGCACTCTGCAGCTTGTCTCAGGATCTGCCTGCTGACTTGTCTCCTCACTTCCTATTCCATAACTGTGAACGCAGAAGCAACCAATACTGACTTAAAACTACTTGTGTGCCACCTTCTGGGTTAGGTGCTTTCATATCAGCCTGTTGGCCCCAAGCTATAATAGGTCATCTTAGAAAATAATGACATCTTCAACAATTTAGAGTCTGAATTTTTCTTTACAAAAGTTATCCTTTTAAAGGAAAGAAATGAAAACAGAGTAATCTTGCATTATTTATAAATAATACCTATTGTCAAAAGGACCTAAATGAGTAGTGATTTCAGGTCCTGCTAGGCAAATAGCCTAGTATATGAAGGAAGTTTTCTATTAGATATAACTGAAAGCCTCCAATTTACCAGCAATGCATTAACTTACTAATCACAGTACTCCTTGGAATCCTCTTATCAGATGTTTGCATTGTTCTGTTCTTTTTTTTAAAAAAGTTTATTATATTATTATTTTGAGATAAGGTCTGGCTTTGTCACCCAGGGTGGAGTGCAGTGGTGTGATCAAGGCTCACTGCAACATCTGCCTCCCAGGCTCAAGCAATCCTTCCACCTCAGCTTCCTGAGTAGCTGGGCCTACAGGCATGCAACCATACCTGGATATATATATATATATTTTTTGGTACAGATGCAGTTTTGCAATGTTGTCCAGGCTGGTCTCAATCCTGGACTCAAGCAATCCACCCTCCTCAGCCTTCCAAGAGTGCACCTGGACTGTTATTTTTAGAGACAGGGTCTCCCTCTGTTGCCCAGGCTGGAGTGCAGTGGTACAATCATAGCTCACTGCAACCTTGAACTGGGCTCAAACAATCCTCCTGCCTCAGCCTCCTGAGTAGCTGAGACAACAGGTACATACTACCACACTTGACTAATTTTTAAATTTTTTGTAGAGAGGGGGGGGTCTTGCTATGTTGCCCAGGCTGGTCTTAAACTCCTGGACTCAAATGGTTCTCCTGCTTCTGCCTCTCAAAGTGCTGGGATTACACACACAAACCACTGTGCCTGGCCCTGTTCTATACTTTATACTCCTGCTGGCATCTGCTTCTAAATACCACCACCTCTGGCTTTTTTTTTTTTTTTTTAATGTTTGCCTAGAGAATCCCCCCCGGTTTTACTTTGCATCTCAGATTCCTTCTCTGCCTAACAATCCACCACCTTTGCAACATAGTTCGCCATGCCTGGATCAACATACAACATAGAAATTGATGGCTAGGGGTAAACAGATTGAGATACACGTTTGCTGATGAAGTTTTACAGAAGTTCCTATAGTGAACTAGAAATAGCTTTGTCATATTCTAGGAAACATAGTGTTTAGAAGTGAAATAGAATTTAAGTACTAACACTTTTAAAAAACATTCGAAGAAAATCCCAGAAATAAAAGTAGAATAGCTTTTTTTTTGTTTTTTGAGAGAAGATCTCACTGTCACTCAAGCTGGAGTGCAGAAGTATAATCACGACTCACTGTAGGCTTGACCTCCAAGGGCTCAAGTAATCCTCCCACCTCAGTCTCCCAAGCAGCTGGGAATATAGACAAGTGCTACCACGTCCAGCTAATTTTTGTATTGTTTTGTAGAGACCGGGTTTCTCTATATTGCCCAGGGGGTCTCAAACTCCTGGGCTCAAGCAATCTACCTGCCTCAGCCTCCCCAAGTGCTGGCAATACTGTGCCTGGCTGAGAAAAGTCTTTAAAGAAACAATGTATCACTAATGTTACTGACTGCACAAAAAGATGATATTGGGGTAAAAGACATGGACATAAATTGTAATCAGAAAGTGAATCAGAAGAGCTGGATCCTCAATATGATGAAGTTATAAGAACACTTTAAGCCATTTATTTTACATATATTACATGTGTACAAAAGAGGCTGATATTAAAATCTATGTCCACGTCTAGAAGAGTTGTCACAGTCATAGTTTAATTGACAATAATTTTTCTTGGTGCATCTTAGATCAGATAAAATACAGAATTTTACTTAGCTATGGTAAAAAAGTGAAAAACTATTGACTTTTCTGAGGAAGATATAAAATTAATCTGAAACAAATTACTTCGAAATGTATAATGTATGCCTTTATCCCTCTATAAATACATCTGAGTTCTGAAGACTTTTGTTAAACATCTGTATTAAGTAAGAATCAATTGTTCTAACAGCTAGTTAAAAGTGCAGGCTTGAATCTGGTGATTTGGTTCAAACTATGGCTATAGTCATTTAATAGTTATGGGCCTTGAGCAAGTTACCTAACCTCACTAGGTGTTAGATATTTCTCATCTATAAAGTTAGAGTTAATAACAACTATCTTCATAGAATGGGCTGAGTGCGGTGGCTCACACCTGTAATCCAGCACTTTGGGAGGCTGAGGCAGACGGATCACCTGAGGTGGGGAGTTCAAGACCAGCCTGATCAACATGGAGAAACTCCAACTCTTACTAAAAATACAAAAGTAGTCAGGCATGGCGGTGCATGCCTGTAAGCCCAGCTACTCATGAGGCTGAGGCAGGAGAATCTCAAAAACAACAACAACAACAAAAACAAAAACAAACTAGGGTGATTTTGAGAAGTAAATAGCCTATGTAAATGTATTCTTGAAGACAAAAAATAGACACTCAAATGGTGGTACCTTCCGTATATGCAGTCAATAAAGTCTCAAAGAATCTTCTGTAAGCTACTAAAAAGCCAAAAAGATTTAACATTAAATATTTTATTAAATATTTTAAAGCAGTTCCTTTTGATTAGTGATGTAAAGAACTGAAATAGATATAATTTCAATCAAACCCACTCAATGATTTATATTGTCATTCTTAGTTACTACAGATGTATTATTTATAAGAACTTTAAACCTTTCATGTAACCTCAGAATAAATTTAGCAAGTTAATGAAGCAGCAAGAAAATAAGTAAACAGAAATGATTCTAAGAAGTGGTGTGGTTAATTTCTGATTTTGAGAGGGGGAGAAGAGAATCTATGTTATGTGTACTCCATAAAAACATTCTGTACTTCAGTGCATAGGCTTCCATTTGAGAGAGCACACCAAAAGTCTAGCTCTACTTCCATTTTTATTTGCTACAATGAGGAGTCCCATATGGGACCCTGAGAAATGTCCTGGTTCATGTAACTGTGCTTCTAGCAGTAAGAGGAACATGTCTATGTGCTGATGAGCAGCTCCTATTGGAGATAGCTCCACACTGTAGCATCTGCTGGTATCTGTGCACTGCTTGCCAGGCACAGTGCCTCCTGTGATCTTTGCCACGTACCCTAATGTAGCTGTGGCTGAGGAATGAAAATACAAGGGTGAAGAGCCACAGGAGGTCCAGCTTCACTTCTACTTTGTATCCTCACTGTTGGTTCCTACCCATGATATTCTTAATAAATCCCCTTAAGAAAAGCCTCTAAAGAAATTCCCTTTGAAAATTTTAAGCAGCTTATCCTCTTTTAGGAAGGAGATGTGGATACTAACTTCTTGCTCAGGGATATTTGTAAAAGGTTCAAAGTGCCTTACAGGTGTTTTAAATACTTTAACGTAAATCACAGTTCCCTACATTGTGAATTTGGAGGGTTGAGAGCCAGATATAAGGGAAAAGAATAAAAAGTTATTCGGTGGACCTACTGCTAGTTCCTAAGTGAGAAGAAAAACAAATTGACCCAAAGTGATACTTTGAATTCTGTATCTACTAGATTAATAAAAGTCAGTATTTTTGTTGATTTCCCTTTTTAAAAAACTGACCATTGATTAAAAGCTTTGGAAATTTATTCAGGAAATGATGTTAGGCCATCCTACAGGGGAGATGTCTTCAGGAAACCAGTCTTAGATATTAAATAAAAAATTATGTTTCTTTCAACTCTTATGAATATACATCTATCTCTTGCCAAGAGATCAATTAATTTCAAGCCCATTCTCTTATTTATAGGGTAATAGCATTATAATCATTATAACCTATTCAAGATAGAAATGAATGCTTTTATCTGGCCTTCTATAATTTGATTTAACTTTGGAGGCAAAAATGCCACTATTTCCTTGCAGAGTAGGTCACTTAAGGAAAATTCACCCTAAAAATTGTTTAGCACAATATGTAAGGTTGTTGGGAAACAACATAATAATTACAATAGTAAAAATCTCTCTAGGTACTGGCAGAATTGAAAAGATGCTTATTAACAGATTTTACCAAAGCTACAATTGTGTGAGAAGATATGGATAACTTTACAGTAAAATCTGTTTCCCAATTTGTCATAAGTTTTCATCTTTTTGAAACCAGTAGTAATCAATAATTTCATTGGCCACTATTTGAATCAGAAAACTTTTGTGTTCAGTTTAAATTTGTTTTTGAAGAGGAGGCCAGAATCAAAGGATGTAACATCAAAGTATTTAAATGTTTGTTAATAGCATGTTAGTTGTGGCAGAATCATCCCTATGAACGTCATTTATTTAACGTACATATAAGCTATGCAAATAATATGCAAAGGTAAGGGCCCTGATAAAAAGTATTAAGCAAATGCATTCTAAGCAAAGGGAGATGATAATAAGTGAATACAGCCCAGAATAAATAATAGCTTAGTCCACTACTGACTGCTCAGCTATTATCAATATTTGGTTTTCCTTCTAAAGCCTTTCTGATCAGACTTGATGGAAGCAAAAGTCTCGTATCTCCAAGAACCAACTTTACTGGCCAATGTAATGAAGTCTGGCTGTATTCTAACTCCAGATTAATTCAGCAAGAGTCACCACTTAAGCTACAGAAAGACGACACAACAGAAATCCCTTTCAGCAGGATATTTGCTTTGCCGTTTTTTTTTCCAGTAAAGTAACAGTCTTGAGCATATTCATCACAAAAACTCAGCTTCCCTTCATCTAACACCCTCTTTTGTAATCTGTGCCTTTGAAAGAATTTTTCTTCGTATGATACTGTCATGTATGACATCAGGACCAGTGACTTGGGCTTCCTTTAACCTAAGTAGGAATTAACTAACAAAGGCTATTCAATCCAAATTCTGTAATGGATAGGGGCTTTGTCTTCCATACCATAGCAATATTAAGACTCCCACCGTAAGGTTTTTCAAACTGAATTACAATGTCTTTTTTCACATGCGCTATTCCTCTGCTCCATTATCTTACGGGTAACTTATGATTGGCTATATGCAGTTATATATAAGGGTGTTGAGAATGCCACACAGAGATCATTGAAAAATAGGTGACTACTTTTAAAATACTTTAGAATATGGATTAATAAGAACTAGTGATAATTGGATTATGCTAACCAAAAGGAAAAGTTGGGATGAAATTATTTACAAGTCTGCTAAAGTATGGATTAAACAGATTTAAGTTATTGTTCCAAGGGTCTTAAATATCATAGCAAAATTTGCAAAATGTATTTCAAGATGCAGAATAGTTACAAATATGAATGGACAAATAAAGTAGGAAGGATCTTTACATTCCTTTTTGAGGATATGGAAATAATAGACATCTATCATTAATACTTGAAAGACTTTACATTTTATATGAAAAGTAAATAATTTTACAATGCTTTATAAACATGGCTATCTGTGGAACTACTTCAGGCCTTACTATTAATATTTGCTAGAATGCTTTCTATGGATGAATGCAGATTCTACTAAAACTAGGCTCTAAGTACTAAAATGTGCTTCTCTAGGTTTACTTAGCTTATTAACAGCTTTCAGAAAACCATCCCAAATGACTACATATCCCAAGCTTGAGAGGGGCTTTTATCATATACCTTATGGTGACGCATATTAGTGAACTGCTTATGTAAAAGTTTTATTTTATGAGCTTGTGATAAGTGATATTTTTCCTTATCTTTCCATTGAGGTATATCTCTGTGACTATTACTTATTTATAGAAAACAAACTAAAGCCTTCGGAGACATTCTATATAGATATGGAATCATATCTGCCATGCTGAGTATTCTTCAAGAATTTAAAATGACTTGTGGCAACAAACTTCATACGCAAGCTAAAAATGTTGATCTATTCCAAGTAAATCACTCTTTCAAATGCATTTTTGTAAAAGTGAATAAATTTAAGAAGAAACAAACATTTATTTTAAATTCCATTTACTAATACTACTTAACACGATATTCACAGAGGATCTGAACAAACAGTGCTAAATGACATTCTGGATTTTAACACAGAATATCTCTGCCTTAAAATTTTTAGCAGTTAAGAACCATATGACAAGTATCTACATAATTTGGGCATTTATACATCTTAACTCATGGGTTTCATTTGGAGAAGATGTAAAATGATTAAGGAAGTGTTCATTCATTTGTTATCTGCATTACAATTTGCATTTCTAATTTATTTAGACATGTGATGCTAGTATTGTGACGGTCATGTACAACTAATTGGCTATCAGTTTGTGTAATTTCTGGACTTAAGCAATCAATGTATTAAATGTAATCAATCAACATCTATTGTCTTTTATGTATCTAATATTTTAGAGGATACAGATGTTATAGGCTAGTAAACTAGAAATATCTTTATTTCCGTTTCTTTACTCTCAGAGCTAAATAGTGAACAATTCTCTCATTTCTTTCATCCCAGTCTTTCTCTATGAATTCTTTCCAGTTGTCACTACCATGACCTCAGATGAGGGCATTAAAACACCTAACTGTTTCAAAGGCCAAAGCTGATGCCCCTCCCTCTGCTGGTGTGCTTCTTCCCACTTTACAGGCCAACTTCTATCCACTAGAAGGATGAGTTATGTGTGACTCCACAAGCAGCCTACTTTCATGATCCAGCCATACCACCACCTGCCCTCTTCCCTCACTTTGACCTCTTCTTTCATGCACTTTTCACAACAGTAATTATATAGTATGCAATTATTTCTCTAATTCCCTCACTGAAGTCTAAACACCATAAGAACGGGGACTGTTTATTTTTTCATTAATGTTTGCCTGGCACTCGAGTATTTGTTAAAATTGTGTAAAGGAAATATAACATCAGAGAATGTTGAAGTAATTATAAAGAGAGCTTGGGGACTCTTTGAGTTTCCAGAGCAACCCATGGATCACCACCCTTTCCATCATCCTTACTGTTTATATATTCTGCTGCCTCATGAAGCTCCTTGAGAGCAATCTTATTCAACTTTGACCTGGCACAAAGACATGCTCCATACTAATTTTCAGCTAAGTATTATTAAAATGGACCTATGCATGGATAACTGCCAAAGAGCTGCTCATGCTCAGTCTGGTCACTAACTGCTTGTGTGTGTGCTTATGGTGATTTTTATATACATAACTTGCTAGTTAAATGATTTCCAAGTCATGTTATTATATACACACACCTATAAAAGACTCCACAAAGATAACTGTTCTTTCCGGGTACTCCCAGGCTCTTGATATGTTTCAGTCACTGGTTTACAGTAGAACTACTTTTGAGCTCTTTATTTTCAAATAGAATTTAGAACCTAGTTTTGAACCATTAGGACACTATTTTGCAGAATACCTTTGAAGCTATGTTACAAGTTCCAATTTCAGGAAATGACTTTTGTTACAAAGTTCCCCCAGATGCTGTAAGGTTGCTATACCCTTAAATGCAAATCTGATAACTTGCAGGACAAGTGTTCCAAATGTTTGGTTACGCTATGCTAGTTTCAGAAACATAAAGCTTAATTCTCAGCAGAACTGAAACCTTTAACCAGCTACTTGGTAAACATGCAGACTGGACTCTTAACTATATTACTAAATCAACAGACCAAAGAGCAAAGAAAGCATATAATATATAAGGAAAATTTACTATGGCCTATAATCGTGTAAAATATCCAAATCTAAGATTCTCTAATATTTTTGCTTTGTAAATATAAACTACCCATTACATAATCCAAGAATACTATGAGCACACACACACACACACACACACGCACACACTAAACCCTGTTATTTTTCTTTTTCTTTTTTTTTTTTTTTGAGAAGGAGCCTCACTCTTGTTGCCCAGGCTGGAGTGCAGTGGCATGATCTTGGCTCATTACAACCTCCGCCTCCCGGGTTCAAGCGATTCTCCTGCCTGAGCCTCTCAAGTAGCTAGGATTACAGGCACCTGCCACTACGTCTGGCTAATTTTTTTGTATTTTTTTAGTAGAGGCAGGGTTCCTCCATGTTGGCCGCGCTGGTCTTGAACTTCTGACCTCAGGTGATCTGCCTGCCTCGGCCTCCCAAAGTGCTGGAATTACAGGCATGAGTCGCTGCACCTAGCCGATATTTTTCAATGTAAATAAAAAATCACCATACGCCAGGCGTGGTGGCTCACCCATCTAATCCCAGCACATTGGGAGGCCGAGGTGGGTGGATCATTTGAGGTCAGGAGTTTAAGACCAGCCTGACCAACATGGTGAAACCCTATCTCTACTAAACATACAAAAATTAGCTGGGCGTGGTGGCGTGCACCTGTAATCCCAGCTACTCAGGAGGCTGAGGTGGGAGAATTGCTTGAACCCAGGAGATGGAGGTTGTAGTGAGCTAAGATCGTACCACTGCACTCCAGCCTGGGTGACAGAGGGAGGCTCCAACTCAAAAAAAAAAAATAAATAAATAAAAATAAAGTCAACATGACCATGCTGACTTTAACTGAAATGCACAGTATTTTCTTAAACAACTTAAATGCCTACAGACTCAATACTCATTGAATTTCAAGTACACATTTTAAAGATTCATAACTTATTTTTGCATCAAATAATAAATCAATATTGTTAATTATCATCTTTTTGATATTTGGTCTCCATATGGTGACTTAAAATTTCTTCAAGACAGGTTAAGGAAAGACTGAAGTAGAGAAGCAAGGGATTAGAGTCAAGTTCTAATTCTGGTACACATCTATAGATTTTAGAAAAATTCCCTAACCATATGCTTTGGATTTTGCTTCCTGAAAAAGTAGAAGTCATATCCACTCTACTTCCCTTAAGACAATTGTAAAAAAATAAAATAAGATAAAACTATAAAAAATAAAAATTATGAAAACATAGGATTAAACAGAAACCCAAGTAGGCCCTTTAATGAATAGACTTGTATACACTATACCATCTAATTTTAGTATTAAGAATAGTGCTCACTACCTAGCACTCAGAGTTTTATACTGATATTCCTGAATAAATGGACTCCCTGATATTCTTGAATAAATGACTCCTAAAAGATGATCTCTCTCTGTTTTTTTAAGGCTAGTCAAGTAAAGCAGTGGGAGGGGAGACAAGATAATCTCTTAAGGAAGAAACATGAAGAACAACAAAGACGACTGTTCTCTCATTTGTTATCTCTAACTTCAGTGAATTAAAAACAAGTGATGATAGTCTTCCCTGGCCCTTTTGGGTATAATGCTTTTTTAAAGTTAGTCTAGAACTTGTATTAAGGACTATAAGGTATGACTCATAGGTGAGATATCAAACAACACTCCTTGAAGCACCAAATATCTATAGTATTTTCAAGTATAGCAGTATATCAGTTATTAAATGCTTACATCTTGCTTTCCCAAAAATAGCATAATTGACTTAACTATTTTCCATTGGTCGATAACATGTTTCAAAGAGACCCACTAGACAGCACAAGTTGCTTTTTAGTTTCTTTTTGCTGGTTATGATATAATACTACTAAAATCCATTCCCAAAATATAGAAGATTTAATTCAATCTATAAGCTTAGTTATTAATCTAGTTTGAATCTATAAGCCTAGTTATTACACAGCATTGTAGTTCAGAAATTTATCCCATCATAATAATCCATTCCAGCATATTACGAAGTTTTACTGTCCCTTGTGCTAGTGTTCTAATTTTACATTATTGTTGAAAAGTAGTAACTGATGGATCACACATTTTTAATCCATGGTGCCATCTGGAAGGAATTTCAGTAATTTTAATTATGCATGTGCATAATGCAAAAGCATAGGACACTACTTTTTTTTCTAATGTTCTATTTAAAGACAGAAATGGCTTATCTGCCTTATGTAATGGGTTCTTTTATGTAGCACAGTAACATTACCAGTGTTTTAATGATTATAAAGGCAGTATTAAATCTCATGCTCAGCCATGGAAGGCCATAAGAGGATATCTTACTCATTTCCTAGACTAAAGGCAGGATCACTGTAAGATAATCAAGATAAGGAAATTTAGAAATCATTACCCACCTGACCATCCCTTTTACTTAATATATGAGGAAGCTATAGCTCAAAGAGATAGTCTTTTGTCTAAGACTGTGCATACGACTGGTGGCACAGCTAGAACCCAAGTACAATCCTTTTATTTTTGAGAGACAGAGAGATGATGGTAGGAATATGTTATATTTTTAGAGACCAACAAAATAATGACAGACCATTGTATTATTCACATTTTCTCCCAGGAAATTATTTTTTCTTGAATTTTATCAGGTTCAGAACGCATTCTATAAACTGTTCCCATAATAAAATGGGTACTGATACAAGAAGCCCTCATAAGTTTTAAATACCGGAAAAGCAATACTGTTAAGCTAACGGCTAATACTGTTCTATTTCTTCCTTATTTCTAAAGTATGTCTTCACCAACTTCAATATTTGCTTTCCATAATAGAAGAGCACACATATTGTATTAATATCATATTTTGGGAAGGAAGAACCTTTTCTCTAAATATTTTAATAAAAAAAAACTTATTGGTGTTAGATTCCAGGAGAGGTATAATTAAATCTCAACTAAATAAAGGGGGAAACCAGACATTTTTACTTTAGCTTTTCTTTAATTGTATAAAAGCTCTTGGTTAAAAAAAAGTATGCACCATTTCATGCAAATTAGTCTTTATACAAGGATACTCATTGATAAATCAAGTACAACTGTATTATATCTTCCATTTAAAAATGTTACCTAATATCTATTCATAATTTGGAAAGCATTTGTAAATTATAAAATAAACAAAATCTTATGATTATAGAAACTACCCACAAAGAGACAGGCAATAGTTATTATTTCTAAACTTTTCTTAGGAACATTTAAAATTTGCCTCACAACATCCCTGTGAGGTAGGGAGGTAAGTATTCTCATATGACAACAAACCAAATTGATCGAAATATTAGTATCTGGTTACATGCAGAAAACTGGCTATATTTTAAAATCTTAAAAAGAAATGGCATCTATAAGTCAGTTCTTCTACAAAGAAGTCCAGGAAGATTAGGTTGCTTATTTTTCACTGTATTTAACAGGAATAACAGCTATTTTGATTTTCAACTAACAGAAATCTTTCTCCAGCGAAGGCTTTTAAATCTTCTAAAAAATTAGCAGAGCAAGTATAATGGTATTTTGCCAAAGAAACAAAACGCAGGATGCCACATCAAGTCATTCTCTTCTTCCTCTACATGGAGATCGCTTAAATGCAATCTAGGCATACACAGGAATCCAAGCAGTTAAGTGTCTTCTTTAAAGATACTACTTCTTTTGACTCTTCAAAGTTAGAGCTGTGATGATTGCGTCTTTTAAGATTTTCATGTTTCTTCCATGTTAGTTTCTCTCAGTCAGGGACTATCTGCATCTTGTCAATTAGGATAAATTGTGGAACCTCTTCTTCCACGAGAAATGGTGACTCCACTAAGTTCCAAAACTAAAGGTGATCAGAGATGTCATCCACCAAGGGAAACTGGCCGTCTCCGGAGTAGGAAAAAAAAAATCTAACTTGGAGAACTTATCTTTTCTGACTCTCAAAAATATATCCAGTAGATATCAGGATGTAAGAGAGTAGAGTCCAGCTTTTCCATAAAAAGACAAAATGTTCAAGCAGAAATTTTTTAAAAAGTGGTAACAGGGGAAATGGAAGAGAAACTATTTAGGTGTGTGATGCTTTTTCTTTATTACTTACTACTCAAGATAATTCTCTCTGCAAAAAAACCCACATGTGAAAAATATCTAGTATTAGAGTTCAGGGCTGAACATCTAGCAGATCATATAGGTTGTGAGACTTCGAAGATAAAGTACAGTTATAGATCAGCTTCCGTCCTTGCTATGGAACCTAAGACTTTCTGACCATATGTAATAATGACAGAATAGTTTATCGGTTCTAAAAAGCTGAAAAGATCTAATTACAAATAATTGCAGTGTTCTTAGACTCAAGTAACAACCCATGACATGGTTCTTCACGTAACTTAACAAATTACTAGTATCCATTCTCTGTAACTCTAGAGAAAAAGAAATCTATTATTTTGTAGAGCCAAAGAGGCCTTAGGTGGTCTCTTTAATAGTAAGTTAGACTGTGAGTAAAGCATAGCCGAAAACAATCCAATTACAAAAAGCAATTAAGCCCTAAGATCAAATATGCTTTCTGAAGACACTTTTGCTAATATGAAGTTCCAACAGCCTCATGTTACAGACACCAAGGTGGCTATGAAGGGAACCTTTCTCTATTAACTATGTCTCATTAAGTGTCATGGAGAACCTTTATTGTTTAAAGTTTAAAAAAACAAAAAAACACTTTTGTTTTGTTTTAAAAAAGGTAAATGAGACTTGAAAGATTTGGATTTATTATCAAAGGGACAGAAAATAGCAAATGCTGGTGAGGATAGGAAGAAGGGAGTTCACA
This sequence comes from Ateles fusciceps, assembly GCA_036589455.1. Classification (NCBI taxonomy): domain Eukaryota; kingdom Metazoa; phylum Chordata; class Mammalia; order Primates; family Atelidae; genus Ateles; species Ateles fusciceps. The sequence goes on from JAZHEH010000439.1 coordinate 656,536, forward strand.
CCATGTTAGGGGGAAGTTATATTAGTACAGCCACTATGAAAAACAGTGTGGATGCTCCTCAAAAGACTAAAAATAGAACTACCATATGATCCAGCAATCCCACTGCTGGGTACATATCTAAAAGAAAGGAAATCAGTACATCAAAAAGGTATCTACACTCCCATGTTTACTGCAGCACTATTCATAGTAGTCAAGATATGAAATCAACCTAAGTCTCCATCAATGAATGGATATCCAACAATAGTACCATATTGTGTATATGTGGTATATGTGTTACATATGCACAATGGAGTACTATTCTGCCACAAAAAGGAATGAGATCCTGTCATTTACAACAACACAAATGGAACTAGAGGACATTATGTTAAATGAAATAAGCCAGGCACAGAAAGACAAATATTGCATATTTTCATTCATATGTGGAAGGTAAAAACAACTGATTTCATGGAGGTAGAGAATAGAATGGTTACCAGAAGCTGGGAAGGGTAGTGGGGGAGTGGGAGATAAAAGGGGTTGGTTAATGGGAACAAAATACAGTTAGATAGAAGAACTAAGATCTAGAGTTTGGTAACGCACAGTAGAGCAACTATAGTTAACAATAATTTATTATATATTTCAAAATGACTAGACTAGAGTAGATGTGGAATGTTCCTAGCAAAAAAAAAAAGATAAATGTTTGAGGCAATAGATATTCAACTAACCAGATTTGATCATAACACACTGTATGTATCAAAATATCACATGTACCCCAATAGATATGTACAACTATAATGTATCCATAAAAATAAAAACATTTTGGATTAATTTAGTGACTTAGTTCTGTACTTTGTACATACAGCAGCCTTTAAAATGTCCTTTGACATGATTATGGCATTACTATACTGCTTGAAGGTTAACATACAAGTATGCTGAATACTCAAAACGACATGCATCCAGAAGAACAAACCCTCTATATTAAAAACTAGGTAGAACACTGTCTATGTAAAACAAGTATTGACCATATAACTGGCCCTTTAAAATAATCATCAGCCGACATTTATATAATGCAATAAGCAAAAACACAAGCTAATCTTTTTCTAGAGTAATAATTACACCAGAAATCAGAGTTATTTGAAATGAATAATTTTTAGGATATGTATTTTTATTCATATTTAATAAGAACATGCTTTATATTGCTCAGAACAATGCTATAATTTATCCAGGTTTTTGTGTTTGTTTTCTGTTTTTTTTTGGAGGCAGAGTCTCTCTCTGTTGCCCAGGCTGGAGTGTATGGCAGGATTTCAGCTCACTACAACCTTCGCCTCCTGGGTTCAAGTGATTCTCATGCCTCAACCACTGAGTAGCTGGGATTATGGGTGTGTACCACCATGCTCAGATCATTTTTGTATTTTTGGTAGAGACGGGGTTTCACCATGTTGGCCAGGCTAGTCTCAAATTCCTGGTTTCAAGTGATCTGCCTGCCTTGGCCTCCCAAACAGCTGGGATTACAGGCGTGAGCCACCACACCTGGCATTATCCAGTATATTTTTAAAGGAATGTTTACAATCTCTTTTTTTTTTTAAGGAAAAAAAAAGGGTTATTTGTATTATTTTCTTTCAATTAAAAAATATTAAAGGAAAAAAAATCAACTAAACTTCTTTAAAAGTCAAACAGCAAATGTACACCTATTCCCACTCTGTATAAGAGCTACTTTACATATTTTGGAGAGATAAAAAGCCAGAAGACAGGAAGGTTTCATATTTTTATGTACGAAAACTGATACTCAGTGAAGAGCTCTTAAAAATAGTGACATTTTAGTAAGAATTCTTCCTCCTTAGCCCAGTTCTTTTTTCCTTTAAAATAAGCCATCAATTACCTTTTAAGAGATAAACATAGGAAAGCATATTGCTCCATTTGTCAATGAATAAATTCCTAAAGCCACCAAGTTGTGAGGGTATAAGGGGAAATTAATCAATAGGAATAAATATTAATAGAAAAAAAAAACTACAAAACTAGAAATATAGGGGAACTTTCTCACCCTGATAAAGAACATCCATGAAAAACATATAGCTAACGTCATACTTAATGGTAAAAAAAAACTCAATGCTTTCCTTCTATCAGGAACAAGATTAAGATGTCCACTCTATTCAACATTGTACTACAGGTTCTAGCTAGAGCAATGAGTTTAAAATAAAAAATAATAAATAAAAAAAAAAAAGAGAAAGAAAGAAAAGGAAAAATATCCTGATAGGAAAGGAGGAAGTAAACTATCTTTATTTACAGATGATATAATTTTATATATAGAAAATCCTAAGGAACCCACTAAAAAAATGATTAAGACTAATAAATGAGTTCAGTAAGTTTGTAGGATACAAGATCACTATACAAAAATCAATTGTCTTTCTATATACTAACAATGAACAATTCAATAGTAAAATTAGGAAAACAATTTCAATTATAATAGCACCGAAAAGAATAAAATCAGAATAAATTTAACAAAAGAAGAAAATTTATACTCTGAAAACTAAACAACATGGTTGAAATTAATTAAAGAAGCTCCGAATAAATGGGAAAACAGCCCATGTTCATGAATCACAAAAGTTAACATTAAGAGGAACATTTTGGCCATGAGCTTCAAACTGATCTACATATTCAATACAATCCTTATCAGAATCCCAATTGGTTTCACTGAAGAAATACACAAGGAAATTCATATGTAATTTCTAGGCACTAAAATTTATACGGAAATTCTAGGTACTGAGAAGAGTCAAAACAATTTTGAAAATAATACATAAGGAATCATACTTCCCAATTTCAAACTTTACTAAAAGATACATTAACTAAGACAGTGTAGACCGGGCACGGTGGCTCACACCTGTAATCCCAGCACTTTGGGAAGCTGCGAGAGGATCACTTGAAGTAAGGATACCTGGCCATCATGGCAAAACTCCATCTCTACCAAAAATACAAAAATTAGTTAGGCATGTTGGTGCATGCCTATAATCCCAGCTACTCGGGAGGGTGAGACCTGAGAATCACTTTGAGGCATGAAAATCACTTGAACCCGGGAGGCAGAGGTTGCAGTGAGCCAAGATGGCCCCACTGCACTCCAGCTTGGGTGACAAAGCAGGACTGTCTCAAAAAAAAAAAAAAAAAAAAGTGTAGTATTGGCATAAATAAACATTGGGATCAATGGGACACAATTAACAGTCCAGAAATAAACCCTCGTATTTACTGTCAGCTGATTTTTGACAAGGGTGCCAAGACAGTTCAGTGGATAAAAAGCAGTTTTTTCAACAAATGGTTCTGGAACAACTGGATAGATGTGGGCCTCTATCTCATATCACATGTAAAAATCAATGGACCAAAGATCTAAATCTAAGAGCCAAAACTATAAAACTCTCAGAAGACAACATATGTGTTAATCACTGTAGCCTTAGATTAGGCAGCAATTTCTTTTTTTTTTTTTTTTTTTTAGCCAACTAGGAGATTCGTTTTCTTGTCTATAGGCAGCAATTTCTTAGATATGATACCAAAAGTTAAGCAAGAAAAAAATGAATTGGACTTATTTAATATTTGTGTGCAAAGCACCAAAAAAAAAAGTACTGAAAAGACAACTGATATTTAAAAATCGATTATCTGGTAGGGGGCTAATAACTAGAATTTATAAAGAACTACAACTCAACAACAAAGAGACAAACAATCTAATTAAAAATGAGGAAAGGATCTGAACAGCCATTTTTCCAAAGAATATATACAAGTCACTAATAAAGCACATGGGAAGATGCTCAATATCATTAGCCATCAAGGAAATACAAATCAAAACCACAGTGAGATACCACTTCACACTTAAACCAGGATGGCTATAATAAAAAAGACAGACAATAACAAATGTTGATGACATGGAAAAATCAGAACCCTTACATATGTGCTCGTGGAATGCAAAATGGCATAGCCACTTTGCAGTTTCTCCAAAGGCTAAACATAGAATTACCACATAACCCAGTTATTCTACTCCTACATATATACTCAAGAGAATTGAAAACATATGTCTGCACAAAAACTCATACACAAATGTTTATAACAGCATTATTGATAATATTGGAACTTTCAAAAAGTGTAAACAACCAAAATGTCTATCAACTGATAGATGGGTAAACAAAACATGGTATATCCATTGAACAAGAATATCAGACAAGAAAAGGAAATGAAATACTGATACATTCTACAACACGGATCAACCTTAAAAACACAGCTGGGCATGGTAGCTCATAACTGTAATCCCAGCACTTTGGGAGGCTGAGGTGGGTGGATCACCGGTCAGGAGTTCAAGACCAGCCTGACCAACATGAAGAAACCCCATCTCTACTAAAAATACAAAATTAGCCAGGCATGGTGATGTGTGCCTATAGTCCCAGCTACTCAGGAGGCTGATGTAGAAGAATCGCTTGAACCTGGGGGCAGAGGTTGAAAAAAACACATGCTGGCTGGGCGTGGTGGCTCGCATCTGTAATCCCAGCACTTTGGGAGGCCAAGGCAGGCAGATCTCCTGAGGTCAGGAGTTCGAGACCAGCCTGGCTAATACGGTGAAACCCCATCTCTACTAAAAATACAAAAATTAGCCAGGCATAGTGGTATGCGCCTGTAATCCCAGCTACTTGGGAGGCTGAAACAGAAGAATTGCTTGAACCCGGAAGGTGGAGGTTGCAGTGAGCCGAGATCGCACCACTGCACTCCAGCCTGGGTGATAGTGCAAGACTCCATCTCAAAAACAAACAAAAAAACACATGCTAAGTGAAAGAAGCCAGTCACAAAAGACCACATATTATTATTCCATTTATATGGAATGTTCAGAAGAGGCAAATCTATAGAGACAGAAAGTTGATTAGTGGTTGCCTAGGCTGGGTGAAGGGAGAGTGTGGGTGTATAGGGAGAATGACTACGAATGAGTACAGGGCTTTTTGGGGTGGGGAGTAATGACAATGTTTGAAAATTCACTGTTGTGCTGGTTACACAACTCTGAATATACTAAAAACCACTGAATTGTAAACTTTAGATAGGTAAGTTATTTAGTATGTGGGTTATATCTCAATAAAGCTGAGATATAATAAAACAGAGTCCTAAAAATTAACAATTTCATCAACAGTGAATACATGGCCAAGGTAAACTCTAAATGGAAAATGGCAAACTGAGAGAAAACAAAAGTACAATGTACACTTTTTAAAACTGTTTGTTCATATCTACACTTCACACATTCTACAAGGAAGGCAGTCCCTGAAGAATGATCACTTTCAATATCAGTGATTGTGAGCTTATTTCCAATATGAAGTGTGAGTCTTACGTATTATCCACATGAAGCAAGAGCTGGGTCCAATCTTCACAGAGATTCCTTTTGAAGGTTTAGACTAGAAACTAGATGGGTTACCTAGTCTCCAACCTCATTTGGCTTCATTTTAAAAAGCTTTAATATGTTTAGGTGAACACTGCACACTGCATTTTACCGAAGACCTCACCACTCCTTACTGTCACATATATCACAAATGTCACATATTTTGTGGCTTGCCTGGCCTCTGCCTAGGTTTACACCTTGATCTTGGCCCTAAATATGTTGGTAAGAGGAAAGATGGCCAAATTCAAAGGAAAAGAAAAATTCTTCCCTATGTCCTAGAGCAAAACTGTCCATGTCACCTACCTCCCTTTCAATGAAATCCCCCACTATAACATGCTAAGAACAGAAATGGAGGGGGAAAAAGGAATTTTTTAAAGCCCTCCATAAAAAGGAGATCGTAATTAATCGAGGATCAATCTGTTCCACGGTAAATGACCAAACCTGTAATTCCAGCTAGTCTTCTTGAAAAGAAAAACTGCCAATCACTAGGAATGGGTTGAACATTCTTTCCCATTAATTGTAACAGTAAGGCAGAGGTGGAGAAGAGGAAGAGTCAAATCGCCATTGGAGGTGGGTTAATAATGTCTTTATCTCACATGAAGAATCATTTTTTTCTTGTAAATAATCTGTATCAAGTGATAATGCCTAACAAAATGGTTGAGCAAATTTTAACATTATTTCCTCAAAATCTTTAGAGAATAAAGGTTAGTTTTTGAAAAAAAAATCAAGATAGGAAAATGTAAATATATCTATTCAGAAAGCTAATGAACACTATAGGTCACTAAATTATATTTCTTATATCATCTTATTTAAAAATATATAAATTGTTTCTAGGCTGGGCACGGTGGCTCACGCCTGTAATCCCAGAATTTTGGGAGGTCGAGGTGGGCAGATCACGAGGTCAAGAGTTTGAGACCAGCTTGGCCAACATGGAGAAACCCCATCTCTACTAAAAATACAAAATTAGCCAGGGATGGTGGCGCATGCCCGTAATCCCAGCTTCTCGAGAGGCTGAGGCAGGAGAATCACTGGAACCTGGGAGACAGAGGTTGCAGTGAGCCGAGATCGTGCCACTTCCAGCCTGAGCAACAAGAGCAAAACTCTGTCACAGAAAAAAAAAAATTGCTTCTCAGTTTCCAGACAATGCAGAACAGTGTATGTGACCAAACTACTACAGTACTTCTTATAAAATACTACTGTTCACAATTAGGAAAAAATTCTGACATCTCTGAATTGTTATGATCTCTCACAAATGTTCCTTACCTTCAAATTAATCTAGAAAAACCTAGTTTTTGAGATTTGATGGTGGAAGAATAATGATATTTAAGTCAATTATTAAGGAGAATCCTACAACTTAAATTTTTCACCTACAATTTTATCAACGATAGTCACTTCTTGTGAAATCAAGTCCCAGCTTTATATACAGTCCACAGTCTTATCCAAACAAAAGTTATCCACAGAAATTACTTCTATTTTAGTTTATTACTATAATCTAAGATTTGCTTACTACCCATTAAAAAAGGAAACATGCCACAGTGGGGAGAATATAGTACCTGAGAGCTCTTAACAGCCATTCACTGTTTTCCTGTTTTTATCGTCTTCAAAGTACAGTAAATCCAAACTATATTTAAGATTAGGAACAAAAATAAACAAAAAATTTTAAAAATTAAAAAATTAAAAAGAAAAAATTATATATATATATATATATATATATATATAAATTTAAAAAATAAATTAAAAAAAAAACCACACACACACACACACACACACACACACACACACGATTAGGGCCAGGTGCAGTGTCTCACACCTGTAATCCCCTTTGGGAGGCCGAGATGGGCAGATCATAGATCATTTGAGGTCAGGAGTTCGAGACCAGCCTAGCCTACATGGTGAAACCCTGTCTCTACTAAAAATACAAAAATCAGCAGCTGGTCGTGGTGGCATACACCTGGAATCCCAGCTACTTGGCAGGCTAAGACTGGAGAATGGCTTGAACCCGGGAGGCAGAGGTTGTAGTGAGCCGAGATCGCGCCACGGCACTCCAGCCTGCGGGACAGAGTGAGACTCCATCTCAAGAAAAAAAAAAAGATTAAACATTTCTTTTTGTATTTTAATTTGTATTTATTCTGTTAAACATAAAAATTTTGTACTTCTTTTGGTGTATTTGTATTTAACTAGCATTTAGTTAAAATGCTATGTAAAATTTCCAGTGAAATTTAGTTTTTAAAATTGCACAGAAATTCCTAGTTACAGTTTTAAAGTAGGGGCTTTCTAAAACTTTGATATACAAATGGAATAAACCCACACAGATGTCATACATTTTGATAAAACTGTAGTTATACTGATTTAAAGCAAAACTAATATGCTAGGAAGTGACATTTCTGCATACATCCTTTAATGATTATTTGTTGGAAACACATAAAGTAGCAGAAAACAATCTCTTTAACAGAATAGAAGGTACATGCAATATTCCCAAAATACATAAATTCTAGAAGCACCATGAGAACACATTATCTAAACATTAGAAGAATCTAAATATAATCAGTGTTTAAAAGAGGCCATTTTTCTATTAATGTAATCAAACTGTTATTAAAATTTATCAGTACAAAAATAGCTTCACAAACTAATGTATATATGTCTTTTCTGAACTCTCAAAAATATGGTAACAATTATTTATCAATATAGTACCGTATATCTGAGGATCAAAAAATTGTAATGAACAAAATAAAAACGTTTAGTTTTCAGTATTACTTTGTGACAGCACTGGAATACTATAAAATCAACTATTTCCAATATAATTTTCAGTGACTTTAAATTTTTTAACAATCTATTATTTATTATTTATTTTAAAAAGAAAGTAAATTCTAGAATTCCAGACAATGGATGCTATAAAGCAAACAATAATTCCCTGGAAAGAGAACAAAACCTTCCCTCTTATGTATATGCCAGCCTATTAGTATATAGCGTCTTTACTTGATGTATAGCTAATCTAAGATTAGTTTCAAAGGGTGTCCTACAGACTTCAATTGGTTCAAGTGTATACCTGCTCAATCTCAAAAGACATTATAATTTAAGTTAAAAAAATTTTTTTAGAAAGAAATAACAATTTAGATAAAATTTAATAACATTTCCCCCAAAAAAATCAGTAAACATTTCGTCCTCATGATCTCCCTTTCTACACATCTCTAAACTTTAAAAATAAGTACACTAAAACAGTATGAATTAACTGAAGCTTATTCAAAAGAATGTTTTTGCATAGTTTATGACAAGGATATAATACAGTACTATAGCACTTCACTAAGGAGTATTGAGCAGCTCATACATTTAAAATTTAGTTTAGCTGCATAGCTAAAAATCAAAGAAAGTAGTAATGATTCAAGGTAATCTATAATGCCACTAAATCAGAAATGATATAAAAAGTTGTAACAGCTTAGTAAATAAGTTTTTCAAAAGTTCAAAAGCAATTTTAGAAAATTATTTGTGGATGAAATTATGCCTGGGATTTGCTTTAAGAACAACACAGTGGAGGAGGAGTAGATGAGGGCTGAGATGAAATAAGACTGGCCATTTTTTCGTAACTGTTGAAAGCAGGTGACATGTTTAGAGGAGTTCATTATATTATTTTCTCTCTGATATATGCTTGAAAATTTTTATAGTAAAAGGTTATAAATATTAAAAATGTTTTAAATCTTGCTTATTTCTCTAAAGCTAAGTAACTTTTTAAGAAAGACTTAACAAACTGTAACCACATTACTAAAAGTTTCAGAGCTAAATGAAAAGCAGGACCTTCTTTTGATACATTAATTAACAAATTCAAGAGGTTTAGTCATAAAATTTGCATTTTAAGAAAAGAACAAATGGCTTGCTAAGTAGCTATTACTACAGTCAACTCTTAATTAATTTGACTAGATCACTGTTCCCTATATCCCCCCATCTTTTTTTTTTTAAGCACATAGACATTCTAGTGATTTTGCTCCTTATTTAGCAGTAAAAGGGAATCAACCAAAACAGAGAAAAACTGGCCAAAAGTTTTTCTGCTACTCATTCTTTTCTGCTAAAACACATGATGAAGAAGGAAGGCAATATAGTCTAAATAAGCCTTAAAAATGTAAGATTTTAATTGTGTTGGTTGCAGTGGGAAAAACTAATAGCGTGCCCAGTTTAAACACTTGTGAGTTTCAGATTTCAGTTAAAGTTATTTTAATATTCTGTCTCTAATTCAAGAAACACAGATCTTATTTCTATATAGGTCTCCTAGGATAGGAACAGTTACTAACTTCCTGACACAAGAATGTGCTTGCATTGGATATCTGCCTAAGGTACTGTACCTGACAGTGCATACCAGGATCAAAGAGCTAAGCTGTAGACTCACAGTTGTTACCAATGAACTATGTGACTTAGGCAACTCACCTAACCGCTGGGATTTAGTCTTCCACATACCAAAGGCACATGCTTTCAAACTTTGACATATTACACTATAATCGGCACGCACACATATATGTATACTACTAAAACAGTTTCTACTCTTAATATGAGTTTTACTCTGATGTTTTCTCTTTGGTTTTATTATATTTCATTTTTCAGAAAGCCACAAATAGCCCATTAAATTGATATCAAACTACCATAGTTTGGAAAATCTTGGATTATATCACCTCTAAGGTCTCTTCAAGCTTTGATATTCTGGGATTCTAGCATTAACTTAAAATACTCAATGTTCAACACCTCTGGTGGAAATCTTGTTTTCAGTCCAGTAACTAGTTGAATACTGATTAATATTGACTAATGTAAAATCAAAACAAGTTCAGAGAATGTCTTATAAAATCCTGTGAAGTACTTTTAAAATAATAAGAACTACAAGATTATGTAATACCTTTCACATAATTAAAAACTTAATTGACCTGCTAAGTTTTATATTCAGAACTCTGTCAAGTATCTCCATGACTAATCTATGAATTCCCATAGTCAAAGCAGCTATGTACTTCAAGTCAAAGTACCTCTAATTAGACTCTTCAGAACAGACAAAAATCAGCAGAGAAGACCAATTCCCAGTAGTAATTCCAAATATTAAGGATTAACAAAATTGAAGAAATTTAGAAAATTTTAGGTGCATAAACTAAAAATAGCTTTTACAAATGTTAAATACAAAATTCTTGTTTCTAAATGCTACAGTATTCAACACAGATGGCTCAATTGAAGTGTTAGCCAAAAAAATCAAGTATATAATTACGTTCAGTGAAGTTTTAGGTCTGTTTATTAAATGGATTATGTTAAACAATTTAATAGGAAGAAAATTTTTCCTTTCCTTAATATAGTAAAATATTTTTTAAAATTGCATACTAATATCATTATTTAATTGTAACTGCATATTTTAAAAGACTGTGTTTAACAAATCAATGTAAATGTATTATTCAGATCAGAAGAACTAAAATTTTTCATGTGTTCAGTCATCTTTATCACTATAAAAAGAAAATATGGTTATACGGCAATAACTCTGTAACTCCAAAGTATGTCTACTCTTTCATGTAAAATTATTAGCACTGTTAGCAACAAATTAGGATAGGCTCCCAGTCAGTTTTCCTCTGTTCATTCCTAAACAAATCTTTTTTTGTTTTTTAAAGTCAAGGTCTTACTCTGCCACCCAGGCTGCAGTACAGTGGCACAATCATAGCTCACTGCAGCCTTGGGTTCCCAGGCTCAAGTGATCCTCCTGCCTCAGCCTCCCAAGTAGCTAAGACTACAGGTGTGTGCACCACCATGCCTGGTTTAAGTTTTTACATTTTTTGTAGAGACAGGGGTCTCATTATGTTGACCAGGCTGGTCTCATACTCCTGGACTCAAGTGATCCTCCTACCTCAGCTTCCCAAAGTGCTGGAATTACAGGTATGAGCCACTGTACCTGGCCATTCCTTTAAACATCTTAACTAATTTTTTCTTCTTTCTCAGCCTGACAACGAGGTCTCTCAATGTTAGCCTCTACTATATTTAATCCTATGCCCTCAATATTCAACAAATTTCAGCTGAAATAAAAATTCTCATGAGAAAGAGTTGAAAAGTATCTCACTTCATTTCAATTTTGCTAATATGCCAAAGGATTTTTTCAAAAAATTGGTCCCCGAAAGAAATGTACAATAAAGGAAAACTGTTTTCCTAATTTTAACTAAAATTAACCTAGTGAAAAGTTTCCAAAGAAGGATAAAGATTAACTTTTAAACAGATGACTGATAGGTATTTGTTTTACATTTCTAAGACTTCAATTGCAGAGACCTCCTTATACCCTAAAAATACCAAGCATGGCCAATAATTAATATAACTGGTTTGGAACACATTAAGGATAAATTATATCTTTTCAGAGTATCAAATTCTTTTAAGATTCTAAAGCAAGTGAAGATTTATCTCCTGTTAGCTGGCGTGCAAAGATAAATCTGCCATTAACATTAACAATCCCATGCTAGAAGTTATCTCACTGTTTCCTTCTGTGAAATCATGTGGTCTCCTCAAAGACTATGATAAAACTTAATTTCAGAGTGGAAAGCCTACTTAAAAAAAAATTACAACTTATAACCTTCAGGAACATACACAAAAACAGAAATCAGGTTAACAAAGGAGGCCTTTTAGAGGCCATGTGAAAAGACAGGTAGAAGCAACTTACACTATTTTATTTCACTGAAAAACATTTATACTATAATTAGCTTAGTGCTGCTTTTTCTACATAAAGGATATGTTCACTGCAGTCCATCTAGGCAACTACAAACTATAAATTCATAAAAAGTTTGTGTATTTTGTTTCTGAGGTTAACAGAAGCAGTTAAAAAAAAAGTCAACCTAGAATTTTCACTTAAAGCTTGTAACTACAAGGGTTTCTGAAAGCAAACATTTCCATATTTACACATTTACTTAATCATGATTGCTGAATTGAATCTGTACCTATGTGAAAATGGCAATGCATTCTGAGTTGGTTCAGCCCTTGGCTCTGAATTCTGTGTCACATCAGGTGTTCTTTCATCATCTGTTCCGTTGATACTTTCTGGAGTTAAAGGAGACTGAAGATCCCCGCCTGCAGATTCCTTAAAAAAAAAGGGAGGGGGGTGGGAATAAAAAATAGTTACACTTTTGTTAAAGTGCACAATATCACCTTGAGGTTAAAACTGCCTTTGACGTATGCTTACTGATGAACCAAATTTCAAATGAAATTTGAGTCAAAGACTTAAAAAATAAAACGTGTAAATTTTTATTTTTTATTCATGGCAAGCTATGAAAAAGTTTTTTGAAGCTGGGCAACTCACAAGAAAACTCTCTGAAACATACAATTTAGAAATGGAAATATAACATAATTTAGAAACATAGTTTCAAATAATTGAAAAACGTTCCGTTTATATAACTAATTGGTCAGAATAAAAGATATTCAAAGAATTACTATACTTCCAAAGAAAAGACGCACGAAAATTCGAGAAGATGAGATTTTGGTGGAAGAAGTAGATAATGGAAAGGGTACAGGAGAAGAAGTGGGTGAGGAGAGGAGGAGGGCAAAGGGGTGAATGAGATTTGCAACACGTTTTATCTGCCCTACTTTTCAGTCCCTATAGTGCTACTTAGAAAAACAAGCAGAAATGCCTCTATAACCTATTATCTATAATGATGTTAGTGCATTTCAGCTTACCTTGTCTGGTACTCATAATGGAATTATTTTGCTTCACAAGATTTCCTGTCTTATTTCTACTTTTCATTAAGATTTGCCTTTCAAAGTAAATTTATTTAAATAACATTAAAATTTATTTCATTTTAAATAAATTGAATTTAAAATGAAGCTCAAGCTGACACTTATGTCTGCCACCATCAGATTATCTAAATTTGTTATTGGAAATCAGAATGAGAAGTCATTTGATAGACCTATTAACTAGGGGAGGCGTTAAAACCAGACTGCTAAAGAGCAGCTTGGTGGACCTCTTATGATCCCTTGGCAATAAAATGTCACAATTGAAATATCTGTCTATGTTTGGGGGAAAAAATAAGTGTCCAACAGGGGAGTGGTTAGAAATGGTCATAATTTGTCAACTTAAAAAAATACAAGATTTCCTCTAATAAAAGACAAATATAAGCAACGTAGCAAAATACATATAATTTTTAAATATCAGAATGTAAAGCAGAATCTAGATTATGATATTTATATATTTCACATTTAGAATGTTACACATGATGTGCTAGAAAAAATATGTAAAATATTAACATGGTGAGACTTGTTTTTGAGACTTCTGGTTTTATACTGCAGTATGTATTTTATTTCACATTTAAGTATTTTAACTAATGGTTTCATAATGCGATAAACTATTCAAGCAATTAAAGATCAAAAGGACATTTTCTTAATTCCACATTATCACTTAACCATTTTTCAATTTTCAGTAGAACCTGTATTTTGACCTTTCATTTTTATTAAATCTTTCTACTAAATCCACTGTTTCCATTAACCGGTAGTCAATGCATGAATAAAATCTACATTATAATGTGACAATATAAAAATGTTTTACAACAAAATCGAAATCCTATTAAGTGAATAATGGGAACAGCAACCACAAAGTGACTACTTCTAGGTCAGTTATGGACCATATTACTTAGTCAGAAAAAATTTAACCAGCCAGTAAGAAACCATAAAATAATCATCTCTGGTATTAATAAATCAGGCCTATTTCTCTCCAAGACAGGCCAAGCCAAACTAAAATAATGAAAGACTGAATGTACAATCTGCTAAACAGTTAAATTGGTGAAGATTCAATTCAGTAGAAATGACAACAGAAACAAATTACTGGCTAGGCGTGGTGGCTCATGCCTATAATCCCAACACTTTGGGAGGCCGAGGCGGGCGGATCACCTGACATCAGGAGTTCGAGACCAATCTGGCCAACATGGTAAAACTCCGTCTCTACAAAAATGCAAAAAAAATTAGCTGGGCATGATGGCAGGCACCTCTAATCCCAGCTACTCGGAAGGCTGCGGCAGGAGAATCACTACAACCCAGGACGCAGAGGTTGCAGTGAGCTGAGATTGTGCCATTGCACTCCAGCCTGAGCAACAGAGCAAGACTCCATCTCAACAAAAAACAACAAACAAAACAAAACAAAACAAATCAAATTACCTTGTTAAACTTAAAGGGCATAACCAGGGTTAGCAATTAAGGATTAACTCAGGGATTTACTGGAACTGGTTGACAAGAGTGTGCAAAAGTACATTGGGATGAAAAGAGAGAGAGGAAGAGGAGTAGCAGTTTGACTCGTAGTTGTTACCATCTTCTGGGATAAATGCTCCTGTCACTTCGAGGGTAAAATAACAGGGAGTAGGGTTTGAGGCATGGGACTTGGGGAGGCTACAAATCTAAATGCTATTAAAGTAGACTGTTCCCAGGGGCAAGTTAAGAAGGGGAGAAAGAAAGAGATAGAGGTTGTAGCAATTTCAACATCTCAATGCAGCAAGCTTTTCTTCAGAAAACTTGATTAGCTACATTTAACTAACGGCATAGTTAGTTATTCTAGATCGTTATACCTAAAATGAAAAACAAAAAGCCCACCCAAAGCATGGTATTTTATTTTTTCAATTTCATTTTTCGTTCTGAACCAACTGAGAAATTGGGTTTTTTAAAAGTCAGCTTTAAAAATATAAAATTAGTATTTACTGATGAAAAACAAGAAAAAATTCCAACAGTACATGAGGGCACAAAAGGAAAATGAAACCCTCTTTCCCTCCAACTACCCTAGAGGTAGCCAAAAGTATTCTATAAAACCTTCCAGAAATTTTACATATGCTAAAAATAGTACTTGAAACGTGTTTTTTATTTAACATATTCTAAGCATCTACTTCTTTTTAAATCTAAATTTTGTGTAATTTCCTAAACATCCTACTTCAGTTATTCTTTTTTGATGTGTGTACCCAACGCTAAGAAAAATGAAAAAAATAAAAAATAAAAAAATAAAAAAGCAAAAAATAAAATGAAATAAAAACAGATCAAATGAACCTTTCTATACCCTTTATATCCTTGCTTTGAGAAAATAAAACCACTTACATCTCATTTTGTTTCTGAGAAACTCTCCCTATACCTCCCACCAAAACAAATAATCTGCAGTAAGAAAAAGGATAATAACATTGAAGCAAAAATATATTTTTGGAAGTAAAAATCTGAGAGAATATCAAGAAAATCAAAACTAGCAGATGCAACCTATTATAAAAAGGCGCCTGAGCACAGATGTGAGATTCAGAAAATACTTAAGAATTCTCTCTTCCTACCCATTTGTGAAGTGGGTAACTTAAGTGAAAATTAAAATAAAACCCACAGCTGAATTTTTGGCTATGAAAGCCAAAAAATGAGAAATATTCTGAAACACATGGAAAAAAATTGACCTTGACCCTCACTCTCGGACAAGCCTTTAGGGTGGTATCGCAGACCTACTCTGTATTAGAAAGGTGGGCTGGGGAGGTAGGCAGCAGCACTCCCATGACCCACTATACCAAATAGCACTACCATCTTCCATTTCATGCCAATAAAACCTGAAATTAAATTCCCATTACAGTTTCATCCTTGCTGGCTTAAGGAAAACAAGGCCTTTTCTTTACCATTTAACAAACATACGTGGAAGACTCAGTCCACTCTAGTGTTTTATACTTAAAGATGAGAACACTACTCTTTTCTGAGCAGAGAGTCAGACAGAAAAACTGGGGGGAGGAGCTAACAGTCTTGAGATCCCAAAACAGTGGGAATGGAAAGAAAGAAAAAGGGACCAAAAGACAGCAAAAGGATACATAAAGGAAGATGAGGCTGAGATCTCAAACAAGATCCCCATATTCTCTGTCACATATTTTTCCTATAGTTGGTCACCATCTATAGCCACCTTTCTGAAATCCATTTTGTGACAATCACAGAAGTTCTTATAATCTGACTTTCTGGATTAATTTATGCTCTTCCTTCGCTATGGAAAGTATACTGGCTGATTGATGCTTTGGGTTAGTGGGTTAATTGTCACTCTGCTTGGATGTTTTGCACCCACCAGCTGCATTAAATGCTTACCAAGAGTCAGCTGCATGTGTTCCAAACCTGTTTATGCCAATTCTATTTATATAATTATATAACTGAATTAAGTACTATGTAAACTGCTGATTTTGAATGGAAAACTAGAGTGGTTATTTTAATGAGAGCCAGGCTAAATACTATGAAATAACTAAAATGTAAATGGCTAAAAATTAAAATAAAACCCACACCTGAATTAGGCATAGATAATATCCTACAATATAATATCTAACATAGGAACAGCTTCAGCATCTCCTAGAAAGTTGTTAGAGATGCAAATACTTGGGCTCCATCTTAGACCTACTAAATCAGAAACTGCGAGTGAGGCTTACCAATCTGAGTTTTAGCAAGTCTTTCAGGGAATTCTGATACAGAATTCTGATGTATAGTATTTTCCAAATATATATATATTGTATACATATACAATTAAGGCATCTGAATATTTAAAGATAACCATTAGTGCCAGACACTAGGTTGAGGCTTTATATCATCATTCTCCCCTTTACAACTACATGAGTTGTTAACATTTTTTAGCATTTACTATGACATGCTAAACACTTCCTAATCCTCATTTAATTCTCACATAGTCCTAATAAGGACATATTGTTCTCATTCTCATTTTACAGAGGAGGAAAAATAGTGACTTGTCTAAGCTCAGAAAACTATTAAGGGTTGGAGCCCAGATTTAAATCCAAATTCTAGAGCCCCTATTATTAATCATGACCTGACACTGTGATTATCACACTTATTTATTTCAATGATCCTATAAGTAATCTAATACTCATGTTATAAATGTATAAACACATTTGTGTTAAACAACCAAGTGTAATACATAGCAATAAAAATAATTTATGTCTAGGTTTGTCAGACTCAAACTTTTAACCAGTCTCTTACATCACCCTCAAATAAAAACAAAAGCTATGACCAACCAAGTTTCTACTATTATCAATTTTCCTATTTAATCTATTATCAATTATTCCACTTAACAGTTCTTTTGCTGAATTCCAGAGTAATGCTATATTCTTCAGACAGCATTAATTCAGCAGATTGCATTAAACCAGTGAGAATCAAGTAGGGCAGGCATGGCCAATCGTCATACAATTCAAACTAAAACAGACACATTAGATATTGTCACCCAGGCTGCAGTGCAGTGATGTGACTGTAGCTCACTGCAGCCTCAAACCCCTGGGTTGAAGCAATCCTCCCACCTTAGCCTCCTGAATAGCTCGGACTATAGGTGCCTACCATGCCTGGCTGATAAATGCTTTTTAAACAACAATGCTCTCTGGCCTCTGTATATTAAATTGACAATTAGACTTCAAATGTTTTCATAAGATAAATTTAGGTCTATTTATTTTGGTTATTAAATATCGATTAACAAGATATTTCCTTATTCTTTATATTGCATAGTATTTTTCAAATATAAGCCTCTTTGATATATTCTTTTAATCAAAGCAGAGGCTTAAAGTCATTCTTTCCACCAAAGAGGAACAGGTGTCTTAGCAGCAACTTATAATGGTTCATGACCAATTAAACAAAAATAAAAGTTACGATTAGAGAAAAAGGAACTAATTACAATGGTAAAGCTTACTCCATCGCAATTTTATTAAAATCCTTTGAGTACTCTCTTACTGAATGTGCTGTTTGTTCCATCTTCTTGTAACACTGGAATCATTCACCAGAGGAATTAGAGCTCCCAACATGTATTGGCGCTTAATTTTTAAAGTGCTTTTATGTTTCAAAGTATCACTACACGTTCACAGCACTTAGAGAACACAGATTCAAGAGAAGTTTCAAAATGATCACCTAAGTTATTCCGGGTCATTGCATGTACAGACGTATAATGGAGTTTTGGCTTCAATCCGGAGTACACCTTTAGTCTATGAGGGATATGTACTTTAAGCACATTTAACAGAGCTCTCCTTTATTCTTACAAAAAAAAAAAAATTCATGTCTATACCAGCAGAGTTTACCAAATAGAGTTGAATGATAGAAATGAAGAGGGAGGGCCAGGAGCAGTGACTCATGCCTGTAATCCCAGCACTTTGGGAGGCTGAGGTGGTCAGATCACGAGGTCAGGAGATCGAGACCATCCTGACTAACACAGTGAAACCCTGTCCTACTAAAAATACAAAAAATTAGCCAGGCGTAGTGGTATGCACCTGTAGTCCCAGCTATCGGGAGGCCGAGGCAGAAGAACCACTTAAATCCAGGAGGCGGAGGTTGCAGTGAGCCAAGATGGCACCACTGCACTCCAACCAGAACAGAATGAGACTCTGTCTCCAAAAAACACAAAAAACACAAAAAACAAAAAAAGTAGAGAGGGAGATAAAGAACAAATAATTTTCTGAACTGTTCCAATCATTTGGTTAGTCATTAAATTCCAAGGCAATTCCTATTTACTTCAAGAAAGTTCCATGTAAATCTGCTACTACTGACATTATTCCAGAGAAACATCTGTAACATCTGATTCTTTCTTTCCATAAAAGCTACTGAGTACAGTTCAGAAACAATTACTACAGAGGAGAACAGCACAGAGCTGAATCCTACTCTTAAGGACACAATTTAAATAAAAATTAATTTTAGAAAAGCCTACTATTAAAAAGCTGAAAATACTGGCATTCTATATGAATCAGACAATAAAACCCTTGTATTATAAAAGTACCAAATGTAACTATTTAATCAACTTTACTTAGAGATATAATTTCCAATGAAGAAAGATTATGATGCACAAGTAAAAGGTCCTTTGGTAAAAGAAAAAGTGATACTTTTGTAAAACCTATAACCATTGTCTGAGTACTAAGCATAAAGATGTTCTGTCAGATTTAAGTATATTTTAAAAGTATGTAAAACAGGCTGGGCGTGGTGGCTCACGCCTGTAATCCCAACACTTTGAGAGGCTGAGGTGGGTGGATCACTTGAGGTCAGGACTTCGAGACCAGCCTGGCCAACATGATAAAACACCACCTTTACTAAAAATGCAAAAATTAGCCAGGTGTGGTGGTACATGCCTATAATCTCAGCTACTCAGGAGGCTGGGGCATTAGAATCATTTGAACCTGGGATGCGGAGGCTGCAGTGAGCCGAAATTGTGCCACTGCACTCCACCCTGGGTGACAGAGAAAGACTCTATCTCAGTCAGTCAATAAAAAAATAAATAAATAATGTAAAACAAACCCTATTGTTTGTGCATATGTGTGCATGCGTGCATATTTTAACTTTATGTGTATTATGACATTTTGACATCTTTAAAAAACATTTCCTGGTTGGAAAGAGACTGCTTCTTCCCTCTAGGGCTAGCTAATTCTTAAGGACGCAAGAGCCCAGTTCAGAGTATGCCTCTGATATGCAAACTAGCCAATCCAGAGCCACATCTCCTGTATCTGGTCCATGCATCCCAGGAGACAATATTCCTCTAACTTAATTATTCCATGGCCAGTTACCAGGCAATGAGGGACCACCCCTATAGTTTAGAGCCCCGGAAATTATTCAAATCAGCCAATCCTAAACTATTTCTTCTCTCCTGGTTTGTCGTTCCCATGGAAATTCCAATAAAGGCTCTACCTCGGCTTTCCCCTCACTCCTGCTTTCTGTCTCTTGACCACCCTAAGACTTTCCCTGTTTCTAGGACCTGTGAGTATAATAAACTTGTTTTCCTGAACTTTTCCTATGACTCCCCTTGTGCTTACATTTGACTGATCATCACATGATCTTTATGTACTTTTGCTAAGTTACAAGCACATTAAGTAATTTGAATTTAATTACTAAACTGAAATTTTGATTAAAAATATTTGTGTAGACACTGGCATATAGAGAAACCTTTTTCTACCAGTACAAATTAACTAAAGGGTACATTTCTTTCTCTCTCTCCCTTTTTTTTTTTCACACAGGGTTTTGCTGTTGCTCAGGCTGGCACAATCATAGCTCACTGCAGCCTTAGCTGCACTCCCAGGCAAGTGATCCTCCTACCTCAGCTTCCCAAGTAGCTGAGACCACAGGTTTGCACCACCACACTTGGCTAATTTTTTTTTTTTTTTTTTAATTTGTAGAGATGAGGTCTCCCTATGTTGCTCAGACTGGTCTTGAACTCCCAGGCTCAAGTGATTCTCCCACCTAAGCCTCTCAAAGTCCTAGGATTACAGGCATGAGCCACCACACTAAAGGGTGCATTTCTATGTGTATTTTGGAGATTTAATTCTGGCATAAAGGATACTATCTGAAATGAACAAGGCTCATAATTAAGAATAGAAATTATATACCTACCTGTGAAGGTGTACTGGTAAGTTCCATCTTCTCCTGTGATTTTTCCTTTGCTAGTCGAGCAGCTTCTTTAAATTCCTGAAACTTTTCTGCAAACTGAATGCATAAAGACTACATACATTAACCAAATAAAAATAGGTAATAGTGCCCACTTTTACCTTAATAAAGTTATTCATTTTCTGAATAATTGACTCTACACAAGCAACATAGCCTCCAAATCAATTATAGCTTCTAATATGAAAATGACAGGAAATGAAATCTAGTTCCAAACATTTGTCTGTGCACTCTGAAGTATTGTGACAAATCTTATTTAAAACATCATGATATCTAAGTTAGACTTCAATGTCAGCTAGCTTACCTAAAGGCCTCCTGGTTGTTCAGAAATAATTTACTAAGACCAAGGTAGGGGAAAGAATTAGTAAACATAAGCATACTGTGCTATCTTTATCATTGAGAAAACTGAATTTCACAAATATCCACTTGTAAATATCACAGTATTTAGAAAATGTTTTTAAATTTTGCTAAAATATAAACTCTCATAACACACAGGGCATTTTATTTTCAATATAAATAATATTTAGTATTTGCACCTAACTGACAACGAAAAATTCATTTCCAAAGATTCCTAAACAGCTCATGTACAGCAGCAGAAAGGAATACTCAACGGTCTTTAACATGGATAACAATTTCAAAACAAAAATTATTGTACATGAAATGCTAATTCTTAGGAGCTCATAGGAAACTATAAAACATCCTCACCACAAAGAGTACCAATTTATTTTTTGGAAGCGGAAGCTAGTCTATCACTACTATCAGAGAGAATAAAACTACACAATAACTACATTTAAAACCCCCAATCTCTATGCAACTTAAAATATCTGTTAGAGTTGGCAATTAAAACATGAAATTATATTCTCAAACCGCCATAAACCAACTCTGATTTAATTTCCATCTTGGGAAGAAAACTTTTGCAAAGAAAGGTTTGTGATATTCTAATCTTGGAGAGATGGAGGAGGGTCAAAATTAAAGCTGTCATTATCAGAACTTTTCCTTCTTACCTTAAACCTTGTCACTTCTACCTTTAATCTGTAGCTCAGGAAAGTGAATTTGTGCTACTATACTTCTCTAATTGAACAGAGTATCTCCAAACAGCACAACATCTGAATACAAAGTTACAAGGGTCTCACTCACATTGGTAGAAATGAAATCAAAACAAAACTTCTCTTTATGTTATATGAAATAGTACACAAGGTTTTTCTTACACTAATTTAACGTTCCACAATAGTGAATGTTTAAAATCCTTCTCAACTTCATAAAAATCTACACTATTGCTAATTTTTATATCCTGAGTTTTCAGCAAAAGAAAAAAGTGACAGCTTAGGTTTCCATGACAACAAAATACAACTTAGTAAGCACTCTAACAATCCAAGCATAGCTGGAATTTTGTTCATACCAGTTAATCTTAAGAGACCATATTTTTTTTCCAATGATGCTACTTTCCCTTATTTGGAGACATCTTTGTCTAGAATTGCCTTCTCCAAATACTTAAAATGTTTTGACTTACTCATGAGTTAAATGATGAAACAAGCTAGAATATTTATGCACTTGATTCATTTATGTAAAAGATTATAAACTCCTTTGAGCCTTCTACAGTCTGTAAAACACCAGAATTAGTCTACAAGGTAGCCTGAAAAAATAAATTATGATTTTGTCATCTTTGATCAAAACATTCAGGAGAGATTGATCTTAAGCTCCTGGAGCCAAGTTCTGGGAATATATAAGCTTGAATTGGCTCCAAGAACTTAAGAGCTGTTTTCCAATATTCAGCCCACCCTCAAATACTAGGAGATTTACCACCAGTAAGACTGGTCAAAAGCATATGCTAATTTTAAAGAAGAAAAAAATTTTTTTTGAAAAATAAAAGCCATTCTTAGAGAAAAGCTGAAACAAGGGAAAAGAGTAGAACTGACGGAAGTTAATAAACTATTCCTTTCCTACATTAGTTAGCTGCTCAGAAACCTGAAAGACGTAATGAAGAACTTAACTTATAGACAAAATTACTTAGCCCAAAAAGCATTTAAGGCAAGTTTGAGAAAATAATCCACGATTTAGTTCTTGTATTGTCAAGTTAAGAAATTCAGCAAGTAGATATATTTACAGATTTTTTTTTTTGCTATAGTCTTTAATAGACAATCAAAACAAACAAAAAAAACTCCCGAGTTCTAAAAAGGTTCTGAATGATGGCAAAAATATTAAACATATAATTTCTCAATAGAACTGTTTATGAAAGGGCAAAATGTTCACCAGATACCTGTATCCTAGTTACGCTGAGATACTTTGAATGTAAAACTCTTATCTTCACCATAGTTCAAGAAATATATTTAAAGAATAAGATGTATATAAGAGAAACCAAAGATAATATTTATTTGTTGTTGTTGTTGTTTTTTGAGACAGAGTCTTGCTCTGTCCCAAACTGGAGTGCAGTGGTACAATCTTGGCTCACTGCAGCCTCCACCTCTCAGGTTCAAATGATTCTCCTGCCTCAGCCTCCCAAGTGGCTGGGATTACAGATGTGTGCCGCCACACCTGGCTAATTTTTTGTGTGTGTTTTTAGTAGAAACAGGGTTTTGTCATGTTGACCAGGCCGGCAACTCCTGGCATCAAGTGATCTGCCCACCTTGGCCTCTCAAAGTGCTGGGATTAAAGGCATGAGCCACCATGCCCGGCCTTAATATTTGTTTTAATCATCCAACAGAAAATGATTCATAATCACCAAGATAATAGTTAAAATAGCCTTAAAATTGAGATTTAAACTATAATTCATATCCAAAGGATAACAAAAACACTTGAAAACAGTGTTAAGAAATGTTTATAATTAGAAGGAAACAAAATAAATTCAATACATATTCACAGAAGTGTAAGATTTCGAAAAAGAACCCAGTTTTAAGAATTTGAACACAGAATAATTTCTGTAAAGAAAAACAGCTTAAAGTTTAATGTGAATATAAACAGTGTATATCTACAAGAGCCTGATTTCTCTGCACTTGAATAATTTCAGCTCTTTAGCCTGAGTTTTAGTATCAGATCCTGCATATACCAAATCACATGTAAAGTATTTTAAAAATCTGGTTATCCTTTTAACTGAATACTTCAAACAGAGGTTTTAAGTGTAAATCTTTAGGTCTGGTAGGCCCAAGATTTGAAGAGGAAAGTGAGTTGTACTTTTCTCATTGATCATCTTAGTATATTATTCTTTTCTGTATAAACATATTGCTTGGCTTTTGCTTATTGACAGAACTGTTTTATTTCCAATACTTAGCCTGCAGATGCTCTGCATTTCATTGGCCTTTCTGGTCACTTGGTATTATCTAAAAATTCCTCATGATGTCTATAGTATCTCAGTCTGCACTGCATTAGAGCTCAGAATATTCCACATCCAGATAAAGCACAATTTTCTCTAAACACAGTAATTTATATGAAACGCTGAAATCGATATCACTGTCCGAGTGAGTTTTCACAATTCAAAAGAGCTTGGTATCTGCCTATCTTGCAGACCATCTCCAGTTGAGGTTGCTAATCTCTGACAAAAATCCATTCTGAAGCGATAATCCTCACCTTTTCATTCCTATCATACAGACAATTAACCACACAAATCCTTCTCAACCAATGATGCCTGTTTTTAATGTGTACGATACATTTTCCAAGTGACAGTAGAATCTAATGATCTCTTGCTTCTTGCTCTGAAGTTGCTACTATTGTTCTGAGAACATTAAATAAACTTCTCCTCTATTTTATACTCTCCATTTGGTATTATATATTTAAGATATATGACTTGAAGATGAAGATTTTCATTTAAATCTTATGATTTAACTCACTTTCGAAAGATGATGCTCAGAGGAGAATCCCAATCCATAAACAGTGTTTGCCCGGCTATCGGCCCACTGGCCAAACTTCTGAGATGTTTTAGTAAATGTCATGTTTGGGGTGATGGTACTATTTATTATTGCCTGGAAAATAAAGCAAGTATGAGTAACCAACAAAAGATTAGCAAACAGGCATTTAAATACAAGACCATTCTGTTACATAAAAACGTAGATTTAATAAGACACAATGTTAAATACATAAAGATAGTTACATAAACAGTTTCTGGCATTGTAAGTGACAGTGTGGAAATGATGTTAACTAAAATATAAATATGATGACACTCTATCAAAAATTTCAACATTTTTACTCAATAAGTTTACCTATGATCCAAAAATTGTCAAAGAGTTTTTAATGTGGTCAGTTTTTTCTTTTTGAATGTTTAGAATCAATATTTATTAACTTTGGATGATAATCACTAGAGGAAAGTAGGCCTTAATAGTGGTTTATTTAAAAGTAGGGTGCTACCCTCTAAAGAATCTTTCAAAAATGAATATACACATAGAAAATATGACACTGATTTTCTAAAATCCATAATTGAGTTTTCTTCAAGCTGATTTATCTGAAATACATTATCATACAGAAAAGACTTTCAATTGCTTAGTACTTTTTCCCTTTACTAAAGGAAAGAACAAATCTCTAAATATAGAGGCGTTCCTTGCTATGCTTGGGAGATTGGTTCCAGGACTGCTGTGTATACCAAAATCCATGCATACTCCAGTCCCATAGTCAGCACTGCAGAACCTGCATACACGAGGTCAGCCCTCTAATACTTGGTTTTCACATCATACAAATACTGTATTTTTAAATCCATGTGTATGTAACCTGAATAGTTCAAACCAGTGTCAAGAGTCAACTGTATACTCATTTCTTTTCTCATAAAATGGTATAGATTCATGATGTTGAGAATTGCTATCATTTTTGTTTAACACATAATTTCTTAGAAAACTAGGATTTTAACATGTTACTAAATGTTAACTTTGGTGATCACCATAATAAATTTCAATTGTCATAAAATATTAACTCATTCTGCCAATACAAGTGAGGAATCTTTTTTAGTCTAATGCACTCCAAATTTAAGATTAAAAAGTGATTCCAATATTAATAGATAGATGTTAACAAATCCATAAGCAGTCATCTGCTGAACTCTTAAATGTGGAATGAAAAATCAAGCATTTTTTGAACAAAACTAAATTTGCTTACCATGTGAACAACAGTATAAAAGTAAATATTTATGAGCTAGGCAGGAATTGAAGAAGTCATAAAATGAATGCATGACACCTGTCCTACTAAAAAAAAAACAAAACAGAGTGGTCCCTTCCTTTCTCTCAGACAGAAGATGTGTCCTCTATTATGATATAAGAACCCTTATCCTCAATTAAGTGTTTTTACCTCAGACAAAATTTACATATTCATGCTTATACAGCTTCCTTATCCTTCAGTTCAAAAACTGCTTTTCTTAGCATGTCATTTTGGATCTGTAAAATGTGGCTAATAACTGCTCTAACTTGAACGGCATCAAATGAAAAGACTAAATGGAAAAGAATTTATTAACAAATGGTAAGAAATCATTCGTCTATTCAACTTTTTTATTGAGTACCTTTTAAATGCCAGGCACAGTTCTAAAAATTTGAGACACAACGATAACAAGGGCAATGTAATTGTACACAGTCTAGAATAAGAGGGGCCAGTAAACACACAAGTAAATAAATAGCTGACAGGCCAGGCGCAGTGGCTCAAGCCTGTAATCCCAGCACTTTGGGAGGCCAAGGCGGGTGGATCACGAGGTCAGGAGTTCAAGACCAGCCTGACCAACATGGTAAAACCCCGTCTCTACTAAAAATACAAAAATTTAGCCAGGCATGGTGGCACACACCTGTAATCCCAGCTACTCGGGAGACTAAGGCCTGAGAATCACTTGAACCTGGGAGGCAGAGGTTACAGTAAGCTGAGATCGTGCCACCGTACTCTAGCCTAGGTGACAGAGCAAGATTCTGTCTCAATAAATAAATAAATAAGTAGCTGACCAATGTAATTTCAAAGAGTAGTAAATACTGGGAAGACCAGGATGTGACAGAGTGAAAGGCAAGAAGGTCAAGACTGGTAGGCACTGTCTTAGATTTGCTGGTCCTGAGGAGGGCACATCTCAGCTGAGATCTCCATGTTTTCTAAAAGATAAGGGTATTTTATATGTGTCCCTAATAACTCAAAAGTGAGTCAACAACAGGTTTTATAGGCAACTAAGAAAACTGACCAATGTGCTGTTAATTGGTCACTAAGCCCCCTTATTTTAACTATTTCAAATTAATTTCTTTCTGCTTTTACAAGTTTTATTTTAATCTCCAATCTGAACCTTTCCTTGTCTCTGTATTACTTGTTCTTTAATGAAGAAAACCTTAAAATGATAGATAATCTCACACTTTTTTTTTTTTTGAGGCAGAGTTTTGCTCTTGTTATTTTTAGTAGAGACGGGATTTCTCCATGTTGGTCAGGCTGGTCTCAAACTCCTGACCTCAGGTGATCAACCCACCTCAGCCTCCCAAAGTGCTGGGATTACAGGCGTGAGCCACTGCATCTGGTCCTGATCCCACACTTTCTAAAAGCTTGATTTCTTAGCTTCTTTGACTAGTTCTTTAAAATAAGTATGTCTCTCAACCCTGGAGTTCTAGTCCTTTTAATGAAAAGAGATAGAAATGCAGTGTCATTACTACCTCATGTATGGATCACACAGTATGCCCTGATCCTGGCCCATGGCCATGCTGATGTCTCTGTAGCATAATCAGAAAACCTTAAGGCAAACTTCATATGCACAGTAGAGGCACTAAGTGAGAACAAGTGCACATTTTCTAGGCAGGGTACCTAAGGGCTTTCCAACTGAATCATGAAGAGCAGAAGTGGGGTGGGAAGGAGAAAACACTTGTTTAGCTGAGTCAAACCACTACTGCTGACTTAACAAACAACTACTCCTGTAGGAACTGCAGCAGTTAAGACCATTAGTTTAGAAAATAATTAGAAAATAGAAAACAGAACTCTGCTACAGAAGATCGAAAACAAAAAGCTTTTCCAAAGACTTATTTATGATTCTAATAATTACAATCAGTAAAGTATATTCAGAAATGGAAATGCCAGAGCAACAGTTCATATTGCTTTGGTGGGAAGAACACATGAGGATTATTTAATCACTAAAATTCCTTCCTTTAATAATTTTTAATCTGGTGAAGGTTAAATTAGCAAATGAAATCTAATCACTTCCATATGGTTTGGTTTCTTGTACATGGGACTACTTCAGTTGACCTTTACTTGTCTAGAACATTTAACCTTCCTTTCTAATAAAGGAGGATTGTTATCTTTTTCTGTTATCTCTTTTAATCCTCCTTTCTAAAGGAGACATGTTGTTTGTCATTTGGGCCCAGAAACAAAACAGATTGCAGAGAATTCAAGGTTCAAATATGGGGAAAAGAAATAAAATAACACTCTAGAGTCTCAGGTTATAATATCCAATATCTGTCAAAC
This sequence comes from Ateles fusciceps, assembly GCA_036589455.1. Classification (NCBI taxonomy): domain Eukaryota; kingdom Metazoa; phylum Chordata; class Mammalia; order Primates; family Atelidae; genus Ateles; species Ateles fusciceps. The sequence goes on from JAZHEH010000439.1 coordinate 684,647, forward strand.
TTCACTAAACCAGACAGTTATAAAATATGACAAAATTATTCTTCACTAAATAAAGCTTCACAGAAATGAACTATTCCTATTTCTCAAGTCCTTTAAATCCTCCAAGTAAAAATGAAAAAGATCAATTATTCAGGTAAATACATGTTAATTACTTATGTACAAGACACAAAGTGCAAATAGCCCTTGGGGTCTTATAATCTAGTTAAGGAGATAAGGAATGAGTACACAGAAAAAACAGATGAAAAGTTTAGCATTAAATTATTTTTTATTCCCCACAAAACACTAGGCAATAATCACCTGGTAATAGTATAAATAACAATAGCAGTGTTTGTATAGTGATTACTGTACACACTGTGCTTTTGCCTAAATTTATTTACTCTTCACAACAACCCTATGGTGTAATGATGTAGGTATTTTTATTCATTTCTTTTTACAGATGAGAAAACTAAGGCATAAAAAAGTTTTGTTGTTGTTGTTGTTGTTTTTCCCTTAAGAGATAGGGTCTCACTGTGTTGTCCAGGCTGGAATGCAGTGGTGTAATCATAGCTCACTGCAGTTAGGACCTCCTTAGCTCAAAGGACCCTCCAGCCTCAATCTCCTGAATAGCTAGAACTACAGGCATGCACCAATACACCTGGCTAATTTTTTTTTTTTGGTAGAGATGGGATCTCACTGTGTTACCCATGCTGGTCTCAAACTCCTGGTCTCAAGTGATCCTCCTGCCTTGGCTTCCCAAAGTGCTAGAATTACAGGCAGAATCACCAGTGTCCAGCCCTAAATGCAGAAGCTAAATACTGTGCTTGAGATCGGAGGGTGATATGGTTTGGCTCTATGTCCCCATCCAAATCACACCTTGAATTGTAATCCCCAACATGTCAAGGGTGGAACCAGGTGGAGGTAACTGAATCATGGAGGACGGGGGCAGTTTCCCCCACACTGTTCTTGTGCTAGTGAGTGAGTCTCAGGAGATCTGATGGTTTTATAAACATCTGACATTTCCCCTGCTTGCTCTCATTCTCTCTCCTGCCGCCCTGTGAAAATATACCTTCTGCCACGATTCTAAGTTTCCTGAGGCCTCCCCAACCATGTAGAACTGTGAGTCAAGTAAACCTCTTTCCTTTAGAAATTATCCAGTCTCAGGTATTTCTTCATGGCAGTATGAGAATGGACTAATACAGATGGCAAGCAGGTGGTACAAACAAACATTTCTACAGTCTGGCTCTACAGTCTGTGCACTTAACCCCTTTATTTAATTGCTAAAATTCCTGGAAGTGGAAAGGCCTCATGGCTTTAAGAAACTGAAGACCTCATCTTTCTACACCCTTTAAATCTACACTCTTAGAATCTGATTTTTTTTGGAATTTCTCTAAGTGAGTTCTACAAAGTTCACTGATGATAAAAGGATCCCCTGCTGGGACGCGGTGGCTCACGGGGTCAGGAATTCAAGACCAGGCTGGCCAACATGGTGAAACCCTGTCTCTACTAAAAATATAAAAATTAGCCAGGTGTGGTGGCACGTATCTGTAATCTCAGCTACTGGGGAGGCTGAGTCAGGAGAATCGCTTGAACCCAGGACGTGGAGGTTGCAGTGAGCTAAGATCACAACACTGCACTCCAGCCTGGGCGACAGAGCAAGACTCTGTCTCAAAAAATAATAATAATAATTAACTCATTTAATCCTTAACAACTACCAGTACTGAGTTGAGAAAGATGAGGATCAGAGATGTAATCTGCCCAAAGACAAAACACTCAGTAGATGGTGGAGTTCAGATGTGAACCCAGGGAGACCTTGCTCCCAACTGTTACACTATCTGCCTCTCCTAAAAATAAAATAGGTTTTGTCCTTATACTTCTCTTCAGATAAGAAATGTCAGCTTTAGTATGACATTGGCAAACTTCCTAAGATGTAGGGACTCTCAACTGCTATCAGTCTATAGCAGTATATCTGAAAAGAATTAGAGCTCGTAGAATTCTAGACCATATCTATTCTGTCCACCATTATATTCCTAGTACCTGGCATAATGCCTGACACAACAGCTATGCAATGAATATTAAATACATGGAATGACCTCAAATTTATAGACTATTTTGGCATGTAAAAATAAAGTGGTTAATCAAAGTTATTTAGTGGACCAAACATGTTGCTACCTTGATAATCAGTTTTGTTTCTTAAAAGCTTTAACAACTCAAAAGGAAACATTTTATTTTAATGAAGGTAAAATCCTCTGAATAAAACTAAAATGCCATACTGAAAAAAGCAAAAACAGCCAGATCATTAAAAGTAAACGTAGCTTACCTTTGAGCCATCTAAACTCATTATCCTATACACATTTCTTGTGCTGTCATAGAAATAAGACACAGTAACTGCATGCTTGCTGGTGGGTACCCAGTTCTTCTTTGTGTTTGGGTCAATCTGGAAGACGTGAGCTCGAGTGCTGAAGATAGGTTGTTCCCTGCAGGGCAGAAAAGAAAATGATGGACTGAAAGCAGCCGGTTTTATTTTACTAGACAAGAGAACATGAAAACTGCAAGGATGATTCTGCTTAATCAACAATTACCACACACCAGAAAGAGTAACTTTCAAATTTGCATATTCTAAGTATTCAATCATAAGCTTTCTAAAAACTATTATAGTCAATCCTCATTATTTGAAGATTCTGTATATGTGAATTAACCTACTCACTAAAATTTATCTGTAACCCCCAAATCAATACTGTAGCACATTCTTAGTCTTTCACAGATACACACAGGAAAGTGCAAAACCATGCGTCACTTGATATGGCACATTTCCATCTGAAGCTGAACAAAGTGACATTGCCTTCTTGTTTCAGCTCTCATACTACATACACAAGTATCCTTTTTGTGGTCTATTTAACACCATGTTTTTCACATTTCACATTTTATTGGTGCTTTCACTGTTTAAAATGGCCCCTAAGCATCATGCTGAAGTGTTCCCAGATGCTAGCTGTTCCTAGGTGCAAGAAGGCTGTAATGTGGAGAAAATATGTGTGTTAGATAAGTCTCACTGAGACATGAGTTACAGTGCTGTGGCCATCAGCTCAATGTTAATACGTTAAGAATATATATTAAGCAAGGTGCCTTTAAATAGAAACACACATAAAACATGGTTATGTTCTGATTAGTTGACGAAAATGTCATGACCAGAAGCCTGTAGGAACATGACACAGTATTTTTCCCTAAGGGCAATGGTTCAGTATAGTATTTGCTAATTTAGTGTTGCTAGCACATTCACAGAACATAACTACTGTGAATAATGAGAATAAACTGTGCTTTGCTAAAATACAATATCTTACGTTTGATCCTCACAAGGTTAATATTTTTACCCATTTAAAACCACATTATTCTGGGAATAGGTAAAGAACTTACTGGGAAAATGTACATTTACTATAATCTCTACTATGCTTTAAAGTATATGGAAAACAAAGTTGCTGAAACCACAAAGATCTCTTACTTAAATCAAGCAGGGCCTTAAAGATATGGAGATTTTTGAAATTATAAAGAACCAAAACTAGTAAAAAATACTTATTTAAAATAGCATTACAGAATTCTTTACAGTATGAACAACAAGCATAAGATAATTTATATATAGAAGTATTATAATTCAAACATTTCTAAGTTCTGGGTAAAAACTCTTTTGGAAGCAGAACTTACCAAGCCTTTTTTTTTTTTAAGGAGCCCAAATAAAGCTCATTTCTTTCATTTCACTACACACCTTTCTTTTCTAAAGAATTTTAAGGTCATAAAGAAAAATTTAATATTTATTAAGTAAACTGATTTTAAAATTATGAAGAATTTTTTAATTTCTAAAATTTTAAATTTGAAGAAAGGAAGGGTGAATATGGGGGGAGAAAAATTAGAAAAACAGGCAAGGCAAATCTGAGTCCCTGGCAAAATGACTCCTAAGGTTAATAAGAGGTTGGGTGTCTCCTACATCCATTTCAGCCCTTAGAGAGTTGGTGTGAAAGGGAGGTGCCTTCCCTGTAGGTAACCTGGCTCTTTCCTAGTTTTATTTCTGGAAACCTCCTATACAACTTTTTTTAATTAAAGACTCTTTCTTAAAAGAAAGTGACATATTTTGTGCCACTCCCTAAAAAAATGAAGTGGAGCCATTACTTCTTGTTTAACTGCCATTATATACGGATTCATTAATAATTATGAACAATCTGGCAAGGCACTGTACCAGGATGATGAACTCTGAATTGGGAATAGGTCTTATTCATTCCGTTTCCTCATCCTCAACCACCAACTTTCAGTGAGCTGGTGCTATAGCTTGGGTTATCTTCCAAAAGCCCTGCAACCCCTATTTTTCTTTTTTTATCTTCTAATTAAAGTCTGAGGTAAAAGTATTGTTGGTCAGGCTGAGAGTGGCTAGTTCCAAGTCACAGGGACATCTAATCATACACAACTCTATTAAGGCACATAAGAAGGGAGGTAGGACACTCTATTCTTTACTAACTTGATTACTTGATTTTTTGTTGTCTTTTTAATTTGATAGGGGTTAAATTTCCTAAATTCACCTAAATAACACAAGTTGGTGATTATAGGAGTGTGTTCTAATAAACATAGTTTCTAAAATGCCGAATTAGTATTAAGATATTAATATTGCTTTTGCAAGCTTTCTACAATCAACAAATCCTTACTCAATGGAAGTGTAATGTTTTTAGCATGGTGAAGACTTTCTACATCATATTAAGTAATACATTTAATTAATCCACAATATTTAATTTTTTTCAGAATAAAAATCTTTAAAGTAAACTAGCTATCTTAAAAGCAAATGATATTTGAATATCAACTAAGTACTCAGCTTTCTTCAATTCTCTTCTGAATAGCTGGTTTCTTAAAGAAAATTACAGCTTAAGATTTCTGTGGTCAAAAGCCTGCACTTCAAAGTCTGTATGATAAAGACTAGGGAAATAATTTTCACTATGGATACAGGAAACAGAACTCCTAGAAGTAATGAGGATGTTACTGCATCTGACAGGGCATACTAATAAATGATTCAAACTTTTATTGAATATCTATCACATACCAAGATGTAGGATCGAGATGGTCCCTGCCCTTGAAAAATTCAATTTGGTGAGAAAAGATGGATACGTTAAAAACAAAATCCTCTTCACCATGATAGATTCTCTACAAATAAGTAACTGACAGCTGTGATAGAAAGCAGATGCCTAAATAGAGTTTGAAGCAAACTGTTGCACAGTAGGAAGAGGGCTACATACACTGTGTGGCAAGAACCTTAGCATAGGTAAGTAAGTATGAGTGCCTTTGAAGAATGAGGCTAGAATGAAAAAAAGGGAGAAGACAGTTCATGAGGGTCTCTACTGAAAGCTATTGAGAGATTATAAACAGGAAACAGTTTTGCTTTTTTTTTTTCTTTTTAAAGATATGGGCTCTCCCTATATTGCCCAGGCTGGTCTTGAACTCTCCACCTCAAGCAATCCTCCCACCTCAGCCTCCTGAGCTGCTATGATTACAGGAGTGAGCCACCTAGCTCAGCGCCAGCTTTGCATTTTAGAAAGATAAATTTGAGCCACGTGTGGTAGCTCACGCCTGTAATGTCAGCACTTTGGGAGACCGAGCTGGGCAGATCACTTGAGCTCACATGTTCGAGACCAGCATGGGCAACATGGCAAAACCAAAATTAGCCTGGCGTGGTGGTCCACACCTGTAGTACCAGCTACTTAGGAGGCTGAGGTGGGAGGAGGGCTTAAGCCTGGGAGGCACAGGTTGCAGTGAGCTAAGATCATGCCACTGCATTCCAACTTGGGTGACAGGGCCAGATTTTGTACACACACACACACACACACACACACACACACACACACAGAGCAAAACAAAAGAAATATAAATTTGGCAGCACTAAAAAGAAGATGGGTTGGAAAGAAACACTGGACACAGGGAGACTAGTCAGAACCCTACTAAAGAATCCCAAATATTAACAAATAAAGAGGATGGGATGTTTGGGAACAGGATGAAGATGTGATCGATTAGGGATTAAAGGTAAATTAAGGAAGTTGTAACAGTAGGTAAGTAATGGATTGGATATAGGGCAGTGGTTCCCATACTGGGGTGATTTGTTCCTTGGGACATTTCACAATGTCTGGACACATTTTTGGTTGTTACAATGAGGGAAACTGCTATTGGCATCTAGTGGGTAGCATCCAGGGATGTTGCTAAACATCTACAATGCACAGGACAGCTTCCCACAACAAGGAATTTTCCTGCTCAAAATATCAATAGTGCCAAGGTTAAGAAATCCTGGTGTATAAGATGAAGGAATCTGAGTCTCCTGGGTTTCTAGTTTGGGTAACTGAAAAGAAGACAGTGCCACTAGCAAGGATGGAACACAGAAAGCAGAGTCTGAGATTAGGGAAGAGGGAGGGGGAAGATGAGCTCAGTTTTTTTGTTTTTTGGTTTTTTTGTTTGTTTTTTTTGAGATGGAGTCTTGCTCTGTCGCCTAGACTAGAATGCAGTGGCACAATTTCAGCTCACTACAACCTCCACCTCCCAGGTTCAAGCGATTCTCCTGCCTCAGCCTCCCGAGTAGCTGGGACTATAGGCACCCACCACCGTGCCTGGCTAATTTTTGTATTTTTAGTACAGACAGGGTTTCACCATCTTGGCCAGGCTGGTCTCAAACTCCTGACCTTGTGATCCACCCACCTTGGCCTCCCAAAGTGTTGGGATTACAGGTGTGAGCCATGCCTGGTCTTGAGTTCAGTTTTGAAGGAGCTGAGATGCCTATAGAGTTTGCATGTAGAACTCTTGGGTCAGGAACTTAAAAACACTAGTTTGGAGCTCAGAGAATACCAAGTTGGTATGCAGAGTTTGGGGGAATCACCAGATTTTATGATGGGTATGTTTCAATGCTAGGCATGTCCATAAATTTCATTTAGAAAAAAGCTATATAAGCAGCGGTATAAGAAGCTATATCTGAAATCTTTAAAGAATTTACATATACCTGAAATCTTAAAAAGCTAGCTCTTAATCTCTTAAAAAGACCTGTAATACATTTGAAATTGATTGTTCCAAGTGTCCAAGTATTAAAGTTAATATCTTTTCATAAACTGTATGGCACTCATAAAGGTTCGACACTACTTTCTATACAACGATTCACACAATACTAACTAGATCAAATATCAGCATTTCCCAAAGTGTATTTATATTGAACAACAATCCAAGAAATGAATGCTCTATGTTTAAATAACGTTTGCAAACACTGTTATATCTTATTCTAAAATATTTATAATATACATTAGTATGTTAAAGGTTTTGAGAAGTTCTGCAGTAAAGAAATCAATCTAACTCCAAATAATCCAGCATCTGGTAAATTATTTGGTCTTAGAAATCTTTCATGTAATATATTTACATCTCCTAGGATTTATATTTATGACTATAATACGAGAATCAAAAGACAAATTCTGAGGTAAATATCTCACTGAAAGTTGGTCTGGATAATCTACCATCTTTACTGACATTATTAATTATATTTGTAATATAAAATTCAAGCCTTATTCAGTAATGACTACAGTATTATTTCTTAAATGGATACTTGCTAAGACACTCAAAGTAATTCTGCTAAGAAACTAAAAAATACATATATTCTTTAAAAATTACTCTAAAAATCTATTTTAAAAACAAATAGATCCATGCTGGGCACGGTGGTTCACACCTGTAATCCCAGCAGTTTGGGAGGCCAAGAGAGTGCAATCACTTGAAGTCAGGAGTTCGAGACCAGCCTGGCCAACATGGTAAAACCCTATCTCTACTAAAAATACAGTAATTAGGTGGGTGCAGTGGCAGATGCCTGTTATCCCAGCTACTTGGGAGGCTGAGGCAGAAGACTCACTTGAACCCGGGAGGCGGAGGTTGCAGTGAGCCAATATCACCCACTGTACCCCAGCCTAGGTGACAGAGTGAGACTCCATCTCAAAAACGAAAAACAAATAAAAACCACAACTGTTCTGAAATGCTTTAAAGTAGCTTAGGGACGCAAACCCCCTCCCCCCACACACACTCTTTAATCATAGAACGCCACCTATTCCATAACTTCTTAAATCAATAACCAGAAAAATAAGCAATTCAAACTACTTTACTAAGAAAAGCTTATTGGAGTATTTTTCTGTTGATTCATAAAATAATTCTAGGAAACTGGTATAACAATCATTCTCAAGTTCTTCAACTTGAGCTACAATTCTGTAAAAGTACTATATATAGTGACAAATGCTAAAACTTACTTTTTTTTTTTTTTTAATTTCTTTTTTTTCTTTTTTTTTTATTTCACAGCCCACCTAGCAGAAAATTGCTAAAACTTACTATGGATTTGGAAAACTAGAAGAATGTTAAGAGAACCCTGAGAAAAAAGTAGTAAAATCAGATTTTATTTTAAAAATAAGACTTATTCAAACTCACTAGAGTTGACATAAAGAATTACTACATTTAGCTCTCAGGCATCTGTGTAATAAGAAAGAAATGAGGATCATAAAAAACTAGAGCAAAACAAAAAACTATTTTCCAGGAGATACGTAAGTTTTAGGTCTAGAAAAAAAGCAGACAGCTAATATTTGTCACTTGGATAGCTCTGATTTTTAAAAATCAATGATGATGCTGTTTTAAAGTTACCAACGAAGTCTATACTTTCACAAATATTATGATTACCCAGTAAATCTTTATCCCAAGAGAGTACAACGGCATAGGTCCAATAAATACAATCAAACTCAAGGAAAGGAAAAGAAATTGTACATTTCCTAGTCTGCCTTTAATGCCTAGAAGTGTGCTTTTCAGATTTGTAAGTACAAATGGCTAGTGTAGCAAAGGGGATTATAAAGAAGGTTATGGTTTCAAATAATTCCCTTTTTAATTTTCCAAAAGAAAGTAGCCTGGAAGTATTCTAAGAAGTATTAGAAATAAGGCTGGTAATATTTTCCACCAAGGATTTGACTCTGCTGCAGACCCTGTTGGCTGTCTATGAACTATTCTTCCATGCTGCTCCACAATAAACCTCAGATACTCTACCCTATTCTATGTGACTGTGAGATTCACTAAGGATAATCATGGTAATTCCATTCTTGCCAGAAGCTGGGTTAGAGATGGACCTCTGAAACAATTCCAAGAAATAACCAAGAAAAGTTTGCTAGAAACTTCTAGGTACACTCACAGACAGTACACATGTAAAAAGGAATACTCTCTGAAACAATATGTTTGCATATGACATCAGGACCTGAAGAAACCCTTAGTACTGTGAGGGGCGCATACTTGAGAACAAAGCCAACGTTCTCAGTTAATAACAGCAGATGGAAAAACAAAGACTCTGGTTCCTTGAGGATATCACTGAACCAATGAATCAGCCTATCTCCAAGGCTCTATGTCATAATAAGTTTGCTAACTGTTTCAAACAGTTGTCATTTTAAAAACTATGCAAATGAAAACTGAGGAAGAGGTTTACTTACAATAAACTCTGCAATAACATGCCCCCCCACACACAAATAACATGTGATTGGTGGCAGTTCAGAACTATACAACTACACACTGGGTATTCATTCACTTCATAACACCACCCCATACATACACAATTTAATTTCAACATCCCCCATTTAAAACTGGAGAACCAACAGATAAATTTATAAGAATAACTGCATTGAGGTAGGTGGGAAGAGGAATAAATGGAAAGGGAAATGTGGAAATGGCAAAAGTTTACTACCAGTTGACTTTCTGCAACAAGGATTTAAGATCCAAAGCTTTTAATTTAAAAAATAGTAGTATAAGAGCTTATTAGAGCTATGGAGGCAACTACCAAAAGAAATAAAAATTACAATTTTTAAAAGTAGTTGCCTCTGGGGATGGGTTCAATGAAGGAAGGGATGAGATAGAGGCTATTACTTCTCTTTCTTATCCTTTAAGTATTGTTTAATTTTTCTTAACCTTGATAGGTATTAACATATCTTTCTAAAATGGCACTGTGAAGGAATTACACTTACATAACAATTAACAATGGAAAATAATGCTTGAGGGGGCCACTTCTGAAGACTGCCAAAGAATCGCAGAATGACAATTTTAATAGTTTTGAACTCAACTGAGGAATGAGGGAAAGTAGGAGAGGAGCAGAAATCCAAACATGCCTAACTGTAGGACTGCAGGTGCTGAAGGTACACCCAATTCCTGACAAAAAACACCCTCCTTGATTTGAAGTAAACAGGAAAGTAAGACAAAAAACATTCTACCTTCAGCTTGCTTTTGGGGGACTGAAGTGGCATGAGAAGCTGAACAATACTTCTTAAGGCCAAAATGAGAATGGCATGGGTAAGTCCAGGAACAGACAGACACTAATTACCATTTAACTTGATAGGTAATGGCTGGAGAATTTAGTTTCAGTGCCACTATGAAGTGGCATGGCATGACTTCAGATGCATCAGCACAAACACTGGAATTTCCTAGAAAGAATTATCCTGTACAACTTAATAACATAAATTGAAATTGTACACGATTATCAGAGAACTGGTTTAAATCTCACCACCTCCTCTTCTCATATATAATATACATCCTACCCTAAGAAAAATCTCATTAAGATACCTGTTTTGATGCTACTCAGAGATTATGACTGCAAAATCTAACATACTACCAATTGTATGTTCCTATTACCATATGTGTAATAAGCTGATTGCTTATACATACAATGTTCTTTTTTGAGAACTATATATACAAACTTTGAGAAATGCAAAGATGTTTCTACTAATGGCTACCCAACACATAGTTATACTGCAAGAACTCCATCTAGTGATGAACCAAAAATATAGCAGGTCCATGTTTTTTAAAACTTGTAAGTTAACTCTGTAGCAAATACAAAATTGTAAACTGACCTTGCTGTAACAGAGGTATCAAGACTTAAAAATATGACACTGACACCCATAGCTACAAAATATCTTCTGGAAGGATTTTTTAAATTGTATAATCTGGCCAGGCACAGTGGCTCACCTGTGTAGTCTTAGTGCTCTGGGAGGCCAAGGTGGGAGGACAGCTTGAACCCACGAGTTCCAGACCAGATTGAGCAACAGTAAGACCTCACCTCTACAAAAAATTTAAAAATTAGCTGGGTGTGGTGGCATGCGCCTATAGTCTCAGCTACTCAAGAGCCTGAGGCAGGAGGATCATTTGAGCCCAGGAGTTAGAGGCTGCAGTGAGCTATGCTTGTGCCACTGCACTCCAGGATGGGTGACAAAGCAAGACCCTATCTCTTTAAAAAAGAAAAAAAAAAAGTATGATCTGAATTTCTTGATCTTTTAATCCTTTAAGTAAACACTGAAATTCAAGGTTTTAAAAAATCATTGTTTGCATTACAGTTCTTTCATGACATTAAGTATTTACTTGGCATATTTGAAGAAAATGTCAAATCTAAAATTTCCATTTGGAAATTAAGATTCTTAAATTATAAAAATACACTTAAAGAGTAACAACAAGGCCGGGCGCAGTGGCTCATGCCTGTAATCCCAGCACTTTGGGAAGCCAAGGCAAGTGGATCACGAGGAGTTTGAGACCAGTCTGGCCAAGATGGTGAAACCCCATCTGTACTAAAAAATATAAAAATTAGCCGGGCGCAGTGGCAGGCGCCTATAATCCCAGCTACTTGGGAGGTTGAGGCAAGAGAATCACTTGAACCCGGGTGGCAGAGGTTGCAGCGAGCTGCGATCATGCCACTGCACTTCAGCCTGGGCAATACAGTGAGACTCCATCTCAAAAAAACCAACCAAACAAAAAAACAAAAATGAATGAAATGTTATGAAGACCGTTTAAGTGCTAATATCACCTTCAAGGAAGATTCATAATGCTCTTTAGGTACACTTTTCTTTATACCTGCTACAAACTGAGTGGATACTCAGTCCATACAATATCTGAACAAAAAAATATTCTAATAAACTCAGGACTGAAGAGAAAGATCCAGAGATACTTGAGCAAAATGTTAACACTTGTGAAATTTGAAAAGTGGATACAAGTATATTATTCCCTGTATTATTGTGAATATTTAAAATTGCTCACAACAAACAATAAAACCTCACTTCTCTAGGAGTTCTTATTGACAACGCAAAATTTGAATAATCCACCACATTTTACTTTATATAATATAGGCCAGGTTTTTTTGAGATGGGGTTTTGTCCTGTTGCCCAGGCTGGAGTGGTACAATCACAGCTCACTTCAGCCTTGACCTCTCAGACTTAAGCGATCCTCCTGTCTTAGCCTCTGGAGTAGCTGGGACTACAGGTGCACGTGCACCACCATGTCCAGGTTTTTTTCTTTGTAGAGATGGGGTCTCACTATGTTGCCCATGCTGGTCTCAAACTCCTGGGCTCAAGCGATCCTCCCACTTTTCCGCCTCCTAAAGTGCTGGGATTAAAGGTGCAAGCCACCATGCTCAGCCAAGGCCACATAACAATACATGCTATGATTATAATTACACTATCCAATATGTTAGTCACTAGCCACCTGACCACTGAGCGTTTGAAATTCAGCTGGTGCAACTGAGAAAGTGAATTAATTTAAACTTTATCTGATACTCAAGTCAGTGTTTGAAGAGCTTTTAAGTATATATGGAACAACCTGGGTATGTGAATCTACATTTTCCAATAGAAATTTTATGAAATTTAAATTAAGATCAAGTTTTCCAATAAACATTTAACATCCAAATTGAGATGTGCTCTAAATGCAAAATACGTAACGGATTTCAAAGACTTAGCATTTTTTTAATGTAATCTATCTCCATGACTTTCATATTAATCACTTTTAAAAAGATAGCATTTTGGATAGACTGTGTCAAAATATATAAAAATTGATTTTGACTTCCTTTTTAGAAATGTAAAAGTAAATTTCAAATTACATATGTTGTTCACATCATATTTCTAGTGGGGAATGTTGGACTAGACAATATTTTCTGTAGTCATTTCCCTACTGACAGACATATAGGTAGTTCTCATTTTTGCACTGTTACAAAATAGCATTACAACCAATGTTCCTGTGTGTTTCCCTGTGCACACATGCAAGAGATACACTAGAAGCAGAATTCCTAGTCATAGGGTATTGGCGCAGGTCACAGCACCTGTACCAATTTATACTCATTAGTTTTATACTACACCCTCCCAACATTTGGTAATGTCCAAGTAACATCTTTAATTTGTGCCAATTTTGGACATGCAATGGCATTTCACTGTAGTTTCAATCTGCATATCCCTGATCACTAGTGCGCTTCAGTAGCTATTCATGTATTTCTGGGCCATCTGAGCCCAATGAATTGCTATACTCATTTCTGAGCTTGTTTAAAACCTTATTTTAGCTCCAATAGTGAAAAAGCCAGATCTAAAGCTCAACACTCAAACCACATCTCATATACCCAATTCTAACCACATAAAGGTAAATTACGGTCCTTTGGCATAAAATTTAGTTTTTATTTTTCCATACCAAAATGTTTCCAATACTCCTCTAAAATTATTCCATTGTGAAAGGGTGAGCTGGTGGAGGTAGTGGAGGAGAAAGTAAATGCATGTTAGTCAAACTTTTAACTTACAGCTGCTTAAAATGTTTTCCTGGCTCAGTATCAAAAAACAATTTATACAAAACCTATTTAGAGGTCAAAAGTAACACAGTTCTATTGCCAAATAAGTTAAACTCCTGGGTGTTTTTCAAACAGTAAATTTCCACTTTCTCATGCATTTTTCAATCCAACATCCCTGAAACTTGAAAGTGACTTTAACTTTCATCTGATCAAGTTTTGTCTAGTCACAGCTACTAATTACAGCTGACTAAGTCTTTTCTGCATGGTCCTCAAGTCATCTAGTTATCCCAATGAATAGCATTTGTTATTTTATGTATGGTAGTCATATAGTCTCAATTTCCTGAGATTATTCCAGGTTTCATATTTTTTGTTGTTGTTGTTGAAAAGAGACTGTATTAAATATACCTAAATGTGACTTATACTTTGCTTTTTTTTTTTTTTTTTTTTTTTAAGACATGGGGTTATGTTGCCTGGGCTGAACTTGAACTCCTAGTCTCAAGGGATCCTCTGACCTCAACCTCCCACTGGGATTTGGACACAAGCTACCTTGCCCCCACGTTACTTTCTATTTTTGTCAGCTTTTCATTTAACAAAAACTATAGACAAAACTATTTGTCAGATAATGTCTCAATTTGGGGTCTTGCAAATATAATCCCTGTCATGACGTAGTGTTTGTGCTTAGATGCATTCAATCTATTTCATAAAGGTGGTGTTAATACAACTCAGTCATCATGGCATCATAGAAACCCAAATACATTTTCTGACTGTGAAAAGCAATTAATATTTTTCACCGACCAAAAATATGATACAGGAATACAATAAGCTAAGTGGGAGGCCTTTTCCCTATTGGCTTTTCTGAAAGTGGGTTTTATTAGAAGTAGAGAGAGAATGACTTCTGAGCTACCTGAGAGGGGTAATCCTATAGATAAACGGGCACCTTAACAAAACAAGCTTACTACAGTGTTTTTCAAACCCTAGGTCACAACTCAGGGAGTCATGATCAATTTAATGGTTAACAAGGGGTATTTTTAAAAGTGAATGAAAACGTAAAATATCAGAAGTGCACCACACTTGGTGAGGACATATATGTTGTTCCAAGAAACTTTCAGCCACATATTTATATGTGCTTATCACAATGTAAGATGAATTTTTTTTAACTGCAGATTATGGTCAAAAGGTTAAAGACCTGGGCATATGAAATGCTTCTATTTAATATTCATGAGAATTCTATGAAACAGATACACACCACCCATCTTACAGTATGAAAGAGGGTTCCTGAGTGACTTCAAGTCACACAGCTAGCAAATGATATAAGCCTCTTTTTTTAACGCCTTGTCACACCACTGATTGAAGCAAAACAACACAACATGCTGCCACTTCACCCAAAAGCCCTGTTTTCATTCTCCCCTTTCTTGATGGCTCAATAGGTCATTAGCCACAGGCCCATTGAGTGCTTTTAAAAAGGGGGAAGCCTCGGTGTTTCATGCAGATAAAAATGGAATTAAACCTTACTGGACATCAAAGAACTAAAATTAAAACCATGAGTTATCTTTTTTTACCTGTCAAAATAGAAAACATTTTTAATGGCAGTATTCAATGTTAGTGAGAGCTTCAGGAAACCTGACATTTTCCAAAGCAGCCGGTGGGAGTATAAATTAGTAAAGTCTTTCTAGAAAACATCTTGGCAATGCATATCAAAAGCCATTACATAGCCATGAGAAAACAAAGTTGTAGCATATCTAGTGACATAAAATGTCCAGTATAGTAAAGAAAATAGTTTATAAATTAGTGGATACTTGTATAAAAATGTGCCTCTAAAGCATAAGAAAAAAATACATGGAAGAAACACTGTAGCCCTTGCTCTGCCTCCCCCTTCTCTCAACACAGAGACCAGAATGATCTTTCTCAAAACTCAACCTAGCATTGAAATACCCTAGGAAAAAAAAGTGGGGTGGGGAGTCAGGATAAAGCAAGCATGGCAAAATGCAGATGATTTATTAAAGTGGGTTGGATGATGGGTCCTTTTCTGTATGTCCAGAACATTCAATAACATATAGGGGTTTTTTTGTTGTTTTTTTTGAGAGACGGAGTCTCACTCTGTCACCCAGGCTGGAGTGCAGTGATGTGATCTTGGCTCACTCCAACCTCCACCTCCCAGGTTCAAGTGATTCTCTGCCTCAGCCTCCTGAGTAGCTGGGACTACAGGCGTGTGCCACTACCCCCAGCTATTTTTTTTTTTATTTTTAGTAGAGACAGGGTTTCACTGTGTTAGCCAGGATGATCTCTCTCTCCTGACCTCGTGATCCGCCCACCTCAGCTTCCCAAAGTGCTGGGATTACAGGTGTGAGCCACCGTGCCCGGCCTAACATATAGTTTTAAACTCTCCAAAGGCTTCCCATCTCACTCACAGTAAAATACAAAGTCCTTGAAATGGCCTAAAGAGGCCGGGTGTGCTGGCTCACATCTGTAATCCCAGCACTTTGGGAGGCCGAGGCGGGTGGATCACCTGAGTTCAAGACTAGCCTGGCCAACATGGTGAAACCCCATCTCTACTAAAAATACAAAAAATTACCCGGGAATGGTGGTATATGCCTGTAATCCCAGCTACTCAGGAAACTGAGGCAGGCGAATCACTTGAACCCAGGAGGCAGAGGTTGCAGTGAGCCAAGATCGCACCATTTGTACCCCAGCCTGGGGAGTAAGAGCAAAACTCCATCTCAAAAAAAAAAAAAAAAAAAAAAAGCCTAAAGGCCTTGTACCAGTGTTTCTCAACCCTGGCTACAGATTAGAAATCAGCTTCTACCCCCCAGAATCAGTGGCCTGGGTGGGGAGCTCAGCATCAGTGGTTTTTAAGAGCCTCTAAAGTAATTCTCACATGTAGCCAGGAGGGAGAACTAGAGGACACGACCCCCTGCTCCCTGTCCCAACCTCATTTGTCTTTTACCCTCTTTGTTCCAGCCACAGTGGCCTTCCTGATGTTTCTCAAACATGCCAGGCACTGCCCCCTTCAAGGCCTTTGCCTGAAGTGCTCTTTTCCCCTCAGGCCTGCCCAGCATCTTCCTTTGTCTCCTCCAGGTCTTGGCTAAAATGTTATCTTCTAAGTGGAGCCATTCTTGGTCACTCTATGTAAAAATTACAGCCCCTTCCAGGCCTGTTCCAGGACTCCCTCTTCCCTTTATTTCTTTTACTCTTCCCCACGATACTTACTGCCATCTGACACACAACATACTTTCTTATTTATCGTCCTTTCCCCCCAAGTAAGTGTAATCTCCTCAAGGGCAACGATTTTGACTGTTGTAATCACTGCTGTATCCTCAGCATCTCAAATATCTGGCACATATTAGATATTCAGAAAATAATAAATGAATGCTTACGCATCAAACTGTTTAGAGTTCATGGCAGTAGAATTACAAGTGACTTATTTTTTCTTACCTCAATTTTCTATGTGAACATATATTTATAAGAAAAATTGTTTTTTAAGCAAATTTTAATCCAATATATTTGCTTGCTTTTAAAAACACAGATAATGGAATGTTGTCTTAAATATATACATATGTTAATATCCATTGAGTTGCAGATTTGTACACTTTACTGAATACAACATGCTTTAAATTTTTTAACAAAGTAAATGCCAGTTAAAAATATTATAGCCATAGGCCAGGTGTGGTGGCTCATGCCTGTATTCCTGGAATAGAAGGCTGAGGCAGGAGGATCACTTGAGCCCAGGAGTTTAAGACCAACCTGGGCCATGTAATGAGACCCTGTCTCTATTAAAAATAAAAAAAAAATAGCCAGACATGGTGGTGCATGCCTATGTCCCAGCTACTCAGGAAGCTGAGGCAGGAGGATCACTTGGAGCCAAGAGTTTGAGGTTATAGTGCACTATGATTGTGACACTATACTCTAGCCGGGGCAACAGGGAGACCCTGTCTCTAAAATAATTACTTAGAATTAAAAAAAATTATAGCCCCAGTGGTAGTGGATTCACCTGGCAAACAGATTTGGGGGTACTCTTGTCCAGACAATGTTTCTTACAAAAGAAATCAGTCACAAATTTCCAACTGATGGAAGTTTTGCCATCAACTGTATCTGTTTAGAATTCTCTCTGTAGTGTTTAATAATACCTAGAGTTATCCTACAAAAGTAATCTTTAACTACCAACATAGCTTTAATTGTGAACCAGCAAGCCTTGCCCTGAGGGATCCCATAAATATCAACTTTAAGGAAGCCAATCATCTAAAGTGGGATAAAAATTCCTAACTGGTTCTCCAGCTAACACACCGTAACAGATGGTTTAACTAAACAAGTAAACATAAATAATAGCTGACCCAAATTATAAATAGAAAAAGTATCAATGCTACTAAAGCAAGCTTGCCAACCCATGGCCTGTGCGCCAAACGCAGCCCAGACAGCTTGAATGTGGCCCAACACAAATTCGTAAACTTTCTTAAACATTATCAGACTTTTTGTGATTCTTTTTTTTTTTTTTTGAAGCTCATCAGTTATCGTTAGTGTTAGTATATTTTATTTGTGACCCAAGACAATTCTTCTTCTTCCAACATGGCCCAGGGAAGCCAAAAGACTGGACATCCTTGTACTAAAGCCTTTGTATTTGGCAGACATTTTACAATATTTAAATCAGTGATATTAATATTAGAACTCCAATTTCGGTTGCTTCAACCAACCATTTAAGAACCAGTTATTTTTAGTGCTTTTAAAATGCATGCCCCAGAGTCTGGACAAAGTGGTAATACCTACTCTGAAATCTTTGTTAATCAAAAACAGCCTCTCGTTATATGAAAAAGAGTTCTAGAATCTCAATCAAGTGCTCTTCTGAGACATCTGAGAAGAACAAGTTAATCTTATTTCTTAAGAAAAGAGAAAGGAGTGGTATAAGAATTCCAAGGGTACTATAAACAACAGCATGAGCATAACATACCACCCTGCAACAATTTCACATCATGGCAATAATTTTAAAAACTTTATTCCAGTAATAATACGTATGGCTAAACTATGGTGAAATATGCAAAGTTTATGTAAACTTCTAAGTTACACCCCTCACATTAAAAAAAATTTGACACCATCCTATCACTAGTATATCCTAAATGTATTTACTCTTTTCTGTTATTTATTTAGGTACTTTGGCAGAAAGAGCCAAAGTATTTGTTTTAGAGCCTGTTAACTAAGGAGCCTGTTAATTATTCTGAACTTTCTTTTTTAAAAAAAGAAAAAAATAGAGACAGGCTCTCGCTCTGTCACCCAGGGTGGAGTACAGCAACATGCTCATAGTTTACAGCTCACTGAAGCCTCGAACTCCTAGGCTACGTGATCCTACCTAGTCAGCCTCCCAAGTAGCTGGGACTAAAGATGTGCACCATCATGTCCAACTTTTTTTTTTTTTTTGGTAGAGACAGGGTCTCACTTTGTTTTCCAGGCTGATCTACAACTCCTGGCTTGAAGGGATCACCCTGCCTTGGCCTGCCAAAGAGCTGAGATTACAGGTCTGAGCCACACTGCTCCTGGTCTTTCTAAACTTTCTAAGATGAAATTATTTCCCTCTTTATTAGTAATATAGTGAGATGGCAAATTTATGATTATCTCAATTCCCTAAAAGATGCCTTCACTGAATTAAGATTTAAAGTTCTCCCTTGAATTGCTTAACAGATTGATAAAAGAAACTTCCATTGGATCACCATACCACTCAGTACTTTTTTTTTTTTTTTTTTTGGAGACAGAGTTTCCCTCTTGTTGCCCAGGCTGGAGTACATGGCGCGATCTCAGCTCACGGCAACCTCCGCCTCCTGGGTTGAAGCAATTCTCCTGCCTCAGCCTCCCGAGTAGCTGGGACTACAGGCTCCCGCCACCATGCCCGGCCAATTTTTGTATTTTTAGTAGAGACAGGGTTTCACTATGTTGGCCAGGCTGGTATCGAATTCCTGACCTTGTGATCCTCCCGTCTTGGCCTTCCAAAGTGCTGGGATTTCAGGCAAGAGCCACCATGCCCGGCCACCACTCAGTATCTTAATGACATTGCTGGGCAAAAAAATTGTCTGTTGCTGTTACACCCAAACAAGACTACACCTCAATCCACTCCTCACTCATTTGCCAAGAAACTCAGTCAGGTCGTTTTCCACTCTCACAATGATCTCATCTCAGGTTCCCGCTACCTCTACTGATCTTTTTCTTTTCAACATTGTGTTCAACTATCCTGTTTCACCTTGTTCCTGATTTTATAAAATATTAAAAATTCTCTGCAGAAACTGAATGGTTACAGATCTACTATAATAAAGACTGAATAGCTTAACCATCATTTACAGAGTCAAAAAAGTAACAGTGACAGGAAAAAAAAAAGTTGATGACAGTTTTAACCGTCTGCAGTTGGAATTATGTGATGTCTCAGCAATTTTTCTTTCATACATTAATGAGCACACAAATTACTCAACAACTTCCATCATTTGTGCCAAAGGAGGGGAACCACAGGCTGCATAATTCAAACTTACTAATTTAAATATGCTACTCTGAAGACAAAGGCCTAAACTTATAGAATGGATATGAGGTACATTCTTTGGCTATAATTAACATTTTAAAGAGCTTACTACGTGGTCAGGCACTGTTCTAAGCACTATGCCTGTGTTACTGAACTCTCGGCCTTTATGAAGTGGTTACTACTATCCCCCTTTTGAAGATGAGGAACCTGAAGCATGGAGACAGTATAACCTCTAAAGATGACACATTATAGAGCCGGCATACAAGTCTGACCCTAGGGTCCATATCTTTATCTTATACTCAGTCACTGGATGGGAGAATAATTCTTTTATCATGTAAACCTGAGAGTTCGTTGCTGTTACCAAACTCATGCCTGACCCATGCAAGGTGTTCAATAAATGCTGAAAAAATTAAATTCTTAGACTTTTTTTTTTTTTGGCCTGAAAGAAACCAAATCCAGATGAGAAGAACAGCAGGGGAAAAGCAGAAGGTATTTTTGTACCTCCTATTTTATCAAAATATTCTATCATGTCATCCTTCTCAGAATACTACATGTGATAAGATCTAGCCAATGTCTAAAGCAAATATGAGATGCTTTGGAATGAACAACCAACTTCCAGTCTCAAAGCCTCAAAAGACTAACATTATTTTTTATAATCTGTTACAGAAGTGGGATCATTCATCAAAACAGATTATTTTCCCTTGCAGAAGGAAGACTCAAAAACTAGAATTGTAATGACTGAAAATAAGTTTTCAGCCTTCCAAACCACACTATCACTCCAATGAAGTACTATAACACAAACTGTCTTCAAAATACAGATAAAAGGTGTTATCAGTGCACATATATACACCTCATGAAAATACTCAGGTACCCTTAAAAGTCATCATAATTATGTTGCTGTACTATCCCACTGTCAATAAAATTCAGTAGAGAGACAATTATGAAGATCTATCAATAACTTGTCACTTAGTCTGGATGCTAGTACCATGCTCTTCACAGTTCTCTCAGTGTTGTTACTGAAATACTATACCTGACAATAGTAATAGCACAAAGCCCCCAAATACTATGTAAATAGGAATCCAATCATCAACACCACTCAGGAATCTGCCATCTGCACTGACGGCATTGCTCATCTCTCCTCCTTTCCACATCTCTTCCAATTGAAATGATGAAAATGAAAGGGTTCTAAGAAAAACAGTTCTGAGTGGAAAAAACACAAACTCAAGCTCTATTTTTTCCCTCACACCACAACAATATTAACACACAAACAAAAGACTGTGACTAAATGTGGAGGATTTCTCCCTACCAACCAACAAGCAATCATTTTTGTAGTAGACACCAACTGGGTGTCCTCTAATTTAATTTACACACTATCTACCTGGAAATAGTATAGTGTCAGATTGCACAGGCTGAGGGCTCAGTCCCCCAAAACTGCCCTCTCTTTAGACACTCGTTGCCACTCTGGGTCTCCAGAAATTCTGACCAACTGGCTTTGAGTTGGGGTTTCTACAACCCCCTCTTTGAGTTCGGTTAATTTGCTGGAATAGCTCATAGAACTCAGGGAAACACTGACATTTACTGGTTTATTATAGAGGATATTAAAAAGAATATAGATGAAAAAAAATGTGTAGGGCAAAAGGGGGAAAGGGTGTGAAGACTCCAGGCTCTCTCTAGACATGCTGCCCTCCAGGAACCTCCACGCACATTTAGCTACCCAGAAGCTCCCAAACCCTGTCATCTTGGGCCTTTTATGGAGCCTTCACTGGATAGCCATGAATGAAGCATGGATAACCATGTCAAAACGTGACTGGACAAAAACAGTGTAATTTAATGCTAATAAACTGACTGAAAAAAACCAATGAGGCCTGTCTCTTCAGATTTTTCTGGCCTTTCTGTGCACATTCCTCTCTCTAGAGTACGGGGCAGGACCCTCTCTGAAATGAGGATCTGGTCACTCACAATCAGATCAGAGTCCTACCTTGGGTATGTAAAAGGAGGACAAAAAACAGGTCAGAGAGAAATTCTGTTTCCTGAGACCTGCTTCTGAGGCCTAAAGCACCCCAACACTGTAACAACATTATATAGACTATAACAAAGACTATGAAAGTTATGAGCCAGGAACTGTGGACAAACACAAATATACATATCAAAATATCACAGTAGTCTAGCCTCACCTGTAATTTTTCGTATTTCTAGGACTCTTTCCAAGCTTACTTTAAGAATTAGGTATAGGCTGGGCGCGGTGGCTCACGCCTGTAATCCCAGCACCTTGGGAGGCTGAGGTGGGTGGATTACCTGAGGTCGGGAGTTCAAGACTAGCCTGACCAACATGGAGCAACCCGGTCTCTACTAAAAATATACAATTAGTTGGGAGTGGTGGCACATGCCTGTAATCTCAGCTACTCAGGAGGCTGAAGCAGGAGAATCGCTTGAACCCGGGAGGCAGAGGTTGTGGTGAGCTGAGATCGCACAATTGCACTCCAACCTGGGCAACAAGAGTAAAACTCCGTTTCAAAAAAAAAAAAAAATTAGGTATAATCCAGAAACTATTTATGGGACAATTTATTTTTACTGGGTAAAACACCTTTTATTACAATACCTTTTAAGTGTCTTTAAGCTCATTGTTCAGATTTACCATTTACTTCCTACAAGAGGAAGAGATTTTTTTCTTTCCATGGTAATTTGGCTAGCATGGGCTGAGCTTTTCTCATTCACAAGATCTATCTTCCTCCACTATCCCTTCTGTTGGCTGGATATTAGATCACAAACTTCAAAGGCAGCAGCATTCTGCCATAAAGCAATCTGTTCAAATTGAACAGGGAGGTTTTTGGATTATACAGCATTTAAAGAGTAATCAATACAACTAATCAATTGCCGTTTAAAAATGTTCATGTTTGGACAAGAGTCTAAAGAAACTTCTGAAATGCCTAACAGTTTTTGAGAGCCGATTTGAGAGAAGACAATGACATGGATGCTTCAGTACAACCACCTTTAAATTGTGATAAAAACAAAGAAGAGATAGAAAACAGGTCCACGATAAATTCTAAATCTAAGTTTAGCCAGGAGTTGTAAGCATGCTTCACAAGATTTTTTTTTAAATCAGTCTTTATCATGGTTTTATTTTCTCCTTCCTTGGTAAGAAATGTCAGCAGATAGAAGATGATGAAAGTATACCTAAAGGTATGCCACAGACTGAATAACAAAATGCTAAAAATGTCTGCATTGGTACAATAAATTATTTTCAGTTTGCATGGACTATCAATGGTATTCATAATTAATCTTGGGAAGTAGAAATGGCATTTGAACAAGACCATTTTTATACTTACAACAAGGCATTTAGAGAGTCAGGATTAGAAACCACATCTTCTGGTTCCAAAATCAGAGCTCTATTACTGTTTGGTACTGATTTCAATGTACCTTTGCTGTAGAACTCCAACAAATCTCACATGCATTGAAATACTTACTATACTCTCATCTTAGAAACTCTTGATAATAATAATAATTAATACCTTTATGCATGGTGTTCAGATTATAGAAGGATAAAGAGGCCTGTAACATGCCAAAACTTGTTAAATTGGCCAATGAAAATTTTGCCAGATGGTTCAAAGGAAAGCTTTAGAATTTAGTTAGAAATATAAAATACTAAAAAGTTTGCCAAACAACCTGGATCATTTTAAACTCATGCTATGTGCAATGACCTTAATTTGCCTTAAAATGTCATTCAAAATAGTAATTCCAATCTGTCAAAAATCAACCACAGGCTGGGCACGGTGGCTCACGCCTGTAATCCCAGCACTTTGGGAGCCTGAGGCAGGCAGATCATCTGAGGTCAGGACTTCAAGACCAGCCTGACCAACATGGTGAAATCCCGTATCTACTAAAAATACAAGAATTAGCAGGGCATGGTGGCGGGCGCCCGTAATCCCAGCTACTTGGGAGGCTGAGGCAGGCAAATCGCTTGAACCTGGGAGGTAGAGGTTATAGTGAGCCAAGATCACACCACTGCACTCCAGCCTGGGTGACAGACTCTGTCTCAAAACAAAAACAAAAACAGAAACAAAACAACAACAACAACAAAACAACCATAGTATCACTATTTCACAATATCCCAAAATGCATTAAGGTAAAATGTCATAGCTAGTCCACACTCCTCAGTCTCTGATAAAGAAGTTTTTCCAGGAAAACAACTTGCTTTAGTTTTAAAAATATAATTCTCTACTAATTGTACTTATGGGGAAGTTGTATATATTTTGTAAAAGCTTTCTGAGTCATTACAGGATTACTACAAACACAAATATAGACATGCACACATGCAGTCAGAAAGGCTGGATTCTGGCTGGAAGCAGTGGCTCACGCCTGTAATCCTAGCACTTTGGGAGGTAGAGGCTGGTGGATCACCTGAGGTCAGGAGTTCAAGACCAGCCTGGCCAACATGGCGAAACCCCGTCTCTACAAAAATACAAAAATCAGCTGGGCATGATGGCAGGTGCCTGTAATCCCAGCTAGTCAGGAGGCTGAGGTGGGAGAATCACTTGAACCTAGGAGGCTGAGGTCGGAGTGAGCTGAGATCATGCCACTGCACTCCAGTCTGGGTGACAGAGTGAGACTCCATCTCAAAAAACAAAACAAAAAGCCTGGATTCTATAAAAATAAATTTTACTATGACCTATTTTAGAAAGTACTTATTATTAGT
Organism: Ateles fusciceps; assembly: GCA_036589455.1. Lineage (NCBI taxonomy): Eukaryota > Metazoa > Chordata > Mammalia > Primates > Atelidae > Ateles > Ateles fusciceps. The sequence continues at coordinate 709,388 of JAZHEH010000439.1, forward strand.
TCTTTGAAAATGATGGAACTTTTAAGGTAGGTTTTTTTTCTTCTGAATCACCACAACTAAATATTTGTGATACAAGCAAAGAAGGAAAAACATACTTCACTGGGTGAAATCTCAAAGAGAATAGGGAAGATCAACAGAAGACTTCAATAAACTGACAGACTTTTAAATGTAGGACTGCATAAAAAACACTCTAACATTTGAAAAGTCAGATTTGTTGATAGCCCCTTCAAATGAGTGTAGAAGGCTGAATAGTGGCCTCCAAAGAAATCTAGAACATTATACGTAGAACCTGTGGATGTTGCCTTATTTGGCAAAAGGGATTTTGCAGATGTGATTAAGCTAAGGATCTTGAGATGGGGGGATTACCCCGGATTAGCCAGGTGGGCCCTAAATGTAATCATAACTATCCTCACAAGAGGGATGCAAAGGGACATTTAGCTACAGAAGCTGATATAATGAAGGAGAGACAGATCTGAAGAGTCCATGTGCTGGCTTTGAAGATTAAGGGAGGGGCCATGAACCAGGAATGCAGTTCTAGAAGCTAGAAAAGTCAAGGAAATCATTGTCCCCTACAGCCTCCTGAGGGAGTGCGGGATTCTGACACTTTGATTTCAGCCCAGTTAAACTGCTTTCATATTTCTGCACTCTAGAACTATATGAGAATGAATGTGTGTTGTCTTAAGCCACCAAGTTTGTGTAATTTGTTATAGTAGATACAGGAAACAAATACAATAATAGTGATAGAAACCTTCATCCAGTTAAAATCTATCAACTCTCCACCACCTAGAATTATTCTAAATTCTATTACATGTTTTTTATTAAGATGTTTAATAGTGATACGATGACTGAAAACCAGCATAAAATCTTAATAAAAACTTTATACTTAGTAAAGCAATTTCAGGCAGTATGTTTGCCAACTGGGTATCTTCAACTGCAGTGTAATCTGATGAAAATTAAAGCTCAAGAATAACAAATTACTGTCATGTTGGGACAAGTTATAGCAATTATTCAAAAGTAACAAGTATAGTTGAGTAGTAAGTGTATTTTTCTCTTTTCCCTAAACAGCAAACCAACATGTCACTTAGAAGTAGCACTGTTTCAGAGGCAAAAATAAAAATAATGAAATTCAACCAGAGAATAAGAAACAAGAAGAAAATTTTTTTAAATAAAGTATTTTTTTAAAAATGTTTTAAATAATAAAAGAATGTTATTTCAAAAATAAAACATCTGAAAAGTGGGGGAAAAGGTGGAGAAAGAAACATTTTGTTGAATTCCTATTACACGTAAATACCTTATATACATACAGTTTCTACATTTCAAACAACTCTAAGATATAAAAGTAGAAAATAATGATAATGAGACTTGTTGGAGGAGGGAGCAGTTTAAATAACTGGTCAAAGGTCACAGCTAGTATTGGTATTCTTGAGATTAAAATCCAAGACTAACTCCAAAGCCCATAATCTTTCACTACTGCCAAAGAAAAAAGGTATCTGGTAATAAAAACTAAACTTAAATTTCTTCTTTCTTTACTTCTAAATAACTCAATGTCCAACTCAAAAATCTCATAAATTATAAATCTTTGTTACTGTCATGCTGGCAAAATACATTCTATTTTCTCACTCCAAGACAGCCACATGCCCATGTAAGTTATTGTACTTCCATGTAAATGTTAGAAAATATTTTATTTCTTTGTTTAGGCCAGGCTCTTTTACAAACTGAGAATTTTAACTTTGCTCATGCAAACAAAACTTTCTTAACTGAAAACCCTCAAGTATGAAACATGGTCTTATTCATTCCTTCAACATTTATTTATTGACTATCTATTTGTGTCTTGTGTTAGACACAATGTCAAGTAAAGCAGACAGTTCCTAGCCTTGTCAAATTAATGGTCTAGTTGGGAGGGGAAGCAGACTACTAAATAATCAAAAGTTACAATGCGGGATGTGTCATCAAAGAATGATGCAAAGAAACAGGAGTACAAAAAGATACTTTTCAACCATCACAATGCTCTATTTGCCCCCACATAAAGCAATAATCTATATTAGTGATTATTAATCATTTATGATACAGATATATCTAAAACACATTTACATTTCACACTTTCCACCTTCTTAATTGCTTTTTCTTTCAACACTTAGGTATGGGATGATTAATGGGCAGCACTTTCAGATTCTCCAAGTAAACACTCTCACAGCATCAGTTATCTTTCCTTCATGACACGTCACAGTTACAACTTTATTTTTGAGACGGAGCTTCACTCTTGTTGCCCAGGCTGCAGTGTAACGGTGCAATCTCGGCTCACTGCAACCTCTGCCTCCCGGGTTCAAGCGATTCTCCTGCCTCAGCCCTCCGAGTAGCTGAAATTACAGGCATGCACCACCACGGCTGGCTAATTTTGTATTTTTAGTAGAGACAGGGTTTTTCCATGTTGGTCAGGCTAGTCTCAAACTCCCTACCTCAAGTGATCTGCCCACCTCAGCCTCCCAAAGTGCTGGGATTACAGGCGTGAGCCGCCACGCCCAGCCTACAACTTTATTTTTATCTGTGATATTTTAAGAGTCTACCCCCCAGATAGTTATGGAGTACCAGATGTATCCTCCCACCTTAAATAACTAAAACACTAGACAAAATATACGAAACAAGTTTCAGACACTGCAAAATAGCACAGCACTGTGATCTCTGAGAGACAGGAAATAACCTTGCCCTACAAATATTCTCGCTTACTGACTGGAGAGGGCTCCAGACCACAGCATGGGGAAGGGAGTCATAACAGAGCCGTGAGTTTAAGACAAGGTTGAAAATTTGGAGAGGTAAGGCAGCTAGAATCTACAGGACAGAGTATTAAAGAGAAGGAAGCTGAACACAGGTGAGCTGCACAGAAAAAGCACTCGAAATCTATAGAGGATTCCTCTCATGTTTTCAGCTTAGTGATCAGTACATACTTTTGATAAGACGGTCTAAGTCCAGAGAAGAACCACTAGGAAGAGCAAGTAGAACAATCCCCAGGACTCACATAAAACAAGAAACAGTTCATGTTCATCCAGCCAGAAGGGAAAGGACATGGGACATTGGGTAAAGTTTCCATAAAGGCATCTGTCTCCTCAGTAGTGAGCTAAAATTAGCTGTAGAGTAAAAGGTTGCTCTGGTCCCACCCAACACAGCTTAAAAACAAGCTTTGAAAAGATCATACTATTTCCAGGCAACTTCACTGAGTCTCAGAACAAAGCTCAAGAATATTTAAAAGAATACATGGCCAGGCATGGTGGCTCCTACCTGTAATCCCAGCATTTTGAGAGGCCAAGGTGGGCAGATCGCTTGAGTGCAGGAATTCAAGACAAGCTTGAACAACATGGTAAAACCCCATCTCTCCTGAAAATACAAAAAATTGGCTGGGCGTGGTAGCTCATGCCTGTAATCCCAGCACTTTGGGAGACGGAGGCAGGCAGATTGCCTGAGCCCAAGAGTTCAATACCAGCCTGGGCAACATGGTGAAACCCTGTCTCTACTAAAAACATAAAAAATTAGCCGGATGTGGCAGTGTGTGCCCGTAGCCCCAGCTACTCGGGTAGCTGAGGCAGGAGAATCACTTGAGCCCAGACGTGGAGGTTGCAGTGAGCCAAGATGGTGCCGCTGCATACCAGCCTGGGTGACAGAGCAAGACTCCAGCTCAAAAAAAAAAAAAAAAAAATTAGCTGGACATGGTGGTGTGTACATGTAGTCCCAGCTACTTGGGAGGCTGAGGTGGGAGGATCACTTGAATCCAGGAAGTTGAGGCTGCATTTAGCCACGGCTGCACCAGGGCACTCCAGCCTAGGCAACAAGAGTAAGACCCTGTCTCAAAAAGATTAAAAAAATAGCCAGATGTGGTGGCTCATGCCTGTAATCCCAGCACTTTGGAAGGCCGAGGTGGGCGGATCACGAGATCAGTAGTTTGAGACCAATCTGGCCAATATGGTGAAACCCTGTCTCTCCTAAAAACACAAAAATTAGCTTGGCGTGGTGGTGTGTTCGTGTAGTCCCAGCTACTCAGGGAGGCTGAGGCAGGAGAACTGCATGAACCTGGAAGGTGGAGGTTGCAGTAAGCCAAGATCACGCCACTGCACTCCAGCCTGGGCGACAGAGCGAGACTCTGTTTCTAAATAAATAAATAAATACATAAATACATAAACAAACGAATACAAAAATAGCACCCAATAAGATAAAATCCTAGATATCTAACATTCAATGACTAAGTAAAACCCAACCTTCAATGAGCAGGAAATTCAGTCAACAGAAACACACCCAGAAATGGCATAGATGAGAGAACGGGTAGACAAAGACATTAAGATAGTTATTAAACCTACAGTCAATGTGTTCAATAAGGCAGACGAACACATAAGCAGTTACACTTGAACATATAAAAAATCCCCAAATCAATTTTCTAGAGATGAAAATGTCTAGATGAAATAAAAAGCAAAAAGACATTACAGGAAAAAAAAAAAGGAAACTAGTTAATTTGATGAGATAAAAATCAAAACTATCCAAAATGAAGCACAGAAAAACACTGAAAAAAAATATATACTCCAATGATTGATTACTGTGGGATAACTTCGAGCAGCCTAATATACATCCAACTTAAGTCCTCAAAGGTGGGAGGGATTTTTTAAAAATTGGGTTTGGTACTGTAGCTCATTCCTCTAATCCCAGAACTTTTGGAGGCTGAGGTGGGAGAATCCTGAGGCCAGGAGTTCAAAACCAGTCTGGGCAACATAGCAAGACCCTGTCTCTGTAAGAAATTAAAAAAAAAAAAATAGCCGAATATGGTGGCTCACATCCGTGGTCCCAGCTACTCAAGAGGCTGAGGTGGAAGAACTGCTTGAGCCCAGGAGGTCGAGGCCGCAGTGAGCTGTGATCATGCCACTGCACTCCAGCCTGGGCGACCGGGGACTATCTGTTTCCAAAATAAATTTTTTAAAAAGAATTTTGCTTGAAAAAAATGTCCAAATCTGATAATACTATAAAGCCACAGACCTGAGAAGCTCAACAAACCACAAGCACAAAAAACATTAAGAAAACCATACCAAAGGCAAACGGGCATCATAATTAAATTACTTAAAGCCAATGATAAAACCTTAAGCACACTCTTAGGGTATGGAGCACACTACATACCAATAAAGATAAGAATGGCAGCTGATTTCTTATTGGAAACAATGCAAATCAGAATAACACAGATTATCTATGAAGTATAGAAAGGAAAAAAAACCTGTCAACCTAAAAATTTTCTACAGAGCAAAAAACATCTTTCATCTTTCAGAATTTACCCAGGTGAATTTAGGGTAATGAAAATGTCTTAGAACTACACAGAGGTAATGGTTACATAACACTGTGAATGTACTAAATGCCACTGAATTGCACTTTTAAATGGTTAACGGTTTATGTTATGTGAATTTTACCTAAAAAAAAAAAAAAAAAAAACCTCTTAAAAACAGGAGAGTGGAATAAAGATTTTCTCAGACATACAAATACTGAAAGAATCCATCTTTAGTGGACCTGACTGTGAGAATATGTTAAAGAAAAGTTAGGAAGAAGAAAAGGTTTCCATAAAGATATCTGGATCTACTCAAAGGAATGAAGAGCACCAATTATTTAAAAAGAAGAGGTATAGTTAGTAAACTAACAAAAGAGTGAAATATGAAATAAATCACATGAAATATGATTTATTAAATAAATCATTAAAAAATACTTAATTTAAAGTAAGGCAAAAGAGAAAAGGAGGAGGGGAATAAAGAACAGATGGGACGGCTGGGCACAGTGGTTCACGCCTATAATCCCAGCACTTTGGGAGCCCAAGGCAGGCGGATCATGAGGTCAGGAGATTGAGAACATCCTAGCCAACATGGTGAAACCCCCATCTCTACTAAAAATACAAAAATCAGGTGGGCATGATGGCACGCACTTGTAATCCCAGCTACTTGGGAGGCTGAGGCAAGAGAATCACTTGAGCCCGGGAGGCGGAAGTTGCAGTGAGCTGAGATCGTGCTACTGCACTCCAGCCTGGTGACAGAGTGAAACTCCATCTCAAAAAAAAAAAAAAAAAAAAAAAAAGAACAGATGGAACAAATCAAACATATATAAGATGGTAGACTTAAACTCAAGCAAATCAATCATATTAAGTGTACATGGTCTAAACACCCACAATTAAAAGGCAGAGATTAGCCAGGTACCATGGCATCTGCCTACAGTCCCTGCTATCTGAAAGGCTGAAGTGAGCTCAGGAATTTGAAGTCCAGCCTAGGCAACACTGCAAGACCCTGTCTCTTAAAAAATAAACTAAAATTTAAAAAAATAAAAGATAGAAATTGTCAGATTGTATATAAAGCAACCACCAACTATATGATGCTTACAAGAAAACCATTTCAAGACCACCTTAAAAACCATTTTAAATATAAAGACACCTATAGGTTAAAAGAGGATGGAAAATGATATACCTTGCAAACATTAACCAGAAGGTCTGCCCCATCCCCACAATGAAATCTCCATGAAGGCAGGGGCCATGTGTATTTTTGTTCACCCTGTGTCTCCAACAACCAGCAAGACTTCATGCAATATCTGTTAAGTGAATAAAATCCTTTTAAAATTTGTGGGATCTCTACCCCCACATTACTATGATTACTAGGCTACAATGTCATCATTGCTCAAAGTTTTTTATTTCTATTTATTTATTTATTATTAGTTCTCTCCCTCCAGAGCTCAAAGTTTTAAAAAACTATTTCCTGTCTGAGGCCATCAATGGCTATTCTCCTTGCTATTATCTATACCTCACTTCAAAAGTCTATTCTCTTTTCCCTGCCCAGTCTCTTGGGGGCTGAGAAACCCGATAACCAATCTTGTTAGAACTGTGCCAAAAGTAAAAGAACACTAGTACTGAGTGAAGGTGTGTTTTGCTTTCCCTGAGTAAAGTAAATATACTTGGCTATTCCCTGAGAGTATTAAGTAAGAAATATAAGAGATACTCTTATAAATATTATATTTATAAATATATGAGAATACTAAATAAGAAATATTATAAGAGATACTCTTAAAAATAAATAAGAGATACTCTCAGGGAATAGCCAAGTATATTTACTTTACTCAGTTGTCATGCTTTCTTGTCAACAAAAATATTTTAAGGACCAGCTAGAAACTTCTTGCCATGAACAGAGTGACAAAGGAATAGAAAACAGATTTGTGGGTTTGTGTTTTTAAAGTATGGGGAGGGTGAGTAGGGATTCAGCTATTCAACTGAGTTCTCCTCCCACCCCAACATTTTTACAGATGTTTTTCTTCATCATATCCTCACCCTAAGCTAAGGAGTAAGGCATGAAATATAAGGAGTTAAAGGATTGACTCCTGGTGTTTCTGTGTATCTGTTTCATTTTTTTTTTTTTCCAAAGTTTGGAATATGCTTTCCTTAGTACAAATGTGACACATGATGTTTAGATTTGTAAGTAACAACACATTTTAACATTTCAACAGGTCCAATGCTAGGTACTTAGTACATAACAGGTCATAACACCCATGGACTTTAAAAAATTACAAACTGTTGTAAATGTTACCAAGGAACATAAAGAGCTATGAGAAAGAGAGCAAACAAAGGCAATGGAAAAAGTGGGACCTAATTAAAGTTGGTTAGTTTGCTAAAGAGTGGGGAATCTGACAGAGAATAGTGTTTCAGGTTCAGGCAGCAACGTATGTATGGCAAAGTACATTCCCAAAGATGGCTGCAACAGTATCTCCTGCTCCTCTTTTAGAAAACCTTATTATTCCCCCATCAAGAGGTAGAGTCTATGTGCTCTCCCCTTAAGCCTGGGTGGACCTTTGTGACTGCCTTAACCAAAATAATAAAGCAAACATTATACAGTGTACTTCTTGAGTCTACATTGTATTAGACCATTCAGCTCCAGCCTGCTTCTCTTAGGCTACTCACTCTGAGAACCCAGCCACTATGTTGTAAGGACAAGCAACTTATGGAGAGGAATCAAGACCTCCACCCTAGTTGACGTTTTGGCCAAGAGTAAAGACTGTCTTGCCAACCACGAGTGACTCGTTTAAAAGTAAACCCCACAGCCCTCAGTTAAGCCACCCCAGCCAGTGCCACATGGAACAGAGATGAGCTATCTCTCACACGGTCTGCCGAAATTGCAAATTTTTAAGCTAAATGATTGTTGTTTTAAGTCACTAAATTTGGAATGATTTGTCATGTTCCAAGAGACAATGAGAATGGTGTGCAAAGATCTTGTGGCTGGCAAGTGCTTGGCAGGTCCAGAAACTGCAAAGTACAGTATGGCTGAACACGGAGATAAAAAACAACAGCGTCCCTGGTGGTCTAGTGGTTAGAAAGAAAAAAAAACAACAACAACAGCATCAACACTATAAGCAACCACAACAGCTAACATTTGGTATTTGTTATGTTATACAGACATTGTTGTAGATGACTGATATTGGTTATTTAATCATCACAATATTGACACTGTCTTACCTAATCATCACAATCCTATTGGTAGATACTATTAGAACACCAATTTTTGATATGAAAAAAATGGAGGAACAGGGCATTTCAGTGACTTACACAAGATCATACCCCACCCCAGTCTAGTGCAAGAGCCCAAGCAATTAACAATGCCACACCACCTCTCAAAGGACAGAATGGCATAAAATGAGGTTTAGAAAGCCAGATAAAGGCCAGGCTATGCAGATTGCTACAGACTATGGTAGGAAGTTTAGGTGTCAGTTTACAAGCAATGGAACATAAATGAGTTTTAAGCAAGGTAAGTAGTACGTAATCCATTTTATATTTAAAAGATCATGCTGGCTGCATACAGAAAACATATTAGAAGGCATTAACATTTGACAGCAAAATATCCTTCAAGAATAAAGTTAGAAGACCCAAAATATAATAGTTCATTGAAAGAATACATTTCAGCCGGGCGCAGTGGCTTACGCCTGTAATCCCAGCACTTTGGGAGGCCGAGGTGGGTGGATAACGAGGTCAAGAGATTGAGACCATACTGGCCAACATGGTCAAACCGTCTCTACTAAAAATACAAAAATTAGCTGGGTGTGGTGGTGCACACCTGTAATCCCAGCTACTCGGGAGGCTGAGGCAGGAGAACTCCTTGAACTCGGGAGGTGGAGGTTGCAGTGAGCCAAGATCGTGTCACTGCACTCCAGCCTGGGCAAGAAAGCAAGACTTCATCTCAAAAAAAAAAAGAAAAAAAAAAGCATACATTTCATAATGCCTGGATCAAGCTAATAACACTGAACCTCATGATCAACTTTAACACACAAAAAGAGAAATGGCAAGACAGACATTGTTATGTGCCTCCCTGCATAACCCAACAGGCAGGAAGCATACCATACCACCCATGACATACTCTTGGGAGGAAAAAAAATTAAAACCTGAATCTCAGCATGCCCAGATCTAGCAACAAGTTGACCAGAAACAGAACAGAGGATCATTTTAAAGGATACCATGAGTCTGCCAAATAAAGATTGTGAAAAATTCCACAGGACAAATTGGATAAACAAACAGCAAGAAAAGGAGGGGGAAGGAGGCTGTTATAGATTAAAAGAGATCCACAAATACCAACCAAATATAATGTGTGGACCATGTTTGAAAACTGATTTGAATAATCGAATAGTAAAAAAGACATTGATGAAGCAACTGGGGAACTTGATCACTTATTAGGTATTACGGAATTATTAAGTGATTTTTCTGGTATGATAATGGTACTGAAGACGTGTTTTTTTAAGAGTCCTTATTTCTTAGTAATACATGGTCATGTATTTACAGGTAAAATTATATGATGCCTGGAATTTACTTTAAAATAATCTAGAGAGAAGCAGGCAGTACAGATAATATGTGCCACATGTTAGTAACTGTTGAAGCTAGGTGATGAATGCATAGGGGTTATACAATCCTCCTAGGTTTTTATATACTTAAAATTTTCTGTACACTTAATACAAAGTTTAAATTTAAAACATTTTTAGAAGTCTGTTTAAGCTCCCAAAATCCAACTAAAGTGAGGTTGTTAAAACTCCAGCAGGAATAACAGGCTAATGACTAAGTATAAAACCTCCTCCAATGTTTTGCTGTCTGTTTTAAGAACACACAATCTGAAAGCAGACAGCATGTATGTAAGTTAGAACAGGGGATTTATGAGAGGTGATTAGGCAGTGCCTTTAGCACTCTCTGTAAGAGAAGGGGTCCTGATGTAGACAAGTGGCAGGTTGAGATTGATGCAAGAGATTAATGTAGTACTAGATATCCAATCCACTATCCTTATTCCTCTAGCAAGCTTCTGACTATAATCTCGCTTCCACTGTGGCATTTGTTTTCTATGTGAGAGAATACATTTTTAATGATATTAATAACTTGCCATTCTAGTTTATACATTTATAAACTATAATAAATTGTCATTCTAGTTTATACATTTATTGCCATTCTAGTCTCTTTGAGTTTTTGTATGGTAAACCAGTTCTCAAAAGCCCCATTTAAAATGCATTTATAATAAATAGAAAACGAATTTCAAATGTAATAATAATAGTTACCATTCATTGAGTAACAATTAGTACATCAGGCACTAGACCCTTTGTATACATTTTACCTAAATCTTACCTGGATGGGGCACATATTCTCATTTTACAGATGAGGAAAATGATGTTAAGTGACCTAACTCAAGATCACACAGCCAAGATGAGGATGGAGCAAAAATTCAAACCTAAATCTGATGGTAAGCCAAACAGCCTCTTAAAATGTTGTCGACTATTAAATAGATTCCAATGGTTTCACATTGTTACCAAACCCAAAAAAATCTCTATGAGTGCATGTTTAATAATTTGAGTACCTAGTGAATGCCAGGCATTCTGTTAAGAGCTGTGGGGAATACACAAAGAAGAAACATACAAAGACCTTATTCTCTTTGTATGTTTACATACAAACACAGTTCTTCTAAAAAAATAAAAAAGAATCTTGTTAATAAAAGATAATTACCCCCCCCCAACACACACATACAGAAAGAAAATCAAAGTCAAGAAGATACAAAAAAAAATAGAAGATAATTACAATATGAGTGGAAAGCAATAAATGCCATGGGGAGGTAATATAAAGCACTATGAGGATTCAGGAGAGAGACTTCAAAATACCTTCAAGAACCAAACTCATTAAGCAGCCAATTTTTAGGTTGACACTGTACCAATTGGATTATCGTACTAAGTGGCAGACACTTCTATTTCTAAAGGAAAGAATACATCGCCAAGCAACAGAAGGCTAGGCTCTACCACCAGCTAGCACGGGGACTTTGGGCAAAGTCCTCAGTTGCCTCACTTAAAAATAACACAGGCACCGCACCTGTAATCCTAGCTACTTGGGAGGCTGAGGCAGGAGAATTGCTTGAACCCAGGAGGCAGAGGTTGCAGTGAGCCAAGCTTGCGACACTGCACTCTATCCTGGGCAACAGAGCAAGACTCTGTCTCAAAAATAAATAAATAAAAATAAAAATAAATAAATAACACAGACACCAATTTATAAGAGCCCATTCTGTACTTGAAAACAAATAAAAATAAAACATTAAAAATTTTTTAAAGGCAGGATTATCTCTAAGGTTCTTTCCTTCACCTACATGAAAAATTGACTTTAAAATGTTAATACACTACCACAGCAATTTTCTCTTTTGCTCAAGTTAGACTACAACATTCAAAATTACTAAGAGAAAAACAGCCCCTCTAGTGTGAAATAAGTACATTTTTTGCATAGATGCTACATTTTTTAGGTGAACTGAAATTTCACTCTAATACTTAGAATCCTTCAGAAATTCCCAAGATCTATACAGACTGACTCATGAGGGGACATATGAAGTTCCCTGGTATAGTTTGACTTGTCACCTCTATCTAAAACTAGCTAGGCAAGAGGTCTAGGTTGCATCCCTATACTCAGCCTGAGGCACCTGAAAGTCATGGGGATGTCAAGCACTGAGGATATAACTTACATAAAAATGCTGTCTTATGAGGGCAGGGATTTTCTATTATGTCCACTGCTGTCATACTTCCAACATTTAGAAGAGTGCCAGGCACACAGTAAGCACTCAACAGACATTTATTAAATGAATTTATAGACAAAGTAATCCCTGCCCTCATGACACTTATAAACTGATGTTACCATAAGAATTTAGAAACATATTTTTAGACAATATGAGCTTGTTTAATTTTGGGGTTTTTTTTTTTGAGACAGCATCTCACTCTACCACCAGGCTGGAGTACAGTGGCACGATCCTGGCTCACTGCAACTTCCGTTTTCCGGTTTCAAGCAATTCTCCTGCCTCAGCCTCCCAAGTACCTGGGACTACAGGCACGTGCCACCACGCCCAGCTAATTTTTTGTATTTTTAGTAGAGACAGGGTTTCACCATGTTAGCCAGATGGTCTCAATCTCTTGACCTCGTAATCCGCCCACCTCGGCCTCCCAAAGTGCTGGGATTACAGGAGTAATTTTTGTTTTTTTTTTTAAATTAACTTTTCATATATTAAACCCCAGTCTGAATAAAGTAACAATATCTGATCTTAAAGTTTCCCATAACTGGTAAACAGGTTTAATAAGACCAAATCATATATTTAAATACTTTTCTGTAGCCTAATCAATAAGATGGCTTACCTATACAGAAGAGTTTTCATAAAAAACAGTATTACTTAAGTGTATCTTATAAAATTTATAACAATAGAATTAGTGATTACTCATTATCATAAATAATATTTAAATCTCAAATTGCTTACTTGGAGGTAATATTTTCATGGCTCCACTACAGCCCCTAAAATCAGCATAATATTTCAAAAGAATCAATGAAGTCATAACATTAAATAGATAAGCTTGTTGAACATGGTGGCCCACATCTATAATCCCAGCACTTTGAAAGGCTAAGGTGGAGGGATTGCTTGAGGCCAGGAGTTCAATGCCGGCCTGGCCAATAAAGTGAGACACCATTTCTACCAAAACAAAAATAAAAAAAATAAAAATAAATTAGCCAGGCATGGTGGCACAAGCCTGTAGACCCAGCTACTTGGGAGGCTGAGGCAGGAGGATTCCTTGAACCCAGGCGTTGAGGCTGCAGGCTGGGTGACAAAGCAAGACCCTGTCTCTAAAATAGGTAAGTAAATAAATAGATAAGTTTCTTGGAAATATAAGGGAAGAAAAGGAAAACAAAAAATTTTAAGTGGATTTTGATTGGAAGGAACAGATACATTCTATAAAATTACTTTTGGCCTTTGGTAGTACCGAAATTTTTTTTTTAATGTTTTCATGTTCTTTATTTAGAAGTTAAAAAATTACAGGTCAGGCACCAGTGGCTCACGCCTGTAATTCCAGCACTTTGGGAGGCTGAAGCGGGCGGATCACTTGAGTTCAGGAGTTTGAGACCAGCCTGAGCAACATGACGAAATCCCATCTCTACAAAAAATAGCCAGGCATGGTGGGGTGTGCCTGTAGTCGCAGCTACTTGGTGGCAAGGCAAGAGGGGGAGGTGGGAGGCAAAAGATCACTAGAGCCCCAGAGGTCGAGGGTGCAGTAAGCCAAGACTGTGCCACTACATTCCAGCCTGGATGACAAGAACGAGACCCTGTCTCAAAAAAAAAAAAAAAAAAAAGGAGTTAATACAATTCAGTTAAATACTAGAAATATAAATGAATACTCACCCCCTCTTGCTTGGGCTCTCTTTATGTTGAAAATCAGCCTGTGTTGCATGTGTTGTTATGAGTTACTGTGATACTGGCAATATATGTTTGGGAAATAAATGAAAGGTTTTCCTTCCAATCTCATTTCCTTCTTAATTAACACTATCACAGTAGTTCTAGAACTGGTTAGTCAACTTGTTGTTTTCCTTATATACCCAGTAAAGTAAAATATAGAAAAAGAAATCTATAGTAATAATAGCTATGAGTTATCGAGAAATTATTATGTTCAACAAACACTTTTAGCAAACTTGTTGGTTTATCCCTTAATCTTCGTAACTGTATCACCATTTCACAGATGAGGAAACTGAGAAACACAAAACATAAGTAACTTGCCCAAGATAATGGAGCTCATGATAGGATCACTAATTTATAGCCACTACCTGGCTCTAGAAACCTCACTTGATTGCTAAGTTGTTCTGTCTGTACTGTATCATGCTACACTTTATCATAATTATAGCTTTTGTGGCCTAAATCCCTATCCCAAGGTTTAAAGTCCTCTAAAGGATCCAGTCTAATCAATATAGAGCTTAATAATGAAGTTATGTTTTATGTAACAAAGGATAAAGTAAAATTTCATGTTGAGACCTCTGTCTCTTAACTATTTCTTATCATCATTTAATAAATATTGCTTAATGTAGTTAAATGCATTCCATCATCATGTAAGTCCCCTAGTTTAAAAAAAATCCACAATTAAGGATATAATAGAATTAGTACACAGGTAAAGTTACTTTGGGTGAAACTACTTTGACTGAAAAGAAAAGTGTACCCTGTCCAGAAAGACCTAAAATATTTACCAAGAATAAGGAAGATAGGATAACTTGTGAAACTGTTTCCAAAATAATAATATACTGAATTCTCAGTAAAAATTAGAGCAATATTTAAGTGCTTATACCAATCAATTAATTTCCGTGACTTTCCCAGGTATGAAAAAATGAAAAAAAAAACACCTTATTAAATCATCCCTAATAAACCTTGGTTCACAGGAGTGCAAATGCTTTGTGTGTGGTATGTGTACTGGGCAGTAGTAGGAAATGGGAATACAAATATCAGATGCAGTCCCAGCCCTCAGAAGACCTCTAAGACTTTCCACAGGACTTGGTTTCAGGATGTTTTCCACAGAAAAGCCATCAAATGTTTAAAAAAATTGGTTATGTTTTGGCAATTTAATACTTATCTTCCAAGATAAGAGATGTTCTCTATAGAAGGAAAAGGTCAACTAAGGGGGAAAAAAGTGATACATATATTAAAATAACAGAATAGAACACTATAAAAATGGGATGTACTCATTTCTTGCTTCATTTTCAGCAGAATGAAGAAAATGAAAACCCTTTTGGTTTTTTTTTTTTTGAGACACAGTCTCGCTCTGTCACCCAGGCTGGAGTGTAGCAGCGCAATCTCGGCTCACTGCAACCTCCACTTCCCAGGTTCAAGCGATTCTCATGCCTCAGACTCGGGAGTAGCTAGAACTACAGAGGTGTGCCACCACACCCAGCTAATTTTTTATTATGAGTAGAGACAGGGTTTCACCATGTTGGCCAGGCTGGTCTCGAACTCCTGACCTCAGGTGATCACCCGTCTCAGCCTCTCAAAGTGCTTGGATTATAGGCCTAAGCCCCGAAACTAGCTTGAAAATGAAAACTCTTCTAACACACTCTGCTAACGCTTCTAATTCTACTGTGATCTTCAGGTACAATAATAACAAGATTTAGATGGTTTCAAGAACACCAGAATGTGTGGCTTCTAATCTCATCGGGGACCTTCAGGCTCCTCAGCACTGTCTCCCATTCTTCCCTCTATTCCCAAGGCTCTGACCAACCTTTATATCCCTACACTTAGCAGATGACCCTGCCTTTTATCATTCACTGGAATGTAAGCTCCATGAAGGCAAGGCTCTTTGTTCACAGATCTCATGCACTCAGAACACTGCCTGACACATAACAGGTAATCAATGAATGTTTGTTAAATCAATGAATGGAGGAACAGAGTCCATCAACTAAGGAATTCCCTCACAGTCTCCTGCTCTTTAACCTACAAACTAGTCATATCCTTCCCTTCAGTCTATGAGGACACTATTCCTCCTACTGAAGGTTAACTCCTCCACCTGTGCTCCACATTCTTGCCCAACTCCTCAATAATTATGCCGCTCTACTGTAATTTTTTAAATATCACTTGCCATGGACTCCTTTCCCAGCTCCTAAAAAAAATGCTTAACCCCATTTTGTACGTAAAACCAAAAGAACTTCCTGAACCCCAGAGCTTGCTGAAGCTACTATTTCTAAGATGCTTGGTCTTAAAGGACAAGCAGACACATTTCTAGTGTCTGCTCCTCATCCTTCAACACCTTCACTTCATGGCAATTTGATTTCCGCCCTAGGCTTCTCAAACAAGGTAAGACTGTTAAAGGACCATTACTTACCCAATTTAATTGTTTCTTGCCTCATTTGATGTTTCTGCTACATTTGATCCTGGCTACTACTTATTTCTTGAAACTCACTCCCTTTCTTGGCTCTTGTGACACTATTCTCACCTGACAGCTTTCTCAGCTGTCCCTTAAATGACTATTCCCAGAGATGCCTGATCTGCTCTTTTCTATAAATACCCTGCATGAGCTCATCCACATCGACAGCTTCAACCAAAAATTATACATTCTAATGTTTCCCAAAACTCTATCCCCAGCCCAGTTCTCTTTTCCTGAATACCAGACGAACAATATTCAACTATAAAGCATTCTCACGTGGTTGACCACAAATATCTCAAGGTTCCTTCAATTTGTCATCTCATCTTGCTACAAACTTGTTTCTCTCCTCTTGTTCCCTTTATCAACTAATGGCTGACCAAGGCAATCTCTTTTACTTCTCATAATATCTATCCAGTTCACTGTCAACTCTATAGACATTGCTACTTAAATCTCTTGAATTCAAACCCTGTTATATTCTGTTTTAATTCAAGTCATTATGCTTGACTAAATCGCTGTAATTAACCTATCTTGCAATTAAATTTGAGTGTCTCAGCTCAGTGCGGTGGCTCACGCCTCTAATCCCAATACTTTGGGAGGCCAAGGCAGGTGAACACTTGAAGTCAGGCGTTTGAGACCAGCCTGACCGTAATGGTGAAACTCTAGCTCTACTAAAAATACAAAAATTAGCTGGGCATGATGGCAGGTCCCTGTAATCCCAGCTACTAGGGAGGCTGAGGTGGGAGAATCACTTGAACTCAGGAGGCAGAGGTTTCAGTGAGCCTAGATCGCGCCATTGCACTCCAGCCTGGGCAACAAGAGCAAAACTTCATCTCAAAAAACAATAATAAAAAAATTTGAGTGTCTCTAAGACCCCCAAGCATTTCTCTCTCTCTCTCTTTCACACATACACATACACACACACACACCCCTACCTGCCTTCTCCAAGTCCAAAACTTCTCCATATTGCAGCCTGAGTAGTTGATCTAACATGCAAGCATGGTAATAATTACCAACCTAAAATTGTTCACTGCTCACCATTACTTAATAGCTTCTAAAGTTGTAAGCAGGAAGAAGTTATTCTCCTCTGTCATTTCTATTTTTATATATATGTTTTATGGCAAACACATTAAATATGTATATTTATATATTAATACAGAGAGTACATCTAATTTTATAAACATACACATATGGAAGATGTTCAAAATCTTTGAGATGGGTGCTGCATCAAAAACATTTGAAGATCATTAATCTAGAGGAAGAGTACAATCCTCTTAACATGACATAGTCATGATCTAGCCTCTATCCTTCTAGTCACATCTCCCCTAACTACCTTAACTTTCTAATTAGCATACTTCACCTCTGAAGCTTTACCTATGCCACCTCTCTGCCTAAAATACCCTTACAACCCCTCACACAACTTCCCCCTCCCCCAACTCTTGTTTGTTAAGGCTCAAAACAAACATGACTGGCTATATGAAGCTTTCTCTGATCTTCCAAGGTGGAGGCAGGCACTTCCTTCTCTGTGCTCCCAAACACAACATACATTCCTATTACAGCACTTAAATCACAGTAATGTAATTTCTTGTTTACATGGCTACTCATCTTGGTATTACCAGTGCCTGGCATGACTCATGACACAAATTAAGTGCTTCATGTTTTTTACAAGTGCTCATGAGGCACAGTGTTAGGCAATACCTTAGTTACCTGACACAGCTGAGTCACTGCTTTGTTTTCCTTAGGTTTGGGTTGATGATCAATTTTAAGTTTTTAATTTTAAGATGTGCTTACATCATACATTGAGTTTTCAGGTGTTGGTTACAGGGAGCGATTTTAGAAAGCCAACACTTTATCATCCACCAAATTCCAATCAATTAACTGTCAACAGTGTCAGCACATTCTGAAAGATGCCTTATAGAAATTCAAAAGCTAAGGGCTCAGTGATTCTGGTCAAACATGGCAAATTAATTGTACTCATTTATCTTCCTTTTCTAAAATTCCACTAAAATGAAAGTGAAGGGGGAAAAAGGTATTTAAACCTATAACACCAAAGACTGTAAAAAGCAGCAGTAGTTCCTAAGTAACTTTATACAGTTTTCAAAATGTATTAAAGATGGAAAATAGAAGAAATAATGCCTGGCTTGACAAAACGAAGGAAACTATAATAAAAGTGCATGCAAAGAGGGAACTAAGTGAACAACCTGCTGGCTAGAATTTAGAGGCAAAGGGACCGCAGAGGAAGCGTGAAGTATGGGACTGAAATGGAGGAGGCTGACTGAAGGTTTAAATAACAGAGCAATGAGACTCCCACCCCTTCCCACAGTCAATCCACTACCTTTTCCAATAGCAGAAGACAGGAGTGGGGCCTAAAATAGGAGCACCAAGAGAAAGGCTGCAAACAGAACCTTGCCCCCCACAAAAACTTTCCCATTCCTGGCTTTCAGATTACAGCAGACGATGTATCTCGTAGGTATGTAACAGAAAAATATACTTACCTTGCTCTCAGAATGTCAAGATTAGAACTCTACATGGGAAGATTCTCCTCTAAAGAAAATGAACACCGTCATAGAAAAACTTACAATCTTAAACAACAGATCTCCC
This sequence comes from Ateles fusciceps, assembly GCA_036589455.1. Classification (NCBI taxonomy): domain Eukaryota; kingdom Metazoa; phylum Chordata; class Mammalia; order Primates; family Atelidae; genus Ateles; species Ateles fusciceps. The sequence goes on from JAZHEH010000439.1 coordinate 728,183, forward strand.
CAGACTGACACTTGGGGACTAGCCAAAAAAATTTAGACTAGTTCACCATATAAATCTCTAAGACGAAGTCCACCAGTAACAGGACTCACTGATTCACAAAAAGCTTTTTAGTATCATACACAACTGAGACTCACCAGGTATTCCAGGATAGCTTCCAAAATGAAATAAACTAAACCAACAATAAAGGAACACAAAAGAAAGATAATTTAGGGAATAGAAAAATTTCAGGCCAGACACGGTTGCTCATGCCTGTAATTCCAGCACTTTGGGAGGCCAAGGTGGGTGGATCACTTGAGACCAGGAGTTCAAGACCAGCCTGGCCAACATGGTGAAACCCCATCTCTACTAAAAAAATACAAAAATTAGCCAAGTGTGGTGGCATGCACCTTAGTCCCAGCTATTCGGGAGGCTGAGGCAGGAGAATTGTCTGAACCCAGGAGGCTACAGTGAGCTGAGATCACGCCACTGCACTCCAGCCTGGGTAACAGAGTAAGACTTTTTCTCAACAAACTTAAGGATATCTAGACAGAATAAATTAACTTAGAAGTAAATAAGATTTCTTCCAAAAGCAGAAAACTTCAAAAGTCAAAGTAGTATCTGGTAGTTTAAAAAACAATACATCCAGAAATATCAAAAAGCAGAAGTAACTCTAACCAAGAAATGGGCATAACTGGTAAGTACTGTTAAAAGTAATCAGGTTTAAAAAGATTAGAGACCAATTTCAAGTTGTCTTGATATTGGATATTTTCGCTTATAAAAAATAGATAGGGCTAGGTGCAGTGGCTCACACCTGTAATCCCAGCACTTTGGGAGGCTAAGGTGGGTGGATCACCTGAGGTCAGGATTTCAAGACCAGACTGGCCAACACAGCGAAGTCCCATCTCTACTAAAAAAAAAATACAAAAATTAGCCAGCAGTGGTGGTGTGCATCTGTAATCCCAGCTACTCAGGAAGCTGAGACAGGAAAATCATTTGAACTCAGGAGGCAGAGGTTGCAGTGAGCCAAGATCGTGCACTCCAGCCTGGGAGACAGAGTAAAATTCTGTCTCAAAGAAACAAAAAAAAGGGCAGCTCAATCAGGTTTTTCCTTCTTAGTTCAAGGTTCTAGTTTTTGCAACTTCAAAAGGAAGAGGCAGCAAGGAAGCAAGAGTGCTTTATGAGTCACTGAAGCTTTTGAATGGACAAAAGTTTCTCACATTTGATTTGTAAGCTTCATTTATCAAATGCAGCCACTTTCAAAGAACGTTCCTTGGACCAGCAGCATCAGCATGACCTGGGAATATGTTAGAAGAGTAAATTCATGGGCCCCATTACTAGACCCACTGAATCAAAAACTCTGGGGGTGAAGGAACTCCAGCGATCTGTGTTTTCTTTTTAACTAGGCCCCAAGGTGATTCTGATGCAGGTTCAAAACTGAGAACCACTGATCTAATAAGTATTTCTGCCACTGTCATACTAGACTCTGATGCTCTGGTCTTCCTCCTTCAGTCAAGAATTAAAGCATTTCCAAACTGACTGCATCTGACCTACATTAGAGTATTACAATTGCTAGTAGGAGCTCAAAAAATGTTTGCTGAATAAGGGATCAGGCTTCAGGTGTCTTTCTTTGGCCAGAGGGTTTCAAGAATACACTGGATATGAATGTCTTCAGGCAGGACCTCTTCTCTTCACTTTCCTATAGTCTCCACCAATCCCTACTGTCTTCTGCCTTATACTATCACACATTTTTCTGCTCAGCCAATGACAGCGTAAGAGTTTGAAAGTTCTGGGAAAAATAATTCCAAAATAATAATTTTAAATCTGGATACAATATGGTCCAACCTTCTCCTTATAAGTGAGAAAATCAAGTAACTTATAACTACCTTGGAATGATTCAGAAATTGTACAATATGCTATGATTGGTCCTTCTACTTGTAGGTCTCCACTTTTAAGCTCCAGAAAAATGTTTTAAGATAACGTCTCAAGCTTTCTTTTCTGGTCTTGAGTACTTCAGAGAATTAGAGCCTGCCTATGCATCATGTAAATAGATACATAAGTATTCCAGAGGCTCATATGCCCAATAACTACAAAGGTTACTGGGCTTTAAAAGTTAACAAGGCTGACTAATGGAATTTACATTTTAATACCAACTTGGAAAACTCTATACCAAACACATGTAATACCAAATCATTTATGAGAAGTACTTTATTCAAAATACAGTAGGCCCTTAAACGAGTTTGAACTGCACCCGTACACTTAGAATAATTTTTATAATTGATTTTTTTCAATAAATGTATTGGAAAAATTTTTGGAGATTTGCTACAATTTGAAAAAATCTACAGATGAAATGCATAGCTTAGAAATACTGAAAAAAAATAAGAAAAAGACATTATGAGTGCATAAAATATATGCAGATTCTAGTCTATTTTTTCATTTACTATCATAAAATATATACAAATCTATTATAACGAGTTAAAATGTATCAAAACTTAGGCTAAAACTTACAGACCATACATGGCACATCCAGAAAAGTGCAAATACACATAAAGATGCAGTATTACCTCACAGCATAACATTAACTAGTATATATTATTCTACTGTAATAATTTGTAGCTAGCTCTTGTTGATATTGCAGTGAGCTCAAGTGTTGTGAATATCTGCTTAAAATGCCCCAGTAAATTGTGTATCACAGTCAAATCACGGTTCTTGAATATTTTTCATCCTGTTTAGTGCAATACCATAAACTTTGAATAACATCACGAGACCCATAAGAAGTGCCACTAGTGATCCTGGGAAGTGCTCCCAAGAAGCAAAGTCATGCTTTTACAAGAAAAAGCTGACTGCCTGATATGTACTGCAGATTGAGGTTTGCAGCTGCAGTTGCCTACCATTTCAAGATAAATGAATCCAGAGTAAGGACCACTGCAAAACAGAAAAGAAAATTTGTGAAACCATCCCTGTCGCTATACTGGCAGGTGCAGAAAACCTTGCAATTTTTGCAAAATACCTTTTAATGTCGTACTGAAAATGAGGCTTCTATGTGGGTGAAGGGTTACTATAAAAAAAATAGCTATTTAATATGATTCGAGAAAAAGCAGTTTTATGATAACTTAAAGCAAAAACAAGATAAAGAATCTAAAGCTGGAGAATTTAATGCCAGGAAAGGATGGTTTGATAATATTAGAAGAGCTTTGGCTTAAAAAATGTCCAGATAACAGGAAAAGCAGCTTCTGCCCACCAAAAGGCAGTACATGAGTTCCCAGATACCATTAGGAAAATCACTGAGGAGAAAGGATATTTGTCTGAACAGGCTTTTAATGCAGATGCCTCTGCCACCACAGATGACAAAACCAACCCCTCTTCTTCCTCAGCCTACTCAATATGAAGAAATGAGGATGAAGACCTTTAAGATGATTCACTTCCATGTAATGAATAGTAAATATATTTTCTCTTCCTTCTGATTTTTTGAAACAGTTTCCCTCTGTCACCCAGGCTGGAGTGCAATGGCTCACTGCAACCTCCATCTCCTGGTCTCAAGTGATGCGAATCTCGTGCCTCAGCCTCCTGAGTAGCCGGGACTAAAGGTGTGCGCTACCACGCCTGGCTAATTTTTCTATTTTTAGTAGAGATGGGGTTTTGTCATGTTGGCCAGGCTGGTCTCAAACTCCTGGCCTCGAGTGATCCACTTCCCAAAGTGTGGGGATTACAGGCGTGAGCCACTGCGCCCTGGCTCCTTATGATTTTCTTGATAACACTTTGTTTTCTCTGGCTTACTATAGTGTATGAATACAGTAGATAAAACATATAACACACAAAATATGTGTTAATCGACTATGTTATTGATAAGGCTTCCAATCAACTGTAGGCTATTAGTAATTAAGCTTTGAGAGAGTCAGAAGTTAAATGTGGGTTGGTGGGGCAATTAGTACCTCTAACCCCCACCATGTTCAAGGGACAACTGCATAACGCATTGTGCAGAGACTTACACTAAAATTAAAATGCAGCTTTTTTCAGTACCATCTAGAAGGAAAACAAGATACATTTAATGAACTCACCTATAAGAAACTAAGTTTGCAGTAAAAATAAATCTTTGTAAAGCACTATGAGGAGTTAGAAACCCTTCTCCAAATGAATCTGTATCTATGTAAGCATTCACTGAGGAGCACCTACTCTAATGGTAAGCACCATAAGGAGCTAGGGGATCGAGCATACTCTCTGCCATGTCAAAGCTGCACAACCTCCCATAGTCACACTTTACCTTTGAGCTGCATCTCCTTCTCCATAAAAAGTACTGTTTAGTGCTAACACTCTAATAACTGACAAGAGAAATATTTCTTACACTTCAACAAGTTTTGCTAGCACTAGAGTAACTATTCTTTAGCCAATCTTGAAAAGAATGAGATAGAATTTGAGATAAGGCTAAAATTGATACAAATATACATATGTATCTAGGAATAATGACTGGTCCTGATAATATTTTACTGTAGATAATCAACATTTTTTTAAAACTCTCACCCTTAAATCCCAAGAGAGGCCAGGTGTGGTGGCTCATGCCTGTAATCCCAGCACTCTGGGAGGCTGAGGTGCACAAATCACCTGAGGTTGGAAGTTCAAGATCAGCCTGACCAACATGGAGAAACTCCATCTCTAAAAACACAAAATTAGCCAAACGTGGTGGCACATGCCTGTAATCCCAGCTACTTGGGGCTGAGGCAGGAGAATCGCTTGAACCCAAGAGGCAGAGGCTGCGGTGAGCCAACATCGCACCATTACACTCCAGCCTGGGCAACAAGAATGAAACTCTGTCTCAAAATAAATAAATAACCCAAGAGAAGTCCTCTCTTTAATATCCCCACCCTTAAAACTCAAGAGTTCCCTGTTTAATACCTCACCCTTAAAACCCAAGAGACGTTCTAAAACTTACTATGTTCATTACAGAGAAACTACAAGATTCAGAAAGACTAAAAAACAGTATTTTACAATCTTATCTCCCAGAAATAAACATGGTAGCACTTTAATGAGTCTCTTTCAAACATTTTTATGCATATACAGATTTTTATATATTTGAGGTCATACAGAACATAAAATTTCACATCCTGATTTCTAATTGACCACTGTACCATCTTTGAAAACATTCTTTGGGACAGCTTCCACCACATGAATAGCCTATAATGTAACAACCTAGATTTTATACTGATTACTCAGAATATACAGTTGACCCTTAAACAATTTGTGAGTTAAGGGCACTGACCCACAGTCAGTAAAAAAATCTGCATGTAACTTTTGACTCCTCAAAAACTTTACTCATAACCTACTGTTGACTAGAAGCCTTATCAATAACATAGTCAATTAACACACATTTTGTATGTTACATGTATTATACACTGTATTCATACAATGAAGTAAGCTAGAGAAAAGACCATGTTATTAAGAAAATCAGGCCAGGCTTGGTGGCTCATACCTGTAATCCCTGTACTTTGGGAGGCTGTCGTGGGCAGATCACTTGAGGTAAGGAGTTCGAGACCAGCCTGGCCAACACGACAAAACCCTGTCTCTACTAAAAATACAAAAATCAGGTGTGGTGGCTGCGCCTATAATCCCAACTACTCAGGAGGCTAAGGCAAGAGAATTGTTTGAACCCAGAAGGCAGAGGTTGGAGTAAGCCAAGATCACGCCACTGCACTCCAGCCTGGGCAACAGAGTGAGACTCCGTCTCAAAGGAAAAAGAAAGAAAAAAAAAAATTGTAAGAGAAAATGTATTTACTATCCATTAAGTGGAAGTGGATCATCATAAACATCCTTATCCTCCTCATCTTCATGTTGAGTAGGCTGAGAAGGAGGAAGAGGAAGGGTTGGTCTTACTGTCTCAGGGGGTGACAGAGGTGGAAGAAACTGCATATAAGTGAACCCACACAGTTAAAACCTATGTTGTTCAAAAGCATCTGTACTAACATTGCAAAATAAAACAGTAATGTCATCATTAATATCTATTTCCACTATACTAACATAGGCATAGAAATAAATATCAATTTAACAATAGTAAAATACTAAATGAAAGCAACAATGAAATACACAACTAAAATCTTATAGATTACCATTTGGGTAAGGAAAACGGCAGCCTGCAAGATCTAGATTTTTTTTTTTTTTAATCAACAGGATCTCAAGAAAGATGAGTTTAAGAGTGACTTGGGAGTAGTCCCATTGAGCTTAATGTATACAGATCCCTGGCAATATTGAGTAAACAAGAGTAGGAGGAATCCTCAATCGGTAAACATCTGGGGAGCTGGCAGGGTGATTAAGCAAAGCCCACAAATTTTAATGTTAAAAGCCATGAGACAGTGATTCATAACAACAGTTAGAGAGAAAATAGTACTGTTTTACAAAGGAATAAGCAAAAAAAAAAAAAAGGGGGCAAAGAAAGGTAAAAAGAAAAAGGGCAAAGAAAGGTAAAAGGATAAGCTAAACAACTTAAATATTATAATAGGTTCAAAATAACTGTCCCATATACATTTAGGAATGTACAGACTTACTTTCCAGGAGGACTTATTGACAGAAATTCCTAACGTGAGTATTTTGAGGTCTTTGATAGTCATGTCCTAGAGACCATTATTAACAGCCTAATGAGGGAAACTGGAAAGTAACTCGGCAGAAAATTCCAACTCACACAAAGTCTTGTTCAGAACAACTCTTATAAATACTTAAATAAAACAGAAGAAAGATTATAACTACTTAAGATTGATATATATGTAAATATAAAGATAAAAGGATCCAAAAATTTAGCTAGAAAAATTGAGAAAAATAACTGTATAGGCCCAACTGCTAGAAATCAGGATTTTCTGTATATGAGCCTAACTCCCCCAAATCCTTCCAATATTGCACATGTGTACCGCACTATGAACTAGTGGGTTAGGAAGAACAATGTATAGTACCCAAAGAGATATGTATCAGAGCTATGCCTCTCAGTAGATTTCTATTAAGACTCCCCAACTAGGCTGGGTGCAGTGGCTCATGCCTATAATCCCAGCACTTTGAAAGGCTGAGGTGGGCAGATCACTGGAGTTCAGGATCAACATGGTGAAACCCCATCTCTACAAAAATAAAGTATTAGCCAGGTATGGTGGCGCCACCTATAGTCCCAACTACTCTCGAGGCTGAAGCAGGAGGTTCACCTGAGCCCAGGAGGTGAAGGTTGCACTGAGCTGATATCGTGCCATTTCACTCCAGCCTGGGCAACACAGCAAGACTCCATCTCAAAAAAGACTCCCCAACTAGACAGTGATAAATGAGGAACAAACCATTCTGGGGGAAAGGGGAGAGGGGAATCAAGGACATTCTCTTCTACAGGCCTCTGGACTCTGAAGCATGTGACCACATGGATCCAGACATGCCAATAGACCTGACATAATAAACACGACTTTCAATGACCTTATAACGAAATAGCTTTAGTATCTGTGGTTCCTAAGCACAGTTCTTTGCTTATGTTTAATTTCTACCTAACTCTTGCCTGGTAATTTTACAAAAAAGCCCTCAATTCTTACAACTGTTGTGCTTTGACGACTTAGTGCCAACACTTCTCAAAAGATAACATGGAAACTCTTCTTATTTTGTGGAAGAACATTAAAATAAGATGTTCATAAAGCCAAGCTATTTTTTAAGCTAATATTAATATTAGTTGTTAAGAGATGGTGATTTTTCAAAAGGTAAAGAAAATGCAAAGGTAAGTGTACTATGAAGATAAAACATTGATTAGATTGCTGATTTGGGGGGGGGGGTTTAGAAACACTTTTATTTTCTGATACAAAACAGAAAACAGTGACTTTCTGCCTTCCTTTACTAGCCTACCTTAGAAGAAAAAAACACATATAAAGGTAAATAAAATTCAGTTCTTAACTAAGACAAAGGTAAGTTCTATATATAAAATTATTTTAGCTACACAAGAGCCATACTGGCTTCACAATCCATTATTGGAGGGTCAAAACCTCATTGAAAGAATAGTTAAAAAGACACCCCTATAAAATTAATTCCATTATCTGAGATGCTTAGCAGACAAAAAAATAATAATTTTAAACTGTACTTACCAGAGAAGTGAACAATTTTTTTAAAACTTTTAAAAACAAGATTTTAAAAAATGAAAGAAGACAAACAAAATAGACTGTATGTGTCGATAATATAATTTCCCTCAAAAATACTGTTTAAACAAGCAGCATTCTTACCAGTTTCATCTTTGTTTCCTTTCTCAGACATTTCATGAGGGAGCACAGAAATGACCAACATGTTACACTCAGGGACAGATGGAAAAAGGAGTATCAAAAGGTATGAAATGCTAAAATTAAGAAAATAAGTTCATCAATAAAACTGACTCTTTTAACAGAGAGTCATTATGGATGTCCAAATTTTAGAGACTATGGAGAGGTGTGCTACAAAAATTGATTAAAATACACGATTTTGGCCAGGTGCGATGGCTCACAGCAAGGCAGACAGATCACATGAGTCCAGGAGTTCAAGACCAGCCTAGCAGCATGATGAAACCCCATCTCTACAAAAAATACAAAAATTAGCCTGCCATGGTGGTGTGAGCCTCTAAGTCCCAGCTATTCAGGAGGCTGAAGTGGAAGGATTACTTGAGCCTGAGAGGTCAAGGCTGCAGTGAGCCATGATCGCACCACTGCACTCCAGCATGGGCCACTGGAAAGAAAGAAAAGAAAAGAAACAAAAGAAAGGAAGAAAGAAAAGAAAGAAAGAAGAAAAAAAAGAAAACAAATATAAATATATATATGATTGTATTCACATGTTGAAGATCACTGAATGATTAGCTTTTAGAAAGTTTCACCTACTCTTGCAGTACTCATTAAGATTTGAAAATTTTATGTCAATTCTTGTAGATGACCTAAAATCTACATAAATATTCTTTATCATATGCAGATTCTTTTGAAATGAAAATATTTAACCTGAAACTTTACAATGCCTCAAAATCACTCAATTTTTCAAAAACAAACAGAAATATTAGCCATAGGTCATAAGGCATTACAAATATGTAATACAAAAAAAACTGCACATTTCATTCCACTAGATAGGTCCTGAGACATAAATCAGCGTAAGTTGTTTTGTAGTCAGTCATTTAAAAAATACATCAGAAAAAAATTATATCAGTAAACATTAAGCACTCGGCACTCATTTTTCCTACTCTTCTGTCCAGTTAGTTATATTAATCCCAAATAACAATCCAATAACCAAAAATAAACATTTAACGAAACACTAAAGACTTAAGAAAAAAAACACACAAAAATCACATGGCAGTAGGAGGTTTGATCTTTGGGATGTTACCATCTTTTCTTCTGAGATGTTTAATTACTCAAAACTATAAACTATGAATAAGGAAAGTTTCTTCTATCAACCCCTTAACTCCCAAATTCACTATTTTATGATCCATCTGAGTTAGTGACCTTGCTAGGAACACACCATGCTCTTTGCTACATTATTACCTCTGCACATGAAATACCCTAATTCTGAAGGAGCCCCACTCAGCCAACTATACATCTCTAAGTCACTATCCCTTCGGTCTCCACTTCGGAACTTCCAGGGCCTGCCCAACTATCCACTTCCTCTACCCAGCCAGGGTTCATTGTTCTGGCTTGGTGTTTCCACAGGATGCAAGACACAAAACCAAATTTTAAATTATTTTTAAAACTGCTTCCTCACTCTACTTCCCTGTCCTTACTCTGCTTAAAACCCTTTAGTAATCTTCATACAGAAGAGAAGTGCTTTTCAAATTACCAGTTGCTACTATAGCATTGTTAAATAGAGTAGGTCACCATCATCGGTCTATCTTAAAAATAAAATAGAATGGAACAGAATAGGAACTACCAGAGTGGATCATACAAAGCATGGGTATCATGTAGTGACATTTTATCATTTATATACAAGCATATTAGGTTGCAATGTAAAGATGCTTATCTTTACAATGGGTCATAGCCAAAAAGCCCTCCAAACACACTAAACTACAGGATCATCCAATCTTTCATATATCTACATGGCTCTCTAACTCAGCCCCTGCATAATAAGGCTCTAGACCTATCTTTTGCTACACCAAAGGGAGCTCAAGCAAACAAGCTTGTCCTGCCAAACTTCTTTGCAGTTCCTCATTTTAGTGTTGTCAATCACTTTTCCCTCTGCCTTGAATGCTCTCTAATTTGTCTCAGAGGCTCACTTGTACTCATCTTTCAGTATTTAACACCTATCACCTCCTCTACAAAGCCTTTTTATCCTTCCTTCAGGAGCGAATGCCCCCGCCAACACACACACTTTATGTCTCTATAACCCCCTACATTATAGCTCCTACAAAATTTCATTGCCCATTTTAATTTTAGGCTTGACAGTCTTCTCAACTTCTAAAGCATAAACTAAGGGAAGGAGTACATTGTACTGGCCTTCATATCAACAGCACTGAGCTAAGTACATGCACTATAACACAGGTTCACAGTTGGTTAAACGAACAAATGAAGAATTAAGGACTTGCATCTAACTTGTCTTTGTCAGGAATGATAGGATGATTATCCTTGCAATGAAACCCATTCACAGTGTTGGATCAAGATTTTCACACTTTTGCTACAACCCCTAGAGAGCAGAACTGTAGACCGAGGCAGAAGGAGGTGTCAGCTTTGTGTCTTTCAGCAAAGAAACTCAGTTTGGGCTGCAGTGTAGCAGCACTCATTTCCATGCTTCTAGAAGTTATTCGGGGAAAAAGGGAGACGAAGGACTCCAGAGGTTCCCATGGGCAGGTGAGATAAATCAGAAACAGGCATTAACAGATTCCATTAGCAGGGAGAGCCCCATTTTATGTATAACTAGCTCTTAACAGGGGAAAGAGAGAAAGAATTCTTATCCACTGCTGATGGCACTAGGTTGCCAATATGAGGTAAGTAAAAGGGTATCATGAAGTAACTGGCTGAAATTACTAGATTTCTATTGCTTACTCTAATAATTCTGAAATAGCTACTGATTCACTGCTCTCATTATGAGATAGTATTTGGAGGTTGGGGGTGGGAGGTCATACCTAACAGGGGCTCCTCACTGAGGCTTCAAAATTTTTCAGAGACTTCATTTTATGTAAATGAATGCCTTAATTTTTAGGGGATCTGATATACCTATTTTACAAACCCTTACTTTAGTTGTCTTCACTGCAATTAACAACGGTTCATGCAGCATCCAAGATACTTTGACAGACTTTGCCAACTGTCAAGTTTCAGCTGTTCTTTTCCATTTCCACAAAGTTCATCAACTACTGTTAGGGGAGCCATAATTTTTTTCTGCCCAATCACTGATTTTATTAAAAATAATTCCTTTGCTTAGACTGCCCTTAGACTTGCAATAATATCTACAATTAAGACAATGATAAATCCTTATTACAACCTAACATTAGTTAAAAAAAAAAGTTGTAATATGTGAAACACTTTACACACAGTATTCAATTTTAGATATCTATTACAGTAAGGTAATTAAGGATTGCCCAGGTAAAAGGCCATTTAAAGCCCTGTTTGCTTTTGTTTTAAATAGGTCCGGGCAGCTATGCTAATTCCGCAAATATTAGGCATAAATACCCATAAAGTGTGGAAATGTCAGCAAATGCCTTTGCTGTATGCTCTTCTCTTCTACTTCCACCTGCCCTTCCTCTCTCAACTCAAATAAAACAAGTCACTATCAATGAGAAAGGGTCACAACTCCAAATATAGACTTTCCAAAAAAAAAAAAGAAAAACAAATGCACCACAAATGCTCACTCCTTTATCTCCTCAGTCCACACATAGGACTTTATTAACTAAAGGGCAGATACACTCATTTATAAACAAATTTAATTTTGCTAAGTGTCTAAAGGCATGTTAGGTGTGGCACTTACTCTCTCATTTTAAACACTATCCCCCCTCAGTATTAAATTTATCCTCTCTTCCAGTTCTAGGCCCTTCGGGAGCCTAAGGTGCAAACGTGGCCAAATCCAAGAACCACATACCACACACAACCAGTCCCAAAAATGGCACAGAAATGGTATCAAGAAACCCCAATCACAAAGATAAGAATCTCTTAAAGGGGTGGACCCCAAGTTCCTGAGGAACATGCGCTTTGCCAAGAAGCACAGCAAGAAGGGTCTAAAGATGCAGGCCAACAACACCAAGACCATGAGTGCACGTGCCGAGGCTATCAAGGCCCTCATAAAGCCCAAGGAGGTTAAGCCCAAGATCCCAAAGGGTGTCAGCTGCAAGCCCAATTGACTTGCCTACATTGCCCACCCCAAGATTGGGAAGCATGCTCGTGCCTGCACTGCCAAGGGGCTCAGGCTGTGCCGGCCAAAGACCAAGGCCAAGGATCAAACCAAGGCCCAGGCTGCATGCAGCTCCAGCTTCAGTTCCAGCTCAGGCTCCCAAAGGTGCCCAGGCCCCTACAAAGGCTTCAGAGTAGAGACCTCTGTTTACCAACATAAGGACAGAAGGACTGGTGCGACCCCCACCCCCCACCACCCAGCCTGGGCTGCCGTCTGCATGGGGCTGAGGTCCTCCTGTGCTATTTGTACAAATAAATCTGAGGCAGGAAAAAAAAAAATTCATCCTAAGCTTCCCTTGGTAAAATGACAGGCATTTATGCAGCTTAAAGGTTGTGGAAAACTGCTTTTCTTCCATGGTGCTGCTACTCCACAGTCTAGACAAAATGCAGCCATCAACATGAAAAACTGCTGCTTGATTTTTTTTTCCTCCAACATGTTTTAAACAGAGCTGCAGATGCTCAAGGGAAGCCATATTTCAAAGGTTTTGAACAGTAGTATTTTTCAGTATTTTCTCTCATTTTAAATGGGTACAATTCATCCAAAACATTTTTCAAATGCCATTATGTTTCAGCATAAGTGCTTAAACTGCTTAGAGAAAAAGGTCTCCATCAGAAAGATCTACTTCCAGAAACCAACTAGTCATCATTAAAATGAGAATAAAAAGAAAATAATTCGTTTTTTACAGGTTGGAAAAATCTTTAAGTCATCTCTAACTCCTTCATTTTACAGATAAGAAATAGAGTCCACAGAGGTTAAGTAATTTGCCTCAGATCACTAAGCTACTAATAGCAGCGCTAGAAATAGAATGAGGTATTTTAATTACTCTTAGCAGTATCCCCAAATCATGCAAGTTATATATACCCTCATCACTTGTCATTTAAGTTTTTAAAACCATTATCACTTTTGTCATTAATTCCTGAGGAAAAGTCTTCTACAACATGTTCTAAATTTTCAAAGCTATGCATATTAAACTTCAAATTCTAACTCCAAAAAGAAGGTACTATTCAAGAACTTTCCTCAGAAAGTTTTAAGCGTGTGTACATCCCTAAAGCATCACAATGAATTTCAGAGTCCATTCTTTCAAAACCTGTCCCTCAACTACACTTTAGATGTGTTTGTTCAACCACACACACACACAGAGAGAAAATTCTGAAAGTACTTCTGCCAAAAAGCACTGACAATGTGTCGATGAAATGAGGTTACTCCATTAACATATTATGGGTTTCCAGCTTAAATTAGGAAGTGTCACTAGCATTTCATCAACCCACAGTGTGAAGAGTTAATAAAAGCCTGGAAAATGCACTCTCGGTTGGCTCTGGGTCTGAAGGCAGGCGTAGATCTGATGTTAACACAAACTGAAGGGCTGAGCTTAAAAGCGAAAAACAAAAGGAGTGAACAAGTTTCTTCAACAAAAAGCCTTTTCCTGTGGAATGCACCCGCACCATGGTGACCGCATCAGTAAAACTGAATTTCAGATTTTCGTTTTACCCTCCAGTAAATCAATTCTATACATTTTAGCTTTGAATATTCAAGGGCAAAACAGAGGGCACGGTGAGGGCAACAATTTACTCTGGATCACTTTCAAGGACTGTTGTCTAACCACTCATTACAATCGTTTCTTTGTGCAACTGATTATTTTAAAAGTACTGAGAGAATGCAGTACTTCTCTTTGAAAAATAACCATCAGCAAAAGCTAAGATAACGTGATTTTGATTACAAACTGATGCAGCGGTCTGACCAGTAAAGTGCAGGATGCGTTGTCTTTGTAAATATTACTCACAAATCCATATTCAAGTTACAAACGATATGTGCTCCTTATTTATGACCTCTGGTACTACTCTACAAAAATGCAAAAGTAACCGAAAAGGTTAGCATGCTTATTTCTTTAAAGTATGACCAGCTTAGCAAGGTGGCAAGTTTATTTGAAAACACAAAACACAATCGCCACCACTGCTCAATAATACACGTACACAAACAGATTCGAAGCTGTTAAGCACAAAATTCCTTACCCCATTTTGCCCAGTGAAAACTTGCTCTGAAGTTTCAGCTCTTATGCTACGGAATAACTTCCAAAGGAATTTCTCCGTCTGCTATTTCGCAGTTGCTTTTCCACCCCCACCCCCCAGATCTTTGTCCGGAGGTATTTCAAGGATGCTGCCAATTCAATTAGTTCTCTTAGGTAAAATGATTTCTCTCTTGTAAACACCAAAACGTTCAAACAGAGGCGGCATTTGCTTATTGGAGTTAAAATGCTTTGCGGAGCAGACAGCGATCAACTCTATTCCACAAAATGAGTCTACAAGTAGGAAAATGCAGAATCCGGCTTCACCGAGTCCTATTAAAAATGAGTTCGCTGGTCATTTCGCTCATGTCCTCCTCGACACTCAGGGGGAGCCAGGTAACTCGGCCTTTTCGGAGCTAAGGCTGCGGGTTCAAATTTCTCCACACCAGCTCCCCGGGGGTGGAGCGAGCAACCAAACGCGACGTGCACGTGAATAAAAATCCCAAAAGCAGTAATGCCACGCTTCCCCTGCGCTCACATTAGAAAAAAACTACATAGAAAAATCTCCTCGAAGTGCGAACCCAGCAGCTCGCAACCTGCACGGCACTCCACATTGGAATCTGTCTTTTTTAGTGTTTCTCCTCCTAAGACTCGGAGCAGAGACGAGGTGGGGGAGGAGGAAGAGAAGGCTAGGCAGGATCGATTCATTCTCCCGAGGAGAATAAACGGAGCCATTTCCAGGCTGGCAGCAGGCTGGGGGCGCAGCGCACACCGGGGAGCTGGAGGAGGGGGCCCGATCCCCACCTCCCTCAGCCCCTTCCCGCCCCCTGCCGCCGAGCACAATGGAGCCCGGCTCGCGCCCGGCCCTTCATTCGCGGCTGCCCCCTCTTTCCTCCTCTCTTCGGAGCACAGAGGGTCTGAGGCTCCAGTCAGCGGAGAATGAATGAATCAGAGAGCCAAGCCCCACGCTTCCACTGGCACCCTGCCCCCAGCTCCAGGGCGGGCGAGCAGCGGCAAGAGGGGGCCGAAGGGTCAATGGGCGCCCGCCTGAGCCAAGGCGGGAGGCTAAGCCCGCGTCGGGGCCAGGAGAGCTGGGCTTGAAGCCGTAGCGCAGCCGCCGCTCCAGCGCCCCCACCCCTGCTCCTCGTCTCTCACGCTCCGCGCCGCCGCCACGCGCCGCCTCACATTGCCCGGGCCCCGCCGCCGCCTCTTCACACTTCCATCAGCGCCCGCCTCTGCCGGCCTCCGGCTCCGCCCGGCAGAGAGCAACGCCAGCCAGGGCGGCCTGAAGCCCGCCGCTGCCTCTGCCACCACCGGCTGACTGGCAGAGCGCAGGGTGCCGCTTTCCTGGTCAGCGCCGCCGGCGTGAGGCGAGCGCGGCGACAGAGCAGGCTGCAGGGGGCGGGAGGGGGCGGAGACAACGGGGGCGAGGGCGGCCCCTCCCCCTGCTCGCGGGAGGGGGCGGGAGGCGGTGGCCGCCACGAAGCCGCGGCCGGGAGGTGGGGCGCGGACCGGTCCCGTGAGCCCGACGGGCCCTGCGGGCAGCGGGAAGTGGGCAGCGGGCAGCGGGAGAAGCAGCAGCCGCGAGGCGCTGGAGAGGCTGGTGGTGCGGGGCGGAGCGGCTCTCGTGGGGAGCTGGGCCGGGGGCAGGCCCTCAGTTCGTCCGTCCTTCTTTCCCCCTCCCCTACAGGCCGACGACTGGCAGGCCGTGCGCTCTACTCCTCCGCTGGCTCTTGGCCCGGCTCCCGGCCGCCACAGCCTCCTCCGCGCCCCACACCAGGCGCTCGCGCTGTGTCTCCATCCTCCCCGCAGGAGGGCCTTTAAATAGCAACGTCAGCGCGCTCCTCTCCGCACACACGTCACCCGCCGCTCACGTCACCGGGGTGCGGGGGATGATGTCACGCGGCCGGAAGTACTGCTAAATTAGGGAAGGAGCAGGGGGAGGAGGACTCGGCGAGCTCCTGTGTGCCCACCTGCTCTCACTTATCCTTAAAGGCCAAAGCACAGGAGACAGCCCGAGAGGAGCTCGAATAAGGAAGCGGCGGGAGGAGGAGATTTCCTTGCAACAAATGTGCCAAACCCGAGTGAATCATTCGTAGCAAAAGTGCAGAAGTGTCAAGCGGGTAATATCCTATCTCCCACTCCCACCCCTATTGAAGCCAGCACCCCCGGGCTTCTCTTGTCCTAACTAGCAGGGAAATGTGGGAGGGAGAGCCTGATCACTACTGGTATATTTACTTTCAATAGGACTTTGGGAAAATCACCTCAATTTTTAGTTAATGAGTGCCATTCTGGACATAGTCGGCTTTTAAATTAACTTTTTCTCTTAGTGGTTACCTGAAACACTAAAGAATAAAGAGCAGAGCAATAAGCACACGAAATAATGTTATAAAGGGTAGTAATTTTATTTGCAAAATAGCAGTTTTGACATAGGAAAATTAGTCAATCTTAGTTCACTCAGATAATTATCGTCACCTGCATAGCAAATTCCGGTGTGTCCTCTCAGTTCCTCTTCAAGAAGCTGAGTTCCATGACACTTGGCTCGAGCCAATAAAACAAAGAGGAAAATATATATGGGTTTCGGTCTGTGGCGATTAAAAGTAAGACCACAAAATCCTTTTTCATTAACACAAGCATATTTTTGTCTTCTTTAGTTTTGACCACATCATATATAATTACAATATATCCTAAGTGTGTTGTTTTGCATTTTCTGTATGGCACGGGTGAGTAGCTATCTATAGGTTTCCTAGCTATGTATGTGTTTGTGTCTATAAACGCCATATTATGAATGCTTTTTAAATTGTAAATTACTACAGTTCTTAATTGTCCTCATTATTTTAAAATAGCTTATTGTTGGGTAAATTCATATAGTAAACTTTTATTTTATTTAACTTGATAATCATGGCCAAGAAATAGAATTGCTACGTATTGCCAAAAGCCATTACTGTTTCAGAATTAGTCTACAAATTTAGTGACCCTGTTTTCCAAATTAAAATCTAGACACACCATTGACATTAGAAAAAAAAATTGAATCTGAAGTGACCCGGAAAATCCAGGATTACCAAACTATGAAGTGATTATTAGGAAAGTTATAGATTACTATCAACACAGTTTAAATAAAAGAGCTAAAACTCTAATGTATACCACGTGTGACTTTTAGAAACTGCTTGTAAGGTTAAACTACTCACATGGCTCCAAATTAAGGAACATTGTTTTGCAGCTTTGTGTATTTACATTTTCTTGCTCAAGTTAGGAGCCCAAGATAAAAGAACACCACCAACAACAAAAAAGACGAATTTGTAACTGATTCAAACACTCTGATCATCTTCACATTATAAAATTACGATCTTGCTTAAAGTTTGAAATATTAGAAGTCTTTTTTGAGACCGAGTCTCGCACTGTTGCCCAGGCTGGAGTGCAGTGGCACCATCTCGGCTCACTGCAACTTCTGCCTCCCAGGTTCAAGCAATTCTCATGCAGCGGCCTCCCAAATAGCTGGAATTATAGGGTCTCGCGCCACGCCCAGCTAATTTTTGTATTTTTAGTAGCAATGGGGTTTCGCTGTGTTGGCCAGGCTCGTTTCGAACTCCTGGCCTCATGTGATCCGACCGCCTCGGCCTCCTGCCCAGCCCAGTTTCTTTTCTTTTTTTTTTCTTTCTTTTTTTTTTTTCTTTTTTTTTTTTTTTTTGAGATGGAGTCTCACTCTGTCACCCAGGCTGAAGTGCAATGGCATGGTCTCAGCTCACTGCCACCTCTGCCTCCCGAGTTCAAGCTATTCTCTCGCTTCAGCCTCCCTCAGTCCCTCCTCAGCTGGGACTACAGGTGCGTGCCACCACACTGGGCTAATTTTTGTATTCTCTCGCCTCAGCCTCCCTCAGTCCCTCCTCAGCTGGGACTACAGGTGCGTGCCACCACACTGGGCTAATTTTTGTATTTTTAGTAGAAATGGTTTTCACTATGTTGGCCAAACTGGTCTCGAACTCCTGAACTCATGATCCTCCCACCTCGGCCTCCCAAAGTGCTGGGATTACAGGCGTGAGCCACCTCGCCCGGTATTTTTTTGTTTTTTAAGATTATAACAAAAGGTTAATGAAAGGCAAATCCCTGCTTGTCAATTTGTCTAATGTGTATTATTAACATATTAATAGAAACTTGTACCAATTTGTATTTCAGACAAGTGGAGTTTTTTTTTTTTTTTAACAAGTGGAGTTTCTTATATCCAAAATGTTAAAACAATAAAACTGTCATTCTTTAAATAATGTCATCCCTTGGCCCTTGCAAATTAAAATACAAATTATGTTATTGCACTAAGATTTCTCTACAAACTACTTCCTACCTAACTAACTAACTTCTCTCTTACCTTCTCTCCATGTTAATTAAAGCTCTCACTTTACCATTTTCAAACACTTTATTCTACCCTTTTCTTCACAACTTCCTCTCATTTACGGTCTTTTTCCCCCTCATCTTTACCCAACTGTCAAAACAGCTTTTCAGCTGCCTCCCTGCCTTTAGAGCACTGACCCTTTTTTAGTTTCTGCTTTTCACAACCACATCGTCTCTTCTCAGCTGCTCTTTGTCAACTGAAAATTGAGAGCAGCTTTTTTCTACATCAATCTAATGGTGCACTGTGATAATTACTCAAAGTTTATGCAATTATTTAACTTCAGCCTCTTAATCTAGAAAATTCTACCTATAATTGATTAAGTATAGGTATCAATTTCTTGCCAGCTTTTATGGGATCATTATTAGTAAGTACATATGTCCATGTAGTCAAAAGAATATGTAAAACTTTGAAACATTCTGTGTAATATGGCATGTCTTCTCAGAAAAAATAGCCTCTTCTCTCTACTTGAAACAATTCCAGTAGTTTTAAGAGGAGTCAGAAATGCATTCTATGGCTTTTCATCTATAAGTAAATAAATACCTTTTCTCCTAAGACGAGCTGATGTATCCCAAATTTTAGTTGTAAATTCCCAACCCTAATTTCTTTGTATGTTTTTTTAAATAGTAAACTTCCTAGAAAGTAAATATATTTCCTTTACCGGAAGAGGAAGAAAGTACTTTAGTAGAGTTTCAAATTTTAACAGTTCCTGTTTCCCACTATGCTCTGAAAATTTGTAGGGCGGTTTATGAATACCCTCTGATTTTAGAATCTGTGGGCGAAGGCATCTGTTTTAGTTACAGAGTTTATTTCCATGCCCTTAATAGGAGATGGCAATCTTCAATGGCGTTTTCATAGATGGGTCATGAGATATGTCTTTTTCAATGAAAAGATATCTATGAAATAGAAAAACTTTGCAGTAAAAAGTGTAAAAGCCAGATTTTATTTTTAATTGCCTTACATTAGATAATAATTTCCTTTTAAGTGCCCTCTTTTTAATTACCAAAATACCACCATCAATTCAAATAAAGTCAGATTTAAAAATAGACTAAAAGATAACTCTCCATATAAAAGAAATATCATAATTCCTAGTTTATAATATATGGTCATGAAGAAACTAACCAGCAAAGAGTCAACATAATGATTAAAAATGAAAGAGTTGCAGGGAAACAGAATTTATCCAGTGACTCTCCAAAATCATCCCACTTCCTCCATGATATAGCAGATACCAGGTACCATTGAGTTGTGTATGGCCTGTATAAAATCATCTTTTATTATCAGTAATGTTCTGAACAGAAGCAAGTAATTAAACAGTCTCAAGGGTGGGAACACAAGTATTTGTCATCTTCAAGGCAAAAGCTTGAGGACAGTTTATCAGTGAGGTTTGAGAGTGTTAGAGGAGAGGAAGCTAAAGAATTCACCTTAGGAAAACTGTGGCAGATAGCCATGGGAAATAATCTCAGAACCACCTCCTGCTCTGATTTTTACTGTAAATTCATTTATTTTCCAAATATGGTGAGAGGGAAACAAATATAATTCTAGATAGTGAAAGAGCATAATAGAAAGTTTTCAGTTAGACGCCATTGAGGGCCCAGATAGAACAAACAAATGGTAGTACAACTGTCTATGTAAAATTTTTTAAATATTCAGAAAAGATGGGGCTATGGTGCCTTTGAAAAAAATTGTCTGGCTTAACCTGAGTTGGTTGGTTGATGGTTTTAAGCAGGAGTTAGAGAAACAGGCTAGAAAAATATGCAGATCTGCAGAGAACTACAGTAAAGAATGTGGAGTAAAGCTTGTGCTGTACCTGTGCAGTTACTTACAATGGAATGCTGTGGAAGCTGATTGCCATGGTAACCAATAATCTTTTTCCTGAATGGGGGAACAGAACAACCACAAGGAAAATGTTTTAAATGAGCTACCTTATTTTGTGACTGTTTTGGTGCCAGCTAAAACAAAAACAACCCGCAAGATATTTAGGACAGTCATGCTTATGGAAGGAAATTGCCTTTTCAGAGAGACAGACTGAGGCAAAAATTCTGGAGTATTTCAAAGAGATGTGGGGCTTTACGACGGCAATTGCAAACTCTCTGAAGCAGAACATAATTGATAAATATTATGTTTATGGCGAAAGCGGGCAGAAGCAAGACCTAGAACACATGTTACAGTTTCTCCCAAGCGTAAGAAGTCAGAAATAAATGAAGATTCTCAACACTTCAGGGTTTCAGCCAAAATATTTCATGAATTATTTATGAGGCTTTTTATTTTTAAAAATCTTGTTCTAAATTTTAATTTCTCTAAATATTAAAATGGAAATGGTAAATGTATTTGTATTAGTTGGGGTTCTCTAGAGAAACAGAACCAAGAGAGGTAGGCAGGTAGGTAGATGATTGATAGATACGTAGATAGATAAGAGGAGATTTATTATGGGACACGGCTCATGTGATTATGGAGGCCAAGAAATCAATGTATGAAGCTGAAGAACTTGGGAAGCTGGAAGCATAATTCAGTCTCAGTCTACAAGGCCTGAGAACCCAGGAAACCAATGATGTAACTCTCAGCTCAAGGCAGAAGGCCTGAGAACTTGGAGTTCTGATGTTCAAGAACAGGAGAAGGCAGGTGTCCCAGCTCCAGAAGAGAGAGACAATCTTCTTTCCTCTTGCCTTTTTGTTCTACCCAGGTCCTCAACAGATGGACAGTGCCCACCTACATTGGTGAGGGTGGATCTTCTGTACCAGTCCACAGGTTCAAATACCATTCTCTTCTAGAACCACCCTCACAGACACACCCAGAAATAATCCTTTACCCACTGCTTATGTACATCCCTTAAGCCAGTCAAGTAGACACCCAAAATAAACCTTCATATCTTTAGTCAATATTTATTCTATTATTGTTAATAATGAAGCATATATTATATTTTTATCATATATATCAGTGGTCCCCAGCCTTTCTCCGCACCAGGGACTGGTTTTGTGGAAGACAGTTTTTCTCGGGGGAAGGGTAGGGGAGGTGGTTTCAGGATGAAACCATTCCACCTCAGGTCATCAGGCATTAGTTAGACTCACATAAGAAGCACACAACCTAGATTCCTTGCATGCACAGTTCACAATAGGGTTCACGCTCGTATGAGAAAGAACCCTGAACCTTCACGCTCCTAGGGTTCGTGCTGCTGATTGGACAGGAGATGGGAGGTAGAGCTCAGGCAGTAATACTCACCCACCACTCACCTCCTGCTGTGCTGCCCTGTTCCTCACAGGCCACGGACCCATATCAGTCCATGGCCCAGGAGTTGGAGACCCTTGATATATATGATAAAAATATATGCTAAAAATACAGTTTTCCTGGCCAGGCATGGTGGCTCATGCCTGTAATCCTAGCACTTTGGGAGGCCAACGTGGATGGATCACCTGAGGTCAGGAGTTCGAGACCAGCCTGGCTAACGTGGTGAAACCTGTCTCTACTAATAATACAAAAATTAACTGGGTGTGGTGGCGCATGCCTGTAATCCCAGCTACCTGGGAGGCTGAACCATGAGAATCACTTGAACCCGGGAGGCAGAGGTTGTGGTGAGCTGAGATTACGCCATTGTACTCCAGCCTGGGCAACAAGAGCAAAACTCCATCTCAAAACAAACTAGCAAACAAAAACCTTACTTTTTCTATTTTGATTAGGTCATTTACTAAAATCTCTTACACTTAGAATAAAATCCAAACTCTATGCCTTGGCCTAAGAGGTACTGCATGATCTAGCCCCTGCTCACCTCTCTTACTTGGTTTCCATTTCCCCCTCCATTGCTACTGTGTGGGTTGGTGCATTGTCAACTACATGAGCAAACACCCCAGGTAATGGTGACTTAACCTATATGGTCATTTTTTAATTTGCTTATTTAAAAAAAAAATCTGAAGGTAGGTTGTTTTACAGTTGATTTGGAAAGTCCAAGTTGTCATTAGAGTCTTTCCATTCTTTTACTTTGCTATCTTCATATGTTGTCTTTTAAACCTGGATTGTTGTCCCATTCTTTTTAGAAGATTATTGTATTTCTAAGCATCACATTCAAAGAACACCCAAAGCAGGAAGGGAGGGAAGGAGACTGAGTTGTTTTCTCTTTATGGCTGCTTTTTTTTTTTTTTACCAAGGAGAAAAACTCTCAAGGGACCTCAAGAAAATTCTTCTCCTGTCTTGTTGGCCAGAACTAGATTACATGCTCCTCCCTAAATCAGTGATTGACATTTTGGAACTAAATTGACTGGTTTAGACAAATGGTGATTGATCCCATCTGCCTATTGTGACTGAACCAAATTAAAACTCTCTCAGCATGGAAGAAAGGTCAGTGGCTGTTGGGCAAGCAAGCCACATATTTGTCACACAGACTGAAGCCACTCATATTCCTACTGATCTTCAAGTATGACAAGCTTGCTCCAAATGCAGGACTTTTTTTGTTCCTTCTGCCTGGGTCACGTATATCCAAGACCTTCACATAGTGTGCTCCTCCTCGTCATTCAGTTCTGTGTTCAAATTACATCTCTTGTAAAAGATCGTTTTTATAAAATATCTGTACATCCATAGCCCTTAATCTTCCACCTAATTTGCTTTATTTTATTCACAGTATAGTCAACACTATCTAAAATAATATTATATGTTAGTATACTCATAGAATAGAGCCCCATGAAAAGGAACTTTGCCTATCTTGTTTACTTTCCCATCTGTAATAGCAAAACAATGTCTAGCACATAGTAGGTGTTCAATAAATGATTATTGAATGAATGAATTTGCTAGGACTTTCAGTTATCCTTAGGTAGAAATTACTTGGTTAAGTCAGGGTTTTTTTTGTTTTTTTTTTTTCTTTTTGAAACAGAGTCTTGCTGTTTAGCCCAGGCTGGAGTGAAATGGCATGATCTCAGCTCACTGCAACCTCCACCACCCCGGGTTCCAGCAATTCTCCTGCCTCCGCCTCCCAAGTAGCTGGGATTACAGGCACCTGCCACCATGCCTGGCTAATTTTTTGTATTTTTAGGAGAGATGAGGTTTTGTCATGTTGGCCAGACTGGTCTCGAACTCCTGACCTTGAGTGATCTACCCACCTCAGCCTCCCAAAGTGCTAGGATTACAGGCATGAGCCACTGTGCCCAGCCTAGTCAGGGTTCTTACTGAATTAGCTAGAGAAAACAACAGCATCTGCTCTAACTAAAACATGGGGATTTAGTAGAGTGACATAGGTAGCTCTAGAATCATTGGGAGGGCTGGGAAATCCTCATGCTGAGGTCCCTGCAGCAAGAACTTGCAGGAAACAGAACACTCATAATTAGGGATTTTGAGGCGTGCTTAACAAAAAAACTTTTTGGGCCAAGCCTGGTGGCTCACTCCTGTAATCCCAACACTTTGGGAGGCCAAGGTGGGTGGGTCACCTGAGGTCAGGAGTTTGAGACCAGCTTGGCCATGGCCAACATGATGAAACCCTGTCTCTAGTAAAAATACAAAAATTAGCTGGGCATGGTGGCGGGTGCTTATAATCCCAGCTGCTCAGGAGGCCGAGGCAGGAGAATCACTTGAACCCAGGAGGCAGAGGTTACAGTGAGCTGAGATCGTACCACTGCCCTCCAACCTGGGCGACAAGATCAAAACTCTGTCTCAAACAAAAGAGAAACTGTTTTGTTTTTTTTTTTTGAAAAAAACTGCAGCCTCAACCTCCCAGGGTCAAGTGATCCTCCTCCCTCAGTCTCCCTAGCAGCTGGCACTACAGGTACGTGCCAATATGGCCAACTAATTTTTGTATTTTTTGTAGAGATGGGGGTCTCACTATATTGCTCATACTGGCTCAAATTCCTGGGGCCAAGCAATCCGTCCACCTCAGCCTTCCAAAGTGTTAAGATTACAGGTGTGAGCCACTATGCCCAACAAAATGCTACTCTTTACAAAGGTGAGGCACAGTATAGGAAAACCATAAGAGAGAGGACAGTACCTGACATAGCAGCACAGACTATCCCCTTTGTGCCTGAAAGGACAGGAGGAAGGAGCAATGGATGGAGCCTGGAGTCGGAGACAGCTGTGTGGAAAGCATTGCCTGAAGTCGCTGTGTCCTTTGCTTAAGGGTCACAGGCTGCTCACAGAAACCCCACAAGGTGGCAGCCCAGAAAATGAATAACTCAACTTTACTCTCCTTCCCACCCCATCCTCCATCTCCTGTTGCATTCCTCCTTCTAAAGCTGACATACAGGAAGCTGGGCAGAGGAGCCCAGTGATGTGGTCCATATCATCCTGGGGCAAGGAGCAGGAGAAAGAAAGCTCAAAGATGGATCTGGAGAGGCAAACTAAAGATATCCAGGCCAAATTTTATTCTATTCAGCTATTAGAGTAGCAATTTTTTTAAAGTTTGGCATATGGGAAAACAAGTACTAGCACAGCTAGTAGGAGTGTAAACTGGTATATCCTTGAAGACATACATAAATTTTGACACAGCATTTCCACTTTAAGGAATTTATCCTACAGGTATGCTTTTTCAAGTGTTCAAAGAAACACATAGAGAGATTTTTTTTTTTATGTTGCTTTAAAATGAAAAAAGGGAGAGGGTACAACCTGTATGTCTGTCAATACAGGACTGGTACAATCATATAATAAAATACTATGCAGCTATTAAAAAGAATGAGGTAGGTCCACAGCCTTGATATGGAAAGATGCCTAATACAGAAAAAAATTCTGGATAGATGTAATAAATTGAATTGTGGTTAACTTTAGGGAGTGGAATTTTAAATATGAGATTTAGAGAGAGGCATTTTTTTTTAAAGTTAACACCATTTATATTGTTTGCATTTTTTATCATGAGTATATATTATTGTAATAATACAAAATCAAACCAAATTATTTTGAAAACATTAAAAATACACAGATATGTTTAAAATTCAATGCAGGAGGACAGAATAAGACATTTATATACATTTAATTTTCCTATCTTCCTTTTCTTTATATCCTTTTTGGTAGAAAATACTATAAGTTTACAAAATACATTTATAAAAAGAAAAACTTGAAATAAAGTATTTTATTAGAAGTGGTAATTCTATTGTATTCATCATTGATGAAACCAGATCTGGATATTCTATTTTAGGAGAGATACTGATGAGATAGCAGGATAACCAAGATGGTGAAGACCAAAACAAGGCCATGTGAGCATCAGTGAAGACAGATGTTTAATTTGCTGAACACAAAATCAAGGGGGAGATAGGATAGTTGACTTCATAGAAGGGCTATCACAAGGGATAAATAATGGTTATATAAATATGTGCTCCCTGAGATAATAAAGAATCAATGGCTTTATAAAGTATTAAAAGTCAGGTTTCAGCTCAGTATGAGAAAGAATGCAAAAACAATCAGATCTATATCAGTAGAGTTGGTTGCCCTGAGAATAATTTGTTTAGCTCTTCCTCATTAGATCTGAAGCAGAAACTGGCTGCTTGATCAATTGTTGGAATGATGTAGAAAAGATACTTGTATCAGATAATAGGTTAAATTTAAAGTCCCCAAAGTCAACTTGTATTCAAAGTGTTATGACAACTCAAGTCTAAGCTCACATCAAAGTTGTCCTTCAACATTAGCTTCCCTACCTTGTCTCTTTCAAATGACTCATTCTTTCCTTTGGTGTCAGTCATTGCCACAGCACAACTTAGTTTTGGCACTGTCTTCCATGCTTGATTCTCACATCTAGCCCACTAAAATGGTCCATTTACATGTTCTTAAAAATCAAAATGAGTAAAGCAAGTTAAACACTTTAACTCCTCCCATACTCTTGGGATCTTTCTTATTTCTGTACATGATAGGTTAAGCAAGGCTAACAGATTTGGCTGATAAAGAAACAAGAAGCCCTTTACAATTTAGACAACTTATTACTCACATAGATAGCAGGTAAGAAAAAAAAAAACAGCAGAAGTACCCGTTCTCCCATGTCTCTTGTCTCACAGGACAACACAGAAACAATTTTTTATGACAATGGAACATGAATAGTGGGATACCCTGTTGCTGAAGAGTCAATTCTACGAGGCAGCTAAGCAGTTTTACAGTTGTATGCTAAGAGGGGAAGGAAGTGTTGTATAGAAAAATAATTTGTATTCATGGTGGGTCCTTAGACCATACCTGAGTTTATGCTAATGAAATTACTTAGGACAGGGCTAGGCCATACCAGAAATACCAAGCATGTGATTAGAGGGTGAAGACTTTGAGTAAGACATTATCAGCCCAACCTCGGAGGAGGAGAAAGGGGCTAGGGACTGAGTTTAATCACATGGCCAGTGAATCAATCCATGATCCCTATTTAAAGAACCACCAATAAAAACTCTGGACACTGAGGCTCAGATGGACTTCCCTGGTTAGTGATCATACATTGGTGTTGCCAGGAAGGTGTCCTGAGGACACAGAAGCTTCACATTGGGACCCTACAAGATTTTAGCCTATATGTCTTTTTACATGTTTGGTCCTGAATTGTATCCTTTTATTTTATTTTATTTTATTTATTTTATTTTTGAGACAAGGTCTCACTCTGTCACCAGGCTGGAGTACAGGCACCATCTCAGCTCACTGCAACCTCCACCTCCCAGGTTCAAGTGATTCTCCTGCCTCAACTTCCCAAGTACCTGGGACTACTGGCACCCGCCACCACACCCAGCTAATTTTTGTACTTTTAGTAGAGACGGGGTTTCACCATGTTGGCCAGGATGGTCTCCATCTCCTGACTTCATGATCCACCCACCTCGACCTCCCAAAGTGCTGAGATTACAGGTCTGAGCCACTACACCTGGCCTTGTGTCCTTTATAATAAAACTGTAATCATAAGTGTAGCACTTTTCTGAGTTCTGTGAATCATTCTAGCAAGTTAGCTAATGGAAGGGGATAGTGGGGCCCCCTGAGTTTGTAGCCAGTTGATCAGAAATGTAAGTAGCTGGTATCTGAAGTGAGGTCAGTCTTGTGGAAGACTGTGCCCTTAGCCTGTGAAACGTTACCTAACTCCAAATAGTTAGCATGATAATTGCATTGCAGGATAAAAAACCTCATACTGCCTCATAACCCAAGAGACAATAAGAAACTATCTCATGACACCCTCCTGAAAGTCAGGGGAGGCAAGTGAGAAATGACCTTGAAGCAACTCCTCCCAAGCCTCCCATGGTCTCATGTTCCAGGAGAATCACAACATATTCTGCCAAAATTTATGTCAGCTACAGTTAAGGCTTGCATGAAAAAAGGTCTGGAACTATGTTTGCCAAAGTAATGGGCTGGGCATGATGGCTCATGCCTGTAATCCCAGCATTTTGAGAGGCCAAGGCAGGAGGACTACTTGAGTCCAGGAGGTCAAGACAAACCTGGCCAACACAGAGAGACCCTGTCTCTACAATAGATAAAAAATAAATTAGCCGGATGTGGTAGAGAGCACCTATATAGTCCTAGCTACTCAGGAGGCTGAGACAGGAAGACCACTTGAACCCAGGAGTTTGAGACTGCAGTAAGTTATGATCATGCTAGTGCGCTCCATATCGGGCAACAGAGCAAGACCATGTCTCTAAAAACAAACAACAAAAAAACAAAGTGATGGCAGTTGTCACTGGGTCATGGAATCTGAAGACTTTGGCTTGCTTTTTGCCACCTTTCTTCATTATACTTTATAGAGGCAATTTAGGGTGTGGTTAAGTATAGACTCTGGGGACATCCTGTCTGGGTTTGAATTTCAGCTTTGTCATTTAGTAACTTCATGCTCTTGATACTGATCCACTAACCTGCCCTTTCAATCCAAGGGCTCAGCCAGCTCCAGTCTCTCTTAGGAGTGCATTCACCCCTTTCATTAATACCTTCTTCATCTACAAGAACATCATGTGGAACTGTCATTTTCCTTCCTGAAATGAAGATATAATATGCTCATGATAATGCCCTAATTTATCATCTTTCTTTTCCCATTAAATTTTAAGTAACCCAATGAACAACAACAACAAAAAAACCATTCTAGTTTGCCATGATTGGTTTCTTGGCAAACCAAGACTTCAAGCAAATTACTTAGCCTCTTGATGCCTAAGCTTTGTTTTTTGTAAAATGGAGAATAAATAATAGTCCTTACCTCAAACAGTTGTGAGGATTCAGTGAATGAAAACAAACAAACCCTTGGAACAGTGCCTGGTCCACAAAAAGCACTCAACAAATGTAGCTGTTTTTAAGACTTTTATGTGTTATTTGATTTGTATATAGTGACTACATGTCACTGTAAACAAATCCAATTAAAACATACAAAAATGCCAAATTTTCTGTTATATCTCATTAATTTACATTTCTCAACTCACAACCATTCTAATCAGACATTTTTTTTTTTGAGACGGAGTTTTGCACTTGTTGGCCAGTGGCACGATCTCTGCTCACCACAAGCTCCGCCTCCCGGGTTCAAGCGATACTCCTGCCTCAGCCTCCTGAATAGCTGGGATTACAGGCACGTGCCACCACACGCAGCTAATTTTTTGTATTTTTAGTAGAGATGGGGTTTTATTGTGTTGGCCAGGCTGGTCTCGAATTCCAGACCTCAGGTGATCTGCCTGCCTTGGCCTCCCAAAATGCAGGGATTACAGGCATGAGCCACTGCGCCCAGCAAATTAGCCACATTTTTGTTGTCATCATAACATTTCATAGTCGCTATGTAAAGAAATGGGATAAGTTTAAGCTAGAGAAAGCATTTGAAAACTGAGATGAATACCTTAGATGAATATATACATATAGCTTTACTTAAAATTTTTCCATCACCACCCCCAAAATAAACCAAAGTTAACGTTTTGGTCTTATATATATTTAAAGGAAGTACACTAAAATGTTCATTATATTTTATCTCTGGTTAATGAAATTTTGAATACTCTTTTTCTTTGTACATTTATATGTATTGTAAATTCTTTCAAATGAGCATGTATTACCTTTTGGAATCAGAATAAAATGTTATTTTTAAAGATAAAATTATTTTTATCAGAATTCTTTTTGAATTGTGCAAAGAAGTAGAAACATAAAAGATTTGAGATTCCAGTAACATGAGAGATTACTTTTGAAACATTCTGAAATTATATTTTCTATTGGTTTTTAACAAGATTTACAACCTACTCAAAATGCAGTAGAGTGGGCACCACAAAGCAAATGTATTTGAAAGCACCAGAACCAGCACATGAATAGTCATGACATTCAGCAACATGTCCCTATTGAAAAACAGTTTTTAGAATCTGTAATGTTGGATGTTGTACTAACAGGGTAAGCTGCATGTAGAATAAAATGAAAAATATTTTAAAAGTAGAGATTGAAGGCCAGGCACAGTGGCTCATGCCTGGAATCTCAGCACTTTGGGAGGCTGAGGCAGCCGGGTCACCTGAGGTCAGGAGTTTGAGACCAGCCTGGCCAACATGGCAAAACCCCATCTCTACTAAAAATACAAAAATTAGCCAGGCATGG
This sequence comes from Ateles fusciceps, assembly GCA_036589455.1. Taxonomy (NCBI): domain Eukaryota; kingdom Metazoa; phylum Chordata; class Mammalia; order Primates; family Atelidae; genus Ateles; species Ateles fusciceps. Next base: position 758,302 of record JAZHEH010000439.1, read on the forward strand.
TGGCAGCCGCCTATAGTCCCAGCTACTTGGGAGGCTGAGGCAGGAGAATTGCCTGAACCCAGGAGGTGGAGGTTGCAGTGAGCTGAGATGGTGCCATTGCACTCCAGCCTGGGTGATAAGAGGAAGACTCCATCTCAAAAAAAAAAAAGCAGAAATTAAAGATAATTAGGGATTTAAAAAGAGAAAGAATTTTAATGAAACTGCCCTTTGTAATGTTAATACTAATCACACTCAAATACAAACATGAACTTTGAGAATATCAGTAAATTCTTATATAGGGATATTAAGAACATGGATTTTGAGTTTGAGTTCTCTTGGCCCAGCCAGGTAGCACGGGATGTGTTACTTAATATCTCTGAGCCTCAGTCTCCCAGATTCTAAGATGTGAATAATGTTAGTACCTGAAGGGTTTGTTGTAATAATTAAATGAAATATTTACTAAGCAAATGCTTAGTAAATGCACGCTTTACATATGACAGTTGTCAGTTTTCTGTTTCTTTTACTGATATGAAAATTAGTTGCATGTTTTCTACCGCTTATATTACCTTATAATCAGCTACTTAAGAGGGACTATAAAATGAGAAGGGAACATTAGACTATGTAAGAATTAGAGAAACTGGCTCTCTCCTCTACCGCCCAACGTGCCAAACTGAAAGAAGGCCAAGGGGAAGAAGGTGGCTCCAGTCCCTGCTGTCGTGAAGAAGCCTGAGGCCAAGAAAGTGGTGAATCCCCCTGTTTGAGAAAAGGCCTAAGAATTTTGGAACTGGACAGGACATCCAGCCCAAAAGAAACCTCACCCGCTTTGTGAAATGGCCTTTCTATATCACATTGCAGTGGCAGAGAGCCATTCTCCATAAGTGGCTGCAAGTGCCTTCTGCGATTAACCAGTTCATTCAGGCTCTGAACCACCAAACGGCTACTCAAGCTAGCTCACAAGTACAGGCCAGTGACAAAGCAAGGAGTAGAAGGAGAGGCTGTTGGCCTGACCGAGAAGAAAGCTACAAGCAAAGGGGATGTCCCCATTAAGAGACCACCTGTCCTTCGAGCAGGAGTTTACACCGTCACACCTTGGTGGAGAACAAGAAAGCTCAGCTGGTGGTGATTGCACACGACATGGATCCCATCGAGCTGGTTGTCTTCCTGCCTGCCCTGTGTTGTAAAATAGGGGTCCCTTACTGCTTATCAAGGGGGAAGCAAGACTGGGTTGTCTAGTCCAGAGGAAGACCTGCATCATTGTCACCTTCACACAGGTTAACCTGGAAGACAAAGGAGCTTGGGCTAAGCTGGAAGCTATCAGGACCAACTACAATGACAGATATGATGAGATCCACTGTCACTGGGGAGGCAACATCCTGGGTCCCAAGTCTATGGCTGACATTGCCAAGCTCAAAAAGGCAGAGGCTAAAGAATGTGCCACCAAACTGGGCTGAATATACACTGTTGAGTTTTCTGTACATAAAAATAATGAAATTAATATAAATTTTCCTTAAAAAAAAATAATTAGGGAAACTGACTTCAAAATACTTTCTGAAATGTATTCTTTTCCTTTAAAGCATCCAAAACCTGTGTTTTTCTTACGCAGAGGCATACCATACCAACTCTGTGATCTTATCAAGTGTAAAAGGAAAGCAAACAGAGACCCTAGCATACAAATAGAAAATCTTTTATACTTCCTGTTCAGTGATCTCTGAATCCTCTTAACTAAGCTACATTTTGGTCTTTTTCATCTGTAAACAGGAGTTCAGATTATCACTGACTTGGATTTATCACATAGGTACCAGGATAAACTCATGGCGTTTTAAGAATGCCTTTTCTTGCACAAAAGCTCATGTCATCTTTCAAAGGCCTTAGGAAATCTCAATCAAAGTTGGCCTTCAAAGCTTGCCCATGAGTTAACTGAGCTCATACATTAGAGTACTTAACTACAATTTTTAGCTAACCCTCCACAAAGCATTTACCCGTAAGGGAAAAGCCTGTCTTCATAGTTCTTTTGTCCACTCCACTCCTATAGAAGACTTCTCTGGAATGACAGGACATTGCACATTTTAGACCCAGAGAGAAAGCCCACCTCTATCCCTTACCCAAAACCTACTTTAGAATGAACACTGAGGCTTCAGCTACATGGAGCTTTCCTTTTGCCCATGGCACTCCCTTGAAAAACAGCATCTCCCTGTGATCCCTTCATTTAAAAACGGAATCAACACTCCTGTACATTTAGTATAAAAGAATGGAAGCTGCTACCTTTCTACCCTACTTGCCCGAACTTGAAGTTTTCCTATCATTTCTCTCATTGCTATTGTAGGCATTCTCTGCTTAGAAGAAGCCAGCATCATCTATGACCCTTGTATTCTGTCCTCCAGATTGCTTACACAAATTTTAAATATACTTGTCCCAGCAGAGGGATCTTTGAAACCCTGCTCTTTAGTTTAGGCTTCTCCATTGATTCATATACTCTTGCTTCATTTTAAACCAGCTCCGATTCATATATATATATGTATATATATATTTTTTTTTTTTTTTTTTTTTAGACAAGGTCTGACTCTATTGCCCAGGCTGGGGTGCAGGGGCACAATCTCAGCTCACAGCAACCTCTGCCTCCCACGCTTAAGTAGCCGAGACTACAGGAACACACCACCATGCCTGGCTAATTTTTGTATTTTTTGTAGAGACAGGTTTTCACCATGTTGGCCAGGCTTGTCTTGAACTTGTGGGCTCAAGCGAACTGCCTGCCTCAGCCTCCTAAAGTGCTGGGATTACAGGCCTGAGCCACTGCCCCTGTCCCAAATATTTTTTTTAAGTGCTGCCAATCGAATGATAACCCAATCTTTAAAAATTCTTATTTAAGGGAGTCTGAGGCAGGAGAATCACTTGAACCCAGGAGTCGGAGGTTACAGTGAGCTGAGACCGTGCCACTGCACTCCAGCCTGAGTGACAGAGTGACTCCATCTCAAAAAAAAAAAAATTCTTATTTAAGAATAGGAAATGTCTCTACATATAAAGATTGTTGAGAAGTCTTATGTCTGTAAATTTTATTTGCTGTTTTCCCTTTTGGCAAAATAGTCATTATTTCCCTAAAAAGCTCACAATATTTCTACATGAACTTTCCTTATAAGCTATGGTGCCTTTTCCCAGTAGGTTGTTTTATATTTTTCAGTGATCCTACCATTGAATTACAGATTCAACTAGTTTGTCCAGTATAGTGTGATATTCACTATGTGTATGTTTCCACAGCTATGCTTGCAATTCTTCTTTAGATAGAATTCAGATAGGCAATTCATCAGTCCTCTGGAAAGTTTGCCATAACAGAGTACACAACTTTGCTAGCAGTTGCACAACTTTACCCCGATATTCTTTAAAATCCTAGGTAAATCAAATTCTGTTGATTTATTGATTTATCTATTTCTGGTGTGTTAACTAGGTCCTGGGCATTTCCCACTATTTATTCTTAAGAAAAATACCAACTGATATTTGTATAGTGCTTTATGCTTTTCAGCTATTTTCAGCTTTTCACTGGGTCTAATAATATCAATCTCTGTGAATCAAAAGGTAATTATTTTTCCTATAAACCTAAAACTGCTCTAAGAAGTGGAATCTAGCCAGGCACATTGGCTCACAGCTGTAATCCCAACACTTTGGGAGGCTGAGGTGGTGGATTACCTGAGGTCAGGAGTTTGAAACTATGAGGTCATGGTGAAACTCCATCTCTACTGAAAATACAAAAATTAGCCAGTCGTAGTGGCAGGCGCCTTTAATCTCAGGTACTTGGGAAGCTGAGGCAGGAGAATCACTTGAAGCCAGGAAGTGGAGGTTGCAGTGAGCCAAGATCATGAGATCGCACCACTGAACTCCAGTCTGGACAACACAGTGAGACTTTGTCTCAAACAAACAAACAAAAAAAGAACTATATACCAAGCATTATGCTAATATATATTTCCTCAGCCAACCCATAACAAACCTAATGGGGTAGGTATTTTGTATTCATGCCATCTTTATAGGGAAGGGAAAGGAAGCTGAGTAGGAATTTGTCATTTGCCTAAAATCCACCTGGATTTGAACCTAAATCTGCCTAATTCCAAACCTTTGTCCCTAACCTCTATGCTCTTTTGCCATTTAATTAGAACTAAATCAAGCATTTCTGGAACTACTGGTAGCTGGATTAGGGTGCAGACTATCTGTATTCTGGTCTGGCTTGCCACAACCAACTATTTGATCAACGCCAGGTGAATTAACTGGTGGGAACCTGCTAAATGAGACGATAGATTACAAGACTTTAATGTTTTCTATTCTGTGATTCTGTTTACGTAAATATTCACTAACCCCCATGTGGTTATGAATGGGCACAAAACCAAAGTAAAGAACTTTAAATTTAAATTTAAAATAAATTTTAACAGAAGACACATGTTCATTTTATTGTTTTACTTTGCAGCCAAAAGCAAATGAAAACACCAGAGACGCTCATTTAAGCAGTAGAGTCCTAACTTTTGAGTGTGACAGCAGTTATGTCTGTAAATGAATTTTATTCATTGCTATGGGGGATAGATATATATGTTAATTTCCTGAAAAAATTGAAACTGAATGTTAATAGTATTTAATCTATTTATTCAGAGTGTATTCAGAGAGATTTAATGAAGAAATTAACACTGTGTCAGATGGGATGGGGCAGATCGACATCCTGTAATTGTGTGGCCTAAATTTGGCTAAGTTAGATTTAGTGTTTCCCAGATAATTTTAGGGTTTACAGGCTTTTCTTATTCTGTACATACTGATCCAGCCTTTCCTTGTTCCCATTTATAATGGAAACCTTCTATGCTGGTTAGTTTGCCAATCCTGCCCAGTCCTTCCCTTTCTTCTCCACCTGCATCTCTCCCCCGTCTCTGCCCTGCACTGTGCCTCAGAAGGCTGAAATGTGCTAACTGCGTCTCCGTAAGTCTTTTTGAATTGAAACACATAGATCTAAGAGTGTAAGGTCAGGTATGTCTTCCCTGGCCCCACTTTGGCACCCCATCTTTCACAGTAGCTGCATCACTTCCCAACCAAACTGGCCTTCTTTCCCAGAACCAGCTTCTACTGGGCCCTGCTAATTACTCTATTTTCTTTCTTTGTTTCTACAGCCCTTTCTTCAGAGGGAAAGTGGTTTTCCCTTTGAAGCTGGTCCCTGGGTATCTCACAGAACTTTGTCTCTTTTCTTAACCTTGCTTACATATCTTTGAGTAGTCTTTTCATTAAAGTCTCTTCATTTGAACCCTCTAGGATGAATTTTGTTTCTTCCCCAGGACCCCATCTGATTCACTATCACTTACCTAAAACTCATTGAATTGGAATTTAAGCACCTCATCCCAAAGATGACATCGACTTCAGTCAGTGAGTACGTATTGAGCATCTTGATGTGCTTAAGGGTATACCATGAGCTATGACAGGTACAAGAGTCATTTGAGGCTGGCCCAAGTGCAGTGGTATCTACAACAAATTGATCACAACCAGTGGCAGATTTCTTTGTTCCTTCTCCGCTCCCACTGCTTCACTTGACTAGCCTTAAGAAAAAAAGTCATTTGTGTCATGTCCTTGCCCTTGAGAAGTTTATTATCTAGTTAGGAAGTGCACGATTAACACATTAAACAATTAACATGTAACTTAGGGCTTTAAATCTTAAATTAGGTAGCTCATAGGACTAGCCAGGTAAAATCAGATAAAATTATCACAGGAAATGCTCCCTTCCAGATATGCCACACTACTTGTAATTTTTTTTTTTGAAGGAACATAAGTAGAAGAAAACAGAACAAATCAGGGGAGCCTATTTGGGAGATTTTAAGCTTTTCTTTTCTTTTTGAGACAAGGTCTCACTCTTTTGCCCAGGCTGGAATGCCAGCATTTTAAAATGACCTGAATTGGAATTTTTTAATTCATTACACTTATGAAATATATTGTTGTGAACTAGAAAGTATTAGTGAAAACTGGGCATGGTAACTCATGCCCACAATCCCAGCACTTTGGGAAGCCACGGCAGGAGGATAAGCTTGAGCCCAGGACTTTAGAGACCAGCGTGGGCAACATGCAAGACTCCTGTGTCTCCAATATACATATACATATACATATGTGTTAGTGAAATGTCAACAGTTGTGGAATATTCACGCTCAAAATACCCTGAGTCAGTGAAATGTGTCCAAAGTTACCTGCTGTATACATATCATGTGGGCCAATAGGTCATTCTTGTGTACAAAAGGGGAATTTGTTTGTCAAACAAGAAGGGCAGGACATTTGCCATTGATCAATCTGGAACTATCTACCATTCCCATACACTACTTGTGTAAGAAACTGATCAACAGATGACTCTTATTTTCAATGGGAGTATTTTGATAGACCCAGAGATATGCATTAAAATCCAACCTTGTTAGTCAGTGTATCTCCCCATATGGGTCAGAGAGAAGGCCCTAGGGATGTGACAATGGGCAAGGCATATGCTACACTCTGTCTAATATGATTATTGCAACCCAATAAACATGTTACTGTTTTAAAAGCTTGGTTTGAAGAGTACAAATTTGATACAAGTTGGGAATAGAAAGACATCAGAATGTGCAGAAAGGTGTTGAGTTCTCTCTGCCTGTGTACCAGCAACAGTGGGGCTATTTGTCATAGGAGGGAAGGCTTTATGTGGTGTGACTTGGAGGTTTGCTCTCAAAACTTGATTTGAATTCATATAGGTCAGACAGGAAGATTTGAAGGACAGCAACAATATAAGGAAAGGCAGAGAGGTGAGAATGAGCTAGGTGTTACACATAGGACAGTGAAGAGACCAGACAGTGAAGACTTGATAGCCAAGAACAATTTGAGCAGTACAAAGTAATATTGGACAGATGGGATAAGAGCAGATCAACTTCCTGTAATTCTATTGATGGACAAGAACAGAGCATCAGAATTTCAAAGTATTAGCAATGTGATTTCTCTGTAAGTAATATAACTGATTTTTAAATATTAATGTAGCCACTCTGTACAATCATGGTTGCTTAGAAATTGCTATCATATTCAAGCAGAGCTTGAAGTGGCCTGGATCTCTGCTATGGTTTGAAAATTGATCCTCTCCAAAATTCATGTTGAAACTTAATCCCCAGTGTGGCAGTGATGAGAGGCCTTTAAGAGGTGATTGGGTCCTGAGGGCTCTGCTCTCATGAATGGATTAATTCATTCATGGATTAATGGGTTTTCAAGGTGTGGGACTTGTGGCTTTATAAGAAGAGAAAAAGAGACCTGAGTTAGCACACTCACACCGCTCACCATGTGATGCCCTGTGCCTCCTTGAGACTCTGCAGAAAGTCCCTACTAACAAGAAGGCTCTCACCATATGTGGCTCCTCAACCTTGGACTGCTCGGCCTCCATAACTTAAGAAACAAATTCTTTTTCTTTGTAAATTGCTCAGTTTCAGACATTCTGTTATAAACAACAGAAAATGGACTTAGACAATCTCATAAGATTTCAGATCTGGGAACTGATTTTGAATTCCTGTACATGTTACAGTAGATGTAGGAAGAGAGGAAATTCAGAAGTGCATTCTCAGCTAAACTGAGGGTGTGGATAGATTTACTAATGAGACAAAGTAAATTTACAGCTATGGAAACAATAGAGTCATTCAAGATTGCTTCCTTTCTCAAAGTGGGAGGCAACAGGACAATGTTTTCTCTTCCTGTATGGGAGCCTACTTCCTACCAGGAGTGTGGGAAATGAGAGAGGCATCACCATTTATTATGCACCCAATATCATTATAGGCACTGTTTAAAGGAAGGATCACAGGGACACAGAAATAATAATGGGTGGGGATAGGAATTTCCAGTCTTAGCAGGCACTGTCCTGTTGGCACTACATTTCTATGGACTATTTTTCCCCCATATTTACCCTCTGTTCTTCCCATCCTAAAAAAGAAAAAGTGGCACTGAAACTCACCAACCTTTAACAACTACTGCATAAATGTCTTTTAAATACTTGGTTTGGGAGTAGCAATTACTGGAGCACTTATCTGAAAAATGCCTGCTGAGCCTAATCTCTAGATATCAGATAATTAAATACAATGCTTGAAAACTGGATAGTAATTTAACATCAGTTATTGAAGTGATGTAGAAGTGTTTTTTCACATTAAGGTACCAATATGATACCACAATCCCATCATGACAGTGGACTTGACCCCTTGAGTTAGCAGAACAAATGACTTTATATAACTATTTTAGGCAGTAAAAATTTCCAACTCAGCATCATTTTTTTCCTATAAACCTGTCCTGCATACATCACATTGATGTGAGAGTCAGATGAGATAATTATGTGAAGGTGCTTTGTAAACTGAAGAGCTATATAATGGTCAAGGAATCATTACTATCATTCAATGAATCATAAAAGGCCATGTTGGAAAGTCATTTGTAGGACAATATTCTTAAATTCTAGAAAAATGCATTGAACAAAATTTTTGGAAGATTTATTACACACTTGGTAGGCTGGTAATAATGAACTGCTAACAAGAATGAAATACATTAAAATAGTATGATTTCATTACATTCCTTTTTAAAGCTTTAAAGTACTGTGTTCCACATATATACAGGTATGTTTAAAAGGAATATTCACGGTGGCATTGGTATGACAAAACAACACAAAGAAACAAAACCAATCTGAAAACAACTCAAATGTCCATCATTATGGATTTAAGTTAATATATGTATATGTACATATACATGAATACTATGTGACTAATAAAAAGAATGAAGTAAAGGCCGGGCGCGGTGGCTCACACTTGTAATCCCAGAACTTTGAGAGGCTGAGCTGGGGCAGATCACGAGGTCAGGAGATTGAGATCATCCTGGCCAACATGGTAAAACCCTGTTTCTACTAAAAATACAAAAATTAGCTGGGCATGGTGGCACATGCCTGTAATCCCAGCTACTCTGGAGGCTAAGGCAGGAGAATTGCTTGAACCCAGTGGGCAGAGGTTGCAGTGAGCCGAGATCGCACCACTGCACTCCAGCCTGGGCGATAGAGTGAGACTCCGTCTCAAAAAAAGAAAAAAAAAAAAAAAAAAAAAGAAAAGAATGAAGTATAATTTATAAGTCCTAACAGGGAAAGAGAGCTAAGAGATATAAGATAATACAATGTGCAAAACAATATGTAATGTATGATTAGTATGTTTCTAAGAGCTATATAATTATAATAATGGTCAAGGAATTGTTGAATTTAAAAAGTCTATATAGGATATGTGCTAGTAATCAGGAAAACATTTTTGATGAATATCTGCTATTTATTAACAATGGCTCTCTACATCACAAAAGTTTAACTTTCTACAATATTTCTGTAACATTTTAGCTTTTTATAATGAGCTTATATTAGTTTCATGAGCATAAAAAGTTAAGATTACAAACGATGAAAGACCCATGCTTCAAACAAAACCTAAACACATTAAAGAGCAGATATGATTGACTTGCAAACATCTGGAAAGAAATATTGAAGATTTGAATTGTTAAGGTCAAATAAAGTTTAGTTCAACCTGCTGAGGTTGATTTGGAATTGTAAGATTTGAAAAAATGCCTCTAAATATTGATCCCATTGCTCTGAAGCACCAGGCAATAAGTTCAAAATACTGTTCAGAGTCTCCATGGGGCTGAAACTACTCTTCCTGCTAACAGAAGCTGAAACAAAGGTGAGTTTTATCCCCTTGTAAGATGTTTAGCTTTTGTTTGTGACCAACAAATCAAAGATTCACATGTTTGTTGATGCATTCTAAACCCCAGAGAGAAATCAACTAAAATGGCTAGAATGTAGTTTGAACAAGGTCAACTTGGACTTGCACAAAAGGTAGTACTGGTGATGACCAAGGTTAGCTTTGCTAACCTTGCTGTCAGAAGCAAACCATGAAGAGTGTAGATGGTCTGCAAAAGGAGATACTTAAAAGATTCAGCCATTTCAAAGACAAATGATTATCCTCCCTTATTTTCCTGTGTTTGTCCATTTTCATACCTGTTAAAAATGCCTGATTGATGACTGAATACATCTATCTATCTATATCTATCTATCTATCTATATGTGAGAGAGAGAGAGGAACTATGATGTTATTAAAATTATAATGTGACGGCCTGTCTAGCAACGTGCAAAACAAATCTGATGCAGAAACATAAAATAATGAAATTTTATTTTGTGAGGATGGTGAGATTATGGGTGACTAAAAATTTCCCATTATTGACTGAGTGCGGTGACTCATGCCTGTAATCCCAGCACTTTGGGAGGCCGAGGCAGGTGGATCACTTGAGTTCAGGAGTTTGAGACCGGCCTGGCCAACATAGTGAAACTCTGTCTCTACTAAAAATATAAAAATTAGCCAGTCATGGTGGTGTGCGCCTGTAATCCCAGCTACTTGGGAGGCTGAGGCAGGAGAATTGCTTGAATCTGGGAGGCAGAGGCTGTGGTAAGCTGAGATAATGCCACTGCACTCCAGCCTGAGCCACAGAGGGAGACGCCATCTCAAAAAATAAAACAAAGCTGGGTGCGGTGGTTCATGCCTGTAATCCCAGCACTTTGGGAGGCCGAGGCAGACAGATCACCTAAGGTTGGGAGTTTGAGACCAGCCTGACCAACATGGAGAAACCCCGCCTCTACTAAAAACAAAATTAGCCAAGCTTGGTGGTGCATACCTGTAATCCCAGCTACTTGGGAGGCTGAGGCAGGAGAATTGCTTGAACCCAGTCGGCAGAGGTTGCAGTGAGCCGAGATCGCGCCACTGTACTCCAGCCTGGGCAACAAGAGTGAAACTCCATCTCAAAAATAATAATAATAATAAATAAAAATAAAATAAAATACAATTTCCCATTATTATTGTTTTAAAATAGAGCAACCCACATATTTAAAAACAACACATTTTTTAAGACAAGATGACTCCATGAAAATAATAGCTTCTTTTTACATCTCAAAGGACGTACATGAAGAAAAAAATTCTCCAGTACTTCATTTGCAAAACCAGTTTGGTTCTAGATTAATTCTTAGAAATCTTCACAATTAGTTGTAAATGTGCATAGGAAAAAAAAATTGTAGGCTAAGTGTGGTGGCTCACACCTGTAATCCCAGCACTTTGAGAGGCTGAGGCTGGTGGATCACTTGAGCTGAGAAGTTCGAGACCTGCCTGGGCACCATGGTGAAACCCTGTCTCTATTAAAAATACAAGAAATTAGCCGGGTGTGGTGGCACATGTCTGTCGCCCCAGCTACTGAGTAGGCTGAGGCTGGAGAATTGCTTGAACCCGGGAGGTGGAGGTTGCATTAAGCTGAGATCGCGCCACTGCACTCCAGCCTGGGCAACAGAGCAAGAACTTGTCTCAAAAAAAAAAAAAAAAAAGGAATAAAAATTGTTCTTTTGACATCCTTTGACTAATTGCTTCAGTTTGTTCAGCAAACTGCAATATCCCATTATAGGCAAACATTCAAAATATAATCAGCCTTTGGGAATTTGGAAGTTAGAGTCCATAAGTCCACTACACCCCCAGTGATGTTATCTTACAGGAATATAGAGTAAATATGGATGGATCAAATAATATACCCTTCAGGAAAATTAAAGATTAAAATAAAAAAGAAAGCTCATATCCTCTATTAAATATTTACTACAACTTCCCAAAAGCCCCGTAGGGAATCTGAGGTCCAGGATTCATAATGCTTATATTAAAAACATTGTGAACACCAACATGTTTAAACGTGTGAAACTATATTCTCTTAGAATGGCAAAATAAATTATAAATATTGATCCAAAAAATTTTAATTGAAAAGAGCTCTTATATTAAACTCAGGAAGCCAGTTAGAAGTAGCATAAGCTTAAGTTTTGTTTTAATTCAGGCCATGCAAATATGCTTAGTATCAGAAATTACATAAATTTGGTATTTTATTTTATTTGTTTATTTTTTTTTGAGACAGAGTCTCACTCTGTCACCAGGCACCAAGCTGGAGTGCAGTGGCACAATCTCGGCTCTCTGCAACCTCTGCCTCCCAGGTTCAAGCAATTCTCCTGCCTCAGCCTCCCGTGTAGCTGGAACTACAGGCACAAGCCACCACGCCCAGCTAATTTTTGTATTTTTAGTAGAGACGGGGTTTCACCATATTGGCCAGGATGGTCTCGATCTCTTGACCTCGTGATCCGCCCACCTCGGCCTCCCAAAGTGCTGGGATTACAGGCTTGAGCCACCGCGCCCAGCCAAATCTGGTATTTTAAACAATTTATTGTTAATATTGGCTGCTAGGTGAATTACAGCATGTTAGAACCATATTGGTTTTCAACTAATTTTAATAAAAGATTATGCAATGTAAGTACTTTACTTTTATTCTTGTAAAAAGCAGTGCTTAAGTGGTAAAATTTAAGCTGTTACATAAATGTATTTGCTTCTATGTGTGTAACTGAGCTGCAGTACTGTGCTCCTTGTTCCACTAAAACCTGATGTGTGTATATTTGCTCATTTATTTTTATTTTTTGAGATGGAGTCTCACTCTGTCATTCAGGCTTGAGTGCAGTGGTGCAATCTCGGCTCACTGCAACCTCTGCCTCCTGGGTTCATGCGATTCTCTTGCCTCAGTCTCCCGAGTAGCTGAGATTACAGGCATGCCCCACCATGCCCAGTTAATTTGTGTATTTTTTTTAGTAGAGACAAGGTTTTACCATGTTGGCCAAGCTGGTCTCGAACTCCTGACTTCAAATGATCCTCCCACCTTGGTCTCCCAAAGTGCTGGATTACAGGCGTGAGCCACCGCTCCCCAGTTTACACTTGCTCATTTTAACACTATGAAAAATGATATTTTCTTCATAGAAATAATAATGAAAATTGACAGCATACAAAAAACAAAAAAGCAAAGATATATTTTATAATCATAATACCTTAGATACAATACCGCAATTCCGGCTGGGTGCAGTGGCTCACGCCTGTAATCCCAGCACTTTGGGAGGCTGAGGCAGGCAGATCGTGAGATCAAGAGATTGAGACCACTCCAGCCAACATGGTGAAACGCCATCTCTACTAAAAATACAAAAATTAGCTGGGCATGGTGACTCACGCCTGTAATCACATCTATTCAGGAGGCTGAGGCAGAATTGCTTGCACCCGGTAGGCGGAGGTCGCGGTGAGCCAAGATTGCACCATTGTACTCCAGCCTGGCAACAGAGTGAGACTCTGTCTCAAAAAAAAACCAAACAAAAACAACAACAACAACAACGAACAATACCGCAATTCCACATAACTCTCTTTTTTTAATGGAGACGAGGTCTTCCTCTGTCACCCAGGCTGGAATACAGTGGTGAGATCATAGCTTACTACAACCTCTTCCTTCTGGGCTCAAGCAATCCTCCTGCCTCAGCCTCCTGAGTAGCTGGGACTACAGGTGCACACCACCATACCTAACTAGTTTTTGTGTTTTTTGTAGAGACGGGGTTTTGCCATGTTGCTCAGGCTGGTCTCGAACTCTTGAGCTCAAAGCAATCCACTCGCCTTGGCCTCCCAAAGTGCTAGGATTATAAGCATGAGTCACTGTGCCCAGCCTGTTTCTCATTCTTTATCCACAAAATAAAATGTATTGTAATCCCATAATCATTTTGGCAAAGAACTAACAACTCAAAAGTCCTGAAAAACTGCAAACTGACTTAGTATCAAAATCAAATATTATAAATAATTTTGATTAAATAAAATAGTCTTTAAATTCTACATATTTGCAGTCACATCAAAAACATTGGCCAAAAATTAAAAAGGTACTTGTAGATGGTGGCACAGGTAAATAAGGCACAGACTAGAGCCAGACTGCTTCCATTTGATCTCAGGCTTTGCTTCTTACTTGCTGTGTAGTCTTAGACAAGTTACTTAACCTCATTGTCCTTTAGTTTCCTTATCTGTTAAATGGGAATGATGACAATAGCAGTATGGACTTCATAGGTTGTTAAGATTGAATGAGTTAATAAAAGGAAAACAGTCAGAATAGTGGTGGGCAGTAAGTGCTACATAAGTGTTGGATGTAATTATTATTGTATATTTCTTTTAAATACTCTAAATTACAGGAAAAACGGTAGTCTCCTAGTTCAATCGTAGCTGAAGGTTGGTTCAAAATAAATCTACTGTTCTATCTAAGGAGCTGAGTTTTCCTTGAGAAGTGTCTCAGGAAGAAATCCCCAGGGCTGTCTCCTTGGTCTTTGGCCAGTGATTGCAAATATGCTAAGTTGAATCCATCCTGCAGGAAGTGTGGTAGATGAGTCAGCTGGGAGGGAATCCACCTCTGCTGGTTGCACAAATGCACAAGCTTTGTTTTATAAAGTCATTTGGTACTGAAGGGCAAATTCTCCTACACAAGATGTAAACTTGAAGCCACTTAAACTCTTGTGTCATTTTTTTTTAGAAAGATGAAAGATAACAAAACCATTCTAAAGTCAGTTAGCAATGCACACACTTATAAAAATGAAATACTGCCATAAAGAAACAAAACTCTGTTTTAGAATTCTGAAGAACTTACCTATCAGGAAACAAAACCAAGATGTCTGGCAGAATTTCCTGGGAGACTTCTTCATGTCCAGCTGCCCACTCACTATTAGAGGCATTTATAACAGAGGATTCAGTGGCACAGTCAGATTCCCTTGGAATGCTCTAGAGTTGCACTAATTTACATGTATACAATTTAATTTATACCACCATTTCCGTAAACATGGTGGACCAGTCTGATTCACCTATAGCTAGCTGTGGATCCAGCACACTGGCAGTTCTCCTGCCTCTTGAATCCTATTTTTAGAATGAGACTAACAGCTAAGGTTAATTTAGAGCTGAATATGTGATACCCACTGTGCTAAGAACTTTTCATATATTGCCTCATTTAATCATTTAATCTTCGGTGGGGTAGGTACCATTATTAAGCACATTTTACAGAGGAGAAAACTGAGGCACGAACTTGTGCCAAGGCCTTATAATTTTTACAGGAGGATCTGGGGCTCATACTCAAGTCTGTCTAACTCCAAAGCCCATACCTTTTGCCTTGCGCTGCAATCTTCTCCTGTCCCTGAAGGAAAGCAATGTTTCTGTTAAGAGGAAGGGGCAAGGTGTAAATGTTTTTTTTTTTTCTCTCTCCCTCTCTTTTTGCTCATTTACTGAGCAGTAAATGGGTTTTAAAGTGAACATAATTAATCTTAGGCAAGCTTTTTTTAAAAAGCACATTTGTTTTTGGTGCCTGCCCACCTCTATTTCTCCATTTCAATGTGCCTTTCTTCTACATTGTTACATTTCTTCTGTGGTTTGGAGTGCAAATTTAATAAAGCTATTGATTCTGTTACAATATTTGCTATTTACAGAATAAAAGCTGTGCACAGTGGCTAATCCCAGCATTTTGGGAGGCCCAGACAAGCAGATCGCCTGAGACCAGGAGTTTAAGACCAGCCTGGGCAACATGGCAAAACCCTGTCTCTATAAAAAATACAAAAAAATTATCTGGGCGTGCTGGCACATGCCTGGTGGTCCTACCCACTCAGGAGGCTGAGATGGAAAGATTGCCTGAGCCCAGGAAATCGAGGTTGCAGTGAGCCAAAATCGTGCCATTGCACTCCAGCCCAAGTAACAAAGTGAGACCCTGTCTCAAAAAAATAATAAAATAAAATTAAATAATCATATGTGGTTATCTAATCTTGGTCACAGTTTCCTATCCCCTAATTTCTTATAGATATGCCAGCTGCATTTCATTTCACTGCTCTGTTGCCTGTGACAGACCCTGGTGCTGTATAGCAGAGAGAGGAAGCCATTCTGCTGACCCGTATGTACCCTAACACCAGTCCCTTCTTTGCTTTTCGAAATCTCTTGGTCCTAATTACCAAAATGTTGTGGATGGATTGTCCATCAGAAATCTGGCCTCTAAGAGCTTTCCTCAAGTTATGGGGACAGCCAGCATAGCCTTGAATTCATATTTGCACACAGCTTCTTAGGAAAAGAATTCTCAGGCAACATAACTGTAGTATGTTTTGGTTTGTAAACCAAACATGTTTGATAACATTAAAGCTAAAAATCCTTTAAGATTTAGTGAGTTGAGTGCTTTTATTTTACAGATGAGGAAATGAACATCCTAAGAAGCTAAGAAATATCCCGAAGTCACACAGCTTATTAATGCTTGTACAGAATTAGGAACTAGACCTTCTTATCATATCTCTTCTAGTGAATAAACAATAAGGCCAGAGTCAGTATGATGTGACAGAGGAGCACTTTGCTAGGAATAAAGATAGCCAGGTTTAATGCCCAATTTTTCTACTAAATGTGACATTAGATTAAACTTTTACTCTCTCTGGACCAATTTCTTCAACTATAACCTGATGGATTTGATCTAGAATTGTCCAATAAGATAGTCACTAGCACACATGTAACTGTGGAGCACTTAAAATGAAGCTAGTCAAAATTAACATGTTCGGTAAGCATAAAATACCCATTGGATTTCAAAGACTTAGTACCACACCAAGAATGTAAAATATCTCATGACAAAACAATTTTTATATTAATTGCATGTTGAAATGATAATGTTTGCATATATTGGATTAAATAAAACATATTACTAAAATATTTTTTACCAGTTTCTTTTCTTTTTTAATGTGGCTACTAGCAAATTTAAAATTACCTGTATGGCTTGTGTTATCTTTCTACTGGATATGTTACTGTAGATCTCTCAGATTTCTTTTAGATCAGAGGTCAGCAAACTTTTTCAGCAAAGGGCTGGAGAGTAAATATTTTTGCCTTTTGTGGGCCATATCATCTCTGTTGCAACTGTATAGAATACACAAACAAATGTGTGTAGCTATATTTCAGTAAAACTCTAGATACCAAAACAAGTGATGAGCCAGATGTGGTCCACAAGGTAACTGTAGTTTGCCATGTATATTCCTTGGGTCTATTCACATTTTCTTCCATTCAGCATTTACTGAGAAGCTATTATCTATTTAAAGACATTTATAATAAAGAGCCAGCCTCTGCCTTGAGCCTAGAGGAGGAGCCAGGAACATAAACACACAAGCCAGCAGGATGCAATGTGAACAACACTGTGATCAAGGGGATTGGAGAAGGCTTCCTAGGGGAGTGACAGCTGAGTTCGATCCTGCAGAATGAATATGCAGTTTTCCAGATTCAGAAAAGGTTTTATCTAGGGAAACATGATAGCACACATAAGGTGACGTGTGTATGGCAGCTGGGGAGTGCTGCGGTGGTGATAGTGGGAAGTGAGATGGGACAGAGGGAAAGGGCCAGATGATGAAATGCCTTACCTGCCACACTGAGAGCATATATATACACATGCTCTGATAGCACTTCTTAGACAGGAATTCTAAGGAATTCAAAGCATGCCATCTTGGGATTGGCTCATGGCAGCACCAGCCATGAAGAGCAGCCAGCCTGGCAGGTGTGGAGAGGCCCTAGAGAACCACAGAAGCAGCCGCAGAAGTGATGAGTGGGCAATCTCCAGGTAACTAGATCTGTTTTTGCATCGGGGCTGAAAACCTAACCCAGTGCTGGCCACCAATGGGGCTAAACAGCGTTAGCAGGTACTGTCAGCAGGCCTCAGGCAGCAGCAGACAAGAGGGGGACAAGAAGTAAAGGAGAGGGAGGAAAGGAGTTGAAAGGATAAGAGACTGAGGTGAAAGCTCAAGTCCCCATGAGGTAACAAAGTACTGATTGATTACCTTAGAACACCCTCAGAGGTGCCAGGTGGGAGGCTGCTGGGGGCTTGTAGGCTAAGTTCAGAGATTCTTGGCCTAAGCTGTGCATTGGAATCTTCAATGTAATTGGAATTTTTTAAAAAATCAGAATGTGGAGCATAATGGCATGCGTTTATTTAAAATTATAAATATATGTGAGGCATATGTGAACAGATGAAAGATAAAGAGAGAAAGAAGGAATGTAGGAAGAGGAGAAGAAAATGAAAACATGATTGATTGCAAAATAAATAAATAAATAAGTACTCATGCCTGGGTCCCACGCCTAGAAATTCTGGTTAAATTGGAATCAGGGCCCAGACATCAGTAATCTTTTTTTTTTTTTTTTTTTTTTTGAAATGGAGTCTCGCTCTGTAGCCCAGGCTGGAGTGCCCTGGACCGATCTCGGCTCACTGCAACCTCTGCCTCCCGGGTCCAGTTCAAGCAATTCTCCTACCTCAGCCTCCGAGTAGCTGGGATTACAGGCATGAGCCACCATGCCCAGCTAATTTTTGAATTTTTTAGTAGAGACGGGGTTTCACCATTGGCCAGTCTGGTCTTGAACTCCTGACCTCATGATCCGCCTGCCTTGGCCTCTCAAAGTGCTGGGATTACAGGTGTGAGCCACTGTGCCCGACCAACATCAGTAATCTTAAAAGATGATTCCAGTACACAGCCAGGGTTAAGCACCACTGGTCTGGTTTAATAGAAGCTGAAGTGATGTCCCATAACTATTTGGCTGGTAAGTAGGTACTCTATAGAGGTTTTTTCCAAGGTGAGAGAAAAAATAAATAAAAAGAGAAAGTACTCAAAAAAAGGCAGGAAAGCAACAGAAATAGATAACCTAAACCCATTCTCATAGGCTTGAAAACAATTTAAATCGCTCTTATAGTTGTTTAGTATTGTTCTGTTTTATGTGAAGTGGTCAGGAAATGCAAGAATTTTCTGCATTAACTTGACGTGACTAAAATCAGACAGCTTCACCAGAGTTTTTTGGTCCCAGACAATCTAGAGTACTCTTTTTCTCTGGAATCATCGGCTTTTAGGTACGTGTCTTCTGATGCCCAAAATTGTCAGTCGATTCAGAAAGTAGAATGTTGTTACAAAGTTGATAAATTGAAGCAACTAGAGACAACCAGCAAAACCTAAGCTCTGGTTTAAGTTTATTTATTTATTTATTTTCTAGCCGAAGAGCCAACACAAAAATACTTAATCAGAGTATTTAAGTGGCCGGGCATAGTGGCTCACACTTGTAATCCCAGCACTTTGGGAGGCCAAGGTGGGTGGATCACCTGAGGTCAGGAGTTCGAGACCAGCCTGACCAACATGGAAAAACCCTGTCTCTCCTAAAAATACAAAATTAGCCAGGCATGGTGGCACATGCCTGTAATCCCGGCTACTTGGGAGGCTGAGGCAGGAGAATTGCTTGAACCCGAGAGGCGGAGTTTGCAGTGAGCTAAGATCGCACCACTGCACTCCATCCTGGGCAACAGAGCAAGACCCCGTCTCAAAAAAAACAAAAAACAAAACACACACACACACACACACACACACACACACACACACACAATAAAATACAAAACTATCTCAAAAGACTCAGCCTATCTGACCCCCTCGTTTTGTATTGCAATCCCAACTTCGTATCTACCTTTTCTCATTCTTTTTCTCCATAACACTTCATGTTTTTGCATACTGCATACTTGTTAGTTACTTTGTTGTGCCTTTTTCATCTCCACTAGAATGTAAGCTCTATGAGGGCAAGGTTCTTATCTGTTATTTTCGGGTATATTCTTAGTGCCTAGCACTAGTGGGGGCTCAATAAATGTTTAGTGAGAAATTGAACAAATTGTTTTAAAAGTCTCATTAGTTTAACATGTTTCAAAAATGTTTTAGAACAAGAGTAATGTCTAATATCACTTCAAGATTGTATCACATTGAGAAGCAAGTTTTTAAAAAAGATGGTATAATGTTAGTAAAGCTGTTTGAAATGAGTCAATAATATATACATGGCAAGTGTAGGCATAAATTCAATTACCAGTGTGGAAGGAATTGGATGAAGTTAGTCAACAGTTGCAGAATTGCCTTTTGACTGAAAAAGGATCATCCTAGGATTTTTATTCCAGTCTAGATTATGCTGAAACATTGTCTCCTCTGCCCCTGTTCTTGCTGCCTTACAATTTTGCTATGAGATCAAAGAGATGCGGTCAGAAGGAATAGGGAGAGTTAGAGAAAGTAATGAATGCTAGCTTTCAATAATTTGTAAGCACGCTGTTATGGATCCACTTGGAGTTTAAAAGCAGAGTGGGCCGGGCACTGTGGCTCACACCTGTAATCCCAGCACTTTGGGAGGCTGAGGCGGGTGGATTGCTTGAGGCTAAGAGTTCAAGCCGAGCCTGGCCAACATGATGAAATGCAGTCTCTACTAAAAATACAAACATTAGCCAGATTTGGTGGTTTGTGCCGATAATCCCAGCTACTTGGGAGGCTGAGTCGCAAGAATCACTTGAATCTGGGAGGCAGAGGTTGCAGTGAGTGGAGATCACACCACTACACTCCAGTCTGGCAACAGAGAGAGACTCTGTCTCAACAACAACAAAAAAGAAGCATGTGTGGTTACAGGTACCTGTAGTCATAGCTACTCAGGAGGCTGAGGCAGAAGAATCACTTGAACTCTGGAGGTGGAGGCAGTGAGCCAAGATCGCGCCACTGCACTCCAGCCTGGGCAACAGACTGAGACTCTGTCTTTAAAAATAAGTGAATAAATAATTACATAAAATTAAAATAGCAGCAGAGTGAAAACTATCAACAAGAGTTTATTTATGGTAAGTTGTTTCAAAGTCCCATAGTCCTGGAGTCAGGACCCTTGTAGACTTTTGATTTGAAGAGATTTATGGCAAATTTAATCTGAGTAGGCCTGAGTAACTCTGGGCTAGTTTAAGCAGAGGATTATTGAGGAGAGTATTTGACTACAGTTAGGTTAAGTCTAATGAGCAAAGTTCTTGACTGTAGAAAGGTGTTAGATTTTCTTGACACTGTCATGCATTGTGATCGTTTTCTAATAAAAAATATATGACCAACATCATTATGAATTTCTCATAATGCATTTATGCATTTCAGTATCTTATGGATACTTATGTAAGTGAAAAGGTATCACTTGATGGGAGCTACTCCTGTAAGAAGCCTTCCAATATGGGTCTATGACTGAGTCATTACTTCTTATCTGTTGGCAGCTAACTGAATTTTAGGCATACTACCAAATGGTAATTTAGTCTTGGGATACTTATCTATCATTGCACATCAGTCAAGTGGTGGCATCAGTACTGAAACATTGATTTCAATTCTATATCATCGTTAGTTGAGGGGAGACAAACAGACTTGGGGGCTGAGGGAAGAGAAGGGAGAAAAAATGGAGAGGTAGAGGGGAGGAAAAGATGAACAAAGAAATAAAGACAGACATAACAAGAGAGAGTGAAAATAATATGGCATGTTGACTTTTGTGCACAAACACACACACTTGTGCCCATGCACACAGTGATCCTAGAAAGGCAGACTCATGGCCAGGTGCAGTGGCTCACACCTGTAATCCCAGCACTTTGGGAGGCCAAAGCAGGTGGATCACGAGTCTAGGAGTTCGAGACCCGCCTTGCCAACATGGTGAAACCCCATCTCTACTAAAAATACAAAAAATTAGCCAGGTGTGGTGGTGCACGCCTGTAATCCCAGCTACTCTGGAGGCTGAGACAGGAGACTCACTTGAACCCAGGAAGTGGAGGATGTGATGAGCAGAGATCATGCCATTGCACTCCAGCGTGGGCGACAGAGTGAGACTCGGAAAAAAAAAAAGAGAGAAAGAAAGGAGGAAGGAAGGAAAGAAGGAAGGAAGGAAAAAGAGAAGGAAAGAAGGAAGGAAGGAAAAAGAGAAAGAAAGAGAAAGGAAAGAAAGGGAGGAAGAAAGAAAGGAAGGAAGGAAGAAAGAAAAAGGAAGAAAGGAAGGAAGGAAGAAAGAAAAGGAAGAAAGAAAGGAAGGAAAGAAGAAAGAAAGAAAGGAAGAAAGGAAAATAAAAGAAAAAGAAAGGCAGACCCATACAGAAAGATACACTTTAATGGCATTTAGGGTTTGTTACTAAAGGCTTCTAAAGTAGTTTCTTTGTCCCCAACTACAAGATATAAATGGGAATAACAACATCTGGTACTTGCAAAGTGAGCCAAGACAAATTAAAAGTAGAAGGTTAACCATCCTGCCTTGGAATGTGCTCTATAGGCGTCGAAAAACATTTCGAATTTTAGATTTTTCTTAAGGTAAAGTCTTTCCAATTACTTTTCAAGATTAGAAGATGTAACAATGTGTTCAGATATCAAGATGTCCTTGCATGAATCAAGGAAGGTAAGATTTAAAAAATGTTTTTAAAGCCATAATATGAGATATATAGGAAGCAAGGAGAATAAAGTAAGGGAACCTGAATAATATGGAGAAAATTCAAACTAAAATTGTGCTAAAGTCTTTCCATGCCTGCCCACACCTCCTTTTGGGGAATCTCCCCTGCCTACCTTTGCTGACCAAATGGCCATGTTTTATGCCACATGACCCTGCCTCTCCACTTCCACCCCAGGTGATGATGTCAAAAGATAGCATCTGGCCTAGGTATCGCCAGTTCAGTGACTAATTTTTGGTGGACAGAATGTAAACTCCATGAGGGCAGACATGTTTATCTGTCTTTTTCACTGTCTTTACCCCAGCATCTAGATGAGTCCTTGGCACATATTAGATGTTCCGTAAATATTTGATAAATGAATGAATGACTGTGGCTTGGGCCAAATAGATGAACTGTGTCAATTAGAGTTCTGCCTTATGGATCTGAAATTTGAGAAAAAGGGAGGACATAGTGAGGGCAAAAAATGAAAGGATGTTAGGGACTTGAATTATAGCCAAAATTCACAGGCAAGTTACCAGGAAAATGAAAACAGATGGAGCTGAGCGAAAAACATTAGAAAAAAACATACACAGAAAGATGGCGCGACACGACGAGAGATGAAAAGGCTGCTCTGGACCAGCCCCATTTCCCATGAGGCTTCCTGTGCTTGGATCACCACAATATCACTGCAGTGTCTTAAAAATACCCACAGCCCAGCCCTTCTCTTGAATTAGCTTGAGTGATTCTCTGTTCCTTCTAATTATAAAAGTCCTGACTTCAACAATAATGTATTTGGTACAGTAATGATGCCCCAGGATAAGGTTATTATAGCTACTTATATGAATATCAAAAGAAAGATGCTAAACTGGTATACATAAATGATTAAACCCTGTGAAAATACAAAAATAAGATATATAAAATGAAACCAGCCCAGGGGTTAAGAATACTAAAAAATATTTATTCATGCAACAAAGAAAGATTGTTAAGTGTTTACTAAGTGCAGGCATTGTGCCGGGGCTGGAGATGGCAACATAAAGAGACATGATCAACCCTCTTTAGGTATCAAAGGTCTAACAGGGACACGGTAAGTACAATGAAGCACCATGGAGAAGATGCAAACAGAATGGGAAAGGAGCATGCGAAAAGGAAGCATGTGAAGAGTAAGTAGGATTTTGCCAGCAATGAATGAGAAGTTTCTGAAGAAAAATTGTACTAGAGATGCTGAGTGGGAGGAGGACATTCTAGGCAGGAGGAGTAAGTGTGCAAATGCAGAGAGGCAGGAAAAAAACAATCTTGGAATTATGAGTCTGTGAAGTGCAAAAAAGAACCAGCAGAAAATGAAGCTTGCTGAACAGGTAGGCAGGGCTAGATGGGGAAAAAACAGATTTTTATTCTCTAGGTGATTGGGAGTCATAAAGAATACCAAGCACTAGGAAGGCATGGTTATGTTTGCCCATGGGAAATTTCACCCTGACGGTAGGATGGTTTGATTAGAGCCCAGCAATAGGTGGGGGAAGGGAGTGAGGGGGTGGCGTTGTGGTGAATGGGAATGGTTCCTGTAGAATCTAGGGCAGCAGAGGTGGGATCCAGAGAAGAGCTAGATGAGAGTTTTGGAGTAAAATCGTCAAGACTTAATAATTGATAAAGTCAAGATTGATAGGTTTGTATAGACAAAAAGGAACAAAGATATGAAAAACAATCATTAACATTTGGAAATTACTGTTCCTAAAGAAAAGTTATACACTTTCATTTAATCATCACTGTGGGAGAGGGGAAAGCTGCTGCTATTATCAAAGGCTCCCATTTTATAGAAAAGAATATGTCTTAGAGAGCTGAACTGGCTTGCCCAAGCTCACTCCTACTTACAAGAGGCAGAGCCAGAGTTAAAGTTTAGTTTCTCTAACTTGAAGCCCAATTTTTTTTTTTTTTGAGACAGAGTGATCATGGATTACTGCAGCCTGGACCTCTTGGCTCAAGTGATCCTCCACCTCAGCCTCCCAGGGAGCTGGTACTACAGGCACATGCCACCACATTCAACTGATTTTATTGTTGTTGAGACAGGGTCTCATTATGTTGCCTAGGCTGGTCTTGAAATCCTGGGCCCAAGTGATTCTCCTGGCTTGGCTTCCCAAAGTGCTGGGATTACAGGCATGAGCCACTGTTCCTGGCTGAAGGCCATTCTTTTCGCTCATTTGGGCTGTCTTTAGGAAAATCAGATGAACAGACCAGAGAGCATAGAAAAATATTTCTCAGGGTAGCTCTACTATTGAAAAGGAAACAACAACCATAAAAAAGAAAATCAAAAGGTGTAAACATCTGTCAAAGTATTTTTATATAATTAAACTTACTTTGTATTTATTCACTAAAATGCTGAAGGAACTAAAACATTCAGGACTCAGAACTTGATTCTTTTGTATATTAATTTTGTGTTTAAGTTCAGTGATAGGAGTCTTCATTTTTCTTATTTTCTTCTCTTCGAAGAAAAATGACACTTTATAATTTTGTGAGCAAAGCTATTTGTCTTGATATGATTTTATACTCTATTTTAAAAAAGGCATAAATGTCAGTGTCCTGATTGTTCTAAAAAAAAAATAGCATAAATGCATTTCATGGTGCCCTTGTAGCCAGTTTTGCGTGATACTGAACCGAGCCTTTATATAGCACTGCTCTTCTAAGGAACATAATATTCTTTACCAACATTCAACTCACTAATCTCCATGATGTCCCTGGCATTTAGACAGACACCAAGAATTTTTATTCCTTCCTCGCAAATAAGAAAATCTTAAAGTAGTTAAGTCATTTCCAAGGGTTTCACAAAGTAGATGAATGCCATTCTCTTTAATCTACTAGAAATCTCAGACTCCAACTGAAAAAAAAAAGTGTTTTCTTTTTCAGATTCATAGTCATATCCATTTAACCATTTTGAAAGCCTCCCTATGGGTTGAGTACTATGTAAGTTATTTTGTTCAATTCTCAGGAATTCTCTAGTCTTTTATCTACTTATATGATGATTAATGACATTAATTTAGTTGTATGGTGATGCATCAGTGAATTTGTTTTTTCATCTTGCGGGGCAGAAGCTTTGAACCTTTTTTTCTTCACTTTTTATTGAAAGTGAGTTGCATTTACAGAAAAAGTAAATGCAAAAATTATAAACATACAGGTAAAAGACACGATTGCTGAAACCAAATGTTAATTCTTATCTGAGAAAAATAATTTTTCATTTACATGTGTTTCCAAAAATTGTAGTAACTGCACAAAAAACTTTAATTTTTATGCTATATTTTAAAATTATAATGCCTAAACTGTTTTGCTCAGGGAAATTTTTGAGAGGCAATAACCACCATTTTAAGCTGGTTTCTCTAGTTGCAAGACCCGAGGGGGAAACCACTAGGGGGCGTGCAAAACTGTCATTTCCAAAAGCATTCTGCAATTACTGAATCAGAATTTTAGAGAGGGAAGTGACCCAGAGGTCATCAAATCCGAACTTCATATTTTTGGGACATAAAAACTGAGATCCTGTGAGATTACCTGATTTGCCCAAGATCACACAGTCATCTGTAAATGTATAAGAGGGCAGTTTAAGAGGGCAAGTTTCTTTGCTCCTGTCCAGCCTATATTCTTCCTGGTAGCAGTCAGATTTCAGTTTTTCTGGTATCATCAGATATTTACCATCACTTGGCAAACCACTTCATTGAGTTTCCCATCCTTCCAGCCTTTACTTCCTAGGTGGAAAAACCAGAGAGACTTGTTTTAAGTGTCTTGGAATGTCCTTTTGTGGGACTGTTGATAATAAGTAATAATATTTTGAAGCCAAAACAGTAACCACAGCATGAGCTCTCCCTATTGTATCATTATTCAGCAAGGAAATCATCATCATCTCAAACACATGTTCTGTGAATATGGTAGTTTGGAATTGCTTTGAATATTTATTTTTCATTTATTGATGGATTGATTGATTGATTGAAATGGAGTCTTGCTCTGCCACTCAGGCCGGAGCGATCTCGGCTCACTGCATCCTCTGCCTCCCTGTTCAGATGTTTCTCCTGCCTCAGCCTCCTGACTAGCTGGGACTACAGGTGCGTGCCACCATGCCCTGCTAATTTTTGTATTTTTTTTTTTTAGTAGAGACAAGGTTTCACCATGTTGGCTAGGTTCAAACTCCTGACCTCAGGTAATCCATCTGCCTCGGCCTCCCAAAGTGCTGGAATTACAGGCATGAGCAACCGTGCCTGGCCTGGTGTTTAATATAACTATTTTTCCCCATGGATATTCTCTCTCTCTCTCTCCCCCTCCCTCTCTTCTTTCCTTCCTTCCTTCCTCCACATACAATCATTCCCTCTTTTCTTTCTCTTTCTTTCTTTCTAAAAATTATATATATTTATGGTATACTACATGATTTATTGATAGTTGTATTCATTATGGAATGACGAAATCAATCTATTTAACATAGGCATTAACTCACATACTTACATTTTTGTGGTGAGACACTTAAAATCTAGTCTCTTAGCAATTTTCAAATATACAATGCCTTGTTATTAACTGCAGTTACCATTATGTACAATAGATCTCTTATACTTATTCCTCCTAACTGAAACTAATCTATTTTGCTAATAATTAACTCTCCACTTCTAGGTTTATACTCCAGAGAAATTTGTGCACATGGACACCATGAAACATGAATAAAAATGTTTACAGCAGCATTGTCTATGAAGAGACAAAACACTGGAAATAGCCCAGTTGTCCTTCAGCAGTAGAATACATAACAAAATTGTGGTCTACTCATGCGGTGAAATATACAGACTAGCAAAAGTAAATATTACAACTTCATGTATCAGTGGCTGATGAATCTCAGCAATGTTGAACAAAAAAGCAAATTACACAAACCTAAATATGTGTGATTGCATTTATATAAATTGCAAAGAAAGTAAAATTAGATAACATATTTCCTAAGGACACACATATGGAATAAAACAATAAAAGCAAAGAATGACTAAGAAAGTTTCAGTGTATGTTTACCCAGGGGTAGGCAGAAAAAGGAACATAATTAGAGGTGTAAAGGAAACTTCTGAGGTACTGGTACTATTCTATGTCTTAAGATGATTGATAGGTACATATGAAGTATGTACCTATCATGGATTTAAAAACTTATGAAGTTTTAAAAATGCACACACACACCCCTATTTATGTTAAGGTTATATTAATATCAGCAAAAAATAAATTTCAGTTACTTATATGGCTGATAATATATTAAGTTGGATAATAGAATATATCTACTGTTCTTTTTTTTTAATTTTTTTTTTTTAGGTGGAGTCTCACTCTGTTGCCCAGGCTGGAGTGCAGTAGTGGGCTCACTGCAACCTCTGCCTCCCAGGTTCAAGTGATTCTCCTGCCTCAGCCTCCCGAGTAGATGGGATTATAGGTATGTGCCACCACCCCCAGCTAGTTGACCCCAGATGGATGATAGGGTCAAATAAAATGCATCTGATGAGAATTTATGGTTTGTAGGCCATTCTTTTATTGTTCTTTTTTATTATTCTTTTTTAAATGGCACATACACAGATATGAACCCTTATGATGGTATGATATATTTCACAGTAAGAAAGTTTCAACAAGCAAAAACTAATAATTTCTAAATTAACTTGGAAATTCTATATTGTAGTTAGAAAAAAATGCATTTTTAATAACTTTTTCATTGAGAATCAAAGCCTGGTCTTAACTTGTATCTCAGGACATACTGAGAATTAAACATAGTATAAAATATTGCAGTTAGGACCATGTTTTTAAGAAGTACAGAGGCCAGTCATAGTGGCTTACACCTTAATCCCAGCACTTTGGGAGGCTGAGGTGGGAGGATCTCTTGAAGCTAGGAGCTCAAGACCAGACTAGGAAACATAGGAAGACCTTGTCTCTACAAAAATTAAAAACATTAGCTGAGCATGGTGGCCTGTGCCTGTAGTCCCAGCTACCCAGGAGGCTGAGGCAGGAGGATCAAGGCAGCAGTGTTATGACTGTGTCATTCACTCCAGCCTGGGCAACAGACTGAGAGTCCGTCTCTAAAATAAATAAACAAGTAAAAACTAAAAACAAACAAAAAAATACAGTTAGTAAAAGTGTGTTTCTTAAGGATATACTCAGATTGGGTAGGTTAAACATGGCCAGGTCTGATAGTGTTAGGTAAAGCTGTATTTATATTGGGCCAATAAATTTGAAAAACTTAACATCCTATTTTCATTGACGTTTCAGGAAATATGCTATCATGTCTAATAAACCTTACACTGAAAATTAAATAAACTTGATAATTGTTTGTTTTAGGCATGATATTACAAAACTTAAGTTGTCAAAAAGAACAGTAGAGCTGGGCACAGTGGTTCATGCTTGTAATCCCAGCACTTTAGGAGGCTGAGATGGGAAGATCACTTGAGGTCAGGAGCTCAAGACCAGCCTGGCCAACATGGTAAAACACCGTGTCTACTGAAAATACAAAAATTAGCTGGGGGTGGTGGCATGTGCCTGTAATCCCAGCTACTCAGGAGGCTGAGGCAGGAGAAGCACTTGAACCTGGGAGGCAGAGGTTGCAGTGAGCCGAGACTGCACTCCAGCCTGGGTGACAGAGCAAGACTCCATCTAAAAAAAAAAAAAAGGACAGTAGATATATTCTATCATCCAACTTAATATATCCTCAGCCATATGAGTAACTGAAATTTATTTTGCTGATATTGACATAGCCTTAAAATAAATAAGGGCATGTGTGTACATTTAAAGAACTTCATAAGGAAATTATACTCTATTATCATGTGTGTACTTATTGTTGTCAATTATTGTGTTATATGAATATCTAGTGTTGATGAAAAGAGTCAAACTCTGTAAAATATTTTTAGAGGTTTATTCTGAGCCAAATATGAGTGACCATGGCCCTTAGGTGGTCCTGAGAACATGTGCCCAAGGTGGTCGGGGTGCAGCTTGGTTTTATATATTTTAGTGAGGCATTAGACATCAATCAAATACATTTAAGAAACACATTGGTTTGATTCAGAAAGGTGGGACAACTCAAAGCCAGGGCTGCCAGGCTATAGGTAAATTTAAACATTTTCTGGTTGATGATTCTGAGTTTATCTGAAGACCTGGGATTAATGGAAAGGAATGTTCAGATTAAGATAAAGGATTGTGGAGACCAAGTTTTATTGTGCAGAGAAAGCTCTCAGATAGCAGACTTCAGAGAGAGAGCAGGTTGTAAAATGTTTCTTATTGGACCTAAAGGTGTACCTGGCTCTTAGTTGATTATTTCCTGGATCTGGAAAGAAAGGAAGGAAAACCAAGGGGAAAAGGGATTTTCTATAGAATGAGGATTTTTCCCACAAGAGACTTTTCAAGCAAGTTTCAAGATATGGCAAATAAATATATTTTGGGGTTAAATATTTTGATTTTTTTCCCTTGTCTCATTATGTTATGCCAGAATCAGATTTGAAAGTCAGTAGTCACAATATATAGAGTCAAATAAAAAGCATCTGATGAAAATTTATGGTTTGTAGGGCATGACTCCTTAGACCCCTTAGATAGGAATTTGGGCAAGATTTAAAAAAAATCAGAGTTTAGTCCTCACTAGTATTTTGTTAAAATCTGCAAGAGTAAAGTCAAGACCTTTTGGCTGAAGAGTGAGGGAATTCTCTGTTTCTTTTTTTTTTTTCCAATTTTATTTTTTGAGACAGTTTTGCTCCTGTCACCCAGGCTGGAGTACAGTGGCACAATCTTGGCTCACTGAAACCTCCGCCTCCCGGGTTCAAGTGATTTTCCTGCCTCAGCCTCCCGAGTAGCTGGGATTACAAGCGTGTGCCACCACGCCCAGCTAATTTTTGTATTTTTAGTAGACATGAGGTTTCACCACATTGGCCAGTCTGGTCTCGAACTCCTGACCTCAAGTGATCCACCCACCTCAGCCTCTCAGTGTTCTGGGATTACAGACATGAGCCACTGCACCTGGCCAGCAATTCTCTGTTTCAATTCCTAGGGGGAATTGGTAGATGCTTAGGAAATGGGACCTGAGGGGGGTAGGCTCTGGGAATGGGGTAACAGATGAGGGGAATGGGTCTCTCTTTCTCTTGATCTAGATTTTGACTACTGATATTCTGGTTATTCAACCATGGATTTGGGATTTCATATTAATCTGGAGCTAAATTAGGTTCTCCATAGAGTCATCTTTATCTGCCCCCTGTGAGATGCCAGAGTGTAAGGAGTGTTTTATGTACCTCTGTAGTGGAGGGGGCACTTTAAAACCCACCTATCAAGGTAGAAGAGCTTAGAATTCCCTTAGAATCAGGAGGTATCAGGAACCTGTCACATGCCTGAAAATATCTAAACAGGAGGAGCCTTGGTGAAGGGACATGTGGTGGCAGAGTGAATAGAATTGGTATGATGGTTAATTTTCCATGTTAACTTGACTGGGCCACAGGGTTCCCAGATATTTGGTCAAACATTCTGGGTGTGTCTGTGAGAATGTTTTTTGGATGAATTTAACATTTGAACTGGTATACTAAATAAAGCAGATTGTCCTCCCTAATGGGCATCCAATCAATAGAAGGCCTGAATAAAACAAAGAGATGGACCCTCATGTGAGTAAAGAGGGAATTCCTCTTATGTAAATGCCTTTGAGCTGGAACATCAATTTTTTTCCTGCCTTTTGACATGAACTGAAACTTTCCTGGTTCTCCAGCTTGCTGACTATAGATCTTGGAATTTGTCAGGCTCCATAACTGCATGGGCCAATTCCTTATGATCTCTCTCTGTCTCTCTCTGCATATACAGTCTATTTTGTTCTGAAGAGCCCTGAATAATAAAGTTGGAAATAAGGGTCTGTGGGACAAAAACACAGGTTTCCTATGGGATGCATATTAATTAAATCAAAAAGAGCTAGATTTTGGTTGTCTTAAAAGGGGCTTCACCAAAATGGTCTTTTTTTTTTTTTTTTTTTTTTGAGATGGAATCTTGCTCTGTCGCCAGGCTGGAGTGCAGTGGCATGATCTCGGCTTACTACAACCTCTGCCTCCCAGGTTCAAGTGATTCTCTTGCCTCAGCATCCAGAGCAGCTGGGACTACAGGCACGTACCACCACGCCAAGCTAATTTTTGTATTTTTAGTAGAGACGAGATTTCACCATGTTAGCCAGGATGGTCTTGTTCTCTTGACCTCGGGATCTGCCCGCCTCGTGATCCTCCCACCCAAAGTGCTGGAATTACAGGCGTGAGCCACCATGCCTGGCCCAAAATGGTCTTTCTAAAGAGTGGTGGTGGGCCATCTGAAGCTTCAAGCTGAGGTGATGTAGTTGGGGTGAGAAGTGGCAGAGAAAGCAGTCGTCAGCATCAATCATTTTTTATGAAAGGAGGCCCTCAGAAATGGAAATTCGGAAAGTCCATTGCATCAGCCACAGAACAATGTCCTTATCCTCTACTCCAGCTTCTACATCGACTACATAGAAGAGTGCAAACAGCAGCTAGAAAATACAGGAGGTGGATCTAGGAAGAAAGAATATCCCTACTGTATTAGTTTGTTCTTGCATTGCTATAAAGAAATATCTGAGACTGGGTAATTTATAAAGACAAGAGGTTTAATTGGCTTGCAGTTTCACAGGTTGTACAGGAAGCAAGGCAGCATCTGCTTTTGGGGGAGGCCTGAGGGAGGGAGCTCTTACTCATAGCAGAAGGCAAAGTGGGAGCAGGTGTATACATGGCAGGAACAGGAGCAAGTGGGTATTGGGGCAGCAGTGCCACACATTTTTAAACAACCAGATCTCACTCACTAGAATAGCACCAAGGGAGATGGTGCTAAACCATTTATGAGAAGCCACCCCCATGATCCGTCCAGTCACCTCCCACCAGGCCCCACCTCCAACACTGGGGATTACAGTTCCACATGAGATTTGGGTGGGGACAGAGATCCAAATCATATTACCCACTTTTCTACCACCATGCCACACATCCACCCTAACCTTTCCCGCTTTTTTGGCTTGCAAGTTGATTCAGGCCTGAGGATGGAAGGAGAGGGAGTGAGGGCCTAAAAAAGAAGCGTTCCATCAAATGAGAATATAATGTTTTGATAATAGATGTCACCAGGCTTCTTTTTATCATTTATTGTTTTTTTCTTTTTTTAAAAAATTATTTTTTTAAAAATTAGGGATGAGTTTTTGCCATGTTGCCCAGGATGGTCTCCAACTCCTGAGCTCAGGCAATCCACCTGCCTTGGGCTTCCAAAGTGCTGGGATCACAGGTTGTGAGCCACCACGCCCAGCTGGCACTGGGCTTCTTAATGTTTGCCTGTGACTGGAAAAGCCAGGATCTCTGTCTAAAATTTCATCCAAGGATGGATAAGAATAATTTGACAGAGAAGGTTTGAAAGAGCAGTAGAGAGAGTGGCTTTCATTTGCCTCTGACTGAGTCCATCCCATGCAATGAACCAGTTACATGCAGTTAGCCAAAAAAGGAGCCCTGATTATGCTTCATTTTTGAAGTGCCAATTTGCAAAACTTCCACGTAACTGCCATGACTATTGTATTCCTAAAATTATAAGGGAGAGCTAAAAAACTTCCCTTGAGATCTAAGCCCCGGGGAATTCTCTTCTTCTTTTTTTTTACTTTGATGACTCTGCAGTAGGCCAGTGAACTCATTTCCTGAGCCGATTAGATGACTCAAAGTTTCTCATCTTTCCCAAGCAAGCGGACTCAGATTTAAAAAAAAAAAAATTCTCATCTCCAAAATAGAGCCTTAAAATTATTTTATTTATTCATTTTTTTTTCTTTTTAGGCTAGTCAAGTGAAGCAGTGGGAGTGGAGAAGGAACAAAGAAATCTGTAACAGGTTGTGATCAATTACTTGTAAACACCACTGTACTGAGACCTGCCCCCTGAAAATTCTGTAAGCAGAGATTGGGTATTGTAGCTTTGTATGTATCCTTGTAACAATATATGTATCAAAATGACTTCAAGACTTAATGAACCAACTGGTGGGAGTCCCTTCAAGAGAAGACAGATAAAAAAAAAGAGGGCAGAAGATGTGTTGGCAGGAATCTAAATCCCTTTTATCAAGTGAAATGTAAATGGATTTACATCATGAGATGTAAATCCATTTGTCCCTAAGGAAAGTGAAAGTTATAGGGCTATAGATTTCAAACACTGCTCCTATTTCCAGAGAACAATACCTTTACCCTTAAGTATTCATAATAATCTCTCAGCTTTAGCAACTCACTGTTTTTTGCCAGTCAGCAAAGTTCTCTGATAAAATGTTGTCAGACCATCAACCCACAAGCTAAAACCACCTACCCTCCTGCTCTGTTCTTCAACACTAATTTTCTTTTAATGTTGGTTTGTTTGTTGGGGAGGGGGAAACAGGGAGCTATTTTTATGATTTATAGCATCTGCTTGATCTCCGAGATTTGGTTTGTTTAAATATTGAGTATGGAATTCCGAAAGCACTTGAAATGTTTTGCAAATAAGTGAATACCTTTTCTTCAAATTAAACTGAAGGAATGATTTATCCCTTGGTTTCTTCTCATTTGCCTGAAAGTGGAGATCATGGAGAATCAGAAAACATCCAAAGGGGTGGGGCAGGGAGGGGGCGTCTGTTATGCCAGCTTTGATTTGAAAGGAGTATAAAGCCTCCTTAGATTAATAATCTAGTTTTGGTTTCCAAAGCAGCCTCTGCAATCTCCTAATGAATGGTGGAATTTCAGGACCACCAGTCTCATCCTGAATTTTCCATAGGATGCTACTTTCGTATTTTCACATCTTGAATTTTTTTTTTTTTTTTTTTATAAGGAGTCTCACTCTGTGCCCAGGCCAGAGTGCAGTGGCTCAATCCCAGCTCACTGCAACCTCCGCTTCCTGGATTAAAGCGATTCTCCTGTCTCAGCCTCCTGAGTAACTGGGACTACAGGCAGGCGCCATCGCATCCAGCTAGTTTTTGTATTTTTAGTTGAAATGGGCGTTCACTATGTTGGCCAGGCTGGTCTTGAACTCCTGACCTCAGGCGATCCACCTGTCCCAGCCTCTCAAAGTGCTGGGATTACAGGCGCGAGCCACGGCGCTGGCCATAATCTTTATTTTAACATTAATGCTGGTCAACTGTTGTGCCTAAACTCCAAAAGGGAGGGAATATAATGAGGCGTGTTTGACCTGTCTTTCAGTTTTGACTAGGAGCTCAGTTTTTAAGGTTTCTCTGGGTGCCCCTGCACAAGAAGGGGTCCATTCAATTGTTAAGAAACTTTGGATTTTATTTTCAGTTTACAACTTTTAAGGAGAGCTGGTTCATAAGCTCCTTCATCCAGGTGCATTGGTCGTCCTCTTCTCATTTCAAAGGCAGAAAGCTGATGTTTTCCAAACAGGGTAGAAAGTTAAGCAAATGGAAGATCCTTAGTCCAGGGAAAATTAAAACTTTCTGTACGCTTTGCCAACCGACTTTTCATTATTCCATGTATTCATTCTACCAGTCTGGAAGACTGAGTTGATTTGCACAATGGAAATGCTGATCCATCCAATCTCAATCATCTTTGACCACACAAAATAGTATTTCTGGATGAGCATAGTGCTAATGCCTGTAATCCCAGCACTTTGGGAGACTGTTGTGGGAGGATTGCTTGAGCCCAGGAGTTCGAGACCAACCTGGGCAACATAGTGAGACCTCA
The DNA here is from genome assembly GCA_036589455.1 of Ateles fusciceps. Lineage (NCBI taxonomy): Eukaryota > Metazoa > Chordata > Mammalia > Primates > Atelidae > Ateles > Ateles fusciceps. The sequence goes on from JAZHEH010000439.1 coordinate 793,068, forward strand.
TGTCTACCAAAATAATTTTTTTAAATAAAAAAAAAGATTTCTATAAACTTCTCATAACTACTTACAATTTTTCCCTTTCTTTCTTTCTTTTTCTTCTCTCTCTCTCTTTCTTTCTTTCTTTCTTTCTTCTTTCTTCCTTCCCTCCTTCCTTCCTTCCTTCCTTCCTTCCTTCCTCTCTACTCACTTAAATGCTGCACTAAAACTGTAGATGAGAATACTAAAGGCTTTGTCATGTAACCCAGCCCAGTCCCTATTCTTAGACAGTGGCAAAGCGGTTCCACTCCTCTCACCTTGGGGTCAACTCCTGTTCCCACTATGCCCCCATCAGCAGGAAAAAACCAGAGCAGTTTTTGACCTTTTCCCATCTTCCTAGCCTCACCTTAAGAATAAGGTCTGGCTGGGCGTGGTGGCTCACGCCTGTAATCCAAGCACTTTGGAGGCCAAGGCAGGCGGATCACCTGAGGTTGGGAGTTCAAGACCAGCCTGACCAACATGGTGAAACCCCGTCTTTAAAATAAATAAATAAATAAAATAATAAAGGAAAAAAAAAAGAATAAGGTCTTATGAAACCCAAACAGAGGGACTGAAACCACCGTTGCAAAACTATAACTGAGAATATGATTGAGCGAAGGAGATCTGACCTAACCAACTCCATCTTGCTTCTTTCTTTTTCTTTTTCTTGAGACTGAGTCAAGTTCTGTCACCCCCAGGCGGGAGTGCATGGCACAATCTTGGCTCAGTGCAACTTCTGCCTCCCTGGTTCAAGCGATTCTCTTGCCTCAGCCTCCCAAGTAGCTGGGATTATAGGCATGCGCCACCAGGATCAGCTAATTTTTGTATTTTTTTAGTAGAGATGGAGTTTCACCATGTTGGCCAGGCTGGTCTCAAACTCCTGACCTCATGATCCGCCTGCCTTGGCCTCCCAAAGTGCTGGAATTACAGGCGTGAGCCACTGTGCCCGGCCCCATCTTGCTTCTAAACTCCAAGCTGTCCTTGTGCATTCCTGGGCATAGGCCAAACTAACTTCGGGAGAACTTATTTTATAGTTTAACTTTGAAAAAAATACAATAACAGCACTTTTCCAAAATAAACCCCCTTTCTGCCTGGGTACTACACTGCCTTTGTAGAACTAACAAATTAGCCACAACATTAGAAATTATGGTTTAGGAGTCATGCAGCTGGAGGCTACAAAATTTTGACGCTACCCAATTGCTCCTAGAGATAACCTACTGTAAAACCTGGCCAGGAGTGGTGGCTCACACCTGTATTGCCAGCACTTTGGGAGGCCAAGGCAGGTGGATTACCTGAGGTCAGAAGTTCGAGACCAGCCTGACCAACATGGTGAAACTTCATCTTTTCTAAAAACAAAAAATTAGCTAGGCGTGGTGGTACATGCCTATAGTCTCAGTTACTTGGGAGGCTGAGGTAGGAGAATTGCTTTAACCTGGGAGGCAGAGGTTGCAGTGAGCAGAGATTGAGCCACTGCACTCCAGCCTGAGCAACAAGAGTGAAATTCTGTCTCAAAAAAAAAAAAAAAAAAATCCTAAGATCAGTGTTCAAGGCATTTTGCAGAACCTGCACTTGATAAATCAGCTGGCACCTCCCAGATGGATAAACTGGTTCATCTGATCTTGTGGCCCCCACCAGGAACTGATTCAGCAAAAGAGGACAGCTTCAACTTCCTATGATTTAATCTCCAACCCAGCCAATCAGCATTCCTGACTCACTGTGCCCTATTCACCAAATTATCCTTAAAAACTCCAAATTCTCAGGGAGATTGATTTGAGTACTAATAAACCTCCCATCTCCCATACAGCCCATTCTGCATGAGTTAAACTCTTTCTCTATTGCAATTCCCCTGTCTGGATAAATCAGCTCTGTCTAAGCAGTAGGCAAGGTAAACCCACTGGGCGGTTACAACTGCTTTTCCCAGCTCTGTCAGCTAATAACAATATTAACTGATTTGAATTTTTTCTCTTCTGCTTCCTCTAGAAGAGGTGTTATTTATTTTGCTCTGACTGGAAAGAATATGGTGTTTTCACAGAACCATTTTATGCTGTGCTAAGGAGAGTGGACTCTACAGGCTGAGGAGCCAACGGCATTTTTCAAGCGGGGGAAAGTGGGAAAGTCTTTTAATTTCAGAATAACCATGTGATGTAGAAGGGGAGAACAAAAGAGTGAGGCTCCAGGCTGTAAATCATTTATTTACTCACTAGATATGTACTGAGTATCTACTCTGTGTTAGATACTAGAGATACCAGGTCTCTGACCTTTTGGGGCTGACTACGTAGGAGAGGAGGCAGTCTTACACATACTTTGGTAAATGCTATGAAGGAAAAGAATAGGTCTTATGCCTCTCTGAGGACATGGTATGTGGGCCTGAGAGTAATTAAGAATAAGTCAGACAGAGAGGAATAAGGACTCAAGGAAAGACCTCATTCAGGAAGGAGAGACTTGAGCATATTTACATGCTGAAGGGAAGAATGAGGTAGAGAGGAAGGAGGAGAGGAGTGAAAGACAGATACAAGAGAGGGGATCGTTCATGAAGCAGGACTTCTCAGAAGGTAGAGACGATAGGAAATAATTAGCCTTGGGTAGGAAGAAGGTTACCTTCCATCCTACTCTTGCTCTGGGGTAGGATGAAAGGAGAGAGAATAGAAGCAGAAGCTTATAGATGAAAGACAATGTATAGCACAGTTTTCATGTAATGGTCTCATGTTCTCTGTGTAGTAGGAGAATAAGTAGCTGCTGAGTATCAGGGAGCTGAAAGAGTAGAGGGCTTGAGGAAAGTGGTATATGGGTTGAAGTGGCTCTCTTGGGAGACCAGAGGAAGCCACAGCAGACTGGTCTGGCTCTGTTCCAAAATAAAAGGCTCTGTTCCAGAGGCTCTTGTGATTCCTCTGAGGGATGTCCCCATAGTGTTTCCTTTCTGCCTTTAATCATTGCATTTTCCAAGGGACGCAGTAATGACATACAGCAGCTGTGAGGACAAGGGCATAGGAGAAAGAATTTTCCCATTACACCTGTGCTTCCTACACAAAAGCAATAATACATTTATGCAGGCCTGCTTTCATCCATCCCTTAAATGAGACCTGATAATGAGATTGGCAAAAATGAAAAATATGACAATATTGAGTGTGGGTGTCAATGTGGGCAAAAAGGAACTCTTGTAAGTTGCTGGGGAAGTGTAAATTGTTACAAATACTATGAAGAACAATTTTGCAATATTTTGTAAAGTTTAAACTGCCACAACCTGTATATGGCTACAGATAGGCATTAGAAGATTGCTTTGTAAACTACAGATGGAGACAACAATAGTGGGTCTAGAAATCAATTTAGTGGATGTCAATAGCAATTTAAATAACATGGATTTGGCCGGATGTGGTGGCTCTCACCTATAATCCCAGCACTTTGGAAGGCTGAGGTGGGTGGATCACATGGGTCAGGAGTTCAAGACCAGCCTGGCCAACATGGCGAAACCCCATCTCTACTAAAAATACAAAAATTAGCTGGATATGGTGGTGTGCACCTGTAATCCCAGCTACTCGGGAGGCTGAAGTGGGAGAATCCCTTGAACTCGGAAGGCAGAAGTTGCAGTGAGCTGAGATCACGCCATTGCACTCCAGCCTGGTCAACAGAGTGAGACTCCGTCTCAAATAAATAAAATAAAATATATATTTATGAATTATTTGATATTTCTCTCCTTAGAAATGGAGCTTAATCTCCCTCCCCTTGAGTATGGGCTGGACTTAGTACTTGGTGACTTGCTCCTAGCAGATAGAAAATGAAAGAAATTATGGAATGTCACATCCAAGATTAGGGGAGTGGATATACCTACAAGATTAGGAGACTACAGCTTATCTCATTCTGATTTCTCATTCTGGGGACCAGCTTCCAAGTTGTCTGAGCAGCCTTCAGTCATGTGAAGTGGCTCATGTGGTGAGGAACTGAAATTTACCAACAGCCAAATGAATAAGCTCAGAAGGAGATTCTCCAGCTCCTTCAGATGACTACAGCCCTGGCCAATAATATGACTATAATCTCATGAGAGACTCAGAGACAGAACCACCCAGCTAAGCCACTCTCAGATGACTGAACCTCAGAATTTATGTGAGACTAATACTTGCTTGCTTAAAGCTGCTAAGTTTTAGCATAATTCATTATATAGCATTAGATAGTTATATTAGTTCTCTGTATTTAATTTTTTTCTCTAAAAGAGAAAAAGCATCCCTACAAAAATTAGTTAATAAACCTTAAAAATAAAATGAAATAAAATAATTTAGAAAATAAGTCTTTTTCAAATATCAACGGTTATTAGCTGGGCACAGTGGCTCATGCCTGTAATCCTAGCACTTTGGGAGGCTGAGGTGGGCATATCACCTGAGGTCAGGAGTTCGAGAGCAGCCTGGCCAACATGGTGAAACCCTGTCTCTAATAAAAATACAAAAATTAGCTGGGTGTGGTAGTGGGCACCTGTAATCCCAGCTACTGGGGAGGCTGAGGCAGGAGAATCACTTGAACCCTGGAGGCAGAGGTTGCAGTGAGCCCAGATTGCGCCTCTGAACTCCAGCCTGGGCAACAGGGCAAGACTCCCTCTTAAAAACAAACAAACAACAATTAAAAAAATACCAATATCAACAAGTATCAATGTCTGCTCCATGGTTCAGCTGGAAGATTAAATGAATCAATAAAAATAAATCACTTAGAACAGTGTTTCAACATAGTAAGCACTTTATTACATGTAGCTGTCATTTTTATTGTTGTTTGAATGAAAGGGATCTTTAAAATGATCTAATTCAATCTCCTTATTTTGCAGGTGAGGAAAGTAGAGGTGTAAAGAGGTGACAACTCTAGGTTCAAGGTCTCAAAGTTATTTTTTTCTTGTAATGTTATTTCCATGAGAATGTTCTTTTTTTCTCCTTTTATCTCAATTACATCTACTAAGTGTCACAATTTGCAAAGATCTCTGTTGGCTTTCTTCAAGTATATTGCCTCATGTAATACTTAAGAATTATAGGTATTTTATTATCTCAATTTTAGAAAACAAACTCAGATAGGCCGGGTGCAGTGCCTCACACCTGTAATCCCAGCACTTTGGGAGGCCGCAGTAGGTGGATCTCAAGGTCGAGATCGAGACCATCCTGGCCAACATGGTGAAGCCCCATCTCTACTAAAAATACAAAAACTGGCGCATGTCTGTAGTCCCAGCTACTTGGGAGGCTGAGGCAGAAGAATCGCTTGAACCCAAGAGACAGAGGTTGCAGTGAGCTGAGATCGCACCACTGTACTCCAGTCTGGCGACTGAGCGAGACTCAGTCTCAAAACAAACAAACAAAAAACTCTGAGAGGAGGCAGGGTGCGGTGGCTCACTCCTGTAATCCCAGCACTTTGGGAGGCAGAGGTGGGAGGAGCACCTGAGGTTGGGAATTTGAGACTGGTCTGACCAACATAGAGAAACCCCGACTCTACTAAAAATACAAAATTAGCCAGGTGTGGAGGTGCACGCCAGTAATCCCAGCTCCTCGGGAGGCTGAGGCAGGAGAATCGCTTGAACCTGGGAGGCAGAAATTGCAGTGAGCCGAGATCACACCATTGCACTCCAGCCTGGGCAACAAGAGCAAAACTCCCATCTCAACAACAACAACAAAAAATTCTGAGAGCTTATCACTTGCTCACAGAACTGGTAGATGATAAAGCCAGAGTTCAAACTCAGGTCTTTTGATGACAAGATTAGTAGCACAGATACTTTATTTTCCTTCTTCCTTCCTTCCTTTTTTTTTTTTTTTAACTTAAGTGAAAGGTCTTTTGATGACAAGATTAGTGGCACAAATACTTTCTTTTTCTTTCTTCCTTTCTTCTTTTCTTTTTAAGCTTAAGTGAAAACTTAAGGACTACCTAAAAAAAAAAAGAAGAAGAAGAACAGGGTCTCACACTATTACCCAGGCTGGAATGCAGTGGCACAGTCATGGCTCTCTGCAGCCTCAAACTCCCAGGCTCAAGTAGTCCTCCTGACTCAGCCTCCTGGGTAGCTGGGGCTACAGGCACACACCACCACACCTGGGTAATTAAAAACATTTTTTTTTTGTAGAGATCACATCTCACTGTATTGCCCAGGCTGGTCTTGAACCCCTGGACTCAAGTAATCCTCGTGCCTCAGCCTCCCAAAGTGTTGGGATTATAGGTGTGAGCCACTGCACCAGGTCCACAAGTACTTTCTTAACCAGTTGGTGTTTTATAGACTTCTTTGATGATAAAGGTCCTATAAACTTTCCTGCCTATGACCTTATAGAACTCTAGGGCAGATATTTTCTTTGTGTTCTTTATTGGAAATTATTATGGGCTGTTTTCATGTTTTTTTCTAAAGATGATCATATCTGGGATCCTCAGTTCATTCTTCCAAAGAAAGAGATCTATTTCCCCATAATGCACTGGTTTATTTGGTTTCAATAATATTCTTCTACTTGGTTCCCTATTATATATTCAAAAGAGGAACATTCCAATCAACCACTAAAAATTTGCTTGCTATCTAATGAGATTTAGCAGAATATGAAAAGGCTGAGGAAATATTCTTATTCTATTGAAATGAAACTGAAACTAATCTGAATCAACTATAATGGGTTTGCTTCATTATTTGATTTTCACAACAATTCTATGAAGCACACTGAGATGTTTTCTCCTCTTACAGATGAAATAACAGAATTTTAGGGCGTTAAAGTGACTTGCTAAAAGTCACACAAATTAGAAGTGGCAGAGTTAAGACTAGAACTTGCATCATTCTGAGTGTCCTTTTCAAAACATCACTGCATTTTCCCCAGTAATTCATCTGGAGCTTTAGCTTACAAAAAACACAAAGTGTGCAAAAATATGTGTACAAGAATATTCATTGTAGCATTATTCATAATAGTGAAAACTTAAGGACTACTTAAATATTCAACCATAGGAGATTATTTGAATAAATTTAAATAAATTATGACATATCCATATTAGGACATACTAAGCAGCTATCTAAAACAACATAGACACAGTGACAAGGAAGACAACATTGCAAGACTATATTATTCAATTTACAAAGCAAGTTGTGGAAGAATATGTATAGTATAATTCCATGTTTATGTGTTAAACATAAACTGGGAGGCTATTGTTTTGTACTGAGCTGCTGCACTGGGCCCCAGCAGACCAGACCAAACCAGAATGGAGTTGTAACCCATAGTCCCTGGGTTTTTGTTTTTTGTTTTTTCTTTTAGATGGAGTCTTGCTCTGTTGCTCAGGCCAGAGTGCAATGGTGTGATCTCGGCTCAGTGCAACCTCCACCTTCCAGGTTCAAGCTTTTCTCCTGTCTCAGCCTCCTGAGTTGCTGGGACTACAGGCATGTGCCACCACCCCCAGCTAATTTTTGTATTTCTAGTAAAGACAGGGTTTTACCATGCTGGCCAGGCTGGTCTCGAACTCGCGACCTCAGGTGATTTGCCCACCTCAGCCTCCCAAAGTGCATAGATTACAGGTGTGAGCCACTGTGTTTGGCTTTTTTTTTTTTTTTTTTTTTTTGAGACGGAGTCTCACTCTGTTGCCCAGGCTGGCGTGCAGGGTCGTCATCTCAGCTTACTTCAACCTCCGCCTCCCAGGTTCAAGCAATTCTTCTGCCTCAGCCTCCTGAAAAGCTGGGATTACAGGCGCCCACCACCACACCTGGCTAATTTTGTTGTTGTTGTTGTATTTTTAGTAGAGACAGGGTTTCACCATGTTGGCCAGGCTGGTCTTGAACTCCTGACCTCAGGTGATCTGCCCACCTCGGCCTCCCAAAGTTTTGGGATTACAGGAGTGAGCCACCATGGGTTTTTGAGTACACACTGAGAAAAAGTATCCCCTTGCAGCTATTGCACATTGAGTTCTTGTTTCGAAGAGTTCAGGAAGCAGCTCAGCCCCAGCAAAACAAAAAAACAGTTAGATCCAGAGATACCTGAGTTGGTGATGAACTCTGGCAAACTCTCCTCATTACCATACTAAAAACTCCCTCCAGAAGGAGCTTATTCACCATTTCTTAAACATGTGATGTATGAGGTCTGGAGAAGCAAGATTGGCAACTGTACGGTGTCGCCTTCACACTGCTACATACAATGACTCAGCTAACCAGCCTAATAAAAACCCTGTTTTCCACTTTGCGTGGGGGAAGCACTGCTTTGAGGAATTGTCCCCAGTGTTCTTACTTGTTACAAGTAATAAAATCCCCTTGGCAAGTCCTCCTTGGTTGTGGCCATTGGACTGCTACCTACCAAGTCATTGAACCCACCCAGTGTGGGCAACAGTCACTCATGTTGAATGCCACATAATCAAATCGAAACTTTAAAAAAGGAAATAGATCCCAAAACAAACCACTTTTCCCTGAAAATGCAAGATTTCAATCTACCTAAGTTAATATAATAAGGAAATCCCCTCTGCTTTAAACCTTATCAAAAAAAGTAACCTGATGTTAACCCATGGGTTTTTTCTATTGTTCTTTTCCTTGTTCCCACCTTCTGAAGCCCACTGTTCTGGCATTGCCCAGGAGGAGTTTTCATTCTATTCTGTAAAGCAGAGAATGGCCTGATTTATGAATTACAAATAAAAGCCAATTAGGCCTGGCATGGTGGCTCATGCCTGTAATCTCAGCACTTTGGGAGGCCAAGGCAGGCGGATCACCTGAGGTCAGGAGTTCAAGATCAGTTGACCAACATGGAGAAACCCTGTCTCTACTAAAAATACAAAATTAGCTGGATGTAATGGTGCATGCCTATAATTCCAGCTACTTGGGAGGCTGAGGCAGGATAATCACTTGAACACAGGAGGTGGAGGTTGCAGCAAGCCGAGATGATGCCACTGCACTCCAGCCTGAGCATCAAGAGCAAAACTCCATCTCAAATAAAAAAGCTAATTAGATCTATAATTAAATGCATTGTTATTTTTCTTTTGACTTATGTAAGGAAAAAAGCTTACAAATTAGTATATCTGTGAATTAAAAAGATCTGGAAAATCCCACAATTAACTGTTAACAATGACAATCCTTGGGTAGGATAGTTGAGATTGGGGGGAAAAGGTGTGTAACTCCAGCCTACGTGGTTTACATTTTTATAGCATTATACATTACTTTGCACTTGAATCAAATGTTTTAAGTTGAATAACTAAAATTTTTTAAAAGTTAGGCAAGGCACGATGGCTCACAGCTGTAATCCCAACATTTTGGGAGGCTGAAGTGAGAGTGTCGCTTGAGCCCAAGAATTTGAGACCAGCCTGGGAAATAAGTGAGACCCTATCTCAAAATAATAAAATAAAATAAATCATTAGCCAGGCATGGTAGCACCTGCCTGTAATCCCAGCTACTTGGGAGGCTGATGTGGGAGGATTGCTTGATCCCGAGAGGCTGATGCTGCAATAAGCTATGATCACACCACTGCATTCTAGCCTGGGTGAGAGAGCGAGACCCTGTCTCTAAAAAAAAAATTTTTTAAGATTATTGAAAACTTGTTATGTGTATGCTCAGCACTTGGCCAGGGGTTAGAGAACTCACAAGGAAGTTCTCTTGAGGAACTTGGTATCTGGTTAGAGAGAAGAGCAGAACTTAGAGTATAAGACAACAGCTGGGAAAAATGACCAAAAAGTGTACCAGTCAGATGCCTTGAAAAAGATATAACATTTTCTGTTGTAATTAAAAATGAAAACATGCTCATGTAGATTACATTTTCTGCGGGAGGTTTTTTACAATGGAAATTGTGTCAGGTTCCAAATTTCCTTACACTGGGACCTAGTCCAACTTTGAATATCACTAAAAATCATAAATTGCTCAGTATCAGTTGGGCCAATTAAGCTGGAGTAATCTGTCCGCAATTGTATATCATTTACAGTTCTCAGAGACAGAATTTGGCTTGTCTGATGTCACTCGGCAACAGTAAGAATGGGGCTACTGGAGAGAAATTGGGTGAAGCTGAGGTATGAGGCAGATGGGACTTACTTCTGGACCAGATTGAAGACTGGCCGCAGCCAGGAAGAAGCGTGCCCACCAGCGCCATGATGGCAACACTCGGAAGTTACCTCCCATTTTCTTGCTATTTCTGGACAGCCTGTCCCTGAATTAGTGTGCCATTAAAAGTGTGTATGGCTGGGCAAGGTGGATCACCTGAGGTAAGGAGTTTGAGACCAGCCTGCCCAACATGGTGAAATCCTGTCTCTATTGAAAATACAAAAACTGGCCAGGTGCAGTGGCTCACGCCTGTAATCCCAGCAGTTTGGGTGGCCAAGGAAGGCAGATCGTAAGGTCAAGAGTTTGAGACCAACCTGGCCAATATGGTGAAAACCCGTCTCTAATAAAAATACAAAAAAAATTAGCCGGGTATGGCAGCCGGCGCCTGTTATCCCAGCTACTCGGGAGGCTGAGGCAGGAGAATTGCTTGAACCTGGGAGGCGGAGACTGCAGTGAGCTGAGATCGCACCACTGCACTCCAGCCTGGCAACAGAGCAAGACTCTGTCTCAAAAACAAACAAACAACAAAAAAAGCAAAAATACAAAAATTAGCCGGACATGGTGGTGCAGGCCTGTGGTCCCTATAGTCCTAGCTATTTGGGAGGCTGAGGCACAAGAATCGCTTGAACCTGGGATGAAGAGGTTGCAGCGAGCTGAGATGGCACCATTGCACTCCAGCCTGGGCAACAGAGCAAGACCCCATCTCAAAAAAAAAAAGTAGGTATAAGTATAACTGCAAAAGTGCCCCTGGACTGCTACTCTAGGCACACTGCCTGTGGGGGAAACCTTCCACTGCAAGAGCAGTCACTGATCTCAGCCTCAGTAAAGCTGTTTTATTTTATTGCTGGCTTGCTCTTGAGTTCCTTCCTGAGTGAAGCCAAGAACCTGCTCTGCTTCGAAGACACCCGGAAGCACTCGGTACTTTTTTTTTTTTTTTAGACGGAGTCACTGTATCGCCAGGCTGGAGTGCAGTGGTGTCATCTCAGCTCACTGCAGCCTCAGCCTCCCAGGTTCAAGCGATTCTCCTACCTCAGACTCCTGAGTAGCTGGGACTACAGGCACTTGCCACCATGCCTGGCTAAGTTTTTTGTATTTTTAGTAGAAACGGGTTTTCACCGTGTTAGCCATGATGGTCTCAATCTCCTGACCTTGCAATTCGCCCACCTCAGCCTCCCAAAGTGCTGGGATTACAGCGTGAGACACCGTGCCCGGCCACATCTTTTGTGCTAAGTCCTTGTAAGGTCATTTCTGGCTTGTGTACCAGTTTCCATTCCAAACCAACCAAGGCAAGCCAAACTGTTGATACCGGGGTTATCTGGCTGGGATATCTGGGTTAGTTTTACTGACAAAGCATGCATGTTGAATTACAGAACTACGGATTAAAAAAAACACTAATTGCTGCCCATTTTCTTCATGGCAAATATGGACTCCTCCTATAGTACAATAGATAAAGGTGAGAATATTAGAAGTAAAGGAAGACTATCTGTGTCTGAGTATAGCCAAGTTCAAAGAAAGGTAAAGGGAAGCTAGCATTAATTAGATAGCTTTCTTGGGCAGGGCTGCTCTGCACAGTTAAACAAATTGTACCTGAGCAAGAGCATCCATTGAAGGAGTGAGGGGGGCGAAATTCAGATGGGGCTTTGTTCACAAAACAGTGTGCAGTGCTGACTATGTTTGGCTGTCATGTGACTAGGCATCCTGAGAGGGTTATGCCTTTTTCTAACTAGCATAAAGGTGCTGTACAGACTAGCAATGGCCCTGGTTTTGGAAAAAATATTTATTACTGACTTGTCAGCAAGCAAATGGTACAATTATGTGCCATGCTGCAGGATGAGGAGCAAGGGGACCATAGAGGAAAACGCAAGTAAATGTTTCCAACTCGAGCCGAGTGCATAGGTAGATATTCAATAAATAGTTGTTAAATGAATAAATGCTGCTGGGGGCTGGGCGCAGTGGCTCACACCTGTAATCCCAGCACTTTGGGAGGCTGAGGCGGGCGGACCACTTGAGGTCAGAAGTTCGAGACAAGCCTGGCCAACATGGTGAAACTGCCTTTACTAAAAATAAAAAAATTAGCCGGGCATGGTGGCAGGTGCCTGTAATCCCAGCTACTCGGGAGGCTGAGGCAGGAGAATCACTTGAACCTGGGAGGCAGATGTTCCAGTGAGCTGAGATTGCACCACTGCACTCCAGCCTGGACGACAGAGCAAGACTCCATCTCAAAAAATAATAATAATAATAATTAATGATGCTGGGGATAGAATAATGAGCACAATAGACAAAATTCATGAGCCTATGTAATGGATTAAAGTGTGATATGGAACAATATGTGGTATATGATACCATTTACATAAAAGGCATAATAAAATAAAATTGAAGATGTTAATAATCCATGACCCAGTAATTCTACTTCTAGGTATGTACCCTAGAGAAACTGATGCAATTTGTACACCAGACTTGTAGAAGAGTAGTAATAGCACATGTTTTTAGTAGCAAAAGAGAAAATATAAATAAAACAAAACTTCCCAAACTGGAAATAACCCAAATGTTCACTAGTAGGAGAATGGATGTATTGCAGTATATTCCTACTATGTAATTCTATCCAATGGTGAAAATTAATTATCTACAGCTACACACTTATTTGTGAATGATAGATATCATGCCTGGAGCTATGGCAGCCATTTTGATACCATGAGGGAATGGCATTACATGAGTACATTACTGAACCAATGCTGGCAGTTGCCTAAAAAAATAAACTCCAATCAGTTTAGGCCATTGATAGTCAAACTTTCTTGTTATTTGCACATGTAAATATTCCTAATTAATACATAATCATTAACTGTGAGGAGAGTTCAGGAATCATTGAGATGACAAATCAGAAAATTTCAGGGTTTTTTTGACAGGGTCTTGTTCTTCCACTCAGGCTGGAGTACAGTGGTGTGATCACGGATCACTGCAGCCTCTACCTCCTGAGCTCAGGCAGTCCTCCAACCTCAGCCTCCCAGTAGCTGGGACCACAGGCATGCACCACTATGCTCAGCTACTTTTTAATTTTTTGTAGAGATGGAGGTCTCACTATGTTGTCCAGGCTGGTTTCAAACTTCTGGGCTCAAGCAATCCTCTTGCCGTGGCCTCCTAAAGTGCTGGGAATACAGGCATGAGCCACAGCACCCACACCTAGCTGAGATTAACTGCTTCTTAGCACAGTAATGCAAATAATTTTCTGTGACTCATTCACTCTTTTTTTTTTTTGAGACAGAGTCTCACTCTGTTAGCCAGGCTGGAGTGAATGGCACGATCTCAGCTCACTGCAACCTCTGCCTCTTGGATTCAGGTGATTCTCCTGCCTCAGCCTCTCGAGTAGCTGAGATTATAGTCTCCTGTCACCACGCCTGGCTAATTTTTGTATTTTTAGTAAAGACGAGGTTTCCTCATGTTTGCCAGGCTGGTCTTGAACTCCTGACCTCAGATGACCCACCTGCCTTGGCCTCCCAGAGTGCTGGGCTTACAGGCGTGAACCACCTTGCCTGGTCTCATTCACTCTTCTTCTTGGGGTGCATATTATCTTGGCACTTTCAGAAATCTTCAAGTGATAAATTTCACCATAGCTCTTTTTCCTTTGGTATAAAATTTCTAGTTAGGAGTCACTTCTTAAATAGGATGTTTTTCCTTTTCTGCAGTTCTTACATCAGCACTAAAAGTTAAATTTTTAATGGATACCATTTTTTGCAAGAAATAATTTTTAAAAATTGATCCACAAGTGGCCCTATGTCTATAAAGATAAGAAGAAAACAGTAAAGTCAGATTTGTGAGTATATTCCAGGCAGTCAGGTCAGCTCATTCAGTAGCCAGTAATTCTGTAAAACTAGAATTTACGTATGAAGAATTCAAGTTCTTAACACAGAATAATTTCAAATTATTCTAAGATCAACAGTCTGCTGTACAATTGATTATATTCACAGTATTTCAAACCACAGCATTTCAAACCAATATCACCACTATGTCCCATTCTCTGTTTCTCCACTCCCTGAAGTTATGTTCACATTACTTTGAGTGGATTTTGAATGCTTGCAAAACTTTTTTATTTTTATTTTTTTGATATGGGCTCTCACTCTGTTGCCCAGGCTGGAGTGCAGTGGAACTATCATGGCTCACTGCAGCCTGGACCTCTGGGGCTTAAGCGATCTTCTGCCTCAGCCTCCCAAGTAGCTGGGACTACAGACACACGCCACCCTGGTCAGCTAATTTTTGAATTTTTGGTAGAGACAGGGTTTTCCCATGTTGCTCAGGCTGGTCTTGAGCTCCCGGACTCAAGCCATCCATCCATGTTGGCCTCCCAAAGTGCTGGGATTACAGGTGTGAGCCACTGTGCCCAGACCTTGTAAAACTTAAATCACACATTAACTGAAAAATTTCTTACAATTTGTAATTTCCAATTTTAAAGAATTTTGTTATCATGCATAACATACACATTCATAATAATAATAAATGAACACCAAGGTACCCACCACCCAACTTAAGAACTAGAATATCACCACTATGTCCCATTCTCTGTTTCTCCACTCTTATTCCTCTCCTTTTCTCTGAGTTTTGTATTTATCATTCCCTTTTTTTATTGAGATGGAGTTTCACTCTTCTTCAGAATGGAGTGCAATGGCACAATCTCGGCTCACCACAACCTCCGCCTCCCTTGTTCATGCGATTCTCCTACCTCAGCCTCCCGAGTAGCTGGGATTACAGACATGCACCACCACGCCCAACTAATTTTATATTTTTAGTAGAGACAGGGTTTCTCCATGTTGGTCAGGCTGGTCTTGAACTCCTGACCTCAGGTGATCCACCTGCCTCAGCCTCCCGAAGTTTTGGGATTACAGGTGTAAGCCATTGTACCTTTTAAAATAGTTTGCCGTAAATGAATGTATCCCTAAACAACAACTTGTTTCGTTTTGTATGTATTTTAAACCTTATATAACTGGAATTATACAGATCTTTTTCTCCTACATCTTACTCTTCCCACACCCAACATACAGGTTTATGAAGTTCATCCATGTTGATATATGTAGGTATAATTTATTTTCACTGTTCTGTTGTATTCTCTTTTACAAATAAAGCACAATTTATTGATGGAGTTTCTTATCAAGGAATATAGGAGTACTAGCTTGGTATTTGGCATTGACATAATTGTGCAATTATGTCAATGCCAAATACCAAAAACTGGTAACTCCTATATTCTTTTCTTTTTTTTTTTTTGAGACAGAGTCTCACTCTGTCACTCAGACTAGAGTGCAGTGGTGTGATCTCAGCTCACTGCAGCCTCTGCCTCCTGAGTTCAAGCGATTCTCCTGCCTCCACTTCCTGAGGAGCTGAGATTACAGGTGCCCACCACCAAGTCTGGCTAATTTTTGTAGTTTTAGTAGAGACACAGTTTCTCTATGTTGGCCAGGCTGGTCTGAAACTCCTGACCTGAAGTGATCTGCCCATCTTGGCCTCCCAAAGTGCTGAGATTAAAGGCATGAGCCACTGTGCCTGGCCAGAATTTCTTTAGGGTATATACTTAGGGGTGGAATTGCTGGATTGCAGGAAAAAAAAAAAAATAATAAATAAATATATATATATATATACACACACACACACACACACATATATTCAACTTTATTTGAAGTGCTATGTTTTTCTTTTTTTTTCTTTTTCTTTTTGAAATGCCATGTTTTTCATAGTGGTTTTAAACTATGTATTTATTTTAAAAAATATTTATTTTCTCTCTTTTGTTTTCACCTTCAGTACTCAAAGTTTTAAACAATTTATCATTTCTTTTCTTTTCTTTCTTTTTTTTTTGAGATGGAGTCACGACCTATTGCCCAGGCTGGAGTGCAGTGGGGCCATGCCACCTCCGCTCACTGCAACCTCTGCTTCCCGGGTTCAAGCAATTCTCCTGCCTGAGCCTCCCAAGTAGCTGAGATTACAGGCTCCCATCACCACGCCCAGCTAGTTTTTGTATTTGGGGTTTCACCATTCTGGCCAGGCTGGTCTCCAACTTCTGACCTCAGGTGATTCACCCGCCTCAGCCTCCCGAAGGGCTGGGATTACAAGTGTGAGCCACCACGCCCAGCTGAAGGTATCTTTTTCATCATCTCCCTGTACACCTACACTTCCTATCTATCATTTTAAATAAATCTGCTTTTTGGATGCTGAGTAAAGTTCTGTATGATGTTTAGATGTTTAGGTTGATCGATTAATAATATTAATTATTCACCAGGATGGCATCATCTGGGTAGTGCACTGGCACAATTCGTTGTATTCAGCATTTCTTGTATCCTCTTTCCCTCAGTTCTATTTATCCTCCTCCCCCAAAACATCAAGCTATTTCCTGGAGGGTCAAGCTCATGTGACTTCCCATGTTGCAATAACTAAAAGAAACTGGCCTTCAAAGTTAGTTAAGTATAATTTTGATATCAAGATATATATTTTTGGTATGTGTTTAGAATTTGGAGCCACTCATTGAATTCTGCAATTGCTGAAACTAAAATCTAAATATTCAACTCAGCAATTATTTCTTGTAGATTTACTTTATCAGTATTAATGTTGAAGTCCAACTTCAGGTTCTCTCCTGTGGTAGCAACCACATTGTTCGGGTACACATTTCACGGTGAATAAGAGAATAACTCCTACTTGGTGATCCTGTGCATATTCACAGTTTCACCGGAAAACAAAGGGTCTGGTAAGTGTTTTTTGCGCTGAGGCTGGTGGTAGGAGTGAAGGAATCATAGCTACTAGTTAAGGCTAAACATAATAATACTCAAGAAAAGATGAACTGGGTCTCTGAATTGAAATCCAATTATTCTTAATAGGTATGTTAAATTCTTATTAACACAGCATTAATAATACTAGATATTCATGATTAACACTAAATTCTTAATAAGATTAAGAATGTAAATAATGTAATCCTCACAACAAAGAGGTAAGTACTGTTTTTACCTTCATGCAGATGAGAAAAGGGAGAGGCAGAGATGTTAAAAGTAACTTGCCCAAGGATCTGGGGCAATGACTGCAATGATATAGCGAATATAGAGATAAAATACAAAGGCAAATAGATTTTTGTTTTTGAATGATGTCAAGACTTTGAAGTTCTTTTTCTTTTCTTATTTTATTTTAATCACATTTCTATTTTCTGTAAACCCCATTCCAAAGCCCTATTCTTAGATTTCTGGCAGCTTGGACATCTACCCAGATGATTGGTATTTCAGTCTTTTTTCTTTTCAAAGTACTTACTTGTAGGTGGCAGTGTTAGTTTCAAACCCTGCTTTGCATTTTTCTGGGGAAGATTAGAAAAAGCCATCTGGTTAGCATCAACCTAAAAAATTCTTCTCTGAGTGGAACTTCCTTAAGAAGAAATTGTAAGAGAAGAGAGTGTGGTATAAAGCTAGGCAGAAGACAAATAGAAACATTTGGAAACTGAAATACTAAATTCTGATACCTATGAGAATTACCTTTCTGTACAATTAATTCACTTTTCTTCCAGTCCTTTTCTTTACTTTTTCTTTTGAGGAAAGATTTTTTTGAATGAAACCTTGCTTCTTGATGACATTTTTCTAGCTTTTGAGATTTAACCTTGTTCACATAGAACTTGTTTGGTCTTGAATTTTGGGCTTTTTTCTATGTAGCTGTCTTTTATATTTAGGTTTTCATTATTGCCACCTTCACCTCCCACATGGTGATATCCTGGTTGTAACTATTTGCATAGAACAGAATCTGGTGAATTGTTGGAGTTCAGTACTAAATATTGGTTGATAGATTAAATGAACAAATGAATGAATGAATGAAAACCTCCTCAGGAAGAAAAGAAACAAGATAACAGAGAGTAAATGTGAAACATATCCTTACTGATAAATTTTTATCATATTGATTTTATTCTTTTACGTAGCCCTAGAATTTATTAACCTTTACATAACCATAAAAAGTCTACAGATTCATATGATTTCAGGACTCAGCTTAGAAAAATCAAATGCTAACCTAAAAAAGGGACTATTAGTTCAGTGAGAAGACATATTTTGGTCAAACTAACTCATTTAATTGCAGTTCTTCTTCTTTTTTTTTTTAAATTTTATTAATTGCAGTTATTCTATCTAGTTATTTGGAACCTACCACAAAGTAAGATTTTGTTTGAGATTCCACTGCCTAGTACATTACTCTTCTAACCGGAGAAATTGTCTTGTACTCTGAATTCTCTAGAATACTATCTTACATTGTATGATTCCTTGCAGTTTTCAAAGTAATAAAAGTTAAGAACTGTGATATTGTTGTGAGCCATATTAAATCATATGGCCAATAAAAATCCTCAATGATGAAAAAGAAAGAAAAATTGAGATACCAATTTGCATTTATTTTGATTCTTATTTTTTTATTTTTATGGCTACATAGTAGGTATTTGTGGTGTTGAGATATTTTGATACAGACATACAATGCGTAATAATCACTTCAGAGTAAATGGAGTATCCACGACCTCAAACATTTATCATTTTTTGTGTTACAAACATTCCAACTTTTTTTTTTTTTTTTTTTGAGATGGAGTCTCTGTCACCAGGCTGGAGTGCAGCGGCCTGATCTTGGCTCACTGCAACCTCTGCCTCCTGGGTTCAAGCGATTCTCCTGCCTCAGCCTCCCGAGTAGCTGGGACTAAAGGCATGTGCCACTGCACCCGGCTAATCTTTGTATTTTTAGTAGAGACGGAGTTTCACTGTGTTAGCCAGGATGGTCTCCATCTCTTGACCTCGTGATCCTCTCGCCTCAGCCTCACAAAGAGCTGTGATTACAGGCGTAAGCCACCACGCCCAGCCCCAACATACTCTTTTAGTTTTTTGTTTTTTTGAGACGAAGTCTTGCTCTGTCACCCAGGCTGGAGTGCAGGGGTGGAGATCTCGGCTCACTGTAACCTCCATCTCCTGGGTTCAAGTGATTCTCCTGCCTCAGCCTCCCGAGTAGCTGGGATTACAGGCACGCGCCACTGCATCTGGCTAAGTTACTTTAAAATGTACAACAAATTATTGTTGACTGCCATCACTCTGTTGTGTTATCCAACAGTTGCTTTTATTCATTCTAACTATAGTGTTATATCCATTAATCATCCCCCACTTCCCTGCCCCCCCTCCCCTTCCCAGACTCTTCCCTATCCATCATTCTACCTCTATCTCCATGAATTGAATTGTTTTAATTTTTAGCTTCCACAAATCAGTGAGAACATGTGAAGTTTATCTTTTAGTGCCTGGCTTATTTCACTTAACATCACGTTCTCCAGTTCAATCCATGTTGTTGCAAATGACAGAATCTAATTCTTTTTTTTTGCTGAATAGTACTCCATTGTGTATACGTACGACATTTTCTTTATCCATGTGTCTGCTGATGAACACTTAGGTTGCTTCCAAATCTTGGCTATTGTGAATAGTGCTATAGTAAACATGAGAGTGCAGATACCGCTTCTGTGTTCTGATTTCCCTTCTTTGGGATATATACCTAGGAGTGGAACTGCTGGATCATATGGTAATTCTATTTTTACTTTTTTTGAGGAACTTCCAAACTGTTCTTCATAGTGGTTGTACTAATTTACACTCCCACCAACAGTGTATGAAGGTTTCTTTGCCAGCATTTGTTGCTGCCTGTCTTTTGGATAAAAGCCATTTTAACTGGGGTAAGATGACACCTCATTGTAGTTCTGATTTGTCTTTGATGATCAGTGATGTTAAGCACATTTGCATATACCTGTTTGCTCTTTGTATGCCTTTTTTTGAGAAATGTCTATTGAGATCTTCTGTCCATGTTTTAATCAAATTATTAGATTTTTTCCTGTAGAGTTTTTAGAGTTCCTTATATATTTTGGCTATTAATCCCTTGTGAGATGAATAATTTGCAAATATTTTCTCCCAATCTATGGCTTGTCTCTTCACTTTGTTGATTGTTTTCTTTGCTGTGCTGAAGCTTTTTAGCTTGATGTGATCTCATTTGCCCGTTTGTGCTTTGGTTGCCTGTGCTTGTGGGGTATTACTCAAGAAACCTTTGCCCAGACCAATGTCTGGAGAGTTTTCCCCAATGTTTTCTTGTAGTGGTTTCATTTGAGGTCTTAGATTGAAGTCTTCAATCCATTTTTATTTGATTTTTTGTATATGCTGAGAGGTAGGGATCTAGTTTTATACTTCTGCATATGAATATCCAGTTTTCCCAGCACTATTTATTGAAGAGACTGTCCGTTCTCCAGTGTATGTTCTTGGTACCTTTGTAGAAAATGAGTTCACTGTAGATGTATTTTGGGGTTCTCTATTCTGTTCCATTGTTCTACGTGTCTGTTTTTATGTCAGTACTGTGCTGTTTGGTTATTATAGCTCCATAGTATAATTTGAAGGCAGGCAATGTGATTTCTCCAGTTTTGTTCTTTTTGCTCAGGATGGCTTTGGATATTCTGGTTCTCTTGTGGTTCCATATAAATTTGAGGATTATTTTTTCTATTTCCATGAAGAATGGCATTGGTATTTTGATAGCGATTGCATTGAATCTATAGATTGCTTTGGGTAGTATGAACTTTTTTTTTTTTTGAGACAGAGTCTCACTCTATTGTCCAGGCTGGAGTGCAATGGCGAGATCTCAGCTCACTGCAACCTCCACCTCCCAGGTTCAAGTGATTCTCCTGCCCTAGCCTCCCGATTAGCTGGGATTACAGGTGTGCACCACCATACCTGTCTAATTTTTGTACTTTTAGTAAAGACGGGGTTTCACCATTTTGGCCAGGCTGGTCTTGAACTCCTGACCTTATGATCTGCCTACCTCAGCCTCCCAAAATACTGGGATTACAGGTGTGAGCCACCGTGCCCCGCCAGTATGGACATTTTAACAACACTGATTCTTCCAATCCATGAACATGAAATATTTTTTCCATTTTTTGTGTGTGTCCTTTTAAGTTTCTTGCATCAGTGTTTTCTAACTTTCATTTTAGAGATCGTTCACTTCTTTAAGTTTATTCATAGGTATTTTATTTGTAGCTATTGTAAATGGGATTACTTTCTTGATTTCTTTTTCAGATTGTTCACTGTTGGCATATAGAAATGCTACTGATTTATGGCATGTAGAAATACTACTGATTTTTGTATAATATATTGATGTTGTATTCCTGCAACTTTATTGAATTCGTTTATCAGTTCTAAAAATTTTGGGTGAAGTTTTAGTTTTTTTCCAGGTATAAGACCATGTTATCTGCAAACAAGGATGATTTGACTTTTTCCATTCCAATGTGGATGCCCTTTCTTTCTTTCTTGTCTGATTGCTGTAGCTAGGACTTCCTATACTATGTTGGATAACAATGGTGAAAGTGGGTATCCTTGTTATATTCCAGATCTTAGAGGAAAGGCTTTCAGAATGATAGAGGAAAAAAATGAAAAAACAGTTTGTCATATATGGCTTTTATTGTGTTGAGATACGTCCCTTCCACATCCATTTTTTTTAAAGATTTTCATCATGAAGGAATGTTGAATTTTATAAAACAATTTTTATCACCAATTGAAATGATCATATGGTTTTTGTCCTTCATTCTGTTGATGTAATGTATCACAGTGGCTGATTAGCAAATGTTGAACCATCCTTGCATCCCTGGGATAAATCCCACTTGGTCATGATGAATGATATTTTTAATGTGTTTTGGAATTTGGTTTGCTAGTATTTTGTGGAGGATTTTTGCATCAATGTTCATCAGAGATATTAGCTTGTAGTTTTGTCTTTTTTTTTTTAATGTGTCTTTGGTTTTAGTATCAGGGTAATACTGGCCTCACAGAATGAGTTTGGATGTATTCCCTCTGCCTCTGTTTTTTGGAATGCTTTTAATAGGATTGGCATTAGCTCTTCTTTGAACGTTTGGTAATATTCAGCGATGAAGCCATTAGCTCCTGGGGTTTTCTTTGCTAGGAAACTTTTGTTATGGGTTCAGTCTCCTTATTTGTCATTGGTTTATTCACGTTTATTCAGGTTTTCTTCATGGTTCAACCTTGGTAGGTTGTATGTGCCTAGGAATTAATCCATTTCTTCTAGATTTTCCAACTTATTGGCATATAGTTGCTTATAGTAGTTTCTAATGATCTTTTGAATTTCTTTCCTTTTTCCTTTTTTTTTTTTTTTTGAGGCAGAATCTTGCTCTGTTGCCCAGGCTGGAGTGCAGTGGTGCAATCTCAGCTCACCGGAACTTCACCTCCTGGGTTCAAGGAATTCTTGTGCCTCAGCCTCCCAAGTAGCTGGGATTATAGGCATGTACCATTGCGCCCAGGTAATTTTTATATTGTTTAGTAGAGATGGGGTTTCATCATGTTGGCCAGGCTGATCTCAAACTCCTGGCATTAAGTGATCATCCTGCCTCAGCCTACCAAAGTGCTGGGATTACAGGAGTAAGCCACTGAACCCAGACTGAATTTTATTTATTTACTTTTTCTTATTACATTTCTGTATTGTCCAAATTTTCTCCAAGAAGCCTCGTTCCTTTTTATAATCTTAGAAAACAATAAATTCTATTTAACCCCCACCCCATCTAATCAGCCATTAATCACTTGGCACAAATAGGTACTCAAACGTATACTTTATTATAGTAATTCCTGAGGGCAGTAATTTCAACTTGAAATTTCCAGAGATTCTTTTTCAGGTAAATGAACAGAGAACTATGTCCACAGTATATTCACGCAGAATTGCAATTGCCTTCTTTGATTGTGTTGTCTATTCTCAGGCAATATCTAAGTTGAAATTACATGCTGACACTTAAAATGCTGTAGTACATGCTAATTTATTTCCTTTTCTATTTTCAGTACATCTCTTTTTACATGTGAAATGAGGAGTATGGATAATTGCTAAACTTTATCTTAGCTCTTCTTTTTTTTTTTTGAGACAGAATCTCTGTCACCCGTGCTGGAGTGTAGGGGCATGGTCTCGGCTCACTGCAACCTCTGCCTCCCAGGTTCAATATACTCTATTATCATTAGATTGTTATACAATAAATTCATTAGAGGTAACTTGTGCAGTAGTATGTTTTGAATTACTATGAACATTTTTTTTTTTTTTTTGAGATGGAGTCTTGCTCTGTTGCTCAGGCTGGAGTGCAGTGGCACGATCTTGGCTCACTGCAACCTCCACCTCCTGGGTTCAAGCAATTCTCCTGTCTCAGCCTCCCGAGTAGCTGGGACTACAGGTGCCCACCACCATGACTGGCTAATTTCTGTATTTTTAGAAGAGACGGGGTTTCACTATGTTGACCAGGATGGTCTCAATCTCTTGACCTCATGATCTGCCCACCTTGGCCTCCCAAAGTGCTGAGATTACAGGCGTGAGCCACCGTGCCTGGTCTCTGTGAACACTTTAACTCAGGAACATACAGGAGAGTACACTTTGAAAGTCTATGGATGATGTGTAGAGGATCACACTGCATAGCGAGAAATTGGTAAATCTAAATAGTTTTAATACTATAATCATCTAACTCATCCATAAAAAGCCTTAATCTTACAAATATACCTCTGGTTACAGTCACTCCTTTCTAACTAGAAAGATATCTGTGTGGCATTACTTTAAAAAGAGGAACTTCCTAAAATTTCCTTCAACTTTCTGTTTTTCTGACTATAAAGGACACTAATTACAACATCACCCTCATTAATAATATCCTGTTCATTTGCCTCATATACATCACCAGAGAAATTTAGGATGTCTTTTGCTCTGTTTTTAAAATAGGGAGTGGGCTTTGGATGTATTATGAAGAAGAAATTTATATTATGGCCATTTTCTTTTCTTTATTTTCCTTCTTTTCTTTCTTTCTTTTTTTTTTTTTTTTTTTTTTGACAGAGTTTCACTCTGTCTCCCAGGCTGGAGTACAGTGGCACAACATCGAGTCACTGCAAACTCTGTTTCCCAGGCTGGAGTGCAATGGCAAGATCTCGGCTCACTGCAACCTCCGCCTCCTGGATTCAAGTGATGCTCCTGCCTCAGCATCCTGAGTAGCTGGGATTACACACACCCATCACTATGCCTGGCTAATTTTTGTATTTTAGAGACAGGGTTTCACCATGTTGGCCAGACTGGTCTCAAACTCCTGATCTCAGGTGATCCACCTGCCTCGGCCTCCCAAAGTGCTGGGATTACAGGTGTGAGCCACCAAGGCTGGCCATTTTCTTTTCAAAGCCTGTTTTCAATCGCTCTGAAGGAAGCCAGTATAACTTGGAAGTTAAGCAGTTAAAAATAACAGGCCTGGAAACAAACAAACCTCTTTGAATCCAGCTGTACCTTTAAACTATTGTCAGGCCTTGGGCAATTTACTTTATAGCTCTTGTCTTCAGCTTTGCCATTTGTAAAACAGGGGAATAATGGAACTCCTTTTTGTAAAATTGGTTGTGAGGAACAATTACATGCGTACATAAAGTGCTTTGCATCCCATTCGGTAGAGCAATGTTTATGGAGTACCAACCGTGTGGCAGGCATTGTGCCAAGCTCCTGTGTATCTCAGGACTGTTTTCTTTCTTATCTCAAAGTTTCACCTAACTTCTACTCTTCAAGGAAAGCTTCCCCTGAACCCTCTGAGTTAGTTCAGGTTCTCCATGAAGTGAATGCCAAGAAGAGACATGGACCTATGAATGTACCCATACACACTCATGCGTAAGAGAAGTAGAGCTCCAAGATCTTGTTGTAAACTCCTTCCAGTTTTCTCAGTGGGTATATTCTTCCACCTCCTCTGTTCTGGGCCAAGTGAGGCTGTATGTACGCTGGTGATTGTCAGCATCTCTCTGAACAATCTGCCTCCCCACTCCCATCTCCTTTTGAAAAAACAACATTTTCAGCGGACATAAAAGAACCATGTTGGGTAGATGGGAATGGGGGATGTAAATTAATAAATCCAGGATGAATGAACCTAGAATTAGCTGTAGAATAATAGCAAATCACAGAAGAGCTTGCATGCAAAATACAAAATTAAAAATCACATCAAAAGTCCTCAAGTACTTCACTACTACCCTTCTTTGCTGATTCTATCTCAAGGTTTGGGGTTGAGCATGGGAAGAGGCTACACTGTGTTGCAGGAGAAGGCATACAGCACTGGAGTCAGGGTATCTCTAGATTCAAAGCTTGTCTTTGGCATAATTTGTGGGACATTGAGCAAGTTGCTTGGCTGGAGATTCAGTGTTCTCACCCATAAATTGGAGATAATTGCAGTAGCTCTATTAGAGGGCTGTTAATCAGATTATAAAATGTAATTGATGTAAAGTGCTTAGCAAGGTGCTTGGAATATAGTAAGCTCCCAATAAATCTTTCTACTATCAATTATTTCAGGGCGTCTGCAATACCCTACATACTTAAGCCATTTTCAAAATGTGATCCACAGACATTTTCAGAGATCATGATATCAAAACTATATAATAATACTAAGGATTGGCCGGTCATGGTGGCTCACGCCTGTAATCCCAGCACTTTGGGAGGCCAAGGAGGGTGGATCTCCAGGTCAGGAGATAGAGACCATTTTGGTCAACTTGGTGAAACCCCGTCTCTACTAAAAATACAAAAATTAGCTGGGCGTGGTGGTGCGTGCCTGTAATCCCAGCTACTCCGGAGGCTGAGGCAGGAGAATCGCTTGAACCCTGGAGATGGAGGTTGCAGTGAGCCAAGATTGCGCCACTGCACTCCAGACTGAGCAACAGAGGGAGACTCTGTCTCAAAAAAAAAAAAAAAAGAATTTATTTACTTTTGTGTGTGTGTGTGTGTGTGTGTGTGTGTGTGTGTTAAGATTGACTTTGATGGTTCAAAAGCAAACTACTGCAGATCCCAATGTGATAGTACTTTACAACTACCAAGATGGCGATGAAAAAAAGACAGTTATAAACATTGATGAGGAAGTGGAAAAACTGAAACATTCATGGACTGCTGATGTTAACGTGAAATAGTGCAGCCACTTTGGCAAACAGTTTGGTAGTTCCTCAAAAAAAATTAAACATAGAGTTACCCTATGATCTAGCAATTTAACTCCTAGGTATATACCCAAGATAGCCAAGTAGTTGAAAACATGTTGTTTAAACAGAAACTTATACATGAATGTTTGTATTAGTCTGTTCTCACACTGCTATGAAGAAATACCTGAGACTGGGTAATTTATAAAGGAAAGAGGTTTAATTGCCTGATAGTTTCACATGGGTGCAGGAGCCTGAGGAAACTTAAACTCATGGCGGAAGGTGAAGGGAAAGCAAGAAGCTTCTTCACGGGGTGGCAGGAGAGAGAAGTGTGAGTGAAGGAGGAACTTCTCAAACACTTATAAAACCATCAGATCTCATGAGACCTCACTATCACAAGAATAGCATGGGAGAAAATGCCCCCATGATCCAATCATCTCCCAGCAGGTTCCTCCCTCAACAACTGAGGATTACAATTCAAGATGAGATTTGGGGGGGGGGAAGGGGAAGCCTGACTATATCGATGTTCATAGCAGCATTTTTTATAATAGCCAAAAAGTAGAAACAACGCTAATGTCCATCACCTGAAGAATGGATAAACAAAGTGTGGTATACCCATATAATAGAATATTGGGCTGATAATATTTTTCAGTGGTGGGGGGCACTGTCCTATGCATTGTTAGGACATTTAGCAGCATCCTTGGTTTCTACTCATTAGATGTCAGTAGTAACTCTTTCCTCCAAGTCGTGATAGCCAAAAATGTCTCCAGACATTGCCAAATGTCCTGCGGATAAAATCACCTCCAGTTGAATACCATTGATACAAGTTAATAGTCCTTATATTCTTCACTGCCATTCACTTGCAGTTTAAAAAAACTTCCAGTTTTGTTTAAGAATGTTCTTAATGAAGCAATGAAAATTACAAATTATATTGTCTTGACTGTGAATACACATCTTTTAAAATATTCTGTATGAAAAAAAGAAGGGTTCATAAAGCACTTCTGCTGCATACTAAAGAATTCTCAAACAAGCGCTTTTCTCTAAGCCCTTGTGCTTAGAGAAACAAGCGCTTTCTGTAAGCACTTGAGGGAATGCGTTGCAAGCTGAACTCACTGATTTTATCATGAAGCACCATTTTAATTAAAAGATCTATTGACAGACAAATTGGTTATTCAGACTTAGGTACTTGGAAAACATTTTCATGAGAATAAAAAACATCTTCAGTGATACCCATTAGAGCATAGGAGGAAAAAAAAGAAAAAAAAAAACCATCTATTTGTTGACATTGATATAACTGAACTTTCAAGCAAAAATAACAATTTTGTAAAAGTTCCATCATCACTGTGATCTTGATTGCTTCCAAATACTTAAAGATTCTGGGCGGGCACGGTGGCTCACACCTGTAATCCTATCACTCTGGGAGGCCGAGGCTGGTGAATTACCTGAGGTCAGGAGTTGGAGACCAGTCTGGCCAAGATGTTGAAATCCCATCTCTACTAAAAATATGAAAAAGTTAGCCAGACATGGTGGTGCATGCCTGTAGTCCCAGGTACTTGGGAGGCTGAGGCAGGAGAATTGCTTGAACCAGGAGGCAGAGGTTGCAGTGAGCCGAGATCCTGCCACTAATACTCCCACTGGGCAACAGAGTGAGACTCTTATCTAAACAACAACAACAACAACAACAGAAACTTAAAGATGCTTCTTCTGATGAGATTGGAAGTGATATTAAAAATGTGATGTGTTTGATAATGTAGGATAAAATGTGTTAACATTTGGAAGATCTGCATAACTCAGTGAACCAATATTTCTTTTTTTTTTGAGACAGAGTTTCGCTCTTGCCCAGGCTGGAGTGCAATGGTGTGATCACAGCTCAGCAGGTTCAAGTGATTCTCTTGCCTGAGCCTCCTGAGTAGCTGGGATTACAGGCATATGCCACCACACCTGGCTAACTTTGTATTTTTAATAGAGACAGGGCTTCTCCACATTGGTAAGGCTGGTCTTGAACTCCTGACCTCAAGTGATCCACCCACCTCGGCCTCCCAAAGTGATGGGATTACCGGCGTGAGCCACTGCAACCAACCTGGTTTTAATTTTTATCTTAAATTTATTTTTAGTTTTGTTTTTAGAGATAGGGTCTCACTCTGCTGCCCAGGCTGGAGTGTGGTGGTAGAATTAGAGATCACTGCAGCTTCAAACTTTTGGACTCCAGTAATCCTCCCTCTTCATCCTCCCTAGTAGCTAGAAGCAAGTTTGTTCAAACCTCAGCCCACAGGCTGCACGGCACAGCCCACAGGACAGCTTTGAATGCAGCCCAACACAAATTTGTAAACATTCTTAAAACATTGTTTTCTTTCCAATTTTGTTTTTCTAGCTTATCAGCTATTGTATTTTATGTGTGGCCCAAGACAATTCTTCTTCCCATGTGGCCTATGGAGGCCAAAAGATTGGACACCCCTGGTATAGGCACGTACCACCATCCCTGGCTAAATTTTTAATTTTTTATACAGATGGGGGTCTCATTATGTTGCCAGGCTGGTCTCCAACTCCTGGCCTCAAGCAGTCCTCCCTCCATGGTTTCTCAATGTGCTGAGATTACAGGTGTGACCACTCCCAGCTCATTTGCCTGTTAATGGGTATTTGCGTTCCAGGGTTTGTTTTTTTTTTTTTTTTTTTTTTTTGAGACAGGGTCTTGTTCTGTCACCCAGGTTTGAGGGCAGTGTGCGATCACAGCTCACTGCAGCCTCTACCTCCCAAGCTCACACAATTGTCCTTCTTCAGCCTCCCTGGTAGCTGGGATTGCTATTTATTTTTAGTGGAGACAGGGTTTAGCCAGTTGCCCAGGCCAGTCTCCAACTCCTGGCCTAAAGCAATCCTCCTGCCTTGGCCTCCCAAAGGGTTGGGATTATAGGCAATTACAAATACAGCTGCTATGAATATTTGTGTACAAGTTCTTCTGTGGACATGTGTTTTCATTTCTTTTGAGTAAATACCTAGGAATGGAATGGCTGAATCACATGCAAATAAATACTTGCTTACTCTTTAAGATACTTCCAAAGTGTTTTCTAAAGTGGTTATGCCATTTTATATTCCCATTGGTAGTGTATGAGTTTCAGTTGCTCTATGTTCTGACAAATTCTTGGTATGACTAGTCGTTTGGAATTTACCATTGAATAGGTAGGGTATGTTGTTGAGGTCTTAATTCGTATTTTTCTCCTAATCTGTATTCTCTAATGACTAATGATGCTGCATATCTTTTCATGTCTTTGCTATTCATATATGGCTTCTTTGGTGAAATGTCTCTTCAAATCTTTTGCCCATTTGTTTTTTGGGTTATTATTGAAGTATGAGAGTTCAAAAAAATAGACATTCTGGATATAAATTCTTAACAGGGCAGGGCATGGTGGCTCCTGCCTGTAATCCTGGCACTTTGGGAGGCTAAGGCAGGTGGACTGCTTGAGCCAAGGAATTTGAGACCAGCCTGGGCAACTTGGGGAAACTCCATCCTATATAACAAATATAATAATTAGCCAGGCATGGTGGTGCACACCTGTAGTCCCAGCTACTAAGGAAACTGAGGTGGGAGGATCATTTGCGCCTGGGTGGTTGAGGTAGTAGTGAGGTGTGAGCATGCCACTATACTTCAGCTCTTTTGAGACACAGCCAAAAACCACCCCAGGACCTCCTCCCGCAACAAATTCTTATCAGATACGTGATTTGCAAATAGCTGTTTTTCAGTTTTGGCTTGTTTTTCCATTCTCTTAGCTCACTGCAGCCTGGGTTCAAGTGATCTTCTGCTTCAGCCTCTCAAGTAGCTGGGACTACAGGTGCATGCCACCATGCTGCTTCAAATATTTCATGCTGTTGTAAATGGTATTTTAAATTTTGATTTCAGATTGTTCATTGCTAGTGTAATACAAATGCAATTGACATTTGTGTAATGATCTTATGACCTGAAGTCTTAGTCATTTATTTAATCTGATAGGTTTTTTGTACATTTTGTGCCAGTTTTCAACATGTCACCTACAAATAAAACCAGTTTTACTTCTTTTCTAATTTAAATGCTTTTTTTTTCCCCTTGCCTTATTGCACAGGCTAGAATCCCCAGTACAATGTTGAACAAAAGTTGTCAGAGCAGAAATCCTTGACTTGTTCCTGACCTTAAGGTGGAAGCACCGTTCTTCACCATTGTGTGATGCTTTTTATAGACACTCTCTATCAAGTTGAGGAGATTCCTCGTAATCTTAGGAATGGATGTTGGATTTCGACCAATGCATTTGCTGCATGTATTGAGATTATCAAATGGTTTTTCTTTTTTAGTCTGTAAATATGGTAAATTATATTGATTGATTTACCAATGCTAATTCAACCTTGCATTCCTAGGATAAGCCCCTATTTGGCTATGCTGTATTATCTTTTTTATATACTGTGAAATAAAAATGACTAGAATTTGTGCATATTATGTTTATGAGAGATATTGGTCCATAGTTCACTTGTTTAATATCTAGAGTTTGGGTATTAGTGTAATGTTGGCCCCACAGAATCAGCTGGGAAGTATTCCTTCCTCTTCAGTTTTCTGGAGGACTTTATCTAGAATTAGAATTACGTTTTCCTTATATATACCATGTTAACACCACACAAAAGAAAGCCAAAGTGGCTGTAATACTATCAGACAAAGTACACTTCAGAGCAAAGCATTATCAGGAAAGAGGAGGGTCATCTATAAAGTGGATCATTTCATAATGATGAAACTTTCATAAAGGGTACATTTAATCAAGTAAGAGAATAACTATGTTTATAAAACTAATAGCAGAGCTTCAAAGTACATGAAGCAGAAAGTGATAGAACTAAAATAAATCGAAAAAAGTTATAGTCAGAAATTTCTATACTCTAAAAATTAGAATAAGTAGACAGTAAATCAGTAAGGATATAGATTTGAACACTAATATCAATCAACTTGACATGATTGACATTTATAGAACAGTCCACCCAACAACTGCAAAAAACACATTCATTTCAAATGCACAGTACTTACTAAGATAGACTATACTCTGGGCCACAGAACAAGTGTCAGTAAATTTAAAATTATTAATATTGTATAAAGTATCTTCTCTGATCACAATGGGATTAAATCAGAAATCATTAACAGGCAGCTATCCAGAAAATTCCTCCATATTTGCAGACCAACACTTAGGAAAAACCCATGGGTCAAAAAAAAAAAAAAAAATCAATGGGGAAATTACGAAGTATTTTGAAATGAAGGAAAATGAAAAGACAATATATCAAAATATGTGAGATGTAGCTAAAACAGTATAGAGGGATACTTATCCCACCAAATGCCTATAGAAACAAGAGACATCTAAAATTAGTGGTCATCAGTTTCTGAGTTAAGAAACTAGAAAAACAAAACAATAAATTTAAAAATTAAAAAAATCAGTAGCAGAATAAACAATAAACGTAAGAGCCGAAATCAATGAAATAGAAAACAGAAAACCAGTAGAGAAATCCAAGAAAGCAAAGACGGGCTTTGAGATTTGAGATCCGTAAAACCGAGAAGCCCCTCACCAGATTGATGAGGAAAAAAGATGACATACAAATTACCAATTTCAGATTTTATAGACATTAAATGGACAACAAAGGAGTACGGCTAACAGATTTGCATTATTAAACAATTTAGACATTTCCCAAACTATTAAAGCTCACTCAAGAGGAGATATCAATAAATATTGGTGGAATTAGTAATGCCAGCTATTACTATGGGCAAGGCGCTAAGTCCAGGCTTTAGGGAGAAAGAAAACATTTTTTTTTTTCACGTACAGCCGTTCTAGCTCTAATAAACGTTTTCTGTGGGTCCTTCGTGTGTTGGCAGAGTGACTCGTCCCCAGAGAAGCTTTTCTTTAACCAATGTCCCCCTACTCTTCACCGGAGTGACGTTAACCTTCCGCCGACTGCCTACTCCCCCTCCTCTTAGTGCACTCCCAACCCTTTCCCACCTGCGGCTGGCAGCAGTTAAGAAACCACCTCCTTCCAACCCCGGCTGTCTTGCGCCTGCGCATTCAAGAAAAGCACTCCTAGGAGGGGGCGAGGCGGGCTACCGGAAGTGTGACCTTTCGCTCCCCGCCGGCTATTTTCATCCGGGGTCACGTCGATCTTCCGGGTGTCTTTGACAGAGCTTTCTACGCCGCTTTTTCGGCGAATTTTTGGTCTTCCGCTTTTTTGCCACCGCCCCCAACCTTCTATATCCTTGCGGTCCCTGCCTTTTCTTGTGTGGCTCCTCCTGTGGTAGCCGTGCCAGGGGTTAAGATCGTAAGCCGGAGCCGGAGTTGGAGCTGGGCCTGTCTGTCCCACGGCCACCACTACCTCCTTTGGTTCGGGAGAAAGCTACCACCGAGTACGCCCAGGAGTCCCCACTGGGGCCTTGGAGCTTCTGAGCGGGCTGTGCGGGGTAGACCCTGCTTAGCCCTTCCCCCGAGGACACCTGTGAGTTTAGGGGACTTCGGAGAGGAACGCAACCGTGTAGGCCCAGGTCGGGGGCGGGCCGCGGGAAACTTTTTTTGAAACTGTAGCGTTTTGTTTTGCGTGGGAGATTCCGGCAGTATCTTTTGGTTATTCCAGATTTATGGGCGGCCCCTGGGCTGCTGTACATTTTGAAGACTCTTAGGACCGCTTACTTTGCTTACTCCTTTTCTCTTCCTCTTGTACTCCCCCTCGTCCACCACTCCAGGACCGAAAGAGGAAGATTGTCTTGGGACCCTTGCATGGTGTTTAAAAGGGTGGTGAAGAACTAAGGTAAATATCTGGATTAATTAAAAAATTAAAAAGGCATTTATCTTTTAAGCCTTAATTAAATGGCATGAAATTAAGTTTCGCTTTATAGGAAAATACACAGGTTAAGACTGTTGTATACCTTTCTTGTTCAGCCTTTGTAGAAAGGCTCTTCGTTTCTCGAGGTGAGAACATGAAAGGCTTATGTGTCTCACAACTTATGGGTTCTCTAAATTGATTGTCTTATCTCTTTCAACTCCTTGTTTAAAATAGCAATTATTAATAGGGTAACAGAAGAAACAAAAGGAAACTAAAACACAAGCTAAATAATAGGTGTGCAGTGTGTGAGTTTTTTTGAGGGAAGAGATTGTAACTGATCACTAAATCGATGTTTTTATAATAATTACAGGTAACATAGTACTTTTGTAAATGTCTTCATATTGCATGGTTCAGTACCACAAGGCTTCTAGTGTGTACTGATTAACAGCCATAAGGCCATTAATTTATACTGATTAATAGCCAGTAATAGTGACGTTACTTTGTTGGTGTGAATAGCCCTAATTATGTCGGTTCTGGAAATGTCCTGTAACAGGCTCCATGTGAAACAGGCCATTTATGAGTTGTTTAAGAAATTCCCATTTGAAGCCATGTGACTAGATTCTTTTTTTGAACTCTTGGATAGAATTTAATTCTTAACCAAAAGGAATGTCCTGTTTAGAACCTGGAAGTGGTTTTCACAGTGGGTTAGCAGGATTTAGGAATTGGGCTTTTTGTATTGTGGAGAAAAGAAGTGGGTTTGAGGGATCAAAGGTATTTGGACAAATGGAGAGTATCTTGGTTTAGTCAGTACAGTTCTGGTTTTTATACTAAGTAGATTCTGCTTTCCAAAGAATACCGATGAAGGAATTATAATATATATAATTGAGTCTTCTCTGATTTGTTGGAGGAGAGGTCAAGTTGAGGACAGAAATTCCAGGTTACAAATTACGGGACCAAACACTTTATCACTAGAAATTACTAGGAATTAATCTACTCTTTTTTTTTTTTTTTTAAGACGGAGTCTTGTTCTTGTTGCCCAGGCTGGAGTGCAGTGGGGCGATCTCGGCTCCCTGCAACCTCCGCCTCATGGGTTCTAGCCATTCTCCTGCCTCAGCCTCATGAGTAGCTGGGATTACGGGTGCCCGCCACCATGCCCAGCTAATTTTTGTGTTTTTAGTAGAGACAGGGTTTCGCCATGTTGGCCAGGCTGTTCTTGAACTCCTGACTTCAGGTGATCCACCCGCCTCAGCCTCCATAAGTGCTGGGATTACAGGCGTGCGCCACTGTGCCTGGCCTAATTTTTGTATTTGTTGTAGAGATCAGGTTTACCGTGTTGCCCAGGTTAGTCTCTTAACTCCTGGGCTCAAACAATCTGCCTGCCTCAGTCTCCCAAAGTACTGGGATTGCAGATATGAGCAACTGCCCAGCCTAGGATTATTGTATGTATTTTTACTAGGGGATTCCCTGGAATGCTGCTTAGTTCAAGATGTTTGTCCATTTCCTCTGAACAAGTTAGGGTGTATGGGTAAGGAGATATGATAGGTTTTATTTTCTTTTTTTAAAAGCTCTTTAAAAAGACCTAAGAGCCTGCTAAAGAAAGTTGACAGACTCTTGTTTTCTGGAGGTTAACCTTGTCTCTGGTCCAAATTAGAGTCAGGCATTTGGGATGAGGTCTGATGATAGTTCATAGAATTTTGTCCACAGTCTGTTAAGAACCCTGGACTGGTGAGTCTTGTCATCTGTGGCCAACCTAGGAAATTTTCATCTTATGGAATTGAAAAAACAAGGAGCAATGTTTGTGAATGATTTATTAGTTTCTTCCCAGATCTTTCTTCTTCTCCCCTGTTGTCTCTTACAGTTTTTCCAGCCCTCTAGCCACAATCCCCAAAGGCAATTTCTTCAATTCTTCTGGCTACATAGTGTTATTTTTCTCTGTTGTTTAAAAAAAAAAAAAAAGAATAAAAAAGAATAAAGCTTCTGTAGTTATTTTGATTTATATTTACTGAAAATAAAGATTTAGCACTTTTTGTACCCCGTCTCATTCTTATAAAAATTGTGATATATAAACATAAATTCATAATATAATGTGTCATTTAAATATACTAAATTTTATGTGGTAACTCAGTTTTAAAAAAATCAGTATATTCAAAAAAATCAGTATATTCAATCTTTACATTATTGTAATAATCAGGTAGGTAACTGATTATATTGCCTTTTTTGTTTGTTTGTTTTTGAGGCAGAGTCTTACTCTGTTGCCAGGCTGGATTTCAGTGGTTCGATATCAGCTCACTGCAACCTCTGCCTCCTGAGTTAAAGCTATTCTCCTGCCTCAGCCTCCCGACTAGCTGGGATTATAGGCGTGTACCACCACACCGAGCTAATTTTTGTAGTTTTAGTAGAGATAGGGTTTCACCATGTTGGCCAGGATGGCCTTGATCTTTTGACCTTGTGATCTGCTTCCCTTGGCCTCCCAAGGTGCTGGGATTACAGGCATGAGCCACTGTGCCCAGCCACCTTTTTAATATTGCCTATTGAGTGTTTTTTTTCTTTGGTAATTTATTTTTAACTAGCTGCTTTTCTGTATTTCTAAAATTATTTCTACTCTGTTAACAGAACTTTTCTCCATAGTCAAATACGTTAGGTAATCTACCAGTTGATTTTTTTTTTCTTTAGATATCTTCTTGAAGCCCTGCATCCTCCTATTCTAATTTGAACTGTTAGCTCCCCATCACTATCATCTTGGGGGAATTTACTTTGTTTCTGCCCTACATCATTTCCCTTTTTCTAGATTCCAGGTTTTCTTTTTTGACACCTTACTTGTCTAAACTGTTTCTAGTCTCCGTTGCATTGATAGTGTAGCTAGGTATAGAATTACAGCCTGAGAGCATTTCCCTCAGAGCTTTGAAGTCATGAGTCCATGTGCTGTGCTATTGAGGAGTCCAAAGCCATTTTGATTTCTTGCCCTTTATTTATAGCATTTTCTCCCTTTGGAATATTTTATGAACTTCATTTTTGTGTGTGTGATATTCTGAAACTTCACTGTAATATACCTTGACATGTATCTTTTTTATTGTACTTTGTACTCTCTAGGTCCTTTCAATCTGGGGATTAATGTCTTTCAGTCTTTGGCATTTTTTTGTTTTATTTATTAGGTAATGTCCTCTGTATTTTCTCTGTTCTTCCTGGACCTTATGTTATAATGTTGGATCACATAGTTTAATACTCTTTTGTTTTCTGTTGTCTTGCCTCCTTCCTGCCCCTAACAACTTTTCCTTTTTGTTCCAATACATTTTCTCAAAGGTATCTTTTAACTTTCTGCTGGATAGTTCTGCTTTCAATTTTATAATATCCCAGAGCCTTTTTATTTTATTTTATTTTTTGAGTTAGGGTCTCGCCCTGTCACCTAGGCTGGAGTGCAGTGGCATGAACATTGTTCATTGCAGTGTTGACCTCCTGGACTCAAGTGATCCTCCCACCTAAGCCTCGTGTGTAGCTGGGACCATAGGCACACACTACTGTGCCTGGCTAATTTTTTGATTTTTTTGTAGAGACAGGGTCTCACTTTGTTGTCCAGGCTAGTCTTGAACTCCTGAGTTCAAGTAATCCTCCCACCTTGGTCTCCCAGGGTGCTGGGATTGTGAGCCACCACACCTTCCCCTCCCCCCCCCCCCCAACACTTTTTTTTGAGTGTTCGTTTGTTCCTGACATTGTTTCTGTTTATTCCCAGGTTTTATTTTTCTTCTCGTGATCCATGGATGTCTATTTTAAGTGAGAATATCAGGAGTTTAATTAGAAACTCTTGAAAGTGTGTGGGTAGGGCCTGTCAGCTTGAGGCTTCATGTTAGGTTGATTAGGTAGCTAGCTTGACATTTTCTTGATGGACTCCGAGGTATTAT
Source organism: Ateles fusciceps (assembly GCA_036589455.1). NCBI lineage: Eukaryota > Metazoa > Chordata > Mammalia > Primates > Atelidae > Ateles > Ateles fusciceps. The sequence goes on from JAZHEH010000439.1 coordinate 829,691, forward strand.
TATGGTATAGGTTCTCTTGTTACTCTTTTTTCCCCATAAAAGAGTTTTCTAATTGCTTGCTTTGAGAAAGTGGGCTGAGGGGTCCTATTTTTCTTTGTAGACTTTACCTGATACTCGTCTTCAGTTTATTACCCTATCCTATCCTTAGCAAGACTACAGCTTTGATATATCCGTCGTTGCAAAGAATAAATGTCTACTCTCCTCCTTGGATCAGTGAAGGGTTCTGATTGTTTTGTGTAGCTTTTTCCTATTCCTGTGGAATAGAGCCCTCTTTTATTAGAAGTCTTTTATATAAAGTATGTAGACTTTGAGGGGAATCTCAGAATTTTATAAATTGTTAAGACAATATAAAATCCATTCCTTATTTGATCAGATCTTAAGATCCAAGTTCTAGGTATCAGGATGTCATATGATGGCTATACGTTTGTGTAAATTAGATTGAGAATAAATGTAAGAATCTGTGGGATTTTATTAATGTCAGGTGATAAATTGATTTTCTAAAAGATTTGTTGATATGAGGGTAAATGTATTAGGGACAATTCATCAGAAAATTAGAAATGTGCATATTTGCTATTTGAATAATGTTAATCTTAAGATTTAGAATTTATTAGTAGTTTTCTTTTGTTACCTACAGTAGCACTTGAGACCTATTTAACTTTGCAAATAAAATTTGTAACTTGATAACTAATTGTTTTAAATTAGTGGATAATAGTTATCAAAGTGTTTAGTATCTTTCAGCTATAATAATTTAGTATTGTCTTTTTAAATTTTCCTAGGTAGAAGAATACATGTTCACTTCCAGTGAACAAGAGCATGTTCCCAAACTCAATTTTGGGTCGCCCACCCTTCACTCCAAATCATCAACAACATAATAACTTCTTTAACCTGTCACCAACTGTTTATTCACACCAGCAGCTTATAGATGCACAATTCAACTTTCAGAATGCGGAGTAAGTATGGTGATATTTTGGCCCCTGTTGTTGATAAATTTCATTTTCTGTTTGACATAACCCCTTTGTATGAAACTTTTGAATGTGGAGAATATGTCATCACTTTTTTTTTGAGCAGGGATGTATTTAATTTTATTTTCAGAAATTGATTTTGTTTTTAAAGAAAAATATGTATATTATTACTGTTCTTTTCTTTGATTTTGATAGCTTGTCTAGAGCTGTGTCGTTACAGCAGTTGACGTATGGAAATGTCAGTCCAATACAGACCTCAGCTTCCCCATTATTTCGAGGAAGGAAGTAAGTACTTCTTAATTATTTTAAAAGAATATTTTTGTATTTCTGAGAACTCTGTAACAGTGTATCTTGAATTAATATTGTTTGGACCCTATGCCCTGTGTTTTGTTTTCTGGGACCTGTGCGATCAGATCAGTTACGGAATTTTAACATTTTTGTGTGTTTAAAAATTTTAGGGGTTCTTTTGTTGATTTGTTCCTGCTTTATCATATCTTTGTTTCTGCCTTTCATCAGATCATCCTTTTCCTAGATCCCAAGTTTTCTTTTTCTAGAGTAAATTTAAATTTCTTCAGAAAACCACTTTTTTTTGAGACAGAGTCTCAGTCTGTTGCCAGGCTAGAGTGCGGTGGTACAATCTTGACTCATTGCAACCTCTGCCTCCCAGGTTCAGGTGATTCTCCTGCCTCAGCCTCCCAAGTAGCTGGGACTATAGGCATGTACCATCACGCCCAGCTAATATTTGTATTTTTAGTAGAGACGGGGTTTTACCATGTTGGCCAGATAGTCTCGATCTCTAACCTTGTGATCTGCCTGCCTCAGCCTCCCAAAGTGCTGGAATTATAGGCATGAGCCACTGCACTGGCTAGAAAACCACTTTTTAATTGATATTTTTTAACGAAATGAGATGGCCTTCTGTATTCATTTGCTGGGGTAGGGTTGCCATAACAACGTACCACACGTTGGGTGGCTTACACAACAGAAATTTATTTTCTCACAATTCTGGAGGCTAGATCAAGAGATCAAGATCAAGGTGTTGGCAGGGTTGGTTTATTCTGAGCCTTCTTTTCTTGCCTTGTAGATGGCTGCTTTGTCACTATGTCTTAATTATATGGTTATTTCTCTGTGTTTTCTGTGTCCTCGTCTCTTCTTCTAAGGACACCAGTCATATTAGATTAAGGTTCATCTTAAAGACTCCACTTTAACTTAGTTAACTTTTAAGAAGTCCTGTCTCCAAATACAGTCACATTCTGAGGTAGTAGGGCTTAGGACTTCAACATTTGAATTTCTAGGTAGACACAATTATAACATTTTCTTTCTAGTAAACTTTGTTTTTCTTTTGATTTATCTACATCTTCCACAGGTAAGGTTCCATGATAACAAATATTGTAGTGAAAATTTCTGCGTGACATAAAGATTCCTGTAGTCAAGTCAGGAGTCAGTTTTAATCTATTTGATTAAAAGAAATTCATTTATTACAAAATATGACAGAATTTGAGAGGTGATTATTAAAATAACATTTGGCAATATTTGAAAGATATAACTATTACTGAAAAACCTATATAAACATTCTATAACTTGTATGTCCCATAAAAAAAATACTATTGATAAGCAAGTTGCTGTAAAAAAAAAATAGTAACACTAGCTAGGAATTATTGATTGCTCACTATGTAGTAAGCATTATTCTAAGCCTTTACAAATAATGATTTGATTAAATCACACAACATTGAGGTAGATACTTTTATCCCTCTTCTGTTGAGGAGAAAGTTGACTCACATAAAGGTTAAGAAACTAGTTACTCAGAAGTGGCATGGCTGGGATTTGAAATGTTATATGTCTCTGAGTCATAGGCTTATATGTATATTTTGAGATGGAGTCTTGCTCTGTCACCCAGGCTGTAGTGCAGTGGCATGATCTCGACTCATTACAACCTCTGCCTCCCAGGTTCAACCAATTCCCTGCCTCAGCCTCCTGAGTAGCTGGGATTATAGGTGCCCGCAACCACGCCTGGCTAAGTTTTGTATTTTTAGTAGAAGGGTTTCACCATCTTGGCCAGGCTAGTCTTGAACTCCTGACCTTGTGATCCACCCACCTCAGCCTCCCAAAGTGTTGGGATTACAGGCGTGAGCCACCGTGCCCGGCCAACATATTTTTCAAATTAAAATTGGCATTCTCATTAGAAGACATTCAGCATATATAGCGCTAAAATACTTTTATGTTTAAAAGTAGTATTATAAATATGCTTTTATGCATTTAGCATAGTATACTTTACCTGTGAGTAGGGGTCCACTTATTTTGCAGATCTGTCAAGAAGAGAGGAATTGACATAATCCCAAAGAAATGTTTAAAAAAATCTTCTATGACCCATAGAATTTTCCGGCTTAAAAGGAATTGGACTATTTTCTGTGGCATAAAGTGTTACCAAATGAACAACTTAATATATCAATGAAGTAAATGTCTTTTTCCCAACAAATATTTATTCTTTAATGATTTTTTCTTTTTATTTTGCAAATATTGAAACCTCCAGAAAAATTTAAAGAATAATATAGTGAATATCTGTATGCCTTTTGCCTGGATTCATGAGTTAAAATTTTTACTACATTTGATTTCTCTTTTTCTTCCTGCCCACTTGCTTTTTCCTGAACCATATAAACATGTCAGCTTATTCCTCCTAAAAACAAGGCTTTTCTCCTGTATAACCAAAATACATTAATTATGCCCAAGAAATTTAATATTAATACTATTCTCTAAGTTGCAGCTCATTTTCTGATTTCTTCAGTTGTCCAGTGTCTTTATAGCTTTATTAAAAAGTATCTCTTAATTTGGTGTTTCCTGCTGATGAACCACAACACAGGTGTATTCAAAAAGCCCTTTTTTGTAACTAGCACTTAGCTCACTTAATTTTATCTTCCTTATGTTATAGTCTGAATCTTTTCTTCTTAGTAATTCTATAAATAGAACTTTTTCTACAAAATTTTCACTACTGAGATAGTGAAACATTGGGGTGGTTCAAATACAGGAGACTAACCCCAATATATACATGTATTTTTTCTTTCTGCATTGTTACTGTGTTTTTCTAAGGTGTTGAGAGGCGTTTCTTGTGCTGAACGTGAATATTTTTAAGATCCATATAAAACTAATAATGTACTTTTATTGAAAGAATTGTAATATTTTGTTATCTCTTATGACATTTATATATTTTTAATTGCTTTTTATTTGTTATCAAAAAGTTATATCTTTAATCACTAAGGTATATTGCTTGTTTTCAGGAGATTAAGCGATGAAAAAAACCTTCCTCTTGATGGTAAACGGGAGCGTTTCCATTCACCCCACCAAGAGCCAACTGTAGTTAACCAGATAGTGCCTTTATCAGGTGAACGAAGATACTCAATGCCGCCATTGTTTCATACATATTATGTACCAGATACAGTCAGATGTGTTCCACCTTTTCGGGAAATACCATTTTTAGAACCTAGAGAAATCACACTGCCTGAGGCCAAAGATAAGGTAATAATAATGTAGATTTTAGTTTTGCCTTTTGGGAATTTAGTGTAAATAATGTATTAGAAGAATAAGAAGTATTTATTATCCTGGATTAAGTACAACATGCCTTTTTTTTTCTTTGCCATGTTTAAAGTACTATTCAGCCTAATTTTCTGTCTAAACATTACTTTGATTTTTGGTAGCGATTCTTTCATAGAAGTGCAGCCATCAGGAAATCAGATTTTCCCTGATTCGTGAAAATTTTCTGAGAACTGTCTTGTTATATTACAAAAGATAGAGTTTTCATGTAGTTATTGTAATACAGTGTTAGAAAACATTTTATTTTGTGTTTATCATGAGGTTTTTGGATGTCAAAAATAGAGAATCCAGGAGTCACTGAGAAAAATGATACATTCAAAGTGATATAATCAAGAAACATTTATAAAAAACATTTCGAATAAGTGAAATGAAGCTATTTAAATAATAATTCTTGGAAAATGACATGGTCAGCATTGGGGGAACAATGAGTTATTTAACATCTAATACTAGAAACATGTCTCTCCTCTCCCCCATATTTAGTGAAACCTAAAAAATCACCTTCTAGGTAATTGAGAGGGTTTATATTGTAAATATCTGCATTCTCTTGGGTTGTCTGTGGTTTACAATTGCTGTTTTTGCATTTTAAAGTTGCCACACTCTTGAGAAGTAAGAAACATTTGTAGGCCAAGGAGAAGTACCCTGAAGAGAGTATAGCAACTTTGTTTTACTTATCTTTGGGTTCCTATCAACCAGCATAGGTCTGAAACATAAGTGTACAGAAATGTTGGGTCAGAAAAGCAGCACTTGCTTTATTCCTTAGTTGTGCTGCTTTTTATTACTCTATTTTTTTTTGTTCTTTAATGGAGTTATTATTGTACCATAAAAATCACCTTTTTAAAGTATACAATTCAGTGGTTTTTAAATGTATTCCCAAAGTTGTGCAACTGTCATCACTATCTGATTCACAAACATTTTCATCACCCCCAAAAGAAACCTTGTACCCAATAGTAGTTACTTCTCCTGCTCCCTGGCAGCAATTAATCTATTTTCTGTCTTTATCAATTTGCCCATCCTGGACATTTGATATAAATGAAATCATTCAATCTGTGGCCTTTTGTGTCTTGCTTTTTTCATTTAACATGTTTTAAAGGTTCATCCATGTTGTCGCATACATCAGTACTTCATTTTTATAGCTGAATAATATTCAATTGCATGAATATGTTAATACAGTCCTCAGTTGAACTTATGGGTTGTTTCCACTTTTTGTCTCTTATTAATAGTGCAGCTGTGAATATTTGTGTATAAATTTTTGCATGGACGTATGTTTTTACCGCTCTTGGAGTGAAATTGCTTGGTCATATGGTAACTCTGTGTTTAACTTTTTGAGGAACTGCCAAAGTGTTTTCTAAAGTGGTTGTATCATTTTACATTCCTATCAGCATTGTATGGGTGTTGCACTTTCTTTACATGCTTGCTGACATTTGCAGCATTTGTTATTGTCTGTCTTTTTAATTATAGTCATTCTGGTGGGTATGAAATGGTATCTCATTGTGATTTTGATTGCCATTTCCCTAATGACTAATGATACTGAGCATCTTTTCATTTGCTTATTGGGCATTTGTATGTCTTCTTGGGGGAAATGTTTATTCATCTAGATCTCTTGCCCATTTTTAAATTGGGCTGTTTATCTTTTTACTGTTGATTTGTAAGTGTCCTTTATGTATTCTAAATATTAGACCCTTGTAAGATAATAATTTGTGAATTTATGTGTCCCATTATGTGGCTTGTCTTTTTTTTTTTTTTTTTTGAGACAGAGTCTTGCTCTTCACCAGACTGGAGTGCAGTGGCATGATCTCAGTTCACTGCAACCTCTACCTCCCAGGTTCAAGGGATTTTCCTGCCTTAGTCTCCCTAGTAGTTGGGATAACAGGCGTGCGCTACTGGACCCAGCCGTGACTTGTCTTTTTACTTTCTTTTTGGTATCCTTTGAAGCACAAAAACTTTTTATTTTGATGCAGTCCAATTTATTTTTCTTTGGTTGTTTGTGCTTTTGGTGTCATACCTAAGAAATCATTTGTTCAATCCAAGGTCACAGAGATTAATGCCTATGTGTTAATTTTAAAATTTTATTTATTTATTTATTATTTTTTCCCCACCCTGCCTATGTGTTATTCTAAGAGTTTTATAGTTTTAGTTCTTACATTTAGGACTGTGATCCATTGTGAGTTAATTTTTGTATATGATGTAAAGTTGGGGGGGTCCAGCTTTATTCTTTTGCTGTTGGTCCACTTGTCCCAGCAGTTTAATGAAACAACTGTTCTTTTCTCCTCTGTAATTTTTTTTAACCATGTTGAAATAGGAAAAACAATCAGACAAAATCAGTGGGAGAAATGAAAAAGGCAAAGTAAACTGAGAAAAGATTAACTTGGGTTTTTTTAGTTTACTTTTTAAAATTTTTTTTAAAGTTTTTTTTATTTTTAAAATTTATTTTACTTTTGGTGCATACTATATCTGGCATTTCTCCCCATGTTATCCCTCCCCACCCTCCCCTCCCTCCCCACCTCCGGTTGTGTCTCCCCTACCCCCCTAACTGTCCCCTGTGTATGATGCTCCTCTCCCTGAGTCCATGTGTTCTCATTGTTCAACATCCACCTGTGAGTGAGAACATACGGTGTTTGGCTTTCTGTTCTTGGGTCAGTTTGCTGAGAATGATGGTTTCCAGATTCATCCAAGTCCCTACAAAGGACACGAACTCATCGTTTTTTATGGCTGCGTAGTACTCCATAGTGTATATGCACCACATTTTCTTTGTCCAGTCTATCATTGATGGGCATTTGGGTTGGTTCCAGGTCTTTGCTATTGTACACAGGGCTGCAATGAACATACATGTGCATGTGTCTTTATAGTAGAACGATTTATAGTTCTTTGGGTATATAACATCTTTATTTTTGCCTTAATTTCATTGTTTATCCAGTCAACATTCAGAAGCAAGTTGTTCAGTTTCCAAGTGGTTGTGCGGGTTTGAGTGTGTTTCTTCATCCTGAGTTCTAGTCTGATTGCGCTGTGGTCTGATAGACTGTTATGATTTCTGTTCTTTTGCATTTGCTGAGGAGTGATTTGTTTCCAATGACGTGGTCAATTTTAGAGTAAGTGCAATGTGGTCCTGAGAAAAATGTATATTCTGTGGATTTGGGATGGGGCGTCTGTATATGTCTATTAGATCCGCTTGGTCCAGCTCTGCATTCAAGTCCTGGCTATCCTTGTTAATTTTCTGTCTTTTTGATCTGTCTAATATTGACAGTGGAGTATTGAAGTCTCCCACTATTATTGTGTGGGAGTCTAAATCTCGTTTTAGGGCGTTAAGAACTTGCTTTATGTATCTGGGTGCTCCTGTGTTGGGGGTGTATATATTTAGGATAGTTAGCTCTTCCTGTTGGATTGATCCTGTTACCATTATGTAATGTCCTTCTTTGTCTCTTTTGATCTTTGTTGGTTTGAAGTCCATTTTATCAGAGACTAGGATTGCAACCCCTGCTTTTTTTGTTCTCCATTTGCTTGGTAAATCTTCTTCCATCCCTTTATTTTGAGTCTATGTGTGTGTTTGTATGTGAGATGGGTTTCTTGAATACAGCACGCTGATGGGTTCTGACTTTTTATCTAGTTTGCCAGTCTGTCTCTTTTGACTGGGGCATTTAGGCCATTTACATTCAATGTTAATATTGTTATGTGTGAATTTGATTCTGCCATTTTGTTACTGGCTGGTTTTCTTTCTCATTAGTTGACTCATTAGTTGATGGCATTTTTGGTGTTTGCCAACTGGTTTGCTTTTGCAGTTACTGGTACTTGTTCCTTTCCATGCTTAGTGTTTCTTTCAGGAGCTCTTGTAGGGCAGGTCTGGTGGTGACAAAATCTCTCAATAATTGCTTGTCCGTAAAGGATTTTATTTCTCCTTCACTTATGAAGCTTAGTTTGGCTGGATATGAGATTCTGGGTTGAAAGTTCTTTTCTTTAAGGATGTTGAATATTGGCCCCCACTCTCTTCTGGCTTGTAGAGTTTCTGTCGAGAGATCTACTGTGAGTCTGATTGGCTTCCCTCTGTGGGTGACCTGACCTTTCTCTCTGGCTGTCCTTAGCATTTTTCCCTTCATTTCGACCCTGGTGAATCTGACAATTATGTGCCTTGGGGTTGCTCTTCTTGAGGAATATCTTTGTGGAGTTCTCTGTATTTCTTGAATTTGAAATTTGGACTGCCTTGCTAGGCTTGGGAAGTTCTCCTGGATGATATCCTGGAGTGTGTTTTCCAGCTTGGATTCATTCTCCTCGTCATATTCAGGTACACCGCTCAAGCGTAGATTAGGTTTTTTCACATAATCCCATATTTCTTGGAGGCTTTGTTTCTTTTTCACTCTGTTTTCTCTTGTATTGCCTTTTCTTTTTAGCTCATTGAGTTGATCTTCAGTCTCTGATATCCTTTCTTCTGCTTGATCGATTCGGCTATTAAAACTTGTGTTTGCTTCACGTAGTTCTCGTGCTGTGTTCTTCAACTCCATCAAGTTGTTTATGTTCTTCTCTAAGCTGGTTATTCTAGTTAGCATTTCGTCTAACCTTTTTTCAAGGTTTTTGGTTTCTTTGCATTGAGTTAGAACGTGTTCCCTTAGCTCTGAGAAGTTTGTTATTTATCCACCTTCTGAATCCTGTTTCCGTCAATTCTTCGCACTCCTTCTCGGTCAAGTTGTGATCCTGTGTTGTTGAGGAGTTGTGATCCCTTGAAGGAGAAAGAGGTGTTCTGGTCTTTGGTGGTTTCACCTTTTTGCGCTGTTTTTTTCCTATCTTTGTGGATTTACCTGGCTGTGGTGTCAGAGCTGCTTGATGAGGTCGCTTGTCTGCCTGTGGGGGCGCTACTGGGTTTCTAGGGAATCCTTCAGGTTACTAGGGAAGCTTCTTTTTGTTTATGCTGGAAGATTAGGCCCGCCTCTTCCTCTGACCTGTAGGCGCTGCTGGGTTATTGAGAATGCCGTCCCGTTGCTACGTAGGCTTCCTGTGTTTTTTTGTTAAAACATGTAGCCCGGTCCCACGCCTCTAGTGGTGGGTTGTGCCCTTCCTCCACTGGGCTGGTTCATTCAGGGTTCCTCTCAGACAGTGGCACTGGCTATGCAACCTACTAGTCAGAGCTTCAGCCCTCTGGGGTTTGTGGGGGAGGTTAGGGACCTGCCCAGCCACACCTGGTAGTCTCCCCCTTTCTGCCTTCTCTCTCTCCGGTCATGGGGTAATAGCCACCCAGCTGTTCCTGCTTACAGCTCCCTCTCTCCGGGTTGGGGGGAGGGGGCAATAGCTCAGTCTGAGACTCTTATTCAACTCCACACTTGTAATTCTCGGCACTTGACTGGCAAAGATCCCCTGTTCTGTGTATTGTTGAGTCTTTGGGGGAAGCTGTACCTGGACCGGAGCGCCAGAGGTGGAGCCTCCGACTTGCCGGTCAGATGCCCTTTCTGGGTGAAGCAGCACCCCTCCGTGCCTCGGTATGCCCTGAGTGGGCTTTGCTCACCCTCGGACCAGACCCCTTGAAATGCACCTGGTATCTCGGTTGGAGCTAGGAGATCTCTGGGTTTCTGTGTCTCTTCGCTGGGTGTTGTGCGCTGGAGTTGTGTCTAATCCACCATCTTGGATCCCTCTTCGACTTTTTACTCTAGCTGAGCCGGAGTCCGCAGCCAAGGCGCCTCCACAACACCCGGGAAACTATCTCCAAGGCCCGCAGGGAGGAGGCAGGCTGACGAAGCCCCCTTGTCGACTTCCAGCGTGAACTGGACATGTGCCTCCCAGTCCTTGTCCTCTGCTCCCTTCTGGGGCGTGTGCCCCTCACTCCCTGCTAGTTTTTGTTTTTTAAAAAAATTTAGAGATGAAGCTCTTGCTCTCATGCCTAGGCTGGAGTGCAGTGGTGGAATCTCACTGCAGCCTCAAACTCCTAGGTTCAAGTGATTCTGCTGTCAGCTTCCTGAATAGCTGGAATGACAGGCCTGGATCACCATGCCCAACTAATATTTTTAATTAAAAAAAAATTTTTTTTTTGGTAGAGCCAGGGTCTTGCTATGTTGCCCAGGCTGGTCTTGAACTCCCAGTCTCAAGTCATCCTCCCACATTGGCCTCCCAAAGGGCTGGGATTACAGGTGTGAGCCACTGCACCTAGCTGTTTTTACTCATTTTGAACAATCTCTTGTAATACCATAATAAGAAAGCCTATGGTATAAATCAAATCAGACTAATCCTTTGAATGAATGTATAAGAATCTTTCACTGGCTTTTTAAGGTATGTATGCTAGCAGGCCTGTTTGCCTTGGAATTTATTATGATAAGATACTAAAAACTCTCTATTTTTACATGTATTTGTATGTTGTGATCGTAAATTGTTAGAACTAACTACTAGTTCTGCATATGGACTAGGCATATGTTCAATTTCAGTAAATTTAATAACAATTAATTCACATTAGTGTTAGCATAAACCATCTGATACAGGTCCATATCAATAACTTTTTAAAATTAGTCATATAGAAAGATTCTACTAAATCTTTAGGATTAGGGATTTATCTCAGAAGGCTAAAGGTAGATTGTGTAATTGAACCAATTTCTTTTTTTCCCCTTTATTTTAGATGGAGTTTTGCTCTTGTTGCCCAGGCTGGTATGTAATGGCATGATCTTGGTTCACTGCAACCTCTACCTCCTGGGTTCAAGCGATTCTCCTATCTCAGCCTCTCAAGTAGCTGGGATTACAGCATGTGCCATCACACCCGGCCAGTTTTGTATTTTTAGTAGAGATGAGATTTCACCATATTGGTCAGGCTGGTCTTGAACTCCTGACCTCAGGTGATCCACCCATCTTGGCCTCCCAAAGTGTGAGCCACTGTGTGAGTAGCTGGAACCAATTTCTTTGAGTGCTACTCTCTACCTGCCTAGTTATGGGAGAAAGAAGGCAAGCAGTTAGTTTTGTGTTCTTTTTTTTTTTTTTTTTGAGATGGAGTCTCGCTCTGTCACCCAGGCTGGAGTGAAGTGGCCTAATCTTGTCTCACTGCAACCTCTGCCTCCTTGGTTCAAGCAGTTCTCCTGCCTCAGCCTCCTGATTAGCTGGGATTACAGATGCACAGCACCATGGCTGGCTAATTTTTATATTTTTAGTAGAGACAGAGTTTCATCATGTTGGTCGTTCTGGTCTTGAACTCCTGACCTCATGTGATCCACCCACCTTAGCCTCCCACGATGCTGGGATTACAGACATGAGCCACCGTGCCTGGCTGTGTGTTTATGTTTTAAGGGAACACTTTTTAAGAAAGCTAACATTTATTGATGTCTTTCTAGGCATTTTGCATATGCTATCTCATTTAATCTTTTCAGCAACTCCATGACATGGATATTGTCTTAATTTTATTGAGGCTCAGAAAGCTAAATAACTTGCTCAAGGTCATAGCTAGTAAGTGCTAAAACCAAGATTTGATCTTTGTCTCTAAAAATATGAAGAGAAGGAGCTTAAGATACTTAAAATCAAGGGTAGGGAGGTGACATTCTAACTCTAATACAGGGTAATCTGTAATCTTGTGTGATTTACCTCTGTAGAGTGTAAAGCATGTGGAGGGTTCAGTGTGAGATAAAGTGGGGCAGTGGTTTGAAGCTTTGAATGCACAGTAGACTGCTGTTGAAGGTTTTTAAGTAGAGAAATAGCATAGCCAGATTTGTATTTTTAGAAAGTCCTTGTTGTATAGTGAGTTTGGTTTAGAATGAAGTGGGCTTGAAAGATAGGGATCACCTTGAAGGCTGTTAGATTCATCGTGAAGATGGTTGATCTCCTTGAAGGCGGTTAAATTCATCCTAATGAGAGGCACTGAAGCTTTCAGTTAGAGTAGATGGTAGTGAAAAAGATGTGGGAGATAATGTATAAGGAAAATAGAGAGAATGTGTGGAATAATTGGGTATATAAGAGAGAGTGAGAAAGAGACATGAATGACTCCAATGATTTGATTTTTTGTTACCAGTAGAGATAAGGAACCTAGATTTGGGGTATATAAGCTGATTGAGGAAATACTTGAGATATTTTGAACTATGAGAGAATCTACTATAAAACATTTGTGCTCCTGAGAAACCTCATGTTCTACAAATTGCACACTAAGTATATAGGGCTATGGGAAATAGGGTTGGAATGGACTACTCAAAACCTAAACAATTTTGTAACCAGACACAATCAAGAATAATAATTGATGTCTTGGGAAATAAGTTGGTCAGACCAGGCAGGCAGTTTGGCATGGCTAGACGCTGCTGCATGGGATATTAGAAACATACAAAATAGAGTTGAGATGCTGGCTTGTGTTGAGCATTGAGACAGGCAGCTAAAAATGGAGCTCATGAGTCAGTGAGGCTGCTGTTAAGGTAGAGACAAGAGGAAGTACACCAGCACAGAGCTGTCTGAGGCTAGGAGTATGCTTTCTTGAGCAGGAATGCTGAATGCAAATGCTTGTTTTTAGTTATGTTAGGTCTGTAAGAACTCCATACTGAGGGCTTTTTCTTTCTTGTGATGGTTATAATTCTACAATTACAGCTCTATGTACAAGTCACGTACAAACACAACTTCTATGTTATATGGATACCATTCCCGTTTACCAATCACATATAAGCTAATTGGGATTGTAGAAAAATGTCTCGTAACTGAATTGACAGCATATGTTTGGAGTTCAGAGGTAAGATCAAGGCTAGAGAGATGGATCCTGAAGAGATCTGAAACAAAAGTGATAGTTGAAACTCCTGGAGTAGATAGATAAGATTTTTAATTTATTTAGCATTCAAATATTTTTGAGTGCTAGGCTTGGGAGATACACTGTTGTGCTAAACATACGTAGTCTCTACCGTTTACATACAGCACAGTGAGAGAGAGAGCTGTTAAACAATTGTGCATAGGCCAGATGTGGTGGCTCATGCCTGTAATCCCAGCACTTTGGGAGGCCGAGGCGGGTGGATTACCTGAGGTCAGGAGTTTGAGACCAGCCTGACCAATATGGTGAAACCCTGTCTCCCCTAAAAATACAAAAAAATTAGCTGGACATAGTGGCATGCACCTGTAATCCCAGCAACTCAGGAGTCTGAGGCAGGAGAATTGCTTGAACTCAGGAGGTGGAGGTTGCTGTGAGCCGAGATCGCGCCACTGCACTTCAGCCTGGGCGACAGAGTGGAACTCTGTCTCAGAAATAAAATAATTTTTAAAAATGCAGGTTACAATTTTATATAAATGCTGTGCAGGAAATTACAGAGTGCTGAAAGACTGCATTGGGGGTCTTGGGGAAAGCCTCCTAAAGGAGGCAGTGTTTGAGCTGAGATCTAAAAGATGAATGAGTTAACTAGTTAGAGAGTAGTAGGGATGGAGAGACTGCTTTAGAGAGAGGAAATAGCATGTTTGAGGGTCCTAATGCAAAAAGAAGAATGGAGTATACAAATAACTGAAAGGAGGCCAAGTTGACTAGAGTATATAATGATAGCTCTTGGTAGGTAACCTGAGCAGGTAGTATTGTAGTGATTTAGACAAATTTAAGAATAATCCACTTTATATATATGTTGTTGGAGAGGTTGTTGTTGTTGTTGTTGTTTTTTGATGGGGTCTTACTAAGTTGCCCAGGCTGGTCTTGAACTCCTTGGCTCAAGCTATCTTCCTGCCTCAGCTTCCTGAATAGCTGATACTACAGGCATTTGCCACCGTACCTGGCTTGGAATAGTTTTTTTAAACTAAAAATTAGGAAAAATGTACCCCGAATTAAATAATATTTTTGGAATGCCATTATGCATGGTCAGCTTGGTATTAAATATGCAATCTAAATTGTGTATGATTTTTAGCCAAGGATATTTCATACTACACATTCCTCCTCTCTGTTTTTTTTTGTTTGTTTGTTTTTGTTTTTGTTTTTAACAATTTTAAGAACATTGAGCCATGTCCTGGAATATTTCTCTAAATTAAAACACCAGAAATCTTGTTTCAACATATGTGTGCATTTTTCTTGTTGTCTCATCTGAAGTCTCAGTGTCTGTTCCTAGGATAAAGTAACACGATTTGATAATGTGAATCCCCAAGTTAATGGATAGATGATGAGGAAAATTCTTTCACATAAAAACTCATTAAATCTCCATTATAGTAGTCCTTGGGAAAGAAAAAGTGTTTCCATGCATATAAAAAATAGAGAGGAACAAGATACAGAATTTCGTATTTTCCAAGTCATTGTGAATTTTTTCCCTTGGGCATTGTAAAGAAATTTGTTTATTTTGCCATTCAACAAATAGCACCTACTCTGCCTTCTAGGATTATGTTGATCTGATCTGCCTAACTGATTCTCTAGATCAGGGATTGGTGGAAGGGCCAGATAGAAAATATTTTAGGCATGTAGGCTACATAAGTCCTCAGTTGCATAATCTTTTTTCTTTTCTTTGCTTTTTAACAATGCTTAAAAGTAGAAATTATTTAGCTTGCTGCCCATACTTAGCCTAAATAGTTTGCCAACCCTTGCTCTAGGTCAATACAACTTAATCCTTCAAGTGTCATTTAAAATTTTATGTTAGCCACTTTTACTGGAGATCTTTTTCACATTTATTACAAACTTGAACACCTTTCTTTTTAGCTTATTATGGAAAATATCAAACAATATACCAAAGTAGAGAGAAGTACCATAAATCCTCGTGTTGTCCACTTTAACAATTGCCAACATATGACCATAACAATTAACAACATATGACTAATCTTCTTTCACCTTTATCTCCCTCCCTCATTAGTTTGAATCAGATTCCAGTTATTATTTTGTTTGTAAATATTTCAGTATTCTGTTCTGTTGGTCTTCGTTTATCCTTTGGCCAGGGCCATACTATCTTGATTACTATAGCATTATATTAAGCAGAGAAGTCAGGTAGGGTAAATTCCAACTTTTTTCTTGGCTATTCTTGGACTTTTGCCTTTCTAAATCAAATTTAAAATTCTTTTGTCAGTTTCCAGAAGGAAGCCTTCTGGACTTTTGATTTCTTTGTCATTTTTTGTGAAACAAATTATATCAAATGGACTTTTGATTTTGATTGTGTTAAATCTAAAGGTCAATTCTGGCAAAATTGACATCTTTAACAATAGTCTTTTGATCCATGAATGTGGTATATTTCATCTCTCCCTTTATTTAGGTCTTTAGGTTCTCTTCAGTATTTTCTAGTTTTCCGTCTATAAATCCCACACATCTCTTGGTACATAGATTTCTAAATATTTCATGCTTTTTGCTGCTATTGTGAAGTTTTTAAAAAGTAAGTTTCCAGTTGTTTGTTGCTAGTATATATGCTTTAAATAGCGAATTATCTTTTTTAGAAAATTAAAATATGAGAGAAAAGGCATTGGTTTTTTGTATTATGTTAAAAATCGTATTAGTTTTGTTGACACATTCTCCTGGTATGCTTTATTGTCTGTAGAAATGTTACTCTGCAGCCCGGGCAAAATAGTGAGACCTTGTGTCTCAAGAAAAAAATTAACCAGATGTGGTACTGCACACCTGTAGTCCCAGCTACTAGAGGGGCTGAGATGGGAAGTCAAGACAGCAGTGAGCTGCGATTGTGCCATTGCACTCTAGTCTGGGCAACACAGTGAGACCATGTGTCAAAAAAAAAAGTTGCTCAATTTATTCTCATTTTTTCTTACAAATGCTTTGTATGGGAATTGATTAGAATACTTTCAGGCATTATTTCTTTGAATTTTTTTTCTGTCCTCTCCCATTCTTACCTCTTTTGAGATTCCAGTTCTCTTTTCCTGTTATTTGTCTTTGAGATGACTTTTTCTATACTCCTTTTACTTCAGTGTTTTTGAGACAAGTTCTCTCTCTGTTGCCCAGGCTGGAGTACAGTGGTGTGATCATGGCTCACTGCAGCCTTGACCTCCCAGGCTCAAGCAATCCTCCTGCTTCAGCCTCCCTAGTAGTTGGGACTATAGGCATGCACCACCACGCCCAGCTAATTTTAAAATTTTTTCTTTTTTTTTTTTTAGATGGAGTTTCACTCTTGGTGCCCAGGCTGGAGTGCAGTGCACGATCTTGGCTCACTGCAACCTTGCCACCCAGGTTCGAGTGATTCTCCTGCCTTAGCCTCCGGAGTTGCTGGGATTATAGGCATGTGCCATCATGCCTGGCTGATTTTGCTTTTTTAATTGAGACAGGGTTTCTCCATGTTGGTCAGGCTGGTCTCAAGCTCCGTACCTCAGGTGATCATCTGCCCGCTTTGGCCTCCCAAAGCGCTAGGATTACAGGTGTAAGCCACTGTGCCTGGCCTAATTTTTAATTTTTTTTGTAGAAATGAGGTTTCGCCATGTTGTCAAGGCTTGTCTTGGATTCCTGAGCTTAAGTGATGTGCCTGCCTTGGCCTCCCAAAGTGCTGGATTCTAGGTGTGCCCAGCCACCATGCCCAGCTGTGTGCTACTTTTATATGGAGAGGGTTGGACAGGCTAGCTTTGTGGCTGTAGGACTTCTCCTCTTCTCTTTTTTTTTTTTTTTTTTTTTTTTTGAGACAGAGTCTCGCTCAGTTGCCCAGGCAGGAGTGCAGTGGCATGATCTCAGCTCACTGTAACCTCCGACTCCCAGGTTCAAGCGATTCTGTTGTTTCCGCCTCCCGAGTAGCTGGTACTACAGGCACTGCCACCACGCTGGCTAATTTTTCGTATTTTTAGTAGAGATGGGGTTTCACTGTTAGCCAAGATGATCTTGATTTCCTGACCTCGTGATCTGTCCACCTCAGCCTCTCAAAATCTTGGGAATACAGGCCTGAGCCACTGCGCCTAGCTCTCTTCTGTTCTTATGTAGTATTCAGAAATATAATTTCTGTATGCCTTTACTTTTTTCCTTTCCTACTTTTATCTAGAACAGAATTTTTTACCTTCTGTATTGGCATTTTGGGCCAGATAATCTTTGCTGTGGTAGAGTTGTTCTCTGCATCATAGGATGTTCAGTGGCATCCTGGCCTCTACCTACTAGGTGCCAGGGACCTTCCACCTGCTCTGCCTGGTCCTGTTATGATAACCAGAAATGTTTTCATAGTCATATGTCCACTGAAAGTCAGAATCATTTTATACCTTCCTTTTCTCCTGATGGCTCTGTACTGCCCAGTTTAGGTTTCTCCTCCTGGCAGTTTCTGCTGTTGCTTTTTCTTGGAAGGGAATCTTCTTTAGTTTGGAGGCCTCTGATCTTTCTGTGGTCCTCTTGGATTTGCCTGTGAATTGTAGCCTGTGAACCTCCTTGCCTATTTTGGTTGTGGTACATTGATGTGGGCTGCTTAGTTTGGTATGTGAGGGGGGAGAAGGTAGTACCTATAAGCAATTTGATTTCTGCCTGTTCTGCTTTTAAGATTGTTTCAAATCTCATTCCCTTTTCTGTTACTGTGTTTGATACCATGTGAATCTTGCTGCTGTTGGTATTTGGCCCTACTCCTTATATTTGAGGTTCATGACGGATACTCAGTCAATTAATTGTGTTGTATTTTTTGGCCACATTTTGGTTTGGTTTGATCTCTTTGATTTATTCTCCTAGTTGCTTTGTCTTTTGTGGGGTCAGTATTCAAAGATTTAAAAAAAAGTTATGCTTCTTTCATTGCCAAGTTGCCCAGAATACCTCTGCCTTCTTAAAATGAGGATTCTAAATATGTAAAAGACAACATTTTACATGATGGATGATACTTTTGCCTCGTTATGGACTATACGGAAGTCTTAGAGAGGGAGAGATTGAAAATATAAGAGCAAGACTGAAAAACTGGTAGAGGTGTTTGTGTTCTTAAGATGACCAGAGGGTTTGAATACAAAATTATTGGTAGAGACATTAGCTGTGAACAGAGGAAAAGGACAGGTTTTTTTTTTTTTTCCAGTTATGTTGGTTTTTAGGTCTGTGGTTAAGCTGAGGAATATCACATTTGGTATTCTGAATTTTCTTAGTAAACTTTAACTTTATCTGCTAGAGAAAGGGAGGTAAGTTTAGAGGGCTTGAAGAGGGTAGTAAACATTTTGAAACAGTATGGTAAAAACTAGAAGCAATATTTAACCAAAGACTTGGAAGTAATTGCTAAGTGATGCTAAGAGCCAACCTAAGACTATAAATTTGAATTTATAACTCCAAGTTTGTGATTTTTAATTTTTTTTTTTCAGTTTTTTCTCTAAGCAACTTAGATGTAAGAGCAGCGAAGGGGTGTGTGTGTGTGTGTGTGTGTGTGTGTGTGTGTGTGTGTGTGTTGTTGTTGTTGTTGTTTTTGCTCTGTAGCCCAGGCTGGAGTGCAGTGGTGTGATCTCAGCTCACCACAATCTCTACCCTCCGGGTCCCAGTTCAAGCAATTCTTCTGCCTCAGCCTCCCAAATAGCTGGGATTACAGGAGCGTGCCACATGCCCAGTCAATTTTTGTATTTTTAGTAGAGATGGGATTTCACTATGTTGGCCAGGCTGGTCTTGAACGCCTGACCTCGTGATCTGCTTGCCTTGGCCTCCCAAAGTGTTGGGATTACAGGCGTGAGCCACCGCGACCAGTCTGAAGGTGGCTTTTTTATATTGACCCAAGATTAGGGTTTTGTAGGACAAGTATTAGAACATGACAAGGAGATGATGTTGTTAAGGCAAGATAAGGGAGTGGTTCGAGAGATGCACTGTGTGGCATAGACTGCATAGGGAAAGAACACCATTTAGGTGCTGATGGCTTGGGAGAAAAGGGAGGATTCAAGGGAATATAGATCTCTTGTGGTTCTAGAGCAGGTATGAGGGGGAGTGAGAAAGTATGAATTGGATAGGAGATTGAAGCCAAGATATATATTGAAATTTAAAATTTCATGGCTAGAGTAGTTCCAGTTTATTGTGAAGACCACATTATAGGAGTGTACACTGATGAAGAATATTGGAGGAAATAAAAGTCCAGAAACGGAGTAAGTTGTGAAATGTGGCCCATTTCAGATAGGGAGATCACCTATTATGATGGCAAGAGTTGGGCTGAAGGAAAAAGTCTGAACCAGATCAAGTAGATAAAAGGGTGGTAAGGCCAGGTGTGATGGCTCACACCTGTAATCCCAGTACTTTGGGAGGCTGAGGCAGGCAGATCACTTGAGGTCAGGAGTTTGAGAGCAGCCTGGCCAACATGGCAAAACTCTGTCTCTACAAAAATTGAAAAATTAGTTGGCTATCGTGGCACATGCCTGTATTCTTAACTACATGGGAGGCTGAGGCAGGAGAATTGCTTGAACCCAGGAGGCTGAGGTTGCAGTGAGCCAAGATTGCACCACTGCATTCCAGCCTGGGCAACAGAGTGAGACTCCGTCTCAAAAAAAAAAGGTGGTAGGTAAATGGCAACATGAAGGTAGGGTTCAGGGTAGTGTTACAAGAATGGAAAGGAGGGTCATGAGCCCAGAATGCCAGGGACTCATCACCTCTTATATTTGGTATTTGTAGATGTGAATACTAGGGATTGGGCAAACTTCTTTAAAAAGCCAGACAGTAAATATTTTAGGCTTTGCAACTCACAAATTGTTTCTGTTGCATATTCTTATTTGTTTGCAAATCCTTTAAAAATGTAAAAAATTTCTTTGCTCAGGGGCCATACAAAAACAGTGACCAAGTGTTGAACAGTTTGCTGACCCATGGATTGTTTTTATTATGAATTATATGTGATTGTACTTTTCTGTGACTTATAAAGTTTACTTTGTAAAATTTATATGTACGTTTTCAGACCATTCTCCACCTGTACTTGAGTAATAGTAACTTTGTTTTGGAAAATATTAAGAAGATAATATATTATTTATTTTTAAAATAGTGTCAGCATAATTGATTTATACTTTTCCATATGGTAATTACTTTTACATTTCTGAACGAACCTTTTTTTTGTGGTGGATTCAAGTTGAGTCAGCAGATACTGGAGTTATTTGAAACAT
Source organism: Ateles fusciceps (assembly GCA_036589455.1). NCBI lineage: Eukaryota > Metazoa > Chordata > Mammalia > Primates > Atelidae > Ateles > Ateles fusciceps. Next base: position 850,102 of record JAZHEH010000439.1, read on the forward strand.
GTCAGCAGCAAATAAGTGATTTAAAGAAGAAAGAACTATGTCGAACACAGCTGCAGAGAGAAATTCAGCTGTTATTTCCACGTATGTTTCCCTATTTTGCATGCTCTTTAGGTATATGCATTCCTATTTTAAATTTTATCTTAAAAAAATTTTTTTTTAATAGGCACAGAACTAGTGCACCTAGTTTAGATTTTAAATGCTCTTGTAACTTTCTTCTGTTTCTTTAGAAAGCAGACTTTTTTTGGTTGGGTCCTCTTTAAATGGATTTGGTACCCGGGAGCAGTGATGGTGATTTATGCCTGGTTGTTAAGGAAGAACCAGTAAGTAAGGACACATTTATTCCAAGCGTGTTTCTCATGTTAATGGGTTAAGAAATTTTACATAAAAGTTACTGAGGAGAAAAACTTGCTTTGTTGTGATTACTTCTTTGAATTTTGTTTACCATAATTGTGGGAAACCTAGGAAGTTTTTTATTTTTAAGGCATGTGCACAGTAAGCATAATTGGAGGTATAGCATTAATTTAATTATAAGTTTTTAAAGTGAGATGGCTTCACTATGTGTTGTTGTTGTTGTTTTTTTAAGAGCTCTGCCTCTGTTTTGAAATGCCATTAGTTTGGATATGTTACCAGGATTCAGCAAAGCAGAGCATGTGGGCATGTGACAATATTATCTTCTTGATACATTTCCTTTCCATTTGAATTCTCAGTGATTCTATTTTTAATCTTTACTTTTTTCTTCCTTGAAAATGCTTGTTTTGGGAAAATAGACAGATTTCACTGAAATTTAAAATAAGACTATCGTGTTTATTAAATTTAAAATATTTTTCTCTGACATTTTACCTTTGTGTTTTTCTTTTCTTTAGCAACCATATTGTGTTACTTAGTACAGGTTGAGTATTCCTTATCTGAAATGGTTGGACCAGAGTTTTTTGGATTTGAGATTTTTAAATTTTGGAATACTTGCATTATACTTACCATTTGAACATCTCTGATCCAAAATCTGAAATGCTCCAATGAACATTTCCTTTGAGTATCATATCAGCACTCAGAAAGTTTCAGATTTTGTATTTCATGTTTTTGGATTAGGGATGCTCAACCTGTAGTATGTTTATCTGAATTTCCTGTTAACTGCTACTCCTGTGTATAATATGGTAGTAATTGGTATTCATTAAACTGACTTGAGTCAGCCTCTTTAAGATGCTGAGGTTTCTTCTGAACTGCCAACAATTAAATTAAGTTCAGTATAATTTTAATATGCCTTATTATGTTTTACATCTTTAAAAATACAAAAAATTATTGAATGTTAATGTATATTTTTACTATTCATACTATCCCAGTAGCAAAAATGACTTCTAGTTACTGCAAATCAGAAGGAGATTTATTCCAGGAAATGGTATTTTTCTGGGCTTTGAAATCATATGAAGAGAAAGTTTAAAAATACCTCACATTATAAACATAGTGGAGAATACAGAGTTGTAATTAAAACTTTTTTATGCTGCTAGGTTATACTCAAGCACATCCCACTAATCCTCCAGTCTTATTCACATGTCTAAATCAGTTGTCATAGCTTTTATACAAACTGAGACACTAGGTATAAACCTGTCCTTGAGCAGCTTACATTCTAGTTTAGATAGGGTTAAAATTTTGTTTATTTTTGTTGGAGGTTGCTTTTTGTACATAGATACTGAAGGGAAAAATGACATAGATGGCTGTTTCAGAATTTCTCTAAAAATTGTGCTTTAAGCTTAAAATCAGGAATTGTTTTAGAAATATAGAGGTGAAAGATACCATTAAAGGTTGACCTTTTTCTATAATGTAATTTGGAAAAATAAATTATATCTTGAGTGTATTGAAAAATAACTCCAAAGGAAGGTATACCTTGTATGTTTTCTTTGTTGAGATACTTTAGGAAAATGAAACACTAAGCTTAGATAATGAAAAAACACTTTATTTTTAACTTTTCAGTGTTTTTTTCAGGTAAATCAGAAGACTGAAGCACGGCATATACTCACCTTAGTCCATAAACACTTCTGTACTAGACTTTGTAAGTCTGACATGCCTCAAGTTTGTATGTCATCTGACATAACTTTAAAATGCCTCTTACATTATCTTCTGGTAAGAATTGTTTATTCTGGTCAGGACAGGTATAATATGGATCCTTTTTTCCAAATGAATTTCTTTTAACCTTTGATTAAAAAGATGAGTGATCATTTATTCAGCATATCTTTATTGCACTTACCACAAAATAAACCACCTGCTGCAGTGGGTGGGGGGCGATTAGAGATACATAAGTTTTAGTTCTTTTTCTCAAAAATTGATAGGTTGTTAGGGAAATTAAAGCATGAATATAAGTAGTTATAATACAGAGTATCTATGAAGAGCCAAGAGTGTTGATACAGATAAAGTCCTATAGGACTTTATTTGTTGAGAGAAAAGTTCATCTGGCTTGGCAGTGATATGCATCTTTACTTGTTTTAAAAATATGATCACTGAACATGAGACCTAAACAGTACTTACTACTCAAAACTTTTAACTTCAAATTTTATTTTTCTGTATTACTTAAACAGAAAGCAAATTGTTGACTTAAGCCATTTTATTTTAAGATTTTACTCTTTGGATAAACTGACTCTAAACAGTTTTTAATCCACATGTTAAGCCATCTCAAATAATTTCTTTTAAACTTCCACAGAATGTTCTAGAAAGTTGAAGTTATACTAACTGTGTGATATTGGAAAGACACTTGTTCATTTGTTTAACAGACATTCATTATGTGCCAGCGTTTGAGCTGGAAAATAAAAGTCAAGTAACAAGTCACTGTCTTTGAATAACTTACATTGTTGGAGGAGAGAAATAAATGAAGTGATTTATTTCAGTGGACTTAGGTTTCTGCATTCTGAATTATTCTGTAAAATAAAGAATAATTCATACCTAAATGGATTTTTAATAGTTATTTGAATCAAAATATTAAAAATGGAAGGGACCTTAAAGATCATGTAATTCACATGAAGGTTTTTTTTTTCTTTTGGTTATTTTTAGTAGTTAAGGAAACTGGTGATCAATGGATTTAGTAACTTGCCTCAAGTATAGTTTGTTGGTACTTACTACTCAAAACTTTTAACTTCTAATTTTATTTTTCTGAATTCCTGCACATAAATTCTATTTTGAAGCTTGATATATTCCTTTTTTTTTTTTTTTTTTTTTTGAGATAGAGTCTTGCTCTATCACCCAGGCTGGAGTGCAGTGGCATGATCGCAGGTCGCTGCAACCTCTGCCTCCCTGGTGTAAGCAATTCTCATGCCTCAGCCTCCCGAGTAGCTGGGATTACAGGCATGTGCCACCTCACCTGGCTAATTTTTGTATTTTTAGTAGAGATGGGATTTTGCCATGTTGGCGAGGCTGGTCTGGAACTCCTGGTATCAAGTGATACATCCCCCTTGGCCTCCTAAAGTGATTGGATTACAGGCATGAGCCACCGAGCCCAGCTGATATATATATATATATATGTGTGTGTGTGTGTGTGTATATATACATATATATATGTACTATAATTTTGATGGTAAAACATTATAACAGAAAATTTTCAGGTTTTAAAAAATCCCGGTACTACTTTTTCTGTAGTAAAATTAGAAAATTGCTCATTTGGGAAAGATTTTCAGAATTTCATTTTTATACACTTCTGTATTTTCCTCATTTTCTATGATGAGCATGTATTACTTTCAACTCAATACTTTTTTAGTTTGTTGGAATAAAAATATGTATATACATTTTATTATATATTGTATATGATATGTGTATATATGTAATACATATATGTATATGTATTTGAATCTCCTATCAACTGATACTCCTGTGTATAATAGCATAATAATTGGTGTTCACTAAATTGACCTGAGTTTTTCACGTGTAGAGATCATGTGTATGTAACTATATGTATTTTTCACTCATAGAGATCACACTTACTGAATGTGTCCCAGCCCCGTGTTTCATGTTTCAAAGCATTTCCACACTTAAGACTCTGTAAATACTTCTGCAGTTACCATGATACCTTACTGTGTGCTGTACCAAAATTAGCTTTTCCCTCTGCTGCTAGCCTAGATATATTTTCACTCTTACAGTGGTCTGATGAACTTCTTTATAGATACTATATTAGACCACGTTACGGAAAATAACTTAAATATGAAGCCCCCTAACTGGTATTACTGGAGCCTACAATATTAGAAGAATTTGATAATGTCCTCACTTGTTTTCTTTTTCAAAGACATTTTCTTAAATTATTTTAGCTTAGTAAATACTATTTTTTTAAAAATGTGCATTGGAACACTATGAATTCTGGAAACATTTGCAGATATTCACATTATCTTTTATCTTTCAGCGGGCTACATTGAGAGACCTCAGCTGATTCGAGCAAAAGTGCCAATTGTGAAGTTCAGGGATAAAGTCAGGTAAGTAATTAATGAGCTTTCTCTTTTCAGTTGCTTTAGATCATTTTTAGATATTCATCTGATAAAGATAATTAAGAAATATATGGGCTGGGCGCAGTGGCTCATGCCTGTAATCCCAGCACTTTGGGAGGCCGAGGCGGGTGGATCACGAGGTCAAGAGATCCAGACCATCCTGGCCAACATGTTGAAACCCTGTCTCTACTAAAAATACAAAAATTAGCCGGGCATGGTGGCACGCACCTGTGGTCCCATCTATTCGGGAGGCTGAGGCAGAAGAATCACTTAAACCCAGGAGGCGGAGGTTGCAGTGAGTCGAGACTGCACCACTGCACTCCAGCCTGGTGACAGAGCAAGACTCCATCTCAAGAGAAAAAGAAATACATGTTGTAGCATTACAGCTTATCTTCATCAGTTTTTAGAAATCATTTGACTTGGTGTTTGAAATGGTTTTTTAAAATTGAGCAATACTTTCTTATGCTTAACTGTACTTAGCTATTCTGCTTGACATTTTTAATATGTGAGACTATCCAATTTAAAGAATATGTACATATTTATATTTTAGATTTTTAAGTGATCTCTTGCCTTTTGGAAGTGTAATGCATTCTGATTAACATAATTAATGAAATATGACATAAACTAATATCAAGGGGTTTGTTGTAAATACAATTATGATTAAACAAGTTATGTTTCATTTTAATGAAAGAGACATATAATACTTAGAGTAATAGATATGAAAGTAAAACAGCAAAATATACTTGTTCCATTTCAGAATTTACATTTATATATTCTACCATCCTGGGTTCTGAATTTCTTATGGGTATTGGAATTGGGATCTTTTATATAATATCTGAATATAAAATGTAAATATATGTTGATTATTTCATTAGTTAAAAAGATTTATTACTGTTTTCTAAAAATAGGATTGTGACAGATTTCATAAAATTTGTCCAGTTTTACAAATTAGATAGCCAGACACACATACATTGTTGATTCTTATTTTTCATAGATTGTGTTTTCACGAATTCGCCTACTTGCTGAAAGTTATTTGTAACTCCCCACATCAATATTCATATGCTTTAGCAGTCATTTTGTGGACATACACAGAGTGGTGAAAATTTCGAATCCCCTAATACCATGTTCCCAGCTGAGGTAGAGTAAGGTGACACACTGTCTTCTTGTTCAGCTTCATACTGTAAACAGATAACCTTCTCACAGTCTAATTAGTGCCATATTTCACGTTTTGTGCTTTTTTGCTATATAGAATGGCCCCCAAGCATAGTGCTGAGTTACTTTCTAGTGTCCCCCAGGTGCAAGAAGGCTGTGATGGTGCCCTATGGAGAAAATATGTGTTAGGTACGCTTTGCTTAGGCATGAGTTATAGTACTCTTGGCCGTGAGTCCACTGTTAATGAATCAACCATATATATTAAATACAGTGTCCTCAAACAGAAACGCAACATAAAACTTGGTTCCGTATTGATGAGTTTATGAAAATGTGACCAGGCAGGCAGAAACCTAACCCTTTGCTTACCCTAGGATCAATGGTATAGTATTCACTAATTCAGTGTTTGCAGCAACTTTATAGAATGTAGTTACTATGAATGATGAAAATTGACTAAATATATATATTTTAAACAAACCTTACTGCCAGGCTCAAGCCATTCCTTTATATAGCTAAACATCAATCAGATCTACAAATATTTATCAAATTTCTGACAAGTAAATTGTGTCAGATTTTCCTAAAGTAAATATAAAATATATAGAGAGATAAAACATAAAGTTATAATACTAGCTAATTATAATAGTTTTTAATAATACATGGTTGTAGTCATAGTTACAGAAACAGTTTTATTCTTTTTCTATTTAAGGTTATCTTACAAACTTTTTTTGTTCTTAAACATTTTTTTAAGAGATAGGGTCTTACCTTGTTGCCCATTCTGGAGTGCAGTAGCATGATCATAATTCAGTGTAACCACAAATGCCTGGACTCAAGTGATCCTCCCATCTCAGCCTCCTGAGTAGATAGGACTATAGGCACACACTACCACACCAGGTTAAGTTTTGTATTTTTGGTAGAGACAGGGTCTCGCCATATTGCCTAGGCTAGTCTTGAACCCCTGGCCTCAGGCGATCCTCCTACCTTAGCCTCCCAAAGTTCTGGAATTACATGAATGTGCCACTGCACCTGGCCAAATCATACTTTCCAACAGAACCACATATCATTAATATTTGGTTATATGATTAAGTGTTGTTCTACAGCATCATTTTTAATGGCTTTATAGTATTTAATTGAGTGAATAAATTGTCATAATTAACCATTCCCCTGTGTTTGAACATTTGGTTTGTTTCTAGTTTTTAGATAACATAAATAAGCATTTTGTGCATAAATTCTTTCCATACCGAGGATCACTTTTTTAGTATTTCCAGAAGTAGTTATTTGAAGCAAGTACTGTGGATAGTTTTAAAGCCCTGAATTCAGTTTTGGAAAAGTTTTTAACTGCAGACTAGTTGCCATCTAAGTGTTTTTCTTTTCTATTGAGTTATTATGTGGATGTACTATAAATTGGCTTCAGTGTTAGACTTACACGAAGAATGTAACTCTATTGTTACTATAAGTTTCCCGAAGCCAAATAATGTGTAGTATCTGAAGTGTTAATATTACTATCCTTTTTTTTTTTTGAGATGGAGTCTCGCTCTGTCACCCAGGCGCCTCCTGGGTTCAAGCGATTCTCCTGCCTCAGCCTCCCAAGTAGCTGGGACTACAGGCACACCCCACCACGCCCAGCTAATTTTTGTATTTTTAGTAGAAATGGGCTTTCACCATGTTGGCCAGGATGGTCTCCATATCTTGACCTCATGATCCACCCGCCTTGACCTCCCAAAGTGCTGGGATTACAGGCATGAGCCACTATGTCGGCCACTACTGTCCATTTTTATCAATATGCATGGATAGTGGAAAGATTGTAAGATTTCTGTTGTTCCCCCAAATAAGAAAGACTGAAACGGTAGGTTTCAAATTTTATAATTAAAAGCTATAATTAATATAGAAATGAATTTGGTTTTTATTTTAGACAGTTTTTTCACAGAAAAGTTTAGTGTTTAGAAGTTGTGACCTTACATGGGTATAAGCAGAACTGACTTTCACAAAGTAATCCTTCATTTTTATATGGGTTTAGCCATTCTTTGTAGATTGCATCATTATTGCTCTATTTTCTAAATTATGAACTGCATATATTTGCTTTCAAAGAAGTAACCATTATGTGTTTGCTAATTTACTAGCGTTTTTAGAGGAAATATAATATGTAGACAGAGCTTTTAAATTTTTTCCCCTGTATTTTATTTGGCTTTTTATTCTTGTTGTTTTAAAGTATATGATACTATAATTCCAGATTATTTGAGAATATGTAACTTAATGGGATAACTTGCTCAGAAATGTTTTTGGTTACATAGTTTTGTTTATCTGGAAATGATTGTGAGATTTAAAAATTTCCAGCTGGGCGTGGTGACTCCTACCTATAATACCAGTGATTTGGGAGGCTGAGATGTGGGGGGATTGCTTGAGCCCAGGAGCTCAAGGCTGCAGTGAGCTATGATTGTGCTACTGCACTCCAGCCTGGGCTGCAGAGCGAGACTTCATCTCTTTAAAAAAAAAAAAAAAAAAACATTTAAAAATTTTCTTTGGGGTAATTGGAACCTTAGCAGTATGTTACTGATCTTTCCACTGTGATCTCATTTTATGTGTTTAATACACACCAAATCATATTAAAATAACATACTGAGTATTTGTTCATTTAGTGTGTCATTTTAAAAACGCAGATCTGTGGCCTTTGGGCCCATGCTATTTTGTGTTGTGGGATGGATGAGCATTAATTTAGTTAGTAGGAAGGAAGTTTATTCATACTTAAGCTAAAGTTTATGTATTTATTTATTTTTTCTTAAATAGTTGTGTGGAGTTTGACCTGAATGTAAACAATATTGTTGGAATAAGAAACACATTCCTTCTCAGAACTTATGCATACCGTAAGTTTTTGGTTTGTTTCTAAAAAATTTCCAGCCTCTTTTCTTTATTCATTTTTAAAGATGTTTGTTGTAAATAGTGACATCTCTTTAGTTGTGTTTAAGTATAATGTATCTTATTTGTATATGTTTCTACACTAAAATCATATACTATCAGTTATAGGTGAATCAAGTGGCATTTTAATAACTGATAATTTTTAAAAGGTAAACTAAGGTAAGTTTTAGACATAAGACACATTTATTGTGAATAGATACAGTTTATAATATACATGGAGACAGGGTTCTTTATTTTGGCATGGAGCTGGGAAATGATGTAGACTTTCAAAGAAACTATAATGTCTCTTACCATGTTTAAGTTTTAATTTTACTTTCAGTTGAAAATCGAGTCGTCCGTTAGTGCTGGTGATTAAGAAGTGGGCAAGTCACCATCAGATAAATGATGCCAGTCGTGGTACTTTAAGCAGCTATAGTCTTGTATTGATGGTTTTGCACTATCTACAAAGTAAGTATAATGGGGTTTTACCCAATTTTTAAAAGTTAAAGGTAGTTAACTTTGTTATGATGTCTTCTCTCTTGACCCTATTTTCAAATAGTATTGTTTTAAAAAGTTCTTTCTAAGGTCCATAAAACACATTTCCTGTTTTGTTGCTTTGAACAAATGTTTTAGAAGTGTTATTCCTTGGAAAATATTAAGAAGTTTCACCGTGTGTTTTTATTTTTTGTAAGTTTTTCTATAGTCGCTTTTGTTTTCAAAGAACTTTCATCACTGAATTGTGGACCTATTATCTTGAGGCAGACGAATGTTCAAAAGGCCTGTAAAAGTTAGCTCAAGCACCATTCATCATACGTTAATTTAATTTGAGACAGGAATTAAATTATTTTCCTTTTGGTTAAAGAGGCTTTTAATCTCTGTGAGTTGCCGTCTTCAACTAGATTTTTATCTTTGTGGGACTGTTGTATCAGATTGGCTCCCAAATTTTAATTTTGTCTGGTTAGTCATTGTTGATGAGGCCATTCTGGTAAGAGCCATACTTTTGTTGCATGCATAGTGGCAAATAGGAATAAGCGAACGCTTGTAATTTGGACCATTCATAAGATAAATGTGAGAATGTTTATGGTATTGAAAATTCCCTAGAAGTATAGGACACACTAACTAGATCTAATTGGAACCTTTACTTTCATTATTTCTCAAAAAAAAGGTATATAACAATCCAAGAAATAAACATTAAACCACTTTATGCTTTCTACTCAGCTGGACACCAAGAATTGTTAAAAGATGGATGTATCTACTGTTTTGTACTTATCAGACCAGGAGACTGAGATGTTTAATGACTAACTGACCAACTGAACATAGGAATATCTGGTGACATTAAAACTGAGTGAAAGACTTTATGTGAATGTAGTAGAAGACTGGCAGGATGTCTGGGGCTTGATCTGTTCTGGGTTGACGGTATCTCCACAGCTTAGAATTTTGGTTTCCAAAGATGACAATCATAGGAGAAAACGTATTTTGGCATATGTAATACTCGTTTCTTCATTTCATGAATATGTATAGAATGCCTGCCAAATAAATGCTAGGTATTCTAGGATTTGGGAATACAACAGTGAACAAAATACAAAAACAATTGTCTTCTTCATGAAGCTTACATTGTCGACTTGTAAAATGTCACATTTTCATAGCTGTTATCTACCAAAACGTGAATTATTAAACAACTCACAGATTACTAATAAAATGTGAGATTTTTACCACCGTTGCAAATTGAGCTCTGATAGAGCAATATCAACATGTGATATGCTCAATAACAAATTGTTGTTACAATGTAGTCATTAAAAAATACCTATTGAAAAATACCCTTTTATTGCATTGTTTGGTGCTTTTTGTGTTTAGATTCCGAAAGAGATAATGGAGATAATATTAGCAATTTTGTCAGTGGCAGCTTGGGCTTGGAAAGTTGAGATGATTTGATGCCCTTGCAGCTGTGTTTCTGTACTGAGGATACTGGGAACTGGGAAAGGAGAAGGTACCCTTTCCTTGTGATGTGGATCAGAAATGGTTAGGGTTGGAGATTACAATTTTGTATAACCTAATTCCTGGTAGAATGGGCTTCTTTGGATAGGGATTGAGGATGATACCCACATTGAGAATTTCTTTTTTCTTAAGACAGAGTTTTGCTCTTTTTGCCCAGGCTGGAGTGCAGTGGTGCAATCTTGGCTCACTGCAACCTCTGCCTCCTGGGTTCAAGCAATTCTCCTGCCTCAGCCTCCCGAGTAGCTGGAATTACAGGTGCCTGCCACCATACCTAGCTAATTTTTGTATTTTTAGTAGAGATGGGGTTTCACCACGTTGGCCAGGCTGGTCTCTAACTCCTGACCTCAGGTGACCTGCCCACCTCGGCCTCCCAAAGTGCTGGGATTACAGGCGTGAGCCACTGCACCCGACCAAGAATTTCTTTATAGTGAGTCATTTCTAGTAATAGGAGGATAGATAGAAGTGGTTGGGACAGAAACAAAGATTGTCCTACCAGTGCCTTAAAAAAGAGCAGTTCAGAGGTAAGATTGGTTGTCAGGAATTCTCTATTTTGTTTCAAAATTATTATGTTTAAAATAATGCTTAAAATGTAGTGATATTAAGATAGTTATTTTACATTTTGAAATTCATTTTGAATAAGTTGTGCATACATATCATGGAAAATCCTGAGAATGTACTAAAGTGGACAGAAAAAAATACATGTGTATTTTCATACTCAAAGATTGTTATTGTCAATATTTTATTTTTTTTGGCTTTTGTTTTCTTTGCAAAGGTTTCAAAATGTTTAGCCAAACATTAAATGTTAAGTTCAGGTCTTTTAATTCCCAAAGTTGGGGACAAATGAATAAAGGGTGTATGTTCTTTTTTCTTCTACAAAAACATGGTTTTCTTAAATAATGTTCTTACATTTTCTTTTACCTGTTCATTACATGATTCTCAGACTTTTAGATTTCAAGGAATAGTAATTTCCAAAAAAAACAAAGAACCAAACTAGAGTTTTTATTTGCTGCGTTAAGTATCGGAACCAAAAAATTGCTACCAGTTACTACCATTACTTCTTAAAGATAGTGCTTAAAATACCAGAAAAGGAATGATAGAATCTCAGAATAATGAACAGACCATCACAAAAACAGTGTAATTGTTCCACCCTCCCCACTTTTGGCACACAAACACAGGTTTTAATTTTTTTAGTTTATTACAGCTTAGTAACCTTTACCCTATGGTGGAGAATTAGGGGAGCATTTTTTCATATTAATTGGAGTAATCTTAGAGCCAGCTAAGATTACTCAAGAAAATCTTGATTCTACCTTTAGACACATCTTCATCCCACCTTTGTCTGGAGATAGGGTGCCGTTATTTGACCAAAGTGTTTATGTTAATATTCTTAATCTTCACAGTATGTCAACCTTTTCCCTTCTTGGTAATCAAAATTTTATGTTATACTCCTAGGGTAAAATTGGCATTCTACATTCTTGACAGAGAATATAATCTTAAACTCTGTCCTATTATTTATAAAAGTTCACTTGACGTAGGGCTTAATATTCTTAAATTGGCAGTTTTAAAAAATGACAGAATGGAGTACTCAGTCATGCTAAGAGTGTTGATTTGGTACAGCCCTTTTAGAAAGCAGTGTTGCAATATTTATGTTTATATCCTTTCACTTGTTTCATTTCTGGAATTATTCTAATATGATAATGGTGAGTATATGGATTTACATATAAGGCTATTTTTTATGTTATGTAAATAATAAAAGATTAGAACTCTAAATTTTCTAGAACAGGGGAATGGTTAAATTAATTATGATATCCTAATATAAGATCTACATCAAATACTGAAAAGGTAGATGCCAAAATTGTATCACGGGTTATTTATGGACAGTTATAGTGAAGTTCTCTATACTTCACTGTACTCGCAGATGTTTTATAATATATGAGAATATATTTTCCTTTGGATGCTGGTCTCAAATGAATTTTTTTGATTTATCAAGAGAGACAAAATAGTTTAAATGGGCCAGTCATCAGTTTTATGAATCAGTCATCGGAGAGGTTTGATAATCTTCTTTAGTGTTAATATTTTTCAGGCTAATCTTAGTACATATATTTTTATTGCTGACCAGTCTTGAATATATACTGGTTTGATGATAGATTTGCTCCCTAAAAGAATTTGAAACATACGATGTTGGCTATTTTAGATACTACTTTATGTGTCATTAATCATTTTTGTTCAGTTTTACAAAATATATGTCAATCTCAGACATAATATTACTTTATAATATATGTATATTCAGGTGAACCCTAAACATATTTTTTCAGTGAATTCTGTCCTCCTATGATTGCAGTCTACTTTCATTAAAAATGGAATAGGAGGATTTCTTATATATCTAAAACATAAAAAATATGTAGCATTCACCACCGTTCAATGTTTATTTATGTTTTAGTTGTGATTTAAAGATGAGATTTGACTAAAGCATTTAGCATACGTGAACATCCATAACATGTGCCCTTCTCCTTAATTTTTACTGATTACTTTAGAAATTTTAAATTAGACTTCTTTAGATAAATGTACATTAATCACAGGTGCCCCAATGTGGTGTTGAAAGCAAATTAAAAATTTTAAATTAGGCTGAGTGCGGTGGCTCACACCTGTAATCCCAGCACTTTGGGAGTCCAAGGTGGGCTAGTAATGAGGTCAGGAGTTCAAGAGCACCCTGGCCAACATGTTGAAACCCTGTTTCTACTAAAAATACAAAAACTAGCTGGGTGTGGTGGTGGGTGCCTGTTATCCCAGCCACTTGGGATAGCAGGGGTTATCAAGAATCGCTTGGGTTTCAAGAATCGCTTGAAACCGGAAGGCAGAGATTGCAGTATGCTGAGATTGCGCCACTGTACTCCAGCCTGGGCGAAAGAGCAAAACTCAGTCTCTAAATTTTTTTTTTTTTAAATTAGGGCCAGGCACAGTGGCTCATGCCTGTAATCTCAAGTGCTTTGGGAGGCTGAGGTAGGGGGATTGCTTGAGGCCAGGAGTTTGAGACCAGCCTGGGCAACATAATGCGATTCCCTCACATCTACACAAATAAAAAATAAAAAAATTAATTGGGCCTAGCTACTCAGGAGGCTGAGGTGGGAGGATTGTTTGAGCCCTGGAGTTTGAGGCTGCAGTGAGCTATGATTATGCCACTGCATTCCAGCCTGGGCAGCAGAGTGAGACTGTCTCTTAACAAAACAAAAAAAATTAAACATTACTATTTTGCCATTGTAATAAAATCATATTAAAATTTAGTTTAGATTTTGCCAAACATTTTATTTTTTACAGGGTGGTCCCATTTACTGAAGTGGTTTATAATTAATGGCACTGCAATCAGTCATTCCTAGGTCTTTCTTGAAGGACATCAGCTACCCAGAGCTAATGTGTTCCATACTGGCAAATTTAAGCTACTCCTCCCTAGAAGAAATGAGAGTGATTTAAATAGATAGTTGCTTTTCTTGGCAGTATCACATAACAGTGAGGGAAAAGGGCAAGCAAGAGTCTGCGAGGTGTATTGAGCAGTTCCAGCTCTGTCACAAGAAACTAGTTTTTGTGACTTTGGACAAGTTATTGTACCTCACTGGCCTTAATCTCACCTGTAACACAAACAGTTGGATTAAATGACCTTTATGTTTTGTTTAACTTCTTTAATGCTTTAATATCTTTTCTGCCATAAACAGAGAAAGGAAATAGGTCCTCTGTATGTAGAAAGGTTAAAAAGATAACACATTTCCTAGAATAAATTTCAATACTCAGTAATTGATTACAGATATTTGAAGATGACTGATCAAAGTATGAGGGGGGAATTGAGAAGAGATTTTAATTATAATGTAAGATTAAGAGTTAATGAAAAGGAGGCAGGGTGTGGTGGCTCATGCCTGTTAATCCCAGCATTTTGGGAGGCCAAGCAGGTGGATCAGTTGAGATCAGGAGTTCGAGACCATCCTGACCAACACGGTGAAACCCTGTCTCTAGTAAAAATACAAAATTAGTCAGGCGTGGTGGTATGCACCTGTAATCCCAGCTATTTTGGGAGGCTGAGGCAGTTGAATCACTTGAATCCAGGAGGTGGAGGTTGCAGTGAGCCTAGATCACGTCATTGCACTCCAGCCTGGGCAATGAGAGGGAAACTCCGTCTCCAAAAAAAAAAAAAAAAAAAAAAAAATTAATGAAAAAGGTAAGATCATCAATTGGCTAGAAATAATAACATTAATGAATATTCATGTAATGTTTACCATATTCCTAGGCACAGAGCTTTCTGGTAGGCATTTTAAAATTGTCCTTGCATAGCTTGAGCACATGGCAAAACCCCATCTCTACTAAAATACAAAAATTGGCTGGATGTGGTGGTATACACTTATAATCCCAGCTAGTGGGGTGGCTGAGGCATAAGGGTTGCTTGAATCTGGAAAGTGGAGGCTGCAGTGAGCCAAGATCATGCCACCGTACTCCAGTCTGGGTGACAGCGAGACCCTGTCTCAAAAAAAATTAATAAATAAGTAAATAAAATTGTCCTTGCATTTTCAAAATTAGTGATTCTTAGTACAATTGAAGATCTGCTATTTAAAATTTAAATTTTTGATATATCTATATGGAAAGTTTATAGGTATAAATTTGTGGGGCCCCTACCAGCAAGCTGTCATGGAAGCTATAGGCAAAGTAAAATCTTGTAGATTAGCTATATTCAAGGCATTACCTATTAATCATGTACTCTAATAATGAGCTTTTGTTTTGTTTTTAGTTTGCTTTTGAGAGAGAAATTTAAAGGACGACTTATAGTCCAAAATTCTGAAGTTAAAATAGATATTATAGATTAGATTTTTCCAGAATTTATGTTGCTTTGGAGTAAGATACACATTTTAAAAACTATTAGTCTCAATGAGTATACTTAGTATACTCATTGAAACTAATATCAGGTTATCGCTAATAAGTAACTGCTGCGATACACTAATTGCTTCTCTAATGCCTAGTGTTTATAAATCTTTTAATGTCGTAAGATAAATAATTTACTTAATGATAATCCTGCCTCCAAAAACTTCTAAATTGCTGAGTTCTAAAAGCTTTTTTGTCCATTGAAAGATCCTCAGCCAGTGGGTAGTATTTGTTTCTCTCTCCTAGCATTCTAGTTGTAGTACCAGAATGAGATAAAGTTTCTTTATTCTAATTCTCTTTTTTTTTTTGAGACAGAGTCTTGCTCTCTACCCAGGCTGCAGTGCAATGACATGATCTTGGCTCACTGCAACCTCCGCCTCCTGAGTTCAAGAGATTCTCCTGCCTCAGCCTCCTGAGTAGTTGGGATTACAGGCGTGCGCCACCATGCCCAGATACTTTTTGTATTTTTTGTAGAGACGGGGTT
Source organism: Ateles fusciceps (assembly GCA_036589455.1). Taxonomy (NCBI): domain Eukaryota; kingdom Metazoa; phylum Chordata; class Mammalia; order Primates; family Atelidae; genus Ateles; species Ateles fusciceps. Next base: position 865,969 of record JAZHEH010000439.1, read on the forward strand.
TCACCTTGTTGGTCATGCTGGTCTCGAACTCCTAACCTTGTGATCCACCCGCCTTGGCCTCCCAAAGTGCTGTAATTACACATGTGAACCACCTCGCCTGGCCTTATTCTAATTCTCTATAATTTTTTCTTTATCCTTTGTTTTATTATGCTTTTAGTATATTAGGATATTCAATGGGAAAGGAATATAAGTTTTAAAGTAAACTAATTTCTTGTAGGATTTTCCAATTTGACTTCTGTATTATAACCAAAATTACTAGAAAGCCATTAAAAAGTGTTATGTATCTAGAGACATTAGAATTAAAGTGAGTGGGGTTTGAGTTTACTTGGCAGGTCTTCTAGAATGTTGAGTGTTTGGATGCCTCTTAGGGGAAAGGAATATATATATATCCTTACTTCCTAAGAGTGAGTCTGGTAAGTAATAATTGAGTTTTTTCTGCTAATATTCTCAGTTGTGTACTGAGAACATGCAGATACATTATGGAATTTTATTTATACCAGTTTTCAACTTGGCGATCAAATATGATAGAGAAGGGAAATTTAAATAAAGCATCCTACTTTGTACTGTGTAGTAAAAATTTATACCTTTGTAATTATAGTTGGAGACCATGTACGTCGGTCATAATGGTTCATTATATATACATTAATATATTTCAGAAGACATTTTTTAAAGTTTTTGCTAAATCACACATTGAAAGTGAGTTAATATGATTTGTTACTGAGTTTGTGTAGTTAAGTTATACATAGTGTATTCCTAATTCTTAAATACTTTCTAATTCTTAAATTTGAAAATGTATTACTTGTGTTTTACCATACTCATGACATTATATTTTACAGTTATGTCTTATATTATGAATATTAGGCACTGTTGTACAGTTATTTCTTATGAATATTATGAATATTAGGCACTTTGCCTTTTTATATTTTTTCATATTAAAACAATGTAAATGTAAAATTACTGTTAATGCATTTAGTGAGGCTGAATTTTAAACGATTGAATGGTGAAGGATGACAAAAATACGGTGGTAACATGAGGATAATGATTTATTTGTATGAAATTTTATTTTATAGCAGATTAGGTTTCTAATCTGCTATATGCACTTAGATTTTTTAACTTTTGCTGAGCATTCTTTAAAAAAATGTAGTAATGAGGTTAAAGATTTTTTTTCAGTTTGATTTTGTTGTTGTTTGCAATATATCAGTTTCCTGGAACAATTTCAATTTTGGTATTGTCAGTGGAAATTATATAATAAAGGGGCAGTTATAAGAGAACTGTTTTTCTCTCCTAGTGTCACTGAGCTATATTTTAAAAATTATAGTTTCTGATTGCTACATCCATCTTAATAATGTCCATTCAGTATCTGTAGAGCAATCCTTGTCTTGGTTATTTTGTGTGTATGTCTGATGTTGGACAAATTACATGTGTCCCTTTATTGATAGTCTGTTATTCTAAAACCATGTGAGGAACATTGGTTTATATAGGGATGTATATATAGTGTATTAATAAAACCTTAATTTTTCAACTTACATATGTTTTAAGTACAGTCTTTTATGGATCAGAATTAATTTCATGAAATATTTGAAAACTGTTGAGTTTTAGCATAAACCCTTATAGTCTCATACCTGGGATGTAGCTGACAAATTATTGCATTGTAAAATGAATCATGTGAATCACGGAAGCTTTAAACTTTTTCTTTTTTATAGCCCTACCTGAACCCATCCTTCCATCCCTCCAAAAAATTTACCCAGTAAGTGTTTCTTATAAATTATTATAATACATTTTATGTCAAGTGTATGTAGAACTATTATAAGTAGTATTAATGTAACTATAAAAGTAGTAAGGCTAAGTACATGATAACATTTTCTATATAGGCTGAGGCATTTACCAGGAGAACATTTAAAATGTTTCATATGCTTTTTCAGAAAACTCTCATGCATTATTTTGTTATTGGCAGACAGTGCTGGTCAGTTGTATTGATTGTGGAATTTGTTTTGCGTGATGCTCAAGATTATCTCTAATGGGTATTAAATATACTCAGTTGGTTAAGGCCCATTTGGCCTTATTCTAGTTTTCTTCCTACTATTTTAAAATACAGCTTCGCAGCATTTCTTTAGTTAGCAACTCAGAAATTTTTTAGCCCAGTATATTTAACTTTGAAAAACATGGGGAAAAGAAGTTGAACAATTGGATAATCTTTTTATCTTTACTTTGATCTTGCCAAGTAATAAACTAAAACAGGTAATATTAGTACACTATTCTTGTCTGTGTAATACTATGAATCGTGCTGACATTAATTGGAAATATTTAAGAAATGAAATGTGACTACTAGAAAAAAATCTAGTATATACTTAGTTTGAGTTTAGAGACACATAGGTTATGTATGTATTCATAATCTGTAAGAATCGTTGTGTTTCTTTTTCAGTTTTCATGTGTTCTTTCGCCAGGATTCTCTGTTTCTTTGTTTTATAGTCCTACCATTAGTGTTTTCCTCCATAGTCATCCTTTTTCCTGGGTTTATTTGGAAATATATTTAAGCTACTTGTTTAGAATGTTTGACTAATCTGAAACCACATAATTTTTCATGTTGGTTTCATATACTTGCAAGAAGAGATGCCTTCTAAACTTACTAAATGGTCGTCTTACAAAGGGAAGTATAACCAGCCTAGAAGATTAATTTTCAAAAACCTATTTATTGTGTCACACAAAATAAAACAAATTTGCTTGACGTGGAACATCAATGAAATATAGTTTAATATCTGATAATTGAGAAGAACTGATGTTCTTGGTTTTGAGCATACGGTACTGTTGTAATGCACACATGCAAGTTGCTGGATAATAAAGGTTCATTTTAATAAAGCCTTACCATAGTGGAGATCTCCCATTTTGTGGAAGGTCATCTACTAGAAGAGACTATAACAAGAGCCTTTTAGAATCTTGCTATCGCAGCTTCCTTTTTTTTTTATTATTATTATTATACTTGAAGTTCTGGGGTACATGTGCAGATCATGCAGGATTGTTACATAGATATACTGATGCTATGGTGGTTTGCTGCGTCCATCCCCCCCGTCACCTACATTAGGTATTTCTCCTAATGTTATTCCTCCCCAATCCTTCTGCTATAATGAAGAATTATTATCATGAGTTTCCAGTATATCTAAGGATCAGTCTTTATGCTCTCTTAAACATTATGAGAAATGAAAGAATCAAAGTACAGAAATAGAAGTCACTTGAACTTTTTGGCCTTATTCATTTTAATATTTCTGTGCATTTATATTTTTTGTAGAGATGGTCTTGCTGTGATGCCCAGGCTGGTCTCAAATTCCTGGCCTCAAGTGATCCTCCTGCCTTGGCCTCCCAAAGTGCATGAGCCACCACACCCAGCCTGTTGGCCCTAATTTTGAATGTTTTCCTCTCTCCATAAAGTACTGACTCTTTAGTTCATCCTGAAAGGTCATATTTCATTTTATTGACTCAACCTTATCTTGCTTTAAGACCCAGGTGTCAGTGTAGAAAGAGCTGCATATGTTCTTTAGCAAAGGATCTGATAGTTAAACTTATCCCTAAAATAATTTATTATCGTGTATTGAAAAATGCTTCTGCAGCTATCTCACTTAAAACTCTATGCTACATGAAGCCCTTGTTACTAATACAGGAGACTGGCGAAATACCAGTGTACTATGGTTGGGGCCAGAGGTAATGCTTTTATAATACTCGGGTTCTTACTAATGGTCCCATTTTCACTTCTGTGTTTTTCTTATTACCTAGCTTTCTCCCATAACAGAGTCCTGACTTCTGTTCATATCCACTACCTCTGGCCCTACGCTCTCCATCTGTTTTGCTTATAAGTTTATTTCTATACCTGTAATGGGGAAATAGATTTAGCCCCAAGGCCTTAAAAAATACTAATAGCATGACCTGCCAGATTAGGAATCTCCTAATTTGCATTCACATATGGTTACATTGCCACCATAAATATTTAAATAATTTACCTTTACTCTAAGATTGATGTTTACATGGATAGGGACTTACTACCTCCTCTTACACAAGATTTTTTGTTTTTGTTTGGCTTTGTTTTTTGTTCTGGTCAACAGAAACATTTTTAATGGTCCATCTGATGGAACAGACAAATCAGCTCATTTCCTATTAATAATAACCATCGTTTATTTAGTATCTATTATATGTCAGTACACTGTACATTTTATATACAATTTGAAAAGTCTTGAACAAATAAACTTGCAAGGTATTATCCTTCTTTCATCGATAAAGAAATTGTTTTAGAAATGTTACATGATTGATCCAAGTGATACTAATAATTTTTCCATTGTACCATTTCTTGGGGGAGGAAAAATTACAGTAGCATTCACTAACATTTTATCTAATTTCTGTTGCTTATTACATTTTATTTGTATACATCTGATTGTTCCTATACAGATATATCTTTGTTTAATGACGGCAGCTATGACAGAATTTCAGCTTGTATAAATAAGTTTGAGACTGACTGACCATTTTAAATAACAACAACAACAAAAAAAACAACTTGGTTACTTTACAAAGGAAACCACAGGATTCTTTAAATTTCAAGCTTCTCTAATATAAAATAGGGTTTTGTTTTTAAAATAAGAGAAAACAATTTTGGAATGGAATAAATTTGTTAGTCAATATACTGTGCTTTTTGGTAATTTTCATATTTTCAAAATTTATGATAAATTATTTTAAATATTTTAAAAATTGGTATATTTCAATTCAGTTATGATATGAAAGGGATAGAAGGCTATAAACATCTCTAAAAACTATATCATAGTATAGAATTACTGATTATTACTAAATTCTTATTGACTTAAAAAACAACATAACTGATAGAGGGCAGAGTATTTACTATTCAGTTAAAGAAATGAAGCTGAGAAAGTTAAATATATAAACAGATTAAGCTTATGAAAGGATCTTTATTTTAATGCAAGCATATTATTATAAGGTAACTTAAATTTATGCTAGGTAGATTTATCAATACAACTTGTATTTTTTAGCTATTTGTTTCCTTCCCTAAAAGTATCTTCATACTCTAGGAATAAACATTTATGTTAACAGAATAGAGTTGCAAGAAAATAACGCTCTTCTTTTTAATAGTATGGAAATAAAGAATTCTGAGAATGTAGAGCTCTTCTGTGTAGTTATGTTAAAAACACCTTAAATTGTACATATGCAGTAATGTGCTGCATGATGATGTTTTGGTTTATGACAGACCACATACATGACAGGCATCTCATAAGATGGTAATAGGGCTGAAAACTTCCTGTCACTTGGTTTTTGCTGTACTATACCTTTTATCATTGTTTCAGAGTGTGCTCATTATGCTTATTTAAAAAACAAGCTAACTGTAAAGTAGCCTCAGGTGGATCCTTCAAGAGGTATTCCAGGAAAAGTCATTGTTATTATAGGAAATGGCAACTCTGTGCATGGTATTGTCCCCAAAGACTGGGACAAGATGTGGAGCTGGAAGACAGTGATAGTGATGATCCTGATACTGTGTAGGCCTAGGCTGGTTTGTATGTTTGTGCTTTTGTTTTTAACAAAAAAGTTTAGGGAAAAAAAAATTTTAAATAGTAAAAAGCTTATAGAATAAGGATATAAAGAAAGAAAATATTTTTGTATCATTGCACAATGTGTTTGTGTTTTAAGATGTGTTGTTACAGAACAGCCTAAAAGTTAAAGGGTTTTAAAAATAGGCAGGGCATGGTGGCTAATGCCTGTTAATCCCAGCACTTTTGGAGGCTGAGGCAGTGGATCACAAGGTCAGGAGTTCAAGACCAGTCTGGCCAACATAGTGAAATCCCGTCTCTACTTAAAATACAAAAAATTAGCTGAGTGTGGTGCCGTGTGCCTGTAATCCCAGCTTCTTGGAAGGCCGAAGCAGGAGAATTGCATGAACCTGGGAGGTGGAGGTTGCGGTGAGCCAAGAACGTACCATTGCACTCCAGCCCAGGCGACATGGCGAGACTCTGTCTCAGAAAAGTTTTTAAAATAAAGAAAGCTAAGGTTTATTATTAAAGAAAGAAAAATTTTTAAATAAACTTAGAGTAGCCTAAGTGTACAGTATTTATGAAGTCCACAGTAGTTTATAGTAATGTTCTGGGCCTTCACATTCACTCACTCCTCACTCACTGACTCACTCAGCAACTTCCACTTCTGCAAGCTCCATTTATGGTAAGGGTATACTGTTTTTTTATCTTTTATACCATATTTTTAGTGTACCTTTTCTATTCTTAGATATGTTTATATATACACATACTTATTGTGTAATAGTTGCCTACAGTATTCAGCATAATAACATGCTGTACAGGTTTGTAGCCTGTGCAGACACACCTTTGAGGTGTTGTAGATTTGGTTCCAGGCCACCACAATAAAGTGAGTCACTTAAATTTTTTGGTTTCCCAGTACATGTAAAAGTTATGTTTACACTATCTTGCAGTCTGTTAAGTGTACAATAACATTATGTCTAAAAAATGTACATGCCTTTTTTTTTTAAATACTTTATTGCTACAAAATGCTAATGATGGGCTGAGCTTCAGCACGAGTTGTGGAGATTCTTGCTTTGATATTGATGGCTCCTGACTGATCAGGGTGGTGGTTGCTGAAGGTTGGGGTGGTTGTGGCAATTTCTGAAAATAACACAGTGGTAAAGTTTCCCACATTGATTGACTCTTCTTAACAAAAGATTTCTCTATAGTGTATGATAGTCTTTGCTAGCATTTTACCTATAGTAGAACTTCCTTCAAAACTGAAGTCAGTCCTCTCAAACCCTGCCACTACTTTACCAGCTAAGTTTATGTAATGTTCTAAATCTTTTGTTTATACACTTGAAAGTATTATCCCTCTTCACTAATGAAAAAACAGTCTTAGAAAAGTTACATGGTTGATCCAAGCAATACTGGTATTTTGTTGTCATTTCAACAGGATTCACAGCATCTTCACCAGGATTAGATTCTATCTCAAGAAACTGCTTTTCTTTGCCCATCCATAAGAAGCAGAAGAACTTCATCTGTTAAAGTTTTATCATGAAATTGCAGCAATTCAGTAATATCTTCAGGTTCCACTGCTAATTCTAATTCTCTTGTTATTTCTACCACAACTGCAGTTACTTCCTCCACTGAAGTCTTGAACCTCCCAAAGTCATCTAAAAGGGTTGGAATTAACTTCTTCTAAAACTTCTGTTAATGTTGATATTTTGACCTTCCATGAATCATGAATGTTCTTAACGGTATCTAGAATGGTGACTCCTTTCCAGAAGGTTTTCAATGTACTTTGTCCAGATCCGTCAGCAGAATCACTATCCATGGTAGTTATAGCCTTGTGAAATGTATGTCTTAAATAATGAGACTTGAAAATGAAAATTACTCCTTGATCCATTGTAGAATAGATGTTGTGTTAGCAGGCATGAAAACATTAATCTTTTTGTACATCTCCATCAGAGCTCTTCAGTGATTAGGTGCATTGTCAATGAGCAGCAGTAGTAGGTCTCAACAGTGGGCTTAAGATACTCAGTGTACCGTGCTGTAAAGAGATGTGTTGTCATTGAGGCTTTATTGTTCCATTTATAGAGAACTGGCAGAGTAAATTTAGCATAATTCTTAAGGGCCCTGGGATTTTGGCATGGTAAATTAGCATTGGCTTCAACTTGAAGTCACCAGCTTGGCCTTTGAAACGTTGAAGCCAGGCATTGATGTCTCCTCTGTAGCTATGAAGATTCTAGATAGCATCTTCTAATAGAAGTCTGTTTCATCTACACTGAAAAATCTGCTGTTTAGTGTAGCTACATTCATCTGTTGTTCAGTGTAGCCACATTATCTTTGCTAGATAACTTCTGGATAACTTGCTATAGCTTCTCCATAAGCACTTGCTGCTTCACTGTGTGATTTTATGTTGTGTAAATAGCATCTTTCCTTAAACCTCTTAACTAGCCTCTGCTACCTTCCAACTTTTCTTCTGCAGCTTCCTCACCTCTCATCCTTCATAGAATTGAAGAGAGTTAGGGCCTTGCTCTGGTTAGGTTTTGGCTTAAATGAATATTGTGGCTGGTTTGATCTATCCAGACCAATAAAACTTTCTCCATATTAGCAATAAGGCTGTTTTCCTTTTTTTTTTTTAAAATCATCGATGTGTTCACTCCTTTGCATTTAGAGCCTGGCTGTCATTGGTGCAAGAGGCCTACCTTTTGGCTTGTGTTGACTTTCAACATGACTTCCTCACTTAGTCATTTCTTGCTTTCCATTTAAAGTGAGAGATGTGTGACTCTTCCTTTCACTTGGAGGGCCATTGTAGGGTTATTAATTGGCCTAATTTCAGTATTGTTGAGTCTCAGAGAATAGGGAGGGCCAAGGAAGGGGGAAAGAGACAGGGGAATTGCCCATCAGTGAAACAGTCAGAATACACATGACATTTATTGATTAAGTTTGCAGTCTTATGTGGATACCATTTGTGGTACACCCAAACAGTTACAGTAGTAACATCAAAGATTACTGTTAACAGATCACCATAACATATAATAATAATGGAAAAGTTTGAAATGTGAGAATGGAACACAGAGACCTGAAGTGAGCACATGCTGCTGGAAAAATGGCACTGCTGATAGACTTGCCAGATGCAGCAGTGTTGCTGTAAACCTTCAATTTGTACAGTAAAGTGAAGCGCAACAAAATGAGGTGTTCTTGTATATATGTAGTTGGCCATCTATATCTGTGAGTTATTCATCCATGGATTCAACCGACCACACTCAAAAATATTCAGGAAAAATAAAAAATAATACAAATAAAAAACATAGTATAACTATTTAGTTGGAGTTTACATTGTATTAGGTATTATAAGTAATCTAGAGATGATTTAAAATATATGAGAGGATGTACCAAGGTTATAAGTAAACACTTCACCATTTCATATAAGGGACTTGAGCATCCTCTGGAGCTCTGGAACCAGTCGCTTGGGAATACCAAGGGACAACTATACACACATACGTATAACAACTTTTTTTCTTTTTAAAAATTGACCTAATATGACGGAGGGATTGATCAATTACCTGAAACAGGCTATAAATGAATACCTTTGAAAAGATTTGGCCGGGTGCAGTGGCTCATGCCTGTAATCCCAGCACTTTGGGAGATCAAGAAGTCCAGGAGATCAAGACCATTCTCGCCAACATGGTGAAACCCTGTCTCTACTAAAAATACAAAAATTAGCTGGGTGTGATTTTTGTATTTTTAGTAGAGACAGGGTTTCACCATGTTGCTCCTGTAGTCCCAGCTACTCGGGAGGCTGTAGCATGAGAATTGCTTGAACCTGGGAGGCAGAGGTTGCAGTGAGCTGAGATCACACCACTGCACTCCAGCCTGTGCAACAGAGTGAGACTCCGTCTCAAAAAAAAAAAAAAAAAAAAAAAAATTAAAAAATTTTGGTAGAGATTTTTTTTTAGTGGTTATAAAACATTGTTTTAAAGTTGACATTACTTGAATTTTGAAAACACAGGAAAGTTAATTTGAAAATAATACAGGAAAAGTTTCAAGAGGTAACCACACTGCATTGTATAAATGTGCAATAATAATGATACGTGACATATACTAAACAGTTAATACATCCTTACAACATCTGAGTATTTTCCCTTTCCTTATATTATAAATGACAAAGCTGAGGAAAGCTAGGTAACTTGATTAAATTCACGCAGCTAACAGAAGGGTGATGCTTCATACCTTTCTGACTTCAAAGCTCATGCTCTTAGCCACTTCATTATAGTACCTCTACTTTATTTTAGATACTTACGTTGATTTCAAAACTTTTAAAATCAACTGAAGTCAGATATAGTTAAAGGAAATTTTATGATCAGTCTTTAACATACATCACCAGATTAATCGCGACCCGCCTGCAATTAAGATAGCTTTGCAGAAACTTCAGGATATCACTTAGTTGTACTTTTCAGGCAGAGGTATTTTCTATCAGTTTTTCTTTTCCTTGTAACCTTAACATATATTTCTAGGATCTCATAATTCATATTGTTAGGCAATTATGCTTAATCTGTTTTAATAACCTAAATTTCTGTTTACCTGGAGATGGAAAGTGATCATCTTTGATTTAAACTTTTCATCGTTTCAAAGAACAGTTTCCAAATAGTAGGTTAGCCAGTCTAACTTATTCCAGAAAGTGCTTAATTGTCCAAATTTCAGACTTCGAAGATCAAATAAGATATTATGGGACAGTCTCAGAAAAAATGGTGGAATCTGGCAAAAGATATTTTTGTCACTTTTATTGACAGTTCTATGAACAGAAGCGGTGAGACTTCTCAGATGTTTTTCAGGGGGTTTTCCATTTAATTTTTTTTTTTAACTTGAAGAGAAATGAAAGATTACATATCTTCTAAAGGATCAACATTTAAAAATCGTTTGGAAAATGTTTTCAGGAATTAATAGGTCATACATTTGATTATTAGAGGCTCAGAATAAGACACCAACCTAAAAAATTTAATAAATCTTCCCTCTATATAGGTACACAAGCAACAGTAAATATTTGTAACCCAAAAATGTATTTATTAAAAAGATGGATGTTATCAGTTTAACTGCTGTTCTGTGGACTTAGTTTGTAATTTTATGGCTGCTTTCTTTCTCTTTGAATTTTGGGTTGCTCTTTATGTACTTTCTAAAATATTAGTTTAAATTCGGAACCCCCTTGTCCTATCTGAAGTAGCATGTATTTTCCTTAAACACATAACTATAGTGGGGAAGCTCCCTTTTAAAGAAATTCGTTTTTGGCGGGGGAGATGGGATCTTGTTCTGTCACCCAGGCTGGGCTGGAGTGCAGTGGCACGGACTTAGTTCACTGCAACCTCCACCTCCCGGGTTCAAGCGATTGTCCTGCCTTAGCCTCCTGAGTAGCTGGGATTACAGGTGCCCGCAACCACGCCCAGCTAATTTTTGTATTTTTAGTAGAGACGGGTTTTCACCATGTTGGCTAGGCTGATCTCAAACTCCTAACCTCAAGGGATCCACCCGCCTTGGCCTCCCAAAGGGCTAGGATTACAGGCGTGAGCCACCGTGTCCAGCCTTAAAGAAATTCTTCATTGAAATTTTAAAGCAAAGAATCTTTCTTTCTGTAGTGTGAGTGATCACTAAAAACTGGGTATTTCTTTTCTTTTCTTTTTTCTTTTCTTCTTTTCTTTTTTTGAGATAAGATCTTGCCCAAATTGGAGTGCAGTGATACAATGCTGAGTCCTCCCAGGCTAAGCCTTCTGAGTACCTGGGATGACAGGTATGCATCACCAGGCCCAGCTAATCTTCCTAATTTTTGTAGAGATAGGGTCTCACTGTGTTGCCTAAGCTGGTTTCAAACTCCTGGGCTCATGGATTTCATGATTCATATTGTTAGGAAATTATATTTTGTTTATTTTAGTTAATAATAACCTAAATTTCTTTGTTTGCCTAGAGATGAAAAGTGATCATTTTTCACTTAAGCCTTACATCATTTTAAAGAACAGTTTCCAAATAGAAGTGTAGCCAGTCTAACTTATTTCAGAAAGTGCTTAATTGTCCAAAGATTGATCCTTCTGCTTTGGTCTCCCAAAGTGCTGGGATTACAGGCTTGCCCCACCGTGCCTGGCTTAGGGGATTTCTTAAGGATAGATGGAATTACTATTTACTTGTAGTTGCTTTTAGATGTCCTCATCTTTTTCAGTTTTGGTTCGGATTTCTGCTTCAGTTCTCCCTCAATAAGCATGACCTGACCCTTTTTGTGCATCACCATGAAAAGAACAGTGGCGCTAAGATAAGACTGGCCAAATTGTTGGTCTGAGGTCATTCATCATTGTAATGGAGTGGATCTCATGGCTCTTCAGTTCTTAATGTCATAATTGCTGACCTTTTTCTTTAAATTGTTGAACAAAATAAAAATTTTGAAGGAGGTACAAACATTTTTAAACTTCTCATAAGAAAGTGACTTCTATTTTAGCATATTTAGTTCATAAATTGAATGCTAATTGTGCTTGGTGCTAGGAATCAAAATTAGTAAAAAGCTTTCAGAACAGAAGCTATTAAACAGTGAGCTGCTTATTTGATCTACATTATACCTTTTGTTTGATTTGCCCAAAAATAACATTTAAATTTTATTATTTTAAATATTGTTGCCCTAAGTTCAATTTTATACCTAACAAGAGTCAAAGGGGAATAGAGGCACTGCATCTGTTGTTCCTTTTGACTTTAGTCTTTACTGATTGAGGTTTCTTTCCTACCCTGTCCTCCTTTAGACAGTTACAATTTCTACTTGAATCTTAAAATGTAATTAGTACTACAGCTGTTAGAAATGTAAGGGGAAGTCCCAGGTTGAGGAGTGTCCACTTTATGAATTTGGTTGGAATAGAATTATTCCAAGAGAAAGGTAGTCATTTCTTGGTAGTTAACAATTATTGATAGAATTATAGGTAGTGGAACAAGGGAGGAGATATATTTTTGTTTTTTTTTTTGCTCCTTTGTTTTTACTCATATTTTTGGGGCACTAGCATTAAATGATACACTATGCTGTTTCTCTACTATCACTTCATTATTTAGAGTCTCTAATTTTTAACTTGGCATTATTTAGATGTCTTTAATTACATTAGTATCTATAAGCCCAGGGTTGAATAGACAGTTTGGAATCCTAACCGTAGTTGTCATTCTGCTGCCTTAACTAATTGCTTTTTTTTTTTTTAACCAAAAAATCCGTTTTTATTCTGATGGCAGTGGAGAGATACAGAAAGCCATTCTCAATGGCACTGTGCAAATTACCTTGTATTATTTTCTAATTAATGTATATATATGACTTGATAATTTTTATAGTGCATTTAGTATATTTCAGAGCCAGAACTTGCTGTTAATAGAGGAAAGATGGATATGAAAATGAATGGCATGCAATAGGAAAACAGAATAAGTACCCATTAGTATTCTTTCTAATAGGTATCTTTGTTCCTGGATTTCAGGCACCTAATATCCTCCTTTATAAACCTGGTAAAAGCTTGCTGAATATTGCTTGTTGGTATGTTTCCTTTCTTATTTTCCCGGCCTTCTTTGTCTTTCCAAGTTTAATTCAGGTTGAACATTTCTCTTCTCTTCCCTCTAAGATAGAGAAACAAAGCAAAATTTATAAAATCTTAAAATTAGTATAAGTACTATTTCTATGTTAAAGTTACTCTTATGGCCTTTGAGAGAAGTTTGAAGTGACAGAAAAAACTCTTACTTTGTGCTTGATATAGCCTTGAAGTATAATTGCTCCTTGTGGGAATAATTAAGAATGAGATAACCTTTATGAAGAAATCTATGTGGTATTGGGTAGAATCTTGATATGTATAGTAAGGTTTTATTTATGAGTTAGAAAATCTTTTGCTAATTAGTGATCTGTTTGGTTAACTGAGTGATATACTCAAGCCAAGGATTAGAATGTTAGTTTTTCAGGTACCTTCTGGCCTACTGCAAATACTGGTGAAGTCTTTAGTGGAAGAAAATTTTCAGGTTTCCAAATTGCCAATGTAGAGAAAATTTCTTCTTTCTTTTCAAAGAGGAGCCTAGTTAAAGATGTATAAAGTTTCTTAGTGTGTGTTTTAAATGACTTGACACTTTTTTTCCTTCTTCTTTTTGACAGGAATCTTTTAGTCCTGCTGTACAGCTGCACTTTGTACATCAAGCTCCATGTAATGTTCCTCCTTACCTCTCAAAGAATGAATCAAACCTTGGGGACCTCTTACTGGGCTTTCTTAAATATTACGCTACAGAATTTGAGTAAGTAAAACTTTAAATTGTGTTTTTTTACACACATATATATGTATATATGAGTGTATATATAAGTGAATGCTACAGATTTGGTCAGAAGCTATATTTGTCACTTCTAGTGCTGTAAAGTTGCCCAGAAATGTATAGTTTATAAAAATTTCCTGTGTAACAATGAATTATTGGAAGCTAATTGGATTTTATATTCTTAGCTAATAAATAAATGTATAGTTTAGTAAGCCCAGTTTTAGTTGATTTCAATAGTGATAGGCCCAATGTGTTGGTCCTATGCAGGTGTAGTTTGGAACATCCATTTTCTATGAACTTAAAATGTATAGTAAAAAGTACTGCGAAGACAGACTAATAAAGATCTATTTAATACTTGGCGTCTTCATAAATAGTTGTGTTAGTATGATATACAAATCAAGAAATGTATCTTTTCCTTTTTTCTTTTCTTTTTTGAAGGTGATATGTAAACATGAAACAAAGAATGTATAATCAGGCTGGACAGAACTGAAAGTTCTTACATGAATTCTATGTCCAGATAGAGTGGAGTTAGGAGTTATTTGCAGCTCTTCTGATCAATCTGGAAAAGCTTGAGGGAGGAAGAGAGAAGATTTAGGAATTGTACAGAATTAAAGGCGGGTACAGTTAACGTAGAATACCACTTTGAAGAAGCTTGCATAGGGGAATAATAATAGTAATAATAATAAATTGCTATTACTAGGTGGGAAATGGTTCTAAACATATATTTATTGTACTTTTATTTATATTTATAATTCCATTTACATAATTGCTATCTGATGTGTTGTATATTATGCCCATTTTACCAGTGAAGCACAGGGAGAGGGGAAGTAACGTGCTCCAAGATCACATAGCTAATAAGAGTAGTATTTCAGATAGTTTTGACTGCAGAATTCACACTTAAAACTATGATACTTTAATGTATCCAAATATAAGTCCAGGCAACAAGTATAAAAAGGTAGGAGCTTTCATTTATGTAAAGATGAGGAAAGACTGGATGAGACGCAGTACATAAATAGACTGTAAATGTTATTCTAGAGTTTAATGGTTATTCTAGAATTATGTATGCAGTACATAATGTTATTCTAGAATTAATGTTATTCTAGAGTTAATGGTTATTCTAGAGTTATGTATGCAGTAATAATATACTAGAGTTAATGTTATTCTAGAGTTAATGGTTATTCTAGAGTTATGTATGCAGTACATAGACTGTAAATGTTATTCTAGAGTTTAATGGTTATTCTAGAGTTCTTTTTAAGATGTTGCAATAACAATAGCTAATGTTTAGTGAGAATTTATCTAGTATCCTGTAGTAAGCTGAATGATTCCCATGGATTTCAATTAATCCTCATAATTAACTTCTGTCAAGCTTAAGGAATTTGTGTCCATGAAATTTGCCCATGGCATTCTATAGCTAGATTGTGGGAGAGTTGGGATTCACATACAAGCTGGACTCCAAAACTACATTCTTAACTGTTAGACTGTATTGACATTGTTTATTATGTTATGTCAGTTAGGGACTGGGGGATGTTTGTGGTGGCGGAAAAGAATTCACAGAAGAAAGATATTTTTCTCCCATGTATAGTGTAGGATTAGAGCATCTGGATACAAATACCTTGAAAATCACCTGTTTTGTTGAACAGAAACAAGATAGTAGATGCGTAGTTTGTATGTTAATTTAATATTAAAGGAAACTAGTCTGCTGGGTCAAATGATGCTGATGCTTGCAAAGAGGTTTCAAAACTTCACCATATAGCACATTTGTAATTTCAAATGAGATATTTTCAGAAAATTGACCGTAGGTATCACAGCCAAGAATGTAGTCATGGTAATAAACTAGATGCCGTATAAAAGAATTATGGCAATTGTTAAAAATATCTATAAGGATTTCTTCTGAACTTTGAGGTAATCATTTAAAAAGTTCTTTTTTCTTTTTTCTTTTTTCTTTTTTCTTCTTTCTTTTGAGACAGAGTCTTGCTCTGTTGCCCAGGCTGGAGTGCAGTGGTGGCGATCTTGGCTCACTGCAATCTTTGCCTCCTGGGTTCAAGTGATTCTCCTGCCTCAGCCTCCTGAGTAGCTGGGATTCCAGGTGCTTGCCACAGTGCCCACCTAATTTTTTTTATTATTATTTTTAATAGAGATGGGTTTCAACATATTGGCCAGGCTGGTCTTGAACTCCTGATCTCAAGTGATCCACCCACCTCAGCCTCCCAAAGTACTAGGATTATATGTGTTAACCACTGTGCCTGGCCAAAAGTTCTATTTTCTGAAAGACAGAACATTAAGTGACTGTTAAGGGATGCCTGAGTATATGGTATAAATATTGCAGAAGTTTTATATGGTTGTTTAAAAATTATGATTTCTTCTCCAGGTGTGGTGTCTCATGTGTGTAATCCCAGTACTTTGAGAGGTCAAGGAGGGGGAGATCACTTGAGGCCAGAAGTTTGAGACCAGTCTGGGCAACATGGCAAAACCTACTCTCTACTAAAAATGCAAAAATTAGCCGGGCTTGGTGGTGCATGCCTGTAGTCCCAGCTACTTGGGAGGCTGAGGCACAGGAATTGCTTGAACCACGGAGGTGGAGGTTGCAGTGAGCTGAGATTGTGCCACTGCACTCCATCCTGGGCAATAGAGCGAGACTCTGTCTCAAAAAAAAAAATTACTATTTTTCTTACCTACTTTACTGACACCTTGCTGCTGAAATACTTCTGTTTTAATTTTTACTTTTTGTGGGCACATGATAGGTTTGTATATTTATAGGGTATGTGAGCTATTTTGATATAGGCATACAGTGCATAGTAATTGCATCAGGGTGAGTGGGGTATCCATCACCTCAAGCATTTGTCCTTTGCATTACAAACAATCCAGTTATCCTATTTTAGTTATTTTTAATGTATAATTAAATTATTATTGACTATAGTCACCCAGTTGTGTTACTAAATATGTATCTTATTCATTCTGTTTTCTTGTACTCATTAACCATCCCCACGTCCCCCTCTCCCCTGCCACTGCCCTTCCCAGCCTCTGGTAACCATCATTCTAGTCTATCTGCATGAGTTCAATTGTTTTAATTTTTAGATCCCACAGATAGCTGAGAAGACGTGAAGTTTGTCTTTCTGTGCCTGGCTTATTTCACTTAATGTCCTCCAGTTCCATCCATGATGTTGCAGATGACAGGATCACATTCTTTTGTATGGCTCAATAGTACTCTGTTGTGTACAAGTACCACGTTTTCTTTATCCATTCCTCTCTTGATAGACACTTAAGTTGCTTCTAAATCTTGGCTATTGGGAATAGTGTTACAATAAACATGGGAGTGCAGATCTCTGTTCGGTATCCTGATTTTCTTTCATTTGGGTATATGCCTAAGAGTGGGATTGCTGGATCATATGGTAGTTCTGCTTTTAGTTTTGGGGAAACCTCCAAACTGTTCTTCATAATGGTTGTACTAATTTACATTCCCACCAACAGGGTATGAGGTTTCCTTGCCAGCGTTCATTGTTGCCTGTCTTTTGGATAAAAGCCATTTTAAGTGGTGTGAGATGATACGTCATTGTAGTTTTGATTTGCCTTTGTCTGATGATCAGTGATGTTAAGCACCTTTGCATATACCTGTTTGCTCTTTGTATGCCTTCTTTTGAGAAATGCCTGTTGAGCTCTTCTGTCCATGTTTTAATCGGATTATTAGATTTTTTCCTATAGAGTTGTTTGAGCTCTTTATACATTCTGGCCATTAATCCTTTGTGAGATGAATAGTAAGCAAATATTTTCTGCCATTCTGTGGGTTGTCTCTTCACTTGTTGATTGCTTGCTTTGCTGTGCAGAAGATTCTTAACTTGATGTGATCCCATCTGTCCATTTGCTTTGGTTGCCTGTGCTTATGGGGTATTACTCAAGAAACCTTTGCCCAGACCAATGTCCTGGAGACTTTCCCCAATGTTTTCTTGTGGTGGTTTCATAATTTGAGGTCTTAGATTGAAGTCTTCAATCCACTTTGGTTTGATTTTTGTGTATATCAAGAGATAGGGATTTTAGTTTCATTCTTCTGCATATGGTTATATAGTTTTCCCAGCACTATTTATTGAAGAGACTGTGCTTTCCCTAGTGTATGTTCTTGCACCATTGTTGAAAATGAGTTCACTGTAGACGTATGGATTTATTTTGGTGTTCTTTAGTCTGTTCCAGTGGTCTATGTGACTGTTTTTATGCCAGTTCCATGCTGGTCTGGTTGCAGCTTTACTGAATTTGTTATCATTTTAAGATTGAGATACCTGCAAGATATTCAAGTGGAGATATTGAGTAGACAGTTGGACATATAAGCCTAGAGTCAGGGGAGAAGGTCACAGAGCTAAATATTTGGGAGTTGTCACCAGATAGATGGTATTTAAATCTATGAAACACTTTGAAAAAACCAAGGGAGTGAGTATATAGATGGAAAAGAGAAAAAGGACCAAAGGTTACATCCTTGGATACTCCAGTGTTGAGAAGTTTACAGGAAATACAGGGGGTAAAGAAATATGAGCTGCAACCTACCCTTGCTCAGGTGATCCTTCCACCTCAGCCTCCTGAGTAGCTGGGACTATAGGCGCTTGCCACCACACTGGATAATTTTTTGATTTTTAGTAGAGACATTTGAAACAATAGAGCAGAGTATTCTTTCTGTTTGGAGTCTCTACTAATGGAACTGCAATACATGAGAGATCTAAAACATTTTACTCTACCTGATACTAAGTATTTCCATTTGACAACCCACTTATTTTTCAAAAGCTCAAATCCTAATATATATATTGTAAAAGTAAAGCTGTCTTTATAAAATATTTACAAACTACTCTTGATCAGAACAAAATAAATTATACTTTCATGGTGCTTTACATGGATCAGAATTCACAAGATGCAAGATTTTTCATGCTTATTTAATAGAGAAATTAATCAAATTTCTCTAAACAAAATGCCATACAGGACCCATGATTATATTCTTACAGATTCTCTTTCTGATAAATACAGGAGAAGTGTAGGGTAAGTGTTGGAAGGTCCCAAGCTATAGTCTTTCTCTGCTTGGTTAAATGGTAGAGAAAGCTAAATACTGCTCAAAAAACGGTATCAGTTGTTCCTTAAATTTGGTTTTCTTTTGTATACAAGCTGGGTAGTCCTGTGTTTTAACATGTTCCTTGAAAAAAAGAAAATACTCATGACAATTGTTAGAAAAACCTTTTTTAAAAATGTGAAGTTAATATGTACTAAAGACTGAACAGTTCACCTTCAGGCCTGCTCATGAAATTGTTTTAATTGAATAAAGTTTTACTTGAATAAAGTTTTACTCTTAACAGCTGCATCTGATATATAGCAATAAAGTATATTTTCATAGAGTATTAATTTTGCTTTCCTAAAACAGCATCTACTTGCTTCTATTGGAAAATTTCAAAATTTCTCCCAAATCATACAAATAAAGATGTACATGAACAAAAATTATTTAATAATACCAGAAGACAATGCTAGAAGATTACTTCTCTCTTAACAAACAAAAGATTGTTACTATGTTGTTAACTATGACCATAGTTGTTATTTTGTTTACTTGTACTTTCTTTTTTTTTTTTTTTGAGATGGAGTCTCACTCTGTCACCAGGCTGGAGTGCAGTGGCGTGATCTCAGCTCACTGCAACCTCTGCCTCCTGGGTTCAAGTGATTCTCCTGCCCCAGCCTCCCAAGTAGCTGGAACTACAGGCGTGCACCACCATGCCTGGCTAATTTTTTGTATTTTAGTAGAGATAGGATTTCACCATGTTGGTCAGAATGGTTTTGATCTCCTGACCTAGTGATCTGCCCTCATTGGCCTCCCAAAGTACTGGGATTACAGGTGTGAGCTACCGCGCCTGGCTTGTACTTTCTTATTTTTCCAGTTACTTTATTTTTTCAATAAATACGTGTTGAAATCCTGGTGTGTACTGTGCACCTAGGTGAAGAGTGTAAAAAATAGATAAATATCAAGTATCTTGGAGCTTTCATCCTACTTGAGGGAGACACAATGAAGAATAATATAATAAATAGTAAATGTAAGAAACAAATTCTTAGAAGACAGTAAGTGTTAATGGAGAAAAAAATAGAGGAGGAAAATAGGGGTTGTGGTGCTGAGGGTAGGGCACAGGTTTCAGTATTCCACAAGAAAATTGGGGGTAGGCCTTACTACTGATACAATAAAAATAATACGGGAATTATGAAAATAGTTAACATGGTTACTGTTTTTCTTCTTATAGCTGGAATAGTCAAATGATTTCAGTTCGTGAAGCCAAAGCCATTCCGAGGCCTGATGGTATTGAATGGAGAAATAAATACATCTGTGTAGAAGGTAGTTTTCTGTTTATCATCCAGTTATCATCATGGTACTAAGAGAATTACTTGAGTAATTTCAGCTGTGTTTCAGTTAAAAGTAATACATTTATATCTGAAGTGATTTCTAAGTCTCTTAGTTTAAAAATTTTAATTTAAAAAATCATTGATGGGGAGGGAGGGGAGGATGGAGAGGGATAACATGGGGAGAAATGCCAGATATAGTATGCACCTAAAGTAAAATAAATTAATTTAAAAAAAATCATTGAAATTTTTTAGTTGTGAGAAATAATAAACATAAACTTAGGCATTCACCCTTTCTAGTTGGTAAGATTTGGGCTGTCTTTATCCCCCCTTACTTGTGGTTGATAGACAATTTCATGACTTATGGATGGAAGAAATCTTTATATATGATTCTTATATTGACCTGAGTTATTTTATATTCTTTTATACTTAAAATATTATTACTTAATGCAAGTTGGACTTTTATAACTAGAACTTGATTGTGCTTTAAAAATTAAATGATCTGAAGAAATTTTCTTCTCTAAAATTAATTTACATGTAGTTGAATATCCTTGACTTCAGTGGACAGAATTGTTCTCATAGTTGCTAAATTGAAGACCTTTGTAAATCTAGAGGTAAAAAAGTGTAAGTAGTTGAGAATCAGCATGTGTAGAAAACAACAGATTTCAGATATTTTAATCTTGAATTATATGCAGTATTTGAAGAGTTTGTGAATATGAAATTAAATCTCCTGCTTTGGTATGCTAATAAATTGCACTGGGTGAACATTATTTTAGTTACTTGTATTCTGTTGATTACTAAACACTGTTATAAATTGCAATGACGATGCAATCCAGTATAATTTGGCATATGACCTTACTCTGTTAAGGAAAAAAAACCCCACAGTACTGTGATAGTTAACTCCTTTTTAACATAGCCTTTCTAAGCAATAAAAAATAAGCAAAAGGAGTATTTAAAATTATGGGCCTGCATAGATTATATGAGAAATCTAAAGTTTGACCTTTCCATCAGATTGCCTGTTCTTTCATGCTTTTTCTAGGTCTTTCCCGTTAGTTACCTTTCCTCTTACCAGCAACTTCATTCTTTCTCTCTCCAGTCCTTCTGTTTCAGCTCTAAGGCATACATAGATCTTCTCATTCTCAAAAAATACTCTTGATTTGGTCCTACTGGTTCTTCTATGCATTTTTCCTCCCTTTTCTGTGCTAAAATTCTTAATTTCTAGTAATTTTTACCTACTGCTGGCATGATTTTAGTCACTTCATCTCATTCCTGATGCCTTTAGTTATCCTTGTCTTGTCATTATTTTCGGTTTCCTTGTACTCTTCTGGTTTCTTCCTATCTCTCTATATGGATTCTTCTCTCTTGTGGGTGAAGGGTGAGTGGGATGGTGGTGTGATCATGGAAGGTATATATATTGGAGACGCACATACATAAAAACTGTTCCTTTGTTTTTTTTCCTGTCTTCTCTGTTTGCTATTCTCTTTTTCTGCCCAATTTCTCATGCACGTTACTTTACTCTATCTTTTTTCTAAACCATCCACTCGGACCATAACTCCCTGTACTGTCTTTTGTTTTCTCCAGTATTGAACCTCTACCTTAAAAGGACAAATCAACTTTTAAGTTTAAATTTAAAGTTACCTTTCTGTAATATTTAATGTTGACTGCCTCTCTAGATATAATGGTTTTTTCTTTTTGATGACTTTTTGTTATTTTCGTAAGGGTAGGTCTTTGACCTTCTGTAATTTTTCAGAAATCTTATTCACATTTATGATTTAGACTTAACACACCTATGCTGATGACTTTGATTTTTAATCAACCTTTCCCTTGAATTCTATCTACCTTATTAGGTACTTGATAGCTATATTAAGCTTTTCTACATATATAAATCTAATAAAGATATTAGGCTGACCCATCTGAAACTGCAATTTTTGTAGGTCAGAAACTGTCACATATTGACAGTGTCAAACCTAAAAAAGAAACTGTAGCTCTCATTTTAATATTTTTTTTACATGTGCATTTAACATTGCAGAACCTTTTGACGGAACAAATACAGCCAGAGCAGTGCATGAAAAGCAGAAATTTGACATGATCAAGGATCAATTTTTAAAGGTAAACAATGCATTAGATCAACCCTAGAAACAGTAGTACACTAGTATGCTTTAAAAAGGAAACAAAATATATGTAATAGGACAGAATAGTCCTGGTTTCTCTTTGTGAATCTATTAATCTAGCACAACAGGGAACTTATTGTTTGAATTTAGATAAACTTTTCTTTCAAAGAGATGTGGCTCTATTTTTATTCACATTGCTTTCACTTTCATAGAAATAAGCATTTTCTTTTTTCTTTTTTTTTTGAGATGGAATTTCACTCCTGTTGCCCAGGCTGGAGTGCAGTGGCACAGTCTCAGCAACCTTCACCTCCCGGGTTCAAGGGATTCTCTTGCCTCAGCCTCCAAAGTAGCTGGGATTATAGACCTGTGCCACTGCGCCTGGCTAATTTAGTTTGTTTGTTTCATAAAGACAGGATTTCAGCATGTTGGTCAGGCTAGTCTTGAACTCCTCACCTCAGGTGATTCACCCACCTGGGCCTCCCAAAGTGTTGGGATTACAGGAATGAGCCACCGTGCCATGCCCTAATAAGCATTTTCATAGTGACCTTATTAAATTTCCAAAATGAGTAAGTAAAACCTAATGGACTCTTTAACCTCCTTAGTATATCAGGGAATTTATTGTGGCCTTACAAGGAAGCTGATGTCTAATCCATGCTTTTTCTTCTGTATACCCCACTGTCACAGGAATTAGAGTGCCATTTTATCTTTGTTTATATTTTGGACAGTTAAAAAAATTTATGTCTGTGTCCATAGTATGAATTTATTCATCAGTGATGTTGCTAGATATGGTCCTTATCTTCAAGGACTTTCACAACACATTTTAGAAATGCATTGATGTATGTATTGAGACATGGAGGGGGAGGGAAAGCTTTATGGAAGAAAAAGATGAGAGAACTGCAGAAATCATTTTAGAGGCATCCTTTTTTTTCTTTTTTGAGACAGAGTCTTACTCTGTCACCCAGGCTGGAGTGCAGTGGCACGATCTTGGCTCACTGCAAAGTCCGCCTCCTGGGTTCAAGCGATTCTCCTTCCTCAGCCTCACACGTAGCTGGGATTACAGGCACCTGCCATCACGCCTGGCTAATTTTTGTATTTTTAATAGAGATGGGGTTTCACCACGTTGGCCAGGTTGGTTTTGAACTCCTGACCTCAGGTGATCTGCCCACTTTGCCTCCCAAAGTGCTGGGATTATAGGCGTGAGCCCCTGTCCCTGGCTGAGGCATACTTTTTCATTATCTAGATGTACAAGTAGACTTATTGTAATGATAATTTAAAATCCAAGTATTGAGGCATGAGTATCACTGGAGCCCAGGAGTTCAAGGCTACAGTGGGCTATTATCAAGTTGTTGCACTTCAAGCCTAGACGACAGAGTGAGACCCACCTCTACATACATACATACATACATACATACATAAATAAAAAAAAAAATAATGGTCATGTGCAATGGTTAACACCTGTAATCCGAACACTTTGGGAGGCCAAGGCAGGGAGATTGCTTAAGGCCAGGAGTTTAAGACCAGCCTGGGCAACACATAGCAAGACATAGTTCACACACACACACACACACACACACACACACACACACACACACCCCACCCCACCCCATTCCTGGGTACACTGGTGCTCATCTGTGTCTTAGGTACTGGGGAGGCTGACTGGGGAGGATGGCCTTAAGCCTAGGAGGTTGAGGCTGCAGTGAGCTGTGATTGTGCCACTGTACTCCAGCCTGAGCAATAGAATGAGACCCTGTTTCAGTGATAGATAAATAGATAGATAGATAGATAGATAGATAGACAGATAGTTAGTATTCTATTACAAGCTGTCCTTTGAATGAGGCTTTCTTAATTTGGCAACCAGAAAAGAAATTCTTTAACTTTAAAACAGATATCCAAGAGAGAATATTTTTGTCTATCAGATTAAATTGAGAAGTCAAAAATAGCATTGCTACATTGCTGTTCTTATTGATGAGTGAGCTTTCATTTAGGATTGTTTAGTTGTAAAACCAGTACTTTTAGTCAATTGAATAACTGAAGTGAGACTAGAATACAAAGATCTGCAATCACCCAGTAGCCAGATTTTTAGCTTGTGAACAAGTTTCTTTTCTTCTCCTTATAAATTCAAATCACTGTTCTTTTCCAGAGGCATACATAAAGTGCCTTATTGTAAATTTACTCTCTCCTTCATAAATACCATTTTTTTTTTAGACAGAGTCTTGCTCTGTCACCAGACTCATGCAGCCTCAACCTCCCAGGCTCAATGATCGTCCCACCTTAGCCTCCTGAGTGCTGGGTATGGTACCACCATACCCAGCTAATTTTTGTATTTTTTGTACAGACAGGGTTTCACCATGTTGCCCAGGCTGGTCTTGAGCTCCTGGGCTCAAGTGATCTGCCTACCTCAGCCTCCCAGAGTTCTGGAATTATAGGCGTGAGATACTGTACCCAGCCTCATAAATATTTTTAATGGAAAAAGCTAATAAAGATGTAAGACAGTCAGTCAAATAATTGAAATAATCCTCTCCTCTCAAATCCAAAGGTTTTGTCTTAATTACCTTGCTATTTTACATCGAATTAGCTCATGAATAAATATTAATATTGTCAGTTGTATCTTTCAGTACCACCTATGTGCCCATTTCTTTAATAATGAATTGGAACCATAAAAGTACAGAGTTTTAAAATAACATTTTCTTTTCTTATACTTTGCTAAAAACTTGGAAAATAAAAACTCAGAGAACCAGACTGGCCAATACAGTGAGACCTTCTCTCTACAAAAAAATTTTAAAAATTACCTGAATGCGGTGGCACACACCTGTAATCCCATCTACTCAGGAGGCCGAGGTGGGAGGAGATCTTGAGCCCGGGAGGCGGAGGTTGTAGTGAACCAAGATTGTACCACTGCACTCCAGGTTGGCAGCAGAGCAAGACTCTATCTCAGAAAAAGAAAAGACTTGAAGAAAAAAATTATTCAAAATGTTATACCTAAAGAGAACCACTGTTAACATTCTTTAAAACTCTTAGTCTTTTGTTCTGCCTAAATTTTAGGTTTTAAGAATGATTTTTCTTTCTCTCCCAGTCATGGCACAGATTGAAAAACAAGAGGGATTTGAACAGTATACTACCCGTAAGAGCTGCTATCCAGAAAAGATGACTGGCCTCTGTTTCTTAATAAATTATTCCAAGAAATAAAGAACAATAGTTTCATCATAATACATTATGTTTACCTGCATTATAGTTTCTTTTTTCATAGTTCTTGTTTTCATGTTTTATTTTTAAAAAGACATACAAAGATTGCATATTTTATTATGACATTTCCTAATAAAACCCTTTGATTTAAAAATGTATTTTTGAAAATGTTTACATTGATGATTAGTAATATGGCATGAATTTTCAGGTGATCAGATAAAATATATTTTGGGAAATTACCTGAACAAATAAAAAGTTTTTGATATAACCTCAATTAATGGTACCACATGCTAATCCTGAAGAGATGTGTGGAATTTTGGAAAGGGTGTAATTCATACATGCTTAAAGTATAACCTACATTAGATAGTTTGTTGTCTAAGTCTGTTCTAGTAAAGTGAAGATTCAAGTCAGTTGTTCAGTTACTTGAAGCAAAATAAAATCTTTCACTTCAGTGACATCACTGCAGTCATGAAATACTGAACAATTGCCTTAAGTCTTTGTTTGACTCACTAGGATAGACTGAGGCTTTGGGTGTGTCTGTATTAGCATTTCACTAGTACTTCGCAGGCTTTTGATGTACTCTTGAGATTGCTTTAAAATTTTGTATTGAAAGAACAATACATTTTGCACTGTAGTAATAGGAGTACTGACTCTTAGAGAATTGTTTCAAAGAATCAGTTCAGTGTAGACATTTTGAAAAGATTGTTTCCTGTGCTTTATGATAGCTTAGTGCAATGTGCACTTCTGCTTTACTTGCTGTTTTCCTGCTCTGTTTTCTCTGTGACATGAAGCAACAGAAACTGAGAGATCAAAGTTAAGATTATATCCTGTTTGTAGTATCAGATATTTTTCTGTGTACAATTATAGGATTATAATCTAAACTGGAATTTTTAGGCAGTAAGCCACTACAAAATGTTTTAGATAAGACACAATAAAATTATTATAAATAAAAGCTTAATGTTTGTAAAAAATCTCTTTTTAGTATTTCTTTTTTCACATGGAAGAAGTAGTGGTGGCTGCTAAAAAAAAGAGCTACAGTGTTTATTAAGGTTGTTTTTGATGTATGTAAATATTTGTAAATTGGTCAGTGCCTGTAAATTTAAATATAAAAAGTAATCTTGAAAACAGTTTTAACTTTTTCAAAAGGACTATGTCCAACATTTTTTAGACCTGCTGTAGTACAGTTTGTACCTCTAACGTATTTTTTTTCCAGACCAAATGCTAAAACTTTTGCTTTTCTTTGACTTATAAAAGGTGCACATTTTCATTTTCTTTAAGTTCAAATTTTTGTATGATGTCAAATGCAATAAAATTTATATATGGACATTGTTGAGGTGGTTGTTTTTTTCTGTGAAAGTCTTTGCTTTTGAGATGAGACCGAGGCTGTAGTTATCATCTAGAACTGAACTAAATCTGCTTACTATGCTTGATTATTTAGATAGTACAGAGAACCGTGGAATCAAGTTCATTTGTGGTTAAGCAAGCTAACCACGTCAATATCTTATGTCTCTGGCATTATGAGGAATGCAAGTTTACACATATTAATTTTTTAGATATCCTGCTGTGTAACACTTTTTATGCAACTGAGCTTTTCATATTTTGGGGGGGGAAATTTTTCCTAAAATTTACTATACACTGTGCATCTCTTAATCAAAATGTGCTGAGTAAATATTCTAGTGATGGTTGGGTCATCATTATAAGCATTGGTCATAATACTATTCAGTAATACTGTCCAACTTTCAGGGATGGGTAAGTGTGTAGGGCGCTATGTCTCTACAGTATTATGACATTTCTTAATAAAACCCAGGATTTACTATTGTGTGGACTCCTTCACTGTCACTGTTTTCTCAGTTTTCAATGTCCCCACCCTTACTACTGCTTTTCACTTGCTTTACTGTGATAAATAGATCAAGAAGTCACTAAACTTAGACTCAATTCTAAATCAGTGGACTGAGGCCTAAAATTATGCACGTGACTGGCCAAATATGTCAGATAAGTGAACTGTTAATATTTAATATAGGAGAGAATTTTTTAGACTCAAGTTATTTTTAATCTCAATTATTTGTGTGGTGAGTACGAAACTATTTTCTGTTTGTGTTCATCTGTCCATTTCTGTGTACAGTCCCTCAGTATATGTGAGGGATTGGTTCCAGGCACTCCCATCCTCTTCAGATACCAAAATCCACAGATGCTCAAGTCTCTTATATAAAATGGTGTAGTATTTGCATATATCCTACACACATTTTCCTGTATACTTTAAAGCATCCCTAAATTACCTGATACATAAGGCAATGTAAATGCTATGTAAATAGTTGTTATACTGTATTATTTAGGGAATAATAATGAGAAGGAAAAAGTCTCTACATGTTCAGTACAGATGCAATCATTCTTCCTTTTCCTACCACCTCCCAAATATTCTTCATACTTGGTTGAATTCACAAATACTACCCATGGATACGGAGGGCTGACTGTATTTGCATATGTTGTTAAAGTGATGTTTAAAATGTGCAATCTGTACTACAGTTCTAAATTTTGGATTGATTTGAACTAGGATCTTTGCAAATAAATCTTATAGACAGTAATGTTTGTAAGACCATTTTAAATGACAGAACATAGGATGGCTCCCTGTGGTTTTGATTAGCGTTTAACAGAGTCCCACAGCTGCAATTGAATTCCTTTTGTCCTGGATGAGCCTGGTCATTTGAGACTGCTGATGGTAAAGTCTAGCTGGTGTTAAGAAAATAAATATTGCTGACGCTAAACCTGGTTTAGTGAGCTGGGGAAATCTGGACTCTGCTGTTTTCCCTCCTTATTCCCCACTAGCTGATGTTTCTGTACGTGTCTGAACGATTTACAGTTCATTATCTACAGACATAATGTATGCATACCAGCTAGTGTAACTGGTGAATAATCCCCAACCTACAGTCTTATCTAACAACTCTGACTTGCTATAATTAAAAATAAATGTTCACTTTTCTAGCCGTCACATCATTCTCATGAAATGAATATCTTCACGTATTGTACCTCAGCTTGTACATAGCAGGTCTGGTTTTGTTCTCTTCAGAGAGCATTATTATATGTACCTGCTATGTGCTAGGTACTTTGCTAGTGTGTAGGCTTGTAAGGGATTGGGATGGTAAGACAAAGAAGAGTAATAAACTTACAAAGTCCGCTGGGGAAGGAGACAGAAACATAATTTGAATATAGGATGATGTGGGAACCTGGAAGAGAGATATTGAGGTTAACAGAGAAAGGTGGTGATCTTGAGTTAAGGATATCTCGGTAAAAATGGGACGAACCTTTGCAGCAGAAGGAATTGTGTAAATAAAGACACAGTGAAGTGACTTGATATAATGTTGGGAACCCCTGACTTCTAAAGAGAGCAGACAAGCTAGATGTGGTGGGTTACACCTGTAATTCCAGCACTTGGGAGGCTGAGGTGGGTGGATCACCCGAGGTCAGGAGTTTGAGACTAGCCTAGCCAACATGGTGAAACCCTGTCTACTAAAAATACAAAAATTATCCGGGCGTGGTGGCGGGTGCCTGTAATCCCAGCTACTCGGGAGGCTGAGGCAGGAGAATCGCTTGAACCAGGAGATGGAAGTTGCAGTGAACCGAGATCACGCCATTGCACTCCAGCCTGGGCGACAAGAGCAAGACTCCTCTCAAAAAAGAAAATAAAGAGAGTAGACAGGTAAAACATGGCCGGTTAGGCAACCGTTACCTTTGTGAGGATGTTGGGCTTCAGTCTTTGAGCAGTGGGAAACCATTGAGGGCTTTTAACCACAACTTGATCCCAGGAAGGGTTTAGGGCGTTTGCGCCAGTTTAGACAAAACTTAGCTTTTGGCTAATGTGGGGGGAAATTGTCTCCTCAAGGTTTAAGATGAGTGGAGATAAAGTTTCCTGGCTCAATAACAGGCACCACTGCCTGAACAAGAAAATACACAGTGTATTGACTAGCGATATAAAGGGAGCCGGGACTGAACAATGATTCAAAACTAGGCTTTTGAGCAGGGCACACCTAGCTTTGCTTCTCAATGGGTCAGTTTACTAGCAATGAGAGACAGCTGCTGGGGCTGTTCGGAGCCTCGGTTTCCTCATCTGGGAAACCAGCGCTAACAGTAAAACCTTCTCCAGGTACCACTGCAGAATCGAGGTAATGAAAGGGAGATCCTTAGCTTAGCAGAGTGCCCGAGAGTAAGTGCCCTGCTCAGGATGTAGTTATTGTTTGGAATAAAGGGTCCAAAAAGTAGCTCAACTCAAAACCAGAAAGACTCACTCTGGAGGAAACAGAGACGAGGCTAGGGTGCCTTTCCACCTTTGAACCCCCTGGTGCAGCTGGAGCCCGCGCCCCTTAAAAACTGATCTCCAGTTGTCCAAAAGGCCCGCCAGAGATCTGGCGAAACTGGGGCGGGGGAGGGCTCGGTGAAGAGGAGAAGCTGAGCTCGGGCCCCAAGAGCTCGGTGGCGAAACTTTGACGCCTTCTATTTAAAGTCACGGGCTCGCCCGCCCCCGGCGCCGGGAACCCGAGCCGCCCCCGCAAGGGCAGTGCTGGGGAGGGCAGGGGCCAGAGCAGTCGGAGGGAGAACACCAGGCGCGGCGCGGGCGGCACGGGCTCGGCCCCGGCCCCGGCCCGGGAGAGGCAATGGCGAGCAGCGAGAGCAACCACACTGGCCAGAGCTTCCTCGGCTCCGACGGGGACGAGGAGGCCACCCGGGAGCTGGAGACCGAGGAGGAGACGGAGGGCGAGGAGGACGAGACGGCGGCGGAGTCGGAGGAGGAGCCAGACGCCAGGTAGCGCGAGCCTCCCTCCTCGGCCCAGCGCCTGCAGGGCAGGCAGCCGCGCC
This sequence comes from Ateles fusciceps, assembly GCA_036589455.1. Classification (NCBI taxonomy): domain Eukaryota; kingdom Metazoa; phylum Chordata; class Mammalia; order Primates; family Atelidae; genus Ateles; species Ateles fusciceps. The sequence continues at coordinate 896,249 of JAZHEH010000439.1, forward strand.
CTTGCCTTTTTGCTTTAAGTTTCGAAGCTCTGGGGTTCGTTTCCCTCGAGCTAGGCACTTTCTGTCTGGGTGCACTGCCGTTTAAAAGAACTTGAAGGTGAAGGTGCTCGCTGTCAGCTGGAGTGACAGGCCCGCCTGCAGCAGAGTTCGTTATTCCCGCCCCCAGCTCCTTGTGACTCGCTGCCCTTGTTTATTCCTGAGGATTTACTTAGGGTCCTGCCTAACTGCAGAAATGTGCTGGAACGCGTACATCTGGCCCAAGGCACAGGAACCATCCGAAAGCCTGCTCTAGAGGAGAAGGGGGTGGGGTGCAAGTGAGGGCCACTGGGTACCTTCCAGTGAATGGCGGTCTCCTTGGGGGCCTAGCACTGGGCTAGGCTGCAATAAGGAGACCTTATTTTGATACAGAGGCCCATAAATTCTGTGGGGGAAAAGAAGCATGAGTTTCAATAACCCCTATTCCTCAAGTCCTGCTGCTTTTTTCCTGGTCCCAGATATCAGTGTTTTGGTGAATGTGGATGCGATGAAGTAATACTATGTAAAAAGATGCACCTCCCACCCTTTGATCTCCCCACCCTCTGTCCCTTTCTTAAGAAGGTCCTAAAATGAGAATAATAGAAATCACCTCATCTCTTTTGGATTTGCTTCTACCTTCTCCTTGAGTATGGGTTTTTGGTTGTTTTCCTGACTGTGTGTCACTCAGTGATGTCTTCTCCTCAATCTGTTGGTAACAGTAGAGGCTTTGAAGGTGGCAGATGGGTGTGTACCACCTCAGAACGCCCAGCTAACCTAATCAAAGCCAAAAGCGCCGATGTTGAAGAACTAGCCATAGAGTGGCATTGAGGAGGATGGATGGTCAGTCAGATAAAAAGTCCTGAGTGTAAGCCACATGTTTACCAAGCAGCTACCAAGTGGGAAGCAGGCACAGCCCCTGCCCTCAAGGACTTTGTGAAAAAAGTTAGTTTCCCTAACTTCTTCCCCTACATGGGGCAGTTTCCCTAACATGGCGAGTGTGAGACTATATAGAGGTAGAGGGGGAGGACTATGGGTACTGTGCAAGGGCAGAAGATGGAGTGTTGCACTGGAGCTGCCTTGAAGAGGTGGGCAGGAACTGCAAACAGGAAGAGCAGAGGAGAAGGCCTCTGTAGGAAGTAGATCAGGAAGTATGGGACCTGTGATCCCTTGGCAGTTGAGAAGGGGAAGTCTGTCCACCCCCAGCTTTTATAACCTTTGCCTTACTGTTGTTTGGTTTCCTCCTATCCTTGCCAACCACAATTTACTACCAATAGAATCTGAAAACTCATTTACACTAAAATGTAAGCAGCTGACAATTCACCACTTTGGGGATGCATGGCCATTTGACAGAGGTCAAGACCTTCAGAAAAGGATGTGATTTGTCTGCAGTAAACTTCAGGCTGCTCTGACTACAGACAGTAAGGTGGACACCAGGGAAAGAGGTCAGAATAAATAGAGTGGAGGGAAACGTGAGGGAATAGGGTAGTGGGTGATGGAGGCCAGGAAAAGCATCCACTTTTTTATTCTTGATTGGATGACAAGGGTAACAAGAAGTCAGCAAAACTTCTGGATTTAGGAAAAATGTTGACAAAGAGTCAAACTCTGTAAAATATTTGGAGAGATTTATTCCAAGCCAAATATGAGGGACCGATGGCCTGTGACACAGCCCTCAGGAGATCCTGAGAACATGGGTGGTTGGGTATAGCTTAATTTTACACATTTTAAGGAGACATGAGACATCAATCAGATACGTGTAAGATATACATTGGTTTGGTCCAGAAAGGGGAAAACTGGAAGGGAGTGGGAGCTTTTAGGTTATAGGTAGATATAAATTTTTTCTGATTGGCAGTTGGTTGAAAGAGTTAAGTTATTCTCTAAAGACCTGGAATCAGTGAAAAGGAATGTCTGGGTTATGATAAGGGGATGTTGAGACCAAAGTTTTGCCATGCAGATGAAGCCTCCAGGTAGCCAGCTGAGAGAGAATAGAGTGTAAATGTTTCTTATTAGACTTAAAGAGTTGTTCTATCAGTAATTCCAAAAGAGAGGGGGCGTGTAATGAGGCATGGTCCACCTCCCCACCTCACCATCATGGCCTGAGTGAGTTTTTCAGGTTAGCTTTGGAACGCCCTTGCTGAGCAGAGGGGTCCATTCAGATGGTCAGGGGGCTTAGAATTTTATTTTTGGTTTACAAACCTTTATTTTTAAAAATTCAAAAGGCACAAAATAATCTGTAAACTTGACCCTTTCAGGTATAATGTACATAATTATCTACAGTTACCTTTCTGAATTGAGGAAAAATTCCCTTTAATTATAAAATGCTTTTGTAGTGCAGGAAAGCTCATCATTTACATACACCAACATGTATATTGGATCAGAAAACTACCCTTCTGATATATCATCCAGTGATATGAATGTGACATATGACATCAAGAGGCCTGACCATGAATCCTATTAGTTGTTCCATCATGGGCAGATTCTCTCCTCTTTGAGCCCAATTTTCTCATCTGTAAAATAATAAGAATTCCTAATTCATAAGGTTGTCATAAGGATTGCATAAATTATGTGAATGTGTGTAGGAGTGCTTGGTTCTTAGTAGGTTCTCATTAAGTTTTAGTTTCTTTTATTCCATCAGATGAATCACTATTAGCAGGAAACCTCTACCATCTGCCCACCATTCATCCATGAAGGGAGAGATGGTCTCAGCTTTCAGTATAAATAATGATCTTATTTCACTTTGACTTACCTGTATTCATTCATTCACTAAACATTCACAGAGTGCCTACTATTAATATTTGCCATAGACAATGCGAGGTGCTGGGGATACAAAAATAAGAATCCATTACTGTCCTCATGTTCACATTCTAGTTGGAGAACAGAAAAACCTAATTATGTCATTAGCTGTTAGAAGAAATTTAAGGAAGAAAAGGTCTGTATGAAGCACCTCGAAGTCTTTGGACCCATACTCCCTGGAAGGGTTGGAGAAGGCTTCATCAGTGGAGCAGTGTTTTGAATCATAATAAGGTGCCTCTCAGTGCTTGTAGTTTGTGGATATCAAAAAAGATTTTACGTTGCTAAAACTTTACAGAAGACCTTTTGTGAAAGGCAGATTATAAAATCCACAGGATTTTAGAGCTAGCAGAGGCTTTAGAACTATCTGTAAAATTGATCTGATTTTAGATTCAGAAACTGAGCGTCAGGAGATGTTTGTTCAAAGTCACACAATTTTTTTTTTTTTTTTTTTTTGAGGCAGGGTCTCACTCTCATTGCCCAGGCTGGAGTGCAGTTGCGTGATCATGGCTCACTGTAGCCTTGACTAACCAGGCTCAGGTGATCCTCCCACCTCAGCCTCCTGAGTAGCAGGGACTACAGGTGTGCATCACCATGCCTGGCTAGTTTTTTATATTTTTCTAAGAGACAGGGTTTTGTCATGTTGCCTAGTCTGGTCTTGAACTCCTTGGCCCAAGCAATCCACCTGCCTCAGCCTCCCAAAGTGCTGAGAGCCTCCCAAAGACGTGAGCCACCACGCCCGGTCAGCCACAGAATTTTTTAGAATAGAATTAGGAGTAGACCCCAGCTATCTGGACTCCAATTTAATGTTCATTAATTTGTTCATTTGGCAGATATTTACTGAACTCCTACAATGTGCCAGGCACTTCCTAGGCACGAGGAGTATAGCCGTGAACAAAATGAACAAGGTCTCTGCCCTGCTAAAACTCACTCCAGTTTCGGGAGACAAATAAATAAAACATATAGTATGTCAAGTGCTAATAAATTATGAGGACAAATACAGCAGGACAGATGGGTATGCTGTTTTGGATGGAGTGGTAAAGAAAGCCTCTCTGATGAGGTAACATTTGAGCAGACACTGAAGGAAGGAGTTTCTAGGCAAAGGGATGAGCAGGTGCAATGGCATTGAGGCAGGAATATGTGTCTTATTTGAGGGGCACAAGGAGGTCAGGGTGCTGGAACAGAGTGAGTAAGGGGGCAAGTGGTCAGAGTCGAGTCTAAGAGAGAGTTGGGTTGCAGATCACGTAGGGCTTTGTAGTCCATAGTAAGGACTTTTAATTTTATTTTGAGTAAAATTGGAGGCTATGTTCTGTCTACTACACCAGTCAGGATAAAACAAACAAACAAAAAAACAAGGAAAGCACCGTGATTGCAATATTCCTTTAAATAATAAGCACCTATACATTTATATTTTCATTCGACTAATATTTATTAAACACTTACCATGTGCCAAACACTGTGCTAATTGTTTTAAACTCATGGTTTCCTGTATGGTGAGGAGGCAGAAGTAGATGGAACTGTTATTTTTGTATTTTTCTGACTGTAGACCAGTGAAAGCCAACTCTTTCAGCCTTTTCCACAGATCACTTAGAAACTTTTCAGCATTTTTATTTTGGGTCATTCTCTGTTGATCCATTTTATTTTCTCTATTTAAGCACAGAGAATATTTGCCACAGCAGTATCCCAAACTTAAAAATCACCTTCAGTTGTAGCTTTGCCAGTGCTTATATAAAACAGGTCTGTCTAAGCTGACAGAATTTAAATTATTAGTGGCATTCACATTTAACGAGTCCTTGTAGGAAATAAACGTTTTGGAAAGTGCAGGGAATTTGTAAGTGGTTTTTGTTATCAGTACAGAGCACTCTGTTTCCTTATATCTATTTATATGGTGTCTCCCACAGATGTGCTTACCTAAGTGTTTTGACAAGCGTGTTATTTGAGCCAGCCTTCTTCTGAGGTCAGTGGAAAGAGCTCGGAATGGGAGGGGTGACTGCTCAGGATGCCAGAGGCTGAGGGAGGATAGAAGATAACAGAGTCACTTCTAGCCAGAAACTGAAGAGCTATTTAAGTGTTGGCTGCATGGATATTATATGTCCTTGGTAAGACTTTTAATCAACAAAGAGTCAAACTCAGCAAGAGTTGGAATTATTATTATTTTTTCTTTAAAAAAGCAAACTTAGTAAAACGTGTAGGACATACTGATAAAATTTTACAAAAAAAAGTTTTCTATTTTCTGGATATTTGAAAACAGGCTTAATGAAAGCCTAATTTTGTTGGTCATTAAACCAAATTCCCCTTCCTACCAGCATGACTTAGAGAATCAAATACAAGAGACTGGTTGTGGTTTGTACATAAAAGCAATCTTTGATTTAGTCCAGCATTATCCTATAGAAATATAAGGTGAGCCACATACTCAATTTAAAATTTTCTAATAGCCACATTTTAAGAAGTAGAAAGAAACAAGTGACATTAATTTTAGTAATTATTTAACCGAATATCCAAAGAATCCTTGTAAAACTTATTAGAGATATCTTACATTATTTTGCACTAAGTCTCTGAAATTTGATGTTTTTTAATACTTACAGCACGTCTCAATTCATCCTACCTAACCACATTTCAAGTGCTTCGTAGCCGCATGTGGCTAGTGGCTATCATACTGGACAATGCAGGTCTGATAATACCTAGAAGTCTGTTAGCTTCATAGGAATCTGGAGAACTGCTGGATTGGTAATAAGTCCTGTATGCCAGGCCCTGTGCTGGATACCAGGGCCATAAAGAGGATTGGATGACACAGCTGTTTCACTCGAGGAGCTCAGTCTGGTGAGTGGAAGCAGCTGATTTCAACCTAATATTATAAGCACTATACTAAAGGTATTAACAGAGGAATATCCAGAGACATCCTTCCCAGAATGAGAGTTAGAAAGACTTCTGTAGAGTGACGTGGCACTTGGGCAGAAAGATACTCCAGGCACCACATGTGGTTGGACAGCCCTTTAGTTCCTGGTTGCAGCTCTTGTGCTGATTGCCGCTCTGTCTACACTTTCTTTTTATTATCCAGAATCACCTCAGGATTTCTTAGGGCTGAGAATATTTGTTGATTGGATAAGTGAATGGTGTGAATGAATGAATGAATGAGTGAGTGAGTGAGTAAAGGGCAAGTCCTCCAGATGTCTTCAGGAAGCAAGCCGAGTTGGGATATTGAACTTGTTAGATCAGGTAAGATTTTTGTTGGTTGTTGACAGTTCATTTACCGGGGACCGACAGTGCCCAGTGACTCTGGAAACACAGCAGCTTGGAGGGAACAGTGATAAGTACAGAATGATTGTTCAGTTAAGATGTCTGCAGTCATCTGTGCCCCCTCTGTGACTTGTTAGAAAGCCACCCCCTAGACTGACCCTTCAGCCAGATCATAGATGGAAAAATAACAACAGGCTTTGCTTTTTGCTCAGACAAAATTTTTCTATTAAGGCGACCAAAGTGGGTTCAGTTCCAGAATTCTTCATCCTAATCTGATGAAGTCCGAGATATGTGGGAAGATTAATTGATACTGCTGTTCAGTCCACCAAACTAAATGCTCAAAGCCCTCTCAGGGAGCTGTTCATGTCTTTTCTTCATTTAAGTATGCCTCGTTTTAAGAAAAATTCACTTGCTAAATGGGAATTTCCATTCACTGTTGTATACCATAAATATACACAGTTTTGATTAAAAAAATTTTTTTAAAGAAATTTACATTCAGCACAAATTTCCTCCTAATGACTGATTTCACTAGGGCACTTATATTGTTGATTTATAAATAAAATTAATTTATTTCATTTAAAGAAGTGTATTTACTGTAAGAAAGAGGCTTATCCATTCAACAGATATTTATTGCGGGCCTACCGTGTACCAGGCAATATAAACATGGAGTAAACAAAAGAGGTAAAGTTATCAATCCTCAAAGTTTAGCCTCTGGGAAGGGCAGGTATTAAATAAATAATCTCATAAGTAATTAGTTAAATTCTATTCATTGGTAAAATGAATTGGTCCTAGGGAGCTTAGGTAGGGGCCTGCTAGGACCCTCAAGTCCCAGTCTCTGAAGCCTCCTTGCTCATTCCCTTGGGAGTTTTTGGTGAGTCTGTGGGTCCCTCTTGTTAGTCCTTCTCCATCTATAGCAAAAGGTTTCACTGTCCTGTAATGAAAGTCTGGCAGGACAGCCGGGCTGCTGATGACTCTTATCCTAGAAGAGACTTCACACATCATCTCCCTTACCCTCGTGCTTCTGGTGAGTGAACAGAGGCACAGATAGGAGGGGAAATCATCACTTGGTCAAGGAACATCTAATCTCTTCCAATAGTTTGAGTTATTTTTACAGTAGCTCTTTGATATAGGGCATTGTTTTCATTCCCATTTTATGGAAGAGATAATTAGGTAAATTACTCAATATTAGCAATATTAGCAATATTGAGTAATTTACCTAATTTCCGACAGCTAGTAAGTGTCACAGCTAGGATTCTAACCCCAGTCTGCTGTCAGGGCTTGTGCCGGAAACCATCTCCAGTTCAGTGCTCACCTCAAGATTATACACACCTGTTTTTATTAGCCAATTTATTTCTTTTATATTTGAGTACAATTCTGCTAATAATCATTTCAATTTACTTCAGACTTTTTTTTTGTTTGTTTTTTGTTTTTTGGCCTTGGGACAAGAGCAATCTTTTTTTTTTTTTTTTACTTCAAACTTTTTTAAAGGCAGAAACATCAAAGACCCAGAAAATCTGCATAGTAGCTAATCTTGACTGCATCTTAGCAATATTAAGTTTCCTCATGTGTAATAAGGAGAGTAGATCTTAAGTTTAAAAATAGACGTTAGGCAGTCCAATGTGATTGCATTCTCATAAGGCCAAAGATAGTAGCACCAGAATAACTTCCTTATATGCTGTGTGGGATCATGTAACAAACCTGCAATATTTATTTACCATAATATGTATAAAATTCAGATCCTCTGTTTAAAAGACAGTTTACATTAGTTTTGGGGTCACAAACTTTGAAGTTTTTCTGTTTTTTTTTTTCTCCCCAAGAGGGCATGAGAAGAGATTGAGACAACTGACTTCAGCTCTTCTTAGAATTTTGGGAGCTCCAAGGAGGACTTCAATAAATCCCCTAGTCATCCATCACCATTTTGGGCATAAATCAGGTTACATTGCATGAAAAAAACCAAAACCAAAAACAAACACCTGATAGAATTGAGAAAGCCAAGATGATCATCCTGGCTGTGCCACTTACTAGCTATGTGATGTGGGGCAGGATACTTCACCTCTCTGTGTCTTGACCACAGCTTTCAAACTTTCTCCCTGACCTGGCACCTCCTACCTCTCTCGGCTCATCTCATGCCACTGTGCCATTTTCACTGCACCCCAGCCAGCAGGCTATTAAGCCTGTTCCTGCATCCAGGTCTTTGCTCGTGCTGTCTGCTCTCTCTGGAATGTGTCTTTAAGTCCACCATTCAGGTTTTGATGTAAATGTCACTTTTTCAAAGAGGCTTTCCTCAACTGCCCTGCATCATGGGCTTAGTTCACTCCCTTCGTGTCTTTCACGGTCACATTATTCATTATTTCACATTGCTCTTCAGAGCACCTATCGTTATCTGAAATTGTATTCATTATTGCCAGCACTAGAGTGTAAACTCCATGAGGGAAGGGGCCTTGCTTCTCTGTTACATTGCCAACAGCTAGAACACAGTGCCTGTTACAGAGTAGGTGCCTAAGAAATGGTTGCTGTGGCTAGACGTGGTGGCTCAAGCCTGTAATCCCAGCACTTTGAGAGGCTGAGGCGGGTAGATCACTTGAAATCAGAAGTTTGAGACCAGCCTGGGGAACATAGTGAAACCCCATGTCTACTAAAAATACAAAAATTAGCTGGGCGTAGTGGCGCGCACCTGTAATCCCAGCTTTTTGGGAGGCTGGGACAGGAGAATCCCTTGAACCCAGAAAGAAGAGGTTGCAGTGAGCTGAGATGGTGCCACTGTACTTCAGCCTGGGCGAGAGAGCAAGACTCTGTCTCAAACAACAACAACAACAAAAACAAAGAAAGAAAAAAGAAATGGATGTTGAATCCATAAATGGTTGGGTTTCACCATAACATTTTATCCTGAGGATCTCAGCTCCTTCTGCCTGATGAACACCATTCATATTACCACCCTCCTAACAAATCATCTTGTTCTTTGTTATCCCTGTGTCAGGATAATAAAGGCATGGAGAATGAGAACTGAGCAGTGGTTATTGAATCTGGCAAAATGCAAGTCCATAGTGAGAGATTAATAACTAATAGAAATGCAGATACCTTTGAGAGGCTTAATAGTTTAAACCTATCAGCATCCGCTTTAGATTGAATTCATTTTTTTAATAGATCCTTTCAAATACAGGATCTAGGTTACTCTCCTGGGAGAAGAGGACACTAGAAAGTGGAAAGTGGGAAGTGGGCGCCTAGAAGAGGAGTGAGAGGGCACCCAGAGCAGACTAGGTGCTACCATTGTGCCTCAGTCTATGCTGCTCACAGGAGTGAACTGAGGGTATCACCCAGGAAACTGCAGAAAACTGGCTGCAAACTCTCAGCCTCAGTCACTAATAACTGAAGGAGGGGGTAACATTCTTACTTCCCTGATTCTTCAGAGAGTCCGATACAGAGGGGAAGAGGAGCATGGACAGAGTTAACCGTGTTGACGTGTAAACTAAAACTGCCTGAAAACCCAATGTGGAGTTGAAGCATGTGATAGAGTTAGGACCCGTACTGCACTTACATACTTGACTCCTTGGAAAAAAATTGTAGTGGAGTCCCTGGACACCAGCCTAGGTGGGCAGGGAGATGCAGGGTAATACAGCCTTTGTGGCTGGAGAGCCAAGCTCGAGAGAAGAATGCTGGCATCCAAAGATCAGGCCTCATTATCTGAATAACTGACTGGAATCAGTGGTCTACTTTATCATAGAGAAAAATGGCAAGAAATGGCACCCACTCTTAGATTTTTCTTTCTGTTTCTGTTCTAGTTCATACTTGCTGCTCAACCTGCTACTGTTTTCACTTGTCAATCTCCTAAGCTTCCTTTGACTGAGTTTGCACAGTTTAATGCTTTAGAATCTTGAATTCAGAAACCCAGGCCTTAGTGAAAACACTGCCACTGAACAGGTTTCAGTTTGCTAGGAAAGTCTTATGTAAGTTATTTTCTCTAGGTGAGGGGTGCTGCTTTGGATTCCAGAATCTTCATCAGTTAGGGTTTTGATTTGCAATAGAAGGAAACTGTGATCAATTTAAGCAGAAAATTGCTTGTTAGCTCCTAAATCATGGGAAGGGTAGAGAACTAGTCATTAAATAGAAACAGCCCCTCAAATCGTGGCTCAAAACTAGTCTGATGAATTATTTCAACTCAATTTTAAAAAGACAACCCAATTTAAAAATAGGCAAAGGATCTGAATAGAAGTTCTCTAAAGAAAATATACAAATGTCCAGTGCGCACATGAAAAGATGGTCAACATGATTATCCATCAGATAAATGCCAGTTAAAACTACAACAAAACCAAGTGTCTATTAATGGATGAGTGGATGAGGAAAATGAGATATATAGACACAATGGAATATTATTTGGTTATTAAAAAAACAATGAAATTCTATCATTTGCAGTGATATGGATGGAACTGGAGATTATTATGTTAAGTGAATTAAGCCAAGCACAGATAGACAAATATGATATTTTCTCACTCATTGAGAGCTAAAAAAGTAGATTTCATGAAGATAGAGAGTAGATTGGTGGTTACTACAGGCCAAGAAGGGTAGCAGGGAGGGAGGGATGAAGAGAATTGATTAATAGTTACAAATATACACTTAGGGCTGGGCGTGGTGACTCACACCTGTTATTCCAGCACTTTGGGAGGCTGAAGCGAGTGGATCACTTGAGGCCAGGAGTTCAAGACCAACCTGGTGAACATAGTGAAACCCCATCTGTACTAAAAATACAAAAAAAAAAAAAAAAAAAAAAATAGTACATGCCTGTAGTCCCAACTACTCGGGAGATTGAGACAAGAGAATCACTTGAACCCAGCAGGTGGAGGTTGCAGTGAGTCTGAATTGTACCACTGCACTCCAGAGCAAGACTCTTGTCTCAAACAAACAAACATACACTTAGAAGAAATAATACCTGGTGTTTGATAGATCAGTAGGGTGATTGTAGTTAACATTAATTGACTGTACATTTCAATATCTAGAAGAAAATAAAGCAAATGTTTCTAAGATAAATGTTTAAGGTGATAGATACTCTAATTACCCTGACTTGATTATATAAATGTCTCAAATGATCACATGTACTCAGAAAATATGTACAGCCATTACGTATCAATAAAATTAATTCCCCAAAAAAAAAAAAAAATCTCTCTCACACACAAAATCACAGTAAGATACCACTTCATACTTTTTAAGATGGCAAAGACAGATAATAACATGTATTGGGAGAGGATGTGGAAGTATCAGAATCCTCATATAACACTGGTAGGAATGTAAAATGGTATAACCACTTTAGAAAACGGTCTGGCAGTTTCTCAAACAGTTAAACGTGGAGTTACCATATGACTCAGCAATTTCTCTCCTAGGTGCGTACTCAAGAGAATTGAACACATTTGTCCCCTTAAAAATCTGTACATTAATATTCATAGCAGCATTATTCATAATAGCCAATAAATGGAAACAACCCAAATGTCCATTAACTAGTGAAGAGATAAAGAAAATGTGGACTGGGTGCAGTGGCTCACACCTATAATACCAACCAACACTTTGGGAGGCCAAGGCAGGAGGATCATTTGAGGCCAGAAATTCAAGAAAGACCACCCTGAACAATATAGTGAGACCCTGTTTCTACAAAAAATTTAAAAATTAGCTGAGCATGGTATAGTTCTATCTATTCTGGAGGCTGAGGTGGGAAGATTGCTTAAGCCCAGAAGTTTGAGGCTACAACAAGCTATGATCAGCCACTGCATCTAGCCTGGACAACAGAGCAAGACCCTGTCTCAAAAAAAGTGTTATATTTATACAATGGAGTATTATTTGGCCATTAAAAGGAATGAAGTAATACAAACTATAACATGCATCAACCTTGAAAACTTTATGCTAAGTAAAATAAGTCAGACACAAAGGAACACATATTGTATGGTTTCATTTATATGAAATGTCCAGAATAAGCAAATTTGTAGAGACCCAAAGTAGATCTGTGGTTGCCAGAGCTGGAAGGGAGATGTGGAAAGGATTAGGGGTGATGCTTTAGCGGTGTGTGGTATCTTTTTGGGCTGATGAAAATGTTCTAAAATTGTCTGTGATGATGGTTGCACAACTCTATAAATACACTAAAAGCCATTGAATGGTACACTTTAAAAGAGTGAATTATACCACAATAAAGCAGCTTTTAAAAATTGTCTGGTGAGCAAACTGTTGCCCTAGCTGGGGCACTCGATGTCACAACTTGTGCTGTTGCCACATCCACACCAACAGTTCCATATTGCAGCAACTGGGACTCCTGCTAGTGCCAGAGAGAACAAGGAGCTACACATCTGTTTCTTTCCTCAGTAGCTCTCAAGTCAGTCTAAAAACGGATGTGAAGGTCATCACTAGGAGAGTATCTAGTGCTGTCAGCTCTGTCTCCCCAGGCCCTCCAGGGTAGGGAATTCACCAAGTGGGGAGAGAGATCATTTGCTCAGCTGTCTTTTTGGATGTCAGATGTCTGCTGAATCAGCAAGGGGCCCTGGGCTAGGCTTTCTTTAGATTTTGTTACCTGACCCTCAGATCGTTTAACACAGGATGCAGGATATTTTGCTGTTTCTGTGGTTATTCAACACTTTGTTTAAACAATAGAATAAACTAGTTAATATGTCCCAAGGAAATATAATTGAAAATACAAAATAGATCAGTGAACAGATAAAACCATATGAGGTCAAAGTTTTCTCCCATTAAATATCAGCTGAATCTGACTATTCACTGTTTATTCCAGCATGAACATTCCTTTTTACAATAAGAACAAAGAAGTCTTTCACTCTGGCCTCAATATGACCTGTCTTACACACCTTGTTATTTTTGCTTTGGGGTTTCAAAACTCCATTGAAATCCTATCACTATCTGTTTGCTATTATCAGGAAGTTAATTCCTTCTAAAGCCTTTTGGTCTGTATGCTTAGAGTGATCCTCCTTTGGAGAACTGTCACTATCTCACAAGTGGGCTACAACAGAGTGTATGTGTGACCCTGGTTCAGGGGAGAAATGAGACTCCAGTAGTGCCAGATTTCCTGCTCTGGTAAGTTGGAAATGGAGGCGGAGATAGCTTTACAAAAGAGGTTTAGAGGATGTTTCTCAACTTTTTGGAGATCTGCTCAACTTTATTTTGATCTTTTCTGTAATGATAGAGTGTTAGTTTTTAAGGTTGAAAATTATTAATTTTTCTATCAGTCAAAAACTATTCTAAGGCTGGGAACAGTGGCGCATGCCTGTAATTCCAACAGTGGAAGGCTGAGGCAAAGGGTCCATTGAGCCCAGGAGTTTGAGGCCAGCCTTGTCCGCATAGGGAGACTCTATCTCTACAAAAAATTTAAAAATTAGCCAGGCATGGTGGTACATGCCTGTTGTCCCAGCTACTTGGGAGGCTGAGGTGGGAGGATCGCTTGAGCCCAGAGGTCAAGGCTGAAATGAGCCATGATTGTGCCACTCCACTTCAGCCTGGGCAGCAAAGTGAGACCATGTTTCAAAAAAAAAAAAAAAAAAAAAAAAAAATTCTAAATGTACATCTGTAAAACTATCCAAACTGTCAAAGATGTGGTAAAGAAGAATATTAGCTAAAATTGCTGAGCATAATTTGGTATCTAGGATGATGTCAGAGCAAAAATAAAAACTATTTAATGGTAAATAAAAACTATCTGTCAAGGCAGCAATCTCAGAGTATGGAAGGGTGGGGAGGTGACAATCCATAGGGAAGAGGTACAACTCCCACTGTGGGTCTGAATGCTGTATCACACTCAAGTGTGTTTCTAAAACCTTAAAAACTGTTTTAAGGTTTAATCTTAAAACAGTTCACCCAAAGTAGAGCAACCAGAATTCAGACCTATGTTCAAGGGTCTGAAAGCCATTTTAACTGGTCCTATCACCCAGGAGAGGTTCCATCCTTCATCAAAGCAAGTCATGCCAACAAGCAGAATTTTTTCTGCCCCTTCATTTCGTTCTTTTGGATATAGAGGTTAGAAGAGGGAAAAGCAATAAAATACCTTTTCTGAAAGCCAGGAGTCTCTGCCTTCGTTCTTGGTTTATCTCTTAATCTCTTTGGGAAATAATTTTCTGTTGCTGAGGGTGCCATTTGGGGGATAGCCATGTTGGGGTGGGAGAGAGAGAGAGAGAGAGAGAGAGAGAGAGAGACAGAGAGAGAGAATACTTACAGAGAGAAGGAGAGACCAGAGCCATGTTGGGGGTGGGTGGGGAGGGAGAGAGAGAGAAGGAGAGATCAGAACCAAACTGACACATCCGAGATAGGGGGAGCTCCCTTGACTCCTAATGATTTTCCTGTTTCCCCTTCTCTGGGAGGCCTGGATATAGCTCTGGCCCCTGGATTCCATGAGAAATCTCGATTTCTTTCAAATAAAGTCCCTCTATTTAAGCGAGCCTAAAATAGTTTGTTCCTTACCAGCACAAGTGCCTTAAGCCCTTCTTAACATTTCTAACAGCTTTAAAAAATTTTCTCCTGCAGGCCTTGGCAACCCATGTGGCCTAACTGAGAGCTAGCCAAAAGAACCCCAAAACTGGAGTTATGCCCTACGTGCCCAGAAATGCTATATATATATTTTAGATATTACAACATCGATAATCCCAACACTGAAACCCAAAGCTACTGTTAGTTCTTAATCACCACAACATGCCTGCAGAAAATTTTTAAAGATTTGATTCAGATTTGAAACAACTTTTATTTCCTACCCACACATCTCCCCCGCTGCAAATATTTTAAACTTGATTGAACAGAGTTACAGACCTGAAGAAAGGTTTACAGTGATCTAACACCAACTTAAGCATATACCATCCAGGAGCTGGTAGAGAAAAGGTCTTGATCAATCTCAGTTTGACCTCACGAATCAGAGTCTAGGACTTTCTTTCAATCTCTCAAGAGTTCTCTTGGAGAACTGAACACTGGCAGCTCTCTGGAATACACTATTGATAGCCACTTGACCTCTTTGAGCCTCAGACTCTGAAAGAAGTAGGTACTACTACTTGCTTCACAGGTAGACGTGGGGGAAATGAGAATAGGAATGCACAAGGATATCGTATGTTCCTGGCACAGAGTGAGACATGGACGAATGTCAGTTTCCTCTTCCCTCCCTTCCCCATAATCTACCAGTACTATGAACATGAGTTGTTTCCTAGGTTCATGTTGCCATCTCTAGCCATGCTGTTCCTCAGCCAGCACTCTACCCTGCACCCTTAGTTGAAGTGCACTCCTATATACACAAATAACTCTGTTTTTTTGCTTTGTCTTAATTTTAAGTCAAAACTAGGCATGAACTCCAGTGTGGACTGTACCTATCCTCACCAGTGTCTTTACTCTAATTTTCTTGGTGCAGCTTGTCAGAAAATGTTAAAGCTTTCTTGTTAGTATATGAATACATTTCAGGGTCCTACGTGACAAGTGTTAAAGGCCCACTGCAAGAACTGTCAGCTTTGAACAGAATAGGGCCAGGAATGATGCACCTGCAGCCACTGAGACATACAACCGGAACAGCCCACTCACCTTATCTTTATGATTGGTTCTGGTACTAGAAAGGATTTCATTTTACATTTCTATTTGTTTAGGGACTGTGTGTAGCTTGCCTTTGGAACACGTAATACACACTCAGCGATGTTTACTAAGTGAATGAATAATAAATGGTGACGAATTAATGAATTTAATGAATAATGAATGATACAGGGAAGAATAATTAGAAAACGCATTAATTTTGCTTAGTTACACTTTCTGGAGGTAATAATTATTAAAGAGGTACCTTTTTGCCTTAATTATAGGCTTATTAATAAATTGAAGTGAGTTTATGTATCTTCAAAGTTTGGATTTCACAAGGTTAATTCAACACTGAAAAGGAAAGGAAGAGAAGAAAAATATTTTCATTTGCCAAGTATTATACGAGATACTTTACATATCATTTCAACATAACTACCTTATAAAGTAGATATCAGTCACCCTGTTTAACTGATGATGACCTTTAAGCCCAGGAAAGGAAGGGGAAGTAATTTGCCCAAGCTCACACAGTGCCTTAGGCTGTTTGTACTGCTATAACAAAATACCTAAGACTGAGTAATTTAGAAATAACAGAACTTTATTTCTCAGAATTCTGGAGACTGGGAAGTCCAAGATCAAGGCACTGCAGATTCAGTGTCTGGTGAGGGCTTGAGCCTCCTTGTTGAGTCCACACAGTGGAAGGGCAAAGGGCCCTAGGGTGCTTCCTTCAACCTCTTTCATAAGATTGCCTGTCCCATATGTGAGGGCTCCATCCTCATGACTTAGTAATCTCCTAATGACCCCAGCTATTAATACTATCACATTAGTGATTATGTTTCAACATACGAATTTTGTGAGACACATTCAGACCATAGTACATAGCTAGTAAGTAATGAAGTCAGGATTTAAACCTAGGCTGCTCTGAGGTCAAAAATGCTATTTCTACCATTACATCTTGATGTTTCTATCCTACAGGCTTAGCACTGTGGCATATATTAAGATAATGACACATTGTTTCTGTCTCAAGAAACTTATTGTTTAAGTAGAAGACACGTGGCAAATGCTAATTATAATAATAGAAAGTAACATTAAAGAAAATGGAGCTGGGTGTGGTGTCTCATGCCTGTAATCCCAGCATTTCAGGGGGCTGAGGCGGGCAGATTACTTGAGGCCAAAAGTTCAACATTAGCCTGGCCAACATGGTGAAAACCCATCTGTACTAAAAATAAAAAAAAGTTAGCCAGGTGTGGTGGCTCACACCTGCAATCCCAATTACTTGGGAGGCTGAGGCACAAGAATCACTTGAACCCGGGAGGCAGAGGTTGCAGTGAGCTGAGATCATGCCACTGTACTCCAGCCTGGGTGACAGAGCAGGACCTTGTCTCAAAACATTTTTTTGGATTTAATTTTAATTAATTTTTAAAAAAATGGTAGAGTTACCAGAGAAGTATTCTACAGAATTCCAGTAAATCTCAAGTATTGTATTTCATATAAGAAAGTCAGATAAGAGCCGGCTCAGTGACACTTTGGTTTTCTACAAACAGGTATCAAGACAGGGCTCACATGGTACCCAGTGTTGATAAGAATATAGGTAGGAATGTGTGGCTCTCGTACACACTACTTGATAGGAATGCAAATTAACCAGCCTTTCTGGAGGGAAAATTGGCAATATGTATAAAAAGCCTGAAAAAGTTATTTTGCTTCTGAGTCTCAAATTCTACTTCCTGCCATATTATTCTAAGAAAACAAATGTGCTGAGAGATCTATCTGTAAGGATGTTTGTCAGAGCATTTTTATTATAGAAAAAACTTGGAAACAATCTAAACATTCAACAACGGGGTATTGGGTAAAGAAAGAGTTGCATGATGCAATGCTATGTTAACCATTCAAGTGGAAGTTGTGGAACTGCAGTTATCAAAGTGTGGTTTCCTTTCAGGGCATCCACAAGATCAAAGCTATTTTTATAATAGTTCTAAGACGTTATTTGCATTTTCCACTTCCATTCTCTTATGACTGTGTAGAGGATGAAAAGCTCATTGATTTTATTTTTCCAGATTCCACACTGCAACTAATCTTTAAAAAAACGACTACTTTTTAAGTTTTGGTGTGGTATAAAGAAAATATTGCCTGGGTGCAGTGGCTCATGCCTGTAACCCTTTGGGAGGCCGAGGCAGGCTGATTTCTTGAGGTCAGGAGTTTGAGACCAGCCTGGTCAACATGGTGAAAACCCATCTCTACAAAAATACAACAACAAAAAATTAGCCAGGCATGGTGGCATGCACCTGTAATCCCAGCTACTTGGGAGGCTGACACTTGAACCTGGGAGGCGGAGGTTGCAGTGAGCCAAGATCACACCACTGCACTCCAGCCTGGGCGACAGAGTGAGACTCTGTCTTAAAAAAAAAGAAACTATATACAAGTATCTGAAAATTACTCCTCCTTTTTCCAACTACTTATCTCTGTGAGGCTAGATTTTCTTTATATATTCTTACTAACAGAACATATTCCCGTTTTGAATGCAAAAGCAGATTTGAGAATTAGCCGTCTTCTACTAAGCCAAACATTAAAAGGACTTGCAAAAATATAAAATAAGGACATTCTTCTCACTAAATGTTTTTGTTTGTGTGTTTTGGAAAATAACTTTTTACAAAATATGTTATTGATGTTGACATGTAGTAGGTTATTATAAATATTATAATTTTTAGATGAATTAATAAAATTTTTTTTCTTTTTTTTTAATAGCGTATTTAATTTAGTTTAGGTGCATACTATATCTGGCATTTCTCTCCATGCTATCCCTCCCCCACCCCCCTTCCCTCCCCCACCCCCCATTGTCTCTCCCCTACCCCCCCCCAACTGTCCCTGTGTGTGATGCTCCTCTCCCTGAGTCCATGTGTTCTCGTTGTACAACACCCACCTATGAGTGAGAACATACGGTGCTTGGCTTTCCGTTCTTAGGTCAGTTTGCTGAGAATGATGGTTTCCAGATTCATCCAAGTTCCTACAAAGGACACGAATTCATCATTTTTTATGGCTGCGTAGTATTCCATGGTGTATATGTACCACATTTTCTTTGTCCGGTCTATCATTGATGGGCATTTGGGTTGGTTCCAGGTCTTTGCTATTGTACACAGGGCTGCAATGAACATATGTGTGCATGTGTCTTTATAGTAGAACGATTTATAGTTCTTTGGGTATATACCCAATAGTGGGATTGCTGGGTCAAATGAAATTTCTATTTCCAGATCCTTGAGAAATTGCCACACTGTCTTCCACAATGGTTGAACTAATTTACACTCCCACCAACTGTGTAAGAGTGTTCCTATTTCTCCACATCCTCTCCAGCATCTGTTGTCTCCTGGTTTTTTAATGATCACCATTCTAACTGGTGTGAGATGATATCTCAGTGTGGTTTTGATTTGCATTTCTCTAATGACCAGTGATGATGAGCATTTTTTCATATGTTTGTTGGCCTCATATATGTCCTCTTTTGAAAAGCGTTCATATCCTTTGCCCACTTTTGAATGAGCTTGTTTGTTTTTTTCTTGTATATCTGTTTTAGTTCTTTGTAGATTCTGAATATTGGCCCCTTGTCAGATGGGTAGATTGCAAAAATTTTTTTGCCAGTCTGTGTCTTTTGATTGGGGCATTTAGGCCATTTACATTCAATGTTAATATTGTTATGTGTGAATTTGATCCTGCCATTTTGTTACTGGCTGGTTTTCTTTCTCATTATTTGACTCATTTTCTTCATTGCATTTTTGGTGTTTGCCAACTGGTTTGCTTTTGCAGTGACTGGTACTTGTTCCTTTCCATGTTTAGTGTTTCTTTCAGGAGCTCTTGTAGGGCAGGTCTGGTGGTGACAAAATCTCTCAATAATTGCTTGTCCATAAAGGATTTTCTTTCTCCTTCACTTATAAAGCTTAGTTTGGCTGGATATGAGATTCTGGGTTGAAAGTTCTTTTCTTAAGGATGTTGAATATTGGCCCCCACTCTCTTCTGGCTTGTAGAGTTTCTGCTGAGAGATCTGCTGTGAGTCTGATTGGCTTCCCTCTGTGGGTGACCTGACCTTTCTCTCTGGCTGTCCTTAGCATTTTTTCCTTCATTTCAACCCTGGTGAATCTGACAATTATGTATCTTGGGGTTGCTCTTCTTGAGGAATATCTTCGTGGAGTTCTCTGTATTTCTTGAATTTGAAATTTGGACTGCCTTGCTAGGCTTGGGAAGTTCTCCTGGATAATATCCTGGAGTGTGTTTTCCAGCTTGGATTCATTCTCCCCGTCATATTCAGGTACACCGCTCAAGCGTAGATTAGGTTTTTTCACATAATCCCATATTTCTTGGAGGCTTTGTTCGTTTCTTTTCACTCTTTTTTCTCTTGTATTACCTTCTCTTTTATTTCATTGAGTTGACCTTCAATCTCTGATATCCTTTCTTCTGCTTGATCGATTCAGCTATTAAAACTTGTGTTTGCTTCACGTAGTTCTCGTGCTGTGTTCTTCAACTCCATCAAGTCATTTATGTTCTTCTCTAAGCTGGTTATTCTAGTTAGCATTTCGTCTAACCTTTTTTCAAGGTTTTTGGTTTCTTTGCATTGAGTTAGAACGTGTTCCTTTAGCTCTGAAAAGTTTATTATCCACCTTCTGATCCTGTTTCCATCAATTCTTCGCACTCCTTCTCGGTCACGTTGTGATCCTGTGTTGTTGAGGAGTTGTGATCCCTTGAAGGAGAAGAGGTGTTCTGGTCTTTGGTGGTTTCACCTTTTTTGCGCTGGTTTTTTCCCATCTTTGTGGATTTACCTGGCTGTGGTGTCAGAGAGCTGCTTGATGAGGTTGCTTGTCTGCCTGTGGGGGGCGCTACTGGGTTTCTAGGGACTCCTTCAGGTTACTAGGGAAGCTTCCTGTGTCTTTTTTGTTTATGCTGGGAGATTAGGCCCGCCTCTTCCGCTGACCTGTAGGCGCTGCTGAGTTGTCGGGAATGCCGTCCTGTTGCTACGTAGGCTTCCTGTGTTTTTTGTTAAAACATGTAGCCCAGTCCCACGCCTCTAGTGGTGGGTTGTGCCCTTCCTCCACTGGGCTGGATCATTCAGGGTTCCTCTCAGACTGTGGCACTGGCTATGCAACCTACTAGTCAGAGCTTCAGCCCTCTGGGGTTTATGGGGGAGGTTAGGGACCCGCCCAGCCGCACCTGGCAGTCTCCCCCTTTCTGCCTTCTCTCTCTCCGGTCATGGGGTAGGAGCTGCCCAGCTGTTCCTGCTTACAGCTCCCCTCTCTCTCCGGGTGGGGGGAGGGGGCAATAGCTCAGTCTGCAGACTCTTATTCAACTCCACACTTGTAATTCTTGGCGCTTGACTGGCAAAGATCCCCTGTTCTGTGTATTGCTGAGTCTTTGGGGGAAGCTGTACCTGGACCGGAGCGCCAGAGGTGGAGCCTCCGACTTGCCGGTCAGATGCCCTTTCTGGGTGAAGCAGCACCCCTCCCTGCCTCGGTCTGCCCTGAGTGGGCTTTGCTCACCCTCCGACCAGACCCGTTGAAATGCACCTGGTACCTCGGTTGGAGCTAGGAGATCTCTGGGTTTCTGTGTCTCTTCGCTGGGTGTTGTTGCGCTGGAGTTGTGTCTAATCCGCCATCTTGAATCGGTGCCTCTATAAAAAATTTTAAATTCCTGTTTTAATTGCTAATACCATAAGTATTGAGAAGTATAACCCACAAAATCTTTTTGAGGTCTTCAATAATTTTTAAGAGTATAAAGTGGTTTTGAGACCAAAAATTTTGAGAATTGTTGGAAAAAGAATAAGAGCATGAAAAAATGTTTAGAATGTATTTTTTAATTTAAAAAAAGCACATTAAAAAACATACTATTTGTGTAAAAGAGGCACATATCAGGATAGACCGAGAATGAAGGAAATATGCTAATATATTAAAAGTGGTCATCTTTGAGTGCTGGGATGACTGGTTGTTTTTATTTTCTTTTTTGTGCACTTCTGTTTTCCTGCATATTCTACAGTGGAATTTAAATTTGGTCATTAGAAAAAAATTTTATTTTTACACGTAGGACCTAAAAATCTTGAACTTTCCCCTGAGTTCAACTGAGGAATGGGGGGAAAATGTATTAACAAGGGTTGCCTGTATTACGTTTTTAAAACATTTTACTGGATCAAATGCACATCATTTTTAATGGTTTTTTCTGTCTTCTCTTTGTGGGTGATTAATAAGAAAGTATTGTGGGAAATTCATCTTAATTTTTAGAACTCCTGAAGAGATGTAAGTGCTGTAAAGTCTTATAAAAATAATTCTGGGGGCTGGGCGCAGTGGCTCACATCTGTAATCCCAGCACTTTGGGAGGGCAAGGCGGGTGGATCATGAGGTCAAGAGTTCAAGAGCAGCCTGGCCAATGTGATGAAACCCCGTCTCTACTAAAAATACAAAAATTAGCTGGGTGTGGTGGCACAGGCCTGTAATTCCAGCTACTTGGGAGGCTGAGGCAGGAGAATCGCTTGAACTCAGGAGGCGAAGGTTGCAGTGAGCCGAGACCACACCACTGCACTCCAGCCTGGCGACAGAGCGAGACTCTGTCTCCAAAAAAAAAAATATTTTGGGGGATGCAAAGATTTCCAATAATCTCTTATTCCAATACAGTCTTCCATAAAAACAAATGATGTTATTGAATCTCCAATTCTGAGATTTTACAAGTCAGAAACCGAGAGGCTACTGGCAATAAGCCTTTCCTAGTGTACCAATAAGGCTTTTACTTAATCTCTTTGTTTTTCCCCCTATGGAATTTTAGAGACTTCTTTTTGTAAGTTCTATTTTACTGTCGGTTATGTTTTAGGTAAGAGGTTTCTTGTGTTTTTTGGTGGTGCTGTTTGAGCCTGATGATGGGTCCGTCATCAGGTCTTCTGGTTGCTTTTCACTGGCAACTCCACCGACAGCCAGGCTGCTGCTGATCTGCTTTCAACTTCAGAGAAACCAGGCACCCTTGCCACCAACCGTACCTGGCAGAGTTTGTCTAAAGTGGAATAGCCACTAAAGGTGGTAAAGAGAGAAAAATACATAGACAATTGCTTGGAAAGTTGAAGAGGAGAGAGGCAAATTTTAATTGTCAATATAGGTTTTGTTAGCAGACTTCGTAAATTATATTCTTGAGAAATGAATCTTTCAGGTTGCAAAGGCCACATTGGAGAAAGAAATTAACCACTTTTTAAAAAAGATGAAGATTCCCATACACCCTTTATAGATCATTGGTTTGAGAATAAAGAAAGGGGGGCTGGGAAATTTTCTAAACATTTTATGTATGCACAAACGAACACACTTTCTAATACTGTACTTGAAGAAAACACAAAGTTAATGGCTCTGAGTTATCATCCAGAGCTGATCCAGCAGAAAATACCTGAGGATTTGTCAGTAACTATAACATCGTGATTAATTTTTCTTGATGAATTACTGGCTGCATTAATTGTGGGCCTAGATCAAAATTCAGTGGAGGAGCTCCCAGAAATTAAAGAGAACGTGTGTGGTTGTTTTTCAATCATGATTTTCAGTCTGATCCCCTTCCATCTTCACTCCCTCTTTTATGTTGTACAGCAGGATCTCAGGGATGATTCTCTCCATAGCTGGATAGTGCCATCACTGTGCCTGCAGAGGACTCTCCCTTAGGTTTATCCAAACAGGCGCAGGAGAACCAAGACACTGCCGCCCACGTCTCTCTGCTGGTACCAGGCAAAGGGGTGTTCTCTCCTGAAACTGCAGGACTGGGATGTATTTCACCTATCCCTATTCATCTCAGCAGCATCTGCTGGAGTGATGCGTTGGTGTTTTATTTGTTTGTTTGTTTATTTTTGAGGCAGGGTCTTGCTCTGCTGCCCAGGCTGGAGTGTGGTGGCGTGATCTTGGCTCACGGCAACCTCTGCCTCCTGGGTTCAGGCGATTCTCCTGCCTCAGCCTCTCAAGTAGCTGGGATTACAGGTGTGCACCACTAAGCCCAGCTAATTTGGTATTTTTGTAGAGATGGGGTTTCACCATGTTGGCCAGGATGGTCTTGAACTCCTGCCCTCAAATGATCTGCCCATCTTGGCCTCTCAAAATTCTGGGATTACAGGCATAAGCCAGCATGCCCGGTCTATTTTTTTTTTTTCTTCTTAAAAAATGGCAGAGAAAAAAAGTGTTGCCAAGCACTATTCTAGGTATATGGACAAATCCTGATTCCATTTAATAGATGAGCTGGACCTTATTTTTCAATGTGTTACTATTATTATTTTCAAGGCTACAATGTAAGGGCTCTTTCTCCGTTGCAAACTTAATATGAAAAATTGCTGGAAGACCATGAAGGAAATCTGATCAGATTTCTCCTACCTTTTGAACCAATTTGCCCTCATACTTCATGTTTTTATGGAGTTATAATTGTATTAGGGAAAAAAAAAGTCAGTGTAACAGGTGGAAAGAAATCTATCGTGGCTCACTGATTTATTTTAAAAAGATCCCAACCTGACGTATTCTATTCAGATGAAGTGCTCTGTCTCTTAGTAACCACCACTCAACATTCATAGGAATTTGACAGCAGTGGCTGGTGGGCTACAGTTTCTGCTCTGCACTAATGCTCAGTAGCTGTTGAAGAATTCCAGCACTAAACAGTTAAGCCTGTGTTTAACTCCTTTGCTGGGAATCCCAGGAACCTGAACATTCTCATCCTCTGTGGTTTTTCACTTGTATCCTCAGCCAAGGTTGGTGTTGCCTATGGTTGAGTGTCTTTTCTCACTCTTGAGTTTACCTATGCCAGTGGTTCTCAACTACTACATGTCTAAAGACATTTTGTTATTGTTACAGCCTGGGATAGGGTACTAATGGCGTCTAGTGGATGGGGGCCAGGGAGGCCACTAAACATTTTCAGCACACGAGACAGCCCCCACCCCCACCGCACCCACCCCCACCCCACCACCCACCATCTCAAAGAATTATCTTAGCTCCAAATGTCAGTAGTGTCACTGTGGAGGAACGCCTGCCTCCCAAGACCACAAGTAATTGAGTTTCCTGTGTTTTGGTCTGAAGCAGTCACTAAGCTATATAACAGTGCTGTCACATTATAGCCTATTTATTTTGATTCTCTGACCTGGCATCTCTTTGTCCTTAGTTTCTTATGATAGTGGAGAATTTAGTGGTTGAGTTTTTTTGGTTTTTTTGTTTGTTTGTTTGTTTGTTTTGAGATGGAGTCTCGCTCTGTCACCAGGCTGGAGTGCAGTGGCACGATCTTGGCTCACTGCAACCTCTGTCTCCCGGGTTCAACTGATTCTCCTGCCTCAGCCTCCTGAGTAGCTGGGACTGCAGGGGTTCACCACCACACCCGGTTAATTTTTGTATTTTTAGTAGAGACAGAGTTTCACCATGTTGCTCAGGCTGGTCTCAAACTCCTGATCTCATGATCCGCCTGCCTCAGTCTCCCAAAGTGATGGGATCACAGGTGTGAGCCACCGCGCCAGACCAGTGGCAGATTCAGATGTCTGCTTGCAGTTTATGTAATTGAATAATAGCCCCAGCTCATGGCCAAGACCTGAATAGATAGATACTCCCTAAGTATTTATAAATTGATTATCCATGCTAAAGTCCAAATGACTTTTTTTAACTCCAGAGAGGTAAATGATTTCTGCAATTCCAGAGTTCTGAATGGAATTTTACCTGCTACTACTACGACTACATAGATACTTCCTACTTGGAATAAATGGAGTTTATGCATGTGACCCACAAGTAGTATTTTGGTTGGAGAGGAGTGGGGGTAGGAAGAAGATACTCACTACTTTGAATCCCTTCCCTTCACATGGATCACATCTTCATCTTGTCCTGGTTGTAAGGTCAGGCACACGTCTTAGTCACTCAATGACTCAAGTTATCTTGGCTATTAATAACAAGTATATGTGTAACCCACCATTAGCTAATTATCAGGGCTGTCCAGAGCCCTAGGAAAGACAGAATGATGGTCATTTTCCAATCTGCTTGGAGGCTGCAGTAGTATTTGGAAGCATCTGTGTAATATTAACATATATATTACTAGGTTTTACAACTTTCAAGATGATTACAGACTTGCAGAGGTGCCCCAAAAAGCAGTCAGACACGTATGGTTTCACACCCCTCTTCTTTTGCACACGTTATTCTTTTTATCTGAATTGCTTCTAACCACGTGCATCCTGGTTTCCCTGGAAAACTCATTTTTATCTTGCAAAATCTTCCGTCAGTCTGTCATACTCTGTGTATATTACAGACCCCTCCTCTCACACATGTATTCAAACAGCATGTCCCATTCTATCCCAAAGTTTAAAAATGTCTTTCTCTGTACCGCATCTGATGTCTTTTTTTTTTTTTTGAGATGGGGTCTCTCTCTGTCTCCCAGGGTGGAATGCAGTGCTGTGACTATGGCTCACTGCAGCCTTGAACACCTGGGCTCAAGCCATCCTTCTGCCTCAGCCTCCTGAGTAGCTGGGACTACAGGCATGTGCCTTGCTGGTTTTTACAATTTTTTGTAGAGATGGGATCTCACTATGTTGCCCAGGCTGGTCTTGAACTTTTAGGCTCAGGCAATCCTCCTGCCTTGGACTCCCAAAGTGCTGGGATTACAGGTATGAGCCGCCACGCCCAGCCTCACATCTGATGCCTTTTGCACATTCTTTCTCTTGAAGCATGTGTCACATTATATGGTAACAATCTGTTTTCAGGTATATATATATATATATATATCTATGCTAGTTTCTAATTTCCTGGAAGGTAGGAACCGTGTTATTCTTCTTTATATTCCCCTTGCTTTGCATATTATGGGTACTTCATAGAACTTAAACACAGAATTCTGATTATTTATTTTGCAAGGCTCATTTAAAACAATTTGTGAAATGTTACTAATTAACTGGGTTATCTCTGGTAATGGGACAGAAATAGGGGTGGTGGTAATGAAGGGAGATGATTTATGTAGATTTTTCAAATAACAAGAATGTTTTCATTTACTTTTGTAATTAAAATGAATTGTATATGTGTATATGGATTTATTTATTTATTTATTTTGCTGCTGTATGCTCATTGCCTAGAACAATGTGGTCCATGGTAGGTGTTAAATATTTGTTGACTAAATCAAATAATGAATCGAAGAGCCAAAGGCAGCAATATATGTGCAGGTATTTGGAGAGTCATTAAGTGATAGGCAACTATAGTTTACTATCACTGTTGCTGGAAACTAGACACCTGGTGAGTGTCAGAGCAGGGATTAGAATCCAGGTTTCCTTACTCCTGTTAGCAGATGGTAACAGAAGCAGCTGTAGAGCTGGCAGGGCCTGAAGCTAAAGTAACTTGAGGCATTTCCTTTAAGAATACCAACTTTTATCTTTTTTGCATAATCTGGTTCAAATTGTCAACCCTATTCTTTTCAACCCATAGACATTTTTGCAGTAGCTATAATATGACTTACCACTCACTTTAAAATTGTTGTATGTTGCTTACAGAGCATTGTGTCAACCACTATAGTTCTGGAGTTCTTAAAGGTTATGCAAATAAAGATGTGCACATGATGTGTGCTTCTGAGGGGAGATCTATATGGGCTCACGGCATTGCTGAGTTCTAACTGGTGGATTTCTCTTGGTCTGATTGGTCCACAAGTCAGTTTGTGATGGAGCACATAGATTAGCTATTATATCCATTCTTACTATTAAGTGATGGCTTTTAGTTCCTACCAACTAATAGATGGTATGTGTGGCCATTTATTTGTATTAGGATTTGACTATTAGAATTACTCTCTTTTCCTTGTCTAAGTTCTGAGACAGTTGATAGATAAAGGAATAGTAGCTAGAGATCAAAATATCAACTTCATCATTGATAGAGCTGAGATCAGAGAATGTGGCTTAGGTATAGGAAAACAATGTGATTTCTACTACTGAATCTCAGAAATAGACAGATTTGTATGCCCAGTCACAGGCTCTGAAGAACCGCAGCCTCTCTTCATATACTTCATAGCACAAGGAATATTTTAGCTTGGTGCAAAAGTAATTGCAGCTTTTGCTACAGCAGAATGGGGAAGAGTGATAAAGAGAAGCTAGGCCAGCAGTGTTGTACTAATAGATGTCCTTCAACTTGAGAAGAAACATCTGGAATGAGAAGTTAGTGTCTCAACTAAGTAAATTACTGTAGTGCATTGTAAGAAATTTTAAAGAGCTAAAAAGATATGAATGTTTACATCACGTATTTACTCCTACACTCTTGTGTAGGTGACACAGAAAAAGGTTCACAAACAACAACTCAAACTAAGCTAGGAGAACGTTGATTGTGTCCAGTGATGCTGTTGTACAGGTGAGGCTTAGGCAGGCACTCAGTTTGGTTGACTGTAGAGCTACTTTCAATAGCAACATCTGTATACATCTTAGATTTAAGAACATTAAAATAAGGCAAAGTTAATTTATATTTATATCACAAATCTATAGCACAGACCAAATTGATTAATTTGAAGTGCACTTTTAAGACCTTTTAAAAATTGCACCAAATGGTAATCTTGCTGTAAAAGAGCACACCTAACATAGTGCCTACCTAGTACATAATTTGAACTTAATACATACTTGTTGAATGAATAAATCTTGACTTAAAACAGATTGATGCCCCAGGCAAGCCAACCACTCCTGCTAGAAGGCTACTCCCTAGTAATCATACTCACTCTTTTGAATTGTATTTTTACTAAGGATCAGTTGTGATTGTCCCAGGACCTTTTTATACTAGTCATACCTGTTATTGCTATAACATGATTGAATTAAATATTGCTTAAGCTGATAAAATATGAGCACAAAAGTAAAAGAGCTGTTGTTCCTCTGAAAACAAAGGTGAATGTTTTAGAAAGACTTTATAAGGAGAGCCACTAAAAGAAACACTAAGGACATTGATTCCTGCTTACAGGAAGTTTATAGTCTTACAGAGGAGCTAAGATATACATAAAAATTACTTGAATGTAGGATGGTAGATTCCATAGGAGAATTACATTAAGATTCCAGAAGTTCAGAGGTAGAAAATTACTTTTGGCTTGCAGCATCAGTGACAGATACATGGAGAAGTTGATATATGAGCTGGTCTCCAAAAAAAATAAGAGATAAAGATGATTCATTCTAAGTGTAGAGAAAGTTATAAGTAAAGGCATGAAGGGTGAGGCCTGTGTTTGACTGGATTATAGAGTTCATGAGTGGGAAGATAACCAGGTTTTAAATAGCAGAGGGCTCTAACTTCCAGGTTTCTAAAATACCTGTTCATTGTGAAAACAAGATAGTTATTCTTTCCATCCACAATGATGTTGAATGTTCTTTAGTGTATCTACAAAATGAACACCTTCTATTATAATAATGCTGTATAATAATTTATTCATTCATGGTTTCATGAAATTTTTTCTTAACTCCCTAATGGCATGAATATTTCTTTTAATCTAAGCTATTTTGTATTATATTTTCCCGAATTTTTATTCAGCAACGCATATATTTTTTCAGCTAAAGACATTAATATTTAATTAATTCTTGGTGAAATATTAATTGTAGAGTTGATTGTTTTTAAGAATTCCTTTTTTTTAAAGACTCATATAAAACACTAACAGTTTGTATTAAAAGATCACAAGCTTGCTTGGTGTTTTATGGCTTAAAATGTATCTTTCAAAGTTTGTAATATAAGCAGGATCATATGTGACTTCCCCATTGTAATAACAATTGATATTTAATGCATTTTAAAAGAGTTTATAAGAAAAATATCCTACCCATTACATTCTTTTGTTTGATATGCTTCCTGTTAGTGCACCGTCATTGCTTGAGAGTTAGAATAAAGCATCATGTAAATCTCAGGTATTTTTCATAATTATATTCCTATAAAGAACTTTAATGTTACTTTAACTGCTAATCAGAAAAAGGAACTACAAATCTTGAGCTCAGTAGATACAAAGTATAATCATATAATCATGTTCCATAATGACATTTTGGTTAATGACAGATTGAATATACAACAGTGGTCCCATAAGATTTTAATGCCATATTTTACTTATTTTTTTCTATGTTTACATGTACAGATACTCACCATTGCATTACAGTTGCTTACAGTATTAATACAGTAACATGCTGAATAGGTTTGCAGCCTAGGAGCAATAGGTTATCCCGTAGTCTCTGTGTAGTAGTCTCTACCATCCAGGTTTGTGTAAGTACAGTCTATGATGTTTCATCACACAATGATGAAACTGCCTAATGATGTATTTCTCAGAATGTATCCCTGCTATTAAGTGACATGTCTATAGTTACAAACTTAACCTTCAGATAAAAATAGGGAACCCATTTCACTTCTTCAGAAGTGTAGGTTTTTCTAAAGGAAAGAATGAGAATCAATTCAAAACAAAGATATTGATGAAGAAATTTGGGAAATTACTATTTTGGTAGCTCCATTATGATGGCTAGCCATTTCCCCTCTTTAAAAGTTTAATTGTATATATGTGTTACCTCCCTCATATTTTTTCACTTATAAAATGAGAAATATTATAAAACCACAAGCCTCTTTCCACTCATTATTCTAATAAGTTAATTTTCAATAAGTTACTGGTTTCTGAGCTAAGATGAAATGGATGTACCTCAGAAGGTTGATCACAGCCTAAACAGGAAACACAGGAATTTTTGGCATGGTCATCATATTCCAGAACCTGATCCTTCATTTTGAAATATCAAATGTTATATTTTTCAGCACATTTAATGAAATTCTTTTTTTGAGAATTGGTTTATACTAACACAACTCACAAAAAATAAATTTAGAAGAATATGTTAACAATTGGAGATAAGAAGATCACCAGCAAATGTATTAAAGCACTATTCATAAATTATCACATTTCCTTCCTACCATGCAAAGGGACATGAACACGCAATGAAAATATAAATTCAAGTTTATCAGAGAAAATTCAGAAATGGAGAAGTAGTAGAGCACACAGAATCCTATAAGCTCTCTCTCACAAAGAGTAATGCTTGCTCAGGGCATAGCTGGACTAATATGGGAAGGGAAGGGCTTCTTTAGAAGAATGATGCTTATGTAATGCTTAATTTATTTATAGGGATGGGGGACATGGAAATAAAAAGATAAAACTGAATTTTGTCAGAGAACTGAAAACAATGAAAAGAATGGAAATTCAAAAACTGAAAAATACAATAATAAAAAATAACACTTTTGATTATGTTTAAGAAGCAGTTTAGACACAGTTGAATACAGAATTAGTATGCTGGCTGATAAATTGGAGGAAACATCCAAATGAAACACACATAGGATACAGTGAAAAGTTTCAATTTATGAAAAACTGGGATCTCAGATGAAAAGGGAGGCAATGAGGCAGAAGCAATATTTGAACAGAGAATGGCTGAGGAGTTCTTGAATATGATGAAAGACGTTAATCTACAGATTCTAGAAACCATGCAAACTCCAAGCAGGATAAGATGTCTAAGAATATGTTAGTAACTCCTGAAAACTGAAGACAACAACCAAATCCCAAAAACAGCTGCAGTGGGATAGTAGGGAGAAAAGTCCAAATCATCTTCAAAAGCAACAGTTAGACTGACAGCCAACTTATCAATACAAACAATGGAAGACAGAAGACAATGGAATGATATTTTTTAAGTGCTGAGATGAAAAGTAACTGCCAATCTAGAATTTTATATTCTGAAAAAATAATCTCCAATAATGAAAGTGTAAAAAGACTTTTAATGAAAAAAGTAGGAAGAACTTGTCACCAGAAGATTCACACCAGAGGAAGATTCACAATAAAGGGAGGAGGAAAATGGTTCCAGATGGAAACTTAGAGATGCAGGAAGGAATGAAGGAAAATAAAAAGATTCACTATCTAAGTAAATGTAAATAAATATGGACACTTTAAATAATAAAAATAATTATATCTCATGTGGCTTAACATTCAGATTGAAAATATATAAGGACATGTAAGTTCAAATTAAAGGATTCATGATCTTGTGTTGTCTGGGAAGAGGTAAAAATATCAATTTATACTAGACATTAATGAGTCAAAGATGTATGTTGTAATTTTTAGGATAATCACTAAAAGAATAGTAAAATAGAATGTAGCTAACAAGCAAATAGGAAAATGGAATAATAAAAAAATTCAATCAAAAATAAGACAAAGATGAGTGTGGTGGCTCACTTTGGGAAGCTAAGGTGGGAGTATTTCTGAGTCCAGGAGTTTTACACCAGCCTGGGCAACATATTGAGACCCCCATCTCTATTTTAAAAAAATAAGAAAACAAAATAAGGCTAGGTGGGAGAGAGAAAGGAATATAGAATAGGTAGTACAAATAGAAAATAAATAATAAGATGGCAAATTTCACTCCAAAAATGCTCCATATAAAAGTCAGACAGCTCTATTTAAATGGTCAGAATGGATTTTTAAAAAACTATATGCTACTTATAAGAGACCCATCTATAATAGAAAGATATAAGAAAGTTCAAAGTAAAAATGTAAAAAGAGATATCATGCAAACATTAACCAAAAGATAGCTGGTTATTAATGTAAAGCAAAGCTTTCTTAGTATCAAACTAGACTCTAGAAAAAAATCCTGATTTACAGATAAAAGGGACATTTCATTATTATTAAAATTTAAAATTTCCAGAAAGATATAACTATTCTAAATCTAGTATTACCTATTAACACAGATTCAAAATGTATAAGTCAAATATTTACAGAACCATAAGGAGAGATAAATCCACAATTGTGGTAGAAAATGTTAACACATTTTTCAATGTTAGAGCAGGCAGACAAAAAATATTACTAAGGCTAAAAAAGATCTGAATAACACAATAAATAAGCTTGACTTAGTTTAGTTGACATAAATAAAACACTGTTGAAAAACTGCAGAACATATGTTCTTTCATGAACCCATAAACATTTTCTTAAAATGGCCATGTAGCTATAAAGAAAATTTCAACAAATTTTGAAGTATAACTTCATACAAAATAAATTATCTGATCACAATGCAATTAAACTAGAAAGTAAACAAAAGTAAGAAATCCTCATATATTTTGAAATTGTGAAATACATTTTCAAATAATCTATGGGCCAGATAAGAAATCACAAAGGACATTTGAAAACATTTTGAGATTAACAATTTTTAAAATGCTATCAATCTTTAGGTTATACATCTAAATTTGTGCTTAAAGAGAAGTGCATGGCCTTGACTTCACATGTTAGAAAAAGGCAAAATTTGAAAATTAATGACACAAGAATCTATCTCGGCCATGTGCAGTGGCTCATCCCTGTAATCCCAGCACTTTGGGATGCTGAGGCGAGCAGATCACTTGAGGTCAGGAGTTTGAGACCAGCCTGGCCAACATGGTGAAACCTCCTCTCTACTAAAAATACAAAAAGTAGTTGGACATGGTGGCACACACCTCATCTCTACTAAAAATACAAAAAATTAGCTGGCATGGTGGTATGTGCCTGTATTACAATCCCAGCTACTTGGGAGGCTGAGGTGGAAGAATTGCTTGACCCAAAAGACAAAGGTTGCAGTGAGCCGAGATTGTGCCACTGCACTCCAGCCTAGGTGACAGAGTGAGACTCTCAAAAAAGAGAAGAAAAATCTATTTCAAAAAGGTAGTATAAATATAAAATAAAATAAAATAAAAAATTGAGATGACACAAATAACCAATATCAAGAATTTAAAAAAAGGAGTATAGTTTTAGGACTTACATACATTTAAAATATCCTAAATGGATATTATGAACAACTTTAATCCAATGATTTCTAAAAATTTAGATGAAATAGATAAATTCTTAGAAAAGTACAAAATAAAAAGTAACACAAAACAAAAAGAAATTGTGAAGTCATTAAACTATTAAATATTAAATTGCTAACTAAAAACCTTATCACAAAGAGGACTCCAGGTCCAGATGACTTCACTAACAAATTCTACCAAACACTTAAGGGAGAAATAATGTAATATTTTATACACTCTTCTAGAAGAGAATAAAGGAGGGAACAATTCCCAGTTTGTTCTATGAGGCATCATAATCTTGCTACAAAAACCTGACAAGTGAGAGAACTGGATCCAAGATGGCCGATTAGCAGCAGCTCAGGATTGTAGCTCCTACTGAAAGTGCAGAGAGTGAGTGGATGCCACATTTGCAGATGAATTTTTATTGCCCACGGACCAAGAGATTCCCGGCGGAGGAGCCCCATGGGTCGCCAACGCGACTCTTTTGGCCAGTGCGGGCCGTTTTACAGGCGCCCCGGCGCGGCGGTTCTCAGTCCAGAGTATACAGGACTGAGTGCCCTTTTAGTTGGCGTTTGGAGCTCTGGGAAGGCAGAGTCTCCCATTCAGCTGATTGAAAAGCGGACTGAAGTGGGGAACCAGACCGGGAGATTCCCGTGCAGAAAGCGCCAGGAATCTTAACGCCGCTATTTCAGCCGGCGTAGTGGGTCGCCGCAGGGGAAGGCTGGTCCACCCCCCCCCACGAAAGGAAAACAGCAATTGGAACTGCTGAGGCTTGAGTTTCACAGCAAGTACAGCTGAACCCCCGGAGGGTCCAGCTCTGTGGGGGAGGGGCGTCCACGGAAGGAAAACTAAGAATCAGAAAAAACTTTGCCACCAACAAGCCGGACGTCCACTCAGAGACCTAATCTGAAAGTCAGCAATTACACAGACGACAGGTGGATAAATCCACAAAGATGGGAAGAAACCAGCGCAGGAAGGCTGAAAACACCCGCAGTCAGAATGCCTTTCCTCCTACAGAGGATTGCAGTTCCTCATCACCAATTGAACAAAGCCTGATCGAGAATGAATGTGAGGAATCAACAGAATCAGGCTTCAGAAGGTGGATAATGAGAAACTTCTGTGAGCTAAAAGAACATGTTCTAGCCCAATGCAAGGAAACTAAGAACCTTGAAAAAAGGTTTGACGAAATGTTAACGAGAATGGACAATTTAGAGAGGAATATAAGTGAATTAATGGAGCTGAAAAACACAATACAAGAACTTCACGAAGTATGCACAAGTTTTAACAGTGGAATTGATCAAGCAGAAGAAAGGATTTCAGAGGTCGAAGGCCAACTTAACAAAATAAAACGAGAAGACAAGATTAGAGAAAAAGGGTAAAAAGGAATGAACAAAGTCTCCAAGAAATATGGGACTATGTGAAAAGACCTAGTCTACGTTTGATAGGTGTACCTGAATGTGACGAAGAGAATGAATCCAAGCTGGAAAATATTCTTCAGGATATTATCCAGGAAAACTTTCCCAACCTAGCAAGGCAGGACAATACTCAACTCCAGGTAATACAGAGAACACCACAAAGATATTCCTCAAAAGAGCAACCCCAAGGCACATAATCATTAGATTCACCAGGGTTGAAGTGAAGGAGAAAATACTAAGGGCAGCCAGAGAGAAAGGTCAGGTTACCCACAAGGGGAAGCCTATCAGACTCACAGCAGATCTCTCAGCAGAAACCCTACAAGCCAGAAGAGAGTGGGGGCCAATATTCAACATCCTTAAAGAACAGAACTTTCAACCCAGAATTTCATATCCAGCCAAACTAAGTTTCATAAGTGAAGGAAAAATAAAATTTTTTATGAACAAGCAAGTACTCAGATTTCATTACCACCAGGCCTGCTTTACAAGAGCTTCTGAAAGAAGCACTATATACAGAAAGGAACAACCAGTATCAGCCATGCCAAAAAACCCATCGGTAAGCTGCATCCAGACCCATCTCACATGCAAGGATATACAGAGACTCAAAACAAAGGGATGGAGGAAGATTTGCCAACCAAATGGAGAGCAAAAAAAAAAAAAAAAGCAGGAGTTACAATTTTTGTCACTGATAAAATAGACTTTGAAGTGATAGAAACCAAAAGAGATAAGAAGGACATTGTATAATGGTAGAGGGATCAATGTAATGGGAAGAGCTAAGGATCCTAAGTCTATGCGCACCCAATATAGGAGCACCCAGATACATAGGGCAACTTCTTGGTGACTTACAAAGAGACTTGGACTCCCACACAACAATAGTGGGAGACTTTAACACTACATTGTCAATATTGGACAGATCATTGGGACAGAAGGTTAACAAGGGTACCCGGGACTTGAGCTTAGACCTTGAACAAGTAAACTTAATAAACATTTACAGAACTGTCTACTCCAAATCCACAAAACATACATTTTTTTCAGTAATACATCACATGTATTCTAAAAGTGACCACATGGTTGGGAGTAAATCACTCCCCCAGCAATTGCATAGCATTTCATAGGTTTAAATGAAATATTGGTTGGCTGTTTGTTTGTTATTTTCCTCCCTTATTCCTCTCCTGTCTCCATTGTATAACACAATTATTAGTATAAAAGAGCTTTTCAATACCCATTTTTAGACTGCATTCTAGCCTGGGCAATAGAGCAAGATTCCCATTCTCTCACCCTCTTTTCTTCTTCTTTTTTCCCTTTCTTTCTTCTCTTTCTTTCTCTTTTTTCTTTTCTTTCTTTCAAAAATAAAAATAAAAAACAAACAAACAAAAACCTGACAAGTACACTATAGAAAAGGAGATTACAGGCTGGCCATGGTGGCTCATACCTGTTATCCAAAAACTTTGGGAGGCCAAGGCAGGAGGATAGGTTAAGGCCAAGACTTCAAGAATAGCCTGGGTAACATGTTGAGACTTCTCTCTCTACAAAAAATTAAAATATTAGCCCAGCATGGTGGGGCATACCTATAGTTGCTGCTACTTGGGAGGCTGAGGAGAGAGGATTGCTTGAGCCCAGGAGTTTGAGGTATTAGCGAACTATAATCATGCCATTGCACTCCAGCCTGGGCAACAGAGTGAGACCCTGTCTCAAAAACAAAAAAACAAACAAAAAAAAGGAGATTACAGGGCAATATCACTCATTAACATGGCAGCAAAATTTCTAAACATAGCATTGACAAACAAAAAAATCTTGCATTGTATAAAAAGTATAATATATCACAGCCATGTAGAGTTCAGTTTAGGAGTTCAAGATAGGTTTGTTATTTGGATATCAATCACTGTAATTCATCACATTAACAGGATAGAAAAGAAAATATGATCATTTTCATAGTTTCATAAAAAATTGTTTAATCAGCTGGGTGTGGTCCCCATGCCTGTAATCCCAGCACTTTGGGAGGCCGAGGCGGGTGGATCACCTGAGATCAGGAGTTCAAGACCAGCCTGACCAACATGTTGAAACCCCATCTTTACTAAAAAAAATACAAAATTAGCCAGGCATGATGGTACGTGCCTGTAATCCCAGCTATTTGGGGGGCTGAGGCAGGAGAATTGCTGGAACCCAGGAGGCAGAGGTTGCAGTGAGCCAAAATCTCGCCATTGCACTCCAGCCTGGGCAACAAGAGCAAAACTCCATCTTAAAAAAATGTATTTGTTTAATAAAACTTAACATTCATTCATCATTTAAAAAACTGCCTTAGTAAATAGGAATAGAAGGAAACTTCCTTCATCAGATGAGGGTTATCCTTCAAATGAAAGAGGAGCCTTTGACACTCATCTCTGGTATCAGTCTGTTTGCTTGATCTAACTCAGATCAGTTGAACCTTCTCCTTGCCTAACGCCGAAGCGGGGGAGGAAGTGAGCTTCCCAAGTCATTATTTGTCTCACTACACTCCTATAGATACATCTATGTAGGATGCTAACTGATAATCAGAAGGTTGCTTTGTGAGAATGCAGTTGGAGGGGAATGGATGAGATGATTTTCATAGCCAGTATCTTTTTTAACTATGAAAAGCTGATATGTACATAGATGGGAACGCTGAATTGTATGGTGACCATTTCTCTTCTGTTAATACATTGTTGCTTTAGACTGAGTGTAATACTGCCATGGCTTTACACGTGCTAATGCTGTATAGTCATTCTCTAGTTCCTGTTGATCTGTCATTCAACTTTGGGTCTCTCAGTGAGCCAGACTGTTTATTTATGTTACATTTTGCATATCCGATGACCTTTTCTCATAATGACCTCCCCATCCTTACACAATCTCCTATCTTCATTTACTTAGCAAACTCCTATTTCTTTTTCTGCAAACCAACTCGAGTACTTTTCCTCTGAAGTCTTCCCTTTATGTTCTAATTATATCTTGCCTATCTTCTGTAAAAGTACTTATCACACTGTATTAAAATGTTCTTAACATTCAACCCAGCAATGGAATTGCTGGGCATAATCCAAAGGAAAAGAAATCATTCTACCAAAAAGACATGTGTGTGCACTCATGTTCTTTGCAGCACTATTCACAATAGCAAAGACATGGAATCATCCTCAGTGCCCATCAACGGTGGATTGGATAAAGAAAATATGGTACATATACACCATAGAATATTATGCAGACATAAATAAGAACTAAATCATGTCCTTTGCAGCAACATGAATGCAGTTGGAGACCATCATCCTAAGCAAAGGAATGCAGAAACAGAAAACCAAATATCGCATGTTCTTGCTTATGAGTGGGAGGCTAAATCTTGGGTACACATGAACATAAAGATGGGCACAGTAAACACTGGGGACTCCAAAAGTGGGGGAGGAGAAAGGGTTAAGAGCTAAAAAACACACTGGGTACTGTGTTGACTATTTGGGTGATAGGATTAATAGAAGCCCCAAACTCACCATCATACAATTTACCCATGTAACAAACCTGCACACGTACCCCCTAAATCTAAAGTAAAAATGGAGGCAGGGCACGGTAGCTCGTGCCTGTAATCCTAGCACTTTGGAAGGCCGAGGTGGGCAGATCACTTGAGGCCAGGAGTTTGAGACCAACCTGGACAACATGGTAAAACCCCATCTCTACTAAAAATACAAAAAATTAGCCAGACGTTATGGCACACACCTGTAATCCCAGCTACTTTGGAGGCTGAGGCATGGGAATCACTTGGACCTGGGAAGTGGAGGGCACAGTGAGCCGAGATTGCGCCCGTGCATTCCAGCCTGGGCAACAGAGTGAGACTCTGTCTCATAAAATAAAATAATAAATTTTTTAAAATGAAAATTTAAAAAGAATGTTTAGTTGTCTCATTAGATTTTGAATTTCTTAGAAGAAGGTTCTGTGGCTTTATATTTGTACTCCTAGTATCTGAAATCAGTAAAAGTTTACTAAGAAATAGATGAATGAATGAAAATGAATAAGCAACAACTGAGTGAGTGAATCCACCTCAGTAGGCCTCTCCTGGCTTGTGACCACCATGCGTGTTCTCTCCCCAGCACACATAAACTCATTCTAGCTGGTAATGAAAACTTCTCTGGTTGGGCACATTGAATTTACAGTCAACAGTTAACTCTAAATTGAATTTATAATTGAATTTTATAATGCTTCTACAATCATGGGCATTCAAAATGTGGACTTCCCAGATGCATGTCATAACCTTAATTTTTAATTGCATCCTACTTCTAAGTGACATGGAAGAGAGAAGATGTAGGATGAGTTGGAAATTTGATGGAATAGTTTTAATTAAGTATGTAAAAGAGCCTGAAAAAATAAGATTCAGTTCAGGACCAAGATAGAGTATTAATTCCTAATTAAGTTCAGCAGTTTAATACCAAAGCAAATGAGTGACAGCAGAGTTGTGGGGAAATGGAGAGACTACTTCTGGACCCTTCACTCATGGCATGTATAGAAAATGTTAGAATTCATAGCACACTAGGG
This sequence comes from Ateles fusciceps, assembly GCA_036589455.1. Classification (NCBI taxonomy): domain Eukaryota; kingdom Metazoa; phylum Chordata; class Mammalia; order Primates; family Atelidae; genus Ateles; species Ateles fusciceps. The sequence continues at coordinate 935,469 of JAZHEH010000439.1, forward strand.
TGAATGGATCAGGCTGCTTGCTATTGCAGGCTAGTGGCCCAAGGGGTCTGGCTGCCCTAGGCTTCCCGTGGCTGTGCTGAGACCTGAGGAGACCAGGATCTCAGGACAGCCATAACTCCTTTGCAGTAGACTGCTGGGGAAACTCTAAAGCTTAATAAGGGAAGTGAATGCACCTGCAAGAACTTAACGTTCCTGGTCCGCACCCAACCTAACCAGGAAGGGTTTACAATGAGAAAGAAAGATATGTGCTATTTAAGTACCAGAGCTAGGATTGTTCAGGCCAGTGATTTTTTTTTTCCTTTTTTTTTTTCTTTTTTGAGACAGAGTTTCACTCTTGTGACCCAGGCTGGTGTGCAATGGCGTGATCTCGGCTCACTGCAACCTCTGCCTTCCGGGTTCAAGCGATTCTCCTGTCTCAGCCTCCCAAGTAGCTGGGATTATAGGCACCTGCCACCACACCTGGCTAATTTTTGTATTTTTAGTAGAGATGGGGTTTTACCATGTTGGCCAGGCTGGTCTTGAACTCCTGACCTCAGGTGATCCACCTGTCTGAGCCACCCAAAGTGCTGGGATTATAAGTGTGAGCCGCTGTGCCTGGCCAGGCCAGTGATTTTCAATTCTGAATACTTATTAAGCTGTCACCTGGCAGCTTTTAAAGTCTTAGAAACATAGCAGTGTGCTGACCAGACCCTTGTACAATTAAATCAGAATCTCCATGGAGAAAGGTATGGAGCAGTATTAGTATTTTTAAAAAAAACTTTCCACAGGTGATTTTATAATGTTTCAGAGTTAAGAACCTTTGATATATGCAGTGACTGATGATGAAAACAATTTACTAAGGGATAGAAACCTAACTGTAGATTTTTTTTTAGTTGCCTTAATTTAACACTTACGTTTAGTGGTTTTAGCAGAGGGTTTTCTGTTTTTACTGTTGTAGACAGATGTAAGACAGTCAATGGATGGGATTCATCTCCCATGTTCCTAGGAGGAAATATGTTTATGAAGTGATGGGAAATGTGGCTGCTGCATTGGTCAGGAATGGTAACAGCAGAGGAATTTAAATTCAGCCTGGAGGAGTAGGTCAAATTTACAGTTGCAGAAGTGGAGGATGGTGGGGGCTACGCATTCTAAATGGAGGAACAGCGTAAGTACAGGTGAAAAAGAGGCAGAAGACAATTTCAAAGAAGAGCGCTGCCGAGTCTGAGATGGGGGCCCAATAGCAAATGAAGGGGGGGACCAAAGCCAGCGGTCTCGGAAGGGCTGTGAGAGCAGTCCATGGACACAGCCTTTCTACACTTCTATATCCTATAGCAGCTGAAAATGACCATGCCCAGGCCCCTTTCATCATCTGTAATCAGGAAGGCCTGACTACAGGTAACGCTTATTGAGCACTAACTACACGCCAGGAACATCCCCTAAGCATTTCACGAGAATAACTAATTTAATCTTCACAACAAGCTCACGAGATAGGTTCTATTATTATCTCTGTTTTGTAGATGAGGAAAGTGAAGCACCGTAGGCTGACATTTTTGTGGCTTCTCTCTATTCAATGACGTGTTTTCCCTTTATCATGATTCAGAGTTCCCAAGAGCTATTTGCAGATCAGCAAACTATTGTTAAAACAGGAATTTACCTGTAAGGGTAGGGTCCAGGTAGATGCTTGGAAAGAATATCAGATAGGGATCAGAGAGCCAAGGATTTTGAACATCTTTTTTTTCTGTAGGTATGAAGAATTTGCTGAGATTTTAAAGCAGGGGGTGGCATGCTGAACTGTTTAGTAAAGCCAGTCTAGGGGGGATGGGCAGGATGTGTTGAGCGTGAGGGAAAGTGATGTACTTGTGATACCAGCTGACCAGTTAGGAAGCTGATGGCGGTGACTATGAGGGAAATGGTGGAAAGCTAGGTGAGGTGGTGATCTTGGTAACAGAGAGAGCACAGATGCAAGAGTTATTATGAAGATCCCGGTGACGAGAGTGGACTTGAGTGACTGCTGAGCCCCTAGGAGATCAGGAAGGCAATCCTGATGAGAGAAGGTGGTGAATTTAACTTTAGCTTTTTTGAGTTTGTGGAACAGTGAGTCATTCTAGCCTGGGATGCGTCATTGTATTGGATATCCTGACTTTGGTTTTTAAACTTTATTTGATATACATCCCTCTTTTTGACATGGATGGCAATTTTGATGTCCATATTTTAATTTCACATTGATCCTTTACCCGATAAAAATATATTTACTTATTCTATTAATTAGTTAATATTATTTTATTATGATAATACATAGTTAATATTATTATTTGCTGTAGGTTATCAGACCAGGATGAAGAGGGAAAGATCAAGCAGGAGTATATCATATCTGACCCCCTCCTTTTCCATGGTGACCGTCCAAAGGGAAGATAGTGGGATAACCTGGGAAACCAACTCAAGTAGATCTTCTACTCCTTGGGCCTCGGAAGAAGTCAGACTTCCGGTGTGTGTAGTCGGGAAGGGTCAACTGTGAATTCTCCTCCTGGAAATGTTTCCTTTATTGTGGATGAAGTGAAAAGGGCTCGGAAAAGGACTCATAAGTCAAAACATGGTTCACCATCATTACGCCGGAAAGGCAACAAAAAAAGGAATTCTTTTGAATCCCTAGATGTTCCAACAAACAAAAAAGGCAGTCCTTTAACTTCAGCAAGCCAGGTACTAACCACGGAGAAAGAGAAGTCTGGCATTTATGATAAAACAAGAAAAAAGAAGACCACTTCAAATACACCTCCGATTACTGGGGCAATATACAAAGAACACAAGCCGTTAGTGTTACGACCAGTCTACATAGGAACAGTACAATATAAAATTAAGATGTTTAATTCGGTTAAAGAAGAATTAATTCCCCTACAGTTTTATGGAACATTGCCAAAGGGTTATGTAATTAAAGAAATACATTATAGGAAAGGAAAAGATGCATCCATTTGTCTAGAGCCAGATTTGGACAATAGTGATTCTAACACAGTTTCCAAAACAAGGAAATTAGTAGCCCAAAGCATAGAGGATAAAGTAAAAGAGGTTGCTCCACCCTGGAGAGGCACACTTTCCAAAGGATCAGAGTCCCTGCCCTCAATGTTCAGTCATAAAGATCAAAAGAAAATTTATGCTGATTCTCCCCTACATGCCACATCTGCGTTGGAGCACACAGTGCCCTCTTATTCAAGTAGTGACAGAGCAGAACAAGAACTACAGCTCAGGCCTTCACAGTCAGTGCCACAACAGCCAGAGGATGAAGCAAAACCCCGTGAAGTGGAGCCTCCCTTACCTACAACTGCGTTCCTGAGAACAGCAAAGGAAGAATGTGAGGTTGCTTTGCAAGGAACTGCAGCTTCAGCCAATGACTCTTCAGTCTCACCTTTGTTTGCTAATGAGATGAAGAAGGAAGATGTGTATTCTGCTCGCCATTCCATTTCTCTGGAGGCAGAGTCACCAGGTCTGGCAGCATCTACCCAGGAGGGTTTGGACCCAGACCAAGAACACCTGGACCTGACTTCACAAAGGGCAGAACCAGTCTCTGCAAAACTGACCCCTGCACAGCCCAGTGTCAAAGGAGAGAAGGAGGAAAACGTGCTTGAGCCATCCATTTCTCTTCCTGAACCTCTAATGTTAGAAGAACCAGAGGAAGAAGAAATAGAAACTTGCCTACCCATAACTGCTACCCTTGAACCTGAAGATTCTAATTTAGTAGAAGAAGAGATCATAGAACTTGATTACCCGGAAAGCCCGTTGGTTCCCGAGAAGCCCTTCCCCACCACATGCGTCCCCTGAAGTGGAGCGCAAAGAAGAGGAGCTTATTCTACCATTATTGACATCAACTCCTGAACATGTTGCTTTGTCTGAGGAAGAAAGAGAGGAAATTGCATCAGTTTCTACTGATTCTGCTTTCGTATCAGAGTATTCAGTACCGCAGGATTTGAACCATGAACTAGAGAAGCGAGAAGGTGAGGCAGTTTCCCCATCCAATGTAGAAGCTATAGCTGAACATGCAGTTTTGTCAGAAGAAGAGAATGAGGAATTTGAGGCTTATTCCCCAGCTGCAGCCTCTGCGTCTGAGCGCTCTCTCTCACCATTCACAACTAAGACTTCAGAGAGCCTGTCTCCGCTGTTTTCAACAGTTACACCGGAACACATGGTCCTATCAGGAGAGGAGGCCTCAGAAAGTGGGCGTTACACACCAGACTCCACATCTGCTTCTGAATATTCAGCTCCATCACAGGCAACAAAAGAGTCGCTGAAGGAAATAATTGACCGTAAGTCCCCGTTAATACCGAAAGATGTTTCTGAGCACATGATTCCATCCGAAGAGAAGGAAGACACTGGATCGTTTACTCCAGCTGCGGCCTCTGCTTCTGAGCCCTCTCTCACCATCCACAACCGAGAAGACTTCTGAATGCCAGTCACCACTGCCTTCTACTGCCACGTCAGAACACGTGGTCCCATCAGAAGGAGAGGACCTAGGAAGTGAATGTTTCACACCGGATTCAAAGTTGGCTTCCAAATATGCAGCCCCACTCAGTGCAACACAGGAATCACAAAAGAAAATGATCGATGAGGCATCCCAATTCAAACCAAAAGATATTTCTGAGTGCACAATTCTGTCCGAAGAAGGGAAGGAGGACATTGAACCATCTTCCCCAGATTCAGTCGCTGCATCTGAACACTCTTTCCCACTGCACACAACTGAGATGACTTCTGAACGCCAGGCCCCACCACTTTCAGCCACTCCATCTGAACGTGGGGTTCTATCAGACGAAGAGACAGTTGAGCTGGAGCGGTATACACCCTCTTCCACATCTGCTTCTAAATTTTCAATACCACCATATGCAACACCGGAGTCACAGGAGGAAGAAATTGTCCACAGATCTCTAAATCTAAAAGGCGCATCCTCACCCATGAATTCATCAGAAGAAGATCAAGAAGACATTGAACCTTTTTCTCCAGATTCTGCATTTGTGTCAGAATTCTCATTTCCACCATATGCAACACAGGAAGCAGAGAAAGAGAATTTGAGTGCGATTCTCCAATATGTTTAACATCGCCATCTGAGCACACTATTTTTTCAGATGAAGACACTGAAGAAGCGGAACTGTTCTCTCCAGACTCAGCATCACAAGTTTCAATCCCTCCATTTAGAATCCCGGAAACAGAGAAAAATGATCTTGAGCCTGATTCACTATTAACTGCGGTGTCTGCTTCAGGTTATTCCTGCTTTCCAGGAGCAGATGAGGAAGACATTGGATCTACAGCTGCTACACCTGTGCCTGCGCTGTTCAGTTCATCACAGAAGCAAAAAGCTGAAACTTTCCCTTCAATGTCTCCGCTTGAAGACTTGAGTTTGCCACCTTCAACAGATAAATCAGAGAAAGCAGAAACTAAGCCAGAGATTCCAGAAATCTCAGCATCTGTATCTGAATATCTCATTTTGGCACAGAAGCAGAAAAGTCAAGCATCTTTAGAGCCTGAGTCTGAAAACTTGATTCCTCCACATTTAACTAGTGAAGTGGAGAAGGGAGAGAGGGAGGCGAGTTCATCAGTAGCTGCAATACCTGCTTCTTTACTTGCACAATTATCTATAGCAAAGGAAGAAACCAAACCTGCATCTTCACATTCAGTTTCACCTGATTCAGTCCCTGCAATTAAGAAAGAACAGGAACCCACAGCAGCACTCACTCTAAAAGCTATGGATGAACAGATGGCTTTGCCAAAAGTCAGAAAGGAAGAAATTGTGCCTGATTCTCAAGAAGCTACAGCACATGTATCACAGGATCAAAAAATGGAGCCTCAGCCTCCAAATGTTCCAGGGTCTGAGACAAAATATTCAATTTTGCCTGACGTGGCAGATGAGCCAAAGAAGGGTGTCAAGCCCAAATTAGTTCTAAATGTGACTTCTGAACTAGAACAGGGAAAGTTGTCCAAGAATGAGCCTGAAGTTATAAAACCATATTCACCTCTAAAGGAAACATCTTTATCTGGACCTGAGGTTTTATCAGCAGTGAAAATGGAGATGAAACATGATTCTAAAATAGCAAGTACACCTTCAGTGCTTGATTCAGCTTCCTCAGGAGTAGACAAGCATGTTGAACGTGGTCTACCTGCACTAGCATTTTCAGCTTTGTCAGAAGAAATTAACAAAGAACTTGAACCCAGTTCCTCAACAACCACAGCATCTGTAACTAAGCTTGATTCAAACTTAACCAAATTAGGAAAAGAAGAAATCCCAACAGATTCATCTCTTGTCACTCCTGTAGATCGTCCAGTCTTAATAAAAGTAGGAAAGGGTGAATTAGAAAGTGGTTTGCCACCACTGGTAACATCTGCAGATGAGCATTCAGTTCTTGCAGAAGAAGACAAGGGGGCAATTAAAGGTGCTTCTCCCACTGAAACGTCATCCAAACATTTGGCTTGGTCAGAAGCAAAGAAGGAAATTAAATTTGATTCACCTCCAAGTGTCTCGTCTATAGCAGAGCATTCTGTTTTGTCAGAAGCAGAAGCCAAAGGAGTTAAAGCTGGGTTGCCAATAATCAAAACGTCATCTTCCCAGAATTCAAATGAATCTGAGGAAGCAAGGGTGGAAGACAAACAAGGTCTTTCATATTCTACAGTTCGTGACTCTGAATGTTTGGTTTCATCACAGAAAAAGAACTTGGTGTCTACCTCAGAGGTGCTGGGGCCTGAACATGAGCTTTCACTCAGCCTAGGGGTTGAGATAAAGAAAGAAGAAACTAAACTTCCTTCATCACAAAATGTGTCACCTGCACCCAAACATATAGTTCCAAAAGGCGGAGATGAGGAAATAACAAGTTCACCTCCTGAATTGGAAAATTTAGCATCAGGTTTGGCCCCAACAGTACTGCTCCTCAGTGATGATAAGAACAAACAGGCAGTGGAGGTATCTTCTTCAGCTCAGGGAGACGTCCCATCAGAAAAACAAGACGTTGCTAAGGCAGAGCTGTCTTTGGAACCTGAGAAGAAAGACAAGCCACACCAACTGCTGGAATTACCAAATGCTGGGTCAGAACCTGCCAGTGGTTTAGGTAGACAAAGTGGATCCATAGGTACAAAACAAGCAAAGTCTCCCATAACTGAAACAGGGGGATTCTGTTTTAGAAAAGGGCCTAGCTGAGCTTAGGAGCAGAGAAGGAAAAGAAGAAAATAGAGAATTTTATGCATCTGCTACGATGCCTGCAATTTCTGAGCTTTCATCATTGCTTAGGGAGGAATCTCAGAATGAAGAAATTAAATCTGTCTTTCCTAAGATCGTCAGCCTAGAGTCAAAAGAAACACCTGCCTCTCTAGCTGAAGGAGACAACCCAGAAGAATTTCAGCCATTTAGTTTTTCTTTAAAAGGATTATCAGAGGAGTTGAGCCACTCAGCAGATTTTAAAAAGGGAGAAAATCAAGAAATAGGCCCATTACCATCACCAGGAAATTTGAGGGCACAAGTCATGGGAGATATTGTAGCTAAGCTAAGTGAAGAAACAGGCCACCCAGATTCATCCCAGGTACTCCAGAGCATAACAGAACCATCAAAGATTGTTCCTTCTGACCTCCTTGTGGAACAAAAGAAGACAGAAAAAGCACTTCATTCAGATCAAACTGTTAAATTACCTGATGTAAGCACCTCTTTTGCAGGTAAACAAGATCTGGATATTAAGCAATTTTCATTTATGAAAGAGAATTTGCCTTTGGAACAGTCAAAATCATTTATGACAACCAAGCCTGTGGATGTCAAAGAAACAAGGGAAGAATTCTTTATTTCTCCAGAGGATGAAAACTGGATGTTGGGAAAGCCAGAACATGTGGCTCGTCAACACGAAGAGAGAAGAGCAGGATCTGCGCAGCTGGATTCCTCTGGCAGCAATGAGCTGAGGCCAGGGCAGCTCCAGGCTGCTGTGTCCAGTAAGGACCATACTTGTGAGGTCAGAAAGCAGGTCCTGCAAGATTCTGCTGAAGAATCTCATTTGTCACCACAAGAACCAGTATCTGCTCTTGATACTTCCAGTGGTAATGTAGAGACCTTATCAAGTCAAAGCTACTCTTCTGAAGAAGTAAAGCTGGCTGAAGAACCAGAGTCTTTAGTTCTAGCTGGAAATGCAGAGAGAAATGTACCAGAGAAGAAGGAGATTCATTCTTTCACGGAGAGTGAAAGTTTGCTATTGGAGAAAGCAAACACAGAGTTTTCCTGCCCTTCCAAAGAAGATAGCCAGGAAAAAATTAAACTACCTCCTGAAAGATTCCTCCAGAAACCAGAGTCTGGCCCATCAGTGGAGCAGGTGAAGTCAGAAAAAATCCCCTCCTCTGTCAAAACAGCCCATTTCTTGGCAGAAGGTATGGAACCTGCACTGGGCAATGAAAAAGAAGCACACAGGAGCACACCTCCTTTTCCTGGAGAGAAGCCATTGGAAGAATCAAAAATGGTTCAGTTGAAGGTTATCGATGATGCTGATGAGGGAAAGAAACCAGCACCTGAAGTGAAAATACCCACACAAAGAAAACCCGTCTCCTCAATTGATGCAAAAGAGTCTCAACCCCCAGAGTCACCTGAGGTGACACAAAAGGCACCCACGCAGCCAAAGGTGGCTAAGCCAGACCTTCCCGAAGAAAAGGGAAAGAAAGGACTTTCATCTTTCAAATCGTGGATGTCCAGCTTGTTTTTTGGATCGAGCATGCCAGATAACAAAGTTGCTGAACAAGAAGACTTAGAAACACAGCCAAGTCCATCTGCAGAAAAAGCGGTGACTGTGATAGAGCCTGAAGGTACAATTTCTGCTAATTTTAATGTAGCTGAGAAACCAGCTGATCATTCATTACCAGAAGTAAAATTTAAAACTGCTGACGAATCCAGAGGTACTTTAGTAAAATTCGATGAGGGTCAGAACATTAAAGAAAAATCCACAATTTTATCAAATTTAGCAGATTTACAACAGCCAAAATCCATTTCTGAGGTGTCTAGGGAAGATTATGGAAAGAAAGAAATCTCAGGCGATTCAGAGGAAATGAGCATAAACCCAGTAGTTACTTCTGCTGATGGTGAGAAACATCTTGGAATTCAAACTTATTCACTGATCGGTGAGAAATTGGTTATGGAAGAAGCCAAAACTGTTGTTCCTCTTCATGTTGCTCATAGTAAAGGAGTCCAGAAGCCAGCAATCTCTCCTCCATCTAAATGGAATATTTCTATTTTTAAGGAAAAGCCAAGAAGTGATCAAAAAGAAAAATCACTCCTTTCATTTGATGTAGTGGATAAGGTGCCACAGCAGCCAAAACCAGCTTCCTCCAACTTTGCAAGTAAAAATATCACAAAGGAATCAGAGAAACCAGAGTCAATTATTTTGCCAGTAGAAGAATCAAAAGGCAGTTTAATTGATCTCCGTGAAGACAGACTAAAGAAAGAAATGCAAAAATCCACTTCCTTGAAAATTTCCGAAGAGGAAACAAAACTCACATCTATTTGTCCAACTGAGAAGAAAGATAATTTGGAAAACAGATCATATACCTTGGCAGAAAAGAAGGTGATAGCAGAAAAACAAGATTCTGTGATCCCATTAGAGCTTAGAGATAGTAATGAAATAGGGAAGACACAAATTACATGTGGATCTAGATCTACTGAACAGGAAGAATCAAAAGTCAGTGCTATGCCGCAGCACTTCTATCAAAATGAAGACTACAGTGAAAGACCCAAAATCGTTGTTGGTTCTGAAAAGGAGAAAGGAGAAGGAAAAGAAAATCAGGTATATGTGCTTTCAGAAGGAAAGAAGCAGCAGAAACATCAGCCTTATTCTGTGAATGTAGCCGAGTCTGTGACTGAAGAATCAGATATCTCTTTAGGTCATTCTTTGGGTGAAACTCAGTTATTTTCATTAGTTAAAGCTACATCAGTTACTGAAAAATCAGAAGCCATGCTCTCAGAGGCTCACTCAGAAATCAGAGAAACAAAGGCAGTAGGAACCCAACCACATCCTTTAGAAGAAAGTAAAGTTTTGGTGGAGAAAACCAAAACTTCCCTGCCGGTGGATCTTTCTTGTCATGATGAAATAAAGAACCACTCTTTATCTCAGGAAGGAAATCTAGTATTAGAAAAGTCAAACAGAGACATGCCAGATCACAATGAAGAAGAAGAACAGTTCAAAGAGTCAGAGCTCTTGAAAGGTGGTTCAGTAGATATCACAAAAGAAAGTATGAAACAAGAATTTCCATCTAAAGAATCCGAAAGGACTTTAGCTCATCCTTTTGATGAAACTAGGAGCTCAGAAACACCGCCATATTTGCTGTCATCTGTAAAACCACAAACTCTTGCTTCAGGAGCTTCTCCAGAAATTAATGCAGTGAAGAAACAAGAAATGCCACCATCAGAATTGGCTCCAGAAAGGCATACAGTTCATACTATTCAGACAGCTAAAGATCACGCATCCAATGTGCCTAAACAATCTGTTCTTGTTTCAAAGCGCCAGTTGGAGGCTGTGGAAGACACCCATGTAAAGGAACCACTCTCTTCAGCAAAAAGCAACTATGCTCAATTTATATCTAATGCATCAGCCAGTAATGCTGATAAAATGGTTTCTACTAAAGAAATGTCCAAGGAGCCTGAGGACACATATGCAAAAGATGAAGACTTTACAGTGACTAGTAAGCCAGCTGGACTTTCAGAAGATCAGAAGACTGCCTTTAGTATTATTTCCAAAGGCTGTGAAATATTGAATATTCATGCTCCTGCCTTTATTTCTTCAATTGATCAGGAAGAAAGTGAACAAATGCAAGACAAGTTAGAATATTTGGAAGAGAAACTCTCATTTAAAACCATACCACTCCCTGATAATAGTGAAGCAGTTGCTTGTCATGAAACATTAAAGAGCAGGTTAGAAGATTCTGATGAAAGAGTTACACCACTGCAAGAAAATCAACAAAAGGAAACTCATAAGACAGAAGAAGAGATATCCACAGATTCAGAAACTGGTGATTTATCTTTTATTCAGCCCACAATTCCCAGTGAAGAGGATTATTTTGAAAAATATACTTTAATTGATTATAACATCTCTCCAGACCCAGAAAAACAGAAAGCTCCGCAGAAATTAAATGTTGAAGAGAAACTCTCAAAGGAAGTTACAGAAGAAATGATCTCTTTCCCAGTAAGTTCAGTGGAAAGTGCCCTAGAACATGAGTATGACTTGGTGAAATTAGATGAAAGTTTCTATGGACCGGAAAAGGACCGTGATGTATTATCTCATCCAGAGACCCAAAAGTTTTGGGGTATCCAAAATCAGCTGACAGAAATGTTTCAAAGGACATAAAGAGAGATGTGGACTCAAAGTCACTTGGGATGCCTTTATTTGAAGCAGAGGAAGGAGTTTTGTCATCGAACCCAGATATTTCCTACCACTATCAAAACTATTAATCCAGAACTTCTGGAGGAGCCCCCTGCCCTTGCATTTTTATATAAGGATCTGTATGAGGAAGCAGTTGGAGAGAAAAAGAAGGAAGAGGAGACAGTTTCTGAAGGTGACAGTGTGAATTCTGAGGCATCATTTCCCAGCAGAAATTCTGATACTGATGATGGAACAGGAATATATTTTGAGAAGTACATACTCAAAGATGACATTCTCCATGACACATCTGTAACTCAAAAGGACCAAGGCCAAGGTCTGGAAGAAAAACGACTTGATAAGGATGATTCATACCAACCAATAGCTGCAGAAGGGGAAATTTGGGGGAAGTTTGGAACTATTCGTGAGGAGAAGAGTGTGGAAGAACAGAAAGCTGTTTGCGGGGAAGGAGAATCAGTAGGCCATGTGGAGATCCTTGGTAATATAGCAATGCAGAAGAAAGCTCCCATCACAGAGGAAGTCAGAGTGGCTACCCAGAAGATAAGTTACGCGGTTCCATTTGAAGACACCCATCATGTTCTGGAGCGCGCAGATGAAGCAGGCAGTCAGGGTAATGAAGTCGGAAATGCAAGTCCAGAGGTCAATCTGAATGTCCCAGTACAAGTGTCCTTCCCCGGAGGAAGAATTTGCATCTGGTGCAACTCATGTTCAAGAAACACCACTAGAAGAACCTAAAGTCCTGGTCCCACCTGAGGCAAGTGAAGAGAGGCTCCGTAACAGCCCTGTTCAGGATGAGTATGAATTTGCGGAATCCCTGCATTATGAAGTGGTTCCTCAAGGCATTTTATCAGAAGAACTGTCTTCAGAATCTACACCTGAAGATGTCTTATCTCAAGGGAAGGAATCCTTTGAGCACATCAGTGAAAATGAATTTGTGAGTGAGGCAGAACAAAGTACCTCTGCTGAACAGAAGGAGTTGGGCAGCGAGAGGAAAGAACAAGACCAATTATCGTCCCAGTTTGTAACTGAAAAGGCACAAAAAGAGCCAAAAAAATCCCAGATTGACACATACTGCTACACCTGCAAAAGCCCAATTTCTGCCACTGACAAGGTGTTTGGCACCCCACAAAGACCATGAGGTTTCAACGCTTGACACAGCTATAAGTGCTGTAAAGGTAAATCGATTTTAAAACACACAGATAATTAATAATATATATACATTTAATTTGCTTTCACATTTCCTCAGTTTTAAAGATGATTCCTATTTGATCATTCATCTTTAAGCAGAATAGTCTGAAAGCAACTAAGAATTGCTCCAAGAGTTTAGTTAAGGTAGGTTTGATGCACATTCATTGAGTGCAGCCTGTCCTCCTTATCCTTGGGTTCTGCATCCTTAGAATCAACCAAGCGCAGATCAAAAAATATTCAGGGAAAAAATAAAACGATAAAATGGGGCCAGGTGTGGTGGCTCACACCTGCAATCTCAGCACTTTGAGAGGCCGAAGTGGGAGGATTGCTTGAGCCCAGAAGTTTGAGACCAGCCTGGGCAACATAGGGAGACCTTGTCTCTACTAAAAATACAAAAATTAGCTGGGCGTGGTGTGCACACCTGTAGTTCCAGCTACTTGGGGGCTGAGGTAGGAGAATCACTTGAGCCTGGGAGGTCAAGGCTACAGTGAGTTGAGATCACACCACTGCACTCAGTCTGGGTGACAGAGTGGTACCCTGTCTCAAAAATAAAATAAAAGATAAATAATAAAAATAACAGCAATAAAAATAATACAAATAAAAAACAATACAGTGTAACTACATAGCATTTACACTATATCAGATATTATAAGTAATCTAGAGATTATTTAAAGTATAGGAGAGGATGTACGCAGGTTATATGCAAATCCTATGCCATTTTATATCAGAGACTTGAGCATCTGCGTATTTTGGTATCCGCTGGCATCCGGAAACCAGTCCTCTGCCAATATTGAAGACGACTGTGAATACACTGTGTGCCACACATGTTTCTAGGCTTGGGGGCTAGCAAGATAAACAACACAGGGTCACTGCCCTTCAGGAGCTTGGCATTTTATGGCAATAGCCCTTAACATGACCAAAAATGCCAAATAATTTGAAATTTAAAAATTACCTTTGAGCAAGACACTGCAAAAAACACAATTTCCTTTCTGTTATCTACAATTTCATCCTTTAAAAAGACACATTTATATTACAGTGAGAAATTTCATTACAAGTTATATATACTCAATACATTAAGACAGTTTAAATTTTTACTTTCTCTGTATTTCACTTTAATTTATAAAATTTACGTTAGAAGCGAATTTTTTTGCATTTTTTCTGGCTATGTCTGTTGGACCGCAATTTTCCGGTTAAGTTAGTCCCAACACATAGCCTCCTGTGAGTGACTATAAATACTCCACTTCCCTGAGATACTATTGGAATTTAGTCTTTGAGACTCCCCCTCTACCTTTCAATAGCCCTCCTACTGGTCTCACCATTCTTACCTCTTTAATCCATTCTCCATAGGGCAGCTGGAATTATCTTAAAATTACTAAATAACAATTGAGCACTTACTCTGCCAGGCCCTATGTTTTGTTTTTGTTCTTGTTTTTTAGAGACAGGGTCTTGCTCTGTCACCTGGGCTGGAGTGCAGTGGCGAAATCACAGCTCACTGCAGCCTTGACCACCCAGGCTCAAATGATCCCTCTACCTCAGCCTCCCAAGCCCCAGGTAGCTGGGACTATAGGCATGCACTTCCACATTGGGCTAATTTTTAATTTTTCTTTTTTATAGAGATAGGGTCTCCCTATGCTGCCCAGGCTGGTCTAGAACTCCTGGGCTCAAGTGATCCTCTTGCCTTGGCCTTCCAAAGTGCTGGGAATACAGGTGTGAGTCACCATGCCCAGTCTTAAGTTCTTTATATACAGGATATCTTTTAATCCTTTTAACAGACCTGTTACTGTCATCAGCCTGCAGATAATAAAATCGTCTCAGAGAGTTTAAGTGATTTACCCAAGGTCATGAAAGGTGGAACTGGGGCTGGTACCCAGATCTGTCTGATGCCAGAGCTCATGTTCTTGACTGTATATGCATATTGCTTGGCTCAGTACTTTGCTAATGGTAATTATTTTCAATATAATAATTCAATTAGGTCCTTGTTAAATAATTATCAGATTCATTTTGATTCAATAGGGTAACATATTACAATCTTGGCATTTTTTCCCCCAAAATTGATCTTTCCCAACTTGTCTGATATTGGTTTTTGTTCTTCAGAGTCGAATTTTGTTGAAACTTTACTTGTTAAAGTTTGGGGTTAGGAAGTAGGCCAACTTCTTTTGTGAAATCTCAGATATCAGATGCATTAGTGCCAGTGGAAAGGGGCGCCATTCTATTGCAACACTGTTTTAACTCACAACTACCGAGCACTGCCTGCAGAAACAGACTGAAATTTTTTGGCCTTCTTAATATGTTTTGTTTATCTCCATGAGTTTTAGATATTAAAAAATAATCATCTAAGTATTATCAATTTAAAACTCTTGCCTTAAAATCATTTTTAAAGTTTTTCTTTTTATTCTTGATCTTCTCTAAACGTTATGAGAAGGAGAAGGTGGAAACCAGTTGACTAAATTCAGGGAGCTAGCTTCATTTCATTAAGTCAGCCATGAAGATTAAATAAGAATTCGTTGATTGGCAATTCCTCTTCCTCCTCCTCCTCCTCCCCCTCCTTCTTTCTCCTCTTCTTCTTCTTTCTCTTTCTCTTCCCCTTCTCCTCCTTCTCCTTCTCCCTTCTCGCTTCTTTTTTCTTTCTTCTTTGACAGGGTTTCACTCTGTTGCCCAGGCTGAAGGGCAGCGGCATGATCATCATAGCTCACTGAAGCCTCCTGGGCTCAAGCAGTCCTCTCACTTCAGCCTCCTGAGTACCTGGGACTACAGACACACGCCATCACACCCAGCTACTTTTAAAATTTTTGGTGGAGACGAGGTCTCGCTATGTTCCCCAGTCTGGTCTCTAAGTCCTGGTCACCAGCAATCTTCCCACGTTGGCCTCCCAAAGTGCTGGGATTTCAGGTAGTCGCCACTGCAGCTGGTCAGTTGGCAACTTTTTAAAAATAAAAATCAATTAAAAACATTGTAGCTTGAGAATTCTCCAGCATCTTAAGGGCAGGCATTTGTGCCTGTTCCAGGAGCCAAGGGCTGCAGTTGCGGAACACCCAAGCCCTTGTGTCTCCTCCCTAGTCCATCCCCATCATGTGCTTGTCTTTTGTATGTTATCTAGTTCCTCTATTTACTCACTCCCTTCCTGCATTCTCAGTGTTTAGTTATCTCCTGTTCTGTGTCAGGAACTGGGCTAATCATTGAGAGTGGAAAAAAATGGACCAAATCAATACAAAGTTGTGAAAGCACAACGTGCTGAGAACCTAACATTTTGGGAGTGAAACGGTGGGATGGGAAGGGGAATGTTAGGAAAGATGTCTCTAAAAGGTGAAGCTTGGGTGAGCCTTAAATGAGATAGAGCTCTCTAGCAGTCAAGGGCAGGGACAACATTCTAGAGCCGAGGAATAACGTATGAAGGCACACAGATGAGAAAGAGTGCAAGGACAAAATTCAGCTCGTGTGATTGGAGCCTGGGGCTGTGGAGAATAGGTAAGGGCCGTAGAGGGAAGTAGAGACCAGATCCTGAAGAGGCCTCCGTCAATGTAGTATCTTCATCAGTCTGTGCTTGTGAATCAGACAGCTAAAGCTCTGCTGTTTTTTTCTGCTTTGTTATTTTTTTAAGTTTAGCAAGGTTGACTGTTGCTAGGTTTATAACTACGGCTAAAGTAGGTACCGCACTACCCTGTCACCCCATACATTTTCTAGTTGGCTATCTCCCCTTGATATGTTAACCCTTTGAGGGTCATTAGAACTTGAGGTCCCTTTGGTAGACAGTTTCTCTCAGTTGGTCTGCTAGACTTCAGGCCTTGTGGCGCTCTGATCACCTTCTTAAGGCTTCTTCACGTTTGGTGTAAATGTGAAGAAACTACTCAGGTATTTTGGACCAGTTTAGCAAAAAGACTCCTCTCTCAGAACATATAAAAACCAAAGCCTTACTAAGGAGAAAGCATTCGCATCCATAGTTCATTAAAACAAGTATGTTTTGAGCTCATCAGTTTACCAAGGAAGTCCTTTCTTTCACTTAAGAAGATATATCGTCTTTGTATAGTTGCTTTGAGGTTTTCACTCAAAACCTCCTAATTGTTTATCATACAGAATTATTTATAGTCAGATGAGGCAGCAAAGAAAATTTATGGATTGATTTGTAAGTGGATATAGTATAGCAAATCTCTACCAAACATACTAAATTTATAAGGAAATTGGAGCCCACTGGCTGAAGTTCTTTTCCTAAATGTCATGTACTAAGGGTATCTTAATTCTTTTCTTCAGGTTCAATTAGCAGAATTTCTAGAAAATCTACAAGAAAAGTCCTTGAGGATTGAAGCCTTTGTTAGTGAGATAGAATCCTTTTTTAATACCATCGAGGTAAGTTAACACACCCGTTTTACTTTAACTTGGCTTGTTCACAGTATCAGAAATAAATGATTCTGAGGTAGAGGAATCTGACTTGGGGATTTTGTATGCATGTGTTGTTTGCCGTTGCTGGTTCAGTTCCATTCAGAGCGAGGATGCTTAAAGTCTTCTCTCTGTGCATAATCAGTGAGACTCCTTTCTGTCTGTGGATAAAAGATTTGCCCTTAACAACAGACATGCATTTATTACGCACTTACTATAATAAGGCAAATGCTTTACATGCTTTACCTAATTGAATCCTCACAATAATATGAGAGAGGTGTTATTATTATTGTTTCCATTTTATAGATAAGAAACCAAGTCTTAAAGTCCATTCCTCTGTTTTCATGCCTCTCACTGGGTTAACTCTGCAGAAATACTCTGAGTCACTGTCCAGTGTGCCATGCCCAGGGCCAGTGAGTGCCTCTCATAGCACGATTATTTCTAATGAGTACATGCTTTCCTAGCTGCTGGCTCCTGTCCCTTCTGTGGGGAAGAGAGGGACTAGCAATGCTCCATCCTTATACAGAAATGGCCAAGTACCCTCATCAGTCAATCAGGACCGGCAGAGGGCCTGAGGCCACTGCAGAGGCTGCTGCACAGTTCCCCTACTACTGAGGCCACTCCACATCCTGATTTGCTTGTGAGAGGTCTGCTTAATTCCAATTGTAGATCAACTAATACACACTAGTTATTTCTATTGTCCCCTTCCCCAGGTGTCCTTTGTAGAGAGTAAATTATGGGATCATCTTACTACTAGCCCCACTAGTGAGGATAGCCAGGCATATCTGGGTGTGTCTGGATGGGCAACGAGGTTTCTCCTGCTGTGGGATAACCTGCCACCTCACTGGAGAACATTTGGGGGAGGTAGCCCCCTGTTCCTCATCTGGGCTGCTTTCTGCCTTGCGCTGTGATTTTAATAGAGTGATGCCTCTCCACTCCCTGAAGGCCAGAGATCCTTACTCACCATAATGCCATTTTCAAGTTTCATCATGTGTGAGTGCAGGTGGGCAAGACTTCTATACATACATGTATATACACATACATATATATACACATACACACACATATATATACACAAACATACATATTTGTATTATGGTAGCTAAAACCTGTTTGATGATGCTGTTACAGTAAATTCTATTGCTTTATTGCAAAGTTAATTGTGCGAAAGGGATTGATAGGTTAAAAATTTGAACTGTGCATGTGAAGTCTGATTTTCCGATCAGGATGCCAGAGGTCAGTTCTTTAAAAGGCTGGTGTTTCCAAAAAAAAAAGAAGCATGCGTTTCTTATTTCATTCAGAAGAGGATTTTTTTTTTGCTTCTTTGTTTTCAGGAAAACTGTAGTAAAAATGAGAAAAGGCTAGAAGAACAGAATGAGGAAATGATGAAGAAGGTTTTAGCACAGTACGATGAGAAAGCCCAGAGCTTTGAGGAAGTGAAGAAGAAGAAAATGGAGTTCCTGCATGAGCAGATGGTCCACTTTCTGCAGAGCATGGACACTGCCAAGGACACCCTGGAGACCATCGTGAGAGAAGCAGAGGAGCTCGACGAGGCCGTCTTCCTGACAGTAAGTGCCAAGTAAAACGGGCTCAAACACCTTGTGCCCACTCTGGCACATCTACTTTTAAAGCTTCATCTCTCACTATTCCTTAAGATTATTTATATCTCTGTGTGGGATTTATATAATTCTGGCATTTAAACATTATTTGGGCATGCCTGATGCCTATAGAAAAGGCCCAGCAAACCCTGAAAGCCTCACTGCCCAGATCCAGCTGAAAGATACATGGAGACAGCTCATAGCATCATCATTCCATTGTGTCCCACTGGATTGGTCACTGTCTAAGAGGGAGGGAAAGCAGTCTTCTTCCTGCCATGCTTTCCCTCTGAGGGCCAGCTTGCATCCTCTGGCTAGCTCCCGGGGCTGTCCCCTCCACTCCCTAAGCTGAAGTGACCACTCATATGGACCACTCCCCCTCTGAGCCTGGCCAAGGGGCTGAGAGTAATATTTGGGTGTGCAAAAGGATGGCATAATGGGGTATCC
Organism: Ateles fusciceps; assembly: GCA_036589455.1. NCBI lineage: Eukaryota > Metazoa > Chordata > Mammalia > Primates > Atelidae > Ateles > Ateles fusciceps. The sequence continues at coordinate 954,412 of JAZHEH010000439.1, forward strand.
TCTCAGGTAATAAATATGTTGGTGTTTTTACAAGGGATTTTTCCTGGGGACAGGATTCCTTAATTCAAGCAAGTAACTTGTAAACATGGAAATTCCCTTGGGTGCTTCACATTGCACCAGCAGAGACACCTCTGTGCTCCCGGCAATCCCCAGAATATTCTGTGAGATGCTGGCTATCCATGGAGCCAGGATTCAGCAGAAATAGTGGAGATGTTTTCCCTGAAGTCAATTCCAAGGCTAATTGTCACACAGGGTGGGGGCAGGGAAGCACTGCTCTTAGGATGACCAGGAACCTCCCTTTTCAAAGTTCCCCATCTTACCACTCTTTGGAAAACTTTGGAGATAAAACAAGGCAAAACGGGACAATGTTAGCCTTTTGATTTGCCTCTGGGGACACCTCTTGCCAGGGCAAATTTGAATGAAGTGGACATGGCCATCCTTAAAGAGAACTAAACTCATTACATTGTTTTGTGTGTAATTAAGACAAAGCTTCTTATTCATAAATTGGGCACTTCTTGTGAAGCATAACATTAATAAAGTGCTTTTTGTTCCCCTGAGAAGCTTATCTTTGTTTGATAAGAATAATTTACTTCTTTCTAGAGAACAAATTGAAACAGAAAAAAAAAGAAGGTATTTTTCCTACTTATAAAAGTAACATTACCCATTTTTTTTTAAATTGGAAAATATAGAAAAGCACACAGAAAATATCACTCAGATAAATACTGATTACATTTTTCCTGAGTTAGAGAATTCTGTTCTGGAAGCTAAGCCATTGGTTGATGAATAGAGAGAAGCAGAGCATAAGCAACTCATTGCCAGTCGCTGATCATAGAGACGGGGCCAACTGCAAATGAAAGCACCCTCCATCCCTGCCCTGACACTGCCCATCCCACTCCCCCACAACCCCGCCTTCTGAGCACTTACGTCCTTGCTGCCCAGGCTGAGGCCACCAAAGAAAAGCGACCTCAGGGAAGCTGAGGGGTTATGATTTTCAAATGTGGGTAATCTTAATGCTCCTGGTTGGTGTTTCTTTCCGTTGTTAATTAGCTCTCTTTTCTCTCTCTCTCTCTCTTTTCTCTCTCTCCTTCTCCTCCTCCTCCTTCCTCTCTCTTTCTCCCTAAGTCGTTTGAGGAAATCAATGAAAGGTATATAAAACATGGCATAATATAGCGGCAAATAGCATGACTGAATGCCTGCTTTTTAATATTTTGGTGCCTTATAGAAAATGAGCTGCCAATTAAAAAAATACATTTAGTGGGCTACAGTATTTTTACTTTTAGACACAGTGCTTTTAAAAGCTAAATGACAGCTTTGAAAGAAAACTGCATGTGCTTTAGTTAAATAACAATTATCATAATGTAGATTTTTAACTGCTTCCTCAAGATGTATTCTGCATTGTCAGCCTAATCTAGGCCATCTTTCCCGTCACTGCATATAGAACATTTTGGAGATACTTAGATGCATTGGTTAAATATGAATATTGGAAAGAATCATTCATATCTGCCTTGAGCAATTTTATGATTTATGTAATCTTAATGGACGGTTCTATCATTTTCTCTTGAAAAGATAGTCATGCATTTATCTTCTCTTTCTGCTCAGCTAACCTAAATGAATCTCCCTCTTTTGATTTTGTTTTGTTTTGTTGTTGTTTTTAACACTTCTTCTAAGAGAATTCTTCATTCTTTTCAAAAGCAAAACACTCAACAAGAAATTAGAACATGTTGTCTATAAAAACATGTAACATCAGATTTATGTTTATCTCTTGGAGCATCTGATGCTGAAATTCTCTGACGGATCTGACACATTCTCACTTTTGCCTCATAGCAAGACTTAAGGTCTTTCCTTCTGGTGTGAGCCTAATGCTTTCTTCTTTTAGTGTAATTTTAAATGTAAATTTCTAAATTGTAAATATCATCCTCATTTACTTCCATCCCAATTCAAATTGTGATACAGCATAGAGTAAAATCAGAAATTTAGATCTATAATGTATTAAAATATAGAAAAATGGATTTAGATTAGAAATATGATTTTTTTAGATAATTGAAATCACACAGAAGAATCATATCTACCCAAAAAAAATTCTGTTCAACAGAATATTGCCAGTTCGTTTTATGAAAATAATTTGTATACTAATACTGGCATTAATCAATCGTGTTTTATAACAGTGGCTCTGTTATGAGTAGAATTCCCCAAGGAGCTTTTAAAAATGCTGATGCCTGAATCTTCTGAGATTCTGATTTAATGGCTCTGGGGTGAAGCTGAGCATTTTTAAGACTTCCTAGATGATTATAATGCACAACCAGGGTTGAAAGTTCTGGTTTATACAATCTATTCTTTGGCCCAGTGGTTCCCCAAACTGGTTGTGCCTAAATCACCTGTGCAATTTGTTTAACCAGAGATCCTTGGGTCCCACCCCAGATCCACTACATCAAAATTTCCAGAGTGACACCAGGCATGTGCTTGTTACCAATTCCCACAGACAAATTTAAGACACCAGTCAGTTCTGGAAACTGATACCTAGACCATATTCCGACCTCCCTCTTTCCCTCCCTTCCTCCTCCCCTCCCTCTCCCCTCCTCCCATCCCCCCTCCTATCCCCCCTCCCTCCCTCCCTCCTTCCCTCCCTTCCTTCCTTCCTTCCTCCTTCCTTCCTTCCTTCCTCCTTCCTTCCTTCTTTCCTTCCTTCCTCCTTCCTTCCTTCTTTCCTCCCTTCCTCCTTCCTTCCTGCTTCCTTCCTTCCTTCTTTCCTTCCTTCCTCCTTCCTTTCTTTCTTCCTTTTTTTTTTTTTTTTTTTTGCCAGGGTCTCACTCTGTCACCCAGGCTGGAGTGCAGTGACACGATCTCAGCTTGCTGCAACTTCCACCTCCTGGGGTCAAGCGATTCTCTTGCATCAGCCTCCCGAGTAGCTGGGACCACAGATGCACTCCATCACTCCATCATACCCTGCTAATTGTTTGTATTTTTAGTACAGATGGGCTTTTGTCATGTTGCCCAGGCTGATCTTGAACTCAGCTCAAGTGATCCGCTCACCTCCAGTTTCCTTTATTTTAAAAAAACGATATATTTTTTCTAAATGTTATTGACATTTCTTTTTATCCAAAAAGTCCATGGATTTACAGTGCCATTCCATCTACCCTGGACAGTGTAGATGCATATTTGCTTACTTATATTGTATCCATTCACGGAAGATACTGCTCAGTAAGAAAATTTGGTGAGTGAAAAGTTGCAAAAATGCAATAGAATGTTTTTACCTTTCTAACCATCAGAATATTGCAAATATAAATTGACATCCACTTAATACTAAATACTGTTTCTTTGGTTTTGTGCTTAAATGTGTTTATCTGTGTGTCATTTTAGTTAATTTCTATTTCACTGTCCAATCGACAATGAATTAATTTTTTGCGAAAGTTTCCTGTCACTTAAAGGCGAGTACGCTTGGGCTAACCATTATTTTTCTGTAAAAAAAAAAAAAGACAACAAAATTCTGGGATTTGGTGAAGAAATATGAACAATTAAAGAAAGCCCTGTCACACATGTGCATGTCCGCGTGCACACACTTGATGAAGCTGGATGCATCACTACAAAGCCTTCCATGTCCTCAAGAAAACAGTTGTCTCAAAGTCTCGATGTTATTGATGTTCCTTTCTGTTAGAAGTGCTAAGTATCTCTAGTTGACCCTCGAAAAGCACGAGTTTGGACTGTGCAGGTCCACTTATATGTGGATCTTTTTCAATAAATATATTGGAAAAATTTTTTGAGATTTGTGACAATTTCAAAAAAACTCAAAGATGAACTGTATAGCCCAGAAATGTTGAAAAAATTAGAAAGCGTTAGTCTATTTTATCATTTACTACCATAAAACATACACAAATCTATTATAAAAATTAAAACATCCGCACGTATGCACACAAACACCACTGTCCATGGCACCATATGCAGTTGGGAGAAATATAAACAAATATAAAGATACAGTATTAAATTATAACTGCGTAAAATTAACTGTAATAATACTGTACTACCCAAATAATTTCTACAACTCTACTACTACCATATTGCTTTAATAATTTTGTAACCACCTCCTGTTGCTCTTGTGATGAGCTCATGTTGTGTATCTGCTTAAAATACTATGTCACGCTAATCATCTCCCTGTGAGCAGTCTCTCCAGTAAATTGCATATTGCAGTAAAAAGTGATCTCTTAAGGTTCTTGCATATTTTTTACAATGTTCGGTGCAATACTGTAAACCTTGAATAACACCATGATACCCATATGAAGTGGCACTAGTGATCCTGGATGTGCTCCCAAGAAACAGAAAATTCATGACATCACAAGAAGTTGAACTGCTTGATATTTTCAGTAGATTGAAAATATCTAGTAGAATGAAAATATCGTTGCTGTAACCGCCATTGCCTACCATTACAGGCGATTCATCATCTTGTAAAGAGATGATGTAAACTTAAAGAATTAATAAATACAGTATTAAGGTAATACAGTACTATAAGTGTATTTTCTCTTTATGATTTTCTGAAGAACTCTTTTCTCTAGCTTACTTGATTTTAAGAATACAGTCTATAATACATATACAAAATATGTGTTAATCAACTCTTTAGGTTATTGGTAAGGCTTCCAGTCAACAGTAGGCCATTCGTAGTTAAGTTTTTGGGAAGTCAAACAATACACGTAAATTTTCAACTGTAGAAAGAGTCAGTGCCCCAAACCTCGTCTTGCTCAAGAGTCAGCTGTAGTTTATTTATTTTACCTTGCCACTTTTTCTCCATCCCTTCATATTATATCTCTAAAGGCAGTGCTTGTATATTAAATGATTTTTCTCAACACTAAAAATGCTTAAATTAAGGAATGCTGTCAAACATATTTAGACTCAACATTTGCATATCTTGAAAAACACATTTGCTTAGAAAATGCTGTTCTGTTGAGGGGATTCATTTTTTTCACGTTTTGCTCTTTTGTGTTATAATAATGAAAATGAGTTGCAACCATTGTTAAGACCTGCTTCTAAAAGGATGTCTGCTTGCCTTTTCATATGCTGATGTTAAACTGGAATAGGTCAGTGCATAAGGGAAAACTGGAACATTTTGCTCTTGGTACCTACCATCAGAGCTTTTGTACTACAAAATGTCCTACATTAATACACATCAGCAGTGTGTATTTTTAGAGGGCTTAGTACATGTATAGGGCACCATTTTTGTTAATTCTTAGCCTATCATTTCCACCCTCTCCATCCCTCGAGTCTTAATTTAGGCTTGTGCTGTCTTCCCTCACCTAGACCCTGTGGGGTTCTCCCACCTGACCTCACACCTCTGTCCTCTGCTTGCCCTGACCCTTCCTTAGACACTTGCCAAGATCGTTGTCTAAATTTCCCTTTTGTAACAATTTTGTGGTTCTCCCTGCCTGAAAAGACAAAATTGAACTCTAATTGGGTATGAAAGGCTCTTCATAGTCAAGCCACAAACCACTTTTCTATTTCATCCCTAGCTGTCTGTGTTTCCCAACTCCCACGGTGCCCTCTGGCCCTCGAGTGTGCTGAATCGGCCACCTCCATGCCTTAGTTCATGCTCTTCTTCTATCTGCACCACCCTTCCTTATTCTCTCTTCTGCCTAGGAAACTCCTACTCATGAAGACCCAGCCCAAATGTTACTTCTCTCTGAAGCCCCTCTGGAACCACCTCCCCTAAATCAAATGATAGTGAATGTTATTGTTTCTGACAATAGTAAGTGTAGAAGTCACTCTTTAAATATTCGGTTTTATTTTATAATATTTTTCCTTCATACTGACCATACATCCACCATCACTGAGATCCTGATATCCTCACCCACACAAAATTATTGGCCTCTTATTTATTCAAAATATGTTTATTAAATGGCCATCATGTGCCAAGTAATGTATTAGAATACAGTAGTGTATTCTAATGAATAATGTATTCTAGTGAATACAAAGGCCTTTCCCGCATGTAAATGGTATTCTGGTGAAGCAGACAGACAAAAACTGAAGAGGCTGTGATAAGTCTGGGGAAGTAAAACAAAGCCTAGCGAGGAATGGAGGGGCAGGCAAGTCTGTTTAGTAGCATACAATCTGAGGAGCTGACATTTGAACAGAGATCTAAATTAAGTCAAGGAAGGAGCTAAGCAAATGTCTGGGAGAAAAGAGTTCTAACAGCAAGTGCAGTGGGTCTGCTAGGAAGACCAAGATGTCCATGGAAATGAAGCCGATGCAGTTCCTTGCAGCAGACTGAGTTGCTGGAAGAGAATTCCAGTCCTGTGTGAGAGCGGTGCCCAGAGGAGGGCTGCTCCTCTACTTGGAGGCTTCTCATGCTAAAAATATTTTTTTTTTTTTTTGTGATGGAGTTTTGTTCTTGTTGCCCAGGCTGGAGTGCAGTGGCGCGATCTCGGCTTACTGCAACCTCCACCTCCTGGGTTTGAGCGATTCTCCTGCCTCAGCCTCCCAAGTATCTGGGATTACAGGTGCCCCATATCATGTCCAGCTAATTTTTGTGTCTTTAGTAGAGACAGGGTTTTACCATGTTGGTCAGACTGGTCTTGAACTCCTTATTATTTGCCCACCTCAGCCTCCCAAAGTACTGGAATTACAGGCAAAAGACACTGCACCTGGCTAAAAATAAATTCTTTTGCAAACTCTGTTTCCTCTTTCCCCTTCAGAATTAACCTTTTTGTCATTGTTTGTTTAAATCCAGATTTCATCTGGATACAAATGCTTAGACTTAGCCTCAGTTGGCAGTCCAACTAATGAGGGTGAGTCCATAAGCTGTTGATTTGTACATTGTGGCTTGTTTAGTCTTTCACAAATGGCAAGCTTTATTCTCTTTCACTGCTCTTCTCCAGTACCTAGCACAATGCCTGGGACATAGTAGGTAAACAAGTTTTGAATGACAAAATGACTAGAAGCTTAATATTGAGGTTTGAGAACAAGGACATCTACAGTTCGGAAGTTTCCGGATGTGCTCTTAGCATTTTTATCCTTTGAAGCCTCAGTGGGTATGAAAGGCTTTGGATATAAGTCCTTTCCCTTTAGGAAATAAAGAAAATAATCACTAAAATGAAGTAATTTTTAGGACTAATTTTATAGGTAAAATACTTAAGACTGTATTGTTTGATAGCATCTTTTTTACTAGAGGATATAGGAATGACATTTCCAATATTACCAGTGGCCTAAGAATAGATTTTAGACATATATTTCGAGACTTCAAAGCCGTAAATCCTATTTGGAGAGAGTGAGAGGCCCTGCCTTATGCAAAAGCACCACTACCAACACCAGCTTCATTTTCAACAACTGTTTTCCACTTTCATTCCATATGTTAATAATTTTTTGACTTATGTAGAGCTCTATTCCCCTGATAGGTTGCTTTCTGCAATGGAGAGCACTGCTTCTTTAGAGAAGATGCCTGCTGCGTTTTCCCTTTTTGAACATTATGATGACAGCTCGGCAAGAAGTGACCAGATGTTAAGACAAGTGACTGGTAAGCATTTTAATATATTAATTACCTAGATGAAATATGGCAGTTTTTGCTTGTTTGCTCTGTGTGTAAAGGATGTATACACAAGATTTTAAGGCATGTAACTGGAAAAAGAAAAGTATTAGTTGCAAAATGTTACAGCTAGACTCTGAAATCGAGCATGAGACCCGCATCCCATTTCTGTGGGCATTTCCATCTGAAGCTTTATGACTTGCTGGGAGATTGAGAAGGTAGAAGGAGCCATGGAACCAACGGGTATTCTCTTTTTTTTTTTTTTTCATTTAAAAATAAGATTTCTCTCCCTCTTTTCTCGAGAGTTGTTTGCCTCATACCAGCAGTCAGGTATAGAAGAAAAGAAGTCAAACGTTTTCCTATGTGTCGAACAGATTTCTGTTTATGAGTGGTTTTCCCCTCTTCAATTCAGTTCTTTTCCCCTTTTTTTCAAACTAAACAGATGAGCTTAGAGAACTAACAGCTCAGCACCATGGTCTATAGCCAGGAGCCTCCCACTCAGCTGTCAGAAGCATCCTGCCAGCTCTTCACAATATTTTTTAATGTGCTATTTTAACAAACAGGACAATGAAACTTATTTAGATTTTTCAAAGCTGCCATGTTTCAGTGAAGTTACCGAGTTTTACTTACTGTACAACGTGCTCAGATGTCCTCCTTAAAAGATGCTATAATCTTCCAAAAGAACTTCAAAGATTACAGCTATTTGGGAGGCTGAGGCAGGAGGATCACTTGAGCCCAGGGGATCGAATCCAGACTGGGCAACATAGTAAGACCACCCCCGTCTCTAAAAAAAATAAAATCCCAAAAACAAAAACAAAAAAAGATGGCTATTGTGTTTAAATTGATGATTATCTTTCATTCCTGTACAGAGTATTAGTTCAGTAACTACTAAAAAGACTACTGTGTGTCTAAAAAGACAAAAACAACACAACATCACACAACACACAAAAAACCAAAACTCCACCAGCCCTTTATAAAATTAAAAACTCAATCATTGATCTTAATGGATTTTCTCTAGAAATATCTCAAAACAAAGAGTGTTTTATTGTAATGTCTTTAAGAAGGATTAAACCAGGGCAGTGATTGCAAATGAAGAAAGTTTGATTAACAGAGCTAGTCTTTTGCTTTTAAGGGATTCATTACATGCTATTGTTCATTTAGAAGAATATGCCTTTGAATACTTAATGGGCAATGAGAGCACATTTAATATATTTTTGAGGTCACAGAGTTAAAATGCCACAAAGTGTTAGCAATTAATTCAGCAAGTGCGCATGGCAGTCCCTGTGGTTCGAAGCCTTTTATGGAGAGAGGATCTCAAAGCCATAAATGTTACTTTGTGTGTCTTTTTCACAAAATTGGAGCCCAAGGTGTTGACTTGCTGCTAAATAGTTTTTGCTCATTTTATGACACCTCTCGGATATGAAGTCCTCACTTGTTACCTGAAAAATTGATCTGATGACCCCCTTCCTAAACTAAGCAGATACAGTGAGGAAAGGATGTGAGTTTTCCAATGAGAAGTAGCAGACCATATGATGTATTTCACACTCACACGATGCCTGGCATAGTGGGAACCATTAAGCATATCAAATCATCTCATCTCACCACAACCCAAAGAGGTAGGTTTTGTTATTCCCATTTGACAGGTGAAGAAAGGTGAGGAAAGAGAGGAACAGAAAAGTGTTCTATTTTCAAGGCAACATAGCCGGTTGGGGTGTATGTGGCAGGGGAGTTTTACACTCCCCTGTGGTTCAGAGTCTGCACTTGAATCACTGCCCCACAGCGAAGAGGCAGAGTGCACTGCTGAGAAAAATGAGAGAAACAGAGATCATGACATAAATCTAGGCTTCCTTGATGCTGGCAGCTGGGGGATTTTTTTTTTAATTGTGGTAAAATAGACATAACTTAAAATTTACCATCTTGTCCATTTTTAATTGTACAGTTTAGTGGCATTAAGGACATTCATATTGTGATACAACCATCACTGCCATCCCTCGCCAGGGCTCTTCATCTTGCAAAATGGAAACTCTATATCCATTAAACACTGACTCTCCATGTTCTACCCTTTCCCTGGCTCCTGGCAGCCACCATTTTACTTTCTGTTTCTGTGAATTTGATTACTCTAAGTAATCAAATTACTCATCTAATTGGAATCATATAGTATTACTCTTTTTGGGACTGACTTATTTAACTTAGAGTAGTATCCTCAAGTCTCATTGTGTTGTAACGAGTCAAACTTTTCCTCCTCTTTAAGGCTAATATTCCATTGTACATACACACGACATTTTCCTTATCTATTCATCTGTTGGTGGATACTTGTGTTGCTTTCACTTTTTGGCTATTGTGAATAATCCTGTTCTCCTGAAGGCCAGGTTGAATGGAAATGTGTATCTGGCCCCAGATTCTGAAGTCCAGTTTGGTTAATGCTTAACTCTCCAAGTGTGGCGGCTCTTTTGGGGCACATTTCATCAGGCAGAAAGGTGATTCTTCGCCCAGTTCTTTAGCCTCTTGTAATGAAGCCCTAAACTTTCATTTTGTTTTTTTTTTTTTGGCATCACACTTTTTTTTTTTCCAGATGGAGTCTCACTCTGCCACCCAGGCAGAAGTGCAGTGACACCATCTCGGCTCACTGCAACCTCCGCCTCCCAGGTTCAAGTGATTCTCATGCCTCAGCCTCTCCAGTAGTTGGGATTACAGGCCTGCGCCACCACACCCGTCTAATTTTTTGTATTTTTTTTTTTTTTTTTTTTGGCTGAGCACAGGGAACTTTATTGATGGTACACAACAAGGTGGGGCTCCCTAGGCCCCTCCCTCTTCAAGGGGTCTGCATGGAAACTGTGAGGAGGGGCAATTCAGTGTGGTGGGGGACTCAGTGTGGCAGGGACTCCCCAGCAGTGAGGGCCTCTCCCTCTCGTGCTCTTGCTGGGGCTGGTGGTCCAGGGGTCTTACTCCTTGGAGGCCATGTGGGACATGAGGTCCACCACCCTGTTGCTGTAGCCAAATTCATTGTCATACCAGGAAATGAGCTTGACAAAGTGGTCGTTGAGGGCAATGCCAACCCCAGCATCAAAAGTGGAAGAATGGGTGTTGCTGTTGAAGTCAGAGGACACCACCTGGTGCTCAGTGTAGCCCAGGATGCCCTTGAGGGGGCCCTCCGACGCCTGCTTCACCACCTTCTTGATGTCATCATATTTGGCAGGTTTCTCCAGACGGCAGGTCAGGTCCACCACTGACACGTTGGCAGTGGGGACACGGAAGGCCATGCCAGTGAGCTTCCCGTTCAGCTCAGGGATGACCTTGCCCACAGCCTTGGCAGCGCCAGTAGAGGCAGGGATGATGTTCTGGAGAGCCCCGCGGCCATCACGCCACAGTTTCCCAGAGGGGCCATCCACGGTCTTCTGGGTGGCAGTGATGGCGTGGACTGTGGTCATGAGTCCTTCCACAATACCGAAGTTGTCATGGATGACCTTGGCCAGGGGTGCTAAGCAGTTGGTGGTGCAGGAGGCATTGCTGACAATCTTGAGGCTGTTGTCATACTTTTCATAGTTCACACCCATCACAAACATGGGGGCATCAGCAGAGGGGGCAGAGATGATGACCCTTTTGGCTCCCCCCTGCAAGTGAGCCCCAGCCTTCTCCATCGTGGTGAAGACGCCAGTGGACTCCACCATGTACTCAGCGCCAGCATCGCCCCACTTGATTTTGGAGGGATCTCGCTCCTGGAAGATGGTGATGGGATTTCCATTGATGACGAGCTTCCCGTTCTCAGCCTTGACAGTGCCATGGAATTTGCCATGGGTGGAATCATACTGGAACATGTAGACCATGTAGTTGAGGTCAATGAAGGGATCATTGATGGTGACAATATCCACTTTACCAGAGTTAAAAGCAGCTCTGGTGACCAGGCGCCCAATATGACCAAATCCGTTGACTCCGACCTTCATCTTCCCCATGGTGTCTCAGAGATGTGGCTGGCGATGGGAAACAAGAAGCGGCTGTCTGTCGAGCAGGAGGAGCAGAGAGCCTAATTTTTTGTATTTTTAATAGACATAGGGTTTCACCATGTTGGCCAGGTTGGCCTCCTATTCCTCACCTCAAGTGATCTACCTTCCTCAGCCTCCCAAAGTGCTGGGATTACAGGAGTAAGCCACCACGCCCGGCCGGCATCACACTTAATCAAGTTTATTACTACAGAAGTGTAAACTGAGTTGCTAAACTCTGGGTCTCTGATATTGTTCTCCCACATAAGAATTGTAAATCCAGCCATTATTATCAGATTATATCTATGGAATATTCTTATTCCCTTTTCATTTCAGAATTCTTTGAAAAGTAAAAGTATTTCCTGTTTCTGAAAAAAGATGTTTTAACGTTAATGCTTTTGGGGGGAAGGAGCACATTAAAACAAAATTTCTAACCTACATACTTTGCTTCTTCCTTAAAATTAAGTGATTTTCTTGGGTCAGTTAATCAGTTTTTAAGTTTGTTAATTTACCCAAGAGAGAGAGAAATGTGAAAGATGTTTTCACTTTTAAAAAGCAGATACAGCTCCATGTATAATTCATAGGATAAAAGCGGGAGCATTTTCATTGTTCACGCCTCAAGTAGTTCTCAAACACTGCTTCCAAGATGATCGACAATCATTGAAACATTCTGCTTGGTCCTTTCATAGACCTGGGTAACATGAAAATTTACTGAACTACATTTATCTGGATGGAGTCCTTTAAGAATGTGACATCCATTTCCTGCTGGGAAGACAAGCAATACATTCCAAGACAATATCAGGGTCTCTGACCCGTGATCAGTCCCTGAGGAGGCGCTCTTACTAGCGGCCTCTGCCTTAGCATGCAGCCTGGTCCACAGGTCTTAAACCTCCGTGGCCTCTGTGGCTTTCCAGATGATTGGTCCATCGTTCAGCCCTCATCTTCAGGAGCTTCCTGCCTTGCCCTTCTGTTTCCTGTGCTCCTGCCAAGGCCCCTTTGCTTGCTGAATGTTAGTATTGGTTACCTGCCCGTCACTTTGCTAAGCACTTGATGGATATTATTTGCTTCTTACAACAACCCTGGGAGGTAATGCTATTATTATTGTTTTCTCATTTTAAAAATGGGGAAACTGAGGCTAAGACAACAGAGGGGGCAGATCTGGTGTTTAACCTTGGGCCAGCCACTCTGCACCGAAGTCCATGAACTTGACCCTTCTCCTCTTCTGCTTCTTGTTTTTCACAACTGTGGATTTCTTTCATTCTTTATCACCATTGAATCTTCTCAGTTTGTCTTTTTTCTTATATTCTTTTTTTTTTTTTTTTTTTGAGACAGAGTCTCACTCAGTCACCAGGCGCCAGGCTGGAGTGCAGTGGCACGACCTTGGCTCACTGCAACCTCCGCTGCCCGGGTTCAAGCATTCTCCTGCCTCAGCCTCCCGAGTAGCTGGGACTACAGGCGCGCGCCACCACGCCCAGCTAATTTTTTTGTATTTTTAGTAGAGATGGGGTTTCACCATGTTGACCAGGACGGTCTCGATCTCTTGACCTCGTGATCCGCCCGCCTTGGCCTCCAAAAGTGCTGGGATTACAGGTGTGAGCCACCGCGCCTGGCTTTTCTTACATTCTTAAGACACATTTATGTTTTTCTCATTTTTACCTTCTTGCTGAACTGACCTTTATTTTTGTTTTCCTTTGGTGTCCACTTTTAATAAAGTAATCTCATAAAATTTGGCCCATATTGTTAGTATTTCAGCAAACTTATCTCAGGAAATTGTTGACTAGAAAAAAAATAAGCACAAAAAATAAATGTAAAAGCATGCTGTTGAGCTGGGCACAGTGGCTCATGCCTGTAATCCCAGCACTTTGGGAGGCCAAGGTAGGCGGATCACTTGAGGTCAAGGAGTTTGAGACCAGCCTGGCCAACATGGTGAAACCCCATCCTTACTAAAATTACAGAAAAATGAGCTGGGTGTGCTGGCAGGCGCCTGTAGTCCCAGCTACCAGGGAGGCTGGGGCAGGAGAATCGCTTGAACACGGGAGGCGGAGGTTGCAGTGAGCTCAGATTATGCCACTGCCCTCTAGCCTGGGTGACAGAGTGAGGCTCCACCTCAAAAAAAAAAAAAAAAAAAAATGCATGCTATCTATCTTTTCAACTATCGGAATAACCTTTTCCTCTAATTTGAAAAATATATTCAAAGATTTTGTCTCCTAAGTTTTGGAGGAGAATTGCATTGAAGCTTAATTTATGGTGTTGTGTATACCATTAATGCTTGTAAGCATAATCATGAACTTTACAAGTCTCTGGGAACACTCAAGGATTTTGTTGTCTTTAAAATTCAGAACAACAGAGTTATACTAGATGTCTAAAATGTATGCTAAATCAATTAGTAGGCTACTTTTTCTGTACTTTTTATATTTTGTTTAATTTTTAAGAAGTTAATAATTTAAAAAATTGATAGGGATAGCCACGTTGGAAAGACAAGATGGGATAGTCGTTTCAGAAAGAGTATTTTGATATTTTATTTTTGCAAGTATTTTTCAGGCTTGAAGATAAACCAACTATATCTTAAAAGGGTTTCATTTGCCTCTATTGTGAATATAGACTATACTGATACAGAATGATACAGCCTTGGTTATCTAGCAAAGCATGCATTTTGTTTTGAAGTAAAAGAAAGTCAGTTGTTGCCTCCTTTAATCTACATGAGTTTATTGCTCTAGCTATAGGACTATAGAAGAGTATTCTCAAGTGATCCCATTTTGGAATACATTTTTGTTTATTTCTATGTGTATTATATATGTTCACACGTACAAATGCATAGAAAACACTGTGGAAGGATACACATTCAACTGCAACAGTGATTGCATCTAAAGAATATGGCTGGGCGTGGTGGCTTTCACCTGTAATCCCAGCACGTTGGGAGGCTGAGGCAGGTGGATCACTTGAGGCCAGGAGTTCAAGACCAGCCTGACCAACATGGTGAAATCCCACCTCTACTAAAAATACAAAAATTAGCCAGTTGTGGTGGTGCATGCCTGTAATTCCAGCTACTCGGGAGGCTGAGGCAGGAGAATTGCTTGAACCTGGGAGGTTGCAGTGAGCCAAGATTGCATCACTGCACTCCAGCCTGGATGATAGAGCAAGACTCCGTCTCAAAAAAAATAAAAAAAAAAAATTAAAAATAAATCAAGAAAATAGAAAATTTTAAAAATTAAAAAAGAATATAATTTGGATTGGGGATTTTGGGGAACAAGGGAGCCCTTCTACTTTTATACCATGTATTTCTGTATTGTTTGAATTTTTTTCAACAAGCATAAGTAACTTTTGCCCTAAAAATCAATAAAAACAGCATTAGTTACAATAAATGTTGTTTATATTCCAGTTCCACAGCCTCCTAGATTGGAACCTCAGGAACCAAATTCTGCCACCAGCACAACGATTGCAGTTTATTGGAGCATGAACAAGGAAGATGTCATTGATTCATTTCAGGTTTACTGTATGGAGGAACCACAAGATGACCAAGAAGTAAATGGTAGGATTGCTAACACAAATACAGATTCATATGCATATCCATGCATCTTCATGTGAAGTATTTAAACATATACCTGCATTATGACTCTTTCCACAAAGCATTCATAGCCACTTACAAAATAACAACAAGAAAACCCCAACAACCATATAATTAAATAATAACTACAGAAGCAAAATTTGGGAATCAAGATCAAGGCAAACAAAAATGCATAAACATTATCATAATAATATGAATATTGTAATTGAGATTCACATTTGGCTTTAAGCTCTCAGAATAACAGGAGCAGTGAAGTGGTTCTCATTTTCAGAAAGGAGCTAACATATCAGAGTTTCAAGGAAAATAAAGTTTTAATCAGTACCAAAGCCTGAAAGATAAGTGTCACGTGTTCCACTTTGTAGGGAAGAAGCCGTATAGATAGAGGACAATGTGTCCCACATGGTTGGAATGCAAATGAAGTAGGGGATGTCATGCTTGGCAGTCTCCCAGGTCTATCTTTGCTAAAAGCTACCAACAAGCCACAAGGTTTATTCAGTGTTCACAGTTCCCAAGGCATGGGCCTAGGTATGGTGTAGTCTTTCTATGTCCCAAATTAATGTGTGGATAGAAATGAAAGTGCTTAGTACGGTGAATGGATGGTATGTCTTATATGGCTGAGCCTCTGTAAGTATCTCTCAGCTCAGAAGGACTTCTAATAAGCCCTGGAAGCCAGGCAGTTTGAGGTTGTGCTTCCTGATGAATCAGAGCTGGGAGTGCTGCCATTCTGTGTTGCTTGTTGAAGACAGACCTACATACTATGGAAAGCAGATGAGCATGTGGCAGGCTTGGGCATCCTAACTCAGGCGCCCAATTTGTAATCAGGAATGAATGGTAATATATTATACTATTACTAGTATTTAAGTCTTTTGAAATGTCATGTGATAATTAGTTTAGAAAAAAGTTTAAAAAGCAACTATCAGCATGGCTTAAAGTTGGCTAGGTCTGTCTGTAATGAAATGACTCCTGTTATATTGACCTATTTCCATATGCCTGTTACAGCACAACAAAGTAAGTATTACTATCCCTATTTGCAAGTGAGCAAACTGATGGGAGGTTAAATAGTTTGCTCAAGGCCTCAAAACTTGTACATGACAGGGACAGGAGTCAGACACAGATCTTTCAGGCTCCAAAGCTTACGCTTTTGTTTATTTCTCTCTGTGTGTGTTTTGTTACATCATTCTTCATCTCCATTTATTTCCAGCTGTTTTCTGAAACACCGTGGCTCTCCAGACCCTTCTTATGAAATAGTTATTGCCTGGAGTACTTTTTGTTACTGGGTTTCACACCCCCACAACCCCAAACAGTTCCCTATCTGTGTCTCATTGTTTCTGTGCCCTGAACTGTGCTAATAACAGCTAATCTGATAGCCTAGTCTGTGATACCATGCCATGTTTGCTAGGGTCCCTGGTCACATATGTTATGTGCATTGTTAAAGGGAGTGCCAGGGTAATAGGATGCATTAGTTCATTCTCACACTGCTATAAAGACTTGCCTGAGACTGGGTAACTTATGAAGAAGAGGTTTAACTGGCTTACAGTTCCACAAGGTATACAGGCATGGCAAGGGAGGCCTTAGGAAACTTACTGTTATGGCAGAAGGTGAAGGGGAAGCAAACACATCTTCCCATGGCCGGCAGGAGAGAGAGAGAGAGTAAAGCGGGGAAGGTGCTATACACTTTCAAACAACCAGATCTCTTGAGAACTCATTCATGAGAACAGCAAGGGAGAAGTCTGCCCCCACGATTCAGTTACCTCCCACCAGGCCCCTCCTCCAACATTGGGAATTACAATTCAACATGAGATTTGGGTGGAACCAAACCGTATCATAGGACCTTGCCTTAAAAGAATGATTCCTGTGAAAACTGCAGACACAGATTCTAGGCTACAGGAAAATGATTTTCAGCATACAAGTCCTTATGACATTCTTTAAACTGAACTTTCTGTCCAGAAAGTACAGCTCATTGGAAAGGAGAGAGGCAATTGAGAGACCTGCTAAGCTGAAGACTTCTCAATTTTCTTTTAAAGAAACAGTCTGGGTTCTTAAGTGGAAAAGTTTAGTGATATTCAGGAGTAATAAGGGAGGATAACTGAAATTACCATAGGCAAAATTTAAAAAGAAAATCATATGTTTTAAAGGAGGTAAAATTTCAGTAAGAATAATCAAATTGGCCCAAATTGGTAGGTGTGTTCATAATGACACTGAGTAATATTTACTATTAAAATAATTCCAAGTAAAATAATTTTTAGAATTTTAGAAGGAAAATGTCTTAATTGGACAAAGTTACTTCTTAGAGTAGCTTATAACCTATCAAAGTTATTTAAATGTTTCTATAAATTGTGGAAATCTCTAGCAGAAAGAATTCTGGAGTTCATGAGAAAGAACCAGGATTTGAAACTTGGAAGGTCATAGTAAATACCAAAATAGTTTACTAATCTGTAAAGATGTTTAAAAACCATGAAGTTGTCCTTTTTTATGACATACTCTTCTGAAATATTGGCATTGGTTCTTAAGATTTTCTTGAGAATGTGTTACTGAGATTTAAGCTAACATAAACACTATGTAATTTTAATATTTGCTACTGAAATAAGTTACTTTAATTATGGTATATGAAGCTCAGAATCTTACTATTGTGCTATTATTTTCTGATAAGTGTTAACAAGTAGTACTATGTCATCCTAAGTATCTCTTTTCAGAATGCTGTTGCTTTCTTATGTATTCTAAGGAGCTGGTTTTCACATAATGGTATCTATAAGGTTATCAGTTCGAGTTTTCCACTGCAAGAAAATCATAGATGACTTTCTCCAATAACTATAACTTTAATTAACTTTGGAAGATATCTTAGATTTTAATTGTGTCTTATGCTAGAGTTGGTAGAAGAATACAGACTTACAGTGAAAGAAAGTTACTGCATTTTCGAAGATTTGGAACCTGACCGATGCTATCAAGTGTGGGTGATGGCTGTGAACTTCACTGGATGTAGCCTGCCCAGTGAAAGGGCAATCTTTAGGACAGGTAAGGAGATGGATGCTAAGGGCACATTAGGAGACAACGCTCAATTCTTCACAGACTCTTGAGATCAGTACGTATTTATGAAGCACCTGTTGTGTGTTGAGTGTTGCGCAAAGGGCTGGTTATGTGACGATGAATAAGACTGGGCTCCTGTTCTCAAGAAGTTCATACTCAGCTGGGGAGATGGAAAAACAGAAGATCATAGAAAATGTGTGGTAACAGCCATATCCAGATATACACAGGTTATTATGAGAACACTCCAGAGGGGCACCCAAGTTGGCCTGGGGCAGGGGCAGGATCAGGAACTGTTTCCTAGAACTGATGCCTGCAGAAAATGCTTTAAATGATCCATAGGAAGTAATGTGTTAAAGGAAGATATTCCACTTGAAAAAGACATATGAGTACAGGCATCAAGGCAAGAAACAGTGTAGAGTGTGCAGGGCACTGTAAGAAGTTCGGTATTTCTCAGACTTAAACAAAGAGAGGACAGACAAGATGAGAAAGGCTAACATATGGAGGCCGTGTTTGAAAGGTGAGAAAGCTTGGGCTGTGTCTGGGTGCTGGGAACCTCCAAAACATTTTAAGCAGTGGTATTCAACTGGAAATGCATTCTCAAGATGAAATCTTTTCACAGGGTATGAAGCCTAAACCAAGGCTGCACTGCCTTTAAGATAATGGTAGCCTGCCTCAGGGGAAGAAATAGTTTACTCCTACCCTTTATCCTTTCATCTTGCCTTTTAAAACAAGCCTTTATTGAGCACCTACTGAGGACGAGATCCTCACTAACTTTTGTGAACTGGGAGAGGGGTAAGAATCTTTATTTCGATTTGCTTGTATATGTATAAAGAAAGTCTGGTGGGATTTATAGGAAGCTACTGTTAGGGACTGTTTGGGGATGGGTGAGAACTGGGCAATTTGGAAGGCAGAGAAGGGAGAGAGACTTCACTATCTATGTTTGATCCCTTTTGGATTTTTAACACAGAATACATTTTCTGATAAAAAATTTAAAATAAAATTGTGCTCAAGCCGTAGAAGACCACGTGCTTCTCAGGTCCCAGGAAAGCAAGCTGGCATTGCTCCCCAACTGTCCTGACTCTCTTTCTGCAGCACCCTCCACCCCTGTGATCCGTGCTGAGGACTGTACTGTGTGTTGGAACACAGCCACTATCCGATGGCGGCCCGCCACCCCCTGAGACCACAGAGACCTACACTCTGGAGTACTGCAGACAGCACTCTCCTGAGGGTGAGGGCCTCAGGTAAGGGGCCCTCTCCATGGGAGAGACTGCCCAGAGCCCAGAAACCAAGCTCTGGGCCCTAAACTACCCTCTAGCTTATGCTCACCAAGGGAGAAATGCAGCCTAAAATCCTGCTGAGCTAATGAAGCCATTGACTTGATTTGCAGCTCTATCACTATTCATCAATGAACTCCAAGTTTGTAATAAAACACATGCTACAATGCAGAATAACTCCCCTGTAAGAAAAATGTATGTGAATTTTAATGATAGAGCATTCTTTGAGGTATATTTAACTTCAGTCATTAGACAGGATTTATGCATATTTTATGGGGTTTTTACTAGCTGTATCAGAATCTGTACCACCTAACTCAGGAAACTAATAGTGAGCTTGTGTATAATGTAAATCTGAATGTCTGCATGATATATTGGTAACATAAAGGAGCTAATTACATATATATTATCATGGAGACATACCCGCCTCTCCAAAAGCATGAAGTATGTAAAGAGATTCTTCTAGGAGAAAAGAACTGTGACGCTCTGTCACTAAATGATGAAGCTAACATTTATCAATAAGCAGCTACGCATCCACTAGGCATTTGGTAAACGTTAACTTATCTACTGAGGTGGTATTTTCTTAGCCTACCATCTCCTTGCTGTGGAGCAGCTTCGTGAACAAGATGAATTTTCGGATCATTATTATTATTCATATTTTGATAGACAGGTTTTTACTTTTTCTTTTAAATGAAGTTTCTTCAGATAAACTACTTCAGTAGGATATGGAACTTAGGGAATAATGGTATGAAATTAGACAGCTTTTAAAACATTATTATACTTTAAGTTCTGGATACATGTGCAGAACGTGCAAGTTTGTTACATAGGTATACACATGCCATGGTGGTTTGCTGCACCCATCAACCCGTCATCTGCATTAGTATTTCTCCTAATGCTATCCTGCCCCCTAGCCCTCTACCCACCAACACGCCCCAATGTGTGATGTTCCCCTCCCTGTGTCCATGTGTTCTCATTGTTCAGCTCTCACTTACGAGTGAGAACATGAGGTATTTGGTTTTCTGTTCCTGTGTTAGTTTGCTGAGAATGATGATTTCCAGCTTCATCCATGTCCCTGCAAAGGACATGAACTCAATCCTTTTTTATGGCTGCATAGTATTCCATGGTGTATATGTGCCACATTTTCTTCATCCAGTCTATCATTGATAGGCATTTGGCTAGGTTCCAAGTCTTTGCTACTGTGAATAGTGCTGCAATAAACATACATGTGCATGTGTCTTTATAGCAGAATGACTTATAATCCTTTGGGTATATACCCAGCAATGGGATTGCTGGGTCAAATGGTATTTCCGGTTCTAGATCCTTGAGGAATCACCACACTGTCTTCCACAATGTTTGAACTAGTTTACACTCCTACCAGCAGTATAAAAGCGTTCCTATTTCTCCACATCCTCTTCAGCATCTGTTGTTTCCTGCCATTCTAACTGGCATGAGATGGTATCTCATTATGGTTTTGATTTGGATTTCTCTAAAGACCAGTGGTTATGAGCTTTTTTCATATGTTGGTTGGCCGCATAAATATCTTCTTTTGAGAAGTGTCTGTTCATATCCTTCAGCCACTTTTTGAAGGGGTTGTTTCTTTCTTGTAAATTTGTTTAAATTCCTTGTAGATTCTGGATATTAGCCCTTTGTCAGATGGCTGGATTGCAGAATTTTTCTCCCATTCTATAGGTTGCCTGTTCACTCTGATGATAGTTTCTTTCGCTGTGCAGAAGCTCTTTAGTTTAATTAGATCCCATTTGTCAATTTTGGTTTTTGTTGCCATTGCTTTTGGTGTTTTAGTCATGAAGTCTTTGTCCATGCCTATGTCCCGATGGTATTGCCTAGCTTTTCTTCTAGGGTTTTTTATGGTTTTAGGTCTTATGTTTAAGTCTTTTATCCATCTTGAGTGAATTTTTGTATAAGGTGTAAGGAATGGGTCCAGTTTCAGTTTTCTGCATATGGCCAGCCAGTTTTTCCAACACCGTTTATTATATAGGGAATCCTTTTCCCATTGCTTGTTTTTGTCAGATTTGTCAAAGATTAGATGGCTGTAGATGTGTGGCATTCTTTCTGAGGCCTCTGTTCTGTTCCATTGGTCTATATCTCTTTTTTGGTACCAGCACCATGCTGTTTTGGTTGTAGCCTTGTAATATAGTTTGATGTCAGGTAGCATGATGCCTCCCTCCAGCTTTGTTCTTTTTGCTTAGGATTGTCTTGGCTATACAAGCTCTTTTTTGGTTTCATGTGAAATATAAAGTAGTTTTTTTCCTAATTCTGTGAAGAAAGGCAATGGTAGCTTGATGGGGATAGGAATGAATCTATAAATTACTTTGGGCAGTATGGCCATTTTCACGATATTGATTCTTCCTATCCATGAGCATGGAATGTTTTTCAATTTGCATCCTCTCTTATTTCCTTGAGCAGTGGTTTATAGTTCTCCCTGAAGAGATCCTTCATTTCCCTTGTAAGTTGTATTCCTAGGTATTGTTTAATCTTTGTAGCAATTGTGAATGGGAGTTCACTCATGATTTGGCTCTCTGTTTGTCTGTTATTGGTGTATAGGAATGCTTGTGATTTTTACACATTGATTTTGTATCCTGAGACTTTGCTGAAGTTGCTTATCAGCTTAAGTAGATTTTAGGCTGAGATGATGGGATTTTTAAAATATACAATCATGTCATCTGCAAACAGAGACAATTTGACTTTCTCTCTTCCTATGTGAATACACTTTCTTTCTCTTGCCTGATTGCCCTGGCCAGAACTTCCAATACTATAGGAATAGGAGTGGTGAGAGAGGGCATCCTTGTCTTGTGCTGGTTTTCAAAGGGAATGCTTTCAGCTTTTGCCCATTTCGTATGTTATTAGCTGTCAGTTTGTCATAAATATCTCCTATTATTTTGAGATATGTTCCATCAATACCTAGTTTATTCAGAGATTTTTAGCATGAAGGATGTTGAATTGTATTGAAGGCTGTTTCTGCATCTATGGAGATAATCCTGTGATTTGGTTCTGTTTATGTGATGGATTACATTTATTGATTTGTGTATGTTGAACCAGCCTTGCATCCCAGGGATGAAGCCCATTTGATCATGGTGGATAAGCTTTTTAATGTGCTGCTGGATTCGGTTTGCCAGTATTTTATTGAGGATTTTCGCATCAATGTTCATAAGGGATATTGGCCTGAAATTTTCCTTTTTGTTGTGTCTCTGCCTGGTTTTGATTATCAGGATGATGTTGGCCTCATAAAATGAGTTAGGGAAGAGTCTGTCCTCTTCTATTGTATGGAATAGTTTCAGAAGGAATGGTACCAGCTCCTCTTTGTACTTCTGGTAGAATTCAGCTGTGAATCTATCTGGTCCTGGGCTTTTTTTTGGTTGGTAGGCTATTAATTACTGCCTCAATTTCAGAACTTGTTATTGGTCTATTCAGGGATTTGACTTCTTCCTGGTTTAGTCTTAGGAGAGTTATGTGTCCAGGAATTTATCCATTTCTTCTAGATTTTCTAGTTTATTTGCATAGAGGTGTTTATAATATTCTCTGATGGTAGTTTGTATTTCTGTGGGATCAGTGGTGATAACCCCTTTTTCATTTTTTATTGTATCTATTTGATTCTTGTCTCTTTTCGTCTTTATTCGTCTGGCTAGTGGTCTATCTATTTCATTAATCTTTTCAAAAAACCGGCTCCTGGATTCATTGATTTTTTTTTAAAGGGTTTTTCATGTCTCTGTCTCCTTCAGTTTTCCTCTGATATTAGTTATTTCTTTTCTTCTGCTAGCTTTTGAATTTGTTTGCTCTTGCTTCTCTAGTTCTTTTAATTGTGATGTTAGGATGTTGATTTTAGATCTTTCCTGCTTTCTCTTGTGGGCATTTAGTGCTATAAATTTCCCTCTAAACACTGCTTTAGCTGTGTCCCAGAGATTCTGGTATGTTGTGTCTTTGTTCTCACTGGTTTCAAAGAACTTATTTATTTCTGCCATAGTTTAGTTATTTATCCAGTAGTCATTCAGGAGCAGGTTGTTCAGCTTCCATGTAGTTGTGCAGTTTTGAGTGAGTTTCTTAATCCTGTGTTCTAATTTGGTTGCACTGTGGTCTGAGAGACTGTTTGTTATTATTTCCATTCTTTTCATTGCTGAGGAGTGTTTTACTTCCAATTACATGGTTAATTTTAGAGTAAGTGCAATGTGGTGCTGAGAAGACGTATATTCTGTTCATTTGGAGTGGAGAGTTCTGTAGATGTCTATTAGGTCTGCTTGGTCCAGAGCTGAGTTCAAGTCCTACATATCCTTGTTAATTTTCTGTCTCATTGATCTGTCTAACATTGACAGTGGAGTGTTAAAGTCTCCTACTATTATTGTGTGGGGGTCTAAGTCTCTTTGTAGGTCTCTAAGAACTTGCTTTATGAATCTGGAAACTCCTGTATTGTGTGCATATATACTTAGGATAGTTAGCTCTTCTTGTTTCATCGATCTATTTACCATTATGTAATGCCTTTCTTTGTCTTTTTTGATCTTTATTGGTTTAAAGTCTGTTTTGTAAGAGACTAGGATTGCAACCCCTGCTTTCTTTTTGCTTTCCATTTGCTTGGTAAATATTCCTTCATCCTTTTATTTTGAGTCTATGTGTGTATTTGTACGTGAGATGGGTCTCCTGAATACAGCACACTGATGGGTCTCGACTCTTTATTCAATTTGCCAGTCTGTGTCTTTTAATTGGGGCATTTAGCCCATTTACATTTAAGGTTAATATTGTTATGTGTGAATTTTATCCTGTCACTATCATGCTACTTGGTTATTTTGCCCGTTAGTTGATGCAGTTTCTTCATAGTGTTGATGGTCTTTACAATTTGGTATGTTTTTGCAGTGGCTGGTACCAGTTTTTCCTTTCCATGTTTAGTGCTTCCTTCAGGAGCTCTTGTAAGGAGGGCAGGCTTGGTGGTGACAAAATCTATCAGCATTTGCTTATCTGTAAAGGATTTTATTTCTCCTTCGCTTATGAAGCTTAGTTTGTCTGGATATGAAATTCTGAGTTGAAAATTCTTTTCTTTACAAATGTTGAATATTGGCCCCCACTCCCTTCTGGCTTGTAGGGTTTCTGCAGAGAGATCCACTGTGAGTCTGATGGGCTTCCCTTTGTGGGTAACCTGATCTTTCTCTCTATCTTCCCTTAACATTTTTTTCCTTCATTTCAACCTTGGTGAATCTGACAATTATGTGTCTTGGGGTTGCTCTTCTCAAGGAGTATCTTTGTGGTATTCTCTTGTATTTCCTGAATTTTAATGCTGACTTCTCTTGTTAGGTTCTAGAAGTTCTCCTGGATAATATCCTGAAGAGTGTTTTCCAACTTAATTCCATTCTCCCTGTCACTTTCAGGTACACTGATCAAACGTATATTTGGTCTTTTCACATAGTCCCATATTTCTTGGAGGCTTTATTTGTTCCTTTTCATTCTTTTTTCTCTAATCTTGTCTTCATGGTTTATTTTATTAAGTTGATCTTCAGTCTCTGATATCCTTTCTTCCTCTTGATTGATTCGGCTATTGATACTTGTGTATGTTTCATGAAGTTCTCGTGTTGTGTTTTTCAGCTCCATTGGGTCATTTATGTTCTTCTCTAAACTGGTTATTCTAGTTAGAAATTCCTCTAACCTTTTTTCAAGGTTCTTAGCCTCCTTGCATAGGGTTAGAACATGTTCCTTTAGCTTGGAGGAGTTTGTTATCACGCATCTTCTGAAGCCTACTTCTTTCAATTTGTCAAACTCATTCTCCATCCAGTTTTGTTCCCTTGCCGGCAAGGAGTTGTGATCCTTTAGAGAAGAAGAGGTATTCTGGCTTTTTAAATTTTCAGCCTTTTTGCACTGGTTTTTCCTCATCTTCATGGATTTATCTACCTTTGGTCTTTGATGTTGCTGATCTTCAGTTGGGGTTTCTGTGTGGATGTCCTGTTTGTTGATGTTGATGCTGTTCCTTTCTGTTTGTTAGTTTTCCTTCTAACAGTCAGGCCCCTCTGCTGCAGGTCTGCTAGAGTTTGCTGGAGGTCCACTCCAGATGCTGTTTGCCTGGGTATCACCAGCGGAGGCTGCAGAACAGCAAAGATTGCTGCCTGTTCCATCCTCTGGCAGCTTTTCCCCAGAGGGGGAACCTGCCAGATGCCAGCCAGAGCTCTCCTGTATGAGGTGTCTGTCAACCCCTGCTAGGAGGTATCTCCTAGTCCAGAGGAATGGGGGGTCAGGGATCCACTTGAGGAGGCAGACTGTCCCTTAGCAGAGCTTGAGCACTATGCTGGAAGACCCATTGCTCTCTTCAGAGCCAGCAGGCAGGAACGTTTAAGTCTGCTGAAACTGTGCCCACAGCCACCCCTTCCCCCTCATGCTCTGTCTCAGGGAGATGGGAGTTTTATCTATAAGCCCCTGGCTGGGGCTGCTGCCTTTCTTTCAGAGATGCTCTGCCCAGAGAGAAGGAGTCTAGAGAGACAGTCTGGCTATAGTGGCTTTGCTGCGCTGCAGTGGGCTCTTTCCCGTCTGAACTTCCCAGTGGCTCTGTTTACACTATGAAGGGAAACCCCTCTATTCAAGCCTCAGTAATGGCGGATGATTCTCCTCCCACCAAGCTTGAGCATCCCAGGTTGACTTCAGACTGCTGTTCTGGCTGTGAGAATTTCAAGCCAGTGGATCTTAGCTTGCTGGGATCTGTGGGGGGTGGGATCTTCTGAGCTAGACTACTTGGCTCCTTGGCTTCAGCCCCCTTTCCAGGGGGAGTGAACAGTTCTGTCTCACTAGCATTATAGGGACCACTGGGGCATGAAAAGAAACTCCTACAGCTAGCTCAGTGTCTGGTCAAACAGCCACCCAGTTTTGTGCTTGAAACCCAGGGCTCTGGTGATGGAGGCACCTGAGGGACTCTCCTGGTCTGCAGGTTGCAAAGACTGTGGGAAAAGCATAGTATCTTAGCCAGAATGCACCATTCCTCATGGCATAGTCCCTCATGGCTTCCCTTGGTTAAGGGAGGTGACCCCTTGTGCTTCACAGGTGAAGCGACACCCCCACCCTGCTTCAGCTTGCCCTCTGTGGGCTGCACCTGCTGTCTAACCAGTCCCAGTGAGATAAACCAGGAACCACAGTTGGAAATGCAGAAATCACCCGCCTTCTGCATTGATCTCACTGGGAGCTGGAGACCAGAGCTGTTCCTATTCATCCATATTGCCAGCTACCTCTAGACAGCTTTTTAATAAAGTGTATTATTTAAGCCCTTGATTGTCTTCATGATCCACAACTGTTTATTTAGTTCTGATGTGAGATTTCATATGACTGAGCAATGATGATAGTTTCTTTCAAGTTGAAGACAGGCTTCACAAAATAATAATCAAAGGATGAATTAATACCAGGTGGGGTACATTTGGGTGGGATATAGGCATTTAAGCAGAAATATAAACATAATAAATGTTTAAGAAACAACATATTTTTTAATGTGCCAACTGCTGGAAGGCAGGCTTAGGTATTAGCAAATAGCTGAGAGGTGAACTCTGGCCAAAACAGAGCAAGGAAAAAAAAAACACACCAAACTAGACTTTTATTGAGCATTTGCTATGTGCCAATCACTATCCCAAGTACTTTAGATATGTTGCCTCATTTAATCCTCACAAAAACTCTGAAATAAAACAGACACTTTGAGAGGTTACTCAGCTAGTATTAGCAATCAGGATTTAAACCTCATTTTGTCAGATTTCAAAGTCTAAGCTGTTAACCCTTGCTTTACGCCATTTATAGGAGTCCTGGACCTTAACTGTGAGAACTCATTGATGCTATATGAGAAGAACCCTGTATCAGGAGTGCCTGAGTCTCAGAGTAATATCTCCCACCATTTTCTACCATCAGTAAGGAAAATCCAGCTCTTTCAGAGGCAAGATCAGCCTGTTAATGAAGGCTCTGAAATGACTAATTCCCTTTATGGCATCCGTCCCCAGCTGGCATTTGCATAAATCACATCAGCACAGTTGGATACTTAAATCAGCAGAAATCTGGAACTCTGAGACCTAGTAGCCATCTCACTAGGGAACAGTGATGTTATCTCATAAATATGGCTACAGGGAGAAGGGAAAAGGGGACAGCGTTCCATTGAGGGCCTTCAGCAGGCCAGGAACTTGCCTACTCTCAGTGAACCTTCTCAGAGCAAGGAGTGGTCTCCACTAAATCAGACCTCAGAGAAGTTAAATAATCTGGCCAAAGTATGAAATGATGGAGTGAGGGTTTAGAGTCAGGATTCAAACCCAGGCCTGTCTTGTTCTTTCCACTAGTTTTAAAACTGCTGTCATGAATAGACTGAGGCATCCCTCAATAGCCTGTTGACTGGGCAGTATCACACATCCTTAGTTTTCTCTGTCCCATGAAAAACATAGATATGAAGAGAGAATGCCTTACCATTCAAATCCCCTCTGGTTAATGTTTTTCCCATCCCTGATTATCCCGGGGCCCTCACAACTTAAAAGAAAAAGAAAAGAGTCGTTCTGATATCAACAACGTGTTCCAAAAGATCCTTTGTGAAAACCAAAGAAACCAATGACAGTTCCATTTGTAGGGAAAAAAAAAAGACCATCCACCCATTTCATTAAGACCAACATTGAGCTTATTAAAACATAAGGCTTGTCATTAGTTTATTCTATTTGAGATCTTGCCAGCGGATTCATTTTTATTTTCCTTGCTGCAGG
Source organism: Ateles fusciceps (assembly GCA_036589455.1). Lineage (NCBI taxonomy): Eukaryota > Metazoa > Chordata > Mammalia > Primates > Atelidae > Ateles > Ateles fusciceps. The sequence continues at coordinate 982,449 of JAZHEH010000439.1, forward strand.
CAAGCACATTAGGGGCTGGCTAAGCAAAAATTTATAGTAGTTGTAGAACAATACAAGGGGTTCTTTGTTATTGAGTGGGAGACAGTCCAGCAAATTTAGAAATAAAGGGAAATTCCACATGTGAAGCCCTGTTGATAGTTTAAAGCTGCGTTGGAGTTGCTTTCCATTTAGGGGCTAAGAGACCACTCAGTGCCAGGAGGTGCAATGGTATGTTTAGTCCACAGCCCAGGTTTGACTCTCCAGCCTCTGGATTCCTGCTGAGTTTGACAATAGATAATTTGTCAAGGAAAAATTTTCTTGGCCACAAATTACTACCCTGTTCTTTTGCTAAGTCTACATCAGCGCCATCCCCCAGCAAGACAGACCTCAATGTCTTATTCCCTAGGTTGGCATCAATAGACTGAAATATTTCATCCTTAATCTCAGAGTCCCAGGACTGCCAAACTCATTTTTATCTCTTTGGGTCTTTAATGTAAGAATTCAGGACTGGAAGGAAAATTCTGCTCTTTGGGAGTGGCCATGTGTTGTGGTTCTTTTGACCATCTGGTTTTCACAACCAACTTTAAAACATTCTTTACACTATCCGGTGCTTCAAAATTCTGTAAAACGTTAACTGTTTAACTACGATCTATGTAGTTCAATCTCGAAGACATCAGCTGTGGAAAACCAGTCTTACTGTAGAATTGATGAATAAAGAAGCTCAAAACTTGATCATCTCTAGTCAATAAATGTAAACAATTCCTCCTTTTTGTCCATTGTATTAGAACCACATTCTTCACTTTGATTCTCTGCACAGCAATGGGAAAAGTTACTTTGTCTCTCAGAAAGAACGGTAGCCAAGATTTGTTTGATCTCACTCCTTTGTTAGCTCCATGAAGGGATCATTGTGTCCCTTCAGTTGTCATCTCAGTGCCTATGACAGTGCCTGGCATATTGTAGCTACTCATAAGTATGTGTTACTGGAATGAGTAAATATCAATTAGCATCAATTATCAGTAAGGAAAGTTAGGCTAACTTTGAGGATAATCTCTTATTCAAAATGGGGGACAAAAATAAATTGTGCCAGTGAAGTAAAGAATGGACGAATGAATTAATTGTAGTGCTTGGATGATCCAGAAGATAGAACTAGTCTAATCTGTGGACTAGAAACCTTCCCATAGATCATTCATAGGGAAGAACTTTCAAGCTTATTTATCCATTGGTTTTATATAACTCTTACATAGGTTCTGGATTTCATGCAAAAACCCTATAGGACTAAACCAGATCCAAAAATTGATCCAGAGGTCCCTAAGGGAAATTAGGGGGATCAAAGATTACTTCTATTTGCTGTGTCTTAGTTTGACTGAGCCTGGCCCATAAACGGGGTATGAATGGGGAACTTATCTGTGTAGATACTCAATAACGGTCTGTTTCACGAATGAATGAATGAATGAATGGGATTAGCCAATCTCTTTTTGTCCTTGCCCACTTCAAGTCATCTAACTGGCTGGAATCTCCAGCAAACGAGAGAGGGAGCAAGAGCTAAGTGAGTTCACATTTCTTTCCCACCCCCAATCCCCAAAAAAACAGGCAGGCTTCAAAGCTCTGGTGTGGTGTAGGAAGACAAGTTGAAAGGAAATGAAAAACAAAAAGGGAAAAAAAAGATGAGTAATATTAAATCACACACACACGGAGAGAAGGCATTGGTTGTCCTCTAGATCGGGGAGTCTAATTTTGGTTGCCAGAATAGAAACACATCCATCTTCAGACCTGCAGTCCTTCCCCCAGGTATGATGGGCTCTGGAGATTCCAATTTAAGACCAAAGGTGCTAGCTGAACTCTTACAGTGGGTGTTTTAATGGAATGAGCCTACGGTGCCCACAAGTTCCATGACACAATGTCTGAAATAGCTGAGCAATTGCCTCCATTCCATAATCCTCACAGAAAACATTTGCATATTTTTGCGTGTGGGCACCAAGGCTCGGTCCCAGCAGTCGGCCCCTGTTGGGTTTGGGGTAGGCGGGAGTGACAATCCCGGGCTTGTGCGCGGGGGCTGAGGGAGCTCCTACACACCCTCTTCCTGTTTTTCTTTGAATGCTCTCCTCAGGTTGGGTGGGCTCAAAACACTTTCAAAAATTTTCCACCGTTCTGCTGTTTCCTCAGCTGTTCTGTCTCTCCTGTGTGGAGAGAAGTCAGAAGAAGTGTGGGTGGAGGAGGGGAAAACTGAGAGAAATATAGTACAGGGATTAGCTGTGTGGGCTGCACCCAGAGAAGCCGGGTATTGAATGACAAATCTGTGAGAGTCAATACGCAGAAAGTAGCTAGGAGTGATTCCTGCTCTCTGGCCCTGGCCAAGGTTATGGAGTGGGGGAGACCACCCCCCAGCCCGGGGCCACCCTCCAGGGCAAGCATTCCCCAGGGAGCTGGGCTCTGGGGTGCTGGGCCTGTGAGCTCATATTCCTCCTTCTTCCAGCTTTTGGGTCCCCACCTGGTGGAGCAGGAGCAGAATTGCCTGTCATAAGTGAGTTTTTCAACTGGGGACACCCACTGCTCTGTGTGTAGAATAAGGACAAATAAGGGTAAGTTTCCTAATGAACTTAGTGCGGAGTGAGGAAGCCTGGCATTTTTCTTTTCTTTAAATCTTTCTTCCTAAGGCTTTAGGAGGTAGGTGACTGACCAGTGGTCAACAGCAAGAGATTGGAGCTTCTCTGTACCCTGTGGCTAAAGGAGGCAGTCATTCCTGCTTTATACTTCTTCTCAGGGTGACAGGAGGGCCACTGACATGATTGGGCCAAAATTCTCATTGAGTAATTAAAAGCTAATCACCAGTCTGTATGTGGAATTGTTTTCCTGGCCCAGTTGTCCTATCCAGCAGGGAGACTTTGGGAGAGGGGAGTTATGCAAAGATGATTCCCCACCACACCCTCTAGTGTCTTGGCATTCAATTTTTCTTAAATGAAATCTTCTTCCCAAATGACCCTCATTTGACTTTGATCATTTAAATTCCCATACTCCTCCTAGTTGTACAGTAAAACCTCAGTCAATGGAAACCCAATCAGTTCCTTCACTTCTAATTTAGGCCTGTCAATTTCCAAAAGTATTCAGGTTGTCCACAGTGAAAGACTCAGACATGCTAGAACCAGGAAAATAATCCTATGAGAACGAGAGCCAAATAATGCAGGGCTGAGGAGACTGAAAGTGAAGAACTGAACCTCAGTGGAACATCAAATTTAAATCTGAACTTACTGGCAGCTAAAGTGAAAACAGGAGAGAGGGGGGAGACAGCAAGAGGAAAAAAAGAGATTACATAACTCATCTTTTTAAAAAGGAAGCACATTTCACTGAGAGACAATTATATTTCTTGACATTCAGCTGTAAGATGAATTTTTCATGTAGATCTTTATATAAGGGCTATTGAACAAGATAACAGTGATTGTCTTTAAGAGCAGTTTTACAAAAGATGCAAAAACATTCTCTATATAACCATTATTGTAAACAGGATCTGAAAGCACAATGTTAAGTCACCATTCTGGGTGGGGAGTTTTATGGGATGCCCAAGGAATTGTTTGCATGTGTGGCTGTGGAGGGGGGGGGGAAAGGAGGGCCTAGAGAATCCAGAGGAATGAATGTTACTAAGCTCCTGGGATTCTCTGCCTGGAATATAAATGATACCATTCAGCCTTTGGTGGGTAACTATAGAGAAAACAAAAATCTAGACTCTCTGCTGGAACCTTTGGTTTATGCTGATTTTTAAAGAATGTCTGATGATAGGAAAGCCTAAGCTCCATGGTTGTCAGCATTCAACCCCCATGTTACTTTCCTACACTACTGTGAACTAAGAGTGATGTTAGTTCACACCTATAATCTCAGCATTTTGGGAGTCTCAGGTGGGAGGATCGCTTGAGACCAAGGAGTTCAAGACCAGCCTGGGCGTTCAGCCCCCATGTTCTTTTCCACACTGTTATGAACTAAGAGTGAGACTCTTACTGTCAAGTCTCATAATATCATCATTTATCAAAAGAAAAATCATTCTGTTCAAAAATTTTTATTTACCAACTTTTTTAAAAAAGGAAAATCTTCTTAATCCTGATTTAACCAAGCATTCCACCTTAAACAAAAAGTTCCATATTTACAGTTAGTTAAGATTTTGTAAGTAGCTTCAAACACCCATGACTGTTCAGTTAGGTTTTTTTTTATATTTAATGTTGCTCATGTTCTCAAGTAGTTTTTTTTTTCCCCTTCCTACCCCTTCTTACCCCACCTTACCCCACATTATCTTATGATTATGTTTACCAACCTAAATGATCATAAAAATCAACGGGGGATACTTACTAAACACTTAGATTGGAAGGCCCTTCTAAAGATTCCGATTCAGAAGGTCTAATATGCCCAGGCAGGTTTAGGGAACACTGCCTAACTAGCTGGTCCTTCAGGGCCCAGCCATGTACTCTGTTCACACTTCACATTACGTGGTGTTGACTGACTGCCTGAATATCGGTGCTACCAATGTGAATGCCAGTGAGAGCCAACTGTGTTTTTAAAAAACAATTCCTACTTAGCCATCTGTGTGGTACACTGCAGTGACGACACTATCCGTAGGCTGCTTCTAGGAGTCATGGCACTGGATTCCTCCATATTGTTTGTATACAGGCCGCCCCCTCCCCCAGGGAGAAAGCATGCTTAGATCCAGGAGCTGGACATGGTGATGCAGAAAACTGCCACGCTCCATAATTGCCAACCCCCCTCAAGTTACATTAAGCACATACAACTCCTTTTTCCATACCACACAAATTGCTGAATTATCAATTCCTGGAGAAGCTTTACAGTGTTCAAACTAATGTCCCCTTTGAGACTGTGCAAACACGTTCAACAACTCCTGAACTTCTGAGCTGGTAATATAGCTCTTAAAAGTAAAATATTTAATTAAATTTGGATAGAGAATATGTACTTATGGTACAAATTAAAAAGATACAAAAGAGAATACAGTGGAAATTAAGTCTCCTTTCTACCTATACTTTACCTACCCAGTTCTCCTCCCCAGAAGCAATTACTGTTACCTGATTCATGTTGATCCTTTCAGATAGTCTGTGCACATACAAACATCTATAGTTTTGCAACAAACGGTAGCATACTATATATGGTTTATCACTTTGCTTTTCTTGCCTAAAAATATGCGTTGGTGAGCATCCCATATCAATACACATGAAACTACTTCAATTAAAAAAAACAATTTTAGGCCAGGTGCGATGGCTCATGTCTGTAATCTCGGCACTTTGGGAGGCTGAGGGGGGTGGATCTCACGAGGTCAGGAGTTTGAGACCAGCCTGGCCAACATGGTAAAACCCTGTCTCTACTAAAAAAAAAAAAAAAATTAGCCAGGTGTGCTGGTAGGCACCTGTAATCCCTGCTGCTTGGGAGGCTGAGGCAGGAGAATTGCTTGAACTGGGGAGGCAGAGGTTGCAGTGAGCCGAGATTGCGTCGCTGCACTCCAGCCTGGGTGACAAAAGCGAAACTGCATCTTAATAAATAAATAAACAAAAAAAATTTTTTTAAGTTATTGTATTGTTTTAAGAATATAATTTAGGCTGGGTGCAGTGGCTCATGCCTGTAACTCCAGCACTTTGGGAGGCTGAGGCAGGTGGATCACAAGGTTAGGAGTTTAAGACCAGCCTGGCCAAGACGGTGAAACCCCGGCTCTACTAAAAATACAAAAATTAGCTGCATGCGGTGGCAGGAACCTGTAATCCCAGCTACTCAGGAGGCTGAGGCAGGAGAATCTCTCGAACCTGGGGTGGCAGAAGTTGCAATGAGCTGAGATCACGCCACTGCACTCCAGCCTGGGCAACAGAGTGAGACTCTGTCTAAAAAAAAAAAAAAAAAAAAAAAATATATATATATATATATATATAACTTATTTACCAGTTGAGAGCCATTTGTTTCGATTCTCTTGCCATCACAAACAATGCTGCAGTAAACAACTTTGTGATTATATCATTTCACACATGTGTAAATGTATTTGTAAATTAAATTATTAGAAGTAGAATAACTGGTTAAAAAGTATGTACATTGTGAATTTTGGTAGATATTACTGAACTGTCTCTATAGAGGTTGTAGCTGTTTACATGACTTCAACTAGCAGTGTATAAGGGTGCTTGGTTCTTCACACCCTTGCCTAAACATGGGATGATAAAACTTTCGATCTTTTGACAATTTGTAGAAAATGAAATCTTATTTTAGTTTGACTGTACATTTCTTTTATTAGGTTGAACATCTTTTCATATGACTCAGAGCCATGTACAGTACTTTCTTTTCTGTAAACTGTTCATTTCCTATCAATATTTTTTCTCTTGGATTGTGATATTGTTTTCTTTTAGATTTGTAGAAGCTCTTTTTTTTTTTTAAGGAAGTTAGCTTTCCTGTTAAGATGTAAGTTGCAAATCTTTAAAGTTTTTTTTCTGTGCTTTTTAAAAATAATAATTTAGTTGAATTTATTAATCTATTTTGAAAATAGCTTTTAACTTGGGTAGCATATTTTAAAATGCCCCTCTCTCTCTCTCTCTCTGTGTATGTATGTTTATTCACTCATGTTTTTTGTAGTAGACAGTATAGCAATTTTGTTTTTTAAAACTAGGATTTATCTCAGTAGACTGTGTGAAGTAGGAAATCCTACCTTTGTTTTTTTTTTTTTTTTAGTATGGCTACCTAGCTGTCCCAACAGGAAAACCCATCATTTTCCCTTTCCTATCTGAAATGCTTCCATTATTATATACCAAGCCAATACATTTGGCTCTATTCCTGACCTTTATAGTCTGTCTATTGATCCATCTGTTTATGCCCCAGGACCATACTGGTTTTATTATTATAGCTTTATAATTTAGAATTCCTGGTAGATTAGGCTGCCCCTTACTGATTTTGTTTCTATTTGCTAGTTTATATTTTATATGATCTTTAGGATCAGGATGCATAGCCTCCTCCATCAGCCTGCCCCTGACAATTTGCTATTTTTAGAGATCATGTTAAATTTATAGATTAACTTAGGGAGAATTGAAATTTTTATGATGTTGCATTTTCCTGTCCAAGAACTGTTGTGCCTTTCCCTTTACTCAAGTCTTTTGTGTGTTTCCCCTCAGTAGCAACTTAAAAAATGTTCTTTATATAGATCTTATATCTTTATATATATTTTATGTCTGTCACTTTTCTAAATAAGATTTTTCATTCTATCTCCTATCTAGTTGTTATTTGTATATGAAGGCTTTTGATTTCTTGTATCAGTTTTATATCTAGCAATCTTACTGAATTCTCTTATTATGTAAGAGTTTTTCAGCTGATTTTCTTCGGTTCTCTAGATAAACGGTTCCATCATCTGCAAATGGTAATAATTTTACCTCCTACCTCCCAATTTTTTAACCTCATATTCTCTCTGACTTAACAGGAATGCTTTTAATATCCCCCTTAAGCATTATGTCCCCAGTTATTTTTCAGTTCGTAAAAATCCTTTTCAATTCCTACCAAGAATGATTCTTGCCCCATTGTCCATCTTAGTCGCTTCACATTTTCCAGTCACTCCTTTCAGAAACCCAAAAATAAAAGGGCCCAAGCTAGAGAGGCCATCCTCAGTCAGCAGCTGCTGGGGGCTTCCACTCATTTGCCTCTGAAAGAGACCGACCATCTCTCATTTGCAGGGCAGCCCGAGGCCTTCTGAGGAGACAGTGAGTCTCCTCTAAGTCATTTCTCTCTGCTTTATAGCAGTGGAGCTACCAAGGGCGAGATGAGCAGGTTGCGAGGCCTCTGAAGCCCTGCTGGGCAGAGTGCTCTGCGATAAGTTCCACCTCTGCTTGAGCTCATCCTCCACCAGCAATAACTGTGTGGCTGCTGCTCAGAGGCTCTAGGTGCTGTGCTGTTCACTGCCCTCGCGTGTCTGGAACCTCCGCTCATAAAGCCATCTCTTTCCATTGCACTGTGGCACCTGTAGAGAGAATCCCATACTTAGGACCCAAAATGAGACCATTTGAGTCAAATTTCAAATTGTCTTTCAACTTTTATTACTGTCTGCAGACTTCTAATCATAGTCACATAGTCATATTATTTACTGGTATAAAAATCCCTTCTTAACTAAGCACCAACAAACTACTGTGGCCTCATTTGCTGTCTGACCACTCACCTTAGTTTGGGTAGTCTGTGAACTTGAACTCTACTGCAAACTATGCAATGCTTGTTATAAGTCATCTGGACTTAGTTGCAATGATGACAAATTTTTGTTTCTAAAGTTAAAAAAAATCATAATCTCTGGAAGAGTGCTATTCTTTAGATCTCAAATTCCAAAGTTTTCATTTGGCTAAAAAGCAGGGACAGCTGACATGAAAACTTTGGTGACATCTGAGTGGAGTCAGAATAAGTAGACAAGGAAACAAACCGTTTGTTCTAACCTTTTTTGCTTTCTTCTTGGTGCTTGGGCATAATATGGCAACTTGTAAACAATAAAACACCACCACATTTCATATTACTTTTGTTTGCATGCCTGCTGCTTTTATTTCACAGATTCACTGAGGATATTGTGCATATTTGTCAAATCTGTCTGACCTGTCAAATCTGTCTGACCTGATCCAAGATGGATCCCATATTTTGACTTCAGTACCACGTAAACCTTTATTCTTCAAATGAGCAATGAGACAGGGCATGCAGTTGACTATATAAGTGGAATTTTCTCCTTGACAGACTTCATACATCTTAAGGGCAAACGCTTACCTAACAAAACAGTATCCTTGGTATTTCACAACTGTGTTGTTATAAAATGAAGCCAGTGCATTCTCTTTGTCTCTAAAGCTAAAATTTCTCCACCAATCCTTGTTACTTTCCCCCTTCCCACCCCTACCTCCTCAACAAGCCCTCAGAATAAAAGGCAGAGACAGGGCTTGGGCACATGATAACTGATCAATACATAATTTATTTAGAGAGCGAATGAAGTCTGAAATTCAGTTCAGGCTGAGTATGCTTAGTGAGACAATAATTTTGTTACTAATTATAATTAATGTTCGTTGAAAACATTTCTTCAGTCATCGATTCCAATAAGATAAGCAATACATCTACCCCAGAATAATATTCTAGATATTAGTCAGAAATTACATTCTCAATCATAGGACATGGTTTTTCATTAATTCACTGAAGCCTAATTAGTTGTCAGTGGACATGGGCTCAATGTCATTGATCCAGTCTGAGTCCATCTAAGGACAGTCCTCTCCTGAGGGCCTGGTCACGTGATCAGTTCTAAAATAACAACCAATATGATTTGAGGAGTGTGCACTGACCTTTTCCAGACACGGGCACTGAACAGCAGTTACACAATCAGGTCCAGGGTGCTCCCTTTCCCCTGCCTTCTGAGGAGCACAACGTGAGTTTTGTCCTTTTTACACATGGGGTCGGGGTGGAGTGGTTATTCTGTACCAATGTTCCGCTTTTAAGAAGTTTGAGATTAGTTTGTTTTCTGGGTTAAGAACACTTTTTCCTTTTACTGGTTTTCTATGCGTTATTCCCAAAGATGGGTATTAGGAAGTGAAGTAAGTCAGCAAAAGTAGAAATAACCTGGAAAAAAAAAATTCATCTGAGATGAACAGTGACCACTCTTGGATTCTGATTTTTTTTGTGGTACATTCATTAATAACAAAGCAAAAACAAACAAAATAAAAACCCCTTCCCTTCTGAGAATGAGCATGAAGGCTATTGTACTATTCTATTCATTAACAATTATTATATCTCCCGGGAGCAGGACTCTGGCTCTCCAGCGCCCAGGTTAGGAACTTCATTAGCAAGGAATCTAACTTGTAACTCTAAGGACTCTCCAAATGGAAGTTTAAAGAAAGAGCCCTGCTTGCTTTTTTTTTTTTCTTAATTAATGCTCTAGGCTATGATATCAAACAGATTAAAGAGAATGGGAAAGAAGCACAAAACTATTCCAGCTTGTTGGCAGATTCAGAGAGCTCCATCTTCAAATCCAGCGAGTCTATTTGTATTAAGTGGTGGGGCTGTTACAGTGTATTTGCCAAGCCCACTGTCAATTAGATACCACTATCAGCATTTTCCTTTTAATTTAAATAGGCAATTTAGGGACAGCAACTTTGAGGATTTTTTTTTTTCTATTAGAATTCTCTTTTCTTGCCAGAATCAAGTTTGCTCTAAAATATATTGTCTTCTTTAAATATCTTCCGTTTCTATTAACTTCGGTGGCTTTAGTGTGATGATCATGTAAAAAATCATTGTAGATCAGTTTAATATCATCTTAATCCAAAAGTGCCCTCTCAGCCAATAATTGATAAAGAAATGATATATTCTTGGAGATTCACCAACCACAAAAATAGTCTGTTTTCTGAATTTTTTTAAGTGTCTGCTTCTGTTCCAAAGAGCATTCTGGAAGGCACATAATAGAAATTATTTGATAAAGTGATCTTAGTGGACAATGGCCATTTTGTAGGACCTGGCTTGCTAATCCAGTGGCATAAAAGGGGAAGAAAATAAGTTGTTTGTTGCTAATAAAAGATGTTCATTCACTACCAAATTGAAATATGACTCATTTAGCACATGGCATTGTATTTAAAATTATTATTTTCCTCTTGTATTTAGATCTTTCTCTGGAATCAAAGGACTCCAGCTGAAAGTTAACCTCCAACCCAATGATAATTACTTTTTCTATGTGAGAGCCATCAATGCATTTGGGACAAGTGAACAGAGTGAAGCTGCTCTCATCTCCACCAGAGGTACTTTCTCCTTTGCACACAGTGAGCTATTTCCAAGCGATTCCTTCCCTTTACCACTCAGAGAAGATGTCCTAGAGGGCAACTTTATAAACTCCAAACCTACTGTCAGTGCTAGTTTTTTGTCATGAGGACCCAGGGTTGGTCAAAGGTGAAGGTATTTCTTTTGTTTTTCTGCTTTACCGGTTCTCAACCCTGGCTACCTGTTAGCAATCAGTCAGGGTGCTTAAAAAATACTGATGCCCTGGCTCCACTCCTTAAGAGCCTGATTTAATTGATCTGGAGTTGGGCTCAAACATTTATGCTTTTAGAAATCTCCCCAGATGATCTTTTTTTTTTTTTTTTTTTTTGAGACAGTCACACTCTGTCGCCCAGGCTGGAGTGAAGTGGCACAATCTTGGCTCAGTGCAACCTCCGCCTCCTGGGTTTAAGTGATTCTCATGCCTCAGCCTCCCGAGTAGCTGGAATTACAGGCATGTCCAGCATGTCTGGCTAATTTTTGTATTTTTTTTAGTAGAGACAGGTTTTTTGCCATGTTGGCCAGGCTAGTCTCAAACTCCTGACCTCGGTGATCCACCTGCCTTGGCCTCCCAAAGTTCTGGGATTACAGGTATGAGCCACTGCACCTGTCCTCTGCAGGTGATTTTTATTGGACTCACAATGTGCTATACTTTGTGGGTATGGTGTGTGGATATGTGTGGTAGGTTGGGGGATATTCTTTGAACTCTGTGCACAAGTTACCAGTCTTGTTCTGTTAATTCTTGAAGCCTGGCACATAGTTTGTGATAGTTAATGTTTGTTGAATGAATGACCAAAAGAGTAATTTATGGAAATGATAAAACTATTCAGTGACATTTTTGGGAAAATACCTAGATGATGCCAACAAAAAATGTGTGTCTCTTCAATTTTTGTGAAAGGAAGTGAGGAATGGAAAGATGACCATTTTATTATCTTATCCTAGACCCAGAGCTGGCACAGTGTTGAGGGGGCACAAGTGATCTGCTTCCCAGCAACATCTTGTGCTTGTGCCTCATTTGTGATATAGTCAGGGCCAGCCTGATGTTTATGAAGAGAAGATGTGAGGGCTGCCTTCCCAGCAGTGTTCTCCTTGCAGTTCCAATATGGTGCCTCTCCTTCCACTGTTAGAATCTCTCCTGTAGGTTATACCAGTGCATCCCCAAATTTTAATATGCACACAGATTTCCTGAGGATCTTGTTAAAATACAGATTGGAAGTCAGGAGGGCTGGGGTGGGTCTGAGAGTGTGAATTTCTAACTAGTTCCCAGGTGATGTAGATGCTGCTGGTGCAAGGAGCACCCTTTGCACCGCAGCTGAGCGCTTATACAGGGTACGACCCCGAGGACATGCCTGCAGCACCAGGTAGAGGTAACCAGCCACTGGTATCCACAAAGGCCTTATCATGAGTGAAGTTTTCAGCTGTGGATCTGAAGACACTGCGTGGGGGGATTTTGATGTTAGGGGAAAGAGAGTCTAAGGTCTGAAATGTGGTGCTTAGCCTAGGGACAGCACTGGTCGGCATGGCAATGTTTTAATCCTATTTTCTCACCTGCAATAGGAACCAGATTTCTCTTGTTGAGAGAAACAGCTCATCCTGCTCTACACATTTCCTCAAGTGGGACAGTGATCAGCTTTGCTGAGAGGAGACGGCTGACGGAGTAAGTAGAAGAAAGCACAAGTGGGCTGATAGCCCAGCAGTAGGGTCTGGTTTTAGGGTGTTTCGCCTCAGGGTGGCCTCCCTGAGCATATTCATGGTGCAGTGAACATGCCGGGATGTGGTCTCAAATATCAGTGTTCACATATCCACACTGTTTGGCTGTGGTTCCCTACTGAGAGATAGATAGTTCATCACTTGGAGCAAGTGTCAATATTTTTGTTGGAAATATAGGCACAGATGGTTTTGTTTAAAACATTGGCTATTTTAAGGTATGATCTCTGGTTCAGTGGAGAAAAAAAGGGTTCAGTAATTCTTTGATTATTTATCTATAGCAAACCAGATATTGTATCAACCCTCTTAAAAAGGTATAGAAGAGGCCGGGCACAGTGGTTCACGCCTGTAATCCCAGCACTTTGGGAGGCCAGGGTGGGCAGATCATTTGAGATCAGGAGTTCCAGACCAGCCTGGCTAACATGGTGAAACCCCATCTCTACTAAAAATACAAAAATTAACCAGGTGTGGTGGTGCACGTCTGTAACTCTCAGCTACTTGGGAGGCTGAGGTAGGAGAATCACTTGAACCTGGGAGGTGGAGGTTGTAGTGAGCCCAGATTGTGCCACTGTGCTCCAGCCTGGGAGCGAGACTCTGTCTCAAAAAAAAAAAAAAAAAAAAAAAAAAAAGGGCATAGAAGAGAAGGACATTTTATTGAGTTTCTAGTATCTGGCCACAGAATCTTGCCCCCATAGCGGCTCTCACAAAAGGAAGCATCAAAGAAAAGAAGGGGCAAAGGCAGAGGACAGGGTGGGGATTTGCCTGCAAGCTCTAGGGATTATTGTGCAGATCAAAATGGTAAAATGGGAGAAGGTATGTGAAACTCTTGAAAACTGCATCCCACGTGAAGCACAGGCTGCTGATGCTGCTGATGTGCCCTGGTGTCGGTGGCTGGCAGGTGCTCGCAAGAAAGCACTGAGCCAGCGAGCAGTGACTTGTGCTGTTTCCCTGTCACGTTGCTACTTGCCTCTCTGTGGCCCAGCTTGGGTGTTACCTGCTCCTGGCTCTGGCCAAGGCTTCTCTGGACCCTGGCACCCTTTGATCTTATCTGTGTAAAAGAACAAGTAACTTGTGGGGCCGTTTGTCAGCCACTTCATCATCATCATCTTCAGCAGCAGCCCCGCCCTCTGCATCTTCGAATCCCTCAAATCTAGCATGGGGCCTGGAACATTGCAGGTGCTAAAAATATACAAATGAGTGAGTTCAGGGAAAACCCGAGATTTAAGAAATAGATTGGGCTTTTCTGTCTTTTGGATTCCTTAAAACATCAAAAGAAAAGAAATAGAGTAGAGGAGGGTAAGAGTTCACAGATAATAACTGATGATAACTGTAATGTGTTTTATAGAATTTTATTTATTATTAACCTGAAAATTAGCTCATAAATATCAGGACGCTGGGCTTTGCTCCAGAGTGAGGGCTTGTCAGTAGCCACCTCTCTGAAATGAGGTTAGGTAAAGACATGAAAAGTGAAATACATTCCCTTGCATTAATCATTTTCTCATCTGTTAGAGGGGAGAGGGGAGAGGTTGCTGACTGAATATTAATGCTGCTTAAATTAAAAATGCTTCCTTGCTGTCTCAGCCATTTCCAAGCAAAATTGAGCAATTCATGCAAACAAGGTCACCCATCAGCAGTTGAAAGTGCTTTGGTTCATTTCACTGAGGTGCTTGTGAAAATAGCTAAGGTGAGACAAAAAGAAGCCTTTAACCAGCCTCTTAGGGGCCCCTACTGCAGTTCAACACGGCCAGAGTCTTGCAGGCTGTTGACCACTAATCATGCCTAGTTAATTCCATTGCTCTGGCCAACTCTAGCGACCTTGTCACTTAAGAGCTGCACCTCATTTGGTGGCTGTGGCCAGTAAGGTCAGGAGGCACTAGAACATGTGGTTAAGGTTTTGGAGATAACTTTTTTGCAAGTTTTGGAAGAAAGCTATGCAAATTATGTTTCCTGCCTGCTTCCCTTGTATTTATGAAGAGAAGTCGCCTTAAAGGCAGAGACTGTGGCACTTCTTTTTGTCCTACTATTATTCTAGTTCTTTCCTGATTCCCAGCTCTTTTAAGAGATGCAGCAGGCTGGGCGCGGTGGCTCATGCCTGTAATCCCAACACTTTGGGAGGCCGAGGTGGGCGGATCACCTGAGGCTGGGAGTTTGAGACCAGCCTGACCAACATGGAGAAACCCCATCTCTACTAAGAGTGCAAAAAAAATTAGCCAGGCATGGTGGCACATGCCTGTAGTCCCGGCTACTTGGGAGGCTGAGGCAGGCGAATTGCTTGAACCCGGGAGGTAGGAGGCAGAGGTTGTGGTGAGCCGAGATCACGCCATTGCTCTCCAGCCTGGGCAATAACAGCAAAACTCCGTCTCAAAAAAAAAAAAAAAAAAAAAAAAAAAAAAAAAGATGCAGCTTACAACGTGCATGTTGTATATATGTGACAGTGGAAGTATGTCAAATGCCTGCTGAGAGTCTAGAGAGCGCTGGGTGATCTAGTTAAGGTTAGGGATACAATGAACAAAGGGTATCTTTAGTTAAATCCCAGCACTTTCCAAGGGCAGAATCCTGCTTAAACTGTGTGAGTTTGTGAATGAATGTTTGTGCTCATGAGATACAGGCCAGTGATTCCTGCACTAAGCATGCTCCGATTGACTTCGCCCGCAGAATCCCGTCAGTGCTGGGTGAGGAGCTGCCTTCCTGCGGCCAGCATTACTGGGAAACCACAGTCACAGACTGCCCAGCATATCGACTCGGCATCTGCTCCAGCTCGGCCATGCGGGCAGGTGCCCTAGGACGAGGGGGAAACCTCATGGTACATGCACTGCTCTGAGCCACAGAGGTAAGCTGGAGCCCTGGCCCTCCCCTCTTCATCAAAATGTTATGCTTGGGTGTCCAGGCAGGGCTCTCTGAGGGACCTGATAAATAGCACCCACTTCCATGCCCAACTTCTGAGCCAACGAAGAAAGAAAACAAGAGTCAAGGCCAAGCACGGTGGCTCAAGCCTGTAATCCCAGAACTTTGGGAGGCCAAGGCAGGTGGATCACAAGGTCAGAAGTTCGAGACCAACCTGGCCAACATGGTGAAATCCCATCTCTACTAAAAATACAAAAATTAGCTGGGCATAGTGGCACACACCTATAATCCCAGCTACTTGGGAGGCTGAGGCAGGAGAATCGCTTGAACCTGGTAGGCGGAGATTGCAGTGAGACGAGATCGTGCCACTGCACTCTGGCCTGGGCAATAGAGCGAGACTCAGTCTCAAAAAAAAAGGAAAGAAAACAAGAGTCAAGTATGTGGAGATGAAACTCTGATTACTGAGGAAGCTGATTTTAGAGTGTGTGAATCATACCTGAGGGCAAGAGGGTTTCTTATATTAAACCCTATTATGAGGCAGACTTACCCAACTAGAGCCCAGGCCAGGCCAGCTTCGTAGCTCTGCAAGGCAGAGTTGGTCCCTGGAGAAGCAGAGAAGGATGTGCGTCTCTCTGGTAGCCAGTGGGTAAGAGATAGGGAAGAGGGAGGGGCTGCTGGGCTCTGCATCGCAGTTTTTCCTTCTAAACTCACCACAGGGTGGAGAGAGACCACAAGGGTAATGCTATAAGGAGTCCCCTCCAAGGAGAAGGAATCAACAGGAGGGAGGAAGAAGTGGATCTCTAACACCTCCCTCCACATTGGTCCATATCAGGGGCTGGCAAACTGTATCCCATAGGCCACATATAACCCGCTGCCTGTGTAAATAGATTTGTGGAAACACAGTCATGCTCATTTGTTTATGTATTGTATTGCACTACAATGGCAGAGCTGACTGATGGCTGCCAAATCCTAAGATATTTACATCTGTCCCTTTACAGAAAAAGTTTGCCAATCTCTTTTCTATATTACCCATATTGTTTGGTTGGTTGATGTGAAAAAGCCATGAGCCTGTGTTAGTCTCAGAACGATTACGCAGGCATATTATGATCTGAATATGCTCACAGAATGGTCTAATAGCAAGAACACTGGACTAGGAGCCAGAAATCCAATTTTAGTTCTGGCTCCATCCTCGATTAGCCTCCTGTTGGTTGTTTGCCATAAGTGGGTTAACCCTTTGAGCATACCTTATTGCTTCATCTCGCTCAGCAGGGGACAGTAATGCCTGGCTTGCTACCTTTTGGGGTTGTGAGGATCACATGAAACCAGGTACAGGGAAGAGCTTAGGAATGGTGAAGCATCATAGGAATGTGGGCATTATTCAAATGTAAGGCTTTAAAAAGAAGCCTTCAGTGCTTGCAAGTTCCCAGAAAAGGCCCACAGATTGGGATTTTGCATATCTCCGGCTGCATATTTCTCCCTGCATCCTGCTTGACAGTTTGATTCTGAGATGGTTCCTAAGAGCACCATCTCCAAGCACTACTTAAAGTCACATTTCATCAAGTCAGAGCAATTATGATTCATTGATTTCAGTGCTGTGCAATGCTTAAGGACTCAGCCCCTGCCCAGAGTTTGAAATCACTCAAACTCAGGGTTTACAGTTAGTAGATTCAGAGCTGTAACTACCTGTTAATTTCATGAAAATGTCCTTACACTCTCAAATCTTAAAAAAAACCCACACCAAGGACTAACCTCCAATAACGAATTCCTAGACTCTAGAAACAGAATTGTACATTTTGTCGACAAGTTCCACTGACAGCTTTGGTCTTTGGCTCTTTCAGGCTGGGAGTGGGTGCCATAGATTCTGGGGAGAAAGAGTGTGTCCCTTTGTGTGGTCTCAGCACAGAGAGGTGGGGCTCAGGGCCCTCTTGTCATGCTTCCAGGGCTTCACATGGGGGCACCCTGGCCTCTGGGACTCTCGAGAGCGCTCCTGTGGCACCCCTCCTGTCTTCTCCTTTTTTCTAGTTTAATGACTTGAAATCAACCTATATTATTCTTGATTCTACTCACAGAATCTGGGCTTTCAGATGTCACAGTTGGGAAGGAGGCGTGAAGATCATCTCAGGAGAGTCTGCTGGTTTCCTTCCTGTCCATTCCTAAACTTGCCATGCTAGCTCAAGGCTTCCACACCTCCTCTGCAGTTTCAGCAGCAGCCACCCCAGTCTGCACCCTCACTTCTAGTCTCTACCCACTCACAACTGGGAAATAGTTCTAAAACATCATTTTCATCATGTCCCCTGGTTTTTCTGCTCAAAGACCTACAAACATCTAAGTGGTGTCAGAACTTGAGTGGGAACACCTGCAGGACACAGTGAAGAGGGGAAGCCAGAAGAATGTGGCCAGGCTGGGGGCGAGGAGCCCTGGGGGGGAGTTACCACCAGTGTCCAAAGGGGTCTGGGCTGAGTGTGGGCCAGAGGTGGGACTCAAAGGAGTAGCGGTCCTCAGTCCATTTGGGGGAGGGGGAGGCAATTCCAGGATCATGCAGGTGATCAGAGCCAGGCTTCTGGGTGATTCTTGTTTGAACAGAAACCAGTCAGGTCTCTGTCCAAAGCCAGGCAGGGAGTCAGGCCCCATGCAGACAGGCTTGGTTTCAGGCCAGAGTTGAGGTTAGTGGAAGAATGGTGTGCTCGGCCAGAAATGGAGACAGAAGCAGGGCTGGTCAGGTTCTGCGTCCTGCAGAACTGGTGGAGACAAGGATTCAGGGAATGCCTTCCCCACTTGTCCTCCAGGGTAGGGACTGGCTCAAGGAATGACCAGCGCTGGGCCTGTAGGGACCGGGGACCTTCCAATCAGGGGAGAAGAAATGGCTCATTTAGTCATTCAGAACCCTCTAGACCAGCGTTATGCAATAGAACATTCTGCAATAAGAGAAAAATGGTGCCACACGTGGCTAGTAAATACTTGAAGTATGGCCAGTAGGACTGAAAAACTGAATTTTAAATTTTGTTCAACTTTAATTTTAATGGCAGTAGCCACACATGTCTAGTGGCTCCTGTATTAGACGGGGGCAGGACTAGGGCCTGGCCCCTGACTTACTTATCCATGTACCATCCTAAAAGTCACCCCCGTGTCCTGTCCAAACCCAACAGGCCAATGGTGACTTTCTCTGCCACATACAGGCTTTTTTGGCTACCTCACCATCACTGCTGCTGCCCTTACTAAGTGGATTTTTCTCTTTCCTTTTCATCTATTCAAGTCCTGCCTGTTCTTTCTGGCTGAGTGTGAGCCCATGTGCTCCCAAAGCCTTCTGCAAGAGCCCAGCTCACACTGCCAGTCTCCATCATTGCTACCTGAAACGTTTAGTCTGTCCTGCACGTTCCAGACATCGCAGTGTTCTGGCGTCTCTCTCTTAGCAAGGCATTGAAAAGGTCCTTTATCAACTCAAAAGTCTCACTTATCTCCCCACCACCATCAGCCTCTGCCCTTCCACGTGAGCTGCTTTCTGCAATGAAGTTGCCAACTTGCCATCCCCTAAATACTCGCACTTGAACTTCTGGGCCTTAAGACAGAGGTTGCAAGTCTTAAAGATCCTCAGCCCTCCCTGCCAGACCCGTCACTTACTCAGATTCTTAGGCCCAAACCGCCCTGGTGTTGCTGTGCTCCCAGCCCTGCAGCCTACACATCCCTAGATCTTTCTCTCATCTCTTTTCTTCCATCTCTCATTCCATTCCTTCCCTTACTTTCGGGGCCCCATTCTCAGTTTCTAAGACTGCTAGGAGAAAACCCCAAACTGGTGTTATCTTTTTGCATAGAGCAATTTAGCTTTTCTGGTCAGCAATTTCTCCTTCCCAGCCTGGCCTTGAACCTTTCCCTTTACAACCAAAACAGGTTCATTAAATGTGTTTAGTCAACACTTTAAGAGCTGTGCCCTGAGAGGCATTCTCAGCCCTGGTCCGAGTTTCAAATGCAGGCAGTTTTTCCTTCCTGCTCCATATGTGGGATCCCAGAGGGCCAGGACAGTACTTCATGTCCTTCACATCCCTCAGAGAACCTAGGAAAGTGCTGGATACACAGACATGCGCAAGGAATAGTTGTTGAATTGAATTCGTCCAAATTAAAGAGAGGAATCCAAGGCAGCCCCACTCATGGCAAGGCTGCAGAAAACCTTGAGAAAATGTAAAGGAAAGTTGGTTTGGGGAAGGGGAAGTGGAAACAAAGGATGAAGTTGGCGAAAATAATGAAATATTTCTGAAACTTCATAAAGGCCCTTATGTAAGTTACCTATAAATTTTTAAAACTGTAAAATTAATACATTGTATGGAAGGCAAGCCTGCGGTACTTTTAAAAATACATGGCAGCCTCAAAGGAGTTTTATTCAAAAGAATGACACGCCATGAATGCGGTAGTTAAAACATGTGGGCAGCTGGGAAAGCATTAGAATGTGGAGAAAAATCACAAGGGAGGTATATGTTGGTTATTCTGGGACTGCCTCCTAATGCAGAAGGAGCAAAATTATTAAACACACTCATCTGTTGGGATGAGCTCTGCATTTCAGCATCTAGAAGAGATCTAATGAAAGTAGTGGGGACGGCATTATTGCAACTCCTTATTGTGAAGTGGAGTTAATAACTGAAAAATTGGTTATTCCTGAGTGACTTTCCTTACCAGGTTCTTTGAGATTTCCAGAGTTTTACGCTTCCCATTCTCTTTCATTTCAGATACACATTTTTCTACAGTGGCATCATGAGCGATGTTCACGTTACTGAGCGTCCAGCTAGAGTGGGCATCCTGCTGGACTACAACAACCAGAGACTTGTCTTCATCAACGCGGAGAGTGGCCAGTTGCTCTTCGTCATCAGGCACAGGCTTAATGAGGGCGTCCACCCTGCCTTTGCCCTGGAGAAACCTGGAAATGGTACTTTGCACCTGGGCATAGAGCCCCCAGATTCTGTAAGGCATAAGTGATCCTTGGCTTTCAGAATTTGTAAGAGCAGTGATTTAAATTTCGGGGGGTTGCTGTTCATTCCTTTGGGTGCTATACATTATTCCAAAAGTCTCTCACACATTTGCACTAATGATGGCTGCACGCATAGCAATCAGCACATGAGCAAAATCATCAAGAAAACCTTGACTTTACAGAGCAGAGTGTGAGTAAAGAGAATGAAAACAACAACCTTCACTCTTTGGTTTATATGTGTTTGAGTTCTTTCCTGAACTAAAAGGTGTACACTTGAGTTGGGACCCAAAAGAGAGAAGTGGACTTCCATCTGTTTTATTGGTAACGGAAATCCTCTGATGGACAGGTCGGAGAGAAGGAAGGTTGTGCTGGTAAGACATCTCCTCTGACAAAGAGACATGGACGCTTTCCACAAAATGTCACCTTGCTGCACCAAAGGATGATGAATCCTGATCATTAGAGAAAGTGTTTTAGCTGATTTGAATTTATAGTGAACTCTTTTGTAAAATGTATACTGTAGAACATGAGTCTCTCTTCTCTAAAAGTTTAAATATAGAAAAGTGTTAGATATTAGAAATTTCCGTTTTGTTAAATAAATGGTTAGAGTCTATAAAATCAGTCATGTTGTATGAACCTACTCCATGTAACTTACTAGTCTGGCATCTCTGGAGCACGACAAACGGCAGAGTAAAACTCATCACACTTCAGTGGGGTGCACTACTACTGACTTTCCTGTGAGAATTGTATACATACACACACACTTTAAATCTAATCACTCTCAGACCATAGTTATAGTCAATTAACAGAAGTTGGGAATCTCTTTTTACTAAAATTAAGTGGTCATTTTAAGATATCGAATCCCTCAAAATCTTTCTAAAATGTGTGCAAAGTGGATACATCTAGAATGTATATTGAGATGATTGTGCTTGTCTTCTGTAATATAAATGTGTTGATCATACTCGTAGTTTTTAAGAAACACTTTAAAACATTAATTCAGATGTTTTCTTTCTTTTTTATTTTTTTCTTTTTCTTTTCTTTTTTTTTTTTGAGATGGAGACTTGATCTGTCGCCCAGGCTGGAGTGCAGTGCCACCATCTTGCCTCACTGCAACCTCCGCCTCCCAGGTTCAAGCAATTCTCATGCCTCAGCCTCCTGAGTAGCTGGGATTACAGGCATGGGCCACCACACCTGACTAATTTTTGTAGTTTCTTCTTTAGTAGACACAGGTGTTCACCATATTGGCCAGGATGGTCTCAAACTCCTGACCTCAGTTGATCCACCTGCCTCGGACTCTCAGAGGGCTGGGATTACAGGCATGAGCTACCGCGCCCAGTTGAGAAATAATATCCTTCTTTCTGAATGTATTCTAAAATCTCTTGTGTAATAGCTAGAAAATCTGAACTAGATCTGTAACTGCCTTACTCTAGAGCCTGTGGAGGGCATCACCGCCCCGATTGCAATTCCAGCAGTTGCTGGCAAGATGGAGTCTTGATGAAACTGGAGAAGTAAGTTGCTGCTTTGCCGAGAATGTTAGCTTCACTTTTTCAATCCTTGAAAATGTTTTCTTCAGCTTCTGACTGCTCAGCCACCCATGGTCATTACTACTGTTTTTGTTGTTGTTTTGGTTTTTTTTTTTTAGTGTGAATGTGTAACCACATGAATTTTAGAATTTGTCTCAGTTTGGGTTCCTCCAAAAGCAGACCAGCTTCAAGATTCAGTGCCTGTTGTTTACCTAGGAGTTATTCCAGGAAGAACATTTGACAAGTGGGGAAAGTCAATAAAGGACATGTGTTATGAGTGGGTTATTACCACTGCGGGCAGCTGGGCTCACCCCTGCTGGAGGCCCCTCTGGAAACCACACCGAACATGCCAGAAGCTGGCACTGAACCATTCCTGCCCAACCCCTATTGTTGAAGGTGGCCTGGAGTCATTCCCATCCCCCCACTTTTCCAAGCTGCGTTTCCCGGTCCTGAGAAGGCCCTCAGCAAGCGTTAATGAGAAACACAGACACCTGACAAGGTATGTTGAAAACTAACGCAACTGCGCATGCACCCTCGCTACCAGGGGATAAAGGGGCTAGGCGTCAGCAGCATCTGCCATCAGGTTGGAAGCAGCTCTGGTATAAAGGAGAAAACCACCATAATGGGAAGAACTCGGTTTGAATCTTGATTGAGCCCCTGTTAGATTCATCGCTTTGGGCAGTTCAGATCCTATAGTTATGTCTTTTCTCAGGATAATTGTAAACACCAGGTTAAGTGAGCGTGTGGACTAGCAAAGCATTTTGTAGTTTCTATGATATCATGAGGAAGGACTCCAGAAATCCTCTAAGTCCAGCCCTCCACTAGGTCCCCAGTGAGTGATCCTCCTGTCTGACTCTGTGGCAAGGGGACGGTGGAAGGTAGGGCTCTGGAGTCAGGAGATCCATGTGTCGGCAGCCTTTGTCTGCCGATTGATAGGCGATTTCTTGGTTGGTCCTTGGGCATTATTCTAGTACAGACAGTAGCACTAAATTAATACTTTCCACACATGGTCAAGCAATGTTTTTCTTCCTTGGTTCTTCTTTGATTTTCATTTTCCCTTCCTTTTGTCCTTCCTCTTCACATAACACAGACCCTCATAGGGAGGGGAAGGAAGTTAGCAACTTTTGGTCAAATTTGCCCCCCTGGAAATCTGTCAATGGTGTTTATTAATGACAGGTACAGCACATGAATTCTCTCTTTTAGTCCTCATCAAAACCTTGCAGAATAAAAATGGTTGCCATTTTATAGATGAGGAAACTAGTCTCAGAGCAGTTAAATAACTTATCTTGTTCACAGTCGCAGCTGGCAGAGCGTGGATTTAGATACAGCTCAGATTCTGCTGTAAGACTAAAATGATTACATTTTGCTTCGTTCCTTACATAGATCATTTCCCCACATATGTGTGGTGTGTGAGAATTACACGTGTGCACACACATGCATGCATACATACATTTTCTCTTCCCCGTGGAACTGACTTCCTTCCTGAGCTTCTGTTTTGTTATTGGTGCTGTCATAACTCTTCAGAGACATGGGACTACTTTGATTTTTATTTCAGTACCAGTGACCTTAATTTATGCCCAGCACCATTTATGCCCAGCACTATTTTCACATGGTTGTTTGAGAGTTCAAAAGAGTCTATAACAGTCTGTTTGTGGAGAAAATACTTTATCATATATGAAACACAATGCTGCTTCTAGAAGATACGGGGTCAAAATAAAGGAGTTTGTGGGATGGGGAAGAAATGAGGATTAACACTGTGGTCATTCTCTGTTTGCATACACACCTGGCAACCGTGGATGGACATATTTGTTGTTGAAGTGAGAAATATTTTTCTATTAGAGCAAACCAGAACATATTCCTGTTGTTTTTCTGGAGGTACTTCCTTAAAGTCCAACAGAATTTTCTGGAGGTACTTTCTTGAAGTCCAACAGAATTAAAATATTGTACCTTATCACACCCACTTACTAAGATGTGTGCTTAAAGTCCAAACACAACACTCTCCCATCAGAAGCATCCTTAAGGCCTCCGAGGTCTGTATCTGAAGTCCCTTCTCATCCTCATGGCGTTCATTACCCATTAATCATCCCAAGTGTTGAGTTGCTGAAAGAACTCATAAGACTCAAACAGTTTACATTGGTGGAACAGCTTTATTACAGGCAGAGGAAACAGTACAGCCACACAGAAGAAGGACAGGCATGGAAAGGGGTCCTGAGGCCTCAGGTGCAGGCCTCTGGCCTCCCACTACTGGGTTGCATGGTGTGCACTCTGTCTCCAGGCCCCAAACTGCCAGCAGTGTATGTGTGTTGCAGCTTGATGCCAGGAAGCTCAACTTTTGTCTGTGGTGGTGGTGGTCTCTCATAGAATGTGAGCTGGTCACAGACACTTTCTAGCTATCCTTTATGTATGTAAAGGATAACCTTTGAAACTCACCTTCCTCGCTACCACAGGTGCCACCAAAACCAAGTGCAGCATAAATCCAATGATTATTACTAAACAGTGCTAACAGGCAGATACATCCTGCTGTGGAGCAACGGATGGATCCAGATACAGAATGCCACTTATTGTCAATTAACAGATTCCATGGGCTAGGCATGATGGCTCACACCTATAATCCTAGCACTTCGAGAGGCGAGGCAGGCTGATTGCTCGAGCCCAGAAGTTTGAGATCAGCCTGGGCATTTGGGTAAAACCCTGTCTCTACTAAAAATACCAAAAATTAGCCAGGTATGGTAGCATTCACCTGTAGTGCCATGTTCATGCCACTGCACTCCAGCCTTGGTGTCAGAATGAGACCTCTCTCTAAAAAAAAGGATTCCATGTCATTGTCCAAGCGTCAGTAGCTCTCTAGATATGCATATGGCCAATTAACATCAGGTGAAATTAACTCATGCTAAGCACTTCTTGGCTTGAATTCCTGAGCCCAGCTGCTAAGGGATGTTGCAGTGTTCCTGAGAATACTATTAGGAAGAGCTGAGTGCCTCTGCTGCCAATAGCCATCCTCCTCAGGTCCTGATTTGGTGACTTCTAGGACTGGAGAGTGAGTCCAGGCACATCCCTTAGCTGAGTGAAGTTAGAGTTGATTTGCACCCCTCACAGTGCTCAGAAGGGAACATATATCGTGGGCTGTTTTTAGAGCAGGAGATCAGTGCATCTCATTTTCCTTTACTACCCTCAAAGTCTGCCTCTCTTTCATGTGCCCCTGTTTTGGTCCTAAGTGAACTCCCTTTCTAGGCCTGACTTGTTTTTCTATTAATATCAGTAATTTCAGATCCCCAGGTAATATATGAGCTTTATAATAGTTTGAGAATAGTTTAAAAAAAATGAGGACTATTTGGCTTGGAACAAAAACAACTTAGGGAAGGATATAAGAGATCTTCCGGCTGGGCACGGTGGCTCACGCCTGTAATCCCAGCACTTTGGGAGGCCGAGGTGGGTGGATCACAAGGTCAGTAGATCGAGACCATCCTGGCCAACGTGGTGAAATCCTGTCTCTACTAAAAATACAAAAATTAGCTGGGCGTGGTGGTGCGCACTTGTAGTCCCAGCTACTTGGGAGGCTGAGGCAGGGGAATTGCTTGAACCCAGGAGGCGGAGGTTGCAGTGAGCTGAGAAGCCGAGATCGTGCCACTGCACTCCAGCCTGGTGACAGAGTGAGACTCTATCTCAAAAAAGAAAAAAAAAAAAAAAAAGAGGTCTTTGAAGATTTGAAGAGTTGTTACATGGAAGGAATTAAGCTTATTTTGGTTTTTCTACTAAAAGCAGTGGGTAGAAGTCCCACCAATGGGTAGAAGTTGAGGAATTCAGTTGAAGAGAAGGAAGAACAACCATCAGTGACAGCTGGCTAAGGGGCATGTTGCTTAGCAGGTCATGAGCACTCAGGCAGAATCACCAACTGTCTGGAATGTCCAAGAGTGGATTCCTGCTTTGGGCTGTAGATTGATGATGTCTAAACTGTGTTTCTGGAGTAGTGGGATTCCATGGAGGTGCCTGAGGGTCAATGTGGGATCCAACAGAAAGGCCAAGTGGGCATAAATTCACACCCGTTGCTCATTTCGTCATGGTAGCTTAATTTTTATCTGTATTACACATTGGGTTCCATATTATAATTTATTTGATAAAAAGCCTTCTATGGTTAAACAATGTTTGAAAACTGGATAACCACTGAGATTCAAGTCTGAATATTGTGACCCAGGGTGACCCAGACTCAAGTCCTCCAAACATAAAACACCTCCATTCCTTCAGGGTCTCCTTTCTTTTACTATCCAAATGCTGATGTGATGTTGACTGCAAGACATTCTGTTTCCTATTCCAAATTTCCAAGAATTCCTGTAGGCGATTACATTGTCTGGTTAACATCTCTGACCTCCTGCCTCCAAATGCTCCCGCCTCACCACAATTCATCATTACTTCTTAGTGCTCCCCTAGGCCCATTTGGTCTGCATTATCCCAAAACATGGACATGGTGCTCCTTTGATTCCGTAAGGCAGTGCTCACACAGGCTGACATCATTAGGGGTTAACATGGCTTTTGTTGAAGACTTGGAGTGAATGAGGCAGGTATTTATACATAAAACTTCATATGTAAACATGAAGCTGGATGGAAAACATCCAGCATTGTGAGGAACCCCTTCTGATCTTTTCTTCACCCCATTTTCCTGCCACATTAAACAGACTAACCTCTCTATTTTACTTTATTCTTTAAGTTTTAGCCTCTGCTGAAGCTTTGGTTTTTCAGAACAGGCAATGAAATTAGAAAATATCAAACATAAAAACACCTCTCTTACCAGTATAGACATCTTTTGTAATATTATGAGAGCAAAATTTTGCACCCCTTCTCTGGGCCTCTGCTATCCTCCCCAAGTGCTAGGCTTCTCTTTGTGGAACTAAAAGGCCCATTAAAGCAATCCTCCCAACCAAAGCACATTCCTTTTCCCAAGATGAATTTGGTCATTACTGAGGATGGTTTTAGAATCCTCTTAGCATCTGCCCTTTTGTGGTTTTCTGTAGAACTAGCCAGTGATTGAAAATTCTTTTTGAACCTAACTGGACTTCATTTTGGGTTGCCCCAATAC
This sequence comes from Ateles fusciceps, assembly GCA_036589455.1. Classification (NCBI taxonomy): domain Eukaryota; kingdom Metazoa; phylum Chordata; class Mammalia; order Primates; family Atelidae; genus Ateles; species Ateles fusciceps. The sequence goes on from JAZHEH010000439.1 coordinate 1,009,288, forward strand.
CGTGAAGGACTTTACTCTTTGAAGGATTTCAAGGAAAAATGACACCGGTCTAGAGTCAACATGCTACTTTAAGATTTTATAACTTAGGAGGAAGTGGGTAAAATAATTAAGAAGAAGAAAAAGCGGTGAAGGAGAAGCACCATTCATTCAGCACATCTTTATTTGTGTTTACTATGGATTGGGCACCATTTAGGCCATAAGGAAATCGCAGTCATTATATCAAACAAAATCCCTGCTCTCAAGGAGCCTGCATCTAGTGGAGGAAGACAGACAATAAATTGGGGTATAATATGTCAATGGGAAATAAGAACTAGGGGGAAAAAAGTACATCAGGGAAGAGAATAAAGAGTAATAGGAAGTACCAGCTGGGCAGAGTGGCTGACACCTGTAATCCCAGCACTTTGGGAGACCGAGGTGGGAGGACACTTGAGGCCAGGAGTTTGAGACCAGCGTGGGCAGCATAGTGAGACCCTGTCTCTATAATAAAATAAAAGTAAAATAAAAAAATTTTTTTTAAAGTAATAGCAGGTAGGGGCTGCTGTGTGTGTTAAGTATGATAGGAAAGGATCTCTGATAAGATAATATTTGGATAAAGATCACAACGAAGTGAGGGAGCAAGCCCTGTGGATGTGTGTGAGGGAGGAGCAGCCCATGCCGGAGGAACAGACACCGTAGAGGTCTCGAGGAAGCAGGATGGGGGTGCATTAGAAGAAGAATGAGGAGCCCAGGGGGGCTGCCATGGAACAAGGGGCTGAGCATGGTAGTGGATGGAGTCCGAGAATAGTTGGGGGATCGGTTCTTAATGGCTGTGAAGGCCAAGTAAGACCTTTCTGTTATATTCTGAGTTGGCAAGAAGTGATAGTCATGAGGAGCGGATGCAATGGCAGTCAAAGCATTGGGCTTTCCAGTGTTTCGGTATCATGTATTTCAATATCAAACAGGATGTTTCATAAGGGCCCCTGGGCTGGCCCTTGCCATTTTCAGCTTCTGTAGAGAAGCGCCGAAAGGGCCCAGTATGGGTGGGAGGGAAGAAGAGGCATTCTTTGTCTATTCTCAGCTCTGTCCAGGATCCCTGTAGCCCAGTTCACTTTCTGATTTCAAGAGGAGCAGCTGCTGCTGATTCATTGCTATTAGGACCAGCCTAGAGCCAAACTGTGGGAAAAAAAACCTGCTATTGTACCCAGGTGACTTTGGGCTGAATTGAGTGTTTGACCACTATGAAAAGTTGACAACCACCAAGAATGGAGAAAAATATAAGCACATTTGAATGTTCCATATCTTTTTAATTGTGTGATTTTACAGTTACAGGGAAGATGAGATAATGACATCATCTGGAGAGGCTGTCTGGTTAAACAGGTCTCATGTGTATCTTTGTGTGCATGTGAGTGTGTGTGTTCATATGTGTGAGTATGTTTGTATCTGTATGTGTATATATGTGTGCACTCATGTGGGGGGAGGTACACGGGTGGGCAGAGGTAAATTATAATGATAATTCAGGAATGGTTTTCCCATTGAAGATTCCAAAACTGGACTTGGGAGAGCTTTTAAAGGTTGTCAGACCTATGGTTCTCAGTCATATTAATCAAGCTCACAAAATACTAATTAATAATTTGGGGTCTGGCACAGTGGCTCATGCCTGTAATCCTAGCACTTTGGGAGGCTGAGGTGGGTGGATCACGAGGTCAGTACTTCGAGACCAGCCTGACCAACATGGAGAAACCCCATCTCTACTAAAAACACAAAATTATCTGGGCATGGTGGCAGGCACCTGTAGTCTCAGCTATTCAGGGGGCTGAGACAGGAGACTCACTTGAACCTGAGAGGCAGAGGTTGCGGTGAGCCAAGATTGTGCCATTGCACTCCAGCCTGGGTGACAAGAGTGAAACTGTCAAAAAAATAAGAAGAAGAATTCAAAATGCTAATTGCTTAATTTATAGCAGGAGATCAAATTGCCAAGGGGGCTGGGGAATGCGTATCTGCTAGTCAGGGGATTCTCGCTAGGACCCTGAGCTCCAGGACATGCAGGCACCCACATTTGGGGCTAGGCTGCCCACACTGCCTGAGGCTGCCTATCTGTCAAACTCCACATGCTCAGGAGAACATATGTATCTTCACATAGGAAGCCTGTGACAGTCAAAAGATTGTTTGGTGATCAAGGCCAGCATTATTGAACTGGAGGGCCAGCCATGTGGCCCAGATAGTTGTGTTTGCTGGTCTGAGTACTTTCTTCCTTCATCAGCGCTGGGCTTCCCTGAGAAATCCTGATCCTTTGTGGGGGTCTATCTATTCAGTCTGACTTCTTACATTCATAATTCCTTAAAAAAAAAAAAAAAAAAGGTACCTGAGGATCATTTCTCAGACTATAGTTTTCTTTTATTATTTAGTGACTACTTGATAAGATTTCTGGGCCCTGGCCCTCCTGCTTTTAATCTGAAAATGATTATTCCTGTTATGGTGACCCCTGTGGATGACAGAACTTCATTTATTATGTGAAGATCCTGCTAATTTAATACTCAAAAGAAAACCATTCTTGCAAATGCATATGCCACATTTCTCCATCTCCCACAGGTTGACTACAGGTAGGAGAAGGAGGACATTTTCATTCAAGGATTTGGTGTAATTGATGAGAGAGAGAGAAGTTCAGAACCAGAACCGCTTGAATATCTGGGCTGAGACATGGCTCTGCTCCTTCATATCTGTGTGTCTTTAGACAAACTATTTAGCCTCTCCTAGAGTTATCATTGTAAAATAGAAATAATACTTGCTATGCTTTGAATGTGTTCTCTAAAGTTTATATTAAAAACTTCATCCCAGTACAACGGTGTTGAAAGGTAAAACCTTTACGAAGTGATTAAGTCATGCGGGCTCTGGCCTCATGAATGGAGTAATGTCATTATCCTGGAGCAAGTTTGTCATTGTGAGAGCAGGTTTACTATGAAAGTGAGTTTGGCCCCCTTTGCTCTCTGTTGTGAGCTCTTTTGCCTTTCTGCCTTCTGACATGGGATGATGCAGCAAGAAGGCCCTCACCAGATGTGAGCCTTCAGTTTTGGACTTCCCAGCCTCCAGAACCAAGTGCTTCATAAATTTCTTTTAATTGTAAATTACCCTGTTTCGGGTATTCTGTTATAGCAGCACAAAATGGACTAAGATAGGCACTGCAGTAGGTACTAGGCATATAGCAGTGACCAAATTAAACAAACATTCCTGCCCTCAGGTAGCTTATGTTCTAGTAGGAAGAGCATATAGTGAAGGAGATAGATATGTAAACTTTGATATCAGAAAGTGACACATACTGTAAAGAAAAATAAAGCAGGAAAGGGCTGTTATGACAAGTAAATGAAAAAATTAATGTACGTAAATTCTTGGCAGAGTGCCTGGCATAAAACAACAGCAAACATTTTAGCTGTTCTTACTAATTCAACTACAGTTATAGAGCCTGGTTTACCCCTGAGAATGGCACAATGTCCTCTCACGCACCTCAGCATGTAGTTAGGCTACACACGACCACTATATTCCCAATGAAAGTTGAATATTTTTTTGTTTTTGCTCAGGGCAAAAATCCAGTAAAAATATTTAGAACAATGTATAAATTAACCTTAATTTCACCACTCAGAGATAACCAGTGTTAACATTTGATGTATATTTTCCCAGGCTCTTCTTTTTCTTTAGACACACACCACAGGCACATATTTTTAAAAATGCTAATAAACTCCCTGCTATCTAATCTGCTTTGGTCACTTAACGCTGTCATGAACATCTCATGTCAACAAGCACAGATTCACATCACTGTTCTCATGCCCAGGTGTCGTCCACTGAAAAGATCAACCTTAAACCTTTCAACTGCTCCTTTATTGATTGATACATATCCAATTGACATCCCCAAGTTTTCATTTCTATGATGATACTTTGGTTTTAAAGGCACCAACTTCACTCTTTGGCCCATAGTTTATTTTATCTTGGGAAAGTGTATATTATTTCCATATTTACTATGAACTTTAATCAGTTTTTATAAACCCAGCTGGGAAGATCGAGTAGAACTCTTCACAGGGCAAGCATGGTGCCCACTTTCATTTACAGTCAATTCAATGTCATCATATTCAACTTCGATGTAGTTTTAACATTCACCACGTTAGGACAGCACACTGACTCCTGCTGGAAACCAAGATGAGGAAGACATAATTCCTGTCTCTTAGGAGGCCGTGACAGACACACACACATCTGTGATACAGTATATAGGTCAGAAGAATCATGACGTTTCAAGGTAGGGGAGAGCACATGTTGGTTTGGTGTACTCATGAAAGGCTGTGCAGAGTTCAGGGCATTTGGGACATGCTTTTATTGTAGTAGGTGGTGGTGAGGATTAGAGAAGTCTGGACAGAGGCAAGAGTATGAGACATACGGGAAACAGGAAGTGTTGGGGGAACCGTCCAATCCGCCACAGGAAGCATGTAGCAGTGGGCAGCAAACCTGGAAGGTACCTTGAGCCCAGATGATAACAGCTGTTGAGGTGACAGGCAGGAGTGTTTTTACTTAGCACAGTACACAAAGGGGGAGTTATTAAAGATCTTTGACCTGTGAATAAAGTGGATGAAGTAGGAGTGATTATAGATGTGAGTTGCCAACTAGCAGGATAGCTATGTGGTTATGAAATTCTGGGATGCAATATTGGCTAAGGGAAGGGAAAGCAGGGAATAGACCCCACAGCACTACAGTATAGAATCTAGAGGCTAGAAGGGGAGATAAAAAGCAAAGAGTCCCACAACACACAGACTTTTGAACCTGGGTTCCTGGGAGCTTGACTGTGCTACTAGCAAAAGAGGTAACAAAGAACACACAGCAGACTTGTGGGGGAGAGACATCACTTCAGCTGGGACTAGTTGAGTTTGGGGTCATCCAGTGGAGCTGTCCATCAAGTCTTAAGCTCATGGAAAAGCTCAAGGTCAGGGGTCCATATTTGGGCATTTTCTGCATTCAAAGACTCCCTTACCAGCATTGTGAACTTTCAGAAAAGTTATTTAACCTTTTCATACCTCAGTTTCTTCATCTGTAAAACTGGAACAATAGGAAGCCTACTCATCCAACTCTCAGGGCTGTTGTGAAGAATAAATTATGTTATTCCCCACCAGGCCCAGAGAGCAATGCCTGGCGTGTAATATGTACTGAATAAACGTTTGCTCTATGTCATCAGCATATTGATTAAGCAAGACTTTTTAGATAGAGTCATAAAAGACATTTTATTTTTGTCTCCTTTGTCCTTTAAACGTTATTCTGGGGGAAAACTTCTAAATAAAAACGTAGGCAGAGAAACTCGGGAGGACTCAGGTGACCTGCCTTTCTCAGAAGAGTGGCTGAGTAGAAGTTGGCCAGATCAAGGGGAGTGTGTTATAAGGGCGGGAGGGGAGAGGAGAGTGTTCCTGATATGTAGCAAAGGTGGTGGGTGAGAGCCTGATGTCTTAGAGAAACTGAAGGTGGATCTTTATGGCTGTGGGGGTGCTTGTGGGCAGTGACTCTGCGTAGTGGCTGTGGGAGGTGACTCTGGATGGTGGCTGTGGGAGGGCTGTGGGGTGATTATGGGGGTATCTGTGGGGGTGACTGTGGAGGGTATGGCTGTGAGGGTGGTGGTGGAAAGGAATGTCTGTGTATCGTGGGGGACTGTGTGTGCCTGCAATTGTGGAGATTCTTGTGGTGTGAGAGTTTTTCTCTGAATATGGCAGGTTTTAGCAAAGGGCCTCATACAAAGTGGGCTGGAAATAAATATTGTTGAAAATGAAGTCTAAAAACTATATAGATTTTTCATTCTTCTTTAACACCATTTCCCTTCTCACATTTTAAAGTCATCATGCATCAACTTCCTGCTTTTTATTCACTGGAAAATTTTAGGTCCCTCTTCAAATGGTTCTTGACTTCAAAATCAGAGGGAGAGAGCTCTCTCCTTGGGTTCTTCATGTAGAAGCTCCCATGGAGTTTGTTTGCTGCTCACCAAGTTTTTGCAGATAGTAACAACCGAAGGCAAGTAAGAGATTGAAGCCTCAGGGCCAAGAATTATCCTTTAGATAGGGTGAATAAACTTGACTCTGTTCAAAGCACAAGCTATCTCAAAGGTTTTTATCTTTAGAAAAAAATGTTGATCAATGGTATCTTTCAGGCAATCAACTGTGTTGGAATATAATTTATACTGCTTTTTACTTTGTCTTCTTTCAGTGAATTAAATTATAACCAAGCTTATTTCTTCATTTGCATTTCTCCATAATTATTCTGAGCTAAGCTCTACCCTGCAGAGCTCCAGAAAAATGGATAAAATATGCATTTGAGTGTGGAACAGCAGCGGCAGACACCTACACACCAAACCCTGGCTGCGTGGGACGCTGCCATTTTCCCCAAGTCATTTCAGGTCAGAAACACCTCTGCTCCCAAAGAATACTGCTTAGGGCCCACGCACACAAGGTCTCTATGCACCTTATAATATGAGAATCTGGGAGCAGCTCATTGTTCTTCACCCTCTCGACAATAAGACCAGGGCTATTTTTCTGCCCCATAGGCACAGGAAGGATTCTCCAATTATTCAGCCCAATGGGAAACTCTGTGAATTACCTCTACACGGCTTGAAGTTCAAAATCAGAAAATAATTTTGCTTTATTGCTATCCATTTAGCAGAGCTTTCTTTTAAAATAACATTAATATATATCCTTGTGGAGCATTTGGAAACTATAGAAAATTATGATGCCTAAAGTAAAAAAGGATCCTCAGTTCCACAGACTCAGGCTCAGTTGGCATGTTCTTTGGCTTTTGGCCTTTTGCCTCCTCCCTTCCCACAATGCAGATGCAATGCCTAGAAATGTCCCAGGCATCTTACAACCTTGAAGACGTCGTTCACAGGCTGAGCATAAAGGAGCATGAAGGTGGAGCCTGGATCCTCAAAGACATTGTTGAGGCTCATTCTGGTTCTCTACTGCCTAAACTTTCTGTTGCTTGAGTTAAATAAACCTCTATCATTTGAAGCCTTTAAAATAGCTTTCTGTTGAAGTATAACATACTTTCGGAAAAGTGCATCACAAGTTTACAGCACGATGGAGTTTTTCATAGCTAATACACGTGTAGACAGTTCTCAGATTTAAAAAAAGAACATTATCATCCCTGAGAAGTGACTCCTTGTCACTCCCACTTCTGAAAGTAACCAGTATCCGAAAGTGACCATAGATTAATTTTGTCTGTTTTTGAACTTTATATGAACCAAATCACATAGGAGTTTTCCCTTTCTGTCTGGTTTCTTCTGATTAGCATTATATTTGTGTGATTTATTCATGCTACTGTGCATAGCATTATTTGTTCCTTCTCCTTGCTCCTTGTTTAGTAAATATATGGACAATTTCTGTGGGGTAAATAACTAGGAATAGAATTGCTGGGTCATGACATGGGTATATTTAACGTTAGTAGACACTACAGGTATCCAAAGAGTTTCCAAAGTTGTATGAATTTACCTTCCAACCAGCAGTGTATGAGAGTTTCAGTTGCTTCATATCATTGGTACTACTTCACATGAATTATCTATTTCATTTTAACTATTATAATGGTATGTAGTAGTATAACATTGTAGTTTAATTTGTATTTAACATTGTAGTTTAATTTGTATTTTCCTGATGGCTATACAAGTTGAACATCTTTGCATATGTATATCGGCACTTTGGAAATCTTTTTAAAAATTTCCTGTTCAAATATTTTGGCCATTTTTCTACTATGTTCTCTGAGGGTTTTTTGGTAGGATTTCTGTATATATTCTGAAAATGAGTCTTTTGTTGGATATACATTTTGCAGTTTTCTTCTCCCCTTTCTGTAACTTAATTTTTTATTCTCTTAATAATTTTTGTGATAAACAGAAGTTTTTGTTTTAGTAAAATTCAATTTATCTTGTTTCCCCTTTATGGTTAGAAACTTTTGTGTTCAATATAAGGAAGTTTGCCTACCACCGGTCATGGAGATAGTTTCATGTGTTTCCTTTTAAATGTTTTATTTTAGTTCTCACTTTAGAAATATTTTATATATGCTACATATATGTAGATAAATAATTGATATACATAAAATATATTTTATATATTTTTTACATATTGTATGTATATATACATAAATGAGATACATAAAAGGTATATAATTGATTTTTGTGTGTGGTGTGAGGTAGAGGTCAAAATACATTTTTTTTCCTCATGGAAAAAAATTGACCTGATCCTATTTATAAAAAGCCACCTCTTCTCCAATGCATCTTATTGTCACCTTTGTCACAACTGCTTCAGTCATTCAAACAGTTTTTTGTTATTACTGGCAGCCAGAGAATCATATGTGCTGTATGTGTATGTGTATGAGTGCACACATATGTTGTCCTTCATTCCTTCAATATTCTTTAAGAATGTAATTTTTAACATGTGCTTAATATTTCCTTATATTGATGTACCATCGTTTATTTAACCAATACTCTGATGCTGAATATTTAAGTTGTTTCCAACTTTTGATTATAATGAGTTGAAAATGAATATCTCTGACCATAAATATTCGCACAGGCATCTCATTTTCCTTAAATAAGTTCTCAGACACGGAATTATGGATTAAAATGTACAAAATTTTAAAGGCTTTGGTAGATGCTTCACGCCAGCACAGAGTTAAACACTAGCTGAAAGACATGGGGAGGATGTGCACCTGAAATGCCGAATTCTGCAGTTGGGAAGCCAATAATACCACTTCAAAATACAAAAATATTTATTTGACTTTTTTCATTAAACTATACTAAATTTTTCTACTATTTACCTTTCTGATGACAACTGAAGTCATCAGATTGGAAATTACTTGACCTAAAAGTGAGATTGGCTGTCCAGAAATACAATAAACAATTTCAATATAAATGCCTGCCTATTAATTTCTTGTAATTGAAGCTGAGAACGTGAGCACTGGAGGCAGGCTGTTTCACATTCCACACATTATTTCTGCTTTCTCTTTTAGTTCATAGATTTTTTTTAACCTTTCTTTTGCTATTGTCATTTTCTTAAAGTGACTGTCACACAATTGTTCTTCTTCTTCGTTCCCTAAACACAGAGTACAAGCCTGAGTCTTAGTGAATGATTCTCTTCCTCTTAAGGGTACAAGGTTTACATCGAGACAAAGAGGTTAATATGAGCTTTTGGATTTTTGAATTATAATGAGATCATCTCTTAGCAACTAAGCTTGAAGCTAATACCATGTGTTCGTTTGCAATTGTATGTTAAATTGGCTTTGGTCAATCAATACTAGGTCTAAAAAATAGAGACGGTGTAGAACATTCTTGTTCCCTTATGATAAATGCTGTGACTCTCAAAGATTCTGCTGTGGACAATGGGATACAGAATTCAATCCATTTGGCACAGTACCAATTGCTTTCTAGACCAAGGAAAGAATTGACAGTTGGCTGAAGAAAGGTTTTGTGGAGGAAGTGCTAACAGAGTTGACCTTCAGGATGAAGTCCTGTGCTGTTATAGGCAATCCCGGGTTTGTTACTATAGAAGTGCAGAGGAGATCACTGGATCAGACGACTCAGGCAAAAAGCACAAGTGGGCCTTCCTGAGGAAGCCAGCAGATAAACTGCCCCAAATCCAGGAGTCTTGCAGCCTATTCTGAGCTCCATCTCAGTCTGTGTACAGAGCCTCATAAACCAAGATAGGTATGGAGGAGGACAGGGAGAGGTCCCCTGGCTCTCAATCTTGCTCAGCATTCTGAGTGTGACCTTCCTTCTTTTCCTTCCTTCCCTTCCTTCCCTACCTTCCCTTCCTTCCCTTCCCTTCCCTTCCCTTCCTTTCCTTCCTTCCTTCTCTCCCTCCCTCCCTCCTTCCTTCCTTCTCCCTTTCCCTTTCCTTCTTTTCCTTTCCCTTCCCTACCCTCCCTCCTCTTTCTCTTTCTTTCCTTCTTTCCCTCCCTCCCTTACTCCCTCCCTCCCTTCCTTCTTTCCTCCCCCTTTCTTCCTTCTCCCTTCCCCTCTCTCTCTTTCTTTCCCTCCTTCCTTCCCCCTTCCCTTCCTCCCTCCCTCTTTCTTTCTTTTTCCTTCTTTCTTCTTTTTCCTTCCTTCCTTCCTTCCTTCCTGTCTTTCTTTCTCTCTTTCTCTCTCTCTTTCTTTCTTTCTTCTCTCTCTCTCTCTCTAAATATCTGAGCCCTCTCAATTGCCTGGAGTTCTTGACACTGAGGCTTATCAGCCAGAGCCTGTTGGGTGTAAGCAGCACAGACACAGACCTGCACTCTTGTATTATTCTCCTCTGGTAAGACATCTCACAGAAGATGCTCAGCTCCTGGACATGGCATTGATGGGTGGGATAATGATGACTTGTCTAGACTGTGCCTTGACTAGATGGGTTTATATCTAGTCACTTGCCCAGGGAGGGGCCAAGACATAGTCAAGCCCAGCATCTTCTTATGATACGAGACACCCCCACCCTGTAGGTCCATTCCCACTGCTTTTGATTTCAGTGATGCCAACAAGAGCTAACTGGTTCTATTTAAAGTATATTGGGGAAAAAATATCTCTATTTCTTTAGTTAGGATAGGGTAGGTTATACTTCAACAACAAAACCCTGTAGAGCTCAATAGCTTACAGACCAAAGGCTACTTTCTTACTTTTGACGTATGTCCATTGTGGGTTGGCTGTGGCTCTGTTCCATGTCGTCCTCACTCTGGGACCCAGACTGACAGAGCAGGCTCCATCTGGAACATCAGTATCTCTTGCAAAGTGATGGCAGGAGGCAGGGGTCGGGGGAGGGCAGTGGAGAACGCACTGAACCACTCATTGTATCTTAAAACTTCTGTTTGGAAGTGATACAAGGCTATTCTGCTTAGATTCCATTGACCAAAATAAGTCACGTGACCAAATCTGCTGTCATTGGAGTGGGGAAAGGTAATCTTCCCCCAGACAGCAGAGTGGAATGTTTGTGAAAAATAATACAGTAGACCACACATAGTTTCCAGAGGTTTAGAGATCATCTCTATGATGATGACCCTTAGGCCGGAGGTTCTTAGAATTTTCGTGCATCAGAATTATCAGAATTCAGCAGGTCTGGGATGTGTGCTGAGAAGTTGCATTTCTAACAAGCTCCCGAATGATGCTGAGATGCAGATGCAGCTGGTCAGGAGGCCACACTTTGAGTGGTTTCAGAACCACTGCCTTGGGCTGTTAGGGAGACCCTAGAGCAAGTACCTCATCCGTGCCCCAGGGCATATCAGCTCCTGTGTGGAGAGGCCTTGCCAACATGCTTCCCTTATTTTTTAACAGAGGGCAAGCAACTATTTATTTCCAGAGATGCTGAGAAAATAACTCTCTCTAACATTTTATTTCCAAGCATCAAATGTCCTGAAGGAGGTCTGGAACAAAGCAATGGGGCCATCACAGTCAAGAAAGTTGCCGGCAGGAGACAAGGCTTGGGGTGGGGGAAGCAATTCTGGTAGCTCCATCATGATACAAATGGATTGTAAGTGGATTTTAATTTTTCTTACACCAAAATGTTCTTCAAGAAAAATGAAAATGAGCTTTTGGCGCAGTGACAGACAGACGGACCAGTGGAATGGAATCAACTGCCCAGAAATTGACCCAGTATGGAAACTTGAAATATGATAGGAATGTAGCACTGATGTCAGTAGGAAAGGATGGCCTATTGGATAATTAGTACTAGGACATTTATCTATCTGGAAAAAAATTAGATCCTACAAAGTTCTCATTTATACTTAATCCAAGCAAGAACATTTCTTTTTCTTTATAAGCACAATACAGCCACCAAAATTATGAAATGAATATTAATATATTACTATCATCTAATGCTCTGATTCCCATTCAAGTTTCATTAATTGTCCCAATAATGTCATTTATAGCACAAGAATACAGTTCTGAATCATACATTGCATTTAGTTATGTCTCTTTAGTTTTTCTCAATCTGGAACAATTCCCAAGTTTCTTCTTGACTTTGATAATCTTTTATTTATTCGTTATTTTATTTATTTATTTACTTATTTATTTTGAGATGAAATCTTGCTCTGTCACCCAGGCTGGAGTGCAGAGGCATGATCTTGGCTCACTGCAACCTCTGCTTTCCGGGTTCAAGTGATTCTTCTGCCTAAGCCTCCTGAGTAGCTTCGATTACAGACACCTGCCATCGTGCCCAGCTAATTTTTGTATTTTTAGTAGCGACAGGATTTTGCCATGTTGGCCAGGTTGGTCTCGAACTCCTGATCTGCCTGCCTTGGGCTCCCAAAGTTCTGGGATTACAGGCATGAGCCACTGTTCAGACTTATAATCTTTTTTAAAAATCCTACCTTAGTCCAATAGAATTGACTTTGATAACCTGACCCTTTTAAGCAAGTTATTTTATAGATTCATTTTGTATTTGGATTTCTCTTATGTCTTCATATGATTGAATTCAAGTTATTTCCTTTTTGATAGGAATATTGCAAAGCAATGCTGTATTCTTCCTAATGCATTCCATAAAGTGGCACACAATTTTGATTTCGTTTCATTATTGATGTTAACTTTGATCACTCAATTAAGATGAGATAAAATTTTAAACTTACCAGACAAACATAAAAAATCTGATAATGTCAAATATTTGCAAGGATATGGTGCAAGAGAAGCTGTTTTACACTGTTGAGAGGAATATAAAATGATACAACTTTAGAGAGAAATTTGGCTATCCCTAGTAATTTGAAAACGTGCATACTCTATAACCAGCAGTTCCACTCTTGGATCCATTGTTAGGGAAACGAATGCACGTGTACCAGGAGACATGTATAAGAATATTTGCAGAAAACAACCTAAGTGTCCATCAATAGGACAACAATGCATAAATTATGGGATGGTGGTACAGCAGAATATTATTGAGTACCAAAAAGGAAGAAACAGCAACAACAGGCTGAAAATCAATCAGTGTGTCTGTCCTTTGAAAACTAAAAATCTTAGGCAAAAAAGGCTATAGAAGAATACATACTGAATGATTCCATTTACATAATGCTTAAAAAGTGTATAATACTAAACAATGCTTTGTAAAGCTATCAAGAAAAGCAAGGGAACAATAAATACCAATTCAGGATAATGATAAGCTCTGGGAAAGAATGAGAGAAATACATACTCCTGGAAGAAGTATGTATTAGTCCATTTTCATACTGCTACGAAGAAATACCTGAGACTGGGTAATTTACAACAAAAAAGAGGTTTAATGGACTCACAGTTTCACATGGCTGGGGGAGACCTCACAATCATGGCAGAAGGCGAAGGAGGAGCAAAGGCACATCTTACGTGGTGGCAGGCAAGAGAGCATGTGCAGGGGAACTGCCCTTTATAAAACCATCAGATCTCCTGAGACGTATTCACTATCATGAGAACAGCATGGGAAAAACTACCCCCATGATTAAATACCCCCCATCAGGTCTCTCCCATGACATGTGGGGATTATGGGAGCTAATTCAAGATGAGATGAGATTTGGGTGAGGACATAGCCAAACTATATCAGAGTATTTGGAGTCTTCAACTATTATTCTGGTATTTATTTTTATTTTTTTGAGACAGGGTCTCACTCTGTTACCCAGGCTGGAATGCAGTGTCATGATTACAGCTCACTGCAGACTTGAACTCCTGGGCTCAGGTGACCTCCCTACCTCAGCCTCCTGAATAGCTGTGACTACAGGTGCACGCCACTACACCTGGCTAATTTTTAAACATTTTTTGTAGAGACAGGGTCTTGCCATGTTGCCCAGGCTGTCCTCAGCTGGCTTCAAGCCATCCTCCCGCCTTAGCTTCTCAAAGAGTTAGGATTACAAATATGAGCCACCGTGCCTGGCCTTATTTCATTCTTTATAAGGGAAGAGGGGGAAAATGGGTTCAGAAAAGAGTTTATGAGGGCTTCAGCTGTTGTCTTATTCTTTATACCTTATACATAAATTGTAAATCTCCTTTTGTTTGCACTAAATATTTTATAATTTAAAAAAATAAATAAAAACATTTCACACCCTCAGTTTTCTGTTTTTGCCATGGGCTGATGGAAGTTTCTTCCAGTCTTTGGGCTAGCATTTGAAAACCATGCCCTAGCTCACATTATTGGTGCAGAATCACATCCCCAACCCACCAACTCTGACACTCATTTTAGTCTTTCTCAGACTGATCATTTATCCTAGTTTGCCCATGATAGTCTTTGCATATACCTGTTGATATGGTTTGGCTGTGTCCCCACCCAATCTCATCTTGAATTGTAGCTCACCTAACTCCCACATGTTGTGGGAGGGACCCAATGGGAGATAACTGAATCATGGGGGCAGTTCTCTCATACTCTTCTCATAGTAGTGAGTAAGTCTCACAAGATGTGATGGTTTTAGAAGGGGTCTCCCCTTTCACTTGGCTCTCATTCTTTCTTGCTGCCGCCATGTAACACGTACCTTTTGCCTTCTGCTGTGATTTTGAGGCGTCCCCAGCCATGTGGAACTGTGAGTCCATTAAACCTCTTTCTTTTATAAATTACCCAGTCTCAGATATGCCTTTATTAGCAGTGTGAAAACAGACTAATACACCTGTTACCGAGTCTAATTATGAATAGTGCTTTCAAAGTGTTCTGGTTTGAAGGGCAAATTATATCAGGTTCTACCTACATGTATGTAACATCTTTATTCTCAAGCGTTCAGGTGATTAGAACTCACAGACCTCATCCATTTTATAGGTGATGGGAAAGCATCCCTGAAAGAAGTTTTTGAAAGAACATGTGATTGAAGTTGGTCCAGCCGTGGCCAGTCCCAAAGCTGGGGCCAGATCTTGAGTTTCCCCATTTCCTCCAAGTGCTCTGTTCTTGTGCTGCTTCTACCTTAACTGAGTCTTAGAGTAGACCTGGAAAATGCTGACCCCACAAACAGGAGTGATTTCATTAACATCATTGATTCTCATGTCTAAAGCAAGATTTAGGGAGATGGTCTTTTGAGAATACACAGCAGATTGCTGGGAGATTGGCTGCAATTCAGCATGACAAGTGCAGCTTATTTTTTGATTTGTAATATCTCTGGGATATAACTCATAGAATGATAAGTCTTTGGCATATGAACCTTATGCAAAAGTTATCCTCTACAGTGAGCTAAAAATCCCCAAAACCACAATAAATGCCTCTTGTGTGAGGACCTTTTTCCATCTCACTCAATATTCTGTCTTCAGCAGCAGTCACTGCCATGGGGGCATTGTTGTCCTTCATGGCATGAGTGAGGATGGTGGGTGAAGACAGAAGGTGCAATAGTCTCAAGTTCTCCTTAATAGCAAACATGCCCTAATTCAGATCCCTGAAGGACTTATAGTTTTAGCCTGGATGTAAAGAATTCTCTTGGTTTATTATGAGCTATGAAATATATAGGAATTCATTTGTCCAAAGGGCCACCTATTCGAAGCTTCAAAAGGTTCCCACTGTTTTTTTGCATTTTATGTTATTGAGGTATAATTAACATGTAATAAACTGCACATACTTACAGTTTGATGAGTTTTGACGTATATCTGTAAAACTATCACTACAGTTAAGAAAGTAAACATATCCATCACTCTAAAAGTTTCCTTGTGCCTCTTTATAATCAATCCCCATTGTCTATACAACCTTTTCCCCAATCAACCACTGATCTGCCCTCTATCACTATAGAGTAGTTTGCATTCTCTATCATTTAATATAAACAGAATCATACAATATGTCCTCTTTTTTGGGTCTAGTTTCTTTCATTCCATGGAGAGGTCATCCATGGCATTGTGTGCCCAATAGTTCATTCCTGTTCATTGCCGAGTAATATTCCATTGTGTGGCTATACCACAATTTGTTTATTTACTTGTTGATGAGCATTTAGGTTGCTTTTAGTTTTGGGCTATTACAAATAAGCTGCTATGAACATTCATGTACAATTCTATGCATAGACAGATGATTTCATTTCTTCTGGGTAAATTTCATTTCTACCTAAGAGTAGAATGTCTGGATTATGTGATAGATGTGTGATTAAAGTTTTAAGGAAACTGCCAAATTTTCCAAAGTGGTTACCACTATTTAAGATTCCCACTAATAGTACATGAGAGCTCCAGGTTTTCCATATTCTCACCAACATTTGACTTTGTCAGTAGTCTTTGTGTTTTAGAAATTCTAGTGGATGTGTAGATGTATAGTTTAAATTTGCTTTTCCCTGATGATTAATGCTGTTGATAATTTTTTCATGTGCCATTTGCTCTTTTTTTTGGTGAAGTGTTCATTTTTAAACTGGATTGTTTGGCTATCATTGACTTGTAAGAGTTTCTTTTATATATTCTAGATACAAGTCCTCTCCAAGATACATTTTTCAAATATTGTTTTCCAATCTGTTGCTTGTTTTTTTTTTCCATTTTCAAGAGTATCTTTTTTTTTTTTTTTTTTTTTTGAGACAGGGTCTCACTCTGTTGTCCAGGCTGGAGTGCAATCGTGTGGTCTCAGTTCACTGCAGCCTCCATCTCCCAGGTTCAAGTGATCCTCCTGTGTCAGCCTCCCGAGTAGCTGGGACTACAAGCATGCACCACCACACTCAGCTGATTTTTTTTTTTTTTTTTTTTTTTTTTTTGTAGAGACGGGGTTTTGCCATGTTGTTCAAGCTGGTCTTGAACTCTTGGGCTCAAGCAATCCACCTGCTTCAGCCCCTCAAAGTGCTGGGATTGCAGGCATGAGCCACTGTGCCCAGACATAACAATATCTTTTCAAGAGCAAAAGTTTTTTATTCTGTTAAAATCCAGTTTATTAATTTTTTCTTTAATAGTTCCTACTTACATCCCATTTAATAATCCAAAGTTACTAAGACATTCTCTGGTGTTTTCTTCTAGAAATTGCGTAATTTTAGTTTTTACATTGAGTCTATGATCCATTCTGAGTTAATTTTTGTATACAGTGTGAGAAAAATGTTGAGGTTCCTTTCTTTTTATCATATAACTACCCAGTTTTTTCAGCATCATTTGTTGGAAAGATTATCCTTTTCCATTGAAAATGTCTTGGAATCTCTGTTGAAAGTCAATTGACCATATATGTATGGATTCCCCATTCTGTTCCATTGATCTATATGTCTATCTTTGTGCCACTACCACACAATTTTAATTACTTTTAAACTTTATATATATAGTTTATTTTACTTAATTACTTTATAATGTTTGAAATCAGTTCCTCTAATTATTTTTTATAAAAAGGCCTACCAAACTTTTTTTTTTTTGAGAGATGGGATCTCACTCTGTCCCTCAGGATGGAATGCAGTGGCATGACATACCTCACTCCAGTCTTGACCTTCTAGGCTCGGGAAATCCTCCCACCTCAGCCTCCTGAGTAGCTCAGACTACAGGCACGAGCCACCATGCCTAGTTAATTTATTTTATTTATAGAGATGGAGTCTCACAATGTTGTCCAGGGCAGTCTCAAACTCCTGGCTTCAATCAGTCCTCCTGCCTCAGCCTCCCAAAGTGCTGAGATTACAGGCATAAGCCACTGTCCTGGCCTAAATTTTTTATTTTTCTGAGATGGAGTCTCACTCTGTCACCAGGCTGGAGTGTAGTGGTGCTATCTTGGCTCACTGCAACCTCCAACTCCTGGGCTCAAGCGATTCTCCTGCCTAATCCTCCTGAGTAGCTTGGATTACAGGTGCCCACCACCACGCCCGACTAATTTTTATATTTTTAGTAGAGATGGGGTTTCACCTCTTGACCAGGCTGGTCTTGAACTCCTGACCTCGTGATCCACCCACCTTGGCCTCCCAAATTGCTGGAATTACAGGCGTGAGCCACTGCACCTGGCCAAACTTTTTAAAAATTTTGATTAAAACCCT
The DNA here is from genome assembly GCA_036589455.1 of Ateles fusciceps. Lineage (NCBI taxonomy): Eukaryota > Metazoa > Chordata > Mammalia > Primates > Atelidae > Ateles > Ateles fusciceps. Next base: position 1,027,111 of record JAZHEH010000439.1, read on the forward strand.
ATCTAACCTTTGTCTCTATAGACTGAGAAGTCTTGATTTTTTTCTAACATTTTCCCTATCGAGAAACTTGATAATTATTTTAGTGGTTCTTTATTCCATTGCTTCTATTTCTGATGTGTTTTCTTTGGGTGTGTAATATGTGTGTGTGTGCGTGTGTGTGTGTGTATACGTGTGTGTGCATGGATGTAAGGCACAGTGCTTGGCACATGAGTGAGCACAAAAAGAGTAGCTTCTCTTCCTCTTACTATTGTCATTATCATTGACACAAGTGCAGTTTGCCTTCCAACATCCTTCCAAAATATATAAAGCCATTCACTCTAGTTTTGGTCCCAGCAATTATCCCAGGTTAATTTCTTCAATAAACATACAATGAGTCCTAGGTTCCATATTAGCTATTCTGGTGGATGCATTGAGGTATCTCACTGTGGTTTTAATTTCCAGTTCCCTGATGATTCTTGATGCTGGTTATAATGATGTTGTACACTTCTTAGGACATAATAGAAAACTCAGATATTATTATGTATAATTTAAATTATTTCTCCTTAATTATTTAACTGAACCCTTTTCACACTGATTTTTTTTTTCAAGGATCTTGCCCATTCACCTGTCTTTGAGAGAGTATTCTGTGGTTTGCCCTGAGGAAATTAGCATTTAATTATCTGAAAAGACTTCTGAAAATGGGAGATTTTCTTGTTTTCAGAACCAGAGATTTCCCTGGGTACTCTCTCCTGTAGATTTAATTTTTAGATTTTTAAATAAGTGTTGTCCTGTAGTGATCCCCAGACCCTGCTGGGGCCTCTTCTCCATTGAGAGATACATTTACTTGTCTCTATCCTTTGTTTTCTGTCTTAAACTTGTGTTCTATTCATGATAAAACTTTCCAATTCCTTTTTTTTTTTAATTTAAAAAAATTTTTTTTTAAAGATGGGGTTTCACCATGTTGGTCAGGCTGGTCTTGAACTCCCGACCTCAGGTGATCTGCCCACCTTGGCCTCCAAAGTGCTTGGATTACAGGCGTGAGCCACCATGCCCGGCCAAAACTTTCCAATTCCTAACCACAACCCCTAAAAATACAATCTTTAAGAGTGGGGTGTGTGTGGGTGTGTATGTGTGTGTGGGTGGGGGTGTGTGTGTTGGGGGGGGGTGTGTGTGAGACTAGGTCAATGGGTTCGTAAAGTTCAAATCACGAACTCACTTAGCAACATGCAACATTAAGCTTCTATTCCTGCCTCCTTGCTTGATGAAACCAGTCACATTTCTGTTCAGGTTTCAGCAAAATTCCACTCTAAGTGATGATATGACTTTAAGTGGAGGAAACTCTCTTATAGCATTTTGGAAGAGAAGGAAGGGAGGCTGACAGGCAAAGTTGTTAAATGTTAAATCAAAAGCTGAAAAGTCATTGAATGCAAAATAATTCAAACTCTAAGTGAGAGGGTTCAAGAGGGACTTCTCAGAATGAAGGGAAAAAATGTCAAACTAGCAATAATTGAAGGAAAAGTCAAATGGAGGGTGGAAGTCTCCCTTCTCAGAAGCCAAGGGCTACTCTGTCTTTATTGCTTCCCCCAGCCTCCCCACTTTTTAAACTGGGGACGAGGAAGGTGATAAAGCCTAGAGAAGATAGACAGAGGGAGAGCAGGGGAATCTGCTGGCTGAGCAAGAACTGCAGGGGCAGAGGCCGAGAGGCTCTGCCTTGGGCTAAAAGGGTCTGAGAACTGGGCAAAAAGCTGCCAGCAACAGGAATATGAATTAAGGAGGGTGACCTTACAGAAATAGAAAAAATGACCTCTCTCTAAAATCTAGAGAGGAATGATGAGGATATTAGCTAGTTAGGGGGGAGAAGTCATTGCAGATTGGGGTATGAAAAGACCTCAGAGATTGCAGAACCCACCCCCGTGTTTTATAGATGGCCAACAGCTGAGAAAAATGAGCCATGGGCCGTACCAATCTACCAAAGTATAATATGTTTGTATTTGAACTTAAAAAAGAGACAATGCCTCCAGTCTTCAAAGAAATTGTATTCTCCTAGAAGATACACTTTTTAAAAATCTCATGGTTTTATATAACACTTGGCACCATCAGATCTCTGTGTGAGAAGCACCAGGTTCATTATCTTGCCCTAGACCGCAGCTTGTTTCATAAGATTTTTGTTTTGTTTTATTTTGTTTGAGATGGAGTCTTGCTCTGTCACCCAGGCTGGAGTGCAGTGGTGTGATCTCGGCTCACTGCAAGCTCTGCCTGCTGGGTTCAAGTGATTCTCCTTCCTCAGCATCCTGAGTAGCTGGGATTATAGGCGCACATCACCACGCCCAGCTAATTTTTGTATTTTTGGTAGTCTCTCCATGTGGGCCAGGCTGGTCTCAAATTCCTGACCTCAAGAGATCCACCTGTCTAGGCCTCCCAAAATGCTGGGATTACAGGAGAGAGCTACCACACCCAGCCAGAGATTGTTTTAAATGTGTTTTAAAGTCTTTTGAAAGAAATAATGGCCCTGAGTGGTGGTCCATGCCTGTAATTTTAGCACTTTGAGAGGCCAAGGTGGGAGACTGCTTGAGACCAGGAGTTCAAGGCTGCAGTGAGCTGTGATCACACCAATGCACCCCAGCCTGGGCAGTAGAGTGTGAAAAGAAGGAAGGAAGGAAGGAAGGAAGGAAGGAAGGAAGGAAGGAAGGCGGGTGGGAGGGGATGGAGGGAGGGAGGGGATGGAGGGAGGAGAAGAGAGAAAGAAAGAGGGAGGGAGGAGAAGGAGGTAAAAAGGAGGGAAGGAAGGAGAAAGAAAGAACGAATGAAAGAAAGGAAGGAAGGAGAAAGAGAAAAGAAAGAAAAGAGAGAGAAGGAAGAAAGGAAAGAGAGAAAGAGAAGGAAGGAAAGAAGGAAGGAAGAAGGAGGGAAGAGAAAGGAGGAAGACAAGAAAGAAAAGAAAGATAATCAATGTGGTGCTTAATCAAAAGTTTCATACATTTAAATTTTTAAAAATAGATAGCTATGCTAGTTGAACCGTGCTGCGACATGCAAGCTGGGCGCTGTGTACCAGAGGCAGAATGGATCAGGACCAAGGAAGACAAGGGCCTTCACCCCCTGCCAACCTCATCTCTAGCCTGGGCCTAGCTTGGGTTGCTATGAGAACCTTCAGCTGTCTTCCTGCCTCTTGTCTTGCCAATCTCCATCTTCCGCACTATGCCTCAGAGTGACCTTTCTAAAATACAGTCTGATCATATCACTCTCTTGCTAAACACTTTTGGTAAACACTCACTGAACACAGCATAGATTCTAAACTCCGTAGCCTCCCTGTCCTCTTCTCTGTCCTTCTCTCTAGTAGCTCCCCCTCCTAACACATTCAAGCTCTAATGATTCCTTCTGATCTTACCTCATCAGGCCAGCTTCATCTCTGTGTCTTTGCTAACAGTTCTCTTCTGCCTAGAATGTTCTTCTCTTCTTCCTTCTCTACTTAGAGAACATCACCTCAATGCTAGAGGTTCAAAGCAGGCCAGGCCCAGTGGCTCCCAGCACTTTCGGTGGTCAAAATGGGAGGATCACTTGAGGTCAGGCGTTCAAAACCAACCTGGTCAACATAGCAAGACTCCATCTCTAGATGTAAAAAAAAAAAACAGACTTTCCTCGTACTCCCAGTTAAAACCTATCAGCCCTATGATGATGTCTCACTCCTTCTTGCACACTTACAACACCTATAATATTTTATTGCACTTATTTGTATGCAAATTTATGTTAGAGAAATCAGTGGTTTTCAAACTTTAATGCATATAGTTGGCATTAAGACTTATCCGCCAGGCGCGGTGGCTCATGCTTGTAATCTCAGCACTTTGGGAGACCGAGGCGGGCTGATCACAAGGTCAAGAGATCAAGACCATCCTAGCCAACATGGTGAAACCCTGTCTCTACTAAAAATACAAAATTAGCTGGGCGTGGTGGCACGCGCCTGTAGCCCCAGCTACTCGGGAGGCTGAGGCAGGAGAATTGCTTGAACCCGGGAGGCGGAGGTTGCAGTGAGCCGAGATTGCGCCACTGCACTCCAGCCTGGTGCCTGGCAACAGAGCGAGACTCTGTCTACAAAAAAAAAAAAAAAAAAAAAAAAAGACTTATCCAGTGTATAAGGCTCATCCAAGAAATTTCTTTAACATGCAGAATTCCTTGGCTTCACCCCCAAAGATTCTGCTTCAGTAGGCTGGCATCAGAGAGGTTCACAGACACCTCTGAGCCTAAGGATATCTTATGCTAAAGCAGGTCAGTCTTCACCTGTGTCAGGCACCATTTTGCTAAGGACACAGGGCACTGCTGATTTGTTCCACCCGCTTCTCCCCAATCACTGACTCACAGGAGTATGAGTTTGAGAGGTCCCAACACCCCCTTCCTCCCTCCTACTTTCTCAGGGGTAAAATATGCAAAACTCATTTATATTCCCACAAGTAGGTGAGAATAACATTCTGGGCCATCACCATTCAATAATGGAAGCTTTGTGCAAAGTAGTGACAGGTGAGAGGAATGATTTCATTTTTCACTTTGACAATTGGGTGAAGCAGATTCCTGGCAGTTCTGCAAAGGTTTTATGCCCACATAGTTACCCAAGGGATCTGCTTAGCAACCAAGAGATGCTGCAAGGAGAAGAAAAGCAGACTCTTTTCTCAGTGGCGTCTTGTAGCTGAGATGCTGGAGTACAGAGAAGAGAGAGGGGACAGCCCTGCCTAGGGGCTACTGCTTGTTCTCTGGTCTCCAAAGAGGCTGGTCCTGAATGTCCCAGCCCCTCTCCTATCCCCAGAGCCCATGCAGAGCTCATCCTGCTGGGAGCATCATTCCCCAAGGGGCCTGGCTATGATTTACTAGATTGCTTCTTCATGCAACCATTTTTTTCTAAGTATAAAATTCAACCTGTTTGTGAGAAGTTTTCAGGGATTTCAATAAATAGCATCTTCTATGCCTGGGTTTTGTACTGAGAAATAGATCAAAAAGGAGGCATTTGGCAAAGTAAATACAACCAGTTCCCTAATAAAGCTGATGTTGCAGAATGGGGTTTGTATCTGCAGGCATGGGGGCTTCCTAACATTGACCTCCAGAATGGAATTTCACCCCCCCCAAACAACAGCCTCTCCAACCCTCCCGTTCTCCCACAGGGCAGGGCCCCACCCTGTAATCCTACCATGCGCTAGGACAACCCAGAAGACTTGCTCTTGGCTGGTAGGCTGACTCCTTGGAGGAAGGGGGAGTGGTGGGATTTGGGCAATCCCAGTGTCTCTTCTACACCACCAAGCTAGTAGCTCCTTCAGTCTCCCAGGGCAGAGTGAGTAGGGGGCCTAGAAAAATCTCAGTGTTACCTCTGAAGGCAGGAAACATCAGACTTGAATCCAGGCATTTCTCCCAACCCAGTCAGATTTCCTGTTAAAGATCTGGGAAATACAAAAAAGTAAAAGAATAAAATAAAAATTATAAGATATACCATATTTTTTTTCTATTCTAAGGCACATATCTCTTACTTCATCATGTTTCTGAAATCAGGATGGGATTTACAATTGATGCATGTTTAATGTTCTATTATTATTTCTTCCTAAAAGACTTTTGTTAAGCATCTGGTGCCTCTTTGAGCTTTTAGTATCTTAGAAATAAAAAAAAAAAGGTAAATTTAATTTTTTTTAAAAAAAGATAGCTATTATACTAGAGCATCTTCCTGTGTCAATAAGTACTGAAGACGATGTATATATAACTACAAATGTCTCGTCATCCGAATGTACTAGAATGCACTCAACTCATCTCTACTCCTTGACATTTAAGTTGTTTTGCTTTGTGTTAGTATTATAGACAAATTTCCTTGTGTCTAAATCATGCTCCAAATATGATTTCCTCCCCCACTTCGTAACAGGTCCTCCACTTGAGCATATAAGCTTTTTTAAAGCTCTTGGCTTCCTATGTCTATATTGTCCCTCAGAGAAGTTATCCAGCTGGTAGGTTGACTCCCTGGGATTTGCAATCTCAGTGTCTCTCCTACACCACCAAGCGAGTAATTCCCTCAGCCTTCCAGGTCAGAGGGAGTGAGGGGCCTACTTCTCATCAGTACTGCCTGAGAATTCTCTTAGGCAATTGTGCTGCGAATTGTCTCTCAGCACAGTCGGCAGCTCTGAATATGATACGGCTCTGTTATAAGGTGGCTAGTCTTTTCACAGATTCCAAGATCGTCCATCCTTAATGCTTATCCTGCTGCTCGTTGTCAACCTTCCCTCCTGTAAGTCCAGTCCAGAGCGTCCTGGAAGAAAATGAACAAGCACAGAGGACAGGGCCATGTTCACTGTTGCCACCACGCTCTGCCACCAGACCCCACACAGTACCATGCAATGCCTGCGAGGCTAGGCTGCCGGAGGCGGAGAGAGGTTTTGCCGAGGTGAGAGGCAATCCTAAATGGCCCACGGCCAAAGCAGGCAAAGAAGCGCCCACAAACAGCCTTCCTTCTGTCCCCATCCAGGGCTTCCCCCGGCGCAAGGAGGCACCACGGGGCGAGCACTGCCCAGGCAGCGGCAGGCACAGCGTGTCTGGAGATGTCTGGAGCATGCTGGTCTTGTTCTTCCCCGCACCCGCTTCTCTATCCCACTGTTCAGGATTGGAAGGACCTGCTTCCTCTGGAGGCCAAGGAGCATCACCGATGTGGGTGCGGTGTTGTGTCTTGGTCTCCAACCAGCCCTCTAGAGGCGGCGAGGGGAGGTGCAGGCCTGGATTGGATGGTGCACGCAGCGCATCTTAAGCCGCAGCTACCCTGGAGGAAAGACAGATCTCACTTCTGTTGAGAGCTGCTTATGGCACCGGTTCCATGGATCCCATTCCCATTCCGACCCATCTGCTCACTCCTTGGGGGATAGGCAGGGACTCTGCTGGGGAGGAGCACCTCAGAACCATGGGCAGAAGCAGATTGGACTGTGGCAAATGCAAACCTAGGTGTTTAGTGGAGAAAAAATCTTTTTCAACTCTTGGCTCTCCAGAGAATAATGTATCCAAACAAAATGGAGCCTGTGGACATCTCTCAGCAGGATGACTTCTACCCATGTTAAGTAGAAAATTCCAGGGGCTTAATATGCTTAGATCACAACTTGTTCTTTACGGCTTCTCCACTAGTGCAGAGATCCCCTTGGGGGCTTCAGCTCAAATGTTTTAGAGTAGAATTGGTTGGGCTATTCTGGGTTAGGTGGCTCACAGTTGGGCTAAGCTCCTTCAAGCTGTGGCAGTTTACGTTTAAACAGTTTCTAGAACTAAGGGGGCTTACTGGATTTCTGAACCAGGTAATGCACTAGGGTAGGATTCACTGGTAAAGAGCCCGAGGAGAATTCCCCAAGGGTCACTGCCAGGACAGTGGATTTAGACGAGAGAGAAAGGCAGTTTGAATAGCCAGTCTCTAAGGTCTCCAGGTCTAAGGAAGAGAGTCTTTCTTGAAGTAGGGCGGAGTGCAGAGTGTTTGATTTGCAATACTGGGGCAGATCCCCTCAGGGAGACGACAGTCCCTTCAAGGGGACTCAGAGGAGATTTGGAGGGACTTTCCAAGGGTCAGCCTCTTATCAGTCCAGTAGGGCTCTGAGAATTGACCCAGGCATTTTATTCAACCCTGGCAGAGCAGAGAAGATTGGGGAAGTTGAGTCAGACACAATCACATGCCCCATAGATTCTCACAGGAGAGGCGGAATGGGGGCCCATGGGCTTATATTTCCTGAAGTTTCATCTGTACAATGAGATGTACTGCCTGGGGCAGGGTAGGGGAATTACCTGAGGGTCTCTCCAGCCAGCTGGGGAGAGGAACTTAGTGAAACCTCTTGAAAGGGGTTGGTCTCTGTGTTAGAATAAGGGGAGTCTGTTGGGGGAGCTGGAGGGAAAGTGGCCTTCTGTGATGGGGCTTCCCCACCACCAACACTGCAGGGGCTGCACCTCCACCCACCATTTCATTTGAAAGACACATCATGGAATGTTAAAAAAATAAATAAATAAGAGGAACTCAAAGGTAGTAAAGAAGATTTAAATCCTATAATCAAAGAAAACTAAAAGGTTAAGGTGGGCTGAAAGCCAAACATTTTAAACAAGAAAAGACATTTAAAAATAAGTTTTTGGCTGGGTGCAATGGCTCATGCCTGTAATCCCAGCACTTTAGGAGGCCGATGCGGGTGGATCATGAGGTCAGGAGTTCGAGACCAGCCTGGCAAAGATGGTGAAACCCTGTCTCTACTAAAAATACAAAGATTAGCCGGGTGCGGTGGCAGGTGCCTATAATCACAGCTACTCGGGAGGCTGAGGGAGGAGAATCACTTGAACACGGGAGGCGGAGGCTGTAGTGAGCTGAGGTTGGGCCACTGCACTCTAGCCTGGGCAAAAGAGCAAGACTCTGTCAAAAAAAAAAAAAAGGCTTTAAAATAAGCAAGTTTGTTTAAAATATCAATATAAAAAAGGAAAAAAAACCCTAAAATAAGTTTATTTTTAAAATGTGAGAAACAAAAGGCCTCAAGTTCAAAAAATAAAATTTAAGAAATTTTTAATTTAGGAAGTCAGAAGAAGAGTTAAATCCCAATGAAAGAACATTGAGTTTTTTTTCTTTAAGACAAGATACAACTTGATGAGATTTAAAATAAGATAAATGGCTGGACTCCAATAGAGATTAAAAACCTAAAAATGAAGCTTTACATGATTAAAATAAAAACCAACAGCCATTGAGGCAAAAGTTAAAAACATGTTAGTAAGTGAAGCTAACAATAACATAAGAATTGTAAACACTATAAAACAAAAGGAAAACAAATTCAAGATAAAGTGAAAGTGAAGAGTTTGTGCATTTGGAGAAGAGGGTAAAGACCAACAGGCTGAGGATGAAGCAGCTGGCACCGCTTTCCAGGGCCTGCAGGTCCTGGGCACTCCTGCTTCTCCTGGGGGAGTTGCCTCTAGGTCAATGGGGGGCCAGTTCTTTGCAGGGTGAAGAGTCAAGAGGCAGAAAATCAAGAGCTCCTCTTCCCCCTCCTCGTCCTAGACATCATCACCAGAGGCTCACGGCTTGGTCTGACCCTGACGGTCATTCTCCTTGCTTCTCCATTCATCGAGGTGCAGAAGGAAAAGAATTTTCCAGAGCAGTTGCAGCCATGAGTCAGGGGAAGACTGCCCCAGATCCTGCTGGGCCCTGCCTCCCCCACAGGGAAAGGAGAAGACATGGAAATGGGTGGAAAGAAAATCAAATACGGATTGAGGGTACACTGTCTGGAACTGTGAACCGTTCACTTCAAATACCTTCTTTTTGTGTCTTCTGCATCAGAACCTGAATACCAGTGGCAGGAAGTTCATCTTCTGCAAAGTTGCTAAAACTATCCCATATGTAATTATATATTCTTACTGTATTGGTTCAAAATTTTACAGAATAAAGTGTAACCTAAAGAGAAACCAAAAATAGTTACTTGATTTCCTTTGCCAAATTGCCTTGAAAAATATAAATGCGTGAAAATTTAAAATTAGGTAATCAGCTAACAAGTATTTGTTGAGTATCCTGTGCTGGGAGCCTGGCAGGCTTCCCTGGAAGCAATGAAGACAGACTTCCTGGCCTTAGCTGGGCACAGAGGGCCACAAGCTGAGTGCAGGCTGGTGTTCATTACTGTGACCTACTTTTCATGAGTCTGATAGCCAAACAACATAGTTTGGGGATGCTTGTTCCTCTAGGATCTCTCTTTGGCCCATTACTAAGGCATCCAGGTTTGTTTGTTTGTTTTTGTTTTTCTTTGAGAAGATACCATCACCACAAGCAAGTGGGAATGCTATTGAAGTGCTGTGCTTCACATCTGCTCCTTAATTCCCATCCTTCTGCCTCAGGCCATGCTGCAGGTCTGATTACACAGCCTTAGCAGCAGCAGGTAGCATCCTCTTGTAAGAGCTTGGATGACATTTTAAAATTTAATCTCTGACTTTCATGTTTCTGTTTATTATTGTGTGTCTTAGTCCATTCAGGCTGCTGTAACAAAATACCTGAGACTGGATAATTTACAAACAACAGAAATTTACTGCTTACAGTTCTGGAGGCTGGGCAGTTCAAGATTCAAGTGCTAATAGATTCAGTGTCTGGTGAGGCCTCAGTCTCTGCTTCATGGATGGTGTCATCCTGCTGAGTTCTCACATGGTGGAGGGGGCAACAAGCTCCCTCAGTTCCACACAAAGCTGGGAAGAACACCCACTTCCTGCACTGTGGACATACTTCATTACCTGCACTCAGAAACAGTGGCTGAGCCCTTTCCTGAGTTTCTTTCTGGAGTCCGTTCCTCCGTGAGTTTTGGACACAGAGCCACTGAGTTGGCTCCAGGGCTAACACATGACACAGACATCATGCTCTCCTCCAAGAGGAATGTACCCTCTCCCCATTCTTTCCAACAAAAATGACCCTCATTCAGGTCATCTCTTAGCAGGGCGTCTGCCAGTCAACCAGACACGATCCCTAGTGCTGGATTCTACCTGGGAGTCTTGCTCCAAACATAAAATTGATCCTGTGACCAAGAGTGAAGCATTTGGCCAGCCTGAGCCTTCATTTCTTCATCTAAAAAATGTGACTTGCCCTTTTTAAAATGAGTATCCGATGAGATGATGACCAAGCACTTTTGAAAGATGTAAAGTCATAGATGATGCTGAGTTGGGGAAAACCAGGAGCTGATTGCTTTGCATTCTTTCGGCCTAGTAAACTCGTGGGGAGAGTTGCTTTCTATTTCCCGAATTACATCTCCCTGGCTTTGTTTACAGTTTCTTTAACAACAGATTAAACCTTATATGAATTACTTACATATCGTAGTGGTATCTTGCCAAGAGACTTAAAAATGTCACAGATACTGGGAGTGGGGTATGAAGGATTCCCTAGGTAGGAAAGCACTCAGGGAAAAAGAGAAAGAAAATCAGAGGGTACGTGCTGTAAAATAAATTAAAACATGTAGGCCCAGCAGTCCCTATACAGAATAGACTGGATACATGAATTGAATTAGTTCACTAGCTTGTGAAGCAAAGCTACAGCAAGGATTGGCTGTGGAGCTGGCAAATTCGAGCACCAGTTTTTCCCCCTTGCCTGCCGCCACAGCAGACATTGCTAAGGGACTGTAGCACTCTCTCTCTCCGGGCTGAAACTTGACCCCCTATTCCTTCTCAACAAAATGCTTAATGGTTTGGATTGAAGTTAGTCTTTTAGAAGTAGCTAATTTTTTTAAGCTAGGACACTTGAAGACTGTAGTTAAATCAGGAGAGCCCACATAACAACAGTAGATGGAAGCTACATTCATTAAGAAAAAAAAAAACTTTGTGGCCATGTGCTAGAAGAAACTGTTTCATGAGGTGTGTGGGCAATTGGTGGTAGTTTATGGAAGGACCATGGACCAAGTGAAGACCAGAAGAGGAGGAAGGGGGTCAGAGCCTGCTGCTACAGGATCCCAGCTCTGTTCACCTCCCCCTGGAGCCTCACCTAGTGTGTGTGTGTATGTGTGTGTGTGCACACATGCACAAGATAGTGTGCGCACACATGCGGGCATGCACAATTAATCCTCTAAACTGTGACACCTATTTAGTTATTTGGCAGCTTATATTTAAATTTAAATTACTTAAAATTAAATAAATCTAAACACATAGTTCTGAAGCAGGAAAGGCCGCGAAACAAACCTCTCAAACTGGGAAGGAAGTGGTGATTTATTTGGCCGGGAGCTGTGGAGGCATAGATGCCTAACAGCCAAGCTCCCCAAAGAAAACCCTTTCCCTTTTAAAGCCTTACAACTCTAGAAATTACATGTGAAAGGGTCTTGATCCGTGAAGTAGGTGTGGGGTATGTGACTTAGGTGGGGGTTTGACTGTGTTTAAGTAAAAACACTGCCTTCTGGAAAGATTCCTCCATACCATGCCTGCGATCTATAGGAGTGTGATTAAGGGTGGCTCCCGGGTCTGTCAGCCTTTACTTCTATTGAAATGCAATGTAGAAGTCTAGGGGGGAGGGCTCCTAGAAGCTTAAGAGGATTAAGAGTCTCCTTCCTCAGTTCTTCAGCTGGACTAGCTGCATTTCAGTTGCTCAGTAACCACCCATGGCTACAGCATTGGGCCACAGAGATAGAGAGCATTTCCATGACCACAGAGAGGTCTCTTGGCAACCTAAAGCAAATCTCATGGTATATCTTACCTATAATTTTGCTTAACAGCCCAGCATCACAGGCCCATCCTCTCCTGGTGGGAGTTAGTCACACAGGCTTATTAATAGAAGCTCACCTCTTGAATCCCTCCCTCATCTGCACAGACAGAGGGATCAGGCAGGGGGAAGAGGGAGAAGAGACACAATTTCAAGAATTGAAATTATTTTTCTCCAACATGAAAGTTACAGGAAGAACAGATGGCACTTTTTGAAAAATGAAAATCTGGGATCAAAGAGAAGGAAAGAGCCAAGAATGAGTCTCAGGGCTGCTGTTGATTTTTCCTGCCCGCCCAGCCAACCCAACGTGACCATCGTTGTTTCTGTTAAACACACACGTTTTCTGAGTTTGAAGATTCTCTCTGGGTTGCAGAGAGAACTCTTACTTTTATATTCAGTTGAAAAGAAGGTACTATGTTTTGCCCAAACTTTTTATGATTCTATGATTTCCTATCCTGCCAGCCTGTCGGCTATTTTGTGTATGAGGCAGAACAGATAGCTTTGACCTTGGAGCTGCTCCATAGAATTTTCTGCAAATGGTTCTTAATAATAAGGTGTTTGCTCATTTGTTCCTAGGTTCTTTTATTTCAAAATAAAAGTGCAGCCAAATTGACCCATGGGGAGAAACAGATTAGGCAGAAAATAGCATCTCTTTAGATTTCTTACTCTAACGTACTGATTCCATCTTCCCGTGAAATTGCCCCACCAGGATGCTGGCAATCACAGACCCGGGCGGGCCAGAGCGGGAGGTGAAGCAGGGCCCTTAGTTCCAGGCAGGCACCTGCTGAGGGCCAGGAAAGTCAGCTGAGGCTGAGATGACAGCCTGAGAGGCCAGGATCCAGAGTCTGGAGGGTCAGCGACAGGGCAAGCCCAAGCTGTTCCAGCCACCAGGCAGGTACCTCGGAGGCGGGCACAGGCCATTTCCCCACCAGCCTGGTCCAGGGGCTTCAAGGCCATAGGAATCATCTGGGAATGGGTCCTTCCCCTGATTGAGGCAGAGATGAAATCCAGGTGTATCAGACCTGTAGGGACTTTCAGGATCATCCTCCTAGCTCCCCACAAAGTGCCTGAAGACAGGAAACACTTGGTGTGCTTGTTAGGCACAGAGCCCTGGGGCCTGAGCCACCCTGCTGAGGCTTGGTTTGCTGAGGTATTTAGCAAGCTCCTCAGTGACTCTGACCTGAGGAAAGTCCAGGAAATACTCCTCACCCGGTGGTTCTCAAGCTGCACCCCACAGAGCCCTGAGGTCTCTCAAGGATTCTTCAGCATAACAGAAGGCATGGAGTACAAGTGAGAAGGAAGGATGACTGTGTGAAACTCAAGGCACCCACCCCTGCTGCAATCTGAATCATGATTTCAAATGCTCACTCAACTCTTCTGTACTAGGCACCATACATGCATTATCTCATTAATCCTTACTGTAACTCTATGAAGTAGGTATTATTATGATCTCTCTTTTATGAATGAGAAAGCGAAGGCTCAGAGGATAAGCAACTTGTCCAATGTCACATCCCTCATAAGTGGCAGAGCTGGAATTCAAACTCTGAAACTCCTTCCCATTATGTCTTGCTAACCTTGAAGAAACTCCACTTATACTTGTTTTATGTGTTATTAGGGACCGTGTCTATTAAATGTGTTCCATTTTGTTAATAAACATTTGAAAATATTAAAACACACACACATACACACACACACAAGTTATACATTTAGAAAAGGAGAGGAAGCCAGGCATGGTGACTTACACTTGCAATCCCAGCACTTTAAGAGGCCAGGGTGGGCAGATTGCTTGAGCCCAGGAGTTCAAGACCAGCTTGGGAAATATAGTGAGACCCCCCCCCACTTAAAAAATTGAAAAAAAAAAAGGAATGGAAAGGAGACTTTATTTTTTATAAGGTGTTATAGTCTACAAGGTGGCTGTCCCACAGGCTGAGAAGCACAACCTCCAGCCATGACCAGAGACAGGCACTTGGAAGAAAGAGGAGTTAGGGTAGGAGATTTATGCCAATCAGGTTGGCTAGACATACATATTCAGCAGGTTACAGGAGGTGCTATGTATACTCATGAAGGTAGTCCTGACATGTGGGTATTGAAAAAAACCATGCATATACTGTATGACTCATGTTCACCTCGGCATGGAGACTGAACACTGAAATGTATTACAGCTAGGCCCTCTATGTCAAAAGGTCTTTTTAGGACACGATGGCACTCAAGTGCACAGCCTCTGTAAGCCAGCTGGAAGCCAGCTGGGACCAGTGCATGTCTGGTGGTCTTCCTAACAGGAGAAAGTTACAGAAATCAGTCTCTTGTTTAATCACAGATAAGATTCTGCTGGTGGAACAGGGGATCAGTTAGTCAGTGTTTGTGAGCTGAAGCTGGATGAGCTGTAATTGTTTTAATCTTGCTTATCTTGAGGCCAGTTCTTATTCAGCAGCTAGAGGGAAGAAAAACCTCATGGCAGTTAGAATTAGAACATATACTTTTTTTTTTTCTGCGAGAGAGTCTTGCTCTGTCACCCAGGCTGGAGTGCAATGGCACAATCATGGCTCACTGCAGCCTCGACCTCCCTGACTCAATTGATCCTCACACCTGAGCCTCCTGAGTAGCTGGGACTACAGATGTGTGCCACCATGCATGCCTAATTTTTTTATTTTTTGTAGAGATGGGATTTTGCCATGTTGCCCAGGCTGGTCTTGAACTCCTGACCTCAAGTGATGCATCCACATTGAACTCCAAAATTGCTGGGAATACAGGCATGAGCCACCCCAGCTGGGCCCACAGTTTATTCTTTAAGGCGAGTGTGACTTAACTCTTGCCTCGCATAGCCTTAGGTCCTGTGTATAAGTGGGTATCTTATTGTCACAAAGAGTCTGTTCTGTCAATCTTACAGTTTCTATTTTAACCTGAATGCTGGTCAGTTGTGTTTAAACCATAAAAGAGAGGGGGAATAATGAGGCATGTCTGACCTCCCCCTCTCCCTACCCTGCTCCAGTCTCATCATAGCCAGGAACTCATTTTAAGGCTTTTCTGGAGTCCCTTGGCCACAAGGGGGTCCGTACAGTCAGTGAGACACTTAGGATTTTCTTTTTAGTTTACAAAACAAACCTAGTCTGATCCCACACGTTTTATACCAGAAGAATCAAAGACCTGCATAGGTGAAATAATATGTGGTCACAAAGCTGGTGGCTTCCCCAAGAGAGGCTAACTCTGAACCAGCCTCTGTCCGGAGCCAGAGTGTGCCCAAGGTCAACATGGCCTGCGACATTTCCATCTGCAGTCTGGACGGCCACCACCCAGATTCCTAAGGCCAGTGGACACCATCTGCTGAGAAAGAGTTATGGCCCCAGCTGAGGGCTGGATCCAGCACTAGGGGCACTTAGCCAAAGCAGAAAACAAATGTCACAGTTTATTGTGAGCAAATTTATCATCTTGTTACATGGGACCATGACTTCTTGTCCACCTGCCTCACATCCCTGCAACTGAATCTGATCCTCTTTCACTCCTGTTCTAATTAATGTCCCTGTGGCTTGGGGCCTCCAGAAAGGGTGAAATATTTTTTCTCAAGGTGGCTGTATTTCAGGTGCTGGTGACATTTCTTTCTTCCCCCGCGACTGGTTCATCAATCATTTGGAGATGTTTTGTAACCAAAGGGCAAATGTATTTCTCAGAGAAGCAGCCTCCACTCCAGCTCCCCAAGCCAAGGCAAGCTGATCTGCGAAGGGTTTGGGGAGCAGCCAGCCCCTGTCATTCCAAACTAGCCACCTGGGAAGTGAGCATGCTCGCCTTTTGCTCCCCCCTGGGGGATGGACGCACCGCAAGATGCCTGTGAGTCTTGCTTCTGGAACGTTTGGGTCTTTGCCAGCCTACTGTCCCTCTGATGGGGAGAATAAAAGTTTTATAAGCTGCACATGCACTCTGTGCTTGGCGAATCCAGTTGAGCCTCCAGGTTGATTTATTTGATCAAGTATCCAAGACCTAGTGTTTTAGTTTGTTGTTGTTTTTTCCAGGGCTATTGTCAAAACTATCTTTCCATGTTGAGAAATCAATTTTCCTCACTTGGCTGAAATGAACTCATATAATGCACATTTTGGAGAGACCTTCACTCTGCAGGAGGCTTCTTGAATGATGCACCTTGGACACTGCTCTCTCGGAGGGGCTTAGATTTAATGGGATAGTCTTGGCTCCTTTTATGGGCTCCTGGTGCTCTCAGGCTTCTATAGAAGGCAGTTCTACCAGTTAGACTTTAAGCATCCCTTGTCATTGCATGGCAGATGGATCCCAGAGAACTTCTGCCTGCATTTTTCGCAGTCGTAATATCTCTGATATATCTTAGCAGAAAGTCCCACACTAAGCAAATCCTATCAAGGAAATCTGACATTTGCAGCAAGAGCAGTACTGCAATGCCACATGTCTGTAGAAAAGTCTAGGAAGATGGATGAGCAGGTGAAATGAGGGCAGGAGGAGCAGGGACATTGGGAAGGGAGCAGTGCAGCATGAAGGGAGCCAGACTACAGCCGTGGGTAAGAGCATTCAGGCTTCCCAGTGGCCCAGGTTTGAATCCTGGCGCTTCTGCTTTCCAGTTATGTCTCTGTGAGCAAGTCTTGGTGACTTCATCTGAAAATAAAAACTACATCATGGAATTGTTAAAGCTAAATTAGTTAATAGAAAGCACAGTTTTAAATGAGTAACACTGTGCCTGGCACATAGCATGTGCTCAATAAATACTAGCTGTTATTATTTACTCCTCCTTGGGAAACCACAGTGGAACCCTGGCTTTGTGTGGGGACCTGATCAGTGAGGTTTGGGTTCTCCCTGTGATTTCCCCACCACTTGGGCCACCGTGTTTCCAGGGACCTTGGCAAGTAGAGTGGACTGCTTAACCTGCCACAAGGCATGGGGTTCAGCTTCCTAAAAGCAAGGAGGCTGGAAGGCAGGTGATTTACTCAGGAGTGAAGCACTCTTCAGTGTCCTGCCCTATTCATTCTGCCATTGCAAAAGGTATTTTTCTGTTAATTAAAGAGAAGGGAGACCAATTACATTCACCTCTGCTTCAAGGAGAGGAGACCCGTCGGTGTCTTTGCAAGCCCAGTGTCATCCCAGCACCTTCCTCCCCCAACCTCCTTACACAGAAGACCTGGGTCTCTTTTTCAGTCTCTTCAAAAGGAGGATGAAGGACTGTCAGATAAATACACAAATGGCAGGGATCACTGAATCTGGCAGTGTTTGAGGTAGAGCCCTGGCCTCTTTTTGTCCTTCTACTCCCACAGGCGCTCGTTCCTGGCCTGTGCATTCTTGAGCAGAAAGAAATAACAAATACTCTTGGCTCTGCAGCAAGGTGCAGCCAACCATTTTTATGACTGCAGGGAAATTTCCCCAGCTAGAGCTCCAGGGCTGTCCTATGGGTTGGTACAGCTGCCTAATAAAAGACCCATTTTCATAATCAGTGTTCAGTGAAAACGTACCATTTTCATTTATAGAAACAGTGAAGCCACCTGCTGTGTAAAGGTGCCCTCCTCCTCTTCTTCCTCACCCCAGGACTGAATCGTCCAGCTCTCTCCCTCAACCAGCTGTGTCTTGTCAAAGCTCCAACCTCCTTCCTGAGAAACGTAAGTCTCTCTGACCACCCATCCCATGTGCATTGCTTTTTATATTCTGGAGCCTAGGATTAGGGTCTCACCCACAAAAATAGCTTCTGTGGAGTGGTCAGCCTAGCAGGAGCTATGGGTTCTCTATCAAGGGAGAGTAAATCCACAGTGAGTCTCCTTCTGAGCCCCGACTCACTGATGCACGCCCCGCCAATTCCCACACAGCCCTGGCTGAGTCGAGCACTGACAACTGAGAGGGAGGAAGAGGAGAGAAGAAAAGGCTGCTGCAGAGACCTGGACCACAGGAACCCGGAGTTAACAGAGAGCCTGAGAGCAAAAGGAAGGAAGGAAGCTAAACAAAAAGACAGATGGAGCAGACCTCAATTAGCCAGCCAGCTTGGGGAATGGGGCATTATGGTTAATGGAAGTTTCTAGTTAACTGTGAATGGAGCCAATCTTTTTGGTCTTAACCCCTTAAGTTAGAAAAGCTTTCCACAAAATGTGCCTTCACTTTCTTATCTCTGTTACAGAGGGGGACTATGAGATCTTATGGCATCTCAAAGGGCAGAAGTCTGGACAGGAATACCAGTTGCACAGTGGAGGGAGGTATCCTGGCCTGGATGAAATATATGCTGAATTCCTCTGTTTATCCTAAATGCTAAATCCCTGATATAAAACTTGTTTTCTCATGTTTTTAGGATTTAGCTTTCTTTTAGGGATTTAGCTTTATTTTAATCATGGGTGGCTGAGAATTTTTGTTAAACTGCGTTGTGTACTCCTATTCACTCCTCAAAATCTCAACTCAATATCCCCTCCTCCATGAAGATTTCCTGATTACTTTTTTCTTTCTTCCCTCAGGCCCTCCCAGTTATTTTCCTCTCTAAGCAGTCTAAGCAGTATACTGTGTTTAAAAAATTTGTTAACATGGGCTACACGGGGCAGGTGGTTGAGGGAGGGCTTTCTCTGTGAGTCTGCTTGTTAAGAAGCTGAGCTCCAAGTCCTTGCCTTGTGATAATAATCAAGCCCAATTACTTGAGAACTCTCAGAAGGCAGAAAACAAGTGCTGTTTCACTGTTACACGCACACGCCATGGCCAGAAACAAGGAAGGGCGAAAAAAATGGGAGGACGAATTCTATAAACAGGTCAGAGGAGAGGGAGAGACTGTATTTACAGGCTTAGTTATTTCATCTTAATTCTGAGGAGACTTAATCCACGTCTGTTTCCCCTCTGATCTGTAAAACAAAGTGCCTTCTACAATGTTTCTGAGTTGTTTCATAACTCACAAGATTTCTCTTTGCCATAAGACAATACATTCCCTAAATGTACTGTATGGGGTAGGGGTGGGGTGGAAGTTTAAAAAAGAAAATCAGTAGCTATGAAAAGACAAATAGACACAGTTTCAGATCTGTGGAAGTTGAACCTAAGGATAGATTTGAGACCAACCAAGAGTTAGATGGTCAACTCCACTCAGCATTTGCCAAGTCTCTATTCTGTGGGCCCTAATAGAAAGTCACCAAAATAGTTCTTTTGGGGCCAGGACCTATTGCTGAGAGTGGCAAGTCAGGAGTAAAGCAAAAAGAGGGCAGGACTGACCTCATGTCCAGTTGCACAGCCCTGGTTGTGCCATGTCTCTGGGCTGGGAGACAGCTGCCTGGCCACTGGCCCTTGGGCCATTTAAAACACAGGACCACGGAAGGAGCAGGCAGGGCTCATATCTGGGGGATTAGCTCCATCTGTCCTGAGTGCAGTGGAAAGCTTGCATCCTTCCTCTTCCCTGGACCTCCTCCTGGCACCTGCCCCCAGCAGCCCCTGGCAGCCTCATGTCCGCCTGGCCATGATGTCAGATCTAATTTAAATCAGGGACCTGGTGATCCTTTCCACAGCCCACAGGGAAGGCCTACATGTTGCTTAAAAACAAACACACCAACAGCTCTCTGCCACCGTGGGTTCTACAGACCTGGGGATCCATGGCAAAGGCCTGTCGTGGAGGTTGCAACTCTTTGTCCTTTAGGGTTCCCAAGGTAGACCATGTGTGTGCCAGCGCTGCAGGCACGCAGACTGCCCCGTATGTGTTTGTCCATCAGCTGTGCGTGCAGAGCGTTACTCGCATGCATGAAACAGGAAGCCCACGGGACACTCCCCCAGCACACCCCGCTTCCTCTGCACTCCTGGAAGGGAGACCTGTTCTTGTTTCTTCCGTACTCTCAGGATCTGGCACAGAACCTGACAAAGGGTAGGTTCACAACAGATGTTTCCCAAATGAATATAGTAATTCTATTTTCAGGGCTCAGTGATGTTGGGATGAAAGTCTAGCTCATGGTCCCTCTGCTTCTTTGAAGGATGGGCTCACTGCATCTCCTGAGGGTCCGCATGAACTCACCTGGGGCTCAGCCACTCCCTCCTTATGCCCGCAAGTCAGAGCATGCAGGGTTCTGCCCTAAGCAGGCTTGGACTAATGTACCTCACTCTTCCTTCCCTCCTTCTGGCCAGGGTGACCAATGGTCTCGGTCTGAGGGGTTTCCCAGGACACAAGACTTTCAATGCTAAAACCAGGAAAAGCCTCAGGCAAATGCAGACAGGTCTGTCATCCCATGCCCCTTTTCCTTTCTAGAAACATTTAATGAACTATGGTGTAGGCCTGGCCCTGAACGAGACCCTGGGGACCCAGTGGCAGCAAGGTGCAGCTTCTGCCCTCAGCAACCTCACTGCCAATGGACGCCGCACAGGGGACAGGAACAGGGGGCAGGAAGCGACATCCAGGAGCATCAGGATTAGGACGTCTGTTTGGATTCACGTGGAATCAGGGTCAGGGAGACAAACATTTCCTTAATGTTTGGAAATGTGTTCTTAATGTCTGAACGGGAGTTTACAACAGCATCCACATTCTGGAGGTACCACTGTGCTCCTGGGGACTCAGGAGATTCATGCAGGCTGACAGTGCTGTGGAACAGGGTTGTTGTACTCAGGCAGGTACAGACCCAGCCTGTTGGAATGTGCTGACTGTTTACTTGGGGAAGGAGAGCTAACAACAGAGCCAAGCTCCCCTTGCTCGAGAGTGGAGACGTGTCAACTGCATTTCCACCCTGTCTCATCAGCTTCGTCCCTCCCTTCTCTACTCTATGTCTCCTCCCCCCGCAGCCAAAACATAAACACAAGTAAGGATCTTGGCCCAGTCACAAGATCATTTTAATACCTTTCTTCTTGCACCTCAGCCTTGATTTCCACCACATCTGTAACACAGAGCCTGTTGAAGCCAGGGCTGGGAGTCACCATTGACGCTTGGCCTAGGATGTCAGGGTCCGAGTTCCACAACCCCACGTGGGCAGCTCCTTGGAACAAGCGTAGGGCATTCAAGTCCCCCATTCATGACCATTTATTTCTTGGATAGCTGGGGGAAGGACCTTCAATAGTAGATGGGAGTCTCCTCACAACCTGCTGCTTGGTTGATCACATGCTACTCTTGAAACGGGGATAATGTCTGGCCTCTCTGATTTTTCTGGCTTTACAGACTCCCTGCCCTGGGAATCATTGCTGGTTATGGCAGTTGCTGAGACCGGGAGCTAAAAGGTGCATCTGAGTTTGAATCTTGTCATGTTCCTTCAGGTTTGTGTTAGACCGAGCTGCCTACTATGTGCACATGTACTGCCCACACATGTGGTTGGCCCTCTTGATGCTTGCACTCCATGTCAGCTCAGCTATTGGTGGGAAGTGGGTGAATGGTCCATGATGAGTTCATTCATTTCAAAATGGCAGCCTGTGTTCACTAATGGATCGAGGCCTCGGTTTTCTCTAATTTGACTGAGGCCATCATTTCTTTCTAGCACTCAGTTCTGGGTAGTAATTAGAAGTGACGATTTATAATCAAATTTAGGATTTTTGTCTTTCATTTATTATTATATTCAAATTTAGAATGCTTATTCTCTTATTATAAGTTTCACCTTATCTTGTATCCATCTTTGACACAGGCCTTAACCACATAGTTATTTCCGACTGGTCCACTAGAGAAGCCTTGGTATGAGTCAAGAGTGGGATGTCTTCATCAGCCTGTATCATGGAAACAGGTCATGTTTCTGGGCCCACCAGCTCTGATGGTTGCACTATCTAGGGCCTGTTAAGCTGCCTTAGAAGAGCTTGGCACTGCAGGACGTAGGGCCAGGTACCCTGTTTCTTGAGGGCTAGAAAGCCCCTTCAGAGCCTATTCTCATCTGCACAGTTTCAGCAGACTCTCTGGAGCAGCCCAGCTTCCCAGAACTGAGACCCCCAAACCAAGAAGAGGAGGCACCTTGGACCTGGGTAAGGGTTGCTTTCCAAGCTACTGCTCAAAGAGGCCCAGGAGAAATCAAAAGATCAGGAACTCCTTTTGTGATTGTGTATGTTCCACCTTCAGTATGGACTGTTGTTCTCCTGGCAGGTACTTCCCTTTAGCTTTTCTTCTTGGCTAAGTTCCTTTGCAATTTATTGTAGAACTTCTGCCAGCCAGATGTTTCCCCCTAGAGTACACCTCAATGTCAGAGGTCTATTCTTGTGGATTCGATAATTCATTATGATTCTGAACGGGATTTGTAGGATCACTCTACTATTATAAGGGAGAGAAAACCCTATACCAAAAGGGGCAATGCACATAGCATTTTTTCTTTTTTTGAAACATGTTCTTTTATGATTGGAAGTGAAAGGACAAGAAAAGAAAAGTTGATGCTGAAATCATTAGGAAACAGGTTTAGTCACTGAGGCTAAAATATAAAAGCATAGAATGAAAGCCCCTTACAACCCTGGTGGAGTCCTACATAAAAACTAAAGGTCTTTCAATAAAAATAGCTCAAATTTATGCTATGATGACATGTAGAATGATGATATTGATGATGAAGACTAGGAAGAGTAATATGCCAACTATGAGGTGTGGTTTGAGTGTCTGACCAAGTGCCATGCATGCATTGCTTAGGTGACTGAAATATTTATACTGGAATGTTCAGCAGTTTTATAACAATTGGCATTTTGGCTTGATTGGTATCAATTTGTTCAAGCTGGCTCGAGAAGGATTCTGGAGTCACATGCAGGGTCATCTGGAAACTATGTAACAATCAATTTTAGTGGCATCAGATACAGCCAAGAAAGGAGGTGGAGAGCAAGTATGTCATGGACTTAACCATCCATGCAACTTAAACTCTGGTTTGTTTGTGTCTTTTCTGATTCTGCAAGGGGTTGAGTCATCTCAGCTGTTGTATTTTGTGTAGGGTTATTCATAAAAGCACTGTATCGGGTTGGCTAACATCTCTTGCCTTCGTATCGTACGCCAGGCACTCTGCTGCCTTCTTTGCATACATTATCTCTAAACTTCAGGAGGGCTAGGACAGTGGCCTTTCTTGGAGTAAACCTGTGCCCCATTGCCCACCCTTCTTTCTGCCTCCTGTGGGTGCATAGTCAGTTTCCGTGACAGGGCTGATGTCATGATGATTTCAAGTGGTGAAATCAGAGAGTAGGTTTTGTCTTTGGGCCCTTTCATGATGATTTGGCCCAAAGACAACACCTACTCCCTGAATAATATTCACGAAAACTTAAGACAGTAACTCAAGTGAGTCACATTTTCCCTGTGGATATGATTTGCAGATGTCGAGATGGAACCTCACCAGGGCTTCCTTCTAAAATGAAACTTCCAGAAAGCAGCAGACAGACCACAGAACATCCTTCCTAGAAAAAGAAAAGCTGTCTATAGACCAGCAAGAGCTCTGGCCACATGACTGCAAGCCAGGTTTCCAGAGAAATCAAAATGATAGCTTAGAGAATGAGCATAGAAGAATTCCTTTGCAGAAAGATTCAAATTCACAATGTGACCCATTAAAAGGAATCCTAGCTTACATTTTTTTTCTCAAAAAATATTCACAAATAGTGTCTTATTTGATTCTCATATTAGCCTGTGGATATGGGCTGTGAATATGGGCCATGAAGACGTTATTCTCCATTTCTTAATTGAGAGAAGGGATGGAGGGCGTGAGTGACTTGCATCTCAGGGCACATGACAGTGAGTGATTGAGGCAGACGTGGGTCTTTTGGTTACTCCCAGTGTGGTTCTCTCTCCACCTCTTCCTGCCTTTACAAATTGGAGGCAGGTTAAGTAGCAATTCATTTATTTTTCTTTCAGAAAGAAATGTATCTTTAAAAGAATGAGGATCAAAAGTTGTATAAATAAATGAGGCTGGCGCGGTGGCTCATACCTGTAATCCCAGCATTTTGGGAAGCTGAGGCGGGCGGATCACCTGAGGTCAGGAGTTCAAGACCAGCCTGGCCAACATGGCCAAACCCTGTCTCTACTAAAAATACAAAAAAATTAGTTCGGTGTAATGGTAGGCACCTGTAATCCCAGCTACTCAGGAGGCTGAGGCAGGGAGAATTGCTTGTACCCGGGAAGCGGAGGTTGCAGTGAGCCAAGATGGTGCCACTGCACTCTAGCCTGGGTGACGGAGTAAGACTCTGTCACAAAAAAAAAAAAAAAAAAAAAGTTGTATAAATAAATGTAAAAAATTAAATTATTTTCATTCAATTTTATAATACAGTCAAGGTTTTTTTTTTTTTTTTTTTAAGGTAGAAAAACTGAGGGGCAGAGGGAAGTAGAGACAAAAAAGAAACAGAAAAAGACACACTCTAGTGCCATACAGGCCCAAGGCCTGTATGGCACTAGAGTATGTTACTGAGTAACAGCCCCATAGTGTGGCTTTTTAGGATATAAAAGTGTGGTCATGTTTTTACAACTCTAAGCAGAAATACGGGCAGTACTTCTCCCGTGACCTGGTGACACTGAGGATGAAATTTGAGCCAGGAGCCAGAGGTCCCGTAGCACTGGCCTAAAACCAGGGAGATCTATTCTTTTGATGCTCTAATGTTTAACTTCTAGAATGAGCCGCTTCCCCTGGCTTCAGTTCTCTCTTTATACTAAGGTGCAGTAATGACTGCAGAGCACCTAGAACGTGAGGAGTAAGGGAAAGCCTACAAGAGGAAACCCGTCACAGCCCTCTAACAGGGTGCTCAGCCTCCCGGCCCATCAGAATCGCCGGGAAAGCTTTAAACATGCAATGCCCAGACCCTTCCCAAACAACAGAGTGAGAATCCTGGGGAGTGGGACCCAGGCATCAGTACTTAAAGCTCCTGGGGTGCGTCTAGTATGCAGTCAAGGTTAAGAGGCACTGAAACAGAAAAATTCAGACGTGAGATTGAGGGTGGCCAAGCAAAACCTTCCCCTAGAAAACAGATTAAGAACAAAAGATGAAGGGGACTTAAGAGGACAGAATGCCGGGCACGTGGTGGTTGAAGATGGTCTCTCTTTGACTGATTTTCCATGGGTGAAGATAAAGGAGAGAATAGAGGGACCTCCCTGGAAAGTTTAGTGTTAGAACATCTTCTGCCTTTTTGTATTTAATCAATCTTTCTTCCAAATAAAACATTTTGAGGGCTGGGGAAAAGGTGCTAAATCTGCCAATTGATTTGGGTTTTTCCTTACTCTGCCTTACACTGCAGCAGTATGGGAGGAATTCTCACCGGAGGGAACACACTCTTTGATAGAACTCCTAAGCTTGTCTTCCTCTGAAAGAAGGAAAATGCTGTGGCTATGAATAGGACACAGGAAGAAACCCACATCAATCGCCACAAAGGTGACGGGACATAAGACCAGAGGAAGTTGGCAGGAAGAGAATGAGAGAGGGGTTGCCCTCTGAGACAACCTGTGATGAGAATGACAAAAAAAATCACTTTCCCAAATTCATTCTGAGACTGCATTGGGAAGAGAATTGCTCCTTTCATGACTGATCTAAAAGAAGCAATGAGATTTCATTTCAGATGAGGTTTTGATGTCAATATCACCTCACTTGCCATTGATACCCAAGCCCAGGAATCCTCAGCATCATTGCCCTCCCTGAGCTCCTGAGAGCAGAGGCTCCCTGCAATGGGCTACTTCTTACTCAGCTTTGCATCCCTTAGAGCCAACAGTTCAGCACCTACTGTAGTGAAACTAACCAGTAGTATTATATAGAAACTAAGTGAACGTGGTGGAATGAGTGAGTAGAATGCAGCTAGTGTTGCCGGTGAATTTATGAGCAAAATTCCTGCCTCTCTCAGAAAAGCAGCTCCTACCTCCTGTTGCTGTGATGTCAGAGACATTGGGATGAGGTGTTTCTCAGCCATGTCTTCAAATACATCTGCATTAAAACTGGTAAAGCCCCACTTCTTGGAGATGTGGATCACCTGGCAGTCAGGGAACTTGAAGTTGACCCCCCCATGTGGGCTTTGATCACGTGCTTCTTGTTCTGCAGCGTGGTGCCGATGGACATGACAACGTGGCTGAGGTGAACCCTGGCCACTGTGCCCTGGGGCACAGTGACTTTATGAGCAAAATTCTTGCCTCTCTCAGAAAAGCAGCACACAGTGTGGGCTCTCCAAAGACCCCTCACATGCTTGTCGGGAGACCAAGGTGGGGGACAGCATGGGTCGGAGACAGGAACATTCTTTGGAAAGATCCATGTCCACGGTCCCTCTGGTTAACTCACACCAGCAGCAGCCTGCTACACTTCTGAGGGGCTGCTGTGTGCAGAGGCTGGAGATAGAAAAAGGGTGGGCTTAATCAGCAGCAGAGACTAGAGGAGTTCTTGAGGCAACATTTACAATGATAACCCTTGGAGATACGGAGCAGAAGGGCTGAGAGCAGAATCGGGTCACGTGGTCTGATCTCGCCCAGGCCCAAGGCCTGGGAGGCAGTTGAGGGATTAGAGGACCAGGTGTCACTGCTTCCCAGAAAACATAGCTTTAGTCCCAGGGAGATGCTCTTCTGGTGCCAAAGTCCTTTCTGGAAGGCCTGTACTGCTCTGAAACCGGGTGTACGCATGGGCCTGAGGACCAGACTTTGCTATTGGTGAGAAAGCTTCTGTTACCTCTGCACCAGTAAGTCCTGAGTAAGCTTCTTGAGCCTGGGAAACCCCGGCGCCTACTGAGCAACACATCGGCATGCACCCTTAGGAACTTTATTTGGAAGCTGACGTATCCTTTGCTCAAAGTCTGGCTTCTTTCCCCCTAGCATATAAAAAGTTTCCAGTCTGCGTCTCCCCCTCCTCTGATGTTCTTGATTAATCACATTCTGAGGTAGAGCTTGGAGCCTGGCCTGAGCCATCAGTGAGCAGAGGCAGATATATTGGTCAGGACAATTACGGAGATGGGTCAGAGCATCAGAGGCTTTGGCCGCAAGTGCTGGCGATTAAGTTAGAATCCTTTGGACAAATGAATTAGTGTTGACTGGGTGGGCTCACTCAGACAAAGGGAAATAAAAGACAACTTTAATCAAGACCAGGCTGCCTCTCTCAGCCAGGCAGCCATCGTCAGTGCCTAAGAATGTCTGTGCTGGGACGCTGGGGTCCAGTTTGCCTCATTAGATGGGATGCTGCACCTGCATTGGACAGGAATGAGGTCCAAATTTGGAGGCCTAAGAGGAGAAAACCTAGGCCAACCTCTGTTGCTTCCAGAAGATTCCAGTCTTGCAAAGTGAAACATGTCTCTTATTTGGGGTCAGATAACCACCCAAGTTTATGAACACAGGTACTTTGCAGTAAGCCAGTGGCTGTCAACAAATATATGGCTATTCTCAGAGTTGAACTGCATTTGGGTTGACTGGCCTTTCAAGACTCTAGCGTCACCAGAGACTGGCGGATGGGACCTCACCTTTAATCAACACCAAGTAAAGAAACTTTCCAGGTATGGGCTGGGGCTGCAGGGTATTGACTTTCCCCGCCATGTTCTCCTCCTCCTTGAGATGTCTGTGGAAGAGGGCTTGGTCTGAGGTTTCCTGTGTGTTTCTTTGATGCAAGCACCCAGACTTTTGAAAATCAATCAGTGATATTCCTTCTGATTGGGGAAATCAGAGAGAACAAACTGATCCTTATCTTTAAGGAAAGGTGGGATTTAGGCCAGCATTTCTCACATCTGATTGCAGTTTAGAATTGCATGGGGCAGAGTGGTTAAAAACGTAATTTGAGGGATCTATCCAGATATTTCTCATGTAAGTGTCTGGGGTGAGGCCCAGACATCCAATATTGTTTCTAAATATCTCTTTAGGTGACGTTAATTGGCCAAGGTCCAGATGCTTGGATTTCAGGTCCTTAACTGAAAAGAGAGTTTGTATGTGCACCTGTCCTGTCTCTCTAATTAGAGGATAAACTCCTGGAGAGCAAGGATGGGGCCCCGTGTTTGGCATCTTCTCTCGTAGGGTTTCATAGAGTGCTGTACATCTTGGGCTCTCAATAAGCATTTAAATACAAATGCTTGGATGCATGAGCAAACAGTAGAAGTTTCATCCACTTGAGGCAGTGATGGCTGTTTTCAATACTTTGCAATGCTGAGGCCCCTTTAAGGATGTCTGGGCCAGCTGGCCCTGCCACAATTACACTCAGCACCATTGTAACTGCTGAAGAAATGTCTAGACAGAAAAACCTTCCAGGCAATGAAAGGTAGAAGGTGTTTAAGTTGCGTATTTTTCTTTTTTGGCAAATCTCAGGTAAAGAAAACAGAGAAGCCTCACATAGGCAGATTATTTGCTTCTTTACTTGCTGGGGGAATTATCTCATTATCTGATTTTCCTTAGGGAAGTTACACAAGATAATAGTGTCCCTTGTCTAAAAACTTCTGGAAGAATCCTCTGCAATTGTCTCAATATACTATTGTGATTCAAGTACCTGTAGGTCTGAGCACTTCATTGATACGGAAGGCTTATTAAGGAAATTAACAAAATCACCAGAAAATAGAGAGGTTAGTAAGAACAAGTCAAGAGAGGGTGGAGCTGGAGTTTGGAATGAAACCTTCCAATACAAGCCATCTTTGCTAAAGAGCACTATTGTCCATAGACTTTATTTTTTTTTAATGATGAGCATTTCAAAAGAAGCAAACAAAACAGGGAGGAATTATGAATCAATAATTTGATTAAGAGACTGGATGAAGCATCACAATTAAGTGCTTGAAATATAACAAGTAAGTTTCTTGCCTTCCTTTTCCTTCTGCTTTTTTCCTTTCTCTCTCTCCTTTCCTCACTCCCTTCCTTCCCATAACACTAATTGAGCTAAGAAGCAAAACTTACCATCACATTTACTCAAAATGGTCATCATCTCATGGGGGAGATAGGAGTTGGCATCAGGAGCTCTGGCCCACGGTAGAATATGAGATGCTCCCAAAGGGAAGGGAGCTTGGTAAAGGGGGATAAGATGTTATAGAAAGAGGAGAAGCGGCCGGGCGCGGTGGCTCACGCCTGTAATCCCAACACTTTGGGAGGCCGAGGCGGGCGGATCACGAGGTCAGGAGATCGAGACCATCCTGGCCAACATGGTGAAACCCCGTCACTACTAAAAATACAAAAATTAGCCGGGTGTGGTGGCACGTGAGCCTGTGGTCCCAGCTGCTCGGGAGGGTGAGGCGGAAGAATTGCTTGAACCCAGGAGGCGAGGTTGCAGTGAGCTGAGATTGCACCACTGCACTCTAGCCTGGCGGCAGAGCAAGCCTCAGTCTCAAAAAAAAAGAGGAGAAGCAGCAATCACAGATGAGTCCAGAACAGATTCTCAGAGTCTGAAAGGCCATCTAAGGCCAACTCATCCAGGGTCCCTTATGGGAGCCTAAACTGTCAGTGGTTTTATGACCTTTCTTAAGTATCTGTAGTCATTCCATTGCCAAACAGCTCGGCATCCCAAAAACAAACAACAGACAAAGTCTGCATCTGTCGATATCAATCAGGACTCCTTTGGTTATAAGAGACAGGAAACTGACAGCCTGGTTGAAGCAAAAAAGGTAATTGAGTGGCTCATAGCACTGAAATGTCCAGAAGATAGTCCTGGCTTCAGTCAAGGCTGAATGTAGAGGCTCAGATGACAACATCCACTGTCAGTCTCTCGGCATTGCTTCCCTCAGGCTTTGCTTCCTTGTTAAGCAGGCTTTCCCC
This sequence comes from Ateles fusciceps, assembly GCA_036589455.1. NCBI lineage: Eukaryota > Metazoa > Chordata > Mammalia > Primates > Atelidae > Ateles > Ateles fusciceps. The sequence goes on from JAZHEH010000439.1 coordinate 1,056,795, forward strand.
TTGTGAAGGACAGACAGCCACCACCTGCCCAAAGCTCCTGTCTGCTCAGCAACCCAAGCAGAAGAGAGCGGCTCTTTCCTGCTAGCCTTGGGCAACTCTCATTAGTCCAGTTGGAGTCAGGGCTGATGCCTAGACTACGCACTGTGGCCAGGGATGGAGGCCATGGGTGGACCACGCCTGCTAGAGAAACACCCCTGGGGCCAGAGAGCGGGCTCAGCTCCACCCAAATCACTGATAGTAGGGAAGGGGTTGCTCCCCCAAAGCAAAACTGGGGACTAAGACCAGAAGGGGCAATGGGCTCGGGCCAGTCAAAAGCAACCAAAACCCCCTTCAGTACAAAACATGTACATCTATAAAGCAGAAGAAAAATTCACAGGAAAAAAGTAACTATATTTCCCTCCCCAAATCCCACCACATGTATGTAATGAATTCAGTAGTGTGGAATCGGGGAGGCACGCTGTTCTGGGGAGGACTTAGGGTTTTGGGAGTTTGGGTGGACTCTGGACTCTGGAACATTTCCTGTTCCTAAGCTAAAATGCTCCTCTACAGTTTTGTTTGTTTGTTTTTTGTTTATTGTTTTTAGACAGAGTCTTGCTCTGTCGCCCAGGCTGAAGTGCAGTGGCACTATCTTGGCTCACTGCAACCTCCGCCTCCCAGGTTCAAGCGATTCTCCTGCCTCAGCCTCCCAGGTAGCTGGGACTACAGGCATGTGCCACCACACCTGGCTAATTTTTGTATTTTTAGTAGAGACGTGGTTCACCATGTTAGCCAGGATGATCTCGATCTCCTGACCTCGTGATTCACCTGCCTTGACCTCCCAAAGTGCTGGGATTACAGGTGTGAGCCATCGCGCGCGGCTCCCTCTACAGTTTTTATCCAGTGACCCTTACTCCACTTTCCTTAGCTACATAGCAAAGGTGAGCTTTCTTTAGAAAGCAGAAGATACCCTCCAAATGTGTGAAGACAGCTCTCGTGTCCCTGCCAAGACTTCTTTCAGCCCAGTAGTCTACCTGTGCCTCAGTTGTTCTGGTTTCCTGACCCACTGGGTCATGGCCATGATCCTGCCTGAGGCTGGTTGCAGTTGGTCTATTCCTTCTTGACATGAACTGCCTGGATCAGACCTCAATCCCTAACAGCGGGGATGGGCAACAGGGGGACTGCCATTTCCCCTGCTCCGCACACCACCCTTTATTCACAAAGCCTACAATGACATTCACTCTCTTGGCAGCTCTGGCCACCCTCTGCTGGTTCACATAGAGCCCAGAGTCCAACCAAAACTCCCAAAACCCAGAATCCTCCCCAGAACACCTTCCTCCCCCATTGCACGTCACTGAATTCACAATTTGAACCTCAATGCAGGATATCATATGCGTGTTTACTAGGCTTCCTGGTGGTTTCATTTTGGTTCGCTTTGGTCCCAGCTGGAGATATGGTGTAGAACTCCTTACTGGCACATATCTGTCAGCTCTCTGACTCAAAGGGAGTCAGAGGCACGTTGACCCAAGGTGTGAGTCACAGGCAGGAGGATGACGGGACCAAGCCACGGTTACAGCACACGCATTGAGTGCTCACCTCGTTCAGCACACGCTTAGAGTGTTCACCTTGGGTTGGCACCAGCGTGAGCACCTGTGGATGGCCGGCTCTGTGCTCGCAAACTGTGCTGCCGTCTATGCTGTCCTTCCCTTTCTGGTCACTAGAGGAAAGGAGATGACCTTTAGCCTGGGGTAAAAGTGGGTGGAATTGTAATAGAGATGGGGAGTGGGGCTGGGGGCAATCTCTAGGTGTCAGAGCTCCACATATAAAACGAGAGAGAGGGAAAGGCAGCCACCCTTGAGAGAGAAGCCCCTGAAGAGAGGGAACAGGTAGGGAATAAGCAGACGGCTAGACCCTGAAGGTCCTACATGTCAGTGAGGAGCCCGCCATTCAAGATGTTTGGAGCAGTGGCCTGATGGACTCGGAACTGCCCTGTAGGAATAGTCAGGGCTGCTGGGCAGGGAGGAGTGAGGCCACGTAACAGATGAGAATCTAGATAAAGGAAGTTAAAGCCCCTAATCAGGACATTATGGTGGTGAGGATAAGGATGGGGGAACAGAGAGAAGGCATTCCAGAAATAAACTCAAGAAGACTTCACAACTGTGTGTATTTTGGGGGCTGAACTGGGAGGTATACAGAAAGAATGGTTAAAGATAACCCTAGGGTTTTAAATCAGGGGAAACTGGGAAGTGTTAATACCATGTTAATCAGAAAGAGCAATGGATTTGGAAAAAGAAACTGTGAAGGAAGAATTCTACTGTAGGTAAGTTGGTAGTATTGGTGGGATTCTAATGCTAAGTGGCATTAGATCTAATAATGATCTACTTATCATTATTCTAATGATAAGTAGAAAAATGAGAGCAGGGATTTGTGGAGAAGTTGGAATTGGAGGTGAGAATGTGGTTTGTTACACAGAAACAAGAATTGAAGCTTCAGAGTTGGTGTGTTCAGTAAGGAAGGGCACGAATGCTGGTGAGGGCTCTGGACAGGTGAGCTGTGAGTGACAGGGTATCCTGCAATGGAAATTTCTGTTATTAGCATCAGGATCACATACATGAGATAGGAGGAAAATGAAAAACCAGGGAAGGAGAAAGAGAATGTAGGTGGAGAGCTGAGAAGCTGCAGATCATCACATCCATAACGCATCAAGATTTGTTTTGCAAGTGACAAGAAACAGTTCAAATTGGTTTAATTCAAAGCAAAGAAATATATTGCCTCATATAACTGGTAAGTCCAGGGTAGTCCACATTCAGATGCATTCAGTGGTTCAAAGACATTGAGACTTCTTTTGACTCCTACACTGTAGTCCACTCTCCTCTGTTGGCTCAGGAATCTTCTCTTTGTGGTGACAAGATAGCAGTCAGGAGCTACATTCCATCTTCTGCAGCAGGAAGAACAAACAATTCCAATGGCTGCCATTACATGCCCACCTCTAAGCCAGTCTCTGTGGCCAAGAGGTGGCCAAGCCACATTCAGCTCTCTCATTGACTTGCAGGCGGAGAGAGCAGCACCTCAACCTGGACACTGAGAATGGGTCGCTGAGGGTAGGAGAGGGTTGGTTCCCGAGAGGAACACTGGGGTGCTGCTCTCAGAAGAAGGTAGAAGCAACACAACCAAGACGGTGACTCTCCACTACAGAAACCAAGGCAGGAGCTTCAGAGAGGGTGGTAGTCAACAGTGACAAATGATCCGCAGAGGTTGAAGCAGAGAAGTGAATGGGCACAGACTTCAGACATGGTGGCTGAGTCATTTGTTTCTTTCGAAGATTGTAAATACGGGAGGAAAACAGATTTTGGTGGGTGAAGGGATGGGTGGGAGTAGAAACACTACAAAGGCAGGCATCTGCTATTTTAAAGAAGCCCATCAGTGAAAGGAAGCAGACAGACTCGTTCTCCCCCAGTTCTGTCCCCACAATTACCGAGTGAGACGCTGTGCTAGGAACTGGAGCTCCAAGATTAATAATTCCCAGTCTACAGTCTCGAGACGCTCAACACTTAGAAAGGAAGAGATAATTGTAAATGAATAAATTGTGGGGGAGAAGGAAGGTTTCAGAGTAGGAAGTGACAACAATGAGAAGCTGATATTAAGCCAGCGCTATCGCAGAAGATGGAATGATGAAATCAGTCCGAGGCTACAAGGAGAGGATTTTCAGGGGAGGTGGTAGCTGAGCTGGATTTTGTAGAATGAATGGGAGCTCATTTTAGGAAGCAAAATGGGGAAAGGAGTGCCAGGCAAAAGCAGACATTCCTTAAGAGGTTCACAGATGCGTACTCCTGGAGTGAAAAGTTCAGCGGATGGGAAGAGTAGGTGAGGAGGCCTGTGTGATATGCTGAGGGGTGCGGGGGAAGAGGGTGGTGAAGGGTTTTTAGGTCAGTGCAAGGCAATGTGAGATTCGCGTGCTAGAAGAAGCTCTCTGGACTCAGTCTGGAGGGGAGCCAGGTGGAGACAGAGGGGCCAGTTGAGAGGGTGTGTTGATAGTAAAGGAGTGACCAAGTCCAGCACAAAGGCAGGGACAGGGAAGAGGGGAAAGAGCAGGAGGAGTGCCGGAAGAGGGGGAGAACCCCTAAGACTCGGAGACTCTGGAGTGGAGACTGAGAGGGAGGGAAGCTTTGAAGACAGGTGATGGGGCTGAAGGCAGGAGGAAATGCATCCCCTGGAGAGGGAGACACCAAAGGTGCAGGTGGGGAACCGGTAATGGGAGGAGGAAGGGAAGGTGGGCTCAGGCATGGGTGAGGCGGAGACAGGCCAAGCAGTGAGAGGGGAGGAAAGATGAAGAATATGGATAAGAACCCAGGGCAAGAGTGAGGGAGGCAGGAGAACAGTTGGAGAGCTTTCCTTCTCTCCATTAAGCAAGCAGTGAGGGCCAGGCGTGGTGGCTCATGCCTGTAATCCCAGCAGTTTGGGAGGCCGAGGTGGGCGGATCACCTGAGGTCAGGAGTTTGAGACCAGCCTGGCCAACATGTCAAAATCCCGTCTTTACCAAAAATACAAAAATTAGCTGGGCATGATAGTGGGTGCCTGTAATCCCCACTACTCAGGAGGCTGAGGCAGGAGAATCGCTTGAACCAGGAGGCGGAGGCTGCAGTGAGCCGAGATTGTGCCACTGCACTCCAGCCTGGGTGAGAGTAAGACTCCATCTCGAAAAAATAAAAAGTAAAGCAGTGAGATCACCTGTCGAGTGTGCGGGGGCTGCAAATTTCCCTGTGGGGAAAATGAGGATAGTAACAGAAGCCATGGATCACTGAATCACATCACCTCCACTCCAGCTGTCCCTCCTCCCCATTCTTCTGCCATTTGCCTCCCTCAGGTCTTCATTAACTATACCAGGGGTTCTCAGGGTGGGTGTGGGGTGCTTGAACCAACCTTGATCATCCCATGAGCTCCTTACAACTCTCACCCACCCTAGAATCTGATAGGTCTAGAGTGAGCCCTGGGCATGTGTGTTTCCAGAAAATTTCACATAGGAGAGATTCTGAAATGTATCACACAATTGAGAATTACTGAGGTTCATAGGACTGAGTCCCGGAATTGGCGATGTTGTGGGAGAAGATGGGGTGGAATCATTTGCAGAAGCTGAGTGGGTGTAAGTGACTCAGGAAAGGAGGACAAGGAGGAGGTGGCTGTGCCAGCAGATACGGGAAGGAGCGGGGGCCCCTATTCTCACATTCAGCAGATACGCCTCTCCCAAGCATCCTTAGGCCAATCCCCACCCCTCCCAGGCTGCCCTTTTTATAACTTTGTTTCCCCTTCAATATTTCCCCTGATGTTCACTTTAGTCTGTGAGCCACCAGCATCCACAAGAAGGGTCACAAAATGTGATTTGCCAGCAAGCACACAACATACTCGGAACTATCAAAGCTGAGCTGAGGATAATCATGCTTTTCTGAAATATCATGGCCATTCTTCTCAAGGCAAGGAATTAAACTGGGGGAGAACACTCACCCTACACACGAAAACTTGACAATGGAAAGGCACTGGGGAGCTTCAAAAGTAGTTGCCACAGCTTGTGTGCAGCACTGCCCTCTGCTGGTCAGAGTCAGACCTGCAGCTGTATGGCAACAGCATCTTTGACTTCTGGACTTTATGGTAAAGAAGAGGACGTTGAGTTGGGCTTCCGAGTCATTGTAGGTCGGGTCACACACTATCATTAAGTCCACATGTGTGACTCTTCAGGTGCAAACTGAGCCTGAAACTTTAGACTTGGAGATTTCCAGTTAACTATATTCAAATAAAGACGCAACTGTCTAGGAAAAACACGAAGTCCCTGAATAAATTTCCTTGTATAATATTTGGGTGTGCATGTAATGGCTACAGTCACCTGGAGGTAAGTTGCAGAGGTAGAAATCTTTCCTGGAGTCAATGAATGCATTTTTTTAAAACTCTGATAATTCTATGCTGTTAATAATAATGGCCAACATTTATTGAACATATATAGTTATACAGTTACTGGCACCTTCTGTGCATTACATCAGTTGACTTTCATAAGAACCCAATAAGACAAGAATTATCATCTGTACTTGTAGATGGGGCAACAGGTATAAAAGAGTCCAAGGCCACAAAACCTTGGCAGAGCGAGGGATCACATCCAGAATTTACTATACAGCCTCCTTATTGAGGTCATACCAACTGCTTTATCACAGAGACACCAAAATATGTGATTGCTCTAACATCATAGATGTTTTATTTTGCACTTCTATAATGGTTCCAAGTAGGTGTTTCTTGTGACTGGGTGCCTCTCCTCCTCCACGTGCTGCAATTCTGGGACTCAGATTCCTTCAGGCTTGTGGCTCCTCCACCATGATCTGGGTCTGGTCATTTTCATACACATCTAGCCACCCTGGAGAAGAGAAAAGAGCAAGGAGAAGGCACTCCTGCTTCTTAAAAAACAGCTGTGGCTCACAGGTCAATGGAAAGAACGATTCACCTGGCCACATTTAGATGCAAAGGAGGCTGGGAAATGCTGTCTCTGGCTGGTCAGCCTCTTCCCAGCACCAGCACCACACCATGAAAGGGGAGGCAGGAATTTTGGTGGTCAGGGGCCGCCTCTGCCCTCTCTCTACTAAGTAGGATGGGATGGTTCACTGATTCAAGCCACACCTTTGCTTTGGTCACTACCCCAGGTGAACACCACAGCAAGGTCCTGAGACTGGGTTCTTTTAGCAATAAGTCCTTGGAAGGTGCCTTTCCTCGTGACAAAGTACTTTTACACCTTTACGTTTAAATGATCCTATTTAATAATGTATCCCATTTCGTCCTCACAACTCCTGTGAGGTGGGTTAATTGCCTTTATTTCACAGCTAAGGAAAACCAGGCTAAGCAGTCAGGTGGCTTGCCCAAATTCCTACAGCTGGGACTCAACCAGTTTATTCTCATTGCCAGAACCTGGAAATAGTGGCTGCTGCTAAGCTTGGGTGGAGCTTGACCGAAAAGCTTTATGGTAGAGAGAGAGAGGTGGGCAGAGCTGTGAGCCGCAACAGGCGCTCACAAATTCGTGGCCTGAAACGACACTGCTCATTAAACCTTGTGACTTTTGGTCCAGTCTCTGCCAGAAATTCTAAAGGCAGAAAAAGTTGAGCGAGAAGGGAGGAGTGACAAATTCGGGCTGCTGGAGAAACAGCAAGGTTCGTTCTCGAAATTTTCCTTCTACCTTGATCAAATGTCACAGAAGCTATAGAACCTTGACTTACATTTCACAATTTAATGATTTATATTGCAGATTTCATTTACCTTGGACAATCCTATCATGTTCTTGATTGTTGTAGATTTTTCCTTCTGGAACTTATAAGGGGTCTTCACTTCCCTCCCATATACCCCCTCACCACTTTTAGTCTTATCAGAGTCTCTGATAACAGTCTAGTAATGAGGGACTATCCTTATTTTTATTTTCACCAAGCTTTCATTCTGGGCTAGTTTAAACTTTTCAAGTTTTACTTTATATTTTTATTGTGCAATGTTTAAAATACACAAAGAACCAAATTTAAAATGTTAGCATTTTCCTAATATCTTTATGATATTAATTTCTAAATTAATTCAATTATGTTTAGAGAATATACTTTCTTTGCTTTCAATTATTTTACATTTGCTAAGATTTGTTTATAGCACAGAATGTGGTCTATCTTGAGCAGTTGAAAAGAATGTGCATTTGTTGGGTGAAGTATTCTGTATAAAAATCATTTGGGGCTGGGCACGGTGGCTCACGCCTGTAATCCCAGAACTTTAAGAGGCCAAGGTGGGTGGATCACCTGAGGTCAGGAGTTTGAGACCAGCCTGGCTAACATGGTGAAACCCCGTTTCTACTAAAAATACAAAAAATTAGCCAAGCGTGGTGGCACACACCTGTAATCCCAGCTTCTCGGGATGAGGCAGGAGAATTGCTTGAACCTGGGAGGTGAAGGTTACAGTGAGCTGAGATCGCCCCGTTGCACTCCAGCTTGAGCAACAAGAGTGAAACTCTGTCTCAAAAAAAAAAAAATCATTTGGGTAAAGTTGGTTAATAGTGTTGTTCGTGTCTTCTATAACCTTGCTGATTTTATGTCTATTTTTTCTATCGATTACCAAGAGAAGAGTGTTGACATCTCCACTATAATTATGGATTTATCTGTTTCTCCTTTCAGTTCTTCCAGTTTTTGCTTCACATATTTTGAAATTTTGTTGTTAGATCAATATGCATTTAAGATTATGTCTTCTTGACAAATTGAACCCTTTATTATTATGAAATGTCCCTCTTTATCTCTGAAATCTACTTTGATGATAACATAGCCACTCCAATATGGTACATTTTTCTCCATCTTTTTGCTTTTAACCTATCTGAATAAATATGGAATATATTTAAAGATATATTCTTGTACTTCTGTTTCCAACTCTAATTTTTGTTCTTCTGTTTTCTATTTCCTACCTTCTTTTGGATTCTTTGAACACTTAATATTTAATGTGTGTTGGAATAATTAGCATTCCATTTCAATTTATCTATTGACTTTCTGGCTGTATCTTTGTTTTTAAAAATTTTTATAGGTGCTCTAGGGGTTACAGTAGACATACCTAAACTTTCACATTCTACTTATGGTAATATTTTACCACTTCAACTAAAATATAGGCTCTTCCAATCATATTAGTTCCTTTACATTTACATACATCCAGATCTCCACTATGTAATTTTATGATTTTTGCTTTCAATACTCAAACACAATCTGAGTAACTGAAGAGGAGGGAAATAGTATTTATTGACACAGATATTTAGTATATCTGTTAATTTTTCTTTATTTCCTAAGTTCCAGGTTTTCCTCTGATATCATCTGTCTTCAGCCTGGAGCACATCCTTTAGCATTTTTTTTTAGAGCATGTCTGCTAGCAATCAATTCCTTTGGTTTATCCTACATGAAAACAGACCCCATGGAGATTATTACATTCTGATTTAATTAGGTCACAGAGTATATTAAGTATAATTTCAGTCCTATTAGATGTATTGAGATTTGTTTTATGGCCAATGCAATTGTCTATCCTTGTGAATATTTATGTCCATTTGAAAAGAAGGCATTATTCTGTTGGTTTGGGGTGTGATGTTCTACAAATGTTATTTAGAACAACTGTGGTTCATATCTTCCATATCTGATTTCTATTTGCATCAATTACTGAGACAGAAGTATTAAAATTTTATATTTCTTCAGTTTTGTTTTATATAAATTTTTTGAAGTTCTGTTTTTGGATGTATACTCATGTAGTCTTATGCCTTCTTGATGTATTATTATGTATTATGAAATGTTTCTTTTATCTTTGACAATAATCATTGTCTTGAAATCAATTTCATTTGACATAGCAATTCCAATTTTCCTATTATTATTTATCTAGTATATCTTTTTCTATTCCAGCCTTTAACTTTTCTGAGATTTTGTATTTAAAGTGGGAAAGTAGATTTTCTTGTAGATAACACTTGTTGGGTCTCACTGTTTTATCTAGTTTGACAATCTCTGCCTTTTAATTTGAGTGTTTGACCATTTATATTTAGTGCAAGTATTAATGTAATTGGGTTCAAATGTAGTAGCCTGCTATTTGTTTTCTGTGTCTCCATTGATCTTTGTTTTTTTTTTATTTTTAACTTTTCCTACCCTCTTTTGGATTTATTGAGTATTTTTAATATCCTGTCTCCTCTGTTGGCTTATTGGCTATAGGTTATTTTTAAAACTTATTTCATAGGGTTATTCTACAGTTCAATATGAATCGAATTTATCACAACCTATTTTCAAATAATATTATACCACTTCACAGCAGTATATTTCTACTTCTCCCTTCCAGTATTTTGTATTATCATTGTCATACATATTATTTCTGCATATGTTATAAACCCCATATACATTAACAATTGAATGTCTTTTAAAATAAGTTTAAAAATTAGAAATAAGTATTTTATATTTAATCACATATTTATAATTTCTGGTTTTCTTTATTCCTTTATACAGATCCAAATTTCTATCTATTATTTCTTTCAGCTTAAAAAATATCCTCTTTGATTTCTTTTTAGTGCAAGTCTGCTGGCAATGAATACACTTAGCTTTTGTTTGCCTAAAAATGTTTTTAATTTTTGTCTTTATTTTTGAGGGATTTTTTTTCTGGATATAAATTCTCAACTAATAGGTTTTCTTTTTCAGCACTTTAAAGATGTCATTCGACTTTCTTTTGGCTTTCATTGTTTCTAATGAGAAGTCAGTCAAATTTTCTATGTCTCAATTGATCTTTGTTCATGTATATATATATAGTGTGCACATGTGTGTTTTCTGGCTAGGTTTCATCTTTGTTACTGATTGCCAGTCATTTGATTGTAATGCATTTTAGTGTGTTTGTCTTTATCTCGCTTGGGTTTCGCTGAACTTCTTGGATATGTGGGTGTATCTTTTCATCAAATTTGGAAAAATTTTAGTCATTATTTCTTCAAATGTTATTTCTTAATTCCCCTAGCCAACCCCTACCTTTCCTGGGACTCCATTTGCACATATTATCCCACAAGTCACTGAGGCTGTGTTTATTTTTTAAGTCTTTTTTTCTCTCTGTGCTTTAGTCTGGATAGTTTCAGTTGTTATGTCTGAAGTTCACTGTTCTTGTTTTCTGTAATGTCTAGTTTTCCTTAAGCCAACCAGTAAATTTTTCATTTCAGACAACCCACTACTTGGCCCAATACCATTTTCCCTTAATGACACTAAATTTTAACAGGTGTTTGTATTTAATTTGCTTTTTATATTTGTTTCATTGATCTGTTTGTGTATTTATGCTCTCAAACTACATTGATATTTATTATTTTAGCTTAATCTATGGTAATATCTGGGAGGGTTAGTTCTCCCTTAACACATCTTTTCAGTCTTTCCTTATTTTTTCAAATGTAGTTTAAAGTCAGTGTATAATTGAATGAAAACTCTGTTAATGTTTTAAAAATTATATATAGGTTAGCTTAGGGGTAATTAGCATTTTTCTTATGTCCCAGCTAACTATGCAAAACAGGGTTAGTCTTTACAATTTTTTCAAGTTTTCTGCATCCCTTAGTGGCATTTTAAAGTTTTCTTCATATAGATTTTTTTTTCTTTTTTTGAGATGGAGTCTCTCTCTGTTGCCCAGGCTGGAGTGCAGTGACACGATCTCATCTCACTGCAACCTCTGCCTTCCAGGTTCAAGCGATTCTTCTGCCTCAGCCTCCCAAGTAGCCGGGACTACAGGTGCATGCCACCATGCCCAGCTAATTTTTGTATTTTTAGTAGAGATGGAGTTTCACCATATTGGCCAGGCTGGTCTTGAACTCCTGACCTTGTGATCCACCCACCTTGGCCTCCCAAAGTGCTGAGATTACAGGTGTGAGCCATGGTGCCCGGCTTGATATGATCTTAAATATTTCTTTGTTTATTACTAAATATTTTATATTTTTGTTGTTGTAGCTATTACAAATGAGGTCTCCTTGTTATTATGTGTTCTCAGTGGTTATTGCTTTCATATAGGAAGGCTATTGTTTTCTCTATGTTAATCTTGTCTCAACCACTTAATGTGTTTCATCATTGTTTCCCACTCATTGCTCATTACATTTTTCAGGTGTATATAATAATATACCAAGCTGGTGCTTTCTTGAGTTTGCATATTCTTTTTCATAATGTCCTAATATTGCTTTTGTATGTTTTATTTCTCCTCTTTTTGAATATCTTAAGCATACTCATTTAAAAACCTTTTCATATTGTTACATTGCTGTAGTTTATAGGATGTAAATTTTCCCAACTATTTCATGTATTTCAAGATAGTTCCTTTCTTCATGTAATTAGAGATTTTACCATGAGCTCATCTTCAGTAGAAATAGTTTCCTGCTGTGTCCCATGAGGCTGTTCTGTGCAGGCATATATGTCATTTGGTTCATTATTTGCCTTTGCTGGGTTCATTCTTAGATAATTTTTATGTTTACTTTTTGACTGTAACTTCCTTAAGTTCTGGTTTGGAGGAATTCTGACTAACACCCACACAGGGTGCAATTTTGGAAGTTTGATTTTTGGAGGTCTACTCTTTCACCACCCACAATGTTGGACAGATGGTCAACTTCCTGATGCATCCTTAGACCAGTGGGCAGAGTTCTTCTAGTCCTTATTTCTGGAAGGAAAATTACTTTCTGGCTTTTAACTTTATTCAAAGAGATCAGTTCAGTTTCTTATCACCTGCAGGCCTGAAGCCTAATCCTCTGTTCCTTTGGGGTTTAAAACCTTCTCTGCTAGTACTGGTTTCTGATATCCCTATGGACCATTTGCTTTTAACACCTGCTCAATTTTATGAGTTTGAGTTCCTACTTTTTTGCACCTAGGAGTTTTCCTTACTTAGTTTAGAATTTGGCTATGAGATGACAGTGATAACAGTGACAAAAGTAACATTTTTTGTTGTTCTTGTAGTTTACCCAGCTTTTATATGGTTTTGCAGCATAATGGAAACTTCCCACATCAGTTCAACACGTGCCATTGACCAGGATTTCCTGATAGCCCCTTAAGTGATTCTGACTCATGCTCTTTCCTGACATAGAGAGGAATACTTAACTTCAGACTGTTCTTGGACCCCAGCAAGTAAAATATTCTACTTGTTTCTATGCGTTTGGTCACTTAGGAACTTTTTTCATGCCCTCCTGTCTACTCTTTTAAACACAAACATTTGTCGAGCATCTATTTTTTGCTAGGAACTGAGCTTGTTATCTGGCATAGAAAACTTAATGAAGTGAGCCCCCTTCCTTGTAAGACATCCCTTTCTATGGCAGAGTCAGGGGCTAATTTTTGTGCACTATGGTAAGTATCTGCAATAGAGTTAGGAGCAATGCATTTACAGGGAAATGTTGCTTAAAGGTTGTTTGTTTTTGTTTTTTTGTGGATTTTTAAAATTTGTTTATGAGATAGGGTCTCACTCTGTTACCCAGACTGCAGTGCAGTGGTGTGATCTCGGCTTACTGCAACCTCTGTCTCCAAGGCTCCATGCGATCCTCCCACCTCAGCCTGGTACCACAGGTGTGCACTACCACCCCCAGCTCATTTCTGTATTTTCAGTATAGAGGGGGTTTCACCATGTTGTTCAGGCTGGTCTTGACCTCCTGGCCTCAAGGGATCCACCTACCTCGGCCTCCGGAACTGCTGAGATTACAAGTGTGAGCCTCTGCACCTGCCTGTTGCTTAAAGATTTTGTGTATGAATATGAAACAGATATGACCATGTGTTTGTCGTCTTTTTTTGCATATCCTGAGAATAATGAGTAAGAGTGGGAAAGTAGCCCACAGGGAGTAGGAGAGGGAACACTGCACTGAGAACTGGGGCGCTTGGCCACTAGTTCTTGGAAGGAACCAGTCCGGGGCTCTCGACCCAGCTGCCCTTCAGACCCCACCCACCTGAGGTCCTGACTCAGCCCATTCTTAAGTGGGTTCCAAACATCTCCATATTTAGATATTTCTGTAGGTGATTTTAATGAACAATTAGGACTGACAACCACTCACCTAATTAGATGACTTTGGGTAACTCATTTTAATCCTTATTCCTTCTGTGCCTCAGTGTCCTCAAGTATCAAATGAAGCAGGTAATTTCCAGATCCTGAAATCTACTCTAACTCATAGTAGTTGCCCAAAGAGAGGGTTATTTTGGTGACATTTGTTATCGTTGTTTTTGCTATTAATGCTATTACATAATCTCACTGATTTTTAGAAGCGTAGTCTTCTTACTGAGAGAAAAGTATCAGTAAACTCAAATGGCAAGCAGACTCATTTTCCTATCATCTAATATTGTAATTTGCTTTCCAAAAATTATTAGGTAATGGTAATGGATGTAACAGCTTTGCTCATTAGATCACCTGCCTTTACACACTGTACTATAAAATAATGGGCTGAGTTTTATGATTTGTGGAATCCACCGTGTTGATTTATAGTCACAGCTCAGGACTGTGTGTGGGTAGGCACGAAAGTGTGAACACTAATTGTTAGTGAACCCATTTGGAGGACTACAGGAAAGGGCTCAGAGGCCAACGTTCCAAATGTTTCTCATTAATTATCTTCAAAACAAACTCTCAGCTTAAAAGCCCCAATTAGGGAGTGACACATGGTTTAGAAAGCCCTGGTGGTAAATTTCCTGATGTACTGGTTTTCATTTTGGGAATTAGTGTGGTGCAATGGAAAAAATGTCAACTCTGGAGCCAGCCAGACTGGGTTCAAATTCTGGCCTTACCATTTACAGCTTTATGATCCAGAGCGACTTACTCTGCCACTTTGCACCTCAGTTTCCTCGTCTGATACATGGAGATGATAATAATGGCATCTACCTCACAAAACTATTGTGGATGAAATCAGTTAATTCATGCACAGCACTTAAAACAGTGCCTGGAACATGCAACCATACAAGAAGTCTTAGATGCAACTTTCGTACCAAGACAGACATCTAATCCATAGGAACAAATAATAAAGAAAGTTGAGGCAAATGTCAGGTTTGTTGTGATGATATTTGGGAGTTGGGTTGGCCTTGACCAAAGCCCTTACCTGGCATAGGCTAATCCTTCTATATGGAAAGCCAGCCTTGCCTGGGGCACAAGCCCACTTCTGAATGGCCGGACTGATGAATCGTACTCTACAGAGTACGACTGACTGGGTGACTTAGAACAACAGAAATGTACTGTCCCACAGTTCTGGAGCCTGGAAGTCCAAGACCAAGGTGCTGCGGATGAGATGTTGGATCAGGCACCTGATGGCTCTCTTTCCCTCCATCTTTCATTTTGGTCTCTCCCTCACTTCTTTTTTGTCGTCCTCTCTCTCCCTCCTCTTCTTCACCCTAAGCCAGGCCTTTGCCACATCAGCCTCACTGATAGGGCCCTCAGACACTGCAGCCCCATAAGCAAGTCTAACGTGAGTCCTTGGCCCAGTTCCTGGCCCTTCATTTTAGCTTCTCCCATCCAAAGTGGAGATGGGAGAAGCTAAAATGAAGGGCCAGGAAATGGCCGCCTTCTCCTTCTTCTGGGGGAGATGGTGGGGGACCTGCCTGCAGATAAGCCTCCTGAGTCCCAAAGAGAAGAGTCTTGCTGACTGGGAAGGGGTGGGCGGCTGCTCGGTTTGCTCTTCCCTGGCAAAGCCTTTTCTCACACACACATTTTGCTCAGGGCAGTTTTTGGAACACAGGCATGCCAAGCCGGCCTCACCTCTTATTAACTGGGACTGAGGAGTCAAGTCTGTTTTGGTCTTAATTAAAAGAACATGAGGATCAGGGTAAACTGTGCAGAAGAAATGGGAGCAAAGTGAAGAGATTAAAGCCATGCTTTGTTCTCACTGCAAAGTTCGACGTTTGGAGAATGTGGAGTTGTTATTGAGTCCTCCTCAGTATCTCTCTCAGGAGGAGGAGAACAAAATTGGCCCATAAAAGCCAAACTGACTGACCCAACCCCTTTCACGAATTCTTCTTAGCAACTTGTTTTCATAAAGTTGAGAAGCAGTATGATGTTGTATAAAGCGCAGGGACTCTCATTCTTCACTTTAATAAGTTTTGTGGATCTCTGAAAATGCGAGCTTCTCTACCCCTCCCTTAGCCCTACTTTGGTATCCACATTTCCACCAGATTAGTTTCCTGGGGCTGCCACGATAGCGTACGACTGACTGGGTGACTTAGAACAACAGAAATGTCCTGTCCCACAGTTCTGGAGGCTGGAAGTCCAAGACCAAGGTGTCGGGAGGACAGAGCTGCCTCTGAAGGTGTAGGGAAGCGTCTGTTCCAGGCCTCTCTCTGGGATTCTGGTAGTTCCTTGGCCTGTGGCAGCATAACTCCAATCTCCACGTGGTATGCACCCTGTATGGATGTCTGTGGCAAAATTTCTCCTTTCTATATGGACACTGGTCGTATTGGATTAGGGACCCACCCTACTCTAGTGTGACTCCATCCTTAGTTAATTACATCTGCAACCCTCTTTCCAAATAAGGTCACATGCTGAGATACTGAGAGTTGGGGAGTTGCACATATGAATTTTACTATTCAACCCATAACAGCTCCAGCTATGCCCCACAGACTGGATTCCAGAAAACCATTGCAATCTGCTTTGCACAGCCCACTCCACAGCTTGACAGTCAAGTGCTCAGAGACTGCATGTGTGATTGAAGCACACTGACGCTGGTTCTCCACATGCTGGAAATGAGGCCGGAGACGGGGCAAGGGCTAAATCATGCAGAGCCCTGAAAGCCATAAGCATGTGTACTTTATCCTAAGAGTGGTGGGCTGTCATTGATGTTTACAAACAGAAGGCTGATCAGACTCTAGAAAAAGCCTTCCAACTTGAGTGTTGAGAATGGAGTAAAGTTGGGGCGAGGCAATTCTTCAGGCAAGTGGCAGAGCTGGCCTCAACCTCAATGGTGGCAATGGGAATGCAGGGAAGATGACTTGAAGAAATAGCTACGATGTATCAGGGTACCTAGAGAAAAACAACCTAAGTATGTGTTATTTTAGGAAAGGAACTGCCATTTGGGGATCGTTGGCAAAGATAACTTGTCATTTGGGTTTCTGGATATGGACACTTAAATCTTGGCACAGGCTCCCTTGTTTTCAAGGAAGTTACCAGGAGAAACGTCTAGTCACACCAAAGCAAAGCAATTTGGTTTGGGGAAGACGACATACCTGAGTGCGGCAGCTGCAGAGCGTGATGCTAAATGGGGAAGAACTGGTGAAAAGTTATCCTGAAGTGAATACTTAGACTGAATTTTTGGTATCCCCCATGTATTACATGCCTATTTGCTGCTGCAACAAACTACCACAAACTTAGTGGCTTAAAACACACAAATGTATTATCTCACATTCATGTAGGTTAGAAGTCTGATACGGTTCTTACAAGACCACAGTGAAAGCGTCAGCAGGGTTGCAGTCCTTTCTGGAGCTGTAAGACTCTTTCCTCTGCTTCTAGGGTCACCCACATTCCTTGGCTCATGGCTCCTCTCTGTCTTCAAAGCCAGCAACACAGTATGTCTCTGGCTCTGCTTCCACTGTCTTTTTCTAACTCTCTCTTTTGCCTCCCTCTTCTACTTTTAAGGACCCTTGTGGTTTTTAAAAGTAGAGCTCCTAGATACTCTCCGGGGATGGTCCAGGTATTCTCCCCATCTCAAGGCCAGCGGACTGGCAAGCTTAATTCCGCCTGAAAACTTAATTCCTGTTTGCCACGTAGCCTAATGTATCCACAGGCTCTGGGGATTAGGCTGTGTATATCTCTGGAGGCTATTATTCCGCCTCCACAGCCTACATGATGTTGAAATTAGTATAGTGCGGGAAGTGCAAGGGCACATAGTGTCGTCTTATCTGGGCCCTGGTGAATCCGAGAGGGGGTTGCTCTTGAAATAACTGGGGGTTTTCAGGGCCAGTTTTGCTGGGGCAGCATGAGCAGGCCTTAGGCCAGGAGACAGGGACAATGCTTCCTGCTCTCTGGTGTCAAGGGGTTGGGGATATAGACCCAGGGTTGGTGTGGTCTATTAGGAGGATTCTTATTGGGATGGGACAGCTTGAGAGGAGCTAGACGTGGCCCTGAGGCTGGGGTTTGAGGGCCTGTGAGCTCCAGGAAGGACATAGTGAAACACTTCTGTTATGCCCCAAACATTCAGAAAGCATCGCCATCTGCTCTGGGTGGGGAATTGAGTTTCCAGAATCAATGATGGGGTGGGGCTCACAATCATGTTCCCACTTGCAGTGAATCTATGTAGGAAAAGTACAGCCTAGAGAAATGAGTTACAAGTGAACCCATGGTGAAATCCCTCGCAGATGCCCAGGCATGGTGGAGGAGGGGAGACCTGGGCAGCTGACTAGCTATTCTGCTAGTCCCAGGGGGGATGGAGGGCGTTGAACATTAATAAAAAAATTGAAACTTTATGTTAGGCTACCAGAGCAGACATCCAGGTTTCAGTGTGGGGAGGTGGCCCAGGACTTAAAGATGAAGGGGCTGTGGGAGGTGATGGCAGAGGAGGATCCGGCTCTAGGTTGTGAGGGGGAAATGGAATCTCCCTACCTTTCCTGTCCAAGAGGTGCTCAGCTATAGGAAGTGGGGGCACTCTTCTTCTCTTGGGGCTTTATTGTTCAAAGGGAGGAGTGGTCTCTCTGCATCACTTCAGGAAAAGTGCCTTTTTTTTTTTTTTTGAGATGGAGTTTTGCTCTTGTTGCCCAGGCTGGGGTGCAGTGGTGCGATCTCAGCTCACTGCAACCTCCGCCTCCTGGGTTCAAGTGATTCTCCTGCCTCAGCCTCTCGAGTAGCTGGGATTACAGGCACGTACCACCACGCCCAGCTAATTTTGTATTTTTAGTAGAGATGGGGTTTCACCATGTTAGCCAGGCTGGTCTCAAACTCCTGACCTCCAGTAATCCACCGGCCTTGGCCTCCCAAATTGTTGGGATTATAGACGTGAGCCACCACATCCAGCCAGAAGGCGCCTTTTTAATGAAGGACTTCTGTCCCGGAGGTCTTCTCACCTTCCATCTGTTCCATGTTCTCACCTCCTTGGTCTTTTCCTCCGACTTGCTATCTTTGTCCTTATTTAGGGGTTTTGGTAAGACTGTTCTTTACCTAGGATATTTTCTGCTTGATCTTTTTTTTGTTAAATGTTGTTAAAGTCTTAGTTTCAGACCGCTAGCCCACGCTTGTCCATAGAATTACATGTTCCTATAAGAGGGGCTTGGTCCAAAATGCAACCCCCTGGAAAAGACCCACTGGCCTTCTCATAACAGCAGAAGAGAAATGGTAATGGGCTCCATGACAGGCAGCTTCTCACTTCCGTCATTCCAACTGGTTCTGGGAATAGAGAGAGCTCGTACCAGCTGCTTGATGCAGGCTCCAAAGGGCATTTTGTTTTAGCAGTGCCCTTTCCTTAGGAATGTCGCGTTCTGCCTTTCCCTCTCATTCATTCACTCAGCTGTTTGCTGAGTCTCCACCCAGGAGGATCTGACGAGAGGCAAGTGCTGCTCTCAGGAAACAGAGTTACACTGCGAGGCAGTCCGTGAGGGGATCTCAGGCTTAGCAAGACTCACTGGAAATTCTCTCAGGATTCAGAGAGTATAGAAGAGATGAGGGCTTGAGTAGATGGGAAAAGAAGACTCTGAAGTCAGTGCTTGAAAGATTGGTTCAGCAGAGAACCGGGGCTAGAACATCGTAGATTAAGCAGAGAGACAGCATAAGGAATATCATAAATATACATGGGGTATGGTCTATGTGTGTGTGTGCATGCATGAATAATAGTTATATGTGTAAATGTGCAAAATCCAAAAGGTTAAAAAGATACGTAGTCTGTCTCCTTGTTCCTCCTCACCCAGTTCCCTCACTAGAGGCAGAGTTTCTGTTTAAAAATCTTTAACAAAGACAGAGTATCCCTCTGCGTCCCCACCCATGACTGGATGGCTGATAATTCTAAGAACAGAAGTATCAAACATGCATGTTTTCACTGTTTTATCCTCAGTGCATTTTGTGACCGCTCTTCACAACCACCACATCCTCCCAAAAAATACTTCATGCACCATTTTGGGGGCCAAGTTCCTGCCCCAAGATGCAGAAAAATGGAGAGGCCTGTATAATGTTAGCCACCCCTGCCTCCTCCCAGGAATCCACAATCTCCAGAGGACTCTGGGCTCCTGCAGGGTGTGGGTTGTGGATCTGAGCCAAGAGTACTGAGATCTAAGGGACGGAGGGGCACAGGGGCATGTGGGCTGCACGTTAAATGGAAAAGGATTGACCCATTTGGAGACCAGGGCAGCTTACAGCCAAGGAGGGGGCTGCCTCTGCCCTCAAGCAGATGTGGAAAGGGGTGCCCAGGGACACCCTGGGAGCAGCCCTCATGGTGGACACTGACAGAATCAGGGTTCTCAGGCTGCAGGAAGACACCTGAGAACACACAGACCGACTCTGGCTCTTCTCAGATGAGTTTCCTGACCAGAAGAGAACTCCCGCATAGAAAGGTTATGTGGGAAGCACTCTGGTTTCTCTTCCCCTGCTGTGAAATCAATTAAAAACAGGATGGATATAAAATGATTTTATAACCTCCTCCACCTTCTGGCTTCCTTTCTTCTTGGGGGATGAGCCAATCAGAGTGGGGGGAGAGACAGGAGTCTCATGGTCTGAAAATTCTGTGGCAGTTTAAATGATAGTGACCTATTGCTTCAGCTCTCCCCCAGGGGACCTGAGGCTGGAGGAGAGAAATGTCTCCTTGGAAAATGGCCAAAGGAAGGAGAGCCCCATCGAGGGTGTGAGGGTAGGGCCCAACCCTTCCAAGTGCTGGGTCAGCCTTAGGTTCAGAACGCATCTAACCTGGGGGAAATAAGACACCCAGTTTAGAAGAGAATTTACTTCCACAGAAGTTTTAGTACAATTCAAATGGCTTGTTAGGCTCGCACACACTTGCTTTATATGACCCGACATGAATAGTTTTCATTCCTGCTTTGATCTACAAAAAATGATAATAGATAACTTTTATTGAGTACCACTCTGTGCCAGGCACATATTCAGACACCTTTCTTACATTCACTGTAATTCTTACAATACCACCAAAGGTTAAGTAGTATTTTCTCCAGTTAAAAATAAGGAAATGAGGCTCAGTGAGGCTAAGTTAACCTCTCAAGATCAGAGAGCTAGTAAGCCGCAAAACCAGCATCCAAACCCAAGTTTGTTAAAATAATAATAGTTCTGACTTTTTGAACTCTTCCTGTTCTGTGGGCTAGATATTTGACATGTGTTATCTGAAATCCTCATCACAACCCTGTGAGGAAGATTGTGATAGCTCCATTTGACAGATGGAAAAGTCACTGTTAAGGAAATAGTGCAAAGCCCTAGAGCTGCCTTGGTGAAGTCTGGCCTTGAACCCAGGTCTTTCTGGGATTCTCTGATGCCTATATTTATTCCAAGTGTGCCATGCAACTTCAGGGACCCAGGAAGGTGCTCTTGCCCTGGGTGCTTCCAGTGGGTGCTCTGGGACCAGCAAGGGGCCCCCGCTGGTTGTCCATGGTGATCTGAGGTTGAACTGAGCTGTGCACAGAGCATGGGAGCGCTTCTGCCAATACACATCATTCTCCACAGCATGTAATGTTCTCTAGGGCCTTGGCCAACTTGGCTGAGGCATCTTAGACATCTTGAGGGACTGGGTTCCGAGCATCTTAAACGGAGCGACAGATTTGATCAGGAAGTACTGCTTCCTGCCACAGAGCTGCCCACATTTTCCCCAGTGAAGAGTATTAGCTGGGACAAGGGTTTCAGCTATTTTTACACCCAATGGAGAATCATGTGAATGAGCTTCCACAGCTTACACATCCCTCCTTACTCGTCAGACAATTCTGATCTGCTTTAGGCAACCCCATCTTCTCTGTATTCCTGCTATTTTCCAAGGCACAGCCACCCACAGAACATCTTTGGGAGTCTTGATGTCCCAGTCCGCATCTGCACTTCGCTTCGCTCACGTGCCCCATGTTGCCCTCACCCCTGAAATCTGTAGTCCACAAACAACAGCAACAGCAAGACACCCCGAGGTTGGGCTGCATTGAGAAATGCCCAAAACATCTTTCATGTCCTTTAGGGTTCCTGTTAACCCAAGGAGAAAGAGCAGTACGAACACAGGTTTTAGGGAATAAATCTAAGACCCTGTCAGTGCCCGAAGCAGGACTAGAAAGATTTTCACTGGATTCCATTGTCCCCAATTCTCTTGCTCAACACCCTCTTCTAAGGCATAAAGTTAGGGAAATAGCCACAGTGACTCAGGCATGTTGTCCTAACTTGAAATGTTTCCCTCAAGGGGTCCTTTTAGTTGTTCTGAAAACTCAGCCTGACAATTATAAATATGCCATAAAGGCAAAGCCTTTACCTGGAACAATCCATTGCAGAAGAAGCATATTCCTTAAAGCCATGGTTATTACACAATTTGAGCTATCTCACCAGCACCAGCAACGAGTCATTCATTTATTCAAGAAATACTTACTGAGTGGTTTCCAGGTGCCAAGTACTGCCAACTACTGTGGACTCAGCCTGGCCCTCCCGGAGTGCAGAGTGCGTCGGAGGAGTGAGCTGAACAGGGACTTTTAGTGAAGTGTGTGCTTGGGAGCAGACAGCAGGGGAGCCTGCACAATCCCAAGGTCCCGGTTGGCTTCTCTGAGAAAGTGACATTTAAACTAAGACCTGGAAGACAGTAGAAGCTGGCCAGGCAAGGATGACATGGAGTCCTCCAATGTGGCCTCCATGAGTACAAGCCTTGCACACTTCCATGATGGAGGAACTTCATTGACGAGGGGACCGGCTGCTGCACTCTGAAATCCATCACCATGCCTGTGCGGAGGCCATGCTTCCCATAGGCTATATCCAGCCAACGGCTGAGGTTGGTGGGAGTGCTAGGGCAGCCTGTTCCTCGGAAGCCAGGACTCCTCTTATGGCCACCTTTGCTGAAGAACACCCCTATAACCCTGCTGAGCTGCTGCTGCTGCTGCTTTTTTTTTTTTTTTTTTTTTTTTTTTTTTTTCTGAGACAGAGTTTTGCTCTTGTTGCCAAGGCTGGAGTGCAATGGCACAATCTTGGCTCACCACAACCTCTGCCTCCAGGTTCAAGTGATTCTCCTGCCTCGGCCTCCCAAGTAGCTGGGATTATAGTCATGTGCCACCATGCGTGGCTAATTTTGTATTTTTAGTAGAGATGGAGTTTCTTCATGTTGGTCAGGCTGGTCTCGAACTCCCAACCTCAGGTGATTCACCCACCTCAGCCTCCCAAAGTGTTGGGATTACAGGCATGAGCCACTGTGCCCAGCCACCCTGCTGAGCTGCTTTACATTGCTGGGTGGTCTAGAGTGTTTCTCCCCACCCTTCCTCCCCTCTCTCCTTCATGTAGAGTCAGGCTTGGACCATGTTCTTTATCCAACCTCTCTCCTCTCCTGCCTGCTATGGGCATGTGTGACATGGCTCAGGGAGGATGAGAAGGGGGAGGTGAGCTGAGCCAAGAGGCCAGGAAAGAAAAAAGGGAAAGGGCCCTGGGTAGAGCTGGGCAACTTCTGTTGTCCCAGCAGGAGGAGGAAAAGTCAGATAGGAGGAGTCAACAGTTTACTCCAGGGATTGTTTGAGGTTAGAATTCTGTCCCTTGTTTTTAAAATTTTAGAACATGTCTGGCTAAAAGCTTTCTGTTTCAGGACAAAGTCCCCAACGGTTCTTCTGAAGCATGATGGAAATTGTAAAGACATCTTGTAGCTCACCTATAAGAGCTTTGCCCTTCCCTACCATTCATAACCTTACCGGTATTGACTGGGGAGCAGCCCAGGTGGCAGGTGTGTTGCGATTGCTGCAATGGACACTGTAGGCTGCCAGCACCTGATGCCGTTCACAGCTCTATCCTTCCAATCGGCAGCCCAGGCTCAGATTCTTCCCAGCTGCATGGGGAGAACGTCCTGCTCTGGCTGCCGTGAGTCACTTGGCAGAGCCACTTCGCATTGCACATTAATACACTGGGGATTTTTTTTTTTTAAATAAAAGAATAACATTAACATCAAGGGAGGTCATCAAAGAGAAAAAGAGTTACAAAAAGGTGGCAGGCAGCCTGTGCATGTCGGGTGGAAGGTGGAGCGGGCGTGGGTTTTGGCCTTTAGGTGGGCATGGCTGCCCCAGCCGGGGCTTCAGTGGTGCCTTTCACATCCATTCTTTATCTATAGGATGCCTGGGGGATTAGGTAGGAGTGCCAAAACACTGCAATTATAAAACAGGGAAAAATGACCTGCTGATGATCATTTAAGGAAGCATTTTAGGACAACTGAAAGGAAATAGAGTTTTACACAGCCTGTAGCCTATAAATGGAACCCATTACCCCCATCAGGTGTTCTGTATGAAAGTAAAAAGTGGGTCCCAGAATAGGCCAAATAAATTCACAGATATTAGATGTAATGGTCACTAGGATCAGCCTATGAAGACTAAGTTACCATGTTCCCACGAAAATGTTCCTGGTGCCCCCAGAAGACCTGTGCTCCAGCTGTACCAAGTTCTTAAATATTTCTGGAACTCAGAGTCTTCTTTCTTGATTCTGTGCCTTTACCATGCTGTTGCCTCTAGGTTCTCTTGCCACTTTTTCCCAAGACTGGTGAACTACCATTTATTCTTCAAAATCCAGTTCAAAACCTCCTCTAGAAAGCCTTTCTTGAATCGTCTAGGGCAAGGGTGGTCACTCCTTCCTCTGTGCCCTCAAAACCTGCTCTACCAAGCACATACACAACACCGTCATTGCACTATAATTTTTTGTCTTCTCAACTGGGCTATAAACTTCTCCAGAGTAGAGATTGTGTCTGATTCATGTGGGCTTAGCAGAGAGGCTGGCCGGCAGCCCCTGTGCAGGAAATACATGCTGAATAAAGGAATGAATGTTGAGTTCCATCAACGAATGTTCTCACCACTTATAGGACGTATGATGTTCTTAAGGTCATTCTCAGAAGCTTTGCTTCTAATATCACTTGGACGATACTCTTCTGCCAGGACATATCCCTGTTTATCTCAGCTAATATATATGCTAGTCTCCAAAGCAGCCATCTGTGTAGTTGAAGTGAAATAGCCAAGAGAATTGAGATTTTAGTGTCTTTAACTTAACTGTGTCTCTCAGACAAATGAGCCAGTTCCCCAGAAATCTGGTCTAGAAATATTGCCAATGCACATTCCAGTGACTTTGAGATGTTAGAAAAACAGACATATCACCTTTCAGGCTGAAATCACTGGGAAGTACATTTTAAAGCTGGGTTTTCTTCCAGATCCTTAGGTTGTGAATGAGACACAGTCTGTGGAAAATTTATGAGATCACCAAGAAGCCAAGGTCTGAAGTGTTCAAGAAGTGTTTAACCACAGATCAACCAAACACAACATTTGCATGTTTCTAAAAAAACAAACAAACAAAAAAACCCAGCAAACAAAGGTCTAATAATCAAAATGCTATCCAAGTCAAACCAATACGAGGGGTCTGCTCAGCCTCATATGTAGAGACTCTGAAGTGGATGAATTGTAGGCAGAGAAAGGAGAGCAAGACCCTGGCAAATGTGGGAAAATCCAAGAATAATGAGGTGTACTGCTCAGTCAAATAAGTATCCCTAGAGAAAAACTCCTGGAAGTCAAGAACCTTGGGTTTTAACTCCAATTTCAACCTTTTTAGAGAATCATTTGAACTTAACTTTCAAATGATTGACTGCAAAAATTTGATAATCAATTAAAAAATAAACATCTGTACATGCGTGTGTGTGTTTGTGTGTGTGTGTGTGTTTAGAAGAGATGAGGTTTCACCATGTTGGGCAGGCTAGTCTTGAACTCCTGGCCTCAAGTGATCCACCCGCCTCGGCCTCCCAAAGTGCTGGGATTACAGGCGTGAGCCACTGTGCCCAGCCTATGCGTGCTGTTAACTTAAAGGCAAATGTAAAGTGTTTTTAGGGGCTACAATGCAGGTTTTCATTCATTCAGCAAGTAGCTTTGGGGCAGCTAGTATGTCCAAGGCCCCCGACTGGGCCCTAGCGATGTAGCAGGGAGTAGGACTGAGGTTGCCTCTGCCCTCATGGAACCTAGAGCCTTGACAAGAAGAACAGGCCCAGGATAAGTGATTACAGTAACAGCCAGTGGCAATAAGATTTTGTTGGGAGACATCCAGAGGGTTCTGTAATGTCCAGCAAGGGGACTTGATTTATTCCAAAGGGCAAAGATACTTGCCCCGAGAAAGTGAGCTTGGGCTGATGCTCAGTATTGAGGTTGTAGGGAGAAGAATGTTCCAAGAAAAGGGAGGACTCTGAAGAGCTGAAGCTTCCAGAATTGCTGAAGCCCATAATGAGAGGAAGAATTATGAGAGATGACTGGAGAGATAGGCAGGGGGCAAGACAAAAATATTTAACAACTGACACATGGATATAAATTCATAAACTATTATGTTTATCTTAAATGTAATTATAAAATGTGTTCCATTTTATTCTCAAAATTTGCTAAATTACAGATATTATTCAATGTCTTCCAAGAGATTTAGGTAACAGTACAAGTTGTTTATAGATGTGATTTTTTTGGTTTGACGTAACTGCCACTAGATAAATGATGCCCCTGAGCCATGAGAAACATTTTCCAGTGATTTTCCAATTAAATTGCTGGACATTAAGTAACACGCAGACTCAGGAAGCGAAGAATTCACTTAACTTCAATGGTATTTTTCAAGATGCTTCACTTTCTCTAGCATCTGCTGAAATAACAGCAATTGCATTAACAAAGTTTCCTAGCACTTGTAATACTGCCTTAGATTTTTATGTATTCAATATCTTTATATTGACTACGCCATGAAAATTGTATATTGGAATCGCATACTCAAGTTTCATGTAATCCGTAGGCTAGACGAGAGGCTCCAGTGGGCAATTAAGTACTGAGCCGCAAGTTCAATATTTTGGCTCAGCCCCTCAGGTTATAGATAACCTCTCTGCACTGCGGTTTTCTCTTGCACGAAGTGGAAATTATGATATCTGTGGTGTTCAACTGAATTAATATACATCCAGAATGAACACAGCTGGCATTCTGTTCCGATTAGCTCTCCCCTTTAGTAATAAAATTAATATCGTAAATGCCCAGGGCAGATGACCATCAGGTAGGTTTTATCCAAGCTCTCACACAGCTGGCTTTCTGTTCCCATTAGCTCTCCCCTTTAATAATAAAATTAATATTGTAAATACTAATTTTACAGGGCAGATGACCATCAGGTAGGTTTTATCCAAGCTCTTCTGATAAACACAGGAGGAATTCAACAGAGAAAAATTTTTCACTGATCTCCAGACCATCATTATGGTCTCCCCCTCTTTCTTGAGAGTGTCTTTCATTCCAGAAGAAACTCTGCCCAGCACCTGACCAGGACCTGTAGAAAGCATATTAATTTTACTTGATCTTTCCATTTTCACTGGGTACTCTAGGAGCCCAAGTTCAGCAGAGGCTGATGTTCCTACATATGGCCAGAGAGGGTGACTTTGAGGGAACACTGGCCTGTGGTAACTGATCACAGCCTGGGAGGGTACCAGATTTCCTACCAGGAGTAACGTCATCCCCTTACCATGGGGTTTGGGAATGCTCTGGTTAAGTGAATTTACCAGGACAAGGCCCAGAGCTTGGGAAGCATAGGGCTTACATGCTGAACACCACCACAGTCATCCTGAAGCAACACCCACCTGATTGGGAGAACACCAAGACGCAGGCATGCAGCAACCCTCTCGTGGTGGAAGCCAATGGCAGTGTCTAGAAGTCCATATTTTGGGGAAACTGATTGGCACAAGCACCAACCAATCAGAGTAGATTCAGCATTAACTCTTTGGTTAATGGATGGAGAGGAGGAGGTAGGGGAAGTAGTTCCAAAGCATGGGAGAATTTTATTATTTAAGCAGCCATTACAGCTAACCATGCAGATCCACACAAGTTGAATGTTAACCTCAGAGCCATATTAATGGCTCTGGATGTCACAGGAAGGGCTTGGAGAGCAGCAAGGGTCTTATGAGATCTGATGTGGTTTAACAGTGTTTCTGAAACAATATGAAGAACAAGTTGAAGGAAGGCAAGACTGGAGGTAAAGAAACCAGCTGTGATACCTTTCAGGGGTTCAGGTTGGGGATATGAGAGATATTTAATGTCTGTAATTCTCAAGATGTGGCAATTAACTAGACGTGGAAGTTAAGAAGAAGGAGGAGTCGAGGATGCCTCCTAGGTTTTTTTGCTTGGGAATTCAGGCAAATTAGGTCACCATTTTTCATGCTTTCATAGAAAATCAATAGATAGGCACGTTTGAGAGGGCATGTGTTCAGTTTGGTGTTGGAAGTGTTCAGTTTGAAGTACCTATGACATACCTAGGCAGAGATCCAGTAGGCAGTTGGAGATACAGGTACCATATAGAAAGAGGCCTGGCTGGAGATGATGATTTTGGAATCCTTACACATTGACTGCATGAAATTGCCCAGAGAGAGAAAACAGGGTGAGAAAGGGATAGGTCTGAGTCCTGAGTAACAACAATATATAAAGAACAGGTAGAAGGTAAGACACCACAGGGTTAGGAGGAAAACTGAAATATCCCGCTATAACAGAAGGCAGGAGAAAGGTGGGTTGGGCATGATGAATGGGGCACTCAGCATCCATTCCTATCTCCTATGCTGTCTGTGTTGTCTTCTTGGACAGCTCAAGACTCCTTTCCCCAGATGCCTTTGCAACTAGAGGACTGGATGCAAATTAGATTCCACCAATTACATGTACCATTCAATATTTAGAAGGTGAAACTGAGGCAGAGGCTGTAGTCCCGTTGCTTTTAGTTGTTTTCCGTTGGTGGGTACAATGTTGAAATTGTGGAGCTTTTCCCCAGCAGTGTTGTCATGAGCTTCATGGTTGCTCAGTTGTCATGGTGTTGGTAGCAGCTTCCTAATCCTAGATTACAGCCATCATAGTGTGTTCTGATTCCTTCCTGTACCTTCCTGAATTTGGCAAAGGTCCCACCTCCTCCTGTCAGGTGAGTTGTGATGGGCATTCCTGGAGATCCAGCTACATCTCAAAACCTTCCCCCCAAAAAAATTTTTTTTTTTTGAGATGGAGTCTTGCTCTGTCACCCAGGCTGGAGTGCAGTGGTGCGATCTTGGCTCACTGCAACCTCCTCATCACAGGTTCAAGCAATTCTCCTGCCTCAGCCTCCTGAGTAGCTGGGATTACAGGTGCCCACCAGCACACCTGGCTAATTTTTGTATTTTTAGTAGAGACGGGAGTTCACCATGTTAGCGAGGCTGGTCTCAAACTCCTGACCTCGTGATCTGCCCACTTTGGCCTCCCAAAGTGCTGGGATTACAGGCATGAGGGCTTAAAATATCAAGAGTGTCTTCTTTTTATTCTTATAGAAGCCTGAATAATACAGACTATTTCAGGGAGGAAACAGTTGGCTGTGCGAAATACTGCTAAGACAGCAAGCAATGTAAGGACTGGGAAGTCCACTGGATTTGGCTCTTTAGCTTGTTGATAATTTTGATCATTTTGGTAGTATCTAAAGCAGTCTTATTGAAGGTGAAAGAAATATGCACATCATCTAATTCATCTCCCTACTTCAGAAAGAATCTCAAAACTCTATTGATTTACGTGGTGATGTTTTGTAGAAGCACTAGAATCTGGAGACCCACGTTGTAGTCTTAACATTGTTGCTATCGAGGTGTGTGAATGCAGTGGTGTCACTTAGCCTCTCATCTCCTCAGCCAGGTGTTCTTACCAGACCATGCACCATCCTTCTGCCTCCTAATCCCTTCTCCAAGCTGACTCTTTACATGTTTCCCTTAACTCCCCAAAGCATAGCAACAGTAGGTGGTGGCGTTTGAGAATACTTAAAAGATTTGAGGATAGCAAAAGAGAATTACAGGGTAGAAATGGTAAACTTAAGATAGCAAACTATACTTCTGGAAAACATCAACTATGTACTTTGCAGTGATCTCGGTGTACTTCTGTCATCGCACACCAACCAACCGACCTGGGCAGGGATTCCTTTCACCCCATCCTAAACCTCTGGGTCCAAAATTCCAGCTCTTTATTTTCCTCGAGAAAAAGGAGGAAATCCTCCCTGAAAATATAATACATTCTGTATCAACAAACTTGCCCTCAAAGAAGACAACTTCCTTTGTCAGAGCAGTTTCTTTCTTCATTTTCTCCACGTTGCTATTCTAGAAAAGGCTTTATGGTTTATCGTGTAATAATCAAAAGGCTCATAAAAGGTTCTTCTCCCCTGACATTCCCAAAGCAATCTTCTCCCAAATTTGAATTTGAACCTAATTTGCATCCAGTCCTCTAGTTGCAAAGGCATCTGGGGAAAGGAGTCTTGAGCTGTCCAAGAAGACAACGCAGACAGCATAGGAGATAGGAATGGATGCTGAGTGCCCCATTCATCATGCCCAACCCACCTTTCTCCTGCCTTCTGTTATAGCGGGATATTTTGGTTTTCCTCCTAACCCTGTGGTGTCTTATCTTCTACCTGTTCTTTATATATTGTTGTTACTCAGGACTCAGACCTATCCCTTTCTCACCCTGTTTTCTCTCTCTGGGCAATTTCATGCAGTCAATGTGTAAGGATTCCAAAATCATCATCTCCAGCCAGGCCTCTTTCTATATGGTACCTGTATCTCCAACTGCCTACTGCATCTCTGCCTAGGTATGTCATAGGTACTTCAAACTGAACATACCCAACACCAGACCGAACACGTCCCCCTCTCCAAACATGCCTGTTTACTGATTTTCTATGGGGGCTGTAAAATGGTGACCTAATCTGTCTAAATTCCCAAGCAAGAACCTACGAGTCGTCCTTGACTCCTTGTTCTCCTTACCTCCCATGTCAGGTTATTGCCACGTCTTGAGAATTACACATGTTAAATATCTCTCATATCCCCAACCTGAACCCCTGAAAGGTATCACAACTGGTTTCCTTGCCTCCAGTCTTGCCTGCCTTCAATTCGTCCTTCATATTGTATTCAGAAAACACTGTTAAACCACATCAGATCTCGTAAGACCCTTGTGACTCTCCCATGCCCTTCCTGTGGCATCCAGAGCCATTAATATGTCTCTGAGGTTAACATTCAACTTGTGTTGATCTGCATGGTTAGCTGTAACGGCTGCTTAAATAATAAAATTCTCCCATGTTTTGGAACTACTTCCCCTATCCTGTGCCTTTCCCTGGGCATGATGGTAGCTTTCTAAATTTTCTTATAAATGTGTTTGCCTTTGAATGTTCTAATATTTAAATGTCTGGCTTCCAAAAGGAGAAAAAAAGAAAACTGAAGGGGCAGAGAAAGGCACTGGTCTTTTAAATCTCCTAAAAGTTGCTTTAGTCACAGAAGGTGGGGCTTGCAACAAGGCAGTGAGGGTTGCAGTAAGGCTGCTCTCCTGTATCTGCACCTCTATAATCATAAACAGCAATCAGCCATCAGGGCACAGATCCCTGATATTTGGAGGAGGATATTTGACCACCCTGGCTCCCACAAGCTGTATGCATACTCTTGGAACCTGTGCACAGCTGCTTGCCACAAAGTTGGGGGTGGCGGGGTGGCAGAGGGATGTTCACACTGAAAGCTGAAATTCACCAAAATTAATCACAGTTTACTACCCAAGTCTTGCCACAGAAGTTGCAAGCCTTCAAATAGACTCTGGAGTTCCAAAACAGTTACTCAGATATAGTTTTATAGGAGAGCACTATGATTCTTTAGAAATGAATGCTGACATATTTAAGGGTGAAGAACCATAATGTCTATAGCTTTCTTTCAAATGGTTCAGCAAACAAACGATAAAAGTATAGGTCTATAAACAAACGACGGCAAAAAGTAAACACTTTTTGAATCTGTTTGGTAGGTATGTGGGTATTCGTTGTCCTACAATTTTTTTGTACTTCAAATGTTTTGTGAAAAGTCATAACAACTAGTAGATAGGGAATGTGGGGGAAGTGATTACCTGTCTGGGTACTGGTTTAGTGGCCAGATGGATGGCAAGCGCCATCCAAATTTGCACATGCCTGATTTAAGCATGTCAGAAATAGTGGAGACTATGTGACTCCATTCACTTAGAGGCCAGAATCTACAAGGCCTATTGTGCCACTCTAAATAGTTTCTAGTTCATCATGAGCTAACAAAAGCCCATAAATAGTTTTAAACAGAAGAATGACAAAAGCATACTTGCACATTTTGGAAACATCATTCAGGCTGGGGAATGGTTGGAAAGGCAGCAAGACTGGAAGGGGTGAGCCTTTTAGGGATTATTGATCAGTCTTCTGGGCTAATTGTAACAGAGGTAAACTAGCCCAGTGACCATGGAAATGGTGGGAAAGAATAGATCCAAGAGAATTTTACAAATATGGACTGAAGAATTATAAATCTCAAACTTCTATTAACTTTGGTTAAAACTGAAGTCTTAAGTCATCTTGATATTTGATGAAAATCCATGTAAAGAGAAGTCATACTGTTGACCTAAGTACTTTAAGAAATTAAGTGCTATGTTATTTATTGCCCATCTCAGCAAAATAAGGAAGACAAGTTTATAGAATATTTACATTTTAGCAATAATTAGAGTATAATGAAAGCATAATCTAGGCAAGGCAAAGATCTCAAGTAAGATTAAAATGTACATGTTCTGAATCATGAATTATTATTTCAGTTCCTCTCTGTGCTAGAAAGAGCAAGGGTTTGCCAAGTGTTTGTAGCGTTTTATGTAACCTCTCAGAAATATAACCTTTAAAGCCTTGTGATAACCCCAGAGGACAGGAAAATACTTTCTTTTGAAAAATTGCTTATATATGTCATAAATATATTTGTTATGAGAAAGTGAATTATTTGTGTAATTGTAGGTGAAGTAATTGTATTAACTAAACTACCAGTGTATTATGTTAGACAGAAAGCACCCAACTTCCTAGTCTAATTTTCTCTTTATAAAGTGCTGAAATTAAAACATGCCTCTGGCCAATTCTGACCCAAACACATGGCAAATCTTTATTCTTCTGTATGTGGTAGAATAGTCAGGACTTGGTGATTGGTTGGAAAGAGTGAGCAAGGAAGAATCTTCAAGACTGATGCCCAAGTTGCTGGCTTGAGTAACTAAGTAGGTGGTAAAGCCATTCAGTGAGTCAGGGCACACAGGAGGAGGAGGAGCAGGTTTCCAAGGCAGTGAGCTTGACTTTCAACATAAAGAATTTGAGATACCTGTAGGACGTCTGAGTAGAGCTGATTAATAGGCAGATGGAGATATACATATGGAGCTCAGGAGAAAGATGTGGAAATTTACATTTAAGCCAACTGCACATGACTCAGGTAGAACCACCCTCAGCTAAATTTGGGACCCTTGCAATATAATTTGAACCAGGAAAATGCAAATGTTTCTTAACACCATAATGCTTTCCTCATTGAGAATAGAACATGTTGGCTTTGAAAGAAAATCAATATCCACTGTGGTGAAATAATTGCCTCTGGGTAATTTCAGAGGAAACCAGCCTTAACATTGATGTTAAATGACAAAAAGGGCACAAAAACCCTCTATCCTGCCCCCACCATGGTCCAGATTATGATAGGTACTCAAAAATTATTTGTTGAATGAACAAATGGTTAGATATTCCCATTCCCACAGCCCACTACCAAATATGCCCCTATTACCTACTGAAACAGAAAATGTATCTTCTTAAATAAAACATTTATTTCTTAAATAAAATAGGTACTTCTAGGATGGGTATTACTGCAACCCCTACCAGCTACACAATTCTCCAGGGAAATAATTTCTAGAAACGGGAAGAGGAACAGGCATGGGGGAAAGTGGGAAGAATGGGAAGAGAGAAGGGGCCACAGAGGTCAGGCCGCTTCCTTCGCATCTTTTCCTGGGGTGGATCTGGCCTGGGCTTGAGGCCCTTCACCCAGAACTCTTAAAGTGACAAAAAATATCCTTCCCACCCTTTCCATTACTTGCTTTCAAATATGTTTCTGGGAACCCCCCTGGGGATAGCAACAGAGTCTGAGGCCCACCTCCCACCTCCACTTATTTTTTGTTATGTGACAGCATTGATCTTTGTGACTAAGTGGCAACTCAAAAAGCCCAGGAACAGCATGCCTCCAACAGTAATTCTGCAAAACCCTCAGGGAACTAACAAGATCCAGGGTTTGCCAGCGGTGCCACTTGCAATGGCTATGGAGATGGGACAGTGGCACGGAAAGGAAAGCCTTTGCTGCAGCTGCAGAGATCTCGTCAAAGGCCCGCAGTTCAGGTGGAGTAAAGGCGTTGCAAACCTTGCGGGGGGAAGCCCTAGCCCTCTGCTCTGGCTTTGGCCATTGCTTATTATTATGTTTCAGCTTCTTTTCTCCTTATGTCACTGTTGGCTTCTGTCTTGATAAGCAGCAGCTCGGAAAGCATAAACCTGTGCCTGGAATGTCACCATTTAGAGACAAAAATGGAATGTTTCTGGAATATACTTTCTCCTCGGTCTGCACACAGTCCCAGGTGCAGCAACTCCACAGTTGGGGAGTGCAGACTGAGGCCACTACCCGTATCATTGGGGCTTCCCAATTGCTTTTCCATGATACAAATAGATGATTAACACATACCTATTCGGGAAGAAGGGAAATTCTGAATAAATGGGTTAACAGCCTCTATTACAGACCTCTTTGTCACCAGTTGCCATCCTCAGATGGCAGGTGCTCAGTAAATATTTGCATTATGTATTGGGGGTTGAGTTAGGCTGACATGATTGACGTGCAATGCTGGCCAATCCATCTTCTAACTCTGCTTTGTTCCAAGAGCTCTAGGGTCCTGTCTTCAACAATAGCTCAGGGAAACGCTTTACCAGACTTCTTCTCCTCATCCTCCAAAATCCTGGTGAATTCATCACTTGAGTTAAAATTATCATCCTCTTGCAAAGCAGACTCCATAGACATGAACCATACTAACTCCAGCCGTTTGTTATAGCCAAAGCAATCTGAACTTAATTTAAATGGATGAGTGTTGGTGGTGAAAATCACTCTAAGTATGACCAAAGAAACAGGCTCTAAGATTCCCTCAATAGTGCTTCACCCTCAGAATATGTAGAGGTGTGGGGAAATGTTAGGTGCACCCCATCTGGGCAACATCTGTTGTTTTGGGAGCTGAGAGTTTATTTGCTGAAGCACATCTGAAGGGTTTGATTTGGTTTTCCTGTTTCCATTCTGGGCTCCGGTGCTTAACTTTGCTCTGTGAGGCTCTCAAGGGACAGGTGCATCCCATCTGCTTACTTCTTGTTGGCTCTGAGGTGACATTCCCATTAAGGTGGCTCCTATTTAAATGCTGCGTCTTCTGCTGTTGCTGTCTCCACATCTTTCTCCTTTTCAGTTTTTTTTTTCTCTCCAACTGGTCCCAATGGATTCAAATGGACTACTTGACATTTCTCTGCTTTCAGTCATCCACCTGTATTCCATCAGTATGGAATACAGTAATTACTTCATTCATCTTTTAATTCACTGGACTGCAAACACGAGCCAGGGAAAACCAGAAACTCCATTTTCCACTGGAAAATGCCCAGGGGTTGGTTAACAAGAGAAGTGTTCACAGGAAAGGAAATTAATGGCTTGATGAGATTTCAGGGTGTGTACTGGAGAGGATCACCCGACAGGAAGCCTCTTCCCTGATGCTGAGGCCATGAATACATTCTGTACCAAAGCAGGATTTGAAGTGCAGATCCACACGCGTACTTCATAGTTCACTATGAGAGTTACTTCTTAAGCATGCTGTCAAAAGATGGGTATTTAACTGGGCTAGAGAATTTTGTTTCTCAAGTGGGAGGGGTCGGGCAGACTAGAAATTATATCATTATCATCACAATCATTGTTGTTGCATATAAAAGAACAGGGCTGGCCTTTTTCCATAGTCCCTGTGAGATGACCTAAATCCTTGGAATTTCCTGAGTGATAGGAGGGTCTTTGTTGTTCATGGGGGGCCCCTCAGACCATACCTTAGTTTATGCTAATCCTGTGGCTCAGGATGGGATCTGACTATGCTAGAAAGACTAACCATGTGATGAGAGGGTTGAGGCTGTGAGCCACGTGATATCAACCCAGCCTCTAGGGAGGAGAAGGGAGCTAGAGATTGACTCCAACCATACAGCAATGATGTAATCAACCATGCCTATATAATGAAACTTCAATAAAAACTCTGGACACCAAGGCTTGGTTGAGCTTCCCGGTTAGTGATACACTGATGTGCCAGGAGGGTGATGCATCTGAGGACATGGAAGCTTTGCATTTATGACTATAGTTTTATTATACAGGATACAAATCAAGACCAGCCAAAAGAAAAGACCCACAGACTTTGTCCTATGGGTCTTTTCTTTTGGCTGGTCCTGATTTGTATCCTCTATAATAAAACTATAGTCATAAATATAGCACTTTCCTAAGTTCTGTGAGTCACTCTAGTGAATTATCAACCCTGAAGAGGCAGTGGGAACTTCTGAATTTGTAGCCAGTTGGTCAGAAGTGCAAGGGGCCTGGGAGCCCTAGAACTTACAACTGATGTCTAAAGTGAATGGAGTCTTGTTGGGTACATGCCCTTGAACCTGTGGAGTCTGTATTAATTGCAAGTAGTTCATGTCAGAATTGCATTGCAATCATCATCATCATCATTCCCTCACTTTATTGAGTTATTACCAATTGGCACTTTGTATATGTCATGGGACCCCCAAATTTATACACTATACTCAAATATGCAAACAAAATGTTGCTCTTACAATGGATTTTATCTAACAATCTTTACTTTCTTCCTCAGTCATTGAATAGTAGGAGAAAACAGAATTTAAACTTGCTCATTTATAGCATCAGAGTCTCTTTCAGTTTCAACTATTTTAACTCCATCTTTTTAGAGCATGTGCTCCACCTTCCAGATTCTCCTTTCCCACCCCTAATCCTCTTTAAGGTGAAATGTAGAGTTTTGGGTAGAATCATGGCCTAAAGGCTGTCAATGCTGCATCAGCAAAAGGGACTCAAATCCTTGGAGCCACGCTGCCCTTAGGCTTGAACAAGAGCTGCCCTGGGTGGGGAGGGGTCTTTCTCTGACCTTTCTCTTGTCACAACCCACACCAAGGGGCAGGGTGTCCAGGCAGCCAAGGGGATGTGCTCACCAGAGTCTGCACCTTCACTACTGCATCATATTCAGAATGCCCAGCACACAGGAATCCCTTTCTTCCCAGCTTCTTCAGTGCACTTTCATGGCCTGTGTAGGCTTCCTCCTTAGGTTTATCTCCTGATGGTGGACCCCACAACAAGTATGCATACCCTTAGGCCAAAGAGGTGGCCAAGGAGAAGCTGTAGCAGGGTGGAATTGGGGCAAAGAAGCCTGAACCTGCAGCCAAGGAGGTCTACGTGCCTGTGCAGACCTTCCAGACAAAGTTGGGGTTGGGAAGAGATAGGACCAGGCTGGGCGTACATTTGTACTCACCTTGGGACCTGCTCTGGATCCTCATCAGCCTCTGATGCATTGTGACTGGTCTGATCCAGCTCTTGGGCAGGTGACCTCTGAGGTGTCAGGGCTTTGCAATGAGGCACTGGCATCCATCACTGGAGTCTATGGTCCTTGACGTTTACCTTCAGTCATGAAGTCCACATATACAGGGTTTACTTTGTCTTGACTGCAGGACTCAGCTAGCAAACGTGCCCTCTCATCTTCTCCTGTCCCCTCATGGAAGCACAGGGAAACTTCTAGAACCCCTGCATATTATATGTAACTATGGGAAATCAGGAACATTGCCACCTCTCTGCTCCTCCTCTGGCTACCATTTATTTATACTGTACTGGATGTGATTATATGTGAGGCTTCCCTTAAAGTTTCATCATTCAATATATAGTTTACTTATGGCACACAGGAGTTCTAGAAGCTTCCTTATGCACTTGAAAAGAGGTTAGTCTGAATTGAGATGTGCTGCATCAAATACACATCAGATTTCAAAGACTAACCCCCAAAAGTAAAACATCTCATTAATTTTTTCTATTGATTACATGTTGACATAATATTTTGGATATGTTGAGTTAGATAAAATATATTATTGAAATTAATATTATTGGGGAGTCAGCCCTCCCCATACATGGGTTTCACATCCCAGGAATGCTGTACTTTCCATCCAAGTTTAGTTGGAGAAAAGCTGCCATCAGTAGCTTTTTTAGAGACATGGTTTGCTCTGTTGTCCCAACCAGAGTGCAGTGGCACCATCATAGCTTACTGCAGCCTCCAACTACTGAGCTCAAGCAATCCTCCTTCTTTGACCTCTCAAAGTGCTGGGATTACAGATGTAAGCTATCATGCCTGGCCTATTTCTTTCATCCTTTTTTTTGCTTTTTTTTTTTTTTTTTTTTTTTTTGGTAGGCCTTCTGATAATTTATTTATTTGTCCTAGTTTTCTGGCAAGAGCAGTCAAAACTGAAAGCTTTTAGGGCTTTACCCTTGACCGATGAAGCTAGATGAATAACACTTTGTAAATGGTCAAGCAGCTGCAGTACAGAAAACAAGTACTGCCATATTGACCTGGCTCAGCAGATGGCCTAGAAGCAGGGAATTAGAACTAGCCATTGGTTCACTACCGCTTCTGGAAAGCCTTAGGGAGCCTGCCTCACCCACAGTCTCCTTCTGAGGGTGACCAAGAGTCGCGGTACATGACCCATAACTGCATTACACTAATGGAGCAAGGAAGCCATTGGTGGATTAGCCAGAGCCTGAGGGTAGCCTTGAGCACCTAGAGGATGAAAGCTGTCCAACCAGATACGATGTCGGGGCACTCAATATAAGACACACAGAGAAAGTCTGTTGGTAAAGTCAGGAGCAGCAGATGCAGAGGCAAAATATCTGCATAATCGTCATGGTGGAGCCCTCCAGAGCACGGATCCGCAGGTGCACAATTCTGAAGAGTAACCAACCAGGTCTTGTTGTGACAGTGTCACCAGAGCTACCACTGGGGTAATGTGGCTACGACGACTTCCTGGACCATGTTCTCATTTCCACGGAGGCCTGACCATGTGGCCTGAGACAACTTTCTATCTCCTGTATTTTCCTAAGTAGCCTTATATTGTAATTAACTCTCATTTGTGGAAATACCCTAAGGACATAGCTGTATCTTGAAACCTTGAAACCAGTGAATCTAATATACATGAAAATGCTATAAAAAGAAACAACCAAAAGGATGGGGCCACAGCTTGCTGCCCTGATGAAGGACTGGTCATTCACGTCAATCCCACCAAGTGGTTCTTTCTGGATATCACCAGCCGGGCAGCTCATTCCTAATCCTTTTCCACGTTGCCAGCCTCCATTTTAGAAACTGGAACAGGGAAATGCTTCTCTCCCCAACAATTCTTGCAGCTACGCATCACTTTGCTTTAAAAACGTGGCCAGCAGAAAAGTTAAGATTACATATATGGTTCACGTTAGATTCCTACTGAACAGCTCTGTACTAGAGATGTGGTAGCCCAACCAAACTGTCTGAGGCAAATTTGCCTCCCCCGGCCTTGCAGTTCCTCTCCACCCTCTCCTTGTCTCTTGTTGCCTTTGTCATTCCATCAGAGAAGAAGGGCAGACTTCCTCCTTCATTTTCCTATCTCCTGTGTTCTATCCTCTTTCCTTCTGAAGCCTCTAAGCCAAGCCTCACAGCTCAGCCATAACAATGGAAAGGGAGTCTTCTCTACCCCTTTGCAACCTGTCAGTCAGGCTTGCTCTGGATGAGCATTAAACAAAATTTGAATTTTTTTTCCTTCTTAAAAAAGTTTAATTTGAAGTTTCTTCTACTTCTGTGATCTCCCTTCACTCTCCAAAGACCTACTTCGGATGTGAAAACTACATATAACCTCCCACTTCCTCTTTGGTTTCCTTTTGTAATACTCTTAACTCTCCATGAGGCAAAAGGATGTCTCTGGTTGAATGGAGTGAATGCAAAAAGGGAAAAACACGTTCATAAATTTTAAATGTATACATCCATTATGTGAATACAGTCATTTTTCAGTATATACAGGGGACTGATTCCAGAACCCCGTGTATAACCAAATCCAAGCATACTCAAGTCCCGCAGTCAGCCCTGCAGAACTAGCATATAGGAAAAGTCAGCCCTCCCCATACATGGGTTTCACATCCCAGGAATGCTGTACTTTCCATCCATGTTTAGTTGGAGAAAAGCTGCCATCAGTAGACCTGCACGGTTCAAACCTGTGTTGTTCAAGGGTCAACTGTGTTATCTGATATCATCATCAACAACGTATATACCCAAGAAGTAGGTATAATTAACTCTATCTTAGATATAAAGAAATGAGACTAAAAGGTATCGGTGGCAAAACTAAAATTTCAGCTTAGGTCTTTGGACCCTCAAAGCCTCATTCATTCAATTCAATGAATATTTCCTATCCACTTCACGCTAGACACTTGGGATGTATCCGTGAATGAAACAAGCTCTCTGAAGGCAATTTTCATGCAAGGGGGGACAGGTTATTAACAATGTGGTTGGCACCATAATGGCTCCCCAAAGATATTCATGTCCTAATCCCCAGAACCTGTGAATATGTTACACTGGATGACAAAAGGGACTTTGCAGCTATGATTAAGGTCGTGAACCTTGAGATGGGGAAAGTATCCTGGGTTACTGGGCTCAATGTAATCACATGGGCCCTCGAAGGAGGAAGAAGAAAGCAGAAGAGTCCGTCGGAGACATGGGATGAAAGAAGAGGCAGGAAAGGTTTGAAACATGAGGGTACTTGACCTACCGTTGCTGGCTTAGAAGATGAAGGAAGGAGCCATGAGCCAAGGAATATGAGAGGCCTCTAGAAACTGGGAATGCCAACAAGGAAGCAGGAACCTGAGTCCATCAATTATAAGGAACTTAAAATCTGCCAGCAATCTGCATAAGCAAGAAGACAGATTCTCCCCTGGAGCCTCCAGAAATGAAGACAGCCCTGCCAACACCTTGACTTTGGCTTTGGGAGACACTAGCCAGAGAAAGCAGTTGAGCCCACCAGACTTCTAATGTATAGAACAATAAGATAATAAATCTCTGGGTTTTTTAACTGCTAATTGTGTCGTCATTTGCTACAACAGCGATGTGAAATGAATATAAGCAATAAATATGATAAATAAGTGTATCAGTCAGTATCCAACGAGGATATGAAAAACCACTCTTGACAATCAAAGCAAAAAGAGATTTAAGGCATGTAACTGGCAGGGAAATTGCTGGAAGGGCTGGAAGAATGAAAGAGGGAAGGGAATATTGCCTGTATGGCGGACTGGTTGCATTTATGGTCCCAATCCTTTATGCTTCCCCATACCCAGACCCTTTGGCAT
Organism: Ateles fusciceps; assembly: GCA_036589455.1. Lineage (NCBI taxonomy): Eukaryota > Metazoa > Chordata > Mammalia > Primates > Atelidae > Ateles > Ateles fusciceps. Next base: position 1,097,602 of record JAZHEH010000439.1, read on the forward strand.
GTGACTTTGGAGTCCCTCCCATAACAGTGGAGTGCATTTCTCCACCCTGTGTGACTTGTGGGGCAGTAGTGATGATGAGCCACTTCTAAATCCAGGCTCATGAGGCTCTGTATGTTTCCACTTGCTCTCTCTCAGATGCCTGCCATCACTAGAGAACATGCTCAGGCTCTCCTGCTGGAGGACAAGAAACCCACGTCTCAGAGTCTAGAGGCCACAGTCAAGGCCAGCCCATCTAAGCCAACAACCAGCCCACCTGCAGAGTACACAATCATTCAGCCAACCCCTAGCCAACCCTTGATACACAGATACTACATTCTTATATTTTTGAATGCTACTAAAATGTTACAGCTCTATGTTTCATGGAACTATTTTGGCAATAAGTAACTTACATCCCTGGAAATCAGGGAATTATCATCACTCCTGATTTAGAGGGTAAAAGGTGAAAAGGGGTACTAGTCAGAGATCAGGAAGCTGCTCCCACCCCTAGCTGATGCCTACAAGCCCAGTATTTATCACTGTACTGCTGGAGAGACTGTCACTGCTACTAACACCGACGGAAACACTATTGCTGACACTGCTGGAAACACTGCCACTAATCAGAAAGTGATTCCCACCCCCTTGGTTGAAGCTCATGAGTCCACAGTGTTAGAGGCATCGCTTGTGTTAATGAAGAGAAGACAGCCTCTGCCTCCATCTCCTTATCTTCAAATCTCACTTTAATGCCTCCCAAGGGCAGATACTAACAAGCACAGAGCTGACCAAGGAGTACAGGAACTACAGTTGACAGCCTTGCAGCCCCAACAGTACAGGGGGAATTAGAGAAGCCGGGATGGAGCTGTATGCTAAAGACATTGTCTGGCACAATAAGTAAATTATATGATAATTTAGAATAATAAGTAAATAAAACAAGAAAAAAAGAAAGCAGGATTTAAATAGATGAGCATGTCCTTAATCACTATGTTTTACTACCTCCCAGCTAATACATCCAGACTGTTTAGTTTTTCTAAGCCATTCCCACCCTTGGTAGATAGATAATAACAGAAAGACAAAGGTTTTCTTCTGGGAAGGATGGGCCAGTAGGGAGCAGGAATATACATTAGGAAGAAGTGGGAGAATGGGAGATGAGTCTTGCCTGGTGCATGCAGGCTGAAAAAAAAAGTTGCATAAACATTGCTGGGATTTAGATACCTATTTAATTCTGTCTAGTAAACCATTTGTTCCTACCTATGTGCCACAAGGCACCATATTATGAACTTTGAGGAATACAAATGTAGCCTGGATAGCCACAGCCTGATTGTCCCCCAAGTCCTGCAAACTTCAGGTGTCAACTTGTCTGCTAGGATTTGGTTAAACTGCTTTACCTCCCATTCTATATACTGTGAAAACTCATCATGCCCTACGTATCTGTCAGGCTTCTCTTGGGGTGCCTGAGGGTCTGGCCTTGAGTTCTTTCTAATGTATTCTTGATTTCTACTTGGAGTTTTGCCTCATGTATACATTATCAACCAAAATAAAACAAACTCTGTAAAATATTTTAAAAGGTTTATTCTAAGCTAATGTAAGTGACTATGGCCTGGAGACCAGTGTCAGGAGGTCCTGAAAAAGTGTGCCTGAGGCGGTCAGGGTGGTCAGTTTACAGTTTGGTTTTATACATTTTAGGGAGACAGAAGTTACAAGCAAAGGTGTAAATCAATACAGTTCAGCCCTGAAAGGCAGGACACCTCTAAGGGGCAGGGGCATGGGGGGCAACTCACAGGTCATAGGTGGATTCAAAAATTGTATGATTGGCCATTGGTTGAAAGAATTAAACTAAAGACATGAGGTCAGTAGGAAAATATGCTTGAGTTAAGATAAGAGGAGTCGTGGAAGCCAAGGCTCTTTTTATATAGGTGAAGCCTCCAGGTAGCAGGCTTCAGAGAGAATAGATAGTAAATGTCTCTTTGTGGACCTTAAGAGGGGTTAGGCTCTAAGTTAATCTCTCCTAGATCTGGGAAAGGCCTAGCTGCGTGGAGATTCTCTATAGATGCAGAATTTCCCCGACAAAAGACCACTTTGCAGAGCCATTTTAAAGCATGTCAAAGAAATATATTTTGGGGTAAAATATTTTGATTTCCTTCATGCTATTAGTCATGGGATGCTATACCAGAGTCAGGTTAGAGTTTGGTATCTTCTTGCCAAAGAGTCTGTTTGGGCAGTCTTATGATCTCTATCTTGGTCAGTTGTGCCTAAACTCCAAAAGAGGGGGTATAAAGAGGCCTGTCTGACCTTCCTTCCTGTCATGGCCACAAATTCATTCAGTTTTTCAAGTTGTTCTGGGTCCCCTTGGCCAAGGGGGAGGTCAGTTCAGTCATTGGGGGGATATAGGATTTTATTTTTGGTTTACAATGTAATCCAAATCCCTTTATTATATCAGGTCAACACATTGGACATTGCCACAGTTCCCTTCTGGCCCCAAAGTACCCACTGTCTAATGCTGTCTTGGCAGATGTAACGGCAGGCTCAGGGCTGCAGAGGGAGCATGGCAGTGCAGAAACAGAAACCTGGTGTAAAACAATGTACACATCCTTATCCTGACGCATCTGTCCATCTTCTCCCCACCTAGAGGAATTTTCATTTATATCTCACCGACATTCCCTTTTACTCAGGTTCCCTTCTCCCTACCTCACTTCCTTCCTTCCTCAACCAGTTATAGTTTGATCTCTTCTCTCACCAAAATTCCTGTTAAGCGGAGCAATTGAGCTGTCTCTGTTTTATCTCGTGACCATTATCTAGGTAGGCTACTCCCCTTCCCATTAAGGTGTATTACTGAACAAATACATAGTTCCCTCCTTAAACAAAATTTTGCAGTCAGCTTTTAAAATCATTTTCCTCCTTCCCAGCAAGCCAAAGGTAATAAGCCAGAGCTTCCACATCCACAGGTATTGCCTGGTATATACAAAGGAGTTGCCTACAGAAAACGTCCTGCAGAATGTTCCTGAAATTTGATCGCCATGTACTTACTGTTCTGAGAGGCCAGCCTGCAGAGAACGAACATAAGGAGGTATGTCATAAGATCCAGATACTTTGAAAATATACACTCTCATTTCACATGGTAAATGGGAAATTATTTTCTTTTAAAAATAAATAACCAGGGAACGTTTGTTTCTATAATAAAGACTAGGTAATTTGCTCTTCTTTATTTTTTAAATGTTTTTTATTTTATTTCTTTTTATTGTTGTGGGTACATAGTAGGTATACATCTTTATGGAGTACGTGAGATATGTTAACACAGGCATGCAATGTATAATAATCACATCAGCGTAAATAGGGTACTCATTACCTCAGCATTCATTCTTTGTGTCACAGACAATCCAATTATACTCTTTTAGTTATTTTACAATGTATAATTATTTTTGACTATAATCACTTTGTTGTGCTAGTGAATACTAGGTTTTATTCATTCTTTTTTTCTAACCATTTTTTTGTACCTGCTAGCCTTTCCCACTTCCCCTCTTCCACTACACTTCCCAGACTCTGGTAACCACCTTTCTACTCTCTAGCTCTATGAATTCGATTGTTTTAATTTTTAGCTCTCACAAATAAGTAAGGACATATGCAGTTTGTCTTTCTCTGGCTGGCTTATTTCATTTAACATATTGACCTCTCATTCCATCCATTTTGTTGCAAATGACAGAATCTCATTCTTTTTGTGGCTGAATAGTACTCCATTGTGTATAGGTACCATATTTTCTTTAGAGGACTAGGTAATTTGAAACAAGCCTTTGGCTGAGAACAAACAGAAAAGCTGGATGAAAAAATACACACACACACACACACACACACACACACACACACACACACACACTTTAAAACACCATAGAGCTTAATAATTCTTAAGGTAGTTAAGAATTATTTTTCCATGATCTAGGAAAAGCCAGAAATATATAGAGTTGAGCCTGGCAAATAGGGCTTTTTTCCCTGGAAGAGTTTAATGATTTCTGAATAGACTACTGAAAGGCAGAGCAGAATTTTGAGCAGCTTCAGAGGCTAAAAGATGAAAACTGGAGTGTAGGACTCACTGAGATAACCTATTTCCATGCTTTGAATTGGAACCATCAAAGTCTGAATTCTAGGAGTAAGGATAAATCAGAAATATAAAACAGATTTGCAGTGAAAGTGCCAGAAAAAGAGAGAGAGAATGGTATAGAAAAAATAGTTGAAGAGAATTTTGAAGAAAATAGCCTGGGAATTTTCTAAGAATAATGAAATCATCCAGCCACAGATTTAAGAAGTATCATGAACCTCATGAAAGCTAAATAGGAAAGTCCTTTAAATTTACATATAAATTGTGATGATTTCTATAAAAGTATGCTGATTTACATCCCATGGAATTTATAGAACAAATTGGGATGATTAACATCGTTTTTATTTTCTTATTTATTTATTATTATTATTTTTTGAGACAGGGTCTTTCCCTCTGTTGCCCAGGCTGGAGTGCAGTGGCGCAATCTCAGCTCCCTGCAACCTCTGCCTCCTGGACTCAAGCAGTTCTTCTGCCTTACCCTCCCAAGTTAGCTCAGACTACAGGCCTAAGCCACCATGCCCAGCTAATTTTTGTATTTTTTGTAGCAATGGAGTTTCACCACGTTGCCCAGGCTGGTCTTGAACTCCTGAGTTCAGGTGATCTGCCCACCTCAGCCCCCCAAAGTGCTAGGATTACAGGCGCGAGCCACAATGCCAGGCCAGGAATGATTAACATCGTAACAAAATGAATCTTCCAGTCCATGGAGACAATATATTTTTCCATTTATTTAGATTTTCTGGAATTCCTCTTATCAGTATGTGCAGAATTATTTTTGATCTTTTTTTAAAAAACAACTTACATGTTCAATAAGGTAGTTGTTATGTAAAATTATTGTACACACGTACGATGAAATATTATCCAGCTTTCAAAATGATTCAGAACTCCCATATAAAGATGGTAAAGTGAAGCCATATCACAGAATTATCCCTGTATTATCAAACAAGGTGATTTTTCGTTACAAAAACATGGATATAGAGCTCCAAATTTGGCCACGTGTGGTGGTTCAGGCCTGTAATCCCAGCACTTTGGGAGGCTGAGGCAGGTGGATTACAAGGTCAAGAGATTGAAACCATCCTGGCCAACATGGTGAAACCCCATCTCTACTAAAAACACAAAAAATTAGTTGGGCGTGGTGGCATGTGCCTGTAGTCCCAGCTACTCGGGAGGCTGAGGCAGGAGAATCACTTGAATCTGGGAGGCAGAGGTTGCAGTGAGCTGAGATCGCACCACTGCACTCCAGCCTGGCCACAGAGCAAGACTCCATCTCAAAAAGAAAAAAATAAAATAAACCAAACAAGAAAAGGGGATCAAACTTATGGTATAAACTTCAAAAAGTATTGGGCAAAGAAAATGCAGAAAGTTCAAGTGCAGTCCTGCATCACTTCTAAGACTACTCCACCTCCACCAGAATCAGTACTGGGGAAATGTTGTAAGTAAGAAAAATCCTGAGAATTTTGAGCAAAATCAACCAATTCAAAGAGAATTGAACTTACAGTTGATAAGGAAGGCAGATAATACAGCATATGGATAATTAGCTCTGCTGAATAAAGCAATCCAATAAAGAAGGAGCAAAGGCAGCATTTGGAATTTTCAAAAAGAAAGCACAGAAAATGTACTTGAAGGAAGGATAAAAAGATTCATACTTCCAGGTATGGTCTATATCTCAGAAAACTGACATAAAGTAATAGACATGACACATTGTCTGGTTAAGTTGCTGAACATGAAAGAATTCTTCCAATATTCAGCCAGAATAAAGCAAGTCACCAAATGAAGGAAAATGCAGGATGGCTTCCAAATTCTCTACAGAAACACTTATTACAGAAAACAATGGAGTCATGTATAGCCATTTCCAAGGGTTAAAATATGACTCAAGGATACTTGGCACAGCGAAAATTGTTAATCATGTGTCAAGGAAACAGGAATTCATTTTCAAATATGAACAGTTTGTGAGTCCTTGAAAACCATTTCAACAATGAAATCCAGCCAATCAAGAAATAAATAAAAATTAATAGTCCAGGAATGGAGAAGCCATAGAAAAAATTATTGTAAACAATTAATTCAATTATGTAGAGAATGAAATTAAACATCTGGGAAAATTCTGGTTGCAATACAGAATTTAATGTTATAAACTTGAGCAAAGTAAGAATAATAAATATAACTAACAACAAAAAAACCCTGAAAATAGAGATATGAGGGAAAAAGGAGAGAAGAGACAGATGCATACTGCTCTGTTCACCTTTCACAATCAGGAGTCAACTAACACTGTTGGGAAAAAAGGCTGGGTGCGGTGACTCATGGCTGTAATCCCACCATTTGGGAGGCTGAGGTGGGTGGATCACTTGAGGTCAGGAGTTTGAGACCAGTGTGGCTAACATGGTAAAACCCCATCTCTACTAAAAAATAATAATAAGCAAAATAAAATAATAATATATAATAAATTGCAAAAAAAATCACAAGTTTGAGATAAATCATTTAAGTTTTAAAATATTTATCTTAGAACATTTTATAGGAATTAATATTTCTTGTAGTGAAAGATTATTGATCTAGTACAGCTTTTTCTTTCATTTCCTATCAGCATATTTTTCTTCTGTTAAATTCAAATTAGATTTCCAAAAGTACAACACATAAAGCTACATGGATGAATGTCACAGAATCACACTGTGCAAAAGAAACAGATAAAAAGGAATGCATATTATATATTTCCATTTATATAAAGATCCAAAAGATGAAACAAATGTACCCCTGCATAGTGCAGGTAAGAGACTAGGGACTGGAGCGAGGCATTAGGGAGCCTTCTGTTGCACTGGAAATGTCTTATATGTGGGTTGCACCATGAATATACCTCCACTGAGGTATACATTTAACATTTGTGCATGTTACTGTGCAGATGTAGGTTTTTTAACATTTAAATTAAATATAATGCTTTTTATTTAAAAATAGCATAGATAGTAAAGTTTTTTTTTTTCTTCAATTTTAAGTTCTGGGGTACATATGCAGGATGTGCAGATTTGTTACATACGTAAATACGTGCCATGGTGGTTTGCTGCACCCATCAACCCATCACCTAGCTATTAAGCCCAGCATCCATTAGCTATTCTTTCTGATGCTCTCCCTCCCCATGACCCTCAACCCTGACAGTCCCCAGTGTGTGTTATTCCCTCCAATGTGTCCATGTGTTCTCATCATTCAGCTCCACTTATAAGTGAGAGCGTATGGTGTTTGGTTTTCTGTTCCTGCATTAGTTTGCTGAGGATAACAGCTTCCAGCTCCATCCAGGTCCCTGGAAAGGACATAATCTTATTTCTTTTTTGGCTACATGGTTTTCCATGGTGTATATGTACCACATTTTCTTTATCCAGTCTATCATTGATGGGTATGCTGGTTGATTCCATATCTTTGCTATTGTAATTAGTGTTGCAAGGAACATACGTGTGCATGCATCTTTATAATAGAATGATTTATATTCCTTTGGGTATTCACCCAGTAATGGGATTGCTGGGTCAAATGGTATTTCTGCTTCTAGATCTTTGAGGAATCGCCAAACTGTCTTCCACAATGGTTGAACTAATTTACATTCCCACCAACAGTATAAAAGCATTCCTTTTTCTCTGCATCCTTGTCCGCATCTATTGTTTCTTGACTTTTTAATAATCACCATTCTGACTGGTGTGAGATTGTATCTCATTGTGGTTTTGATTTGCATTTCTGTAATGATCAGTGATGTCAAGCTTTTTTTCATATGTTTGTTGGCTGCATGAATGTCTTCTTTTGAGAAGTGCCTGTTCATGTCCTTTGCCTAGTAAACTTTAATTTTTTAAAAAATTTTATCTATTCTTCTATTTATGCATATTTTCAGTCTATGCATATTTATATATTCAAAGAGAGATATCTGGAATAAATGTCAAGTGATAGCAGTTGGTAATTTTGGGGTGAAGGTATTTGGGTGATTTATTGCTTTCTTTGTCGTACTTTTTTACATTGCTTCAGTCTCATAATCAGCATAATTAGTAAACAAAAGAATTAAAATAATCATTCAGATATATATTTGTGTATCCAAAAGTGTCTCAGACATATTTTTAATTTAAAAAGATTATAGGCCGGGCTTGGTGGCTCATGCCTGTAATCCCAACACTTTGGGAGGCTGACGTGGGCAGATCACTTGAGGTCAGGAGTTTGAGACCAGCCTGGCCAATATGGCAAAATCCCGTCTTTATTAAAAATGCAAAACTTAGCTGGGTATGGTGGCATGCACCTGTATGTAATCCCAGCTACTAGGGAGGCTGAGGCAAGAGAATCACTTGAACCCGGGAGGCAGAGGTTGCAGTGAGCCAAGATTGCACCATTGCACTCCAGTCTGGGCACCAGAGCATGACTCTGTCTCAAAAAAAAAAAAGATTATAAAATATTATGATCCATTTTTAATGAATACAAACATACACACTTATGTCTGTGGGTTTTTCTAATGCCTAGAAATATAAACTCCAAAAGAGTCTGGAAATCCCAATAGCAAAATTTATTGGCAGCAATTCTGTCTAGGTGGTGAAATTATAGATACTTATTTTTCTTTCATCTTTGCACTTCTTTACATTACATTAATTTAAAAATTTTTTCTGATTAAAGTTTTTTATATTTAAAAGGTATCTATTGTATAATGAGAAAAATTGCTATTTTCATTGATGGAGTAAGGGGAGGAGGGGAAAGAAAATGGAAAAATAATCCATTAGGAAAGAGAATTGAAAGAATCTCATGAAGAAAATGACTAGACTTGGAGAGCTGGTAGGAAAGTCAGGCCACATGTGTGAGAAATTGTTTCTGGAACTGGACTCTTGTGGACTTCTAAAGAATCTGACTTGCAAAGTATGGCTCAAAGACTAAAGAGGGTGAGTGTATGTGTTTGGCACATGTGAAGGCAAGCACTTTGCAGTTAAATGGCCAATCTCCAAACAGCTGGGCAGGGGAATCTTGACATTTGTAATATTAAAGTGAGACCCCCATCTCTATAAAAAAAATTTAAAAATAAAAGCCTAGCCAGGTGTGGTGGCACACGCCTGTAGTCCCAGGTACTTGGAAGGCTAAGGTTGGGGGAATCACCTGAGCCCAGGAGTTCAAGACTGCAGTGAGCTGTGATCATGCCACTGCACTCCAGCCTGGGTGACAACACAAGACCCTGTCTCTAAAACACGCATACACTCACACACTCACACACATACATACATAAATGCAATATATCTGTTAGTAGTGTGTTAAAAGAGATTATGGTACATTCCTCGCATATGGAATAAAATGTAACTATTAAAAGTTAAAATGTATATCTGTATTATTTGTGGCTATAATACATTGATGAATAAACAAGTAAGTAGCAAAATGGATGCATAGCACATTCACATTTTCATGTTATATGTGTGCCTATGTGTGCGTGTCTGTGTCTGTGTGTATATACACAGACATGCATGGAAAAGAAAGTCTGGGCAGATATCTGGCAAATGTTAGCAGCTATTCTGTGAGGTGAAATTACCAGTGATTTTCACATTTGTGGTGTTTGATTTCTAGTTTTACAATAGATATAGACTTATTTCATAATCAAAAAATAGCTGACTTCTTTTATTTGTTCTTTTTATTATTCATTCTTCTTCTTTTTCTTTTCTTTTTTTTTTTTTTTTTGAGACAAGGTCTTATTCTGTCACCCAGGCTAGAATGCAATGGCATGATCACAGCTCACTTCAGCCTGCATCCTCCTGGGCTCAAGCAATCCTCCCACCTCAGCCTCCTGAGTTGCTAGGAATACAGGTATGCATCACTACACCCAGTTAAATTTTGATTTTTTTATTTTTGTAGAGATGGAGTAGGTGGTGGTCTCGCTCTGTTGCCCAGGCCGGTCTTGAACCCCTGGACACAAATGATCCTTCTGCCCTAGCCTCCTAAAGTATTGGGATTACAGGCATGAGCCACTGAACCAGGCCTATTATTATTATTATTATCATTTGAGACTGGGTCTTACTCTGTCACCCAGGCTGGAATGCAGTGGCATAATCATAGGTCACCTAAGCTCAAATGATCCTCCTGCCTCAGCCTCCCCAGTAGTTGGGACTGCAGGCATAAGCCACTACTCCTGGCTTATTTGTTTTTTCTTTGATTTTTTATCTACCACTAAGAGTCATGCAAGCAAATTTCATTTTGGAATTTTAAAAATGTAAACCTTTAGAAATTTCAAACAGAGGAGAGATAGTTCTCTCTAATTATTAAAAAAGTACTGATATAAAAATCTACCATTTCAATTCCTTTTAACATGGCACCAAAAAAAAAAAAAAAACAAAAAACAAAAAAAACAGGAAGATAATGAAAAGTATCAGTGAAGGATACAGAATGGTGAAAGCCTAAATGAGAATAGTTCGTATCTCCTTAACCACATGGCTAGGGTTTCACCATAGCCTCATAAAAAGAGGTAATTGAGGTTAACCTCAAAATCACGCTGACCCTTCTTAATGGTAGGTTACAAGGATATGTGCACCTAAATTAATTTTTAAAATATTTGGAGTGTAGAGCTAGCCACTTCCAGAAGGATGGAATAAGGACTTCCAATATCTGCTCCTCCATGAAAGCAAGGAAAACTCTGAAAAAAAGTCAAAATAAACATTTTCAGAACTCTGAAAATTAATCCGTAATCTATAATACTCTGCAAAGCATTTATTCAAGAAAATGGCTGAATCTCATTAATAGCAGTGAGCTTTGTGATGTTTTACTTGCCCCTTCTCTTTCACCAACTCTGTGGCAACCTTGAAAACCAACAGCCTGGTGGTGATGGTAGCCAGGAAACCCAGCGGACTGCCAGCCCCTGCAGGGAGCATAATGAGTTTGGAGCTTCCCAAAAGCTCTATCCCCAGAGCTTTGTCACTATTTGCCACAGGGAAGTTGTCACTATTTAACCTATCTGTCATTTCCTGGAAATTCTTATTTGCAAGCCTTCTGATGGTTAATTTTATGTGACAACCTGAATGGGTCATGGTGCCCAGATATTTGGTCAAACATTATTCTAGCTGTTTCTGTAAAGGTATTTGTTAGATGAGATTAACATTTAAAGCTGTGGACTTTGAGTAAAGCAGACTGCCCTCCATAATGTGAATGGGACTTTAAAAAGTTGAAGGCCTTTATAGAATAAAAACTGATCTCCCCCAAGCAAGAAGGAATTCTGCCAGCAGGTTGCTTTTGGAATTCAGACTGCAATTCCTCCCTGTGTCTCCAACCTGCCAGCCTACTCTGCAGATTTTGTACTTTGTCCCTCCACTGTTATTTTAAGGAATTTAAGCTAATTCCTTAAAATAAATCTCTCTCTTCCTTTCACTCTCTCTGTATCTCTCTATATATACCTGTGCACAAAGAATAATTCATGTTAACACACAACAAGATGGTGCCTTCTGCAAGCCAGGAGGGCCCTCAGCAAGAACTGAATCTTCCAGCACTTTGGTCTTGAACTTTGCAGCTTCTAGAACTGTGAGAAATAAATGTCTGTTGTTGAGCCACCCCATTGATGGTATTTTGTTATAGTAACCAAAGCTGACTAAGATATTTATCTCACATCACATATAAAAATTAACTTGAAATGAATCAAAGACCTAAATGTGTGAGCTAAAACTACAAAACTGTTAGAAGAAAACATAAGCGTAAATCACAATGATCTTGGTTAGGCAATGTTTTCTTAGGAATGACACCAAAAGCATCGTCAAAATTAAAAACTTTCGTGCTGAAGGTAATACTATTAAGAAAGTTAAAAGACAACACATAATTTGGGAGAAAATATTTTCAAATCAACTATTAGATAAGGGGCTTATATCCAGATCATATAAAGAACTCTTACAACTCAATAGTAAAAACACGACTCAGTTTTTTAAATGGCAAATGGACCAATAATAAGTTCTGAAATTGAGGCAGTAATAAATAGCCTGCCAACCAAAAAAAGCCCAGGACCAGGCAGATTAACAACTGAATTCTACCAGATGTACAAAGAAGAGCTAGTACCATTCCTACTGAAACTATTTCCAAAAATTGGGAAGGAGGGATTCCTCTTTGATTCATTCTGTGAGACCAGCATCATCCTGATACCAAAACCTGGCAAAGATTCAACAACAATAAAAAACCTTCCAGCCAATATCCTTGATGAGCATTGATGCAAAAATCCTCAATAAAATACTGGCAAACCAAGTCCAGCAGCACATCAAAAAGCTTATCCAGCACAATCAAGTAGGCTTCATCCTTGGGATGCAAGGTTGGTTCAACGTACACAAATCAATAAATGTGATTCCTCACATAAACAGAACTAAAGACAAAAACCACATGATTATCTCAGTAGATGCAAAAAAGGCTTTTGATAGAATTCAACATCCCTTCATGTTAAAAACTCTCAATAAATTAGGTACTGAAGGAACATACCTCAAAATAATAAGAGTCACATATGACAGACACACAGCCAACATCATACTGAATGGGTAAAAGCTGGAAGCATTCCCCTTGAAAACCAGCACAAGACAAGGATGCCCTCTCTTACTACTCCTGTTCAACATAGTATTGGAAGTTCTGGCAAGGGCAATCAGGCAAGAGAAAGAAATAAAGTGCATTCAGATAGGAAGAGAGGAAGTTAAACCATCTCTGCTTGCAGATGACATGATCCTGTATCTAGAAAACCCCATTGTCTCAGCCCAAAACCTTCTTAAGCTGATAAGCAACTTCAGCAATGTCTCAGAATACAAAACCAATGTGCAAAAATTGCTAGCATTCCTATATACCAACAACAGTCAAGCTGAGAGCCAAATCACGAACAAACTCTCACTCACAATTGCCACAGAAAGAATAAAATACCTAGGAATACAGCTAAGAAGGGAAACAATATCTACAAGGAGAACTACAAACCACTGCTCAAAGAAATCAGAGGTGACACAAACAAATGGAAAAACATTCCATACTCATGGATAGGATGAATGAATATAATTAAAATGGCCATACTGCCAAATCAATTTATAGATTCACTGCAATTCCCATTAAACTACCATTGATATTCTTCACAGAACTAGAAAAAACTATTTTAAAATTCATATGGCACCAAAAAAAAGGGCCCAAATAGCCAAGGCAATCCTAAGCAAAAAGAACAAAGCTGGAGGCATCACACTACCCAACTTCAAACTATACTACAGGGCTACAGTAACCAAAACAGCATGGTACTGGTACAAGAACAGACACATAGACCAATGGTACAAGAACAGACACATAGAAGAGACATGATTTCCCTAGAACAGGGAAACCAGAAATAAGAGCACACACCTACAATGATCTGATCTTTGAGAAACCTGACCAAAAAAAAAAAGCAATGAGGAGAGGAAAGGATGCTCTATTCAATAAATGGTGCTGGGATAACTGGCTAGCCACATGCAGAAGATTGAAACTGAACCCCTTCCTTACACCATATACAAAAGTTAACTCAAGATGGATTAAAAACTTAAATGTAAAACCCAAAACTGTAAGACTTAAATGTCTTCCAAAACCCTGGAAGACAACCTAGGCAATTCCATTCAGGACATAGGCGTGGGCAAAGGTTTCATGATGAAGACATCAGAAGCAATTGCAACAAAAGCAAAAATTGACAAATGGAATCTAATTAAACTACAGAGTATCTGCACAGCAAAAGAAACAGAGTAAACAGACACCCCACAGAATGGGAGAAAATTTTCAGAAAACTGTGTATCTGACAAAGCTCTAATATCCAGCATCTATAATGAACTTAAACAAATTTACAAGAAAAAAAATCCCCCTAAAACAGTGGGCAAAGGACAAGAACACTTTTTTGAAGAAGACAGACATGAGGCCAACAATCATATGAAAAAAGACTCAATATCACTGATCATTAGAGAAATACCAATCAAAACCACAATAAGATACCACCTAACACCAGTCTGAATGGCAAATATTAAAAAGTCAAAAAATAACAGATGCTGGAGAGGTTATGGAGAAAAAGGAATGCTTATACACTGTTGGTGGGAGTGTAAATTAGTTCAGCCATTGTGGAAGACAGTGTGGCAACTCCTCAAAGACCTAAAAACAGAAATGCTATTCAACCCAGTAATCTCATTACTTGGTACATACCCAAAGGAATATAAATCATTCCATTATAAAGATACATGCATTTGTGTGTTCACTGAAGCACTATTCACAATAGCAAAGACATGAAATCAACCTAAATGTCCATCAGTGATATACTGGATAAAGAAAATTTGGTACACATACACCATGGAATACTATGCAGCCATAAGAAAACAAGATCATGTCCTTTGCAGGGGCATGGATGGAGCTGGAGGCTATTATCTGTAGCAAACTAACACGAGAACAGAAAACCAAATACCACATGTTCTCACTTATAAGTGGGAGCTAATGATGAGAACACATGGACACTTTGAGGGGGAAACAACACATACTGGGACCTTTTGGAGGGTGGAGGGTGGAGGGTGGGGAGGAGGGAGAGGATCAGGAAAAACAACTAATGGGTACTAGGTTTAATACCTGGATGATGAAATAACCTGTACAACAAACTCCCATGACACAGGTTTACCTATGTGACAAACCTGCAGTTGTACCCCTGAACTTAAAAATTTAAAAAAAAAATGGGCAAATGACTTGAACAGAAATTTCTCCAAGAATACACTCTAATGGCCAATACATACATGAAAAGAAGCTCAACATCATTAGTTATTGGGAACTGTAAACCAAAATCCAATGGGCTACCACTTCTTAATAAAAAAAGACATAATAATAAGCATTGGCAAGAATGTGGAGAAATTGGAACCCTGAAACATTGCTGGTGGGAATGTAAAATGATGTAGCTGCTTTGGAAGACAGACAGGCAATTCCTTAAAAAGTTAAACATAGAGGTAGCACATGGTCCAGCAATTCTACTGCTAAGTATTCACCCAAGAGAAATTGAAAAGCATATGTCCATACCAAAAACTTGTTCATAGCAGCGTAATTCATAATACCCAAAACTGAAAATAATTTAAATATGCATCAACTGCTTAATGGTATATAAACAAAATATGCTATATCCATACAATACAATAGTATTCATTTTTTAAAAAATACTGATACTGGCTATAACATGCATAGAACCTTGAAAACTTTATGGTACATGAAAGAA
This sequence comes from Ateles fusciceps, assembly GCA_036589455.1. NCBI lineage: Eukaryota > Metazoa > Chordata > Mammalia > Primates > Atelidae > Ateles > Ateles fusciceps. The sequence continues at coordinate 1,112,838 of JAZHEH010000439.1, forward strand.
GTCAGACACAAAAGTCTGTGTGTTATGTGTTATATGATTCTATTGACATGAAAAACCCAGAATAGGCAAATCTATAGAGACAGAAAGCAGATTAGTGGTTTCCAGGGACTAGGCTGCGGCATGGGGCGTGACTGCTAAGGGGTACAGGTTTCCTTCTGCAGAGAAGTAAATGCTCTGGAATTAGGTAGTAGTGATAGTTGCAAGACTTTGTGAATATACTAAAAAAAGAAAGCCACTGAATTGCACACTTAAAAAAAGTTAAATGTTGGGAAATTTTTTAAAAAACCATTTATGTCCTTTTAATTGTACAAATACTTTACATCTTTTTAAAAACCCAGAAAATATACTATGCAAAGAAGTTAATTATCAATTATACTACCATTCAGAGATATGGGCTGTCACTATTTTGTCTTACCTCCTTCAATATTTTTAAAATTTCTTATGAAAAATAAGTAAAAAAAATAAAAATAAACAAAAATAAAAAATAAAAAAAATAAGTATACAGAGAATTAAGTATGGAATATTTCTCTTTAAGCCATTGTTTAGTTGTCATCTTGAACTTTTCTCTGTCGTTCTCCTGGGCATTCCCTTTGCCATTATCATGGCTGTATTCTGTGTTCTTGGTTGCACATCTTCCCTCCTGCTTTAATCCCTTGTTTGGAGGGTATGGATAGGAGGGAATGGGTGACAGTCTGAGCAACGTGCATGTCTCGGTCACATTGTTGCATTTTGGGCTGGTGGCCCTCAGCCTCCACTGCTCAGTGGCTGCCCTGGGATCTTGCTTTACCATCATCCTGGAGAGTCCTTTGTTTCTCTCCTGTGTTGGATTTTCAATTTCCTTTATACCAAGTCTTCCTCTGTCTGAGTTTAATCCTTTATTTTGGTGTAACAATCCTCCACTAGAGTCCTGAAAAAAAAGATGCATGGAAGGTAACTTTTTTGAGGCCTTGCGTGTTTCAACATGTGTCTATTCTATACTCATATTGAATGATAGCATGAATAGATTGGAAATGCTGGTTCAGGGTGGTAAAAGCGCTGCTTATGACTGTCTGGCTTCTGGTGCTGGCATATGATGTGCTGTCCAATCAGGAAAATCATGTGCTTCAGCCTGGGAACTTTCCTTGAATCATGTCAACGGCAATTTTCTCCCCCTCCTCTCTGTTTTCTCAGTTTTTTTTTTTCTTTTTGGACTTTGTTCTTTTGCTTTTGGATTTCTTAGACTAATCCTTTAAATTTTCTCCTTTTTGTTTTTTGTATTTCTGCTGAGGTTCAACTTTATCTTCCATCCCTTATAATGACTTTTCTTCTTCATTTTGCTATCACCTTTTTAATTTCTGGGAGCTCTTTTGTTCTCTGAAGGTTCCTTTGCCAGGAGTGAGGGTGGGGTTGCAGGCATATAATGTCCTGTTCTTATTTTATGAATGTAGTATCTTCTCTTGGCTCTCTGATGATATTACTCAAAAACTGTTTGTTTGTTTAAGTATTCTAATTACTCATCGGGTACAATGTTCACTATTGGGTAATGGGTAGACGAGAAGCCCAGCCCCCACCAATATGCAACATACTCATGTTACAAGCATGCACGTGCATCCCCTGAATCTAAAATAAAATAAAAAGTATTCTTCTCTCCATTTTTTTGAGTTGCTTTTTCTCATTTTCTTTGTTTGTTTGCATCTATATCTTCCAAATTAAAGAATTTCCTTAGAAGTCTAGTATTCTTCAATTGACTGCTTATGATTTAGAGTTGAGGATGGACATGGTTTGGATGTGTGTCCTCTCCAAATCTCATGTTGAAATGTAATCCTCAATGTTGGAATCACTGGTGGGAGGTGATTGGATCATGGGGGTGGATCCCTCGTGAATGGCTTAGTGCCATCTCATTGGTGATGAGTGAATTCTTGCTCTGAGTCCACACAAGATCTGGTTGTTTAAATGAGTCTGGGACTCTCCCTTCTCTCTCTGCCTGCTGTTCTCACCAGGTGACATGCTGGCTTCCCTTCATCTTCCACAATGATTACAAGCTTCCCAAAGCCCTTGCTAGAATCAGATGCCAGCTCTATGCTTCATGTAGATCCTGCAGAACCGTGAGCCAATAAACCTCTTTTCTTTATAAATTACTCAGCCTCAGGTACTTTTTTATAGCAACACAAAAACGGACTAACACAAAAACTAAAAGGCTGCTTGGGAGCTCTGAGTATGTAGTTTGAACTTGAGAACTCTATACTTTACTGTAGGGTGATGTGGGTAACCCATCTGTTGGGGAAGAACTATCTTAGGTCTTTACTTTGGACTGGCCAAATAAGCCAGAGAGTTTTCTTTCTATCTCCTTCCGAGAAGGTAAAGGTCTGAGTGTCATTATTCTGGTACTGAGTGAGGGAAGGGCTGGGAGTTTCTACATTCAGCACTGAAAAAATATACAGTCACTTAATTCCCTATTTCAGGTACTCACTGTGCCTGTCAATCCATTAACACCCCCAGTTCCAGAAGAGTGTGGTACTGCTTGTTCCTATGACTTTTGCTTTAATTCTAAGCTTACGCCAGCTCTGGTTTAAGATTATTCTTTCCCAGGTTTAAGAAGGAAAAGTTATTATGACAGAAAAGCTGAGAGCAAAAATCAAATCTTAGCTTTGACATTTCAAAAATATAAACCCTAAAGGACTCAGGACATAAAGTTTATGACACTATGCAGGAAAAACTATCTAAAACTTAGAAATAAGGCAAATGTAATGGCTGCATGCCCTTTCTAAATAGTCTGTGAAGGGTCATCTGATTCACTCAGGGAATGTGCTTTTGACTGTGGTCTACACATCTACACATGTCATAATCCTGAAAATTCAGAGATGAACTTGTAGAGAAATGATAAGGTGTGATGACTTCAGTGGGGAGAAGGGAGCTTGGTAGAGAAGATAACTCCAATCCCTGCATTTGTGTGCGTGTGTGCGTGTGTGTGTGTGTGTGTGTGTGTATGTGCGTGTGTGTTTATTTTATAGAGCATTAACTTGTTTTGTATCTATTTGGCAATCTTATTTCTATATTCCTTTCCCCCACTAGCTATATAAACCCTGTTCCTCAAATTTTCTTCAGACTAGCTGTTATATTGCTACTGGTTCCTTTGTGAGCTTGTCATCTATGTGTATGAGAATTATGTTTCTTAACAGTTTGAGAATTATGCTTTTACACCATGTCTTAATCCATTTTGTGTTGCTATAATAGAGTACCTGAGACTGCGTAATTTATAAATAAGCAATAGAAGTTTATTTGGCTCATGTTTTGGAGGCTGGAGAGTCCAAAAATGTGGCACTGGCATCTGGCAATGACCTTTGTGCTGCATCATCCCATGGCAAAAAGTGGAATGGCAAGCATGTGCCCAAGACAGAGGGGGAAGGAGGCCAAACGTTCACAGTAACTAGCCCACTCCCAAGATAATAGCATTAATCCATTCAAGAGGGTGGAGCTCTCATGGCCTAATTACTTCTTAAAGGCCCCATCTCTCAACACTGTTATAATAGCAATGCCTGGGGGACTGGGTCTAACCCAGCATCCCAAAATTTCTGTGGAGCCCAGCATGCTTAAGGGATTAGTCAAGTGTTTCCCACGTATAGAAATAGCTAAAGGAGAGCTGGACCCGAGGCAGCCTTGTGGTCATGATAAGGAAGACAACCTGAGTGGACCCGACAATTAAGACAAAGCTGGAATAAAGACAAGTCAATAGGTGTCTGTGTAGATTAATGACAGGAAACCAGACATCTCCCCCACCTGGCCTCATGCCAATATGATCTGTAAGTCCCTGGGAACTTAGATGTGATCCGAGGAAATTAGAAGAAACCATAGATTGATTGTGATGAAGTTTACTTCGGTCGGGAGAATGGGAGTGTGAAACAGAAACTGAATTATAGTATATAAATAATTTACCTTTTTAAAAAAGTGGATTATACTGTACCTCGTATTGCATATTCCACTCAATAGTATAGCATGAATATCTGTAGGTCAACAAACATCATTTTTCTTGTCTTTTTCTTTTCTCTCTTGAGACAGGGTTCTTACTTTCTTGTCCAAACTAGAGTGCAGTGACACAAACATGACTCACTGAAGGGTTGATCTCCTGGGCTTAAACGTTCCTTCCACCTCAGCCTCCCAAGTAGCTAGGACTATAGGTGCATCTCTCTATTTTTTGTAGAGAGGTTGGGGTCTCACCATATTTTCCAGGCTGGTCTCAAACTCCTAGTCTCAAGCAATCCTCCCACTTTGACCTCCCAAATTCCTGGGATTATAGGCGTAAGCCACTGCACCAGGCTGACGGCACAATTTTCATTGCTACGTAGCATTCTACCATACAAGCTAGTTTAATAATTTAGAAAAACTGTACATATTTCTCCTTCCTACTGGTAGGCACAATCAGTCTCAATTATTTTGGTTATTAAGTCCTTAGTTAAAAGAACATAGATTTGGTGGAAAGAATGCTAGAGTGGGTGGACCCGAACCAACCATTGCTAATCAAGGATCTGGTGTCCAGAGTTGGCAAAACCAAGTTAACTTCTTTTTCAGAAAGCACCTTAATAAAGCTGGTCATATTTAATCTTGGCTGATCATTCCAGAGCAACACTGATTCAGCTTCTTACAAGGAGAGCTCTAGGAGTGGAGAACACCTGTTCAGGGATGCTCCGTAATGTGTGTCTTAAGTATAGCAGCAAAAAGCCACCGTCTACCCACCCCAAGTTCTGTGTTCAGGCAGTCAGCCACTGGGAGGCAGAGATGTGCCTGCTGACTGCAGGCTGGTGCTGGGCTTCTTTTAGCCTGTAACACAAACTAATAAATGGGCTTGCTTTAAAACGCACTGGGGGAGACTGATGTGGGCTTCCAAATTTGAAGAAACTACTTTTCTCGTGGTGTAGACAGAGATACCAGTGTCTAAAGAGCTTCCATCCCATGGTGGTACTTGCAATGCCCTCAGCAATCCCTGAAATTACACAGGGGAGCATAGGTCTCAGAGTTAATCAGTTGCCTGATTTACTCCAGGATGCTGGTTTTCAACATTTCCTATTTTTTGCAGGGGGGAGGGGGAGGTTTTATTTATCACAAATCAAAACTCCTCCAATTGAGACCTGTTATATGTTGGGATGTTATTATTGTGTTGTTGTCATCATTGTTTGCTTGTTTTTGTGCCTGTGGCTTTGAAAAACCACAGTGTGTTTGGATCAAACAGCAGCATTTTGATCAATATGATCTGGTCAAAGCAGATTTCTATTTGTTCTTACTGTTTTGTACATTTTATCCTAAGAATCAAAGACAGATCATCTATTCAACAAGGTCACAAGAAACTTTTTAAAAGTTTGTTCCAGTGATAGAAACAAAATACAAATGCCTGGTTTCTTTTTATAAGAGAAACAAATGTCATTTCCCCCCCCCAAGTAATGAGAGAAAAAAAGAATATCTATAATATAAATTCTGATACTAAACTAATTTCAGGCAAAAGTGTGACTATTGCACTGCTATTTTATTGTTTTAATAGTGTTATGTTTAGGGCATACTATCTTCATTAGTTGGAAGAATAAAATTAGAATCATATGCAGACTTTCTCAGTAATTCATTTAATTTCCTGTTTTCTATCTTTTTGGTGACTTCTGTAGAAGGACTACTTAAAAAGTTTCCCCTTTGAAAATGGCCCAAGGAGGAAAGAAAGCTTCTATTTTAATGCTTTGTGAGTTGGTGAGAGGAATGCATTTCATGAAGTCTAACCTCCATTCCAGTGACCAAAGTGGACTGGGGAGAGAATGTGGTAAGGGCAAGGTGGTGGGTGTGAGGGGCAGAGGTTAGGGCTCATGCACTTCATAAAACATAGTGACAATGTGTTTTCCACGTGTTAAAGGCTAAAATGAGTGAAGTGAAGCCCAGTCGTCTTAATGGGGTCAGAAAAATAACATCAACTTCAGAAACTGAACAGTAGTAGGCAACTCGTACACATCAGAATATGAAAATTATCACTCCATTAAGGATTTTAGAAAATAAGATAGCTCTTCACTGTTTGGAACAGAAAACCTAGGCTGGCCAGGGAAACAGACTTCAACTTTCCAATCCTTCCCTTCCTGCTCCACTAACCACACAGATCCCATAGCCTGGGACACCTGGCATTGATGACAAAGGTAGTTGAAATGAATAAAACAGCTTTATTCTGGATTTCTGGATACCTATGCCATGCAGTCCCAAAAGACTTTGGGCTTTCCAGGCTGTATGACCCACCTCTTTTCCCTACTTTCCTGAAGGAAAAAGGAGGAATCCAGAGAGGTAAACAGTGGGCTGCTGGGAATATTATCTCCATTTACAAAGCAAAAACCCTTCAAGAGATTACCTTCAGTGACCTTATTGTTAAATGTATTATACCTTGTGGGAGACAGTGGTATTATCTGGGTTTGAAGTACAAATGTTGTTGATTCCAAGGCGACAGGCATCTTTGCTAAGAATAAGACAAGGAGCTATATCTATGCTTCATCCTTACCCCTCCCCCCTTAAAAAAGAACTAGAACACAATTAAAGGGCACATGTCATAAAATCTGATTTGGAGAATACATGATGAAATTTTATTCTTAAGAAAAGAAGATGTTCTGTTTTTCCCATTATAAATGCCTTTATTTCCTGCCAAACCTCTTCTTATCCTGAATGTCTTAGAATATCTTGATATAACACAGCACAGATAGGGCAGCACAAACACAGAGTTATAATTTAATTCAACATATAGTCATGGCGAAGAGTTATACTAAGAATACCTCCCTCAAATCCCTTCTCCTGCCACCTATAAAATAGCTCATGATATTAGGCATCTTTTAAAAAAATTATTCCATTTAAAAAAGATAGTAATGTTTCCATTTGGACTTTGCCACGGGCACACTGGGCTGGAAGTGGAAAATGTGGTCAGGCTTTCTCATGATGGGGCAGATTCTCATGGCCAGTCCTGGGCATCTGGGTGGCATTAGGGATGTGCAGAGGGGCCAGCCTGGCCATGTCACTTCCTAAGACCAGGTGATTGTAAAAGACCTAGGGGGCGGGACTATTGTGACTGCCATGACATAGGCAGGGAATAAATGTTCAGTATTGAGATAAGCCCTTAGGATCTGAAATCTCAAGATTGGAATGATCAGTATTCACTTTATTGGCTATAAAAATAAACTCATGGAGGGGGGTTGGAGAGATATTGGTCAAAGGAAACAAAATTTTAGGAGGAATAAGTTCAAGAGATCTATTATGAAGCATGGTGACTTCACTATAGTCAAGAAATTGCTAAGAGAGTAGATTTTAAGTGTTCCCACCACAAAAAATATATATAAGTGTATGAGGGAATGCACATGTTAATCAGCATGTTTTAACCACCTACAATGTATACATGTTTCAGAACACCATGTTGTTTCCCATACATATATGTGTATATATATATATATATATATATATGTGTATATATATATATATATATGTGTATATATATATATATATATATATATGTGTGTATATATAAATAATTTTTACTTGTCAATGAGAAAAGAAAGAAAACTCATCCCTTCATCAACTGGCTCAGAGACATTTGAGGACTTGAATATTCATGTAGTAGAGGAGGTTTAAATCAAGCAAAGCTCTGTTCTTTTTAAACATGCGGTCCTTTTATTGTACTATTCTTTTTTTTTTTTTAATGACTTTGATTTCTCCTTGCATTGTCTTAGTCATTCGAACAGAAGGGCTCCTCTCTGAGGCTCTTCGAGCCTCACACAGACGGCTCCATCTAGCACCTCTAGATGGCGCAGAGGCCAGGGCATCTCTGCCACCCCAGGATCTATGTCTGTGTCCCAAAACTCCCTTGGGCTACCTCCATAGCAACTCACGTGCATGGCACTGGTTTTCATTCCTCTCTTTCAGGCACCCAAGGAAGAAATTACACCTTTTTCCTCCAAACTCATTTTTAATGTTTATACTTTGTCTAGTACTTCTACGCATGTGCCGTAGGAGGGGGCACATCTACACCAGCTCAGGTTCTCTTTACTGAAGGAAGTTGTCTTCAACTCCTTTACATCATGAAAAATATTTCGCTGAATTCAGAGACCTTGTAGGTACAAAATCTGATCTTTAAGAAAGGAATTGCAACAAAATCAGTACAGCTTGAAGTATAACAGACTAAGTTGATATTGATCATATTGACTGTTTCTGTGTTCTGGCCTCCAAAAGCTAGATTCTCCCACCATCATCTTCTAGGTACCATTGCTTCCAGGAAGAATTCTATTTCTTAGAACCATTAGAAAGACTTTCATCACTGGAAGGGAAACTTAGCAGCCTTCAAGGCCAGACAGGTAGCACAGATGAATGGGTCTGGTTGAGTGTAAGACAACAAGGAATGGTGCTGACTGTAGTAAAATAGAAACCTCAAGCCCCTTCTAAGAGGTATTCAGATTCCATTTTTAAAACTATAGAGGTTCAAAAAATCATGTGCAGGCTGAATTCAATCCAAAGGATACCCACTTACCAGCACTAATTAGTCTGATATTCTTCATTATGGAGGAGGAAATGAAATTTACACAGAATGAATAAATTGCTCAAGGTCATATTAAGACTTATTGAAAAGCCAGGACTAGCCTGGCCCCAGGTTTCTAACTCCCAGAAGGAAGCCCTTTCCCCTGCCCCATGCTGTCTCTGGCTCCTAAAATGCCCCTTTAAAAATAAAAAAAAAGGACCCACCTGCATGTTACTTTCATCAAATTAAATGTCATCAAACTCCTTTTCCCCAGATTTCCTTTAACAACAAATTCTGAATAGCATCAGAATATGGATAAGTTGGTCAAAAGCCGGAGCAGAAGGGAAGGCCAGGCCTGTTTAAATGAAAAGGCTGACGGTTGTTACATAAGTGTGCAGCTCAGGTTTCCCCAACTTAGCAATGAACCTGAACAACCACAGAAAGCCTTGTAAATCACTGAGCAAGCCAGAAACTCACACCTGTCTCACTCGGAGAGGGCTCCAGAAGCCCTGACACCATCACTTTGCAGTCGTGCCATGGCTAGGGGCCAGACTTTCTCCTACAAAGCATCCTGAGAAATGATTTTGGTCTGGTCAGTGAAGCCTGGCCAGTATCGCTTCTGACATGTAGATCCTGGTCAGCCTTTTGTGACCTGCTGCAGGGCCGAAATTGGCTTTCAGCCTCTCAGAGGCATTACGTCTGTCCTGAAGGAATTTGACTTGGCAGGAAAGGGGCAAGTGGTGTAGTGGCAATAACATACTTTTGGAACAAGACAGACACACTTCTGAACGCCTTCTCTACTGCTTTCAGTCAGTCAACCAACATTTCCTGAGTGCCCACTATGTGCCAGGCACTGTTCTACACCCTGAAGAGACAATGGTGAGCCAAACAGAAAGTCCTTGCTTTCTGGAACTTTACATTTCAGTGGGGGAAGATGGAAAATAAATACAAGAAATGATTCAGTTATCTAGCGTGTCAGAGGGTGAAGGGTGTGATGGATGAAACTAAGCAGGGATGGAGAATGGAGAGTGCAGTGTAAATGGTGTGTTCGGGGAAGGCTCAGTGAGCAAGGACTTAAAGGAGGTGAAGGAGTGAGCTATGGAGATATGCAGGGGGGAGAGCTCCACGCAAAGACCCTGAGGTGGAAGCATACATGGAGTGTTCAGGGAGCAAGGAGGCCAATGTGTCTAGAGGGGGCCAGGTGGCCTGCAAGTGGCAGGAGATAGTTGACAGAGGCAATGAAAGGTGATCAGGCCATTGTCAGCACTTACCTTGAGTGAAATGGGCAGCTGCTGGGGGAAAGATCTGGAAGAATTTTCTGATGGATTGATTGAGGGGTCAGAGAAAAAGAATCACCAAGAATGACCCAAAGGTTTTTGGCTTAAGCAACTGGAAGAATGGAGGTACCATTAACTGAGCTGGGAAGGCTGTGGAAGGAACTGGTTGTGGGGGAGGGGCAGAGGATCAGGAGTTTGGTTTTGGAAATATTAAATGGTGATGATGAATAAATAATCATGTATGAGTCTGAAGCACATGAGAGAGGCCTAGATGGAGGATATACATTTAAATGGTATTTAAAACTGCGCAACTCAGTGGCATCACCAGGACTGACGGTAGGCAGGGAAGAGAAGAGGTTTCAGGATGCAGCCCTGGGACACTTCAGCTTGAAAGGTGCAAGCTGCCATGTAGGAGCTGGGTGGCTGCAGTGGGTGCCCAGGTCAGAACCGAGGCTGAGTTAACAATCGAACCCCTCTTCAGGGACGGCTCTCAGTATAAGGGGGATACCTTGTTTCAGGGACAGTATGTAGGCAATGACTGGTCCATCTGGGGTACAAAGCCCAAGCCCCTTACCTTGATTTAGAACAACTCTGAGGGGCCTCCCTAGATCCAGAGCCCCCCATGGTATCAGCTGAGGCCACTGTTTCACCTGCCTTGCTGTTCACCCCTCCCTTGGCTGCCCCTCATAGGGATGTGTTTTTAAGGGCATTCCCATGCACAGATTTCCATTTCAGTCAATTTCCCAGGGAATCTGTCCTAAAACAGTGGCTTTGGGGCTTAGCACTTACTTTACAGTTTGCTCATGTCATGTGATAATTCTACCCTCCTGGAAGGATTGTTATAGGAATAAGAGACTGATATGTAGAGTGCCTGGTTAATCACAGGCCTCAAAAAAGGGAAGCTACTCTCTGAGAATCAGATTTCCATTATTCCACCTTCTCAAACCTGGAAGGTGAGAAAGGTGCTGTCACAGTGCTCAGGAGGGCAGCCTGTCCTCTCCCTGACTCCATTGATGACATGCAGATGCTTTTTGTCTGTGCTCTGACAGTACCCTCCACTTCTCATATCATAATTACATGGTATGCTATTCTAGATTACAGTTGCATATTTCATTTTCTTCCACCCCCTCTTTCCTGTAAGTTCTTTGCCTGTCTTCTCCATGGTAGTAGCTCCAGGGACAAGGACATTGTAGGTATTCCATAAATATTTATTGAATCAAACTGACATCTGCCTGAGTGTATGGACTGAAGCCTGGCACAGTTTGACACTGCTCTGGAAATTATACACGCAAATGACCTAATGAGAAATTTGGTCTGGTCTTCTGAAGTCCCAAGAAGACTACACATCTAACAATCCATCTATCCATCACCCCCAAAATTATTTATAGAGCACTACTCTGTGTCAGGCACTAGAAAGGCAACAGTGAACAAGATTGTATAGTCAAGCAATAAGATAAGCAATGAACAATAAACCCAAATAATTCACCATGAAACCTACTGTGTAGAAAAAAAAAAACACACACAGATTTGGAGCTGCACACCCAAATGGCATTGATGCTAGAGAATCTGGTAAAAGCACCATTGTGGTGTATGAGGATCCTGCATGTTAATGGGTTTAACGGAGAGGGCAATGAAGAGGACCTGTAGGCTGCAAGGAGCAACAGTGGTGGTGAGAAGGTAATCAAAGTGCAGGACATCAAAAACGATCTGAAAGAAATGATTAAAACCACTGTGGCTGCCATGAACAACCTGGTGTCCCCCATGGAGCTGGCCAACCCCGAGAACCAGTTCAGAGTAGACGACATCCTGAGTGTGGTGAACATGCCCAACTCTGACTTCCCTCCCGAATTCTACGAGCACACCAAGGCTCTGTGGGAGGATGAAGGAGTGCATGCCTGCTACAAACGATCCAATCAGTACCAGCTGATTGACTGTGCCCAGTACTTCCTTGACAAGATAGATGTGATCAAGCAGGCTGACTCTGTGCCAAGTGACCAAGACCTGCTTCATCACCATGTCCTGACTTCTGGAATCATTGAGATCAAGTTCCAGGTGGACAAAGTCAACTTCCACATGTTTGATGTGGGTGGCCAGCACGATGAACGCCGCAAGGGGATCCAGTGCTTCAATGATGTGACTGCCATCGTCTTCATGGTGGCCAGCAGCAACTGCAACATGGTTATCCGGGAGGACAACGAGACCAGCCGCTTGCAGGAGGCTCTGAACCTCCTCAGGAGCATCTGGAACAACAGATGGCTACACACCATCTCTGTGATTCTGTTCCTCAACAAGCAAGATCTGCTCACTGAGAAAGTCCTTGCTGGGAAATCAAAGATTGAGGACTATGTTCCAGAATTTGCTCGCTACACTACTCCTGAGGATACTACTCCTGACTCTGGAGAGCACCCACACGTGACCCGGGCAAAGTACTTCACTTGAGATGAGTTTCTGAGGATCAGCACTGCCAGTGGAGAGGGGCACCACTACCGCTACCCTCACTTCACCTGCGCTGTGGACACTGAGAATATCCACCGTGTGCTCAACGACTGCCATGACATCATTCAACGCATGCACCTTCGTCAGTATGAGTTGCTCTAATAAGGAAGCCCCAAATTTAATTAAAGCCTTAAGCAAAATTAATTAAAAGTGAAACATAATTGTACAAGCAGTTAATCACCCACCGCACGACATGATTAACAAAGCAACCTTCCCCTTCCCCCGAGTGATTTTGAGAAACCCCCTTTACCCCTCGGCTTACTTAGATGTTCCAAATGTAGAAAGCTTAGGCGGCCTACAGAAAAAGAAAAGGAAAGAAAGGCCACAGAAGTTCCCCCCTCACTTTCAGTAGAGATAAAATAAAATAACAGCAGCAAACAGAAATAAAATGAAATAAAAGAAACAAAATGAAAAAAAAAAAAACAGTAAGAGAGAGGGGCAGGAAACCTCATTTAGGGCAGAATCATCAGAGACTTCTAGGAAGAGAAGAAACTTAAGATGAGACCTGGAAAATGGGCAGAAGCTAGCCATAGGAAAAGCAAAAATGTTTCAGACCAAGAAAGATCTTGAGACGGGGGAAAGGGGTCAATGCAACAAAGAAAGGAGAGAAAGCCAGTGTGCACAGGGCAGAGTGAGGGAGGCGAGGCTAAGCTGGAAGGGCAGGAGTAGTTCATGCTGAGCCTTGGACACTCCATGCAGAGGAGACGCAGCCTAAGTGAATCATCCTTGGTCCCGCCTAAGAAAATGAATTGTAGGGGAGCAAGGGTGTGGGTAGGAGGAACTAGCGAGGGGTTGTTGGAAGAAATGATGACAATGCAAAGAGAGAAAAGGACATCTCTTCCATATATATTTTGAAGGGGGACATGATAGGACTTATTCACGTGGGAGATTAGGGAAAAGAATGACTCAAGATTAGCCTTAGGTTTGGGGCCTGACCAACCAAGTGAATGGTGATGCCAGTTGCAGAGAGGGGGGAGGCTGAGGGAAGAGGGCAGGACTTTGGGGAGGGAAACAAGAGTTCCTTTTCGGAAATGCTACATTTTGGAAACTCCAGAGCCTGCCATGGGACAGCCAGCTATAGTCATCTCCCTTCCTGGTTCTGTCCTAGACAAGAATGGAGCCCAGACTCCCTTGGGATTTCCTGAAGTTCTTGGGGTCCCAGGGAAGCCTGGGAAGAAAGGGCCTGCAGTGCTGGCGGTGAATAAGCACCTAGCAAAGAGACCATACGGCAGCACAGTCTCCAGCAAAGACCAACACTCAATGTTCTTGGGAGGCAAAGCGCAGGAGCTTAAAAGCTGACAGCTAATGACCAGGGGGAAAGGTGTTACCCAATCAGGAAAGCAGCACCCATCCAGCTCTCGGCACTTTGCCCTCAGTTCCATGAAGAAGGGTCCCTCATCCCACACGCCACTGGAATGGAAAGCAGATTTGAAAGCAAGCACAGGCCTGCCAGCTGGGCACCATTCAGACATCTGCCTACAATCAGGAGCCTCCACCTCACGGCTGGCTTCATGCTAAGAAAAGCACATTTCTTCAGTGGCCACTGGTGTGTCACATCCACAAAGTATGCGTTGGGGCTTGCTGAGCTTCTGGGGGTTTAGGATGGATGAGAAGAGTGGCTGCAGCACTGTCCCCTAGCTCAAGCCTGGGGGGATGCAAGAGCACTGAGACCATCAGCCACTTGTTTTCAGGCAAGTATCAGGAGCCACTCACATCCTAATGCCCTTTGGCTGTGAGCGCCAAAGAAATTCCGCCACTGGTCAGCCTGGGTCACAGAGCCCTGGGGGCCTTTCTCTTACCACTGTGTTTTGGCTGGTTCTCGGTGCAGCTCAAGAGTGCAGGGATAAATGAAACCTTCTATTTACTTCCACTCTTGTGTGCCGGTGAGATTGTTCTCAAACACTACCCCACCATCACTGTTTCGCCCCCATGTTAGGACTGTTCTCATTAGCCATGAGAGACTTCATAGACAAATGGACAATGGCAAAACCATACACAGAAATCGAACTCTGACCCACAACCTGCAGCCACCTGCCCAGGAAATCCACCCCTTACCTTTAATACGCAGCCCAAGAAGCCAGCCTGCTGTAGGTCAAACCTTATAGGAAGCCAGATCGCTATCTCAAGTGGCAATCCATGAAGCTAAACAATAACCTCTGTAACAATATAAGCCCCAAACGGCTAGGATTTGATGAATAACCAACAGGGTTCCTAATTTTTATCCCTGCTTCCAGCTCAGGAACAAATGGGGAAAGCCAAATAGGCACCCCTAAGCAACCGCATAGGATACCTCCCTTCTAGTTGGCCTACCTGCAGTTTTACGGCACCAACAGCCTCCAATCATTCCTGAAGCTTTCCCTTGCTTCCACTCTCAAGCTTTCCTACTCCTCTTCCCACCTTTGAGTCTCTGCCCAAACACAAGTAATGGTTGCTGATTCCCTTGCTATAGCAAGCTCTGAATAAATTGACTTTGCTTTTCTCATTTGGTTGGTCTGCATTTACTCACACAGCCATTTATTGACTTTTCCTTTATGAATTTCCAAAAATAAGTTAATAGTGCATTTGGGCAACCATATTGAGCCCCAGTGTAATGGGTACAGATTAAACTGCTGTATCAAAAAGACCCCACCATGGCCCAAATATGACAGGAGTTCAGTTCTCTTCCACACGCCTGTCTGCAGATAAGGGATGGTGGAGGGTGGGGAGGGGAACACTCTTCCTGAGGCCAGTCAGGGACCCAGACTTCCTTTTCCTGATTGCTCTACTGATCCCTGGGATGTTGTGCTCACCCATATGGTAGGAGCTGGCTCCACCCCACCATGTCTGTGTTGTAGTTACAGGAAGGAGGAAAAGAGGATGAGCAGCTTCCCTTTGAAGGATGCAATCTGGAAGTTGTACACATTGCTGTCTCTTACAACTGGCCAGACTTAGCCATATGACTTCAACCCGCTGCCACGGAGGCTGGTAAATGGAGTCTCTGCAGGTTCCTCTGATGAAATTTGCTTTTATTCCTAAAGCAGAAGGAGAGAAAGTAGATATCGGAGGGCAACTGAAGGGCTTTGCCACACCCACATGATGCTGGGTACTAAAAGATGCATATTACACATCCTTTTGCCCTTGGATGTTCCAGCCAATGATGATTCATGTGTAGGGTGAAGACTAGATCTTCTAGCTGGTATTTAAGGCCTGCCACGCTGATTACCATACTTACCCTTTCTCCAAAGATCCCCCTTCTCTCCCGTGTGCTCCTGCCAAACACTGCCCTCCTGCCCTGCCTGCCCCCAACCCCAGCATCTCGCTCCTTGTACTGGGGGATAAGAGCCACTTCCAAATTCAAATTCATTCCTTTACAACATTTATTCTTTCAGATTATTTCAAGAGTTGTAAAGCCCTGCCCCTCCATGCTGGTGAGGATGAGGGAGAGGGTGGCAGAATATTTCCCCACCATGACATCTGCTGCCCGGTGCTGTCATTAACTCTTTATTGTCTGCACTTTTGCCTAACTGTGAATTCAGCCAGGGACAACAGCCCTGATTTTCCAGGTGTTGTCATTGGAGAAAGTCTCTCCATACAGTGTGGACTGCTGTTACTTAACCCTATTATCCACCTGAGGGAAGCCCCTGAGAGTCCAGACAGAGCTCTTTGGCGGAATGATGGAGAGGTTTAAACTCATAACATCACAGTCTACGTGAACCAACTAGAATATCACAATCTCCAAGAAGCTCCTGGGGTGCCCATACATGAATTAAAGCTTCTCCCCTGTAGAAAGGGGGAGCTCTCAGGTCCAAGAGGTCTGGCCACTGGCATGTGACTTTAATGTGTTACGCCTGTCCCTTGGAACAGCTTGTTCTGTAGCTTATTTTGACTGGCACAGACTAATCCCCTCCCCTTAGATCCCATCTCTGAATGCACAGCCATTCCGGGCATTCAGTGATTTTCTCTGCTCATTCCACCAGCACAGAAAATCAGGCCAGGCCATCTCAGGCCTGTGTGAGTCTTGAGCAGTTTAGAATCTCTTCATATCAATAAAAGACTTATTCAACATCTATTTAAAGAAGACTAATTAGCAGCTCTGTGTGGCAGACTGGTGAATATGGTGGCTTCCTGGTGGCACCATTCTGCCTCTCCTCTATTGGTGTAAGCAGTTCAGCTCTGACCTCAGCTTGCATCCTCTGCTCAGGCAATAAGCCCTTCATGTAACTTTTACCTGAAAAAGGCCCATAACTGTCTCAACATCTCCCCTTTATTTATCCTCCAGTAGCTGATCAAGTTATTGTTCTATTTCTCTTCCTGAAAAGCATTCCGATGAGTACTATTTTCTCCATCCCATTCCATTTCCAGTAATCTTTTAGCATATTTTATGGATTGCTGCCATGTCCCTAACCCAGATCTCACCTTAGACAGCTTAACTCCGCTACTGCTCCCCCCGGCCTGGCTGCACAGCGCTGCCCCACCAGCGCCAGCCAGAGCTAAGGCCTCTCGGTCGCCCCACTTCCAGCCCAGCCTGAGCCCGGACTTGTGAGTGTCTTCTATCACGTCCTGCCTTGGCAGGTTGGTGGGGAAAACTGAGCATCAAACAGTCACCTGTATATTATGCCTCCTGACCTCCAAAGAAGCAAATTAGGGTTTTAAAATAAGACAAACTGGGCTTGAGTAAGAGTGGAAGACTGCCAATTACAGGCTCGCAACTCAAGGCTGCTTGTTAAAAACAAAAACAAAACTGGAACTGTTTCCATTTTTAAACAAAGTGAACTTTTGATGTTAATTCTGACCTTAAAAAAGAAAAGAAAGAGAAAAGAGATGCTTTTCTCCTCATGATTTCAATTTGAAGAGTTGTGTGATATCAAGCCCTCAATAGTGCAAGGGTGGAGGCGTTTTCTGATTCACATCAGCCCCCAGCTGCCTGAGGATTGTGAAACCCTGCATGGCTTTCCACAGCACACCAAATCCATGGACTTCCTTGGCTCTCCCTTCAAGCTCTCCCCAGCTCTATCCACATAGACTCAGTAATTTGGGGGTGGAAGTTATTTAGCAGTTTCTTTACAATTGAATGATTACATTGTTCACGTTTCCACACCTGCAAATACCCGAGAGAATCCCAATCTATTTCAATTATCTTGCTTATTAGCATCTCCAGCTTTTCCCCGTCTGCTAATAAGAGCAGGAGCTCTAGGTTGAGGTAATCCCTTCAGAAGTTAAATTATTTTGTGTATTCAGTAACCATTCTGGGATTATGACCACACTCCACTGACATAACAGAAACATAAAGATGACGAATAGAAGTTGCATGCTTTGCAACTGCAGAAAATAATTTTGGCTTATCCCTCTCTCCAAACAGACTACATACAATTTTTAATATCTGAATTTTAAAGGCAAAGACCAAGATGGTGGCGAGCTTGTTAATGACTTAACATATTTGATATAAATACTGCTCTGTGAATCACTTTAGTGGTAGGAGCAGGAAGAAGCGGGGAGATGGATAAGAGAAAATTGAGGAGTAGGTGGGAGAAAAGAGGAATGCGTGGGCTGTTTGAGACTGTTTCAGGCAAGCACCTGGGATGAGGTGCATCTCAAACCCATGCTGATTCTTCATCATGGTAAGTAGGGTGCTAGCATTTCCCCCTTGTCCACCCCCTTCCCCACCCCACCCACCACCACACAGAGATGTCAGGCTTCCATCGGGGCGGGGGTGTGCTCTGTCTTCTGGCTCTTCCAGGAGCCCATGAAATTATATACCTTTCAACACTAGTGCTGCAGGGATATTCACCCAGCAAAGAGGGAAGGCGGGAGTAGTGACTCATTTGTGATGAAATGTTCACAAGTCTAAAGTGAAATGAGAAAAATAAGAATAATTGTTTATATGTGGATAGATAGATGGATAGATGGATGAATGGGTAGGTAGATGGATGGATGGATGGGGGAGAGAGAATAAAATTAACTCATTTTGGGAGAAAGACAATTGAGATTATGCTTTTATCACTTATTTGGGGTCAACAAGTTTTGCTATGTTAAAGGTATGACAAAGAGGGGCTTTTGGTTTTTGTTTTTAGTTAATCTATCATTTGATAAAATTAAAAGTTGACTCCCTATGTAGGTCCCTTCTCAACTTGTTTTTTGTTGTTGTTGTTTTTGAGACAGGGTTTCACTCTGTCCCCCAGGCTAGAGTACAGTGGCATGGTCTCAGCTCACCGTAATCTCTGCCTCCTGGGTTCAAGTGATTCTCATGTCTCAACCTCCTGAATAGCTGAGATTACAAGCGTGCACTACCATGCGTGGCTAATTTTTGTATTTTTTATAGAGATGGGGTTTCGCCATGTTGGCCAGGCTGGTCTCGAATTCCTGACCACAAGTGATCTGTCCACCTCAGCCTACCAAAGTGCTGGGATTACAGGCGAAGCCACTGTGCCCAGCCTCAACTTGTTTTTAAATTTTACTAATTTGGGGCTGAGAAACCACTGGCCTAGAGTTAGTTCCATTTATCAATGGGCTCAACGGGCCTGGGTCCTCCAGAGGGCACAAACACCCAGATGTCCTCTGAGCTTGCTCGGAGGATGCCATGTTCTGCCTTTGATCTTTCTCTTTGGTGAAGGCAGCCATTTGGCATTCTTTGAAAATGAAGTTTACAAAAAGACTAATTAAGCTCCAGGGAAGCGATGGGACCTCAACCACAAAGCCATACATACAGTATTAGAGAAAAGGGAGGATTTAGCAAGTTTCCTTTCTTATGGAATGATCATGAGGCCAGGCTGATAGGGGAATTGCTTTTATATTTTATTTCCTTGGTGGGCCACCTAAACTGTTTTAATACTTCACTAGATAATTGCCCAAGGAATGTATTACAAAAAGGTGTTTCTCTTTTATTGTTTGAGTGTCTCACAATGGCCTATGCAGATATACCCTTTGCCATACGAATCCAAAATCTACAGCCACGATAGTAACTACATACCAACCAACCACAAAACCTCAGTGGGTGCACAACGATAAGCACGGGTTTGCTCACAAGTTTGCAGATAGGTGATTTAGGTTGGGCTCAGATAGGCAGTTCCTCTGGTCTCCGTTGAGCCTGCTCACCTGGCTCCAGTTGAGAAGCTTCAGCTCTGCTGCCCCTAGGTCTTGCTCCTGGAGGCTAGCTTGGGCATGTTCTCATAACGACTGCTGAGGAGCAAAGGAGTGAATACAAAGGCACAGACACTCTTGCCAGCCTCTGCCAGTCTCCTGTTTGCTAACATTCCACCAGCTAAAGCAAGCCATATCACCTGTTCCAGAACAGAGGGAGGGGGTGCTATGGAGTTACCTGGCCAAAGAGGTGGACGCAGGGAGTGGGGGAGGAATTGGTTCTATTAGAGCAATCAACCATGCTGCACTTGTTAGGTTCCTATTAAGCGTGAATCTGAATTTGGGAAGGCACAGAAGTCTGAAAAACAACACTTTTTTTCTTTAACACTTCTCTGCCACCCGCTGTGTTCCTCTAACAGGGAGAACCGTGAAGCTTGCACAAGGTGATGGATGTGTTTGCGGCTAATTATTCATCAATAACAACCACAAACACTTCCCCTGGAATTCCTCTAGATACAGAGAGGAGATGTTAAGCCTACCGTTGCCGTTTCTGTGAAACAACGGTGTCCTTCCCATTCCTACACACCGACATTTGCAAAGTGTTTACACACAAATCTGATTCCAGCAGCACATCTGTTGCCAGTCTTCCGCGGCTGTGTTATTGTAGCAGCACCGTTGCCTCTCCCGCTTCCACCACCCTCAGCAGAAGCCTTGAGTGCCTGGAGGCTGGGCGAAGGCATTGGTGAGTGGAGGTGCTACTCCAGGGGTGGAGGGAACAGCGTGGAGGGGACGGGGCCTCATGGAGCAATGGACCATTTGGATTTGGTCTCAGGTTCTGTCACTTCCTGGCTCAGAGTCTTGGGTCTCTTTGATTTCTAGTAAGTGTAGCCAATCTCAAGCAAGGTTAAGATAAGGGGGTGTCTTGTGGGATCCAAGAGTGGGACCACAGCTGAGCCTCAGGAAGGAAACTTATCAGGAAATGACAGGAAAAAGCAGGGCATGCTCTTGGCTTTTTGTCACTGCCTCCCTCTGGGCCTTCTTCACCAGCTCCTGCCGTCGTGGCCGGCAGGCAGGCAGGCAGGCAGGCAGGCAGGCAAGAGATGGTGGCCTCACAACTCCCAGACATACACATTATAGATCCAACTGCATGTGAATCGTGACTATCAGTCCCAAATCCAATTTCCTGAAGAAGAAAATCTGAGTGGTTTCGCTTGGCCAGGTTTCCACTCCTGCACCAAGAGGCCCCGAAATGGGACAAACGGCACTACTATGGACCCAAACCAGTTTCCAAAGAGAGTGGATTCATTGTTAGCAGGACAGATGAGTCCAGGTATACCATAATCCTGAACAAGTGATTTAGTTCCTTGAAGCCTGTTTCCTCTGTGGGTCGGGGCTCATAAAAGGCTGCCCCAAATACGGCACCCTGAAAGATTACTCTGATAGTCCCCCACCTTTCTGTGCGAGAGCAGGCCATACAGGAATTCTTTGACCAACTTTCTTCGAAAGTAGGGTGATAACCCCTCATATGACAAGTGACTTGCCTTATACTCAGGGGGATAGCCTGTCTGCCACACAGGGAGGCCAAGAAGATTCTGAACAAACAGGATTTGCTAGGTTCCCCCTAGCTTATTACCATTAGATCATACTCTTCTCGTTCAATCATATTTCTATACAACTGTCCATTTGCCACCAAACCTAAGCATACGGTTTTCCCTGGACCTTTAAGTCTTCATTTCTGAAGCTTCCTGTGCCGTGTAAAACTTTCTTTAGATAAATTCATTATGCTGTTCTCTTGTTAATCTAACTTGTATTATGGGAGTGTTAGCTATGACCTTTGCAATGGGGAGGAAAAAAGGTATGACTTTTTCTCCTTTGTAAAATGGAGGAGATGTTAGACACTACCTCTCTAGGCTGTGAAAATTAAATAATGTCATAACATTAACAAAAGGAAATAATAAAACAGTAAAGACAAACACGTCTTTGTGAACTACAAAACACTGCAAAATGTTGATTTAATGTATCTTTTATATAAGTCCTTTTATTCAGATTCTGTGAAACTACTGAATATATAAGAACAGCTAGTCTAAGATCAGGCAGGAATACCCAGAAGGACGTGTTGCTGCTTCTCAGTTCCCCTGGCACATTTATTCCAGGCATGACCAAGAACAAAAGTGACTAATCCAAAGCTACAGAAAATATGTTTGAATTATCTTTGTTTTTTCCTAACTATATAATAGTATGTTTTTATTGTAAGCATTCAAATAATATAGAAGAATATTGAAAGGGACTCCATATGTGCTCAATTAATAATAGTAAAGCTTTTTTCTAGAATGGACGGTTAAAGGGAACTAAGACTTGGCCAGATGCTGTGGCTCAAACCTGTAATCCCAGCACTCTGGGAGGCCAAGGTGGGTGCATTGCTGGAGCCAGGAGTTTGAGAACAGCCTGGGCAACATGGTGAAACCCCGTCTCTACTAGAAATACAAAAATATTAGTCAAGTATGGTGGTATGTGCCTGTAGTTCTGGCTACTCAGGAGGCTGAGGCACAAGAATTGCTTGAACTCCAGTGGCAGAGGCTGCAGTGAGCCGAGATTAAGCCACTGCACCCAGCTTAGGTGACAGAGTCAGACTCTGTTTTTTTTTAAAAAAAGACTTCTGCCAAGACGGCTGAATAGGAATAGCCCCAGAGTGCAGCTCCCAGCGAGAGTGATGGAGAAGGTGAATGATCTCTGCATTTCCAACCGAAGTACCAGGTTCATCTCAATGGGACTGGTTGGACAGTGGATGTAGCCCAAGGAGGGCAAACCGAGGCAGGGTGGGGTACTGCCTCACCTGGGAAGTGCAACTGGCCGGAAGACCTCCCTCCTACCCAACAGAGGCCATCGGGGACTTATCCAGGCACTCCGGTTCAGCTACTGTGCTTCTCCCATGGTCTCTACAGCCCACAGACCAGGAGATTTTCACTGGGCCAACAAGCACCACAGGATACCAGCACAAATCTGAGCAGCTGTTTCAGCCCGCATTGTGGGTTTTGGCCAGTGCCAGGAATGCCTGCGAGACAGAGCCTCCCACTCCCCAGAAAGAAATAGGAGCTGAAGGCAGGGAGCCAAGTGATCTGGCTTGGTGGGTCCCACCCCCATAAAGACCAGCAAACTGAAACCCTCTGGCTTGAGAGTTTTGCAGCCAGCACAGCAGTTTGAGCTCAACCCGGGACGATCAAACTCAGTGGGGAGGGCATCCGCCATTGCTGAGGCAGTTCTAACTGTACCTGTGTAACCAAAATCTCAAGGAAGTTTATATACAGCAGCTGGACTGAGCCTGCAGCAGCTCAGCAGTGTCTCTGCAGGCAGACTGTGACTAGACTCCCTCCTTGCTGGGCAAGGCATCTCTGAATAAAAGGCAGCAGCACACCAGGGACTTATAAATAAAACACCACTGTCCTAGGACAGAGCACCTGGAAAAGGGGCCGTTGTGAGTTCCGCAGTAGCACAACATCCCTGCCCAGCAGCTCTAAAGGGAGCAACGGAGCTCCCAGCACTGCACTTGAGCTCTGATAAGGGACAGATTGCTTCCTCAAGTGGCTCCCTGACACCCTATATTAAAAAAGACACCTCATACAGGAAAGCTCTGGCTGACATCTGGTGGGTACCCATCTGGGATGAAGCTACCAGAGAAAGAACAGGCAGCAACCCTTGCTGTTCTGCAGCCCCTGTGGGTGATTTCCAGGCAAGCAGGGTCTGGAGTGGACCTCCAGCAGTCTTGCAGCAGAGGGTCCTGACTGTTAGAAGGAAAACTAAAAAAAAGAAAGAAAGAAAGAAATAGCTTCAACATCAACAGAAAGGACGCCCACTTAGAGACCCATCCAAGTCACCAACTTCAAAGACCAAAGGTAGAAAAATCCACAAAGATGGGAAGAAGCCAGCGCAAAAAGGATGAAATCACCAAAAACCAGAATGCCTCTTCTTCTCCAAGGGATCACAACACCTCACCAGCAAGGGAACAAAACAGGATGGAGAATGAGTTTGATGAATTGACAGAAGCAGGCTTCAGCAGGTGGGTAATAACAAACTTCTCTGAGCTAAAGAAACATGTTCTAACCCAATGCAAAGAAACTAAGAACCTTGAAAAAAGGTTAGACAAAATGCTAACTAGAATAACCAACTTAGAGAAGAACGCAAATGACTTTATGGTGCTGAAAAACACAGCACAAGAACTTCGTGAAGCATACCCAAGTTTTAATAGCCGAATCTATCAAGCAGAAGAAAGGATATCAGAGATTGAAGATCAACTCAATGAAATAAAATGAGAAGTCAAGACTAGAGAAAAAGAGGGAAAAGAAATAAACAAATCCTCCAAGAAATATGGGATTATATGAAAGACCTAATCTACGTTTGGTCAGTGTACCTGAATGTGATGGGGAGAATGAATCCAAGTTGGAAAACACTCTTCAGGATATTATCTAGGAGAACTTCCCCAACCTAGCAAGAGAGGCCAACATTCAAATTCAGGAATACAGAGAACACCACAAAGATATTCCTCAAGAAGAGCAACCCCAAGGCACATAATCATCAGATTCACCAGGGTTGAAATGAAGGAAAAAATGCTAAGGGCAGCCCGAGAGAAAGGTCGGGTTACCCACAAGAGAAGCCCATCAGACTCACAGTGGATCTCTCAGCAGAAACCCTACAAACCAGAAGAGAGTGGGGCCAATATTCAACATCTTTAAAGAAAAGAATTTTCAACCCAGAATGTCATATCCAGCCAAACTAAGCTTCATAAGTGAAGGAGAAATAAAATATTTTATGGACAAGCAATTGCTGAGAGATTTCATCACCATCAGGCCTGCCTTACAAGAGCTCCTGAAGGAAGCAGTAAACATGGAAAGGAACAACCAGTACCAGCCACTGCAAAAACATACCAAATGATAAAGACCATTGACACAATCAAGAAACTGCGTCAACTAATGGGCAAAACTACCAGCTAATATCAAAATGGCAGGATCAAATTCACACATAACAATATTAACCTTAAATGTGAATGGGCTAAATGCCCCAATCAAAAGACACAGACTGGCAAATTGGATTAAAGTCAAGACACTATGGTGTGCTGTATTCAGGAGACCCATCTCATGTGCAAAGACACACATATACTCAAAATAAAGGGATGGAAGAAGATTTACAAAACAAATGGAGAGTGAAAAAAAGCAGGGGTTGCAGTCCTAGTCTCTGATAAAATAGACTTTAAACCAGCAAAGGTCAAAAGAGACAAAGAAGGGCATTACATAATGAATGGTAAAAGGATCAATGCAACAAGAAGAGCTAACTATCCTAAATATATACGCACCCAATACAGGAGCACCCAGATACATAAAGCAAGTTCTTAATGACCTACAAAGAGACTTAGACCCTGTACAATAATAGTCGGGAGACTTTAACACTCCACTGTCAATATTAGACAGATCAAAGAGGCAGAAAATCAACAAGGATATCCAAGACTTGAATGCAGATCTGGACCAAGCAGACCTAATACACATCTACAGAAATCTCCACCCCAAATCCACGGAATATACATTCTTCTCAGCACCACATCACACTTATTCTAAAATTGACCACATAATTGGAAGCAAATCACTCCTTAGCAGATGCAAAAGAACAGAAATCATAACAACCAGTCTCTCAGACCACAGTGCAATCAAATTAGAACTCAGGAATAAGAAACTCACTCAAAACTGCACAACTACATGGAAACTGAACAACCTTCTCCTGAATGACTACTGGATAAATAATGAAATGGAGGCAAAAATAAAGATGTTCTTCAAAACCAATGAGAACAAAGACACAATGTACCAGAATCAAAACCACATTGAGATACCACCTCACGGCAGTTAGAATGGCGATCATTAAGAAATCTGGAGACAGCAGATGCTGGAGAGGATGTGGAGAAATAGGAATGTTTTTACACTGTTGGTGGGAGTGTCTTCAACCATTGTGGAAGACAGTGTGGTGATTCCTCAAGGATCTAGAAATATAAATATCATTTGACCCAGCAATCCCATTACTGGGTGTATACCCGAAGGATTATATACTGTTCTGTTATAAAGACACATGCACACATATGTTCGTGGAGGCACTGTTTACAATAGCAAAGACCTGGAACCAACCCAAATACCCATCGATGATAGACTGGATAAAGAAAATGTGGCACATATACACCAGGGAATACTATACAGCCATAAAAAAGGATGAGTTTATGTCCTTTGCAGGGACATGGATGAATCTAGAAATCATCATTCTCAGCAAACTGACACAAGAACAGAAAACCAAACACCACATGTTATCACTCATAGGCGGGTGTTGAAAAATGAGAACACATGGACCCAGGGAGGGGAGCATCACACACTGGGGTCTACTGGGGAATAGGGGGTAGGGGAGGGATAGTAGGGGTGGGGGAGATTGGGGAAGGATAACATTGGGAGAAATACCTAATGTAGGTGACAGGGGGATGGAGGCAGCAAACCATTATGGCATGTGTATACCTATGTAACAATCCTGCAAGATCTGCACATGTACCCCAGAACTTAAAGTATAATTTAAAAAATATACAAAAAAGAGAGAACTAAGACCTTACAATAATAAATGTCTACAACGATAAATAATTCCAAACCCGGCCAAAGGCCTACTTATTTCCAACAAGAATTGGTTTTGCATAATGCCCTAGCAAGGGAAGAACTGGTCACTGGAGTTGGCTTAAGGACACTTAAGGGACATGTCTAGGATAGTGGCATACCCAGTCTCCCCAGTACTTGTGCACTCCAAGATTAGCAAGGACATGGCAGGTGCGGTGACTCACCCCTGTAATCCCAGCCCCTTGGGAGGCCAAGACAGGAGCATCTCTGGGGCCAGGAGTTTGAGGCCAGCCTGGTCAACATAGCAAAATCTCTACAAAATAGTTAAAAAATTAGCTGGGCTGGGCACAGTGGCTCATGCCTGTAATCCCAGCACTTTGGGAGGCCAAGGTAGGTGGATCACTTAAGGCCAGGAGTTCAAGACCAGCCTGGCTAACATGGTGAAACCCCATTTCTACTAAAAATACAAAAAATTAGCTGGGCATGGTGGTGTGCACCTGTAATCCCAGCTACGCAGGGGGCTGAGACAATGAGAACTGATTAAACCTGGGAGGTGGAGGTTCAAGCTCAAGTGAGCTGTAACAGGAGCTGTAATAGCACCATTGCACTCCAGCCTGGACGACAGAGTGAGACTCTGTCTCTAAATAAATTAATAAATAAAATTAAAATTAAAAATTAGCCAGCCATGGTAGTTCACACCTGTAGTCCTAGCTACTCTGGAGACTGAAGTACGAGGATTGCTTGAGCCAGGAGTTCAAGGTTGCAGTGAGCTGTGAATCACCACTATACTCCAGCCTGGGCCACAGAGCAAGACCCTTAAAAGACAAAAACAACATTAGTGAGGTATAGCAGGCATAGAAAGTTTAGGAAAAAAGACAAAAATATGCAAATCTGTAAATAGAAATATGAATACATACAGGAAATGATGGATAAATTTGGCTCCATTAAAGCACACATGCACACATACACACTTCTGTACCACAAAGACATTTACAAAGTTAAACAAGGCAAAGCCTGCAGGAAAATTTTAGCAATGCATATAAATGACTAAGGATTATCACCTAGAACATATAAAGGGCTCCTAAACCTCCCCTCCAATAAAAGAAAAATGAAAAATATGAATAGGCAATTTACATAAAAGAAAATACAAGTAAAGTTAAGAAACCATGCTAACTGTCACTGATATTCATGGAAAAAATAAAACAATAATATATATATAACCATCAGATTGGCAATAATTTAAACATTTGATACTATTCTGATATGGCCAGGGTGAAAGGAAATGGGTATGCTCATACAATCCCAGTGGAAACATATATTAGTATAGCTGCTTTGGAGACCAACCTGGTAGTGTCTAAAATAAAATTAAAAATTTTGCATACCACCTGACCCAGGAATTTCACTTGTCAGTGACTATTCTCAAAACATACTCATCCTTATCCATAAGGAGGCATGTCCAAGATGTTCATTGCTTGTAACAAAAAAGGCAGGAAACAATCTAAATATCCAAAAACAGGGAATTATTGAATATGCTTTAGAATACTGTGCCACGTTAAAAATAAAAAGATACTGAATGGATATGTCTTCAAGATATATTATTGAGCAAAAAAGGGAGATTGCAGAACCTGAAAATATAATACTATTGATGATAATAGAAAATAAAGCAAAAATAAACACTATGTAGTATCTCTAAGTGCATATGAGTAAGTGCATAACAAAAATATCTGGAAAGAAACACACCAACTGGTAATCGTGATTTAACTCTGAGAAGGAAGGGAGATGACTAGGGGTGGCTTTACTTTTACAAGGATAATTTATTCACGTTATCACTGGAGTGCTTGGACATAAATTATTCAAAAATACTAAAATCAGTTATAAAGAGATCGATTCAAGAGTATGGGCCAGTTTTGGCCCAAGGGTGTTGCTGAGCTTGATGAGAGGGAGGAATACCAGCATGGGTTGTCAGGATCGCTCTGCAGAGGGGTGGGACCTGAGGCCTGGCGGGGGTCACTGAGGGCAAGAAGGAACAGGATGGGGAGTGAGCTGCCTTAAACAGGAAGTATTTGGAAAACACAAAAGGGTCCTCCCTCACTGGGCTTACCTAAAAATGACTGTATAATTTTCCTGATTGTTAAATAATCCATGCTTATTGCCCAAAAATTCAATTGACACAGAAAAATGTAAAGAAGAATTAAATATCACTCAGCACGCCACCTCCTAGAGAGGATCGCCGTAGACATTTGGGTGTATACACTTTCTGTGACTGCTCAAGCACTGCCCATCAGCTAATGCCTCTCTGTGCACAGCCCCAGGGCTCAGCCAAGTCTGCGTACAAGCAAAGCCTGTCTTTAGTTGTACCCCTAATTAGGCTCCAGCCAAGAAGAAGCTGCCTGAAAATTCACAGGGTTAGGGATAAAGGTGAAAATCTATCTTCTAGACAAGAATAAATGTCATTTCTTTTTTCATAAAGAGGAAGAAATATATTCCTCAAAACTACATTTTACCCCCCATTAAAATGTCCCATTTGTATTGCCAGTCAGCAAAAGGCCAATCTTCAGCACTGTTTCCTGGAGGGGGAAGAGGACAACTTTACAGTGTCTCAGGGCATGGGCTGGACCTTCTGGACTTGTCCTCAAAGTCATCCCAAGGTTCTTGGCTAGTAGTCTAAGAGCAGGTGAATTTGAAATGCTTGGCTGGAAAAGTGCTTTTCCTCATTCCCATTGCTAACTCCTGAGTCTTTTCTGGCCAGATGCTTGCCAACAAGAGATAAATGTGTGCAGTAATTTAGGAGGGAGGAGGGGCAGTTGCTGGGATGTCCACAATTGGGGCAGACCCCAGAGCTGTTTGACAAGCCTACATTTAGGGCAGATACCTCTCTCTTCTCCTTAGAAGGACAGAGGACCATTTGATGGTCATGGACCTGAGGCATGGTGCTTAGATAGAGCTGCATTTCTGAAGCCTGCACGATTGAGGACCATGTAAGGAGCTGGCTATAGTTTACATCATGTGGTCACCATGGCTTTCCTAGGTTCTAACTCAACACAGGTGGAGAAGACAGTACCTTTAGTAGGAGCCCCATGTCCATGCTGCTTTCCATCAAACACAGCCACAATGACAGAGGTCTGACAGTGTGGGCAGGATGGTGCCAGATCCTGGGGACACCAGGATGAATGAGACAGCATCCTCCACCTCAAGGAGCTTCTAATCCAGTGGCCCAGATAGAAATGAATGGCACGGACATTAATACAGATGAAATGACATAAGGCCATTGTAACTAAAGACCAGAAAAACAGCAAGATGGAAAAGGCTTATAGGAAGCCTACCAGTCTTCAAAAGACGTTCACATAAATACATACAATTAGCAGAGCTAATGTAGGGGTTTGATTAGCAGTATGGGGCTCTTGTGCTCAGCTAGCCAAGCTGTCACTTGGTGTATTACAGGGTGTATTCACTGTTTCCACCGCATTAACCCCACCTCCTGGCTTCTTTCCACTTCCTTCCTCTGGACTGAGTTTCAAGTCCCACCTATTTGCTTCTTCCTTCTCATCCTGACTGATCCTAGGCATGTCCAAAGACATCCTCGGGTGTTGGGTCAGGATGTAGTGTCTCTTCACCAAGTTGGACGACGTGTTGGGCAAAGATATGCATAAAAATTATTGATTGAGGGTAGAGAAGATCTACCTCTTATCTGATGAAGAGAACCTGCAGGAGCCGTTTTCACCTCGGTGACATCCCATGGCAGCTTCACATTTGGCTTCTGCTGGTGAGCAGAGGGGTCAGGGTGGGTGCATTGAAGTTCTTCAGCCCCATCCTTGCTCCTAGGTTCTTCCTAGCTACACTGGGAGTCCCTGTTTCCCCACTATATTTCCCAGTTTAGGCCTTAGCTTGAGTCTGTTCCCAGGTTTGAGAAGCCCTGGATAGTCTCTGTCTTTTAAATCCCTCAGAAACAGTGTTGGGTGGGACTCTGGTTATGATGTTGTCCTGCCTAACCTTGGAATTGTAGGCCTGGGTCAATGACATGTGGTGATTAAAATGACCCTCTCCATGTCCCCAGCTGTGCCTGGCACCAGAGCCCACATTTCAGTCCTGGGCTTGAAGCTTCTTGGAAGCCCACAAAGACTCTTCCCTTCAGACTGTGAATAATTCTTGATTTCATGCTTGTCCTCAAAAGAACTCAGCTTCCAATTGTCAATGTGTCATAGGCTCCAATTTTAGTTATTTTTTTAAAAACTTTTTTTCCAAGAATTTGGAGACTTTTTGTGGGGGATCCTCCCCCAGAGTCCTCTGAAAATATTAGCTCCTTGGCCCCTTTCCCCATCAAACTTCGTATAGGCTGTCAGATGCAGGGACTCCACAGAAGGCTTTTGGAATGACCTCTAATCCTCTCACCTTGGAAGAAAAAAGATCCAGCGAGCAATTTCACAATGCCTCTGGGGAGGCTGCAGCCCTTGATTCAAGGAAGGTACCCTCAGTAGAGGAAGGAAGACCCCCAGAATCCCTTAAGCTGTGGCAATTCCTCCTCTAGCCCCTCTCCTGTCTACCCCTCCACCCCACCAGAGCCAGGGAACGGTCTGTTGTCCACAATGATGAGGTACCATCGTGGCCCACAGCCCCCGGCATGCTAGAGGTTACGGGATTTCAGAACTCCATAGAAACCTCCAGCTTGAAAAACACTTTGGCCAGTCAGCATCTATTTTATCTTCTTGGGGTTGCAACACCCAGTTTCGTAGGGAACCACTTTCTTCCCATTGTGTGTGGCTGGGAAAAAGCAATGTCAGCTAGTGAGCCCTTATCTACCTTCCCCAAGGGGTGGCATGTGATGCAGGTTAGACCAGTTAGATTGGGAATGTTAATATGAGAAAAACTAGGAGTGGGGGAGGCAGTGGGAGCTCATTCTTTCCAGAGGCGCCACCACTGTCCCCCAACAGACCACAGATTAAATCCTGTCAACTGGACCTTGATGCTGTCCTGGTTCTTGTCCTTTTTCTTTTCTTCTCTTTTTTTTTTAATTTTTGAGACAAAGTTTCACTCACTCTTGTTGCCCAGGCTGTAGCGCAATGGCACGATCTTGGCTCACTGCAACTTCTGCCTCCTGTATTCAAGCGATTCTTCTGCCTCAGCCTCCCAAGTAGCTAAGATTACAGTGTCCACCACCACATCTGGCTAATTTTTTGTATTTTTAGCAGAGATGGGGTTTCACCATGTTGCCCAGGCTGGTCTCAAACCCCTAACCTCAGGTGATCTGCCCACCTCAGTCTCCCAAAGAGCTGGGATTACAGATGTGAGCCACTGCGCCTGGACCCCCTGGTCCTTTTTAGAACCTGGTTCTCCGGTCTTCCCTTCAATTCTGTGAAGTACTAGGTATTATAGGAATCTATCATCAATTTCTTTTTTTTTTTTTTTTTTGGCTTGAGTTTATAAATATCCATTTTTGCTGCTTGCAACCAAAGCATTTTAACAAAGGATTTCTCTGATTCCACCCCTTCACTCCATGAGAAAACTGGAGGGACAGTGTGGGGCTTGCCTGGAGTCACACAGCAGAAGGGAACAGACCCCACCCCAGTCTCTCTCTTTCTGGGAGTCCTCCTGCTTCACCAGGGCTGCCCATGTGTCTCTGGTATTCAAGGCAAGGTTCTGCTGAAAGCTAAGGAGAATCTTCAGTGTCTCTGATGTAATCCATTTTCTTCCTGCTGCTCTTTGAACCTGGGTTACTTAGCACTTACTGAGAAAACAGCTCTACACCAGACTCTGAGGGAAGATGAGAGGGGTCACGGCACAGGCAAAAATGCTGTCTTATCGTCCATAGACATACAGACAAACCTAGGCCTGCACCTCTGCCATTGATTGCTGTGTGGAAGTCCAGCCACCATAATGGCTGGCCCCTCCCAGGAGTGAGGTCTTCAGGATGATGGTGACACCCGACTTCTCTCACCTCTATGGACCCTCGTTTGTGTCCCCACCTCTCCATTTCCAGAGCCACCCTCTAAGCAGAGGCATGCACCCTTTGTCACCTGGACATGGTTCAACAGCCTTCTCCCAGGCCTCCCTGCCTCCCATTCTTTCTTATTCCCTCCACACTCCCATGTTGGCATGTAATTGGTAGGCCGGTCACACTGCCCTCCCCAGCCTTTCCAGCTCTTAGTGGCTTTCCATGCCTGTGGAAGGAAGTCAAAGCTGGAAAGGTAGACAAAGCCTTCTCAACCCCTTCCATCTGTGATGTTGCTCGCTCTCTCTCTCTCTCGCTCTCTCTGTCCCTCTCCCCAGCTCTGCCTTCTGTCCTCCCTCAGCACATGTCCTTTTCACCGAGGCTGTGCTTAGCTCAACCCCCTCAGGATTCCCTGGGTTGAACTATTTCCTGATCTCCTCCTTTAGAGAGTCTTTCCTGTCTCATGAGCTGAGTCCACACTTCTTGCTTAAAGAATCCTCTGATCCCATCCTCCTCCCCCCCACGTTTGTGGTCTCTCCCTGGTGCTCCCTATGTTTGTGGTCTCTCCCTGGTGCTCCCCCCATATTCATGGTCTCTCCCACTGGTGCTCCACACAGTACTCTGCTAATGCCTGCATTGCACTAGTGTCTCCATTCTACTTTGCATGGGCATTTGTTGTTGGCATAAACTCTCTTTCAGGGGTTTGTAAGTACCTTGAAGGCACAAACAAAAGGTCTTTATCAGCCCTGCGTCTCACCCATAGTGCCTGGCACACAATGCTCCATAAAAACGTGTTGAATTTTTCCATTCAACAAATATTTGTTGAATAGTGAACAGCAGACATGTCAACCTAGATTGAGTGCTAGCTCCCACCATTCTCTTCTCCCCCAAATAGATTTTTCTCATTTTCCACCAAGAACCCTGGTTCTCCACTACCCACCAGCTTCCTTCTGCCCTATAGACTTACTCATTGTCTGCTCCCAGCTTAAAGCATAACATTTTGTCACATTTGTGTCATATGTTTTAAAGAAATGAAATCTTATAGGTGCAATGATTGCCCATTGGGATGCCTTCTTGATCCCCTTCTTCTCTCTTCTTCCCAAAGATAGCAACTTTTCTGAATTTAATATTTACTTACATATTGAACATGTATTATCCTACACGTGGTCAGGCCTATTGAACTGGAATCTTGAAGAGAACTGATGCTGAAACCACCTCTGCAAAATTATAACTGAGAAAGTATTGACAGTGAAAGAAATCAGACCTAACCCATCTTGCTTCTAACCTTCAAGCTGTCCTTCATTCCTGGGCATAGGCCTAACTCTGGGAAGAAATTCAGTTCATGGTTTGACTCTAAACAAAATTATTAATAGTGCTTTCCCAAAAGACCCCCTTATTGCCTGGGGACCAGTCTGCCTTTGCAGGACTAACAAATTAGCTAGAAGATTAGAAATTACAATTTAGGGGTCACGCAGCCTCTGCCTCCAAGAGCTTGAACCTCCCCCAAATTGCTTCTGGGGATAATATCACCATTGTAAAACCTAAGATCAGTGCTTGAGATATTTTGCAGACCCCAGGCTCGATAGATCAGCTGACACCATCCAGACTGGTAATCAGTCCTGCTATCGCACCCAGGAACAGAAGACATCAAGAAAACCTAAATTTGACCCCCTATGATTCCATTTCCAACCTGACCAATCAGCACTCCCCACTTCCCAAGCCCATATCCACCAAATTATCTTTAAAAACTCTGATCCTTTAGTGCTTGGGAAGACTGATTTGAGTATAATAAAACTCCAGTCTCCCACACAGCCGGCTCTGTGTGAATTACTCTTTCTCCATTGCTGTCTTGTTAAATCAGCTCTAGGTAGGCAGTGGGCAAGGTGAACCCGTTGGGCAGTTATAATGCTTCAGCAAATAAATAAAATGTGGGTGTTTACAACTGTGGTGTAGCAAGAAATCCCTGTATGACAATACCTTGGCCCCTGGCCAATGAATGAAAGCCAGTGAGCCCACAGGCAAGGGACCCTATTTCCAGGGGTTTCTTCACCCCATGAGGACTGTTGAGACCACAGAGCTTTAGGCATGCGTCCCTGAGGAGCAATGGAGGTCCAAGCAAGATGACTTCACCCCTCTCACCTCCACACGGCTCTAGCAGTAAACCAATGTGGGAGTCATCCCAGCCAGCCCTCCAGAGCCAGCCTGGACCAGCCTTTGCGGTGTGGTCTAGCTCATTGTGTATCCTTAATCTCAATATAGTGGATTAAGTCTGCATATTTTCAAAATTTATATAAACAGTGTGCTATTATTGTTTGTATCACTCTGCAGCTTGCTTTTCTTTTTTGCTCAATTTTATGTTTTAAAAGCTCATAACCATGTTAAATCTTAAAAAAGTGTTCCAGTGAATGTATATAGAAAAATGTATAGCATTTTTTCCTAGTGAAAATTGCCCGCTTTTTAAATTCTGACAAACAATCCTGCAGGGAATGTGCTTGTGTGTCTCTCTCTTCTCATCTTATGCTCTGTGACAATCTGCTGGGTGTATGAAGTGCTATCTTCTTGTGGCTATAAGTTATGTTGTTTTATCACTAGAAAGAGTTGGACCATTGAGGCAGGGGACAGCAAACTTTTTCTGTAGAGGGCCCGATGGTAAATATTTTAGACCATACAGCCTCTGTCGCAATACTTGACCCTGCCCTAGTAGCAGAGAAAGAAGCCATAGACAATACTTAAGCTAATGGGCATGTTCCAATAAAGTATTATTTACCCAAATAGGCAGCCAACCAGCAGGCTATGGTTGTCCAGCCCTGTTCAAGGTGAGCTATCTGAAAAACACACAATAGAAAAACAGGCAGATCTTAACAAGCAACAGGAAGAATGTAATGCCCAAATAGCCAATAAATACATAAACAGTTCAACCTCCTTAGTCATGAGGGAGTTTGTGATCAAATTTCCTCCCTAGCACAGCCCCAGAGAGCCTTCAGGAACCTCTCCTAGGGTGTCAGGAGGCATCTGGGTAAAGGAGACCAATGATCCGAGCATCCTGAGGCAGCTCTCCCTGCCTGGAATGAGAGGGGACAGGTCCTGCCTCTTCTCTGTTTACACCGAAAGTGTCCAGGACCCTCCTTGGCACCCTTAGATGCACGTAAAAAATGCATCCCTTGCCGTTGAGCAAGTAGAGGGGGCAAGGACAGCATCTGGTGAAGTCGCTGATAAGTGACAGAGATCATTTCCAGACTATCCTTCTTGAAGGTTAAATTCTTTCTTTGTGAAGGGAGAATAGGACAATGGGATCACAGAGCAGAGGCAAAGAGATTTCCAGAGGCCTTTTTGCATGGTCAGCTGAAATACGTTTCCTGTGAACACTGCTGATATCATACATTTTCAATGACTCCAGCTTAAGGAGAGTTTACCATTTGAAAAACATCCCACAACCCTGAAGTGTGATCAGCAGGGAAACTAATAGCTGCAGAGTTTGCAAAACACTCCGTCTTCCCTGGATTAAGTTTGCAACCTGGGAAACACGAGGAACAGATGGTTCGTGATCTGGGTTTAACAACCTGAGAGGAGCTGAATTTCTGCCTATGACAAACTAATGGAGGAAGCCTGTGCACTGCCCCACTGGGTGGCTAGGAGGGCCCTGATTATGTGGGTCTGAAAGTCAGGGAGGACCCCAAGAATTGGGGCTTTAACATTTTTAATACAGGGCTATCTTGCCAGTAGGACAAGACTAGTCCTACTCTAAGCAGTCCAGGATGAAGTTTTCATTACTGCAAATGTCAAACAGGTCTTAGCTGGGTGACGTGGCAGATGCCGAGGGCCACATCTGACTTAAGATTTGCATATAGGCCACTCTCTTTCCCCAAGGAACCCCAAACCATATGCCATTCCAGAAATCACCACTGTGAGACGATCCTCTCATCCTCACCCCTTCCCCATGCTGCAAACTGAGCACAGGAGCAAACTGCCCGAAAAACATCCATCTGCTGACTCCACAGCAAAGGCCTCGGGGATATGAACCAGCCAGGGCTTCAATTCTCTGTTACTTAAATCTGATTCCCTATTAGCTATTCTAGTCAAAATTCCCTGATACAGAACATTTTCTGTATGACATCAATTCAATTCACTGAGAAAGGCGATAGAAGGATATGCTGTAGCCCTGACAACTACTTCTAAATAAATGTCTTCCTCGGGAACTGTTTTCCTTAAAGCTTTTGACCCAAGTCATGCCTAAGATCTCATCAGAATGCAGGAATAAAGGGTGTGAAAGCACTAGTACTAACTTGGATTACACAGGCTTTTATCCATTCCTGACTTGCCTCCAATGAGTGTCCCACAACTGATACTGACATTCCCCAGAGGTGACTCACTCATGCTCCCAAACAAGTCCTTTTCTACTCCTGGTGTGACTACCATGCCTGCCAGGAGCCTATCATCTCTCACTGGGCAACATGTCACCCAAGGCCCCACTCTGCCAGGGGTGCATGGTCATATACATCCCACCAGGACCTGGAGGCCCTTCACAGTACTGAGCAGTGATTGGCCCATGCCCTGACTCTGTGTCTCACTTTAATTCTTGTACTAAAGTAGTGCCACCTGTACCCTCATGTCTCACTGACCCTTTCATAAAAACGACTCCTTCAGCACATAAGATGCAGCTGACATCATAGGGTCACCATTGTACAGTCCCTTTTCTATTCTCTCTCTTCAGCAACCCACGTCAGCTCTCCAACCTGCCCAGGGGCCAACATCAGAAGCCCTCCTGCAGACTACCTCATCAAAGTGATGCTACCCAGGGCTGCCTCCCAGGTCGAGGTCCACCCACATTTGCCAGAACATCAATTTGAGCTCAAGGTTAAATACCCATGTCACTTATGGAAATTGAACCAGCAAAAGCTCACTAGACAGAAAGAAAAGGTTGTCTGAACTACTAAAGCCTAAATTTCATAATTTTAAAGAAAATATTCACTCATGTATTCACCAGCAAAACATTATTGTGCATTTGCTGCCAGGAGGACAGACATAGCAAAGCATGACTTCACTCCCACACTCCCGTGGCCGACACTGCCAGTCAATCAGCTACTTTCCCACTGAATCTAGATCAGACAGTATCTTTTTCAAGATAGCATTCCAGGCAACTACTACCAGTCCATAGGAATTGGCCCGAGATATACAATCCATTTGCTACTCCTAATCAACCGCACATTGATGACATTAGATCCTGGAGATATCAAGATGAGTAAAAATAGGATGCCAACTGAGCAACAGCTGGGTAGCCAGACACATGGCATCTAACAATTGATACAGAGTTTGAGGGGAGAGGGACTGCAGTAGCAAGGGGAAGCTTAACTGAGGAGGGAGTAGTCACACACACAAAAAAACAATAAAATAGTACGGTGAAAGGAGGAAGTAGGGCAGTCCAGGCAGACAGCAACATGATCAAAGGCAAGCGAACATGAATGTCTGTTGTGTGTTGGGCAAAATCTCATGGGGACAGATTGTGGCACCAGAAGGGAAGATGGGAAATGTAGGCTGGATCCAAACTTTGAAGGGCCTAAGGAGGGAGAATGTCAATCAGAAGACAAGAAGACAATTAGATGTTCCTGAAAAGGGTAGTGATCAGATCAGAGCTGAGTCTTAGGACATTATTTCTACTATCATAATGGGTAGTAGATTATAAAGACATATGACTGGAGCCAGGAGACCCAATCAAAAAGCTAAGTTCATAGGCTAGGGCTTCAGTTAATATGTATCAAATGAATGAATGAATGAGGGAGGCTGGGGGTGAGCCAGCAGGAATCCAGCCCTCAGCCCTTCTCCAACTAAAGCAGCTCTCTTTTATTTATAATCTGGAGTTTCACATAGATTTTCTTCAAAGAAAGTATTCTGTAATTTTTTAAAACGAAGTCTGAAAACCATGCTTTGGGAGGAGAGGAAGGCCTGGATGAAGGCAGCACCCATGAAAGAATGGGGACTGAAGACATTTTTGTTTTTTTTTTTTTTTGAGATGGAGTCTTGCTCTGATGCCTAGGCTGGAGTGCAGTGGCACGATCTCAGCTCACTGCAACCTCCACCTCCCAGGTTCAAGCGATCCTCCTGCCTCAGCCCTCCTGGTAGTTGGGATTACAGGCACATGCCACCATGCCTGGCTAATTTTTGTATTTTTAGTAGAGACGGGGTTTTGCCATGTTGGCCAGGCTGGTCTCAAACTCCTGACCTCAGGTGATCCACCTGCCTCGGCCTGCCAAAGTGCTGGGATTACAGGCATGGGCCACCACGCCTGGCCGATTGAAGGCATTTAAGAGAGATTTCCAGGAGCACAGAAAGGAGGCAGTGAATAACAAAAGGTGAACATGGGCTCATTTTATTTCTTGTATTTTTTACTTTCAAGACCAGAATAACACAAACGAGAATGCTAAATAAGATCTACCCAAATCTGTCTCAAAAACATTTGCATTTTTAATGCTAATTTATAGTTAAGCATTATTTTAAAGGTCATGTTGTTAAGAAGGTTGAAAATTTCCTTGTAAATTGGTTGTTTTGATTTGCTTAGTTGACCCCTACAACCCCTACCTATACCTCAGGAGATAGTAGTTCCCCATAGAATTATTAGTCTCTACCTGAAATAGCCTACATATCTTATTAGACCCAACTAATAAACTCTAAGAGGGGTATTCTTGGCTTACCCAGAATTTGTCTTCTAAATCGTTAGAGAAGGTTAGCAATTCCAATCACTTTCTCCTTTGGGACATATTATTCATAAGCGAGCCATATGCTTCCATGAACCAATGCTAAAAAGACAAGTATCTTAGACTGAATGTTTGTGTCCCCCCCAAAATTCCTATGTTGAAATCCTAACCCCCAATGTGATGGTATGAGCAGGCTGGGCCTCCGGAAGTTAATTAGGTCATGAGGGTGGAGCCCTCATGAATGGGATTAGTGCTGTCACAAAAGGGATCCCTGAGAGATGCCTCTGCCCTTCACCATGGGAGGATACAGAGACAGCTTCTGTCAACCTGGAAGTGAGTGGGTCCTCACCAGACAGCAGATCTGCCAGCACCTTGATCTTGGATTTCCCAGCCTCCAATACTGTGAGAAATACATTTCTGCTGTTAGAGCCATCCAATCTGTGGTATTCTGTTACAGCAGCCTGAACTAAAAACAATAGGGACCTTCAATTCCCATCTGCTTCCTCAGTTCCCGTGGCCTCCCCAGCCTCGTGATCCACCCGCCTTGGCCTCCCAAGCATTAGGATTACAGGTGTGAGCCACCGCACCCAGCCAGCACTGTGCTATTTTTTTTCCAAGAAAGAATACTAAGAGAACAAATAGCATTTACAACAATCCATTTCCAAAAAGATAATTCATCACTGTTAAAGTGAACTAAATATGGCCTGAGAAGGACTCCATACTTCTATATTTGAGTCCCCATGGATGAACTGCAACCTAGCTTAATAGGTAGACAAGATTGAAAACCTATCTCAGGAGTATGGGCCTGTAACAATAGCTAAATGTTGGCCAGTCCCAGCAGCCATAGTTTAGCCATTCACTGCTGATGTTCAAACTGTTCAAATAACGCAAACGCTGAGCTGCAACCAATCCAGCCGTTCTGTACCTCACTTTGGACTTCCGTATTTCATTTCCCCTTTTTTGTCTATACATCTTCTACCACGTGGCTGTGCTGGAGTCTCTGTGAATCTGCTGTGATTTTGGGGGCTGCCTGATTCATGAATCATTCATTGCTCAATTAAACTCCTATAAATTTAATTCATCTGAAGTTTTTATCTTAACCCCAAAAAGTGAGAAACTTATCTCCAGAATAAAGGGTGGGTCTTTAAATTAAAGACACTTTGCTTTGTGAAAAACTTTCTGAACTAGACTCACATGTTGTATTTCACTTTAGACCAATGAGTCCGTTGCCAGTGACTAGTGCAATCCAAGGGCTGGGTTTAGAGGCAGCAGAGTAGAGCAAAATGTCCCAGAGTTTCCGCTCATTCCCCTGATTCCAAGACCCTGGAATCCAGAAACTGCAAGGGAAACTGGCCACTTGAGGAAGATGCTTTGTTGCTGCTTTCTGAGTGCCTTTGGGGCCGGGAATTTGTCTTCCTTTGAATGAAAGAGTTACAAATGGTGGTTTGTTGCAATTGGAATGTCAGAAATAGTAAGGTACTTCAGGCAAAGTTGTATGTTCAATAAGCTTCTCTAAACCAACCTTGGAATTTGAACCACCATTTATACCATCATTTCTGCCTGGAAGTGTAATGTGATTTCCAAGCAAATGATTTGGAGGTGAATTGTGAGCACAGTCTGATCAGAAGTTGGAGGCAGCCTATATTCCTTTGGCCTCCTGGTCCCTTTGGCCTCAAAGTACATTGTTATCCTCATTCCTAATCCCCAGATGCAAATGTTGATTGATGTTTAAATGGCAACTTTTCATTAATGAGCTTAGAGCACTTTCTGAAAATGTGTGCTCTTACCACCTCTGGGACATCTGCCTAAGTTGTGGTAAGGGTTCTGGCTGGGAGTTAAGAGCCCTGCTTCTAGTTCTGTAGATGCCACGCATTGGCTTAAAGGCTTTGGGCAAGAGACAGGGGAAGAGCTACACCTTTGAGGTCCTTGCATTGCCAGCGTTCTGTGATTTATGATTTTATGGTAAGTAGATCATAGTGACAGGATCTTTCCATAGCTCCCTTTTTTTGGTCAAAATGCAGTGAGAATCGTCCAAGCACTTTATTAGGATGTCTTTATTTTTATGGCTTTTCCACCAAATACATTGCTTTCCTTAGCTGGCCTAGGTTTTGGGGACACAGATTTGGCTATTATGTCCACAAATGCTCTTGACAACCGGCAACGGAGGAGGTAGGAGCCAGAAGCTTTGTAAGTTTCATAACTTACAGTTCCTGCTGGGATTTTGATTTGATGAACCTGTGTCACCTTAATAAATTATGAAGGTTCTCTTTTCCCTGAATCTTTCCTTGTGTCTTTGTTCCAAAACAGGCCAAAGAATGTGCTCTAGAAATTGGCCATCTCCCCATTTTGAAGGTGAAAGATTGCTGGGTGTCACCCCCAAAAGAAGACCTCTCTATTATATGTTTCTGTGGTTCCAAGCTCACTCTGAGCTGTGCCTTTGACTTGGCAAAGGAATTCATCGTTTGAAAAGCTATTTCTAGCCCAGCACAGCTGTTCACTGCTTAAGTTCAGCAAATGCCACCATTTTTGCAG
Organism: Ateles fusciceps; assembly: GCA_036589455.1. Taxonomy (NCBI): domain Eukaryota; kingdom Metazoa; phylum Chordata; class Mammalia; order Primates; family Atelidae; genus Ateles; species Ateles fusciceps. Next base: position 1,153,928 of record JAZHEH010000439.1, read on the forward strand.
ATTGTCCTAATACCCCCAGAGAAATGATGGCAACCTAAGTGTGTGACTTTGATGAGTGAACAAAGAATGACCACTTGTCCAAGGTCTCTCTGAGGTCATCCATTGTATATTTGATTATATTCTCTCTCTCTCTTATCTGGTGCAATGTAGGCTCTTAAAAGCAAAAACTCAAAGAGGTTTTTCATATGAGGTTCCTGCCCTGATCTTTGTGAAATTAAGAAATCAGATGATAATGTGATAATACTAATAACAACAGCAATTCTCATTTATTTGGTGCTTATTATGTGGTAGGTAATATACTAGATACTTTGTAAAAATTGTCATGCTCATTTACAGACGAGAGAAAGAGGCATAGCAAGATCATGTAATTTGCTAAAGAAACTTCTTAACTAGGAAATATCAGGTGTGGAATTTAAACCTGGGTTCACCTTGGCAAAAGGCTCATCGTATTCCACTATGGGGCATGGATTACAATACGATGTAGAGATATGGATGTGGATGTAGAGCTCTGTAACTGCCCTGCCTCCGTTTAGCTTACAGATCCTTGCCAAGGTTCTTTAACAGCTTGTCCCTAATTCTGCTAAAATAAGAGCCACTCTTAGCCTGTTCCCCACCTACACGATGACAGGACTTCTTCCCTCAGCCTTTCTTCTGTATCTCTGGGAATACCCAAGTGGCAATGGCAGGAAGTTGCAGCACCATGACTCATGCGACTGCTTGCACTTCCCTGGCCCGCTCTGCTGGCCTCCTGATCACCTATATGATGCTGTCTGGAGCTCCTGCCAACCTGCTAAAGCTCTGGGATGGTGATACACCACCTGTGACCTCTAATAGACCTTGCGTCATCTCTCCTCCCTTCTTTAGCTGCTTACAAGCCCTTGATGTCCCCCGCTCATCCCAGGTCTCTCTCTGGCTGGAGGGGAAAGAACTTGACCTTCTGTGCCCTGCTCTTTTGTTTATTACATTTTGTGTGTGGATGATGGGGGGTGGGAAGATGCAGGCCAGCAGCGGCCTTCCCTGGGCTCACTCTGGGGTTACGGTTTGTTCTGTTTCTCCCTATACTCCTCCCATCCAGTGCATGTAAGCACCAGGGGTGCTGATCAGAACAGTTCACATAGTTGAGGGCTGTGCTCAGACGTCTGGCTTTTTACTTTGATCCTGCAGCTGAGTGACTCTCCAGGGCTCCTTATTCTTTCTCAGTTAAAGGGAAGTTTCTCTCCTAGGGCTCCATGGTATACATGTCTGTATATGAAAATCCACAGACTCCTAGGCCTACAGAATCAGGAAATGTGGCTCGAGGGAGTGAGGTGGCATTTCCTCACAGACACTGGGTGTCCAATCCCAGGGGAAGTCAGGGGAGGTGTATGTGTGTGGAGTATTGGCTGGATAATATTTTGAGCTAGCTAGCTATTGTGATTTGATCCATTTTATCCCTGTTTTTTCTCTTGCCCTCCTGTACCAGCCCCCAACCCCTGCCTCCCATTCAAGCAGATAATCGCTGACTCAGGCCTCACAAGAGGTTTGTAGCAAGGCACAAAGCAAAGACTTTCCTTCTAAGCTTTGGAAACAAAAGCCTAAGCCCTTAGCAGAAGAGGATTCAATGAGAAAAAAAATAAACAATAAAAAATAAAAGAGATTATCCTGAAGAAACATGGAAAGAAAGAAGTAATTTCCCCAAATGGAGATCCTATTTGGTTAGCAGGAGGTGAAGGCATAAGTGACAGAGAGACAGATGGGGCTCCAGAAGCACAGAACCAAACCCTACTTCCTGAGAAAGTGATGTCAGCAGGATCCAAAGGCGGCCTCGGCAGAGAAGCTTGGGTACCTGGGAGCCACGGCACAGAGTGACTAGGCCCAAGGGGTCAGGCCGGCCAGGCCAGGGCAAGGCTATCTCAGGGATAAACTCTGTAGTCAGAGAAGCAAGGACCGGGTGGGCCCCACCCCAGAGGCCTTGGCACTGCGTAAGCTCCAGAAACACTGGCATTAATAACCATTGGCAAGGGACTGCTGGGAAGTCTGGGGTTATGCATTTTCTGTTTATTTTTTATTTTTTTCTGCCAGCCAGAAGAAATAAGAGCTTGGCATTAGAAATTAAGCTGCCATAGAAAACAAAAGAAAATTCTTAAATCTTGTGTTTGTGGACTGGGATTCACGCCCTCTGTCACCTGCCCTGGCACCCTTTGTGATCACCCAGAAGGGGGAGAAGAGAACCTGCGCTCACACTCTGTCCCGGGCATTTGGCTAGATTCAGGCCTTCTGTCCTGGACCCAGGAGTAGGTAGCCTTCACCACAAATGCTTCGTATTATGCTTTCTTTTCCATTTCAATAATGATTCAACAAAACAGTTTTAAATGAAAAGCATTCGGTAAACATTGTTCAGTTTTTCCAGGACCTTAAACTTCAGAGGGATGCCACAAAATCATCTTCAGAGAGGTTTATGGTGCTTGTAAGGCTGAGAAAACAACAGTCCTTAAGAAAAGCTCTAATTAAATATTGTAGAGCATTGTATTTCCTGCCTTGTAATTGTGATGGATGGTGTGGCTTTGTTTTTAAACAACACCTAATCTTTAAAATGACTCTGCCGAGAAACCTAGCATTTTTTTTTCCAGAATATGTCCACTGTGTCTATTAAATTGACTAAACATTCAGAAGAAAGAGCACAAATCAGACCCAGGAGAGTCTGTTGCAAAGTGTAAGTAGGAGAGGGGAGATGTTACCAATACTGAAAATACGCTAAAATTCTGATGAAAGTACCAGATCCAAGCCCAGGCAAGCCTCTTAGAAACACTCAAACTGTTGAAAATAAAATGGAAAAAAGTGATTACACACTGGCACCAGCATCTAATTGTTTAATGAACATTACGTGGCCTGGACCCTATTACTCATGCGTCTCTTCTTTGACATATGTCCACTGATGAAGGAAAGTTCTTTTTGGGTTGCAAAGTGCCTTTCAGAAGTTGGACGCTCTGAGAGATGACAAACAGTCAACATCTTTTACTTTTTGCTCACAAGTAAATTTCTGGCAGTTTTTGACAGGTCATAAACACACATGAAATGCTAAACTTAGTGGGTTGTTAGATGCTTTCCTTAAAGTTGAAAAACATTTTTAAAATAAATTTCCTTATGTCTACTTTTTTCCACATTCTCAACTCTGACATTCAAATGCACTTCACGAACCGACATGTCATAACATTTGAAAACCGAATTTGGAAAACCTTCATGAATTCAGACTTCACTCTTTGAGAAGTTTCAAAGCATTCTTGAGACAAGCAAATGGAGGCTGTGAATAAGATTATTGAGAATAATGTTTTCCTAAGAGAAATATTCATGTTTGTTAGATGTTCACAAGAAGTTAATTACATTTGAAGTTGTGCTTGTTTTGTTAGAGCACTGACATTGGTTAGAACTTTCTAGAAAAGCTTTCTACCGTTGGTTTCTGTGACATCACTCTTGCATTTCCAATGGGCTCTCTGGGTGCATCTTCTCAAACACTTTTGTGGGCTCTTCTTCCTCATCCAGCTACTTCAAAGGTGGAGCTAATTAGGGTTCCATCCATAAACCTCTTCTTTTCTCACTCCACAAACTCACGCAAAGGTTCGAATTAATTCTATGCAGATAATGCTCACATTTACGTCTCCAGCCTCAATCTATTCTTTGAGCTCTCTCATGTATATCCTGTCTCAGTGGGTGACTCCACTATCTATTGCTGGTCTAAGCCTTAAACCTGGAAATTATGCTTAATTCCTCTCTCCCTTCCCCTCATCATCCTAAATATCGTTAAACATCCACTCTGTCTCTTCCCACTGTCACCAACTTATTCCTGCCATCATCTTTTCTTGTCCAAATTCCTATAGCAATCTCTTAACTGATCCATCTGCTTCTATAACACTTTTTTCCTAAGACCACAAATCTCTAGAATACAAATCTCAACGTGTCACTCCTATGCTAAAAACCTTGTTTAGGGCCAGGTGTGGTGGCTCACGCCTGTAATCCCAGCACTTTGGGAGGCTAAGATGGGTGGATCACCTGAGGTCAGAAGTTCAAGACTAGCCTGACCAATGTCGCGAAACCCCGTCTCTACTAAAAATACAAAACAAAACAAAAAAAATTAGCCTGGAGTGGTGGGAGGCACCTGTAATCCCAGCTACTTGGGAGGCTGAGGAAGGAGAATTGCTCGAACCTGGGAGGCGGAGGTTGCAGTGAGCCGAAACATTGTACCATTGCACTCCAGCCTGGATGACAGAGTGAGACTGTCTAAACAAACAAACAAACAAACACCTTGTTCAGGACTCTCATTGCCCTCAAGATAAAGCCCATACTTTGCTTAGGCTGACAAGGGCCTTCATGATGGAGACCACGTTCCAGCCGCAGCATAATCCTCGCATACCAGACTGAATGCACTGTTTGCATTTTCTGTTCCATCTGCTTAGAATGCCATCCTCCTCACCTCTACTCTCTCCTGGATCTATAAAGCTTTCTTCCAGCTAAGTTACCACCTCTGCTAGGAAGCTTTCTCTGCCTTCCCAAGTTCGAATAAGGGACCTCTCCTACATGCTCCTATAGTACTTATATCCTATAAAACCTGTATCACAGCACTCAACTTTCTGAATTGCAGCAGCAGCTTTTCTCATCAGTTTTCTCAGATGATTGTAAAAACCTTCAAGAAGAGATGTGTCTTGCTTATCATAACCCCAATGATCATCAGCTAATTATAGATTCTCAAAAAACATTTGACAGATAGATGAATGCAGTTACTTTAAAGATATGTTTCTCTGTGGGTATCGCTCCAGCATAAAGGCCCCCTGAATGCGCCTCCGCCATAATGTGGGTTTGAGCCCAGAAACGTCTCCCCCCTCCTGGAGGCAGTCGAGCTATGGGAAAGTAGGAACTGAAAGATGAGTGATTTTGTGAAAGGTTATTTTAGACTCCTTGGCACTGACATGATAGCTCGGTGATGGCTGTGTGGTTTTACTAAGGCATTGTGTCTTATCTTGGTTCCTGTACCAGGCTAGTTTTGTGACTCTGTTTACCGATACTGCTTGAACCCTGTGATTATTCATGTGATTCTTGAAGATTGTTGTTTCTAGGATTTATGGTGGGTTTAACCTGCAAAGAATGTTACTCTGTTAAATATAAAACCCTCACACAATAGATAAAGGAAGATCAACTGTAGTTTTGTATCAATTGTGGTTACTTTATGGCTCTTAGTTATATGCTTTTTTCTTAACTAACATTTTATCTTTTGTAACTTTCTGTTCCCTTTATTGTTTAAGCTGAAATAATGTAGATTGACGTCAGCCATTGAAAGCTGACAGTATATATTGGGACCCTATGCACAAATAAAATTGCTGTTTGGGCATTGCTGCTTAGGCATTGCTTATTCAGACCTCCAGACCCCGCTTCTCTGTTGTCTTTGTTTTCTGCGCAGTCTCTCTTCCAGGTATTGGGACCCTTTTGCTGGCCGAGAGCTCCCCCGGCACACGTGCCGTCCCCCGACATTTCTCTGTTTCCCAGTTCTAAATTCTGAGCAGAGAGAATCTAATTTGCCCAGCTTGGGTCAGTTTCCATCGCTGGTCCAATGAGCTGAGCGAGGGGTGTGAGAGTACGGATGGAATCTCTTAGGAAGGAGTGTGGGGTTAGAAGCAATGGGTGGCATGCATACCTGAATTATACAATGCTCTTCATTGAAACAATAAAACTGCATTTTATTTTTTTAAAAAATCATATGTTGCATATTTTTCATTAATTCATAAGCCTCCTTTCATTAGTTCATTATAAAGAGGTATAACTGTACCTTCATTTTAACACATAAAATAAAAATGATTAGTCACTTTTTACTTATTATTAGAGACTCATTCATCCAACTGTTCACAAATATTACTAAGTACCTACTATGTTCGAAGCTCTGTGCTGGGGATTGGGTAGATAGCAGAAAAAAAAGAAAATCATTGCTGTCGTGGTGCTTACATTAAAAAATATGAAACACAGGGCCAGGCAAGGTGGCTCACGCCTGTAATCTCAGCACTTTGGGAGGCCGAGGCAGGTGGATCACCTGAGATCAGGAGTTTGACATCAGCCTGGCCAACATGGTGAAACCCCATTTCTACTAAAAATGCAAAAATTAGCCAGGCGTAGTAGCACATGCCTGTAATCCCAGCTACTCAGGAGGCTGAGGCAGGAGAATACCTGAACCCAGGAGGCGGAGGTTGCAGTGAGCCAAGATTGTACCATTGCACTCCAGCCTGGGCAAGAAGAGTGAAACTCTGTCTCAGAAAATAAATAAATAAATAAAATAAAATAAATATAAAACACAGATGTACCATTTTAAATTAGAAAACTTAGTAAGAAAGAAGACAATAGGGTGCTATGAGGAAAATAACTGGGGGGATGTGATTGAGTTATAAGAGCCAAGGAAGGATTCCCAGTGGGAGAAAAATTACATCGAAGCTAAGGTCTGGCTTTTCTGGAAAAGATGACTGGGAGTGAAGAGCTGGGGGAAAACAAGGATGGAACTGGAGATCCCCCGTGGAGTTATTATGACAGTCTCAGCAAAAGATTATGATGCCTATGACTGTTGATGAATTCAGGAGATTTGAGGGGGCAGAACTGATTACACTTTGATGGTTTCTATGTAGGGTGAATTAAAGGGTGGTGCCTAAGCTGGGGCAGAGGTTAAGCACATAAACTCTGATGCTGGATTGTCTGAGTTTAAATCCCAGTTCCATTAGTAAGCTATGTGATCTTGGGCGAATTAACTTCATTGTGCCTTCGTTTCCTCATCTAAAAAGTGGGTGATAATAGTAGCTACCTTGAAGACTTTTGTGAAGATTAAGCAAGTTAACATGCATAAGACATTTCAAACAATGCCTGCATGTCGGTTTACTTAAAAAATTATAAAAGAGAGGTAAGTTTCCATGCTTCTGGCTTGAGCAATGGAGCAATATAGATGACATTTATTGAGATGGGAAAGACTAGCAGAAAAGGGAGTTTGACAGAGTGAAGATCAGAGATTAGCCTTATACAGGCTTGAGATTGCTGAGACCTCTTAGACATTTCTCCTTGGGTAGGAGTCTGATCTCAGAAGAGATGCCTGGGCTGGAGATGTCAATCCGTAAGACTTCCAAATACAGGCAACATTTGAAGCCCAGGGAATGGAAAAGACAAGCAAGAAAGAGCATGTAGAGTGAGCAGTGTGAACACAGGGCCAAGGACTGACCATGAGAGCTCTCAAAGCCAAGTAGAGAAGGAGGGGCCAACTACTGGTTTATGTGCAGTGCTGTTATACACATACATTAGACAAGTGGAAATACAAACATCTGGTATACTTTGAATATAAGGAATATTAAAACAAAGGACGTCCCTGCATTTCTATTTTAATGGAGCTTAAAACTCTAATTTTCTGTTTAGCCCTGTTACATTGATTTTGTGGCTTCTCCTATCCCTCACTTCAATCTCTTCATCCCAAGATTTAAAAGAAAGTCTGGAGTACTTGGGGATATGAGTAGTTTCATGCTGGATCTTCAATGGTGAAGACAAAGGTGGGGGCACAAACTAGAACCAGGTGATGAAATGTCTTATAAGCTGTCATAGGAGTTTGAACTTGGTAACAGTTAAGGAGCCATTCAAAGTATTAAGCAACAGGAAAGCATGATTATTTCATATTTGAGAAATATCTCTGTTGAACAAGGTAGAAACTGCATTGAAAAGAAGCAAATCCAGAAGCTGAGAGGCCAATGGTGCATCTGTAACAGTAACCCAGGAAAGAAAAGGCAAGACAAAGGCAAAGGAAAAGACAAACTAGGGCTATGCGGGAGGCCAGTGGTTCCGATTCAAGTAATGACCACAGCAAGCAGCAGATAGGACGAGGTGATCGACTAGTTAGAGAGGGTAAGAGAGAGGATGACGCCACGGCCTCTGCTTTTGTTCAGACTATTCTGTGCCTTTAAAACATTACATTTTTCCTAATCCATCCTCGTGCTCCAGGCAGCACCCTCAATGCCTTCTGTAGGAATAACACTTTAATTTTCAAATATGTTCTCATCCTGTCTCCTGATGAATGCACGCAGTCATTAACTAGCTCAAGTGGAAAATAAAGATGCAGACTTACTTTATATGCACTCTGGGCCCCAGGCCTGGGTAGAAAAAAGGAAAATTCTATTACCTAAGCCACAGAAGTAAAATCCTCCACAAAGAAGAAAATATCCCAGTGATTGACTCGGGTCTCCACATCATCTGGCTTAACTAAGTATAAAAGTATTAATATGCTAGACCCTATTTATAAAATAATTTAGCTCATCATTGTAAGAGAAAGCGCATGTTTCAAACAGCAATCCTTTTGTAATAAATAAGAAGTCCCTCAACAAACTCTGTTAAACCCCATGTGGATTTCTGTTAATGGGGAAGATTTCCCAGTGACCTAGCTTAACACTGCTGCTGCACATTAATTTGCTTTCCAGCTATACATAAATAAATAAATGGCTGCCTCCTTGATGTGAGCTCGAGGACTCAGGGGGAAGGCATTTTTACCTCTAGATATCTTCCCCAGCCTTCTTATGCTGTTTATAATGATCATATTCATCATTTTTTTCTTTTCCTCTTCCTAGTCTCTCTTGAACCTACTCCTATTAGACTTATGCCCCACCATTCCATCAAAACTGCTTGTCAAGGTCACCAATGACCTTCATTTTGCTAAATCCAATGGTCAAGTGTCAGTCCTCATTTAACATAATCCATCAACTGAGTTCAGTTCCTTGACACACATTCTTCATTTGGCATCAAGAATAACACATTATTTCCATTTTTTCCTACCTCATTGGGCTTAGCCTTCCTTGCTGGTGTTCTCCATGGTCTCTAGTGTTCAGAATGCCCCAGTGCTCAGTTCCTAGTCCTCTTCTCTATAACTTAAACCCTTGATGGTCTCACCCAGTCTCGTGGTATTAACACCTTTACCCTGACGACTCTTCAGTTGGTACCTCCTGGTCTCCAGCCTTACTCAACATCTCCACTTGGATGTTCAATAGACATCTCAAACTCAATGTGTCAAAAATGGAACTCCTAATCTCCCTTCTGAAACTGTTCTACTTATAGCCTTCCTTATCTCAGTTGATGGCAACTTGATTAAGCCAGTGGTCATGCCAAAAACCTTGAAGTCATCTTTCTGTCTTTCTCTTACAACCCACATCTAATCTTATTGTTAGTGGCTGCAAGGTACACCCAGAATCTACTGTCTTCCTGCCTTTCCACTGCTACCATCCTGATCCACCATCTCTTGGCTCAAAGTCACTGCAGTATACTCCCAGCTTCTCTTCCTGCTTATATGTCCTTGTCTAGCCTCAGCACCATAGCTCAAGTAATCCTTAAAAAGCAATCAGTGGCATCACTTCTTTACTCAAAAACTTTGCAATAGCACAGAGTAAAAGCCAAAGGCTTGCAAATGCCTTCAAGCTCCTACCTGGTCTGCTCTCTCCCCTAAGTTTCAACCTCATCTTTTGTGCTCTCCCCTGCTCACTCTGCTCCCGACCACTGGCATCCTTGCTCGTTCTCAGACATGCCACACAAGCTCTACCCGTGCCCTCTGCCTTGAATGCTGTTGGATACTAGAGGCCAGCCCCGCACTTCTTTCAAGCCTTTGTTCAAGTGTCATCTTCCCAATGCCACCTATCCTGCCATATTTCATGCTGTCACTTGTCCCAGCCCCAGTGCTCCCAGCCTCCTTGCCCTCCTTTACTTTTTTCATTTCCATAGCACATGTCACTTCCTACTATGTGATTCAATCTGCTTATTTACTAGGTTCATTATTAACTGTCTTTCCTGCTGCAGTGTAAGTACTACAAAGGCAGAGGTCTTTGTTTTGTTCACTGATGTATCCTGAGCACCAGGAACAGTGCCTGGAACATAGGAGGCATTCAGTAAATACTGATTGAATTAATTGATGGATTGTCTTAGGCTTCAGCCACAAGAGGCTCCTACTATAAGGCAAATGTAATCAGCTTCAGGCTTCCAATCTGAGCCATTAACATACCTTACAAGCTTGAACTGGATTGTAAGTTAGATGTCTTTGATCCATTTCCTTTCTAGCTCACTCCTTCAATACATTTTTCATCCCAGTGCTCTGGTCCTCTCCTCAGGACAGGGAATGGATACAGTCAATCATTTCTGCTTGGGGTTTATCCTCTCTAGAGTAATTGTGTCCTCTTCCTTCTTATCCCCATGGAATTTTCACTGTGATCCAATTTCTCAAGGCCTTAAAACTAAAAAAAAAAAGAGAACTAGTGGCTCCATTTTAAAAAATATCGAAGATTGTAAATTAAGCCCATGCTGCTGTTAAACCAGATTTAGCTCATTGACATCTACAGGAAATACAAATGATTGCCAGAACTTTATAACAAGAGAGACAGATAAGGTATAGTGGGAAACCCAGGCAAAGAGCTGGGTTGGAAGTTCTGTGCTACTAGAGGCTAACATGAATGTCCCAGAGGAGCGAGGAAGAGGGGCATGACTGGAAGGAAGAGATTATGGGGCACACGTCTTATTTTTGCCTAAGGTGGACAAATGGGCTAACTTGCCAAAGGTTTTGTGAGCCCTCAGTCATGCTGCTGGCACCTAGGATAGCCTGGTGGAGGCTGCTTCAAGAATTCTAAGAAATAGCCATGGCATGAGAAATGCAAGTGGTATCTCCCACTGGAGCTCTTCTGGAGACCCCGGGCCACCTCTACAATGCGTTCTACACTGAGAACACTCTACATTAGGATCAACCAGAGGCAGGTTGGGTTTTTATTTCACTAAGTAACCGAGCTCTTGTGCATAATTAATCCTCAAAAAACTCATTTCTTTCACAGCACTGAATTGTTTAACCTTGGTCAAAAAGAAATCAACATGATAAATACTAGGCACATAGTGGGCATTTGACATCCTTCTTCCTGTGTCTTTGCGTTTCCTCTAGTACCCATCCTCCCAACCTCCTTTGAGATGACTATTTTCCATATTTGCTTCTTTCACAGCGTATCTGTATTTTTTCTTATTTGGCCCCAGATGTCAGATTGGCTTGCATTACTCCAGGCTGAATCATTTGATTTCCTGTCCATGTTCCTAACCTTTCCAGATCCTCTTGTATCATTTCTCAGTCACTCCTGCTGTTTACAATACCTCTCAATTTAAAGCCATCTGCAAATCTCATTAACAAACCACTGATTGCTCCCTCATGATCATAGGACATGTTGAATGAAACAAGACCTGACACCAATCCTCTCCTCTCCATTTAAGGCACCAATTCTCTGGGTTACTTTATATTTATATTTACATTATATATCATTTTATATTATTATTGCACATGTACTCCCAATGTAGGCAAATCTAACATGTGAAAATCAGGATTTTTAAAAATTATTCACAGGCTGGGTGAGGTGGCTCATGCCTGTAATCCCAGAACTTTGGGAGGCCGAGGAGGGTGGATTATTTGAGGCCAGAAGTTCCAGACCAGCCACGCCAAGATGGTTAAACCCCATCTTTACTAAAAGTACAAAAAGGGCATGGTGGCGCATGCCTGTGGTCCCAGCTACTCGAGAGGCTGAGGCACAAGAATTGCTTGAACCCGGGAGGTGGAGGTTACAGTGAGCTAAGATCTCAATACTGCACTCTAGCCTGGGCAACAGAGCAAGACCGTGTCTCAAAAAAAAAAAAGTTATTCATTTTACAAAAACTTAATTCTATTCATCCCTTTACTAGTGACCTTTCCTAGTATACTTAAAATACTTTGCTTACAAAGTAATAGTTACCAAACTTTTCAAGGCTGGCTACAGCCTTGGATATAGGTGTTTAATACCCTTTAGCTACATCTGTCTGTAAGAAATTTTTTCCTCGTATTTAAGATTCAAATTCTTCCACATTAATGTTAGTAAGCATCTGAGGAGCCTGCCCCGTTTTCTCACTGGTGATTCATTGGACCATGGCTTCAACTTTTCTCACACCTTTTCCTGATATACTCAAAATATTTCCAAATCTCACCTATTCTTCCTTCCTCAAAACTTTTTGTGTTCTTCTATGTTCCAAGCACTGTGCTCAGTGCTGGGGTACAATAAAGAAAAGAGTCTCCATCCTCTGGAGCTGTTAATCCAAGGAAAAACGAAGTTTTGGAAATAATACTGTTGAGTACCTTCCATATTCTGGACCTGCAATGTGTATAATCCCTTTTAGCCCCACAGAAATCCCACCTGATAGCTGAGAAAACAGGAGTTTAGAGAAGTAATTTGCCTGCGTTGCAGAATATGAATAGACAATTTACAGAAGAAATACAAATGGACAATAGACATACAGAAAAATACTCAACTATACTAGTTGTTAAGTAACTGGTTTATTAAGTAAATGAAATGCTGTTTTTTACCTATCAAGATGGGAAAGAGAAAAATAATACTCTTTGCTGTTGAGGTTGCAGTAATACAGGCTCTCCTGCATAAGGCTGCAGGGAATATAAAGGGGCATAATCTTCCTGAGAAACCGTATAACAATATGTAACAAGAACCATTACAAGAGGAACTCACCTTATTGTCCATTGCAAGGGGAAAGAAATAAATGATGTTATACCCACCCAGTGAAATTGTACATAGCCACGCAAAATCATATAGAATATGTAACAACCTAGAAACACTTACCAAATATTAAATGAAAAAAGCGTATTACAGAATAGTAGATACTATCAGATGACAATATATAAAGGACTGTGTGTGTGTGAGCATGGAGAAAAGACTGGAAGAATAGGTAACATGTTAACAGGGGTTATTCATAAAAGATGGGATGGAGTTCTTTCTACTGGTATCTTCTAAATTTCAATAATTTGAAAAACCCAAACATAAAAATGATCATACATCCAGATCTAGTTATTCAACTGTACTGCAATAAACAGCAATGCAGACTGAGTCAAGCAACTTGCTCAGAACCACCCATCTGGTGTATTATGTTAAGTCTCGCTTTCTAAGTCCAAAATCCATTGTCTTTCTACAACCTACTCATTCACCTCCGTAACCCCAATTATATCCTATCTAGAGTAATTCCTTGCTGGTCTTTCTAGTGTCTAGGCTTTTTATCATAAGATTAATCTGTCCCACCAAAATGGCTTGCTGCTCTAAAATCTCTAAGCTGGCACTTTTTCTGCATTAAGCAACCCTTTCTTTTTTTCAAAGCCTGCTTGCTGGCAGGTCATCACGATTTTCATCATCTGCTTTTGTTCTGTGAAACCTGATAAGGGCTTATGAGGTCTTCAGCTCCTCTCAACAGCAAACATTGGTATTTGGGTTTGAACAATTCTTTGTTGAGCAGCACTTTGTTAGCCCTGGCCAGCTTAAATGCCTTCCGCGCTTCACTGTGACAACAGAACTGCCACTATATATTTCCAAACACATCCCAAGGGTGGTCACCCTCTGACCTCATCTTTCTCTACTCCTTGGCTCTCTGGCTCCATTTCAGCCACACTGGCCTCCTTGCTGCCCTTCTTATAAGCCCACAAAGGCAGGGATTTGGTGGTGGGGAGTAGGGTGGAGGGGATGTTCCTTTCATCTGTACAACCAGTTCCTGTATTCAATTCCCTCTCTTTAAGCACTCGATTGGTTTTTGATCCCTTTTAAATTTGATTCAGCTTCCCCAACTGTAAATGAACTAACTAATAAAACTAATCACTGATTCCACATGTTCCCAAACTGTGCACCTCTACCACAGGATCTCAGGGTCTTGCAAGGTCTGAACTGAAAACTGAGTCTGCATTTCCTTTTGCCTTCTATGTTTTGGGAAGGTATCTCTAAACTATCTCTTTGGGACCGAAGACAAAAACTACATGAATGTCAAATCAATTGTACTGCATTTAAATTATGTGCATCTCTCTCATATTTTTAGCTCCTTGAGGGCAGTCTTTGTAACCTTCTCTTTAATTCTCCCCAAATAAATGAGTGCTTGGAAATCTCAGGCACTCAAGACCTCCACAGCAGCCTCTTCCCTGAGATATTAGGTGGCTGGAATATGATAATTTAGACATGAGGGCATCTCCACACTTCCACACAGCAGTCATCACTGGGACATCACTTTGTAAGCAAACTATTTTAAGTACACTGAGTGATGGATGTCAATCTTGACATGAACATGGTTTGCAAGTCTCCAAATCCAGAGATTGGATTAAATTTGCTTAAATTTCTATTAGGCTGTGCGTGTGTTCCTTTTTTCCTTTGTTTTGGGCTTTTTCCTCTTAATTTCTACATCTGCTATATACACTCCCCCACTCCCCAACTTTTTCTAAATCATTTTAGCAGTAGTCAACCCTGTGAATTGGATGTCATATGCAATAGAAAACGTAAATCATGTTCATTAGATGAAAGACGCAATTTCTCCCTTCATGGAGAAAATTGGACAACACATATCAGAAGGGGCACAATATGAGTCTTCAAATAAGTCAGTGTGCTTCCTGCATTTAAAATAAAGCTGAAATCTGTTTGATCTTAATTGTGATATTTGCAAAGTGTCATGCTTTTCTTCTACACCAAAAGATGTCTTAGCTTCTTCAAAATGTGAATTCGTGAGTGGACTACTCCAACCAAACCAGGATCTGGGCAACCAATCCTAATTGCATTTATACATGTTAAAGTTTCCCTGTTCTTTCCACTCACTCAAAACGCAGATTAAATATAATAACTTCTCTTCTACTTGGAAAAGCACAATTTTTGGAGCCTTGAGTTGGCTGCACTGAAAATTAGAAATGTCTTTGATGATGCACAGCTGTCTTCGTTTCTTAATCACAGATGTCTAAAGCATTCCAGGAGGCTGACTCATATACCTGGAGAGAGGGACTATGGTTTCTCATTCTTTCTACTGAAGCCCTTGTCTGGTCAAGAAGAGATCAGTTTCTCCTTTGTTCTAGGAACTTGACTGCAGGATGATCTTGAGTAAGACAAAACCTGACATTTCTTCACCACCATCTTTTTGTTTTCTTACATGTGTCTCAAGCATATGTGCAGCACTTAGTGATCTTTCTGCTATGGCGACTCACTGAAGACAAGATCCCAGCATGGCAAAACTTAAAATAGTTTTCCCAGCAATAGCTGCTATTTGTGGAAAAGGAAAGAGAGCACCCTGTGTTGTAGCCTACCATCCACTGAAGGAGATCGGTATGGACATCCAGGAGTTTTTGAGCTCCCCAAATAGTCTCAGACGAAAAGTCAAGCCTCTGAGATGAGCAATTAAGAACCAAAATTGCTGAAACTCTTTGTCATATGGTTCCCAGCTTTGTGACTCTAAATAGCTGTCTCTCCACAAAAGAATTCCATTATTCCACAATAGCAACTCCTCTTTTCTGTTCTCTTGCAGCAAGATCATTACTCACCACCTCAATCCATCCAAGGGCTTTCACTTGGAACCCAAAGTACATTAAGTAATTAAGATTTGTATTCTTTGAGAACAGAAGTATCAACAAAGATGCAGCTGGCTTCTCATGTGAGAAAAATGCTTACCTACCTGCACAGTTCTACTTGGAAGGCCTATGCATTTTACTATATGTAAAATTACACTTCAATTTTAAAAATTCTACTAGCGAAGACAACCATTCTCTCAGACACTTGCCCTTATCTTACAGCTATAAATAACAGGGTTCTCTATAACCATATAGTTTCTCCCATAAACAAAGCAGTAAAAAAACCTGAGTATCTTCCCTCCAACTAAAATGACATTATTTTTCTCAGTTAAATCTTCCATTCAATTACAATGGACTATCACCGGTCTGTCTGGATGAGCAAAAGGTATAATTTACAAGAAACTTAGAGCTGAGGGGATGAGAAAACTATAACCCTGAAAAGTTGTGTGAGCATCTGAGGTCCTACACAAACTAGTGCCTAGAGAGCAGGTCTCTAACCTCCCTTAGCCTGCAGCAGAAAGAGCACAAGTGGTCTCAACGCATAACAGAAAGAATGGACATTTTTTGGCCGGGCATGGTGGCTCACTGTAATCCCAGCAATTTGGGAGGCCGAGGTGGGTAGATCACCTAAGGTCAGGAGTTCGAGATCAGCCTGGCCAACATGGGGAAACCTCATCTCTACTAAAAAAATACAAAAAAAAAAGACTAGCCAGGTATGGTGGTCGGTGCCTGTAATCCCAGCTACTCGGGACGCTGAGGCAGGAGAATTGCTTGAACCCAGAAGGTGGAGGTTGCAGTGAGCCAAGATCACGCCATTGTACTCCAGCCTGGGTGACAAGAGCAAACCTCTGTCTCAAAAAAAAAAAAAAAAAAAGAATGGACACTTAAAAAATGTATACAGCTCAGTCTCAGCCCTGAACAACTACATTCAACCACCAAAAAATTATTCCCAATGAAAAGATTTATCTCAAGGAATAAATAACATTAAATCAAGAATTAATAAGCAGTCAGGCGATTTGAGATTTTATTGAGAAAATATCTATTTTGACATTATATGCAGTTTCTGATTTATCAGAATAAATTCTTTACAATATTGATCACCATCACCACGTTAGTGTATTTATACATAGTCTCTGAATAAAATATAGTCACACTCGGCAAGGCTAGAATATTGAAATTATGGCCAACATTGCTTACTTTAAGATTGTTTATAATGACGCTACAGTAGTTGTGCAACTAGAACAGATGTTTTAAAATGTTTGCCATTCAAAGATAGGCTTGGTGGGACAAAACTAATATGCATACTACATACATAGATTTCATTTCTTCTTTACTGTCAATTGTTCAGACACTAACGTGACATTACAAGCACCTCAAATTCCCACTTCAAAAGGAATAGAAAACTGGAAAAACATGATTTCCCATTTCATAAAATTAAAAATCAAGTCAGAAAAGAAGTAAAACTCATTTTTATGCATTTAACTTAAGATCTTGAGTACACTACTCCTTCTCTGAGAGAGAAGGAAGCCAGTACTGCAGAAGTAACCAATAGTCCAAAGAACGAATGGCCCCATGACCTTCTCTATGGTTCATGACTTGCTGAGGGCTGATGCAAACACTGGCAAGCTATTTTTCATGATCTCCAAGGATCTGGAATATGTAAACGAAATGATTAAAAGACATTTCTCTGAATTTGTGAGAGGAAGACTGAAGAATCAGAACAAAGATCCAACTGCCTTTCATGTGGCTACATGTCACCATTACACCACAACTCAAACCCACAGGCGAGCCTTCTTTCATATACACATTCAAAACGGTGTTCCATATATGCAGTGGTATACATTGCAAAAACAAAATGCTTCCTTACACATGATTAGTAATCTGGTTTTAGAGTCTGAAGTGAAATCAAGCATATTTAGTTAACCCTCTCCAATTTGGAGGCCTAGTGAGGTTTAAATGTTTTTGGATATCGAATCTGCTTAGAATTTAGTGAAAACTATGAACCTTAGACTGTCTTCAGTAATGAACAAAACTTGAAAATATTAAACTTCCTTTGCTTTGTCACCGAAGCAACTGTAAGCTTTCTATAATGTATGTATCATACTAGCTTGTATGTGACTTTAGTGTCATAAACACCCACTGCCTTTTTGGCACTTTTAAAGCACAGCCAGGAAAGGTCTGGAAAATTGTTCTGGAAATACAAGTTGGTTCCCTCTGCCTCATGGATGCTTAGGAACTGGTTAGTCCTCTGAAACCACCAGTTTAGACTCCTGCACAGTTGTTCCAGGCCAACTGAGATTCTAAGGAAAGGGGCTGGAATAACCAGGGGCCTCACAAATGCCTAAATAACCACATATCTATGCCCACAGCCATTCCTCTCTAAACGCCATAGTCCAAGTGAGTCTTGACCTGTCTCTTCCCACTTTACTACCACTGGCTAGAGGGACACCCAACAATAAGAAACCTTTGCAATGAACATAAACTAGCAAAAACACTCCAGGGCAGCACTTCCTTAGGTGTATCTCTCTGAACACAAATCCCACAAGATACCTACTTTTAAAAAAATCTGGCTGGGTGCGGTGGCTCACACCTGTAATTCTAGCATGAATTACGCTGGAATTCACGCTGGACTTGTGGGAGGCCAAGGTGGGCAGATCACCTGAGGTCAGGAGTTCAAAACCAGCCTGGCCAACATGGTAAAACCCCATGTTACAAAAATTAGCTGGGTGTAGTGGTGGGCGCCTGTAATCTCAGTTACTTGGGAAGCTGAGGCAGGAGAATCACTTGAACCCAGGAGGCAGAGGTTGCAGTGAGCTGAGATCGCACCATTGCACTCCAGCCTGAGCACCAAGACCAAGACTCCTTCAAAAAAAACAAAACCAAAAACTCCATATAAATTAGGGAAATGATGTATCAAATTAGAGGTGCTTCTTGGAGATTGAAAATGCACATTGGCATATCAGAGGTTCTGAAAGGCCAACAGTAACTCAACTTTGTCTAACCCACTGTTTCCCAAACTTACTTGGCCATGGAACCCTCTATTCACCTAACAACATATTCTGAAAAAACACTCCTTTAGGAACTGCTGCTCCCAGAACCAAAAAGATTATTTTTAAAAAATATTATAGCATAATTTCAAATAATTAATAATAAGGATACAAAGACAATTTTCCTGTCTTGTTTTGTTGTCTATTTATTTTGTTCTGAATAATCTTCTATCACATTTCCCTTTCTATTCACAAACCTTCAAATCGAGTTACCTTTTCTGATACCTTTGTTTAAGAATGTCAATTCTTGCTGGGTGCGGTGACTCATGCCTGTAATCCCAGCACTTTGGGAGGCCAAGGCGGGTGGATTGCCTGAGGTCAGGAGTTTGAAACCAGCCTGGCCAACATAGTGAAAACCCATCTCTACTAAAAATACAAAAAAATTAGCTGGGTGTGGTGGCGGGGCCTATAATCCTAGCTACTTGGGAGGCTGAGGCAGGAGAATCGCTTGAACCCAGGAGGTAGAGGAACAGTGAGCTGAGATTGTGTCACGGCACTCCAGCCTGGACAACAAAAGTGAAACTGTCTTATAAAAAAAAAAAAAAAAAAAAAAGAGTGTTAATTCTTATCTGAAATCCATGGCATACTAGTCTGGCAAAAAAACAATTTTGTGTCCTTTTAAATTCCTAGAGTACCTCTCCACTTCAATCACAATTTAATTCCAGGGCAGGTAACCTGGGCTCCTAGCAAACACTACACCCTAAGAGTTTGGGAGCCAAATGATTTTGCAAACCCTTAAAAACAAAAACTAAAAAAAAAAAAAAAAATTATCCTTGTATCTCTGTGAAAATTAGCATTTTGAACATCTAATGAAACTTCAAGTTTGAGGATAATGGGATTACTGACCTTTGATTTCAAAATAACAAATTTTCTTAAAATCTGATTAAGAAATATGGAAACATTGAAAAGTAAACATAAATCCCACAAAGCTGAATGGCAGCAAAAAATACTTCTTTACATCGAGAACATATACAAAAGACCGTCATTGCCACCCAAATTATCTCTGTTGCTCAAGATTTCAATTATAAAAATAACCAAATCAAGACAAGGACAATTACAGCTTACAACGAAAAGCTACACCTTCTTCACTAAAAGTGAGCATCTTGTCACACTGTGCATCTGGACAGAGAACCTGTACAAGGCACGGGAGAACTACCACGTCAAGGGACAGAACTTTTTCAAAATATTTTATCCTCAGAAGTAAATCCTGCTACCAAAGAAAGAGAAAAATATAATCAGATACTTAAAATCACAGCATTTTTGACATCCTAGGGAAAAGGACTTTTTGGTTTTAGGTTTTTTTTTTCTTTTCTGGTAAGGCAAAATAGATCTTTAGATATTTGTTACAAACACGAGTTTTTTCTTAAGAATGACATAAAAATTGTATTTAATTTCTATCATATATTTATTCAACTAAGTTGAATACTGTTTAGAAAATTAAAGTTTAAATCATAGTTTATATAATGATACATTTAATCTATGAATTTACTTTAAAAACATTTTTATTTTGAATAATTAGAGTCACTAGAAGTTATAAAAATAGCTGAGAGAGATCCCAGGTACCCCATTGCTTAGCTTCCTGTCTTTATATGTAAGCATTTACATCTAAGTTTTAAAAGGATTAAAGTTTTGGACAGTTGATAAAAAAAACCATCAGAAAGATGTAACAGGCCTGGTAAATACATACTTTTGGAGGAGGTTCTAAGGAAACACTACCAAGTTCAAATCCCACTTTTATCACATGAAGCTGCCTTAACCAATAGGTTTTCTAAGATACTATCCCTGTTACCTATTTCTGCTTCTTTCAATAGTTTCTCCATTTTTACAGACTTAGGAAAATTTTCTCTGACTGAAATAAGCTTCCCCATTCCTTCATGTTACTATATCTAGCGATATTGAATGAATACAAATTACAAATGGAAATAAAAATGCTTGCTTTTATAAAATCTCCAGCTTTCCAGTACCCCCAAAATAATATAAACAGACGAGTTGAAATTTGGTTTGTTAATGCCCACCTTCTGTGTGGTCAAAACACAGTTTTGAAGGAATGATCACCTTCAATGTTCTTTACAGCTTCTTTAATGTTACTTTAAAAAGTCCAGTCTTACGGATGATTGATGGCAGTTTGTTCATGGAAGATCTTCACCTCATGGGAATTATCTCGCCAGTTTTTCTAATCATATACTACCAACAAAAATAAACACAAGCATATTCCCTTTAATCATATTATCCTCCACCATCACTTCCAAAAGACAGTGGCTCACAGTATTCTGTTTAAGACTTGTAGACCATTTATCCCAGCAAACTCAAACTTTATCCACAACCTATCATGACAGGCTGGTCAGAAGTGGTCTGTTCAGTCTGAAAAAACATTCTTTTCTAAGAGCTTCCTATATTGTCTGGCTAGTCTCTCAATTACTTTGTGCTCAGTTACAGCTTCCTGTCATCTCATCTGCTTATACACAAATAGCTCAACTAAGTAACCCATAAAATACGTTGTATCTTAGGAAAGGCAATCTGGAAGTATCATGGACCACAGTGAGAATGTAAGGCTAACGACAGTTTGAAGTAGGGATGACACAAAAGCAAATAAATCATATTGACAGTCATTCCCTCTATTAAAAAAGACAAATATTTGTTATTCTAAAATGACCTCCTCTGATTAAAATTTCAATTCATGAAACATTACAGTATGCTTCTTTATCAAAGTCTGCATATCAGAAGAACATGGGCTCCATGTTCTTGCAAAACTTGAAACACATTTTTCTTCCTAATGGACATCAGTAGTTTTATTAAAAGAAAAACTGACATAACCTAGCATTATCTTTTGACTTTGCCCATGGAGAAACTTGGAGTTAAATTTACCACTTAATTTTAGAATCTGTCAATGCTGACATAGTTCTATCCTCTACAAATTTTTAATTTAAATTTTTAATTTTATAAAATTTAATTCTTTAAAATTAAATTTTAAATTATAATTGTTCTATTTACATGTAATATACTTGTAATATACACGTAACGTACTTGTACATTATAACTGTAATATACTTCAAATGCTTTTGGAGGGTCTGATATAAATCATAATTAAAAATGATTATGACTGGCCCTGATCAAAGCATAAACAGATGTCTGATGAATGTGCTAACCACCCTTCTCCAATATACATCCATCCTAGACGACAATCAAGTCTCACAGTCATGATTTCCAATATAAACTATTTAGATTTCAGACTGCTGGAATCTAATAATCTGCCTTTGAAGATGACTGAGACACACACATACACACACGCACACGCATACACCATTGTAGAAGTAATGTGCATCTCATGAGGTACTTTCCCTAAATACATCGAACAGATTACCAAGATTTTGAAGACTACCTTATTTCTCATTTGGTTAAAATTTTCAAGAAAAAATATTTACAATGACTTAAGGAATCCTGTATAAATAGCTACTTAAATACAGAACAAATCGAAAGGATGTGGGTCAAACATAGCTGAGCTCTACTCAGCTCAAATTAGATGAGTCTTTTGACTACAAAGCTCATTTTCTTAACATATGGGTTTCTGCAGGACTTGATAAGATTGGCTAAGCACCATAGTAATCTTTTAAGACATTAATCCAAAACATGATTCTGTATTTTAAAAACCTCAGAAGTGGTTTTAGGACAACAGAAGCATCTCAACCACTAAAATAAGCAAGTTTCTATTATAAGTAAAATTACCACACAGCACATCCCTTAACAGTTCAGCAACCAATAAATAGAAAATATTCTTTAAAAACTGCTATTTCTGATTGTTCCTTTGTATTCTTCAACTGTGGGTGAAACATATGACATATGGAAAATAATTGGTTGTCAGAAAGCTTTTGACTACATGATATGCATCTTATGAAAGAATATTAGCCTGGGCCAAGATTAGAGAACTTAGACCAGATGCACAGTAACTATTTCTAC
This sequence comes from Ateles fusciceps, assembly GCA_036589455.1. NCBI lineage: Eukaryota > Metazoa > Chordata > Mammalia > Primates > Atelidae > Ateles > Ateles fusciceps. Next base: position 1,176,314 of record JAZHEH010000439.1, read on the forward strand.
TACCCTGGCCATGGGATCCTCCTGAATAGTGTCTAACAATTGAGCAATTTCAGTAAGATGTTACAGCTTAGCATAGTAACGATGACCACTATGTTCAGCTCTCCTGGAATTAATACAAGAAAGACAACTAAAGATGTACTACAAAGACATAGGTCTAAAACTGTCACATTTGCCCAAGAAAACTAAAAGTACCCGTCCTAACCCATATTGAACACATCAGCAAAGACCAATGTTATACTGAAGTGCATATTATCAGATGTTATTATATGTAACCACCTCTAATATTTATCTATGTGCTACTAAACCCCCAAAAGATTAGACTTGTGAGAGCATAATTAAAAAGCACATTCCTTAACACTTTTTAAAGTTAAATATGGTCTCTTCTATTGAAGCGATTTATCTTTTTTCTGGTTCCTAAAACAGGCATCAAATTTCTAAACAGAAGTAAAAAGCCTCAGCCAAAGAGCCACATATTAGGTATTCAGCCTGATCTAAGAAAACTAGGTTAATAAACTGAATAAATTAACTCAAATAAATTAGGAGTGCACATTCAGAACAGAATTGTAGCTTTTGGTCAGCAACATGTGAACCAAAGGCAAAAATCTGCCATGATTAAGGCAGTTTTTTTGTATACAGTACAATGTGTTTTTCTTCCCCCCACCCACCAAGTTCATTTAGCATTAACTGATGTTATTTAAAATGCACTGTCAAGCTAGAATACAAGCTTCTTAATAATAATATGAATAATAAAAATAGATGTCATAGAAAGTTCCTTTTGGTTTAGAGTCTTCCTTAATACCTAAGCTTGCTTTCTGCCTTCACACACTAGGTGTAAGAGATCACTGCAACAATCGTTTGACTTTGGCCACAAAGCATGACTACTGTCAGGGTGAAAGTCGTTGGAAGGAATTATTTTCTTCTTCTGCTGGAGTCAGTTTAAGTGTTGGCAGTTTCCGAGGAGGAAGCTGAGGGCTTTGGCGAAGATTGTCATCCATCTGTAGAAAGTACAAAAGATACATCTGACTAATGCTGTGGCACCGCTTATGTGAACTGTGGCCTCCCCATCCAAACTATAGCCTAGAGGAGTACAGAACATATGTTTCCTGGGCTGCTAAAGAAACCTTTTTCTTGCAAATCATCTCAAGAATTCTAAATGTCATACCCTCAAATACCAGCTGACTCAGTTTCTGTAAAAAGCAATGTGCCTCATCCCTGATACCTTCACATACCTTCACAGAATTATAGTAATTCCACAAAATAAATATTCTACTGAACTCAACTATAGCATAACTTAGAGAGGTCTTCTGATAGTAAGCGTAAAAGCAGTACTGTTACACTAAGCTCCAGTTTGCAAACTATGTTTATGTACAATATCTTATTTGATCTTCCTGACATACTGTGAAGAAAAGGCAGACACAGATCTTCCCTGTTGTACAGATAAGAAGCAAAACGAGACTCCATAAGGTTAAGTGATTTGCCCCAGGTCACATGCTAGTATGAGAGCTGAAACTTGAACCCAGGTCTTCTGATTCCAAAACTATTATTCTTTCAACTATACTTCTTTGCCTCAATGAAAATGACCTGTATTCCAATCAAAAAAGACCAGCTTTTTTAAGCTGAGACTGTGTAGACCAAAGAAAGCTAGGAAATTAGGCAAAAAGAAAGATAAATTCTTTAAATCTAATCTAATCCAGAAACACTGGATCAGTTCTAAATGAGATAACCCACATCAAGCTCAAGTAACACAGCGCTGGACGTCAAAAACTCTTAGCCAGTGTCATTAGGCCTCATTGCCCTGAGTTTGTAAAATAATAAGTATTACTTGTACAGGAAAAAAAAAAAAAAGCAAGTTTATCAGTTCCTGGGGGGAAAAAATATGTAACCTCTTGTATTTTTCCAACTAGAATCACACTTGAAATTTCCTTTGTTGGCTCTCTCCCCATCCAGTTCCTCAATCTCTCCCTCATGAAAGAATACCCCAAAGTGGCAAAATATCTACACTGGTGAAAAACCATAGACTGCATCTAGAGTACAGAAGAACAAGGAAGAGAAAAAATAAAACTTTCATGTGGAAAAAAGAAAAGGACATCATGGTGCTGTTCATAAGAAAGGATAAGCCCGGTGCTTACAATCTCAAGAAACATTAATTTAAGAGACAGAGAGGCAGACACACAAGCAAGAAGTGTTTTTGCCTTGTTTTTTTAAAGCAAATCTTTTGGATTTCCCAGCATAAAGGGTACTCACTGTGTGGCAAAAGTAAACCCAATACCCTTTTATCTGATCTTTCCCCAAAGCAATAGGGCCACTATTGGCTTCAAAACACTATGTTACATACAACTTTAGTAAAAGTATATTTAAACAGTTTTCTGAAAAATAAACTGTTTAAAAACCTAAAAGGGTACAGTTAATGCGTGATTCCAAATGACATTATTAGCTACAGAAAGGAAAATGCTAAACTATGATAAAATGATTGAAGTAGACTTGACCTTTTCAATCAAGTTGGATTCCTTATTTACAAGTTGTGTGAGTTTCTGCAGATTTGCATCTACCATATCTTGTCCAGCTGGAGAGATGCCTAAGAAGCCAGGACAGAAATCAGAGAGACAAAGGAAATTTTTAAAGTGTTTAAAACTGTTTAGATTGAAAGAATTTTGAGTCTACCCACCCTATCTAGTGCCCCACCCTTCCCAGAAAAGGCAAAGAGAAAAACCATTCTGGGTTTAAAGGTAAAGTTAAGAGAGGGATTTGAATGATCCAAAACTAAACCCTGAGCAAAAAGGATGAAAATTTGTCCATTAAATAGACACTGCTAACCAAGTGTTCCGCAACTGGCCACAGTAATTCGTATAATTTTTTAAAAGAAAAAAAGTACAGCTGTCCTCATTTCCTTCTCAAATTTAAGCTATTCCTTTCTCACACCCATTTCAAATAGGTCTTCAGTCACAACTATCTGGATAGTGTTCTAAGGCAGTAATTCCCAAAAGGTTGCTCACCAGACATCTAAAGTATGTAGAAGAACTTTAAAAATACAAATTCTTAGGACTGATGTCTAAGAGATTCTAATTTAGCAAGTCTGGAATAGGACCCAAGATTGTTTTATCTGTCAAATAGTCAGGTTTGTTAATCATTGCTCCCAAGTAACAAGGTTGAACATACTTAATTTCATGACTCCCAACTACTAACCCTTTCCTATATACAGAACACATACCCCACCTTAAAAATAATAAACTGTCCACCTGAGCCAGCTATCTTTATAACCTGTTTCTTAAAAGGACAATTTCAGCCAACCCTCCCAATAGAAATTTAGTATCTGAATCACTTAAGCATAATGCCCCACTGTCTCAACAAAGCACATCCTAAGTGACAGGTGCCCTCTATTTACTATATTCTGATGCAATCAGTTTTCAAGTAGTGGAATCATGGGAGTGTACCTCACCAAAATCAATCTGCTGCTGATATCTGTTCACGCAGGAAAATGCTAGAAGCAGCAGGTAAGAATCATTTAAAGTAATTGCCCATTTGTATTAGGATAAATACTGTTTTTAGGCAAAGACTTAATACCTGTGGTTTTAACCTTTTAGAAGAAAATGACCCATTTCAAAGGGGCAATATTTAAAGAACAAGCAGCAAGAAATGCAAAAATCCAGAGGAATAGATAAAGGGCAACTATCTATTTCTTTATTTAAATAAGAACTAACATATGAGAATAAAAATGAAGTCGGAAAAATGCAAATCCTTGAAGTGCTATAAACCACTATTTAAAGACAATACACAAACTTTTAAAATTAAAATTAGTGGATTTTGCTTATACATCCATAGGAGAATATGCAAACAAACATTAGCTGAAGAAGAGTCAGCTTACCTCCAAGACTAATCCTAAAATAACTGCTCAGGATGTCATCACAAAATCGACAGAGGTTGGAGAGCTGTTTCAGATGTTCTTGTAGCTGAATTTTAGGAAACCGTACTTTGTAAAGAGGTGCAAGAAAACCAAAAACATAGGCATCCAAGGTAGAAGGCCTAGAAGTAAATTAAGGAATTTTAAGCACGTAAGAAAATATTAACTAAAGGCTGGGTGCAGTAGCTCATGCCTGTAATCCTAACACTTTGGGAGGCGGAGGCAAGAAGATCACTTGAGGTCAGGAGTTTGAGACAAGCCTGGCCAACACGGTGAAACCCCGTCTCAACTAAAAATACAAGAACACCGGGTGTGGTGGTGGGCACCTATGATCCCAGCTACTTGGGAGGTTGAAGCAGAATTGCTTGAACCCAGGAGGCAGGGGTTGCAATGAGCCAAGATCACGCCACTGGCACTCCATCCTGGGTGACAAGAGCAAGACTTCGTCTCAAAAAAAAAAAAAAAAAATGAAAAGAAAATATTAAAGATTTTTTAAGCACATAAGAAAATATTAACTTGGGATTATGTTTAAATTTTTTTTCAATTTCTGAATTCTGAATTACACAACAGTCTTTTAAAAGGTTTACTAACCATTTTAGTTTATAAAAATGATGCAACTAAGGTTTTACTCATTGAGTAGCTTAGACTATTTTATTTAGAAGAAAATGAAACTGTCATTATAGACTCATTTTTACTCACAAGTGTTAAATAGATTGGAGGCAGAGTGGGAACAGTCTTAGACGTTTTAAATTCACATTCACAGCTTATTAAGCCAATGTTAGATTATCACTGATAGAAAAAGTTTCCTATAATAAAAACCGATTAAATCTTTTTTTTTTTAAGTGAAAAACTCATCTTTTGGGGAGATAAGAGGACTTTGCTTTAAATAGCTGCTCACTGAATATATGTGCACAAAATATCAGAATGATTTTTAGGGGAATACTCACGTATTTCCAAAGAAAAACTGAGATGTTCCCAATCTGTTTGATAGAAGATTTAGGCACTCCTTGGCATCTCTGTATATCTAATAAGGATGAAATTATACCTCAAAAGTAGAAAAGATACTCTAAAACTACCTTTGAGGCTGACATCTCTAGGTAAAATCATTTCTGCTATTTCTCTTGTCATTTCTCTCTAGGGCCCTTGCTTGGAGAATAATCCATATCATACCTGTGCTTCCACTTCTCGGAGGTGGTAAAGGGGAGGCTGTCCTCTGGTCAGGAGAATCCTGTTCAGTGCTCCCCTAGACATTCTTCCAGGCAGAATCAAACTCAAAGGAAAAGGAATTTGTGAAGCAAACCATGGCTTTGTCACAGTAAAGTAATTGTCACTCTCAACCCAGAATGTGTGAAGCTGCAGAAGAGGAGAAAAAAACACTACAAAGATGTTCTTTTATTAGAAGACCACTCAATGTGAGAGTTTTTCATAAATAATCTTTATATAAAGTGACTTCATACAAATTTTCCGGTTAGAATGACTCAGGATAAAACAAGATTATTTTAAATGTGTGCGTTTTGTTGACTGCTATATCCCAAGCACCCAGAACAAGGCCTGACACATAGCAGGTGCTCGATAAACATTTGGTGAATGAATGAACTGCACCCAATTCTATACTTGGAGCAAAAAGATCCATCTCCCACAAAGAATTTCCAAAATGACATTTTCTTTTACTTTGTTGTTTCACATACCAGTTGAATGCCCAAGAGAATCCAGTTTCACAGTAATATGAAGCAATCAAGATTAACACATAAGTAAAATTGTCTCTTAAGACTTTTCTCATTGATTTTCTTCTAAACAGACTATGTACATTTGCAAGCAGGCCACTAAAATCCTGTAATATTTAAGAACACTCACCACTGCAGGGAGAAGCTTCTCTTCGAGGAGAGCAATATAAGCCAATGTATCTGCCCCTTGTTTTGCTGACAGTTCATAATCAGCATTATATTTCTATTAAAATAAAACCAAAGAAACTCAGAAGTCAAAGAATCCCAAAGACAGTAAAACTAATCAAATCAGGATTCCTATTTTTCCTCACAAGTGGCAAACGTGGTATTAAAATGGGGGAAAGAGAAATACAAACCCAGTGAAACCTATTGTTTAATGAACATAAAGTTCTTAGCACAGCATCACAGACACAATACAGTCAATAAATGTTATAATTTCTTTATTAACTTCTATTATTTTCATGCTTGTAAATGACCTAGTTCAGTGCATGGCATGTAGTGCAAACTTAATAAAAGCAACTATTTTTTTTTTTTTTGAGATAGAGTTTTACTCTGTCGCCAGGCGCTAGGCTGGAGCGCAGTGGCACAATATCGGCTCACTGCAACCTCCGCCTCCCAGGTTCAGGCAATTCTCCTGTCTCAGCCTCCTGAGTAGCTGGGACTATAGGCGCACACCACCACGCCAAGCTAATTTTTGTATTTTTAGTAGACGGGGTTTCACCATGTTGGTCAGGATGGTCTCGATTTCTTGACCTCGTGATCCACCCGCCTCGGCCTCCCAAAGTGCTGGGATTACAGGCTTGAGCCACCGCGCCCGGCCCAAAGCAGCTCATATTTTTAACAAGAAGGAAACAGTTCCAATTGGCTGTGTTTCTCCCCATGAAAAAGAAAAAACCTTCCAATTTATAAAAGTTCAAAATTTTATTGACACAATTTTTTTTTTAAGTACAGTATGGGCAAAACCAAGATAACTTTTGCCTTTATATAAAATTTTACATGTTTAAACATTTTGGATACATAACTCTCCACTGTTAAAACATTTAGATACATTATCAAGCTTTTTAAAAATAAAATAATATAGTTGCTGGTTAGTGGGAACTCAGATGTTGTGCCCAGCACAAAATGTGTACCAACTATGTGACAAAACAGACAATCCTGTCAGTAAGCGTAATAGTGAAAATGGCTAAATCCACTTACATACAAATTTCAATAAAATTAAAGCAAAAAGTGTATTAAAATATAAATTGACTCTACCTCATCACATGACTTTCAAATCACAGATACTCAGTAGTGATTCTGAAATCTATCAAATCTATTTTTAAATCATATCCCAGGTATCTCCAATTGTCTAATGAGTGTGCAAAAAAAAAAAAAAGCCCAACATGAGGGATCAATCATCTACCAATCTACTTCTTCTTCAAAGTGAACCACCCACCTGTTTTTCTTAAAAAGTTTAGTATTTTTGCTGGCTGGGAAACAATGTCGTCTTCAGTTGTCAAAATTGGTACATCGCCTATAATCAAAAAACAGTTTATATACAAGGACACAGTGTGATTTCCTCTGAAGAGATTCCAATACCCTAAAAACTATAGCAATTGCACATTTAGAGGGGGAAAAAATAAGTAAGCTTGTTTTAGTTTTTTTGCAGTTTCACAAAGAGTGGCTCTAGAGAACATTTTCATTTCTCATAATTTCCAGTGATTTGGCTTGCACTTTGAGGTATTACTCAGAATGATCAAACCATAAGCAACCAGAGCCAAGGTCACGGTAAGAAACTAAATCCTCAGTGTACTCTATAGCTATATACCTCGTAACTTTAAATGGAAGAAGAAAAAAAAACGACTGCAGAAAGGGGAGTGTAAAGGTTTACACTATACCTCTTGAACCTCTCCAGGTGTTATCTATCACATTGACTTTCAAGGGTGCACCAGAAAATTTGGCATAAGCCTGAAACAGAGTTTGCAATCAAACATTTTAGACCGAGTGCGTAATGCAAATCTTCAGAGCAGCTTTACTGCACAGCCCCAACCCCCAAAGGCAGAAGGCGACTAATACTGAGGCCACATCCCTCCCCGTGATCTCCAGTAGGAACGCGGGCGCCAGCTACCCGGCTTTCGGGGACTTTGCTCCCCAAAAGGTCCTGGGGGATGCGGAGTACGAAGGGCGAGCCCCCTGCTTCGGGGTTTCACTCCACCGACCAGACAGCTTTGTGAGGCGGACAAAACTCGGACCCAAGCCGAGAAGCCTTGACGTTGCCGCCGGCCTTCGGCGGGGGTCACAGGCCAGGTTGGGACTCGTCGGTGGGAGGGAGCCCGGGGCGATGCAGCGTGCAGCGGCCCGGCTCTCCTGGACCTGGTAGCGCAGCGGAAAACTGGGGCAAGTCAGCCTCGCGCCTCTGGCCCCGCCCCTTCTTCCCGCGACCTGGTCCGCGAGGCGGCCTCACCATCACCACCAGGGACTCGCTGTGAACCGATGGGAGCCCCCAGCCGCCTCCCCAGCAACTGAGCTCCAAGGGGGCCGCCATCTTGCGGGGGTCGACCTTTACTATCCCGGAAGTACTTTTCCGCCTAATTTCCGGCACGTGGAAAGGCGGGGGCGTGGCGAAGGGAGAGAAGGGCAATTTTGGGGCAAGAGAACGACTGGAGGTATTAAAAAGCACTCTTAGGAGCAGCTTGGCCTAAAGGGTAAGAGTCCTGAGCGTTAAGTGAGACAGACCCATCAGTAATTCTTAAAATGTTAATATTTATTAGATCCCTAGAGTGTTCCAAAACCTTTGAACATTCAATCTGTGTGAGGCCTAAGTTAACGTTTTTGTAAAATAGGGATGACATAGTATTTACAAGATTGTGGTGTTTAAAATGACGTGGAGGGGGAAGAACTTGGCGCAAAGGAGGCACTCAGTAATTGTTCAACCCCTCTCCCATGTATGTGGCCTCTGCCTGCCTTTCCATCTCAATCTCAGTTCTCACCCTAATGTTCACTGGCACCACCCTGCTTAAAAGTTAACACTATTCCTAACGTTGTCAGGTAAATTCTGCCTACCTTCAGTGCTGCTTCTTTAATCTGGAATATCTTCTTCCCTATGCAACTGCTCCCTCGAAAATGAGCTTAACTCTCCTTCCCTGTGATGCATTTACAAAGTTAGGATCTCTGGGTTCCTGCAGCCCCTTGTGCATACTTAATAGCTTCTCTCTCTAGCTACAGACCTTTTGCCTTTCACAGAAGAGGGCTAGCTTCAGAGGTGTGGGACCTGTGCAGTCACACAAGGCTCTGTGCTTAAAAGGGCTCCTCATTTGACTGATGCTCTTCCATCACTGTCTTGAAATTCTTAAGTTTTGAACAGGGGGCTCTCTTTTTATTTTGGACTGGGCCCAGCAAATCATGAAGCCAGTCATGTCTGTGGGCTTAATGAGCACGGACTAAATGTTTCTTAACATTAAACCTGACAATTTCTCAGAAAAACTATTAAAGAGGAAATTTTGGTCTTGGAAATGCTGTGATCCAAGCATATGACTGGGTCTCAGAGTTAGAACTTTGGTTTTGGGTCTTTTTTCTAGAAGATGCAGAAGTCCTTCTGGGATACCCTCCCAGTCATGCCTCTGAGTTCTTTCCTTTTCTCTATCCCGTGGAGAAGGTCAGGTCTCCTTAAACAACTAAAATTCAAAAGAAACCTCTACAACTTTTCGTAAAATTATTCAACAAATATTTGCTGTGCACTCCCTTACTGTTTACATAGTCATCTAAATTACCCTGCCAGCCTGCTAAAGTCTTTTTTACATGTTTCAAAAACAAGGGTTCTTGGAAATGAGAGATATGTCAGAGAAGAGAATTCATTAATAATAACTGTGTAACTGGGAAAAAACAATGTACCATCAAAACTAAATATCGAAACATTTATTGAGCAGCTCCTATGTCTAAGACATTATAAGGCTCTGGAACAATACAGAGATATATGAAATATGAATTCTGTCCTCAGGAGTTTACAGTGCACAAAGGAGACACACACACAGCAAGGTGTAACAAGTCAGATAATCACGTGTGGGGTTAGAAATAGAAGCAAAATACTACAGAAACACAAAGGAGGGACAGTGCATCCTCTCTATGTGATCAGTGGAGACCGACTTGTTGAGTCTTCAGTATAAAGAAAGTAATTCAACTTTCTTTTTCAAGTAATGGAACCTCCCTGTTTTGAGCATTAAAAATGCCAAGCCATAGACTGACAAAGGCAAGGCAGGGGAAAATTCCTAAGCCGTAAAGCTCAGAGTCCATATACTACAATGAGGCATTTAAAACAGTCTTACAGAAAGAATGTGGATTTCCTGAGTCTTGTTTGTAGCAGGACTGAGAGAAGTGGATGAACATTCTTAGTGGACACATAACAAAATTACTCAGTTTGGCCTTTTCCCGTACTGCTGCTGCTACATACAGTGATTTCATTTGCATTAAATAGAAATTAAATCTCCTCCCTTAGTGTTGAATTAAGACAGAATAGCATGCCATTGCATCTGATGAAAGAATCCTTACACACAAGTTTATTAGTGCATAGTTAATAGCAATCTTTTATTGCTGCAGTTCCTCCCGAGAGTCTGTATCTGTTAGATTGAACTTAAAAACTCTAACATAGCTGATTGCACAAACAGCCTGAATACTGTTCCAGAGAACGGCACAGAAAACTGAAACCTTCAGAAATTATGCCTGGTATGGGTAGTTGGCTTCTGTGCGTTTTCCTGGCTGCTAAAAAGTATTGTTCAGAGTTCATCAAAATCATAATTTCAGATTCCTACCAGGAAGAATACTATCTGCAAGACATCCATGTATGTGTGGGATGGCCTGAATCACAGCTTTATCATGAGTATCCCAGACACTGTTTTCCCCAAAGAAGAAATCTTATTTTTCAAAAGATGATCATTAAAAATGGTTTTATTTGATGATAGTCATCTGAACTCAAGCACTCTGACCTTGACATCCATTCCTGTCCTTCATGTGTTTCTTAACTTGGGAGCCATGGTGCAAGGTTTGTTAGGCTCTTTTTGTCTGGGTGATTGAGAATCTGGGAAATGGTGCTGTTGGAAAAGATGAAAGATTTGTGACAAGTGATGGTGCAGTATTTGGTCCCTTATGGGAAAATTGTAGAGTCTTAAATATCCCTTTGAACTTGAAGATTCTGTAATTCGTGTTCAGATATAAAATCCTTAAGCAGAAAAAAGAACAAACGCTGAATACAAGTCAGGAGAGCTAAGTTCTTGACTTGGCCTCTGATTAGCCATATGCACTTGAGCCAATCATTTTACATTGATTCCTCTGCTTGTTCATTTATAAAGCAAAAGTTCTTTTATCTCTGAGACCCTATCATTTTATGTGTAATGAACATTTAATAATTTCTGACATATATGGAGCAACATCTAAATGCTAGAAGTTGTTTCAAGTATCTAACATAATTTACTTGATCTCCATAATAACTCCATGACACAGGTACCTTCCTAAGGTTAACTAACATCTTTGTGTCCCTCCTTGAAAACAGAAGAAAATATCAGTACCCATATAGCCAGTAGGTGGTAGAATCAGGATTTGAAACTTGGCAGTTTTGGTTCAGTTTATACTATTAACCACTGTGTCATATTGCCTCGGGTAGCCTCCTAAGTAGTCCATTAAAAAGCCCAGTTTCACTCAAAGTGAAGATATCAATGCCATGATATTACTGTTATTACTTATGTAAATAATATTTATTTAGTATTACACCATTAAACAAATTCATTAAGCAGCTTCTGTATGCCTAGCATACTGCAAGGCTGTCAGGGAATGAAAAACTCATGTTCGCGGCTGGGCATGGTGGCTCATGCCTGTAATCCCAGCACTTTGGGAGGCCAAGGTGGGCAGATCACAAGGTGAGGAGTTCGAGACCAGCGTCGCCAGTGTGGTGAAACTATCTCTACTAAAAATACAAAAGATTAACCAGGTATGGTGGTGCATACCTGTAATCCCACCTGCTCAGGAGGCTGAGACAGGAGAATTGCTTGAACCCAGGAGGCAGAGGTTATAGTAAGCAGAGATCACGCCATTGCACTCCAGCCTGGGTGCCAGAGCAAGCCTCCATCTCAAAAACAAAAACAAAAACAAAAACAAAACTCATGTTTGCCTGTAATCCTAGCACTTTGGGAGGAGGATCGCTTGAGCCCAGGAGGAGAAGATTGCAGTTAGCTGTAATTGCAAAAACTTACATTCAAGCTTTAAGAGGCATAGTTGATGAAACAAGGCCCACATATTGAACTAACTAGAGACTGTTAGGAAGTACCATTTTGTCAAGAATACAAGTCTAATATGATTTTAGACAAAGGCCTTAATGTAGTGCAATGCTTGGCAAAGGCCTAATGAAAGAAGTAAGATGCTAGCTGATCTCGAAGGGTGGGTAGTTGCATTTAAATTGGCACAGAGTAAGACATTGCATGTGGGCTGTGCTACATGAGTGAAGGCATAGAAACGGAACTGACTATGGCAAGGAATCTGAAGATGAATCAATGAATGCTAGGTTTGGTTATAAGCTGGAAGCTGCTCAGGGAGAGTATTGATTGACTAACTTGAGAACCAGAATTGGAAGGCATGGGAATTTGTAGTTTTGAGAAAGTAAAGAAGACAAGTAAAAGTCCAAATACGATGTTAGTGGGTTTACATAGTCAAGGATGGGAGGTAGGCAGCTATTGTTACATGGACATTATAAGAAGAAGCATTTTATAAACCCATAAACTGTATTAAACAAAGTAAAAATGTGGTAGAAAATGAAGAGAAAATGCTGCTGAATATTATTGGAAGAAGGTCACTTGACACCCTTCCACTAAGCATTTTTTATAGAGGAGGTTGTTAGAAATCCAGTGGCCAGGGATTACTGGAGAAAAGGGTATAAACAATAAGGACAGGTATAAGAGCATGTGGAATAGGACAGATAAAGGAAGGAGAGAAATGGGACAGGAGTGAAAGAATCAAGAAAGTTTTGGAAAGAGATGACAGGGTGAAACTACACACATATGAAGACAAAACTGGGGTTAGTGAGTAAAAGCCTGAAGCTGCTGGAGAGAAGGATGGGATCCTAGGAATTGCCCCAAGAGTTGAGGCTGAGATCTGGAGCTTGAGCGGTGGGACTGGCATTGAAAATGACAGACATGCTTTCTTGCTGACACTGGAGGAAATTTCAAGGGGAACTGTGGGATGCTGAGTAGATCAAATCAGTTACCTTCAAATTTCCCTATTACATTATCAAAAGTGCCTGAGATAAAGAGATTGGGGCTCTAAAAAGACAGCTGGGCACGGTGGCTCAAACCTGTAATTCCCGACACTTTGGGAGGCCAAGGCAGGCAGACCACTTGAGAATCACTTGAGGTCAGGAGTTCCAGACCAGTCTGGCCAACATGGTGAAACATGGTCTCTACTAATACAAACAAACAAAACAAAACAAAAAACAAAATTAGCTGGACATGGTGGCACATGCCTGTAATCCCAGCTACTCAGGAGGCTGAGGCAGGAGAATCACTTGAACCCAGGTGGCAGAGGTTGCAGTGAGCTGAGATCGTGCCACTGCCCTTCAACCTGGGTGACAGAGTGACTCTGTCTCAAAAAAAAAAAAAAAGAGAGGGAACAATTTAAACACTATATTGGGGGTTAGTAAAAAGTAAACGGGAGTGACAGTGGTAAAGGTCAAATGTAAATTAGTATTAAGGAGATAAATCAAGGGAGAGCTATGGGCAGGCTAATGATTAGATGCCTCTTTAAACAGATATTCTTTAAATATTCATTCAGTTTTTTAAATGGAAATGAAGTTGGCCCCAGAATGTAACAAGGTCAATTTATATTTTATCAATTATGTTAAAAGTTTTATTTGGAAATCTGGATTTTAGTATCACTTAAAAGTTAGTCCTGAGGATGATAGAAAGGGATGGGACCGTAGGAGTTGCCCCAGCAATTGAAAGAGGTTGAACTCTGTGGCTTCAGCAGGATGGGGGCTCAGCCATCCTGACATCTAGCTAAATTTGTACAGTTGTGTGGCTTCCTCTACCAGAATCATAAAAAGCCCACTTCATGTATTCGTTTGATAGCTATGTGAAGGTGATCAGGCTGTGATATGTACTGATAGAGATTCATTTTGCTCCTCCAGTATAGTTAACCTGCTGTCTTTTGTATGAAAAAGAATTATATGAAACAAAAATGATAGTATCATCTGACATGGTGCTCAATTTTTGTTGAGGAAATAGGACAATTATACTTAAAACGTGAGGTTGGTAAAGGGTCCTAGTTGGAAATATGGACCTTATAATGGAAATAAATAATGGAAATAATGGAAGCCTTATTTCTACGTTTCACTCAAAGTGGTAAAACCTAATATACCAATAGACTGTGATGTTATATATGTATATTGTAATACTGAGAGTAACCACTAAGAGAACTATACAAGTGATATACTCAAAAATACTAAACAAATCCAAATAGTTTTTTTTTTTTAAGTCCAAGTAACCCACAAGAAGGCAAGGAGGGCCAGCAGGGGAGTGATAGAGTGGTGGTCAGAGAAATGAGAAGTTGAGAGTAAACAGAAAACAGGTAACAAAACAGCAGGCTTAAATCCTAAAATACCAAGACTTGTTCTAAATGTAAAATTGATCTCAATACAGCAATTAAAAGACAGAAATTGGCAGACTGGATAAAAAAACCTAAGCCAAATATATGCTGTCCATCAGAAACTTCCTTAAACCTGACACTGGTGGATGGAACCTAAAAGGATGGAAAAGTTATACTATGCAAACATTGATCAGGAATAAAAACAGTAGTATGTGTATATACTGAGATATATATGTATATATATCAGATCAAGTAGACTTCAGAGAAAAAGAAAATTGCTAGGGACAAGAAGGACACTACATAATGATAAATGGATCAGTCCACAAGAAGACATGTTAATCCCAAATGTGTGGACCAAACAACGGTGCTTCAAAATACATGAAGCAAAAACTGGTGGAGCTGAAAGAAGAAATACACCAATCCATAATTATAACTATAACATATAAGCTATAGTTATACCTGACACTCAGCAATTGATAGAACTACTGGACAAAAAATAAGCAAAGACATAGATGAATTAAACAACAGGATCTAATAGACATTTATAGAATGCTCCACCCAACAACAGAACATACATTATTTTTAAGAGCCTATATAACATTCACCAAAGTAAGCTATTGTGAGTCATAAAGCAAACCTCAATCAAAGTTTTTAATGAAATCATACAGAATATATTACTTGACTGTGCTAGAATTAAACTAGATATCAATAACAGAAAGACAACAGTAAAATCTCCAAAAACTTGGAAATTCAACACATACTTCTAAGTAATCAGTGGGTCAGAGAGGAAGTGTCAACAGAAAAGAAATATATACAATTGATAATAAAAATACAACATATCCTATTAAGAGAATGACAAGGAGCCACAGATTGGGAGAAAAAAATTGCAAAACATATCTGTTAACGAACTTGGGTCCAAAATATACAAAGAACTCTTAAAACTAACAACAAGAAAACAACCCAATTTAAAAATAGGAAAAAGATGTGAAGAAACACCTCACCAAAGAGGATACATTCATGGAAATAAATGTATTAAAGTAAGCACTCTGGCCTTGTTTAGCTGAAGAAAAGAAAATAGGCTCAATATTATTTGTCATTAGGGAATTACAATTTAAAACAACAAAGATACCACTATACACCTATTAGAATGGGTGAAATTTAAAAAACTGACAACACTAACTACTTTGCAAGGATGTGGAGCAATAGGAACTCTCAGTCATTGCTAGTGGGAATGCAAAACTTTGCAAGACAATTTGACAGCATCTTCCAAAGCTAATCATTGTCTTGCCATATGTTGTGGGTTCATTTCCCCTGCCAAAAACTTATGTTGAAATCCTAACCTCCCAGTACCTGTGAATGTGACCTTATTTGGAAATAGGGTCTTTGCAGATGTAATTAAGTTATGATAAAATCATACTGGGTTAGTATGGGCTCCAAATCCATTGATTGGTGACTGATATGGTTTGGATTTGTGTCCCTGCCCAAATCACATGTCAAATTGTACTCCCCAATGTTGGAGGAGGGGCCTAGTGGGAGGTGATTGGATCAAGGGGGAATTCTCCCCTTGCTAGTCTCTTGATAATGAGTTCTCATGAGTACTGGTTGTTTGAACGTGTCCCCTTCTCTCTCTTCCTCCTGCTCCAGCTGTGTAGGACGTGTCTGCTTTCCCTTCACCTTCCGCCATGATTGAAAGTTTCCTGAGGCCTCCTCAACGGTGTTTCCTGTACAGCCTGTGGAACTGTGAGCCAATTAAACCTCTTTTCTTCATAAATTACCCAGTTTCAGGTATTCCTTTATAGCAGTACGATTATGGCCTAATATGGTGACCTTATAAAGAAAAAGAGACATAGAGACACAGACATAGACACAGACCCAAAATTGGTGAGATCTGAAGGAACTCTGTGGTTTGTACCAATGTCATTTTCCTGGTTTTAATATCGTACAGTCGTTACAGTAGATGTCACAATTGGGGGAAACATCCCTGTACATTTATTTTATAACATCCTGTGAGTCTATACTTAATTGAAACTAGATGTTTTTAAAAAGAATTAAAGGTAATGTAATGGCATGTGATGCAAAAAATTGGGCATATGAAATATCCAAACATTCAACCAGATGGCAACTAAAAATGTGGACCATCTTCCTTCATGGAACTTTATATTTCGGACATCTTTTCATCAGCAAAACCATGCCATTTAAATGTTTTTCTGAGAAGTGGTGCTGAGCTATGTTCAGTGGCCACATGGCTGTCTAGAATCAGTAACAGTGAATAAGGATGGACAGGCGGGATTAAAAATGCTCTCCAGGAAGTCATCTCAGGACTGGATAACCTCCCTATACCACTGGGATTCAGTCAACCTTGGAAATCACTGGAATGCCCAATATGATCTACAAACAATGCAACATTCTGTATTTTGGCTGAAGATACATTTCAAAGTTTTCTTTAAGAAAAAAAAGCAATGTATTAAAATGGCTTGTTTGACTATATATAGCTCTCATTTCCATCCTAGGGATGGGACAATAAGTCTCTTGTGAATAAGCGTAATTTATATGCCTTTCTTTCTGTTTGTTGGCATGCATAATCAAGTGACCTTCAACTTTCATTCAAGGTTAGCCATAGCACTGAAATATATATATATATATATACACACACGCACACACACACACACACACACACACATACATATATATATATATATATTTTTTTTTTTTTGCTGAATCCATAGTTCTTACAGCCATATTACTAAAATTAAGGGGCTATGGCATAATACGAATTACTATAATTCTAAACCCACTGACAGAGTTTATAGCTTATTCATTTCTTGTACTATCCCTGTGAGGAATAATTGTATCAAGCTTTGTTTGTTTATGCCAAATGGGAAAAAACAGACATATTTATTCATATTTCCTCCCTTGGATTAGCCAAGTATACTAGGGAGCAAAAATATTAAATTCACATGCCTCCTTTTTTATGGTAATAATTGAAAAGTTATAGATACGATCCCATTTTCTGAAATGTTTAAAAATGAGTATATAAAATGGTCTTAGTTATTTTCAGAACTTAAGTCATTGTATGTATTGTTTAATTTATAGGGAGTTATATTACTTTTCCAGATTAATAGGCTACCATCGATAATGAAGAACAAATAAATCCTGTCTTGTGAAATGGTGCCATCTTAAAATTTGCCTAAGGAAAGATTCATTATTGGAGGATTCTTTGCTTTATACATAAATTACTTTAAACAGCACACTCTCCTAGCATTTAAAAATAGTACATATATAAGAATTCTCTCAATCCACAATCATATCAGTTGTGTAAAATGAGATATATCTGGTCTGATACCTCAATTTATGGAACTTCCTCTTGAAATGTCAACCATTATTCACATCAGTGCTTTAAATGCCATCTAAGCAGGCTAACAGAAATTAGTGTACATTTTGAGTAATGGAAGTGACTTTGGAAGAGGACAGAACAGGGTCCAATGAATCTGAAATGGTGTTTACAGCTGGGTATTGCTCATAGCTTTTGAGAGTGTCTTGCTTCCCCTATTCATCAAGATGCTGAGGTGACATTAAAATCAACCCAGGAAGTATACTGAGTAGGTATATGGGAGAATGGCATATTTGTTAACCTATTGATAAAATGTTTCAGTATGTAAATACTTGTAAATTATTATTAATTTGTATTACTGTACTTAACACCATGATTGCCCCTGCATAAAGCTGCACACTCATTTTCTACTTCAAATACAGGGACTAACTCTTATATCCCCCACAGCATTTAGTAGGCACATAATAGATGCTTATAGTTGATGGACACAAAACATATTCAGTTATTAAAAGAATAGAACTTTTATTGCTTCTTCAGTTTCAAATGTCTCAAAGTTAACCTTTTCTTTTACCACAAAGCCCACCACTTTTTACGGTGGTTTCCTGTCTTTCCATTGCATTTCCTTCTCCCACGTCTACCCAGTAACTGGAGCCTTCCTCCTTTTGCTGACCCCTGACTACAAGGCATTTCCGTCTATTGGCTTCCCAATATGTCATGCCTTCTGTTATTGCCACCACAGCCTTCCACTCCCCAGCTCTGATTTCCATCCTAGGGATGGGACAATAGGCTATTGTGAATAAGTATAATTTATATGCCTTTTTTTCTGTTTGTTGGCATGGATAATCAAGTGACCTTCAACTTTCATTCAAGGTTAACCATAGGACTGAAAACCAAAAGGATAAGAGGAGAGTGAGCAAATCAAGTCCAGAGAGGTGTATTTCCAATGTGGAACAGTGACTCAGTATGAATATCCATTAATGAGGCTTCCAATAAAGCGTATGTGTGTGCACTGGTGAGGGGGAGAAAGGGTTACAGGCAGGAATTGTGGTAGAAGCTCTCCTGAGGCCAAAGGAGACATTTCCAGAGGGTCTCTATTCCAAAGAAAAGATTCTCTTTTCTGTGATTTTTTTTTTTAATATGCAGATGTCTTCATTATACATTTGGGCCTGTTTTTATAACAGCATAGTTTTAGATTTATTCTTCAAGATAACTTGTACCTATGGACATGGTCAACAACTTATAAAAATTAAGAGAGACCGGTTGACTGAATAAAACTTCTCACCTGGTCCATGAGCATCTTCTCTTTATTTGGCTTTCATAAGCCAAATGATATCTTAAAATTGGCAAATATAGTTACAATTTCGTTGAACACACTTTTCTCCAGAAAATGTTATGAGTACAAAAATGACATCTAGAGGTGACTGTCAATATATCTTTTCTTTGCACATACTACATGTTTGTTGCCATGTTGTAGAAATATTTTAGGAGAAGTTTGGGTAACAGAACTAGCAGTGGCATTTATTGAATTCTTCCTCACAATAACTAAAGGCATAGTATTATATTTGCTTGGCAGATATAAACCTCTCAATCCAACTAATATTTATTGAGTTTACTAAATGCTGGCACCAGTGATACCAAGATCAATCAATGCAGCTGTTGTTACTGAATGCCATATATGGGGGAGATAAACACAGTAACGTCCACTCTGTGTGGTGAGTGCTCTTGGGGATGAGTTAAGAGTTATGAGGTTATAGAAGAGGGATCATTCACCCATCTGCAGAGGGCTTGGGGGATGAAACAGTGTCAGGAAGGCACTCCTGGAGGAGGTGTACCAGGGGAGATATTCCAGACAGAAAGCAGCTGCAGTAAAGACATGGAATAGAGCAGCAGTATACTGTGGTCTAGAACTACGTGCAATTCAGCATTTCAGGAGGGGAAAGTGAGTGGTAGGTAATGATGACAAATGACTACAGACACAGGCAGAGGCCTTTTTAGCCACACTACGAATTTGGAGTTGGAGGCACCAAGGGTAAATATCTTGTTTCAAAAAGTGATGACATGAGGATTTTTACCCAGTTCTGTCTCCAAAGCCATGATTTTTACATTAAACCACATTTACTTAATAGACATTCTTCAAATTAACCATTTACCAAAGATGTAAATAAGTTATGAGAAAAAAAAAGAATACTATTTGGAAAATACTTAAAAGCATTGTTTGGAAAAAGCCAGTGTAATATCTCGGTTTTCAATTTGAACTTTGAGTCTAATGATTGGACATTTTCTAGTCTCATATTTTATACCATACCATGTACTGTGTTTTTGTTAACTATCATTAATAGTGAAATGGCAAACTGACCAGCATCTAATACTGGGGTTACACTGGTGGGTACTCCACAACAGGCGTTTGTTCTTTGGGCATTCAACCATTACCTTCAGTAGCGCCAGACAAAAATGTGAATCCAAAGGCAGACTGCCTCAAGGGCACCTCTACCAAGACACATCTGCTGGGCCTGATGAAAGCAGAGGTTTCTCCCAGTCCCTAGCATTGGAGATTGACATACCCTCAATGGATGTCAGGGGAGACCCACTCACTAAGGATGACTCTCCTGCCCCTAACCCATTAACATATCCCAGAAAGAAACAGGAGACCAAAGACCTTTGCCTTGTATAGTAGTCATGCTGCCTCAGAAAAGCTGGGAAGTCCCCCTCTCAGTGACCCCATGCTCTATCCTAATGTGAACGATGTCCATGCTTTTTCATCAGATCTTTTAAATAGAAAGGGTACAGACAAAGTCAACTATAATCACTTGGTGCAGAGCAGAGTGCAGAGAGAGAGAGAACATTTCATATTCAAGAATAAATTGTCCAGGCAGTAAATTTCATTGTGGTGAGTCCTGTAATTGGAGATAGTAGAGAAACATTGTACATCTGAGGAAACTCCAGAAGGCAAAAAAAAAAAAAAAAAAAGGAAAACCTAAGAACAAAATAAAAGAGCCTAAAATTTACACAGAATCAGAAAAAGACTTCTGAACAAAATAGCACTGATGGTGCTGGGAAGTTTACTTAGTACATACCCCCTACAGCAAGAGGTAGGTAGAGAAACTGTTATTTCAATGAAAGTTCATTTGAAAGAAAAGAAAAAAAACATTTTGTCTTTCTCTTTAAAATTTTAACAAATTCCCTGATTCTTAACCAAACAGGGAATATAATTTTTTTCACTAAGAACAATCGTGCTTTCTTAAAATTCCATATTATGGTCTGTTACAGGTGAGTGTGTGGCAAGTAGAGTATTGTGGTTAACTCCTGGGATGGAGAGGGATTAGGGGAATTGATGTTATCAGGAGAAGGATAGAGAATAGGCTTCAGTAATTTGCAGTTTGAATACTGCAAACATTAGTTGAGTAGTAGAAATAATGTTTCTTGAGTTATTCCTTATACCTTTATAAATGCCTAAATACTACAAACATTTCATAAACTTTTAAAAGTGAATTGGAGGTTCAGGCAATATTTAGGGAAACAAGAGAGGGAGCAAGAAAGAGATCAGAGGAGCCGAGGATGAGAGGAAGAGGAGATATAAGCAGGGAGAGAGAGAAAAGAGAAGGAATGGTTTTGAAGCTAGTGAACTTTTGCGAGGGTTAGGTTAAAGATCACACCAGGCTGTTTGCCTTATCAATTCTTGCCCTGATTGAATAGTTCTCTACTCATTTCTCACCAAATGGCTCAAGCAGCTGCCATGGTATTCTCATCTCTACAACCCAGCCACAGAGCAGCTCCAGCCAAAATAAAGCAGTTCTTCCAGCGGAAACAAAAAGAGAAAAAAGAGCAACTGCAATTCCCTCAAGAAGAAAAGAAAAAAGCAATGAGTATTTAGGTATGAATGAACCTAAAGCAGCTCTAAATTACTCCCCTTAGGGGACAGAAGCGGAGGCCTTTGCCAAATTCAAAATGAAATCCTATATCCCTGCAGACCCCTTTCTTGTGTTACTGTATAATTTACACGCAAGTTGTCTGCATAGTTAATCGTCCTCTATAGCATCTGGCATTTATCATCAAAAGCAGCTTGTTGAGAGGTTCTGGAGAAGCTCTTCATGTTCCCGGGGTTTAAAGATTCTTCTACAAGTCTGTTTCTTTAAAAGCTAAAAGTGCAGCTCAGCACAGGGAGGAGGTGGTAGTAAGTAGTAGGGAGGGTCATTCATACTTGAGAGGCTCCTAATGTGGCCTGTGTGATTCAGGGCCAGCGAGGTGAAGATAAAGGGAACTAAGCATTACAGCTAAAAGAGCTCCGAAAATCCAGTCAGATTCCTCAGTTTCCACATGTGACCATAGCTTTTGCAGGGAACCCAGCCACCAAGACTGAGCAGAAGCTGGAAGCCAGGATTTTTCAACTGTCATTCAGGGTTGACTTAGGGTGTTGGGTTTTTCCTCCAAAATGGAGAAAATGGGAAATTTTAGATTATCCATGTTAGAGGGATGATGAATGTGTGTAAACGATATTGTTCGGATTCTGTAAGTGGGACCAGCATCACATCGGACTGGCCTAGGAAAGTCAGGATTCTGCGTTCCAGGTAGGCGCTTCTACATGTTGGTGACATGGAACATCTCTCTGTGTTCATTCTGGAGATGCAGTCTGGGTCCCACAGACTCAGACCTTTGCAGGACACTAGGGTACCCCTGGCTTCTCCTCTGCTATAGTCTTCCCGCCACTGTGGCCTATGGGTTTGATTTAGAAATTCAGAAAAGACTGGAAGTGAACAAATAGATGAAAGATTAGAGAAGTGTTTACCCACTGGGGCAAAGCCACAACTTTTAGTATTATTTAGCTCTTATTATTATTCTAAATTTCAAATAGTTTTTTATTCTTTCACTTACCATGTATAACTTTCACTTTTCACTTACACATAGCAAGTGAAAGAATAAAAAACAATTTATTTATTTATTATTTTATTTTATTTTTTAAGACAAAGTCTCGCTCTGTCACCCAGGGTGGAGTACAGTGGCACAATCTTGGCTCACTGCAACCTCCACCTCCTGGGTTCAAGTGCGTCTCCTGCCTCAGCCTCCTGAGTAGCTGGAATTACAGGCACCCGCCATCATGCCTGGCTAATTTTTGTATTTTTAGTAGAGATGGGGTTTCTCCATGTTGCCCAGGCTGGTCTCAAACTCCTGACCTTAGGTGATCCACCCATCTTGGCCTCCCAAAGTCCTGGGATTATAGGCGTGGGCTACCAGACCCAGCCAAAAATAAAATAAAATAAAATTTAGAATAATAGTAAGAGCTCAGAAGATGACAGTAACTAAACAAAGTTCACACGGAGAAGTTGCGCTTGATATACCTTGGGACAGGGTGGGTTTTCCTTATTTTTCTTAGCTCCTTTTATGAGTGTTTATTTTAGTGCCTTAATGCTACTGAACAGAAAATTCAGAAAACATTGCAAATGTCTTCATTTTTAGTATAATATTCTCCAGCTTTTCATACACTGGCAGAAAGAAATAGCTTATGGATTTCTCAAGGTTTTAGCAGCTTGTTATTTCCATGTGTAATACAAAAAAGTATAAAGATTAATTTCATTAGCAAATTTGCAGTTATCTGAATTAATTGTACTTCAAATTAAATTTACAGGACCTGAAAAGTTTGTGAATAAGTTAATTCATTTCTAATGTATTTTAATATACCCAAACCGCAAAGTATCTTAAACTTTGTAAAAAGAATGTGCGCAGAGGAATGAGCACTAGATGTGAATTCTGGAGAACTGGGGTCCAGGCTCTGTCATGTATTGGTCTGAGCAGTTCATTTAACGTGCCTGAGTCTCGGTGTCCTGTTTTGTATAAAGGGACCTGATCCCTCTTCTCCCTGGCTGGCAGAGCACTGTGAGACTCTGGAGAAATGACATATGTTAGAGACATTTATAACCTGGAACATGGTGCACAGTATGTTTTGTTTGTGGCATTGTTTTTAAAGTGAAGCGTGTATTGTAGTTTTCCTGAAAAGTAATGATTTCCAGAAAAGGAGCTGGGAAATTATTTTACCCTCATAGTTATAAAATATGGAGGTTTTCTTCCTCCAGGTTGGTCAACTTCCCTCTTGATATGGTTTGGCTTTGTGTCCCTACCCAGATCTCATCTTGAATTGTACTCCCATAATTCCCACATGCTGTAGGAGGGACCTGGTGGGAGATCACTGAATCATGGGGGTGGTTTCCTTCATACTATTCTCATAGTAGTAAATAAGTCTCTCAAGATCTAATGGTTTTATCAGGGGTTTCCGCTTTTGTGTTTTCCTCATTCTCTCTTTGCCTGCTGCCATCCATGTAAGATAGGACTTCCTCTTCCTTGCTTCCACCATGACTGTGAGGCTTCCTCAGCCACGTGTAACTGTAAGTCCAATTAAACCTCTTTCTATTGTAAATTGCCCAGTCTCAGATATGTCTAGCAGCAGCATGAAAATGGACTAATACATCTCTGCTCTAGTTCTTTTTGGAACTAGACCTCTTCCCTTTGGTTGTCTTGCCACTCACTGTCAGATTGGACACTTCCCTGCACTGGGCCTCAACATCACCCTGCCGGCAGTCCCACAGGAGTGAAAATGTCTGAAGAAGGAATGGGCCAGAAAGGGAATCTCAACCATTGCAAGAGCTGGTTTAGAATAAAGAGGGCAGGGTGGATGATGAACAATTACTTAATGGGTACAATGTATATTATTTCAGTGATGGATACTCTAAAAGCCCTGACTTTACCAACATGCAATCTTTGCATGTAACAACATTACACTTGTACCCCATATATTTATATAAATAAAAGAATAAAGGGGTATACTGTTCATTTAATAAACATTTATTGAGCACCAACTATGTGCCAGGCACTCTTGTAGATGCCTGGAGTGCATAAATGAACAAAGTGGACAAAAATTCCTTCCCTTCTGGAGTTTACACTCAAGAATATGAGACCAAGAACATAAAGTCTCAGAAGGATCAGAGAGAAGGAAGAGTGGATGATGCCTAGTGAACAATAGGATAAAGCTTAGGAGTGTTCATCCTCATTCATAATTCCATAGCCCATAAACGTGCAGACACAGACTTGACCATAATGTGACTAAATGCTAACAGACAGTAATTACGTTTATTTTTTCATAATGAATTTCACAGGCATGTACAATAGCATGGTTAAAAAAACTAAATTAATTTTATGGTAGTAATTTTTTCCAACTCTCTGATATTTTGTGTCAGCTCCTATGTGTCTCAGCCATGCCCATCTGTGGTCTGCAGGCCTTAAAAGGGCAGCCTTTGTGTTGCCCAAAGCCAGCACAGTGGTGCTTCGTGCAGGGGCATTCCTGTGCCTCCTGGAATTCGTCTGCCACATGAAGCTAGGTGGTTGATGTTCATGGCCAGTCCTCTAAGAAGCAGGCATCCCCCACTACTGTCCACCATTCATGTCCTGTCAGCAGGACGTGGCTACTGCTCAGATCCTGGTTCTTACTCAAGTTCTACCTCAAGGCTCAAGCTCTGTCAAGTGGTGCACTTCTTGGGGTCCATCTGCCTCAGGGGTGGAAATTGTGAATAAAACTGAACCCCAGAGAATCAAGGAAACGCTAGATATGAGCCAATGGCAGAAGCTCAACCAGAATGCAGGGCTTCTGACCCCTACCCCTGGGACCATGCACATACCACACAGTGCTCTGAAATATCATTTGGGGTATATTGTCACTTTTCTTCTAGTGATGTGGATGGCATGTTGGATTTTGTCTGAGATTGTCAATATCAATTATTCAGATTCTTCTCAAATAGTAATTAGTTGGTTTTATTTTGAGAGTAAATAAGGCAATAGATGCTCTTACAAGAAAAGAGAATGAAAGACACTGATTTGTGTATTTGGAGTAAGATCTCACAACAAACTGGGCCTGGATCTGGGACAAATGTGGACAACTTCTAGCAGAGCATAAAAGCGTTAAAAAGTTTATTAACACATCATATCTGTTTCAATGAAAATCAGATTGGTATAATTTTCAAGGAAGAAACTTATGGTACTTTAGGGCTGTGTTCATAGTAATATTGTCTTTCTGAAACATTGTTTATGTACTACATTAATGTTGAAAAACAGTAAGCAGTTTCCAGCTACAATTAGTGGCTTAAATTAAGATATAAATGTGGGTCTACCAGTGAGAAACTAAGGTAAATGTCTCCATCTAAGGCAGGGTTGCCAGATAAAATATGAGAATGCCTGCTTACATTTGAATTTCATATGAATAACAGATAATTTTTTCTTATAAGTAAAAATTTCAAACTTAACCTGGCTTCCCATATTTTTATTTGTTAAGTATGGCAACTATAATCTAACGGACAAAATTTGCTTCCAAACACTGCCCCTGAATAAGATCTAAAGTACATATGATAGCCAATTAATTTGGAAAATACTTCAGTACAATTTGAAGTCTCATGGAGGCAGGGTTCCTCAACATTGACACTGTTGATTTTGGGCCAGATAATTCTCTGTTGTGAGGGGCTCTCTTGTACATTGTTCAGTGTTTAACAGCATCCCTGGCCTCTACCACCAGATGCCACTAGCATACCCTAGTTGTGACAACCAAAAACGTCTAGACATTGCAAGATGTCTGGTGGGGAGAGGGTCACAAACCATCCCTGAATGAGGACCCCTCTTCTGAGGGAGGAAGCTTATTTATAAGTGCAGTATATGTATTAATATATTTGTAGAAAACCAGCTTGTCCTGATCTTGAAAAAAGAAGAGGAAAGCCATGTTTTATATAGTCTTTATTTTAAAGTATCTTGGGAGAAGCACCAATGGAGGACTGATGGGAAATGGTTGAGGAACTAGAGATCTGGTAGACGTGGGGTTGTTTTGCAGTCTGAGGCTCTATGACTGTAGCTGCCGTTTGCTCCAGCAGCTTTGAGAGGAAAAGGCAGTAGAAAGTACTCATGACATGGCTCAGGTTCCCAATATAGACTTCATCCAAGGCTTTGAGAGAACAGTTAGTACAGAGTCTGCTGATTTCTGGAAAAGGAGTGTTTTATTTGGATAGCAATAACTGAAATTCCAACCTAGACCACCTAGCTGAATAATTATATGTGTGTGTCCAAAAAACAAATTGCCAGGAGATGCATTGAGAATCAGAATAGGAAAACTGTTTACTGTTTGATTTTCAGAAAATAATTCGACAGGGAATTTTGCTAAAGTGTTGTTCCTTCAATTTTACCCAAGAAAACATATGAATTTAGTTTGCTGCCTAAACCAAGAAAGTAATGTGATTGCACATATTATGGGGAAGTTTTTAAGGAATTAACCTTTAGAGTCTTCATGGCTCTAATTACTGCTCTTTGGTTATATAGTGAGAGTCACTAAGCATTCCTTCCTCCAAAGAATTTTCAGCATAATCCTATTTTCCACTCAAACTCTTCTTGATTGCCAGATTGGAATGAAAAATCAAATCTACTTCCAATGAAGAAAAACTCAAAAAAACAGTGATTCAAACAAGTTTCCAAAGAGAATACATGAACTTCTTATTCTACCTTTATTAATTGACATCTACAATTTTATATTTTGTCAGGATAATGCAAAAAAAATTCTTTTGAGTCATTCTAACTAAATTTAGGAGCCAAGTGTCCTAGCTACATTGCTTTTTTAAAAAAGTTTTGTTAAAGCAGCCAAGCTCAGTGGCTCAAGCCTGTAATCCTAGCACTTTGGGAGGAGGAAGCAGGAGATTGCTTGAAGCCAGGAGTTCAAGACCACCCCAGGCAACGTAGTGAGACCCTGTCTCTACCCGTGCCCCTGCTCTACACAAAAAACAATTAGCTGGGTGTACCTGTAGTCCCAGCTACTCAAGAGGCTGAAGCAGGAGGATTGCTTGAGCCCAGAAGTTTAAGGCTGCTATAAACCATGATTGGACCACGGCACTGATAAAGCAACTCAGTTCTGGTCTACAGTTTATTCTTTGGATAAACATAATACACAATGCCTAGAGGTACAGCAAAAACCCATTACCCTTAAGACAAAGTCCAGAATCCTTACTGCAGTCTACAAGGTCCTAAATTATCTGATTGGAGCAGACTACACTTTCCCCAGTATAGGCTAAGCTGCTCTAAGTTAGAGATCAAAAAAATAGAGTGGTTCAAATGAGATCAAAGTTGATAATTCTTTCACCTACCAAGGCAGAAGTATGCAGTGGTCGGTGGTCCAGAGTTTGTGGGAAGTTTGATCCATGAGGCCATCTAAGTAAGGTACTTTGACCCAAGTACTTTTTATCTTGTTGCTCCCCCACTCTTTAAGGCATTCTCCTCATTCACTCACTACCCCTACTGACTGGGGCTGTCACACGAGGTCCCACTGGGCCCCGTCTTGGGACTCTCTTGTGCAGAACTTGACTCTGCTAGACACCCTCTCTCCTCTCCCTTCTGCCCTCATACCCATCATCTCCCAGAAATTCAGTGCTAGAACACAGGAGACTTCCCAGCTGCATGTCAGCAGGGCCAAGGGATCCTCAAAACAAGGCAAGTTTCTGCTGCTGCCCCCATCAAAAGTGTGTAATTTCTTAAACCCAGAAGGGTCTAGCCAGGATCTTGTATTCTCATATTTTAAGAATAAAGTTATATCTCCATGAAGGGCCCCGCTTTGAGCCCTATTTATGTCTGCCTCGGATTTAGCCGTAGCTGGGCATGTGTGATAGTGGGTAGTTAACAAACAGCCTGACCAGGGTATATTTGCTCCAAGCCATGTAGCATGGGGTTGAGAAAGCAGGCTCCAGTATCCCACAGGTCTGGGTTTAAACCCCAGCTGTGCCATTTATTAGCTGTGTGGTCCTGGCAGAGTCTGTATCCCCTCTAAGTCTTCATCTCCTCATTTGTATAATAGGGACATAATAACAATTTCATAAGGCTGTTGTGAGAATTAAATGATGTATAATTCGTTCTTGGCATAGGGCCTAGAATGCAATAAACACTGATAAATGACATCTAATAGTAAGTACCCCATAAGTAAGCCTCTGTGGAGGAAATTTACCCTAAGGTAAGAAGAAAGTCAACTTGATCCAGTAACAAAACCCCGGAAGGAGAGATTTCAGACATAGCTTGGAGCCCAGCTCTAGGCTATGTCTCCTTGCCCAGCTTCCCTGTAGTTCATCACTGAGTCCCATATAGAGGTGGGATTGTAAGTAAATTGTGAAAAGAACAGTTTCAGTAAAAACTCCTTAAGGCTTTGGGGTACAACACAGTGTTGTCATGACACCACCACCACGTCCTACAATACGTATGTCCAATCTAACCAGGAAAGAGACAATGTCTCAAACTTTGCTTAAAATGCTGTCCAGCTTTGGAATCTCACAGTGTCCAAAGTATTAGGGGTAGTACTCAATGGATGTGACAGTGGCCTCCAACAGATATGACCATGGTCTTCAGCTGATATGCCAATGGTATGCAGTAGACATAGCTCTGGTTCCCAACAGAGGTACTGATGATTCCAGCAGTCATGACAGTGGTCCTTTGCATATGTGGTGGGATCTCTGGAACAAGCAGAATGATGCTCTGTGGATACAGCAGGACCCTTGGAAGCATCAACATTCTCAGACTGATTGAGGTGTGAGGGAGTTCAGATATCTCTTAGGCCCAGCAAGAGTGGTACTCGAGCCCAAGGATGTGGTATTAGCCAGTCCTTGTGGGAGAAGGAGAAAATGTCTGATACCATGGAGTAGCTGCTGGTATTTATTTATGACTGTGTGTGGGTTATAGCCCAAGATACAGACATTTAGCATATGAAAAATGTGAAGAAGAGACTTTGAATTGGACAATAGTGAGGAAAATAGCCAAGGAACTATGGAGTACATTTCTGTTATCTGGGGTCACCATAAGCATAAAACTAAGAGCTTCATTTAGCCTTGTATTTCAGTGAGAAAGTAGAAAGAGCACTGGACCAGCAGTCTGGAGAATCAGGTGTTAATCCGAGTCTGTCAGTCTCTTTGAAGCTTATTTTGTGTAGAAAGGAGAAAAAGAGTAGCACTCGATAACTGAGGCCTTTTCTTTGATAATTTTATTTCATCACTACCAGATTCAGATGAAGCCAAGGTCTCACTAACGCTCTTTGCCAGTTGAAATGTGGTGACTCTCAAAAACTTGGAAATGTCACCATTCTGGTAAGAAATCTTTTAGTGGAAACTTTACATCTTCTAAAATAATTAACATTCAGTACTCAACCTTAGAACATTTTCCAAATTTAGATGAGAAGAGATGAAGCAAGAAAAAAAGGTATAACCCTATCATACTTTTCCCTTTGGCATTGAAATAAATATCCAATTAGGGGATGGGAAAGTTTTGGTTTCTTTAGTATGAGTTGATGGCAGCAAGAGCTAAGTAGGGGCTGAGCATCTCAGGTATGGACTTCCCCTAGATGATCCAGGTATCAGGTTTAGCCAAGGTGAGTATGCTCTTGCAGGGCTTGCATGGCCTGGTCACAGTGGGAGACCCTCTATAAAGGCCTACAAGTACCTAGGGAGGTAAGAAGACACCCTCTCAAGTGCTGAAGCCTGTCTCACATTTGAGGGGGGTGAGATTGCCCGTATCCCTATGAACTGTATAATAGGAGGGATAAGTCCATGATCTGGAGCCCATCCCCATGCCTTCTGGAACATTTCCCTCTCTGATAAGAAACCTCCTGATAATACTGTGTTTCACTAGAACAGCATCATCCTCATCATTAGTAAAATGATTGCTGGTTGCCAGCATTCATGGAGAAGGTCCCTGGGGAGGCCAGCTGTCGCAGGGAAGACTGACATGCTGGCTCCCAAGGCAGGTGTTCCTTTCCGTGATGAAGGCACCAGAGACCAGGGTCAGGGCTTCAGTCTCAGAGATGCAGAAACTCTTGTTAGGACCTGAAAGTGGTTGAAGAATAATAAGAAGACTGCCAGTGTTGTCATTAAAAGGCAAGGTGTCTTTTATGAGGTGAGCATTAGCATCAGCTTGGCAAGTACATTCTTAGACAAACTGCAAGGAAGCCAATTTAACAGAAAGTTCCTTGGCAAGCAACAAGGTGATGTTTAATGGGGTCAGCCTATAATTACCTGATGCATCCATTTCCACAGTGTGGTTCTGTCTGCCTCTTGGACCAGAAGTGCTGTCTTTGGGACCAGGAAGACCCTTCCCTGGACAGTATTCATGCGTCCACTGCCCAACTTCGCCTCACTGACTCTTCCTGTCTCACCCAGTTCCAAACGTCAGTGACCAGTTCCCTTTCTGATTGACATGGTCTTGCCTTAAATATGCTGATGTCTTTAATCAAGACATTAAAGTCAAGTTTCTTTTCTCTAGAGGATGTGACTGCATACTGTTTTGACCCATTATATGTGCTCAGCAGGCAAAGGGCTATGTCCCTTCATAGCCTAATTCTTGGGGTCACCCCGTTGTTGCCTTCGTGCCATATAACACTTACACTGTAGTGTTGAAATGTCATCATATTTCATTTCATTTCATTTTTATTTTCTGTGTTCTTTTTATGTGTTTCACTGATTTTTTTGAGTGGAATTTGTCTGTGAAAGGATATTATTTTTAGCACAAAATGAATCCAGTGAGACAAAATCTTACAACAAATTCAGCTGTTTCATTATATGAAAGCAGGGCAGGTTCTTTACTGATGACAGTTTCTGTTTGAGAGACCAAACTGAGTCTTCATAAATGATGAACAAATAATATACACATATTATTGTGTTTAGGATTACAGTACTGCTGGCCCTAAAAATTGATCAGTAAGGTATTGGAGTGTAAGGTAATACATTTTTATTCCTACTTTTCGTAATAGATTTTGTTTGTCCTGTTAGTGATTTGCACTGCCTGCAGCTACCAAAATCCTCAAGCATAGACCAACTGCTTATAATTCCAACCTTGGATGAACTGATTCTAAAGGGATAGATTAACCTATACCACACTCCCTGTGCCAACGCTAATGAAGAAACAAAAGAGCAAAAGAGTTTCTGCTTCCCAGATTTCAATCTATTTGCTTTAATCATTTTATATTTATTTATTGATCCATTCAATTATATTTGTATTCCTGCTTAATTTTTTCCAAAGCATTTAAGACAGATGATAAGAACACAATATTAAAAAAATCAGGATCAAGAAAAATAAGAAATATATGTTAGATGACAAAGATGGGAGGAGGAATTAGAAAGATATATAGAATGCTAGTTTGTTAATTACTGAAATGGAGGCCAATGTTCAAGCTGGGATTCCTGTGGCAAAAGCATAAATGAAATTATACTAGGTACAAAATAATATCATAAAGAAAACCTCTCAAAATGAAGAAAGCTTTTTCTTGGCACTCGAATCTGAAAGCAATGTTTTATTTATATCTTTATATAAGAAAACCTCAGTGATATGGATGACATAATACCATAATATAATCCTAACAACATGCAACCCAACAAAATGTGTGTTTTTTGAAGGAATTTTGTCCTTTGTTCAATTTCTTCTGTCTACTAATTTTTGATAATACATCTTCTGTCTATTCGTTTGAGGTTAAACTAAATATTTTAATATTTTTATAATAAAATTATTATTACATAATTTTTAGTAATAAAATAAGTTTAAGTCTTTTTATCTGCTCCTGAAAAATATAAGGGGATTGTAAGACTATATGGAATTGCTTCCCATGCCACTTTATTGTGTTATTTTAGTTGAGTGTTTTAGTTCTATTTTGCTTTTCAATTCTACAAATTAAACATTATTATTATAATCATCATTACTTTATATGGCAATGTTTAAATGTATTTATTTATAAATGTCTTTGCTCACCATTTCTTCTTGCATTTCGCGCTTTCAATTTGGATTCATTTTCTGGGAGCCTCAAGTATATCCTTCAGAATTTTCTTTTGTGAGGATCTATACTCAGTTTTGTTTGTCTTAAATGTCTTTTATTTTACCCTTATTTTTAAACAATCTTTTTGCTAATTGTGAGATTTGGGATTGATCTTTTTTTCTTTGACATATTGAAAATAATACTCTGGCTTCCATTAATGCTGTTGAAAACACTGATATACCTCTAATTTTTATTCCTTTGAGGTAATTTGTTTTTTTAATCTTTGGTTACTTTTAAGATAGATCATCTCTTTGACCTTGGTGTTCTAAACTTCCACTATAATGTGCCAAGGAATTATTTTATTTGTATTTATCTGCTTGTGATTTGGCTTAGCATCTTCCAGCAATTCTGAAAAACTCTCAGCCATTTTTCCTTGGAATGTTATCTCTTTTCCATTCTTTCTACTGTGTTTTTCCAGAGCTCCAATTAGATATATGGACTTTTTCAAAAACTCTTTTCTCTTAACTTACTATATTTTAAAATCTCATTTCTCTGTAGTGTATTTTATACGATTTCTTTAGGTTTATCTTAGACTTCACTAATTATCTCTTTGTGTCCAGTCTGCTGTTTAATTCATACATTGATTTTAATTTAAATTATATTTTCAATTTATGGAAATTCCAGTTCAAATATACTTTTTTTTTTTTTAGACACAGTTTTGTTCTTGTCACCCAGGTTGGAATACAATGGCACGATCTTGGCTCACTGCAACCTCTGCCTCCTGGTTTCAATTGATTCTCCTGCCTCAGCCTCCCAAGTAGCTGAGATTAGAGGCCCGTGCCACCATGCCTGGATAATTTTTGTGTTTTTAGTAGAGATGAGGTTTCACCATGTTGGCCAGGGTGGCCTCAAACTCCTAACCTTAGGTGATCTGCCCATCTTGGCCTCCCAAAGTACTAGGATTGCAGGTGTGAGCCACTGAGCCCAGCCCAAATATACTTATTTTTTTTTAACAGTTTTTATTTCTTGTCCTTATTTTCAGATGTCTGTTTTATTTCTTAAAGCATATTAAATATATTGCATAGTTTACTTCTGATATTTCTAATATCTGCAAGTCTGTGAAAGTGTGATGTTGGTTGTCTGCAGTTTCCTCTGGCTCTTTCTTGGTGTGCCTTTATGCTAAAAGCCTAGTATGCTTTGTCTTTGTGTGTTAGGAGAGGAGTTCATATTCTTTAGAACGTTATCTGTGGGATTTTTTGAGAACTGGTTAAAATTGGTGTCCTTCAGAAAGGATTTTCTTTTACTTAAATTGCCTGGGAGCACTACCAGTTCCCTCTGATTTTTTTTGGTCATGCTTTCCACTTCCATTTCTCACTGGCTCAAATATAGTAGCATGAATTTGGAACTATAAAACCACAAGAAGCAACATCAACTGTGAAGTATTATTGATAAAAATATTTAACTTAAATCTAATCATGAGAAATAATTGATCAAATCAAGACAATAGAGTAGATTATAGGACATTCTATAAAGCCTGGATTCTTCAAAAAAAGTCATACACACACACACACACACACACACGGCAGATAACTTATAAATTAAAAGAAACTGTAGAGGCAAACCATCAAATGCAAAGCATGCCCTTCATTGACTTCTGGATTTTTTTAAGTCATAAAAGATATTTGGGAGTCACTTAGAAAACTAGAATGTAGACTGTATATTAAATGGCATTATGGAATTATCATTACTTTTCTTAGTTGAGACAAGGATATTGCAGTTATACAAGAGATGTCCTTCATCTAGGAGATGGCTGCAGAAGTATTTAAGGGTCAAGTGTCCTGTGCTTATAACTTGTTTTCAGACAGACAAAACAAACCGGTCCAAAATGGCAGTGGCAATGGATGTGGATATCCCAAGCAGTACCAACAGCAGTGCGTTAAAGTAAAAGAGGGGGAATGCAGTAGCACTCCAGGCCTGGGATTTGTGGTTGATAACTGTGCCATCTGCAGGAACCACAGCATGGATCTCTGCATAGAATGTCAAGCTAACGAAGCACCTGCCACTTCAGAAGCGTGTACACTTGCAGGGGGAGCCTGTAACCATGCTTTTCACTTCTACTGCCTCTCTTGCTCGCTCAAAACACAACAGCTGTGTGTGTTGGACAACAGAGAATGAGAATTCAAAAAGTATGGGCACCGGAAAAGAATTCTTCCATCAAGCTTAAATGTTTTGTGATTCATTTAATGACTTGCCCTTCTGTCACTTAATTCTGAATTAGATAGAACTGTGTTATTTTCTGCTTTGTCTTTTCTATTTGCTGTTCTCGCAGCCACATTGTATTCTGTGTCAAAGTCCAGCTGGATTCTAGAGCAAATGCTGTCACTTGTGTATGTGGAAAAAAAAGTGAATGTAAATGAAGGGTCCCCCTCTTCCAAGGCTAAAAAGCCACCTTTTGAAAGGGAAATGTGTGTTCATTAGAGCCAGAGCAGGGTTGTCCTGTGAGCATATCGCTTAGTCAGAAGACTCCAACCGCACAAGGGGGAATGTGGATCGCTGGCCCTGAAAACATCAGTCAGCCCTGTCTTCCTCTGGTATGATAGCAGCAGGAAGCTGATTGAGGAAAGAATGTGGAAGTCAGAGTCATCAGACCCAGCTCTGAGTCCTGGTTGCATAGCCTGGCTACTGATGGCACTCTCAGGCAAGTTACCTCTCTACTGAGCTTTCCTCCTCTATAATGTGGGCTTCTGAGGACTACATGGCATTGCATGGGGCACAGAAAGAGGCTTTATAAAATGCAAAAACACTATACAAATGTAAACATCGCATGCATATGTCATGTTGCTTTCTCTTCTTAGCTTAGAAAAATAAACTTAAAAAAATCGTAACCTGTAATCTTGGCTGGCCAAAGGATAATGTATGAACTCAATTTAAAAACTCATGTCACCTAAAATTGAATTAACATTAGAGTTCAGATTTCCTTTACCATCACTGCTTCATCACAATTTGTCAAAATGGTTTGGGCCACAGAAGGAATTGCCAATTCTGGTATTAATTCGGTGGCTCTAGAGAATCTTTAACTGAGAAACAGTTTCATTTGCTCCAGTGGTTCTCGAAATATGGTCTGAGGATTCTTGGGGCTACCTGAGACCCTTTCAGAGGGTTCATGAAGTTCTCCCTCCAACTGCAAGTCTATGTGAAACTAGGTT
This sequence comes from Ateles fusciceps, assembly GCA_036589455.1. NCBI lineage: Eukaryota > Metazoa > Chordata > Mammalia > Primates > Atelidae > Ateles > Ateles fusciceps. Next base: position 1,211,859 of record JAZHEH010000439.1, read on the forward strand.
TTCTTCATATGCTTTAACCAAAACAGTGCATCACATGAAGAAGCAGACTTGAGAATTCAACTGTCTTCCATTGTCAGACATAAAAGAGATTTGCAAAAAGGTAAAACAACGCTAGTCTTTTTCACTAATTTTTTTTAAATAGAAGTATGTTAAGTGAAAAAACATATTATCTGTATACGGACACATACACACATATGTACAGGTATATGAGATAAAGCAGTGACGCTAAGAGCACTGTTCATAGTACTTTTTTTTAGAGACAGGGTCTCTCTCATCCAGGCTGGAGTGCAGTGGTACAATCATAGCTCACTATAGCCTCAAACTCCCAGGCTCAAGGGATCCTTATACCTCAGCCTCTACATGTGCCACTACGTCCAGCTTAGATTTTTGTATATTTTGTGGACACAGGGTCTATGTCTTGTATGTTTTGTGGAGAAGGGGTCTATGTTGCTCTGACTGGTCTTGAACGCCTATCCTCAAACAATCCTCTTCCCTCAGCCTCCCAAAGTATGAGGATTACAGGCATGAGCCACTGCACTTGGGCTCATTATACTTTTCTTTCAACTTTTTTGTCGGCTTAAAATTTCCACAAATTTTTTAATTTTGTGGAAAAGTGTAAAAACAAACCAGAAAATCACATGAGGTCCCCTAGAGGTTTTCTCCTCTCTGCTACTGACAACATCAGGAGAGGCAAGATTCCTTGTTCTCCACTTCGGAGGGTTTCTGCCTAAGCTGCCCCACACTGCGGATGCGACTCCTGAGGTCTCAGCTTTCTATGAAAGGTTTCCTGCTGGACTCTTCACCCTAGGGCAGCTTTTTCTTAATCTCTTCAACCATGATGCTGATAAAACAGAAGTCGAAGGTCCAGGTTTTATCAGACAGTTTCAGGGTAAAATCTCGCTTTGCCACTCATTTCCCTCTCAGGACTCGGGCTTTCACTTCATATTTGGTCTCTATACATTTCTTGCTTTCTTGCCAGCTCAATAATTCATTTAATTTTAAAATTTCTACCCCAAGTTTTTAGTCACTGGGAGGATCATTCAGGGTATGTTATCACATTACAGTACTAGAAACGGAAGTCTCAATGCAACAACATTTTAAATCAAAGTTAAGTCACTTTTCTTACAATTCTTACAGAGATTCAAATAGTGGTTACAACCACAAGCAAGTTTTGGAAAAAAAAAAACTCCTTACCATAATGCTGTAAAAAAGCTGTTGGCCTTAAGGCATAAATTCACCATGTTCGCCTTTCAATTACCCAGTTGAAAATATAGTTGTCTCAACACAAAAAGGTGCTCTGTCAAACCAATCTTTCCCCCTAATTTGTGCAGCTCATTTATTCAAATTATTGTGAATTCAAAATTCTACATTCTGTACAAAAAAAAAACTTATGAAGATAGACCAGATCATGAAAGAACACCTTCTCAGTAAGTCATAAATACTTCCATAACAATGTGGAAATAGCCCTGTTGAGAAGTCCAGTACATCTGTTTTTTCATGCATTTTAATTTGCGAGGGTATTTTTATATAAGAAGCAGTTTCTAAAGCCAGTGTCATTCATGGTTTCCTTTTTTATTGTAGTGGGCTTTGGATGCTCAAGATCAGGCTACTCTGTGAGGATGGTCCACTCCCTTTTATTCAAGCCTCCCCTAAAGATCTAAGATAGACTTTTCCCCTGGATAGCTGAATAGGTTATCATCAATTTCCTGAGTTGCAAGAACACCAGCCTCAATTGAAGAACAGGAATATTTATTAAAGAAAAATAAAGATGAAATAAACAGACATTATTCTGCAAAAAGCAAATCTCAGAATTATAATATCATGTGATAATCCACAGACCCTGATTATCATAGAACAATTATTCCCCAGTGTCAATTACAGGTTGTAGATGGTGGATGGTTTTATCCTGAGACCTTGTATGGCCTGAACTAGCCCTTGAATTCTAATTGTCTCATCTCTGTGTTGGGCAATATACCTGTACCTGCACATACACACGTGAGACTATTATATCTCTATATTACAGTAACACAGACTCCACCTGAGTTTGGAGCTCAGTATTTGCTCTAGGTTACAAAAGCAGCCAAAATCACTCTACTTGTAGTCAGGGAAATTAAAATTTACTCTAAGTCCTGCTGTTTCTTCCTTCCTTTTACAAGAGGGTTAGGTGCCCCTTCCTTAACAGAGTATGCTCTACTTGTTCAAAGATTGTCAAAATAATCTTTGAATTTCCTCTCATTAAGCTTTGGATGATAATAGATTAACAAACTCAATTACAAATGGAAACATCTGAACTCCACTGTCTTAATTCATTGAGTGTTGCTGTAACAGAATATCTAAGACTGGGTAGTTTATTTTAAAAGAGAGAGAGAGGTTTATTTGGCTTGTGATGGCTGAAAAGTTCAAGTTGGGGCATCCACATCTGGTGATGGCCTCAAGCTGCTTCAACACATGGTGGAAAGCAAAAGGGGAGCTGGTGTGTGCAAAGAGATCACATGGTGGGAGGGGGAAGCAAGAGGGAAACCAGGGAGCCAGGCTCTTTGTAACAACCCACTCCATTCCAATCCATCCCACAAGAGTAAGAACACACTCACCCTTGCAGAAGGGCATTAATCTATTCCTGACATTTATTTCCAGAATTCACACACCTCTCACTAGGCCCCACCTCCCCACACCACAAAGGGGATCAAATTTCAACATGAGTTTGGGTGGGACAAACCATTTCCAAACCATAACACCCACAAAAGTGAAGATAATATTAAGGAAACCACCATGTGCCAGGCACTGTCTTAAGTGTTTATGTTCATCCTCCACCTAATAACAGTACTGTTGGCTTTTCCACTCACCTGAAAACAGGTGCCATTAGCATCTTCATTTTATGGCTGACACTCTAAGGAACAGAGCCATTAAATGGCTTCCCAAGGTCATACAGTCATGGAGTCAGTATCAAAAGCAGCTGCACTCCTAACCAGGATGCTACTCCTTCTTGTTTTTACTGGCCGCTCTCAGAAATGTTTCAAGATCTTGCATCCTGGGAGTCAGTGTCAGGTCCCTGAAGTCAGAAGCCCAATGCTGTTCATTGAGAGCACCATCCTAGAGCTGGTTCTTAAACAACTCATAAGCTAGCTATCATTCCCATTTCCCAGTGAGGAAAGTAAGACACTCCTTTATCGCACCCAAGAGCATCAGGGACTTCCCCAAGGCCACACAGCTCATAAGAGGCTGGACCAGGTTTCACACCCAGGTGTGGCTCCACCATGCTACCTCTCCATATCATACGTAGCATTATGATTCCTTCATAGGACGGGGCTATATCATGATGTATTATGCTGGTGACCACAACCATTTTGGCAATGGCTTTCTAAAAATATAGAGAAAAAAAGCAAATACTAAAAAATTGAGTTTTTGGCTTCACATAATATGTGAAGAAGGAAGTATGTTAAATTAACCATAAGAAATGCATTCTCACGGCCTCAATTCACATAGTCTACCCAAGAAGCAAGGTTTTATGCATTCATCAGACATTCACTCTCCCTAAGGCAGTGCAGCCAAGTAGAAGGACACTGTGCCTAGGGTCAGAAGACCTGAGTTCAAGGCCAGTTTCTGGCATTTCCTTGGGAAGGTTGTTCAATCTCCCCCGACATTCGGTTTTCTAATCTGTGCAGTGGAAATTATAACTATAGCACCTGCCAAAAAAATTGGTGGGTTATAATTATAACTATAGCACCCACCTGTCTCACCTCATTGTTGTAAAGATTAGATGAGATCAAATACAAGACAAAGCTCAGCCAGGTGTGGTGGCTCATGCCTGAAATCCAGGCACTTTGGAGGCCAAGGCGGGCGGATCACCTGAGGTCGGGAGTTCAAGACCAGCCTGACCAACATGGTGAAACCCCATCTTTATATTAAAAAAGAAAAAAAAAAAGACAAAGCTCACTATCTGAATGAGATATTTAAAGTTGATTATTATGATGTGGGTTTCTAGGCAGTAAAAACTTACCATACTCTTCCACAGAAAAAGGAGAAGATGGTGTGTGGGTATATGTGTACTTATACATAAATATGCATATATATGCATGCATGAATATGAGTACTAGGACATATATGTAAGTACATTGTGTTGTGCAAAAGAAGATGAGCAAAACTGTCATAATCTCATGGAAGAAACCCTGAGAAAGCCTGCTAGGGCAAGTCTGCAGGCCTCTGATTTCAGCTGCTTAACTGTTAGATACACAGACAGTCTTGAAAGATTATGTTCAAGGCACTGCAGCCCTCAGAGAACTAGCCCCAAAGCCCATGACCCCACAAGCAACTTCAGGGAGCTGCTGTGGATGGAACACCTGGCCCCCACTGGAAAGTCAATAGAAAATGAGCTCTTAACCTTGCAGGGAGTGGTCGTGGGGAACATCAAGGAAAGAAGAAGGAATTATGAATGGGGCTTGGGGCTCACTCTGGAGGAGCTCTTCCTGATAGGTGCTTCCAATCAATCAGTGCTCAAAACCCCTGGATGCGATGAGCTCTTTCATCCTTGAGGGACCCTTTGTTGCCTCTCACCTGTCCTTCTGAGACCCTCCACACATCCCCTTTTTCTGTTCTTATTCCAAATTCCTCGACTACATTTACTCACCCTGGTTTTCTGGGTAAACGTTACATCTATTTTCCTTTCCCACTAATAAATTTTTAAATGTGGTAGCCAAAATAATCAATAGTAATTATACCCATCACTCGTAATTATACGCATACTCAAAAACTCTTCTGGTGAAGGTCATGGTAGAACTCCACAAGGAAATCCTGTTGTGAGGATTATATAGGTTGGAAAGTCATTTTTAACTGACATGTGTGATAAAGCACATGCTACATACCAGTGGAATTTAATGCTGAAATGGAATAATAAACTATGTTTGCAGTTTACATTTCCCTAGATCCATAAATGAAATCACCTTTCCATTAAACAGTTTTCAAGTCAGTGACCAATTCCCTTGCACTTCTCCTGAAATTGTTATGAAGCTGGTTCGTTTTAATACTGCTGGAAAACAAAAACACTATACTGAGAAAGAAGGAGATAAACAACAGATTTAATATTTTTTAGTTTGTGGTACTAGGAGGCAAGATGGTAACTATGGTAACTCTAATGCCCTGTGTGCCTCAACTCCTAGATCTGAGCAGTCGATAGGAAAGTAGGGAAGGGACTACCAGCAAGAAAATAATCCACTAATATTTCCTTCTCCTTCCTTCTGTGTTTTCTTCTGCTTAATAATTGAGTCTAATATTAATGGATAAGGATTGCCAGAAAAAGCATGATCTAGAACAGGGGGTCAATAACCTTTTCTGTAAAGGACAAGAGAGTAAATATCTGAGACCTTCACAGGCCACATGGGCTCTGTTACAGCTACTCAACTTTGCCATTGTGTCACAAAAATGGATATAGCATTGCCATGTTCCAATAAACTTTAATTATGAGCCTTGAAATTGGAATTTCACGATTTTCACATCATAAATATTAAATTCCAATAATTTAAAACTATAAAAATTATTTTTAGCTCACTGATCCTATAAAAACAAGCAGTGGGCCACATTCAGCTTATAGGCTACAGTTGCTAGAACTTTTAATACATTAAGAGTTTTCTTCACATTAAACCCGCTGAAATTGAAGTCATTTTCTCTCTTTCTGCTCATTTACTTTTCCCCTAAGACTTTAATTTTTCCCCCATACTCTCATTCCCGTTCTGATTTACCAGGACATTACTTCTCCTTTCTACCTCACATACTTGTTTTATCGCACTATAAACCTCACTGGAGAATAACACCATTTGCCAAAGACCCACTTGTAAACACCTAGCACCACGGCAGGCACTAACAAAGCGGAAGACACAGAACTTGCGGCCAATCATGTTGACATGGGCAATAATCCATTCCCTTCTCCCTCATTCTTCCTGATAGAATCTGCCACTCATAATCGAGTCTGAAAAAAACCAGATTGTCACTTTTCCACCTTCCTGGCAAACAAAGGGGTAGGTCTGTGACCTACTCCTAGACAGTAAGACCTGAAGAGAAGTCTGTTGGGGTGCTTCTGGGAAAGGTTTTTCTCACTGGAAAAGAGAGAGCTACAAGAGCAGAATCCCCACCCTCTCCTTGTTTCCAACTTCTGGCTGATATCATGTAAAGAAACAATGTTTAGAGCTGCAGCAGCCATTTTGCAACCATGAGGGAAGTCCAAGAACTGGTCCACCAGCATAGCATCATTAATTCACCAAAGCACCTCCTCAGCTCTCTCCCTCTGGACTTCATGTTGCAGGAAATCGTAAATCCCCAAGATGGGAATTCTGTTTCTGTCTATTACACTGACAGACTTCATTCTTGGGAAGCTTACATTGCTAGAGGAGTGATGTGACACATAAAAGGAAAAACAATTATTAAAAAAAAAAGCAAAATATTGGGACACAGTGGCTCACACCTGTAATCCCAACACTTTGGGAGTCCAAGGCAGGTGTATTGCTTGAGCCCAGGAGCTCAAGACCAGCCTAGGCAACAGGGCAAAATCCTATCTCTACAAAAAATACAAAAATTAGCCAGGCATGTGGTGGACACATGTATTCCCAGGTACTTGGTAGGCTGAGGTGAGAGGATCCCTTGAGCCCAGGAGGTTGAGGCTGCAGTGAGCCAAGATTGTGCCACTGCACTACAGCCTAGGTGACAGAGCGAGACCCTGTCTCAAAAAAAAAAAAAAAAAGAACATGCCGTGTTAGATTTTCAGTTCTTGTGTCAGTTTGCTGAGAATGATGGTTTCCAGGTTCATCCATGTCCCTACAAAGGACACGAACTCATCGTTTTTTATGGCTGCATAGTATTCCATGGTGTATATGTCTCACTCATAGGTGGGTGTTGAACAGTGAGAACACATGGACACAGGGAGGGGAGCATCACACACTGGGGTCTGTCGGGGGGGAAATGGGGAGGGACAATGTGGGGGTGGGGGAGTTGGGAAGAGATAGCATGGGGAGAAATGCCAGATATGGGTGATGGGGAGGAAGGCAGCAAATCACACTGCCATGTGTGTACCTATGCAACAATCTTGCATGTTCTTCACATGTACCCCAAAACCTAAAATGTAATAATAATAAAAAAGAAAATAACAAGTGTTGGCAAGGATATTTTAAAAAAAAGAAAATGAAAAGCTAAAATATCATACCAACTTCCCCCTCCTCAGCAGCTCTTTTCAACCTAAATCAAAATGCATTCGTATCTCTCCCACAGAGTTAGTGTTCTATGTCCCTTTTCTGCTTCACAGACAAGCTTCTTAAAAGTTAATCTATTCTTAGCAGGGCACAGTAGTGCACACCTGCAATCCCAGCTACACAGGAGACTGAGACAGGAGTATCTTTTGAACCCAGAAGTTTGAGACCAGCCTGGGCAACACAGCAAGAAACCCCCCCCGCCACCACACCTCCACCGCTGTCTCTAAAAAACCCACCAAGTTACCTACCCTTACTATCTCCACTTCCTATTCTGCCATCCTCACTCCTCAAATAGCAATACTCTGCCCTTCTTTTACCCACACTACTCCATCAGACTGCTTTCAGCTGTCACCGGTGACTTCCGAGCTAACAAACCCAAGCACAGTTTTTAGCTCTTATCTGGCCTGACCTCTCCACAGAGGTCAAAATAGTCAATAATATTCACCATGCCTCCCCCACACCATACTTTTTTTGTTTGTTTGTTCGTTTTGAGACAATCTTGATCTGTCACCCAGACTGGAGTGCAGTGGTGCGATCTCGGCTCACTGCAACCTCCACCTCCCGAATTCAAGCAATTCTCATCCCGCAGCCTCCCAAGTAGCTGGGATTACAGGCACCTGCCGCCATGCAGGGCTAATTTTTGTATTTTTAATAGAGATGGGGTTTCACCATGTTCCCCAGGCTGGTCTCACATTCCTGACCTCAAGTGATCCACCCATCTCGGCCTCCCAAAGTGCTGGGATTACAGGCATGAGCCACCACGCTCAGCCCCCAAAACCATACTTTCCAGATTTTCTTTCACATCCTTAGGTATTTATTTCTGGCTCCTCCTTCTACTGGGCTCTTAATACTAGTGTTTCCCAGTGTCCCTGTGCCCCCCTCCCCATTTTTTCTTATTTTACACATACTTCTTATGTAGTCTCATCTATACCTACAGCTTTAGTGAACTAATTAGAGGTAATTTGTAATTTGCTTTTTCTGCTGGAAGTTAACTACCAAAATCCTTCAATGTGACAGTTCTTTTAGTTAGGTTAAACATGCCCTCAGGAATTCAAGTAACACTATTCATTTGTTTGCAAACCCTTTTTTCGCCATAGATGAACTTCAACCCAAATAAAATCAAACTATCCAAAATTCCCAGCTACATAGGAGGCTGAGGCAGGATCCAAATTGATGCAATTTTCGTGTATTTTGCATGTTTGTTTTATGTCATATTTCATTACACTCTGCATTGTATTTTCTTAGCAAATACATTTAGACACCTGGCACTCAGTAAGGGATATTCCTGGCACAGTAATCACTGTTATCATTAAACATTGCAGGAACCACCATATGGATGGATAAATGTGTTGTTTAATGAAGGTAAGCAATTACTTTAAGAGATCCTAGTTGTTAAAAGCTCTCTCTGGACTTCAAGTTTGGTATATACACAATTATTAATTGTATACAAAATAATTAATTGTAGCAAATGTCCTCACAATTGATTTCTGGCTATTTTTCTAAGGATTTTACACATTATTTAGTAAAATATATTAAAGAGGTTAGTGAGGAATTTTTTTTATAGACCCTTGGTAAGATTGAAAATGAATAATATTTACATACTTATTTTCTTGCTTTACTAATCTTCAGTGCCTAATTGCTAAAGCAAAATATCTTCTAAATTCTGGGGAGAAAATTCAACTTTGAATTGCACACTAATCAAAAGCCCCCTGCTTCATTTACCGAGCCCTTATCTGTGCTAAGTAGCTTTTAAAAGAGCTATTTTCCTGTCACTTAATCAGGCACCTTCCTTTGTTATTAACAATGAACTAAATAGGAGTCCAAAGGTTACATTTCCCAGTGCTATAGTATAAATGTCATCACACAGTAGAATGTTAACATCTTTTTTTTTTTTTGAGACAGGATCTCGCTCTGTCGCCCAGGCTGGAATGCAGTGGCTATAGCATAAATGTCATCACAGAGTAGAATGTAAACATCTTTTTTTTTTGAGACAGGGTCTTGCTCTGTCACCCAGGCTAGGTTGGAATGCAGTGGCATGATGATGGTGGCTCTCACAGTAGTCTCAACCTCCTGAGCCCAAGCGATTATCTCACCTCAGCCTCCCAAGTTCCTGGGGCCACAGGTGGGCACCACCATGCCTGGCTAATTTTTTAATTTTAATTTTTATAGAGATGAGGTCTCACTATGTTGCCCAGGTTGGTCTCCAACTCCTGGGCTCAAGTGAGTCTCCCACCTTGGCATCCGAAGTACTGAGATTATAAACGTCAGCCACCATGCCTGGCCCCTTTATCCTTCTTTTAATGCTAATAATTATATCCATTTCTGTTTTCTTCAAAATTCAAGTGGAAAACCTGACATAACTAGGGATAACTTTATTATGCCTATATCAATTAACATATGTATAAAACTTCTACTTAGTTGTACCAAATAGCAATGCACAGTATGGGTGATTTGTCCCACCTGTGAAGAACAGTGCTCTAGTCACCCACAGGAGCAGGATAGATCCCCCACTCTCAAAATTGGGTTTGGATGTCAAAATAAATAATGCCATCACACATGCAGCAAAGGGGTTTGAAAGGTTTATTGCTCGCATAATAAGGATTCTGGGGGGAGAGTAAGATGGGCTCCCAAGCTGGTCTGAAAACAACTAGAGAGAACAAGAAAGGAGGATGGCTTTGGGATTCTTACTGTGGTTAGGAGTGGGGCTGTGGTAAGGGTTCCTGTACGTGGGCTAGGGCTTATGCTGTTGGAACTTCCTGCTAGTGCCAAGGAAGGAGCACCTAGGCATTCTTATCAGTTTGCCCAGAGGTGTAGCAGAGAGGAAGGGAAGTGGTGGGGCTTGAGAGCTGCCAGCAGTCAAACCTCAAAAATTGAGTCATACTCTGTATTACATTAGAAAAGAAAAAAGATCTAGTATATCAGTTCTCCATTGCTACAATATTGTTACAGAATAAGCAACCCCCCAAATCTCAATGGTATACAAAAATAAATCTGTCCTGCTCACACATCTGGAGTCAGCTAAACAGCTCTGCTGATCTTGCCTGAACTCATTCATCTGTCAGCTGATCTTGGTTGGCTTTGCCTAGGGTGGCTGTACTCTGCTCCATGTCTCTCATCCTCCAATAGGCTAGCACAGGCATGCTATCATGGCAAAAGCAAAGTTGCAGGAGTAAGTCAGCCCAATCACACAAGCACTTTTTAAGCCTCGGCTTGTGGCACTTTTGCCAAAATCCTATTGGCCAAACATGTTACATGGCCAAGCCATGAGATGTGTATACAGAAGAATAAAAGATGTGTATATAGCGCAGTAAAGAATTGGGGCCATTTTTTAACCTACTGCAGCTACTAATGGATTACTAACATGTCGCAACTCTTATCCTAGGTTACAGTATTAAGAGAAGGAAAGTCAATGATATATTTACTACCAAATGTTAGGTACTGTACTTGGAATTAGAGTTACAAAACTAAATGAGGTAGTCCTAATGAGCTTACAGTCAGATACTGGGGAAAAAAATCAAACAAAGTAATAAATTATTAAAATAAATGAAATAAAATCCAATGTAAGTACATCAACAGATATTTTAACAAGAAGTGGCATTGAAATGAAGTAAACTCTTTTTTCTCCTTTATCACATATTTCATAGCTAATTAAATTAATTTTATTGTGATCAAATTTACTTTAGACTCTGAGGACATAAAGAGAAAGTTTACTGAGACTCCCCAGTGAATGGCTGCATAAAAACCAGATTGTAAATTCTGTTAGGCTAACAGGAAGTCATTTGATTCTTTTGTTTTTCCATTATACTTAGTAGTCAACCAAAATTTATTGTATGCCTGTATGTGTGTATTAGTCAGTGTTCTCTAGAGGGACAGAACTAATAGAATAGATAGGAAGAGTTTATTAAGGAGTATTGACTCACGCTCACAAGACAAAGTCCCGCAATAGGTTATCTGTAAGCTGAAGAGCAAGGAAGACAGTCCAAGTCCCAGCACCTCAAAGTAGGGAAGCTGACAGTGCAGCCTTTAGTCTGTGGCTAAAGGCCCAAGAGCCCCTGGCAAATCACTGGTGTAAGTCCAAGAGTTCAAAAGCTGAAGAACTTGGAGTCTAATGTTTGAGGGCAGGAAGCATCCAGCACAGAAAAAGATCAAGGCCAGAAGACTCAGCAAGTCTACTCTTCCATCTTCTGCCTGCTTTATTCTAGCTGCACTGGCAGCTGACTAGATGGTGCCCACCCCAGACTGAGGGTAGATCTGCCTCTCCCAGTCCACTGACTCAGGTGTTAGTCTCCTTTGGCAACACCCTCACAGACACACCCAGGAGCAATACTTTGCATCCTTCAATCCAATCAAGTTGACAATATTAACCATCATGTTGTGCAAGCTATTTTGCTGGGAATTTGCTAGGAATAAAAAATTTCGACATTTTTTTTTTGTTTTGAATCTTCAATGAGGAAAAAAATACTATCGTGCTCAAGAACATTGTGTGTTTGGTGTAGCATTGAGTCAAGGGTTGGGGATACACATGGCAGAATTTAGAAACAGGGTAAAATCAACAAAAATACACATGGTCATAAAAAGAAAAACTGGCACCTCGCATGACCAACTCTCAGTTTCCTCATCATTCAGCAGCATGCTGGGGGATCCTGCAGCTGATGGGGAACACACCTCCAGACTCCAGGCACTGCAGAGTGCCCTCCAACACATCCACATCCAACAGCACGTGGTACATCGTTCTCACCATGGAGATTCCTAGCAAATACTCTAGGTATTTTAAATACAAGAAATTTAATACAGGGAAATGATTACATATATAATAGAAGAACTGAGATGCCAAACAGGGAAGACTAAGGCAATCCATATTTTAGCAACTGCAGGAAGTGACCTTCAACGTCATGGCTGGAGGGCGCAAGTGGTGAGAGGGCAGAAGCTAGAATCATGGTGGACCTCACCTGCAAAAGTCACAAAGAAGATGCATCCATTCAGGTCACAAGAGAGGGAAATACTCTAGTTTCTACCTTCTACCTTCTTACTGCTCTCTAGTCTCCCATTTTACCTAGACTGCTGACAAGCATGTAGCAGGCAAGCTCCAGATCTAAGAGGAAACAGGCAATGTCTGGTGCACTGCACAAGAACTCTCACAGGCATCTGATAGGCTTGCTCGGTGACTCATTTAAGGAGTAACCCTATTTTATGTATCGGAGAAGTCTATGGTATGATACAGTATATTCTTTTGATGTTTGGTTTAATTTGTTCCCTGTAGGCACCTAATCACTGTTTTTTTAAATTCCCCAGGAGATTCTGATATACCCAACCAGCTGAGAAGCACTGAATAGTGGCTTTCAAAATTTTGAGCATCCAAACACTGTCTTCACAGAAAATCTTAATCTCTGAAGTCTACTGTACAAAACATAGAAAAGCAAGGCTGGTTCTGCTTGAAGCATAGGTTGGGGAGCCTGGATTCCCCCTCAAACCCAGGCCACTCCTGGGAATATAGTCTAGAGATCTGAAGATTCCCAAATCTAGTCCATCTCATGCATTGATATGTACAGACATCCTCTGTGTCTCTCAGTGCTCTCTCATGTGTAGACATATGGTGCCCCATTCCAAAGAGCGACTTTAGTGTAATGTGGCATTAAAGGAAGCCTGGGTAGACCTGTATTGGACCTTACATAGAAGAGAGCTCTGCAGATAGCTCACAAATCTCCAGATCGCTAGCTGTAAATGGAATGATAATTGGTGTCAGGTTATTTTAGCGAAGTTTGGAGATAAAATGGTGAATTAATCTCCCAGTTTGTGGCTTATTAAACTTTGAAATAGAATTATTTGAGGGATAGCAATACTTTGCTGGATCTTCTCCATCCAAAGATTGTTACAGAGGAGAAATTTTTGCCACTGTTTATGAAATATTTTTTCCTCTACTTAATCTATATCATTCAGGGGCTTTGTCCAGGAGGAGGACGAATTACTTATGTTCCTCCGATCTTTTGCAAGTCCTGCCCCGCTTACCTTTAAACTGTCGAACGGAATCTTTGATGACAGAGGAATGGAGGTGGGAAGGAGGGTGTCTGGAAACCAGACTGAAAATAAATTCTCCATAAGGCACAGATTCACCAGCCTAGAAATGGCTCTGTCCGGACGGATTCCTTGAGATGTGTTTTATTTCCATTAAAAACACAAAAACTTTCAAACTTTCACCGTGTCTCAAAACCATAGAGAAAAAAAATCCAGCCTTTCGAGTGTTCAAGAAAAGCTTGAAGAAATAAAAGAAACTCGTTGCTCTCCGGGCCACTTTAGGAGGCAGAGTGTTCCTGGAGAGCTTCAGGATTCATTTGCAAGGGAACCCAAGGTGGGTGGCCGTCAAAGCCGATCCAAAGGATATTCTTTTTAGAAAACAAAAGGAGCACAAGGGGTGGGGCCTGAAGGTGCCCAAAGCTGGTGGGTCAGTGTCACTTTCTTCCTCCCTTCGCCCCTTTCCTCCCGCTTTTTTCTCCCCTGTGGCCCCGAATGCCTCTGCTCAGCACCCCTTTCTCTCCAGGCCCGACTGTGCATCCTCACCCCTACCCTGCGCGTCGGGCCGTGTCTACCCACCGCAGGACCTGGTCAGTCCAGGCTCCTTTCCATCCTCACACCCGCGCCTTTCTCCGAGCCCCGGCTCGCTGCCTCAGCCGCCCAGCTCTGGGACAGGGGATCCCGCCCGCCAAGGGGGCCGCCCCCGCCTCGGCCCGCCCCCGCCCGGCCGCACCATAAAGCGCCCGGCCGCGGCCGCAGAGCCCAGACGCCAGCTCCCCCTGCTCTGCTCTACCGGGACGCGAGCGCGCCCTCGACGGCAGCCCGGACGCCGCGCACCGGTCACCTGCGCCGCCGGCCCGGGCCCCGACCGAGGTTCAACTCACGGCCCAGGGACCCCAAGACAGGGCAAGCGCCGTCGTCGCCCCAGGCCCTGCGGGGGAGCAGGAAGAGCCAACATGCTGGCCCCGCACGGAGCCGCCGTCCTCCTGCTGCACCTGGTCCTGCAGCCGTGGCTGGAGGCCGGCGCCCAGGCCACCCCCCCAGGGTAAGCGGGCTCGGGTCGGGCCCGGGGGCCACGGGCACCGGGTGCCGCATCCGCGGAGACAGTGGAGGGACCTGCTGGGCCCTGTGCTCCTGGGACCTTGCTCAGCCCCTCTCTGTCCCTCCCGGGCCCAATCAAAGCATAGTGCGATTGCAGGTAGTGCTTAGTCTAGAATTTTCTGAAATTCGATTATCCAATGATGAGAACAATTCCCTAAATAGTTGGGGGATTCAAAATTGTTTCAGACTATGCGAAGACGTGGGGTTGACTTCAAAACTTGCTACAGGGGCCCTAGACCTCGAACATGCTGGGCTCTGGTGTAGGGTGAATTCCGAGTCCTGCACCCTGCGCCGGTTCCTTCCAGTCAGCCTTGCTCCCTAAATTCTTCCACAGGCCAGCGACATTCGCCCACAGTCTGCTCGGGACATCCCTGAGAAAGGTGCAGAATTACTCTACTTGCCCTGGCACCTGCATTTTCTGCTCTGACTTTGCTTGAACGCCAAAAAGAAAGTTTCTTTCAGGAGTTGGCTTGATGTCTTTATTTCTGAGATAAGTAGGAAGGGCTGGGCTTTTTCAATGAAATCACGTTCTTTGCTGCAAGATGGATGCAGCTGGAGGCCATTTTCCTAAGTGAATTAAGGCAGGAACAGAAAACCAAATAGCGTTTCTCGCAAGCCGGAGCTGAACAGTGGGTACATAAAGATGGAAACAATAGACACTGGGGTCTCCAAAAGGCGAGGTGAGGGTTGGGAAAACTACCCATTGGGTACTACGTTCACTGGATGATCACTAGAAACTCAAATGCCACCTTATGCAATACACCCATGTAACAAACTTGCACATATACCCCCTGAATCTATAATTTTTTTAAAAAAGAATTTGGTCTTTTTCTATGAAAAAGTAAAAATTTAGTAAATAACGTGAAAAGATACTTGAACAATCCTCAAACGCCTTGATGAAATGGAGTGAAAATAGCCATTGGGTAGAAAGCAGTTAAACAGAATATTTTTGGAAAGACCAAAAGGAAGACATGATTTAAGAAAAAAAAAGATCTTAGGGCTATGACTGGCCCTCACTGGTCAGTGGTGAGCTTCATCTGTTTGAACTTGGTGCCTGGGTTGATTTATTCCTGTCTATGGAAATAAAACTGGGAGAGACACACAACCTGAAGTAAAAGTTGTTACTCCTCTTGAAGCCAGAGCAGAGAATGCCTGTGAGGGCATTTAAACTGCATTTTGCCAATTAACTCATTTTGATTCCAGACCAGACAACCAGCATTGTGGTTTCAGGGACTACAGTACTGCTAACTTTTAGTTTGTGTTGAAATATTTGAAATGCTGTAATATACACTGTGCCCCATACTTCTAGGAAGGTAAGAAAGGAAGCTTTTAACCACACTTCAGAAGTCTTATTGTGATGATATTTGGCAAGTTTGAATTTATAGGTATAATTTTTTCATGTTATATACATTCTTGACTTTTGAATATACAAGTTCATGGTGTGCCTTAGTTACTTTGTTTCTCAGACACACCTGATTATTTTATGGAGCCTTGAACTCAGCCTATACAACCTAAATTACCTGGTTAATTTAGTTGCTGTAGATCACCTGATTAAGTCAAGTTTCTGATAGATTTTTTTATTGCATTATCTAGTCTGCAATTATCAGGCTTAATAGGATAATTTGCTTATCTCCTTCTTCCTCTGAGCTGCATTACTAATCTTAAATTAGTACATATTCAATTTACATACCATGGTAGCTGGGCTCATTGGTAGCAGTAAGTTCACCTCTAACATTAGAGGTTTGTGCTTTGATCCTGGCACTTTTACTAAAATGTAATAACATTAATAGGAAGTGGTAGTGTCTCATTTGCTTTTCAAAACACTCTCTATATTCATTACTAACTAATCCCATCTCTGCCTCTTGAGAGAGATGCAAATGAATCAGACAACCATAGATTGAAATACAACAAGTTTAGCTTGAGTTACATCATGAACCTGATCAAAGTCAAAGCAAGAATCAAGAGTACTAAGGGTTTTGTTTTGAATGTCGTTCCCATACTTTAACACACATCTCTTTCTCAAGATGTTTTGTCCTAATGGAACTTTATAACATGTTGCCTTATTTCCCCTTTGCCCTCATTAGTGAAAATACAAAGTTTCCAATTCTCTTGAAAATTAAAAAATCCAATTTCCCTTTTGAAATACAGTGGGCAACAGTATTTATGGTTCAAGGATGTAGGCACTAAGAGGAACACAGTAGATGTTCTACTTTCCGACACGTCTCATATTAAATTCATTCTTGTGTAAGGACCTCTGGTACATGTGAAAAATACAATATAGATATAGTTTGAAGATAATTTGTCTTTTAAAAAAGGGTAGACATTTTTGAGTAATTAGATTTTTGCCTGTTTGCTTTAAAACTTTTATTACAGAAGCAATACCTGTCCATTGTGGAAAAAATAAAAATAAGCAAAAAAGAGAGGAAATTTAAAACTTATATTTATACAACCCAGGGATAGCTTCTATTAACGTTAACATGTCGTTGTATTATCTTTCATTTCAAATATTTTTCTATGCAAACATATATTTCAAATGGAATTGTGTTATATGTATAGTTTTAGAATCCTTTTTTCTTAATGTATCATGAACATCTTTTTATATCTACAAGTATTAAGCTATATTTTTAAAAATAGGTAATATTCTGCTTTTTGGAAGAATCAAAATGTATTTAGCCAGGGTTGTAATGTAGAACCCTTAAGTTGTTTCCCGTGTTTTGATACTGTAAATAATAATTTATTGAACAAGAGCCACAGGATGGCTTGGGTGATTTTAACCATCTCCTCTCCTCAATCTCTGCCAAGCCCTGCTTTTTTTTTTTTTTTTTTTGGCTAAGGACAGTTTGTTTTCATAGCAAAATACTATGCCAACAGAGCTCAGTTTTACCTCTCTTCCAATTATATTTTCAGCTAATTCTTTCCTAAATAGAAATTCTAGAATTACCACTAGTGTCCAATATTCTTGTACCTAAATCATTTACCATGTTATCCATTATTTCCTTAGGATAAATTCCCATAAGTAAAATTGCCAGATCAATGAGCACATATGTTTTAGGGCCTTTGATACTGTTGTTTAAACTGTCTTCAAAATGTTTATACTAGTGTAAATCTTACATAGTGGTACAGAGAGTGGCCATTTCCCTGAACCATCACCAACAGTTGGATACTGTTGTATTTACTAGTTTTCCAATTCAATGGTGAAAACAGTATCTTATTGTTTAAGTTAGCAACTCCTGCATCATTAGATAAATACATGAACATTTATTTATATGCTTAATGGTTATTCTAATGCTTTTTATGTAAATTGCCTTTTATATTCCTTGCCCATTTTTCTATTAGGATGCTTATTTTATTGATTTGTAAGAACTCTTTATGAATTGTCAATATTACCCATTTAATAACCAAATTATTATATCCAAGAGATAGCTGTAGGTGCTGAAGTTCCTGTAGGCTATGGAATTGTTCAAATGATATTTGCAGATGCTAATAGATATACTAAGTAACTTCTAGTAAGTAGTACTCAAATTTGGCCTTTGCCTTTTAAATGGCTCTGGGCATGCTTTCTCATAGCTTTCATAAATATTAAAAAGTTTGTGAGAGAAAGTACTGTTTGCTTGATCAAAAGCAACTTATAAAAATACAAATGCAGATTCTGATTTTTGTAGACCAATTCTATCAGTCAAGACACAGTCAAGAAACAAACCACATCAATTTATTTTGTTTTGAATCCACATTGGGATTTTTTTAAACAGAGAAATGCTAGAGAATTGTAAAGGCACAAAGGGAACACTTAGGTCTCACAAAAGTAGCAAATAATTTTCCACCAGCACCTCTACCGCCATATCCATGTTTTCTGCTGCATTCCCTGTCATTTGTCACTGACCAGGAAAAGACAATTGGCTCTGGTCCTAGAGGTGCCTAAGGGACTCTGTGACAGAAATTCACTGCTTGGGGACATCAGTTAAACAATGGCTTGGATGCTTTCACCAGTCCCGCTTGTACTTTAAGCCTTTACTGCTTTTCCTGGTGGGCATTTTCAGAGCTATTTGTTCAGCCAAACCCAATTTTGTGTTTGCAAATTGAGTCTTCTCTTGAGGGCTATACCCAGTGATGAATATTGTGCTGCATTTCTTCTGGCTTAAATGTCCAGCCATTGTAAAAGTGACAGGGAAGAACTGATGAGTTTGGCAGTATGGAAAAGGGATTACAAGATTAGTTTACATTACTTGTAGCTTACTGTCAAATTGCACCCCCACCCAAAAAAAACCCTGTTTTCCCCAAAGTTGAATCTTTCACTCATACCCCTTCTTGTCCCTCCTCCCCAGTCTTTGACCTTCTCCCATCCGCCAGTCAGAGGCTGAACCCAGGTGCTCTGCTGCCAGTCCTGACAGACCCCACCTCGAATGATCTCTACGTGATTTCCACCTTCAAGCTGCAGACTAAAAGTTCAGCCACCATCTTCGGTCTTTACTCTTCAACTGACAACAGTAAATATTTTGAATTTACTGTGATGGGACGCTTAAACAAAGGTAAGCAAATTTGCTGAAATAATTTTCTTAAAAATCTCCTTTTTCTAGTCCAGGATTTGGGGTATACTTTCTTTAAGATGGTTTCCTTGTACAATTTTATTCTCACTCACTAGTCATTTCAGTTTTCAATATTGAATTCTTCTTACTGTACATTTACCTATATGGGGGAGGTGGAGAAAGTGACATTGAGAGAAAAGAAGAAGAATTGCTGTGACCAAGATGCCTTTTGACATTGTCTCATCCTCATGTTATTCTGAATCCAGTTCTGGAACGGACAGGACAGGGGGCAATTCAGCCATTATCTTAGTCAACTCAGGTTGCTATAACAAAATACCATTGACTACACCGCTTCAACAATAGACATTTACTTCTCACAGTTCTAGAGAATGATATGTCTAAGATCATGGTGCCATCTTAGTCCGTTTTGTGTTGCTATAAAAGACTACCTGAGACCCGATAATTCACAAAGAAAAGAGATTTATTTAGCTCACGGTTCTGCAGGCTGCAAAGTTCAAGGGCATGGCCCTGGCTTCTGACGAGGACTTTCTTGTGTCACAACATGGTGGAGAAGATCAAAGAGGGAGCAGACACATGGGAAGAGGAGAAAACCTGAGGGGCATCCTCGCTTTATAACAACCCACTCTCTCAAGAACTAATTCATTCGTTTGAGAACTAATCCAGTTTCACAAGAGCAGAAACTCACTATTTCGAGAACAGCACCAAGCCATTCATGAGAGATCCACCCCCATGATCTATACACCTCCCACAAGGCCCCACCTCCCAACACTGTCACATTGGGGACCAAATTTCAGGATGAGTTTTGATGGGGACAGACATACCATATCTAAACCATACCACCAGCAGATTTGGCTCCTCTTAAGGGGCCAGTTCCTGGATTGCAGATGGCCATCATGCATTGTATCCTCACATGATGGAGAGACACTGCAGGCTCTCTTGTGTCTCCTCTTATAAGGTCACTATTCCCATCATGAGGGCCACACCCTCAGTACCTCATCTAAACCTAATCATCTCCCCCAATGCCCCATCTCCAAATGCCATCACTGGAGATGAGGAGTTCAGTATATGAATTTGGTGGGGCGGGGGAAGGGGCAGATACAAACAATTAGCCCATGGTGGCCACTCTGTACCATTCTTAGGTTCCCTTTGAAGCCAGTACTCGGTAGACGTAGCCCCTAGCTCCATGAGCACCTACCTGGCTATGATGGAGAGAATGTACCTTAACCAGTAGAACAGAATGATTAGGGCTCTTTTCTCCCTGTGCATACCAATTTACACAGGACTGTCACTGGTTTGATTCTTCTGCTGTCATCTGTTTTGCTGCCGTAGTGAGTTACTATAAGCACTGAGAAATGAGTTCCAAAGAAAATGGTCACTATTTTTCATTGCCTTCTCCTCTACTCCTGCCCTGAGAACAACACCTGTTCCTGTTTTTTAAGGAATGTGACAGGTGCATGTTCCTGCTACCTCATGCATTTAAAAAAATAGGAGAACTGGTTCTTCTGGCTGAGTTTTATGTTTATTTCAGTTTGCTTTACAAAGAAGACACTTCCTAGCACTTCAAACTCTCTCTTAGATTGGACTTATGATTGTACACTTAAATCTGTAGGCATTGGAGATGAAAGAAGTTCCTGATTGTTAACTTTCATAGGACTCTAAAGTTAAAAGTATAAGGGAATGGAACTTTAACCCCTCTTTTCTGTCAAATTCCTACGTGCTTCTTCCCCCACTTCCACCCCACTCACAAGTCTCCTTTCTCTGTATGTGCTTCACAGCCTGTCAGGGGCCGTGAGGAGGTGTCAGATAATAAAGTGAGTCTGGGGACATGGCCAGCAGATGGGTCAACCATTCCTACCCCGCTTTCCCCTTCTCCAGCCCTGATGAGGGGTGATTCTGCCCATCTCTCTGCCTTGAATCAGACAGCCCCATTTTGCCTAGCATCTGTTGAAGGAACTGCTCATCTTCTGACAACCCAGCTACTCAGTTTGTGATCTGTAAAAATCACTGTTCTTCATCTGTGGATCAGCAGCTTCTCCTAACCTGTCTATTTCAGAGGCATTGCAAAGATTTTTCTTTTGGTTCATCCAGCTTAATGGCCAGAAGTTCCTCTACAGAGTAAAAAACTCCTCCAAGCTTTTGCCCTCACTACCTCTCACCCTGTATTTCTAAATTGGCTGCTATGTGTGAGCCCATTGTGGAAAGTCTGTGTTGCTGGGAAACATGAGGAAGCAACCTCCCCCAAACTGATCGTTTCAGTTTATATAGATAAGAATAACACTAAATTTAATGGGCAGTAGGTCAAGGGTAAAGGGATCGTTAGTATGTTTCCTCTGAAGAATCACCAGTAATGTGAGTTGGCTGTAAATACCAGCTGATCAAACATTTTAGGGGCTATAATCCCAGCACCGGGGAGGCTGAGATAAGTAGATCACCTGAGGTCAGGAGTTCGAGACCAGCCTGGCCAACATGGTGAAACCCCATGTTTCTACTACTAAGAATACAAAAATTAGCCAGACGCGGTGGTGGGCGCTTGTAATCCCAGCTACCTGGGAGGCTGAGGCAGGAGAATCACTTGAACCCAGGAGGTGAAGGTTGCAGTGAGCTGAGATCATGCCACTGCACTCCATACTTCAGCCTGGGCAACAGAGCGAGACTCCATTTAAAAAAAAAAAAAAAATGGAGGAAAAGATGAAAAGGTTGAGCTGAAGGACTGAAAGATGCACATCTCCCTACCCTCCAACCTAAGATAGGAAAGATAATTTGTTCTTAGAAACTATGGGTAAAAGGAGTGCTGGAGGAATCTAGAATGAAAATTCTCATAAGGTAAAGGGGGATTTATGCTATTATTAGAGCTTGAAGAGTTGAAGAATGACACAGAGAAGTTGTTTCACTGAAGCAGTTTGAAAAAGTATGAAGATTTGCCAGCACCGGTAAATATAAAAATTCTAAGAAGGAGCAGAAGTCCATTCTAACTGGAACATTAAAAAGAAGTCACTGGGTCCATCAGATCCAAAGCAAGGTCAGAGCCTGTGGTTAAGACTCCCCACTGAACAGTGTTCAGTGGCCGCCATGCTGGCCTAACGTAATTCTTCCCCTAACCTTCCATAAATGATCTTCCTGGATGGTACACTCCAGACAGCATTCATCTGACCAAGGTTCAGCTGATCTCCTCTGCTGCTGATTCACCTGGGAAACAGTGAAACAAAGAAACCCAAATGGATCGTTACTGACTTAAAACACCTGAGTAGGAAATCAAACACACCCTTCTCTCCATTAAAGTCCAGGACTGGGAGAGGAAGGAGGGTGACCACACAGCATCAAAGAGCAGAATTTGGTCATCTGGGCCCCATATGAGCTCCTGAAACAAATTAAAATGTAGCGAATGAAGACTGCAAAGAAAGAGTTTCCCACTGAGCTCTCTGCTTCTACTCCGACCCTCACAAAGTCAGCCTACCCAAGGCCACCTTGTTATTGTTCACAAACAGAATTTGGATCAAGATACACCTGATCCCTGAGACCTCTAGTGGCCCCCTTTCCAAACTGAATAATGTATACATGTTTCAGTGAGGCATTGGGGCTTCCACTGCAGGGCCCCAAGCAGCCTTTCTAGTTTATCCCTCATTCCAGCCTCCATGCAGCCTGAGCTTCAGCAAGCTAGGCTAGTGCCATCTCCTGGGCCGCCCATGCTGCCTCTCCTCCTCCATCCTTCCGTTCCTGCTCTCTCGGCACATGCCCTGCATCACCTGTCCACACCCAAATCCGACACATTCAAGACCCATCTCCAGCTTTCTGATGTTCTTTTTCTTTCTTTCTTTTTTTTTTTTTTTTTTTTTTTTGAGATGGAGTCTTGCTCTGTCACCCAGGCTAGAGTGCAGTGGCATGATCTTGGTTCACTGCAACCTCTGCCACCCAGGTTCAAGCAGTTCTTCTGCCTCAGACTCCCAAGTAGCTGGAATTACAGGCACCTGCCACCACACCCAGCTAATTTTTGTATTTTTAATAGAGATGGGGTTTCACCATCTTGGCCAGGCTGGTCTCAAACTCCTGACCTCATGATCCACCCAACTCAGCCTCCCAAAGTCCTGGGATTACAGGAATGAGCTATGGCATCTGGCTCTGATATTCTTTCTAATATGACCTTGTACCTCTTAAAGAAGACATTCATCTTAGCTTACCTTGTACTTGAATTATCAACACCCAAATCCTACACATTCAAGACCCATCTCCAACTCCTTCTGATATTCTTTCTAATATGACTTCGTACTTCCTAAGGAAGACATTCATCTTAGCTCACCTTTTACTTGAATCACTTCTAGGTCTTCTCTCCATTTGGTTGGGAGCTCCCTTGAGACAGGGTCTATACAGTCCTTATCTTTACATCTGCTGCAGCACCTAGCACAGTGCCTCGTACATAGAAGTGGATGGATCGTAGACAGATTGAAAAGAATAAATGGAGGCTGAGGAAAGTAGACTTGTTTGTGAAAAATGACACACACCATTGTGAAATTCTGGGATTCCACAATATCTGACACTTAGTAGGTAATGTTAAAAATATATTTCTTTATTTATCTATTTATTGAGACAGTCTTGCTCTGTCGCCCAGGCTGGAGCACAGTGCAGTGGCTAGATCTTGGCTCACTACGGCCTCTGCCTCCTAGGTTCAACGGATTCTCCTGCCTCAGCCTCCTGAGTAGCTGGGACTATAAGCACGCACCACCACACCTAGCCAATTTTTCTGTTTTTTGTTTTGTTTTTTCTGTTGTTGTTTTTTAGTAGAGATGGAGTTTTGCCATGTTGGCCAGGCTGGTCTCGAACTGCTGTACTCAAGCAATCCTCCTGCCTCAGCCTCCTAAAGTGCTGAGATTACAGGCTTGAGCCACTGCACTCAGCCAGAAAAAAAGTTGTGTTTTTTTTTTAATGAATAAATGTTGAAGGCCTTTGGAATAGGATATAAGATGATACAGGCAGTATTTCTCGTAGAAGTGATCTGTCAGGTTATTAGTAATACAGGTGGAATAATCTTGATAGAAATGAGCGTCCTACAGAAACCACCTGGCTGGATAGAAGATATGGTTCATGCTCTAATAGTACCTGGCATAAAGACAACTTTCCAGTTTGTATCCTGAGTTTGAGTCATAGTTAAAAGTCTCACCAGCTGCATCACCGTGAATACATTTCTGAATCTCTCTTAGCTCTGGTTGATTGCCTATAAAGTGGGGATAATGATAGCTACCTCACAGGTTGATTGCAAGAACTGAAATATGTAAGGTATAATAACTTTCTTTAGACTATGAGGCTCAATAAAATTTTCATTAACAGTATGAGAGAGAGAGAGAGAGAGATGTCTACTATTTAGGCAGCTGTTTTCCAATGATGATGGTTTGGTGAACCTTTGCCTTGCCTCGATGACAGTTTCACCTTTCAGAAAAAGAAAACAAGAAGAACTGCTTCTTTTGTCTTAGTATGATTGTCTCAAAACAACTTGGTGCTATGAAGGGAAGGAAACCCAAAGTGTTTGTTGTAATGACCAGAGAGCGTCAGTCAAACTCCTCAGCTTAAGGATAGGAGATGTCAAATAGTTCAGAGTAGTGGTTCTGAAGCTTGCACGCTAAAGAGAAATACAGATTAAGAGTGATAGTAGAGCTTAAAATTAAAAGTTTAGATCCAATAATGAATGGAGAAAATGAGGGGCCTCAAACATTAACACAAATATTTATGGAGTCTTTTTATGTGCCAAGACTGTGTTAAAAGCTCAAAGCCTATTTTCCCGTTTAACTTTCACACCATTCCTATGAGATGCCCATGAATTAGCTTAATTTTTAAAGTGGTCATATGCAGAAGATGGAAGGAATTTTAAAACTTGACACAAAACTATAGTAATTAGGACAGAAAAGCTAAAACCTAATTGAGTCAAAGTTGGTGATTCACACATAAGATAATAAAATTGATGTTTTTAGTCATGTTCAGAATGAGATATGGGAGATATGGAAGAAATAAGCTCACCTCCTGGAAAAGGTAATACAAGATTAACAGGTGATTGAGGTAAGTCATAGATGGCTCTTTTGTTTCTGTCTCACCCATCAAGGGGAATGTTCTTCAAATTGTCAAGAATGGTTAAAAGAAAACAAAAATCCAAGCCAGATGAGGAGATAGCAGAAAAACGCTCAGTCTCTTTGGTGAGTTTGACTATTCCAGATGAATTACATATTGGGATATTTAGTGAAGAAAGTAATAGTGTAGCCACTGTTAGTATCATCTAGAAATCATAGAGAACAGAAAGATCCTAAAAGACAGGACGGGCAAATGTTTCCATTTTCATAAAGAAGGGAAAGGTGGATTCTGAAAAACACAGGCTAGTGAAATTTAGGACAGAGCTCCAGAGGGTTATATGATTATTCATGTATTTTGATATTGCCTATAAAAGAAATCTGGGATTTTTTTTAAGACAAAATGGATTTACTAAGAATAAATCATGCCAAACTTTTTTTTTCCAGTAAAGTTTCAAAGCTGATAGATCAAAAACATGCTGTGAGCATAATGTATCTGACTTCAAAAAAGAATTCTACGAAGTAGCTTATACCTTTCTAAATAATATAAAAAAGAATGACCTAGATAATAGTACTGCTAGGGGTTGATAAGTCTCACTGTACAGCAGATTGTCTACTGGTTTGTGACAGGGCTCTGTCTTTGGTATTGAACTGTTCAGCATGTCAGTGACGAGCAAAGACAGCATTTTATCATGTTTGCAATTGGTACAAAGCTGAAAAAGAGTTGAACATGTTGGATGCTATCATTAATATTTACAAAGCCCTACCAGATGATACAATGGGCCAAAATCAATCAGATGAAATTTAACAAGAATAAGCATAAAGCTATCATCTAGGAGTGAAAAGTAAATTGCAGAAGTACAGGATGTGGGAGATCTATCCTAAGAGTTCTAATCAACAACAAATCCTAATCAGTGTTGAGGATAGTGCCTGACACATAATGAATGCTCAAAAATGTTTGCCGAATGAGTGAATGAACAGATACTGTGATGCAACCGTTTCTAAAAAGCTCCTTAAATTTTAGGTTTCATTAGGGCATATATACAGCCAGGTTAAGGAAGCTGATAGTCCTGCTGTACTCTTAATTGTCCAGGCCACATCTATAATACTGTGTCTAGCCCTGGACACATTTCACAGGGACACTGTCAAGGATTACCTTGAAAAGAGTCACCAAAAGGGCACCTATTTGGACCCCGTTTGTTTGTTGTTTGTTTGTTTGCCACATTTAAGTAGAAAAGTTAAAGGAACTAGAGAAATGAAGGAGCCAGACAGAAGACAAGAAAAATATGAAAATTGCCTTACGATATTTGAAAAAAAGGCTGGGGGCAGTGGCTTATGCCTGTAATCTTAGCACTTTGGGACTCTGAGGCAGGAGAATCACTTGAGCCCACACATCTGAGACCAGTTTGGGTAAAAAATTAAAAATAAATTTTCTTTTTTTGAGACAGAGTCTTACCCTGTCGTCCAGGCTGGAGTGCAATGGCGTGATCTCAGTTCAGTGCAACCTTCACCTCCGAGTTCAAGTGATTCTCCTGCCTCAGCCTCCTGAATAGCTGGGATTATAGGTGCACACCACCACTCCCAGCTAATTTTTTTTTTTTTTTTTTTTTTGGTATCTTTAGTCGAAACGGGGTTTCACCATGTTGGCTAGGCTGGTCTCGAACTCCTAACCTCATGATCCACCTGCCTCGCACTCCAAAAGTGCTAGGCTTACAGGCATGAGCCATGATGCCCAGCCAAAAATAAATTTCAAAAAATCTAGCCAGGCTTAGTGGTACATACCTGTAGTCCCAGTTGCTCAGGAGTCTGTGGCAGGAGGATCACTTGAGCCCAGGAGTCTGAGGCTGCAGTGAGCCATGATCATGCCACTGCAGTCCAGCCTGAGCAACAGGGTGAGACCTTGTTTCAAAAAAAATAAAAATAATTAATTTTTTAAAAAATTTGAAAAATGTCATTTGGAATGAGGATCAGACTAAATCTCTCTAGCTCTGAAGAGTAAAATTAGGACCCATTGGTAGAAGGCAGAGGAAACAGATATTGGCTCTATATTAGGAAAATCTTGTAGAGTGATCCAAAAGTGAAATGGGTTTCTCTGCAAAGTAATGAGTTCCTTGTTACTGGAAATGTGCTGGTAGAGGCTGCACTTTTATTGAAGGAATTTGTGAAGTGAGATATTAAGTTGGATGACTTATAATGCTAATATTTAGTCATTCTACCAAGGCTAGAGAAGTTTCATGGGCGTTTAAGAAATTGCTCTGTAACTCTCTCCTATAACATGACCTTGGGCTTCTGTGCACACTCACAGCTTTGTTACCTACCAGCTAGTTGCATAATATGATGAATCTCATACTTTTTCAAAACATAAAGTCCTCTGCAGATGTTTAATATAATTGTTGTGCTTCCTTTCACTAGATAGATGTGTGTGTGTGTACTCTGTATACTTTATATTTGTTCAAACTACCATAAGAAAATTTTGAAACAAACAGACTGCATTTATCACAGCTAGGAGTCACCCAGAGTACTTTCAGAAAAAGCAATTTGCTGATTTACCTTTTATATGTATTTCCAAAGTTACAAAGACCTAGTGTATAGGGCATGAAGATAAATAAGCAAAGGCAAACAAGAATATCTATCACAGGAGACATTAATGTCAAGGAGGCAATTTTTAAATGTACAATTATTTAAAAAGAGGAAAGGTTGACAATGATGGCTTCCATCATACGTTTAAAAGTGCCAAAGAGCAAAGCCATTTGCCAAACAAAGCAGAGAGCTCCGGACTACCTTTGTGAGTTTGCTGCCTGCAGGCCAGGCCACTCTGGATTCCTTTGCCCAAACAGACAAAATATTATCATTTCCAGTTCTTTAAAGCTGGCACCCTGTTCATAACTTTGACATTCAACATATCATAATATTTTTGACTACCAGGTCCTCTTTTCAAAAAGCACCTTTTGAAAATTCTTTGGAAGGTAGCAATATTTCAAATCTTCATTGCCTAGGTTTGCTTTTTCATCTCCTGCCAGTCCCTGAAATCGTATTTAATCAGTCTGGGCTATGTGGTTTCTGTGTCTGGCTGGTCCGAAGCATGGAAATTTAGCTTTTGGACAGTGCCCTAAAATCAGGCCCCAAATTGTCAATTACACAAAGATGCTAAGTTTAGAGGGAAAGGATTTATATAACCAACAAAGTATTCCACATTTTTAAAAAGACGTAATTGTGAGTAACAAAAGTCAGAGTGCACACACTCTGTTTTATCTATTTTTTTCACTCCGTAAGTAGTTGTAGTGGTGCCCTCAGATACTATGGGATGTGGGGGAAATTAGTAAGATACAGACTTGGCAGCGTGGAGGGATGATTAAGATGGCGGGGAGATTAGGACCAGTCCTGAGATAAGGAGTTTAAACGTTATTTAGAATCCGCTAGTGAGTTATTGAAGTATTTCATTTGCTTGCTTGCTTGCTTGCTTGCTTGCTTTGAGCAGGCAATAACTTGATCAGAACAGTTCTATAAGTAGCTCAATCTCTCAGTCCAAAAAGTCTGTGCAGAAAGAGACCTAAAATAGGAAGGGGAGTCAGGAATCTAACAGAGAAGCCCAGAGGTGGAGCAGAGGCTGAGAAGCCATTTTTGATCTGAGCACCCGTTGACTGACAGCCTTCAGTTCGAATCCAGTCTACTCTGCATTCTCGGTGCTAACCCTGCAAGATAACCAGCCACAAGTGCCAAGAAAACTTGTGTAGCTGGTGGTGAACGAAGACCGAGGATGCGAACTGAAGGCAGCTGAAGGAACAGAGTTGTACCTGTAACTGCCCAGTGGACTCACCTTGCCCGCTGCCTACAAAGAACCAATTTATCAAGATAGGGGAACTGCAATGGGGAAAGGGTAATTCACTCAGTGCTGGCTGTGCAGGAGACGAGAGTTTTATTATTACTCATATCAGCCTTCCCAAGCATTCAGGGATCAGAGTTTTTAAAGATAACTTTGCAGGTAGGGGCTTGCGAAGTGGGGAGTGCTGATTGGTCAGATTGGAAATGGAAGTATAGCAGGTCGAACCTAGGTTTTCTTAATGTCTTCTGTTCCTGGGTGTGATGGCAGAACTGATTGAGCCAGATTACTGGTCTGGGTGGTGTCAGCTGATCCATCCAGTGCAGAGTCTGCAAAATATCTCAAGCACTGATCTTAGGTTTTACAATAGTGATGTTGTCCCCCAGGAGCAATTTGGGGATGTTCAGACTCTTGGAGCCAGAGGCTGCAGGACCTCTAAACTGTGATTTCTAATTTTGTAGCTAGTTTCTTAGTCCAGCAAAGGCAGACTGGTCCTCAGGCCAGAAGGGGGCCTTTTCAGGAAAGGGCTGTTGTCAATTTTGCTTCAGAGTCAAACCATCAACAGAATTCCTTCCCAAAGTGAGTTTGGCCTATGCCCAAGAAGGAACAAGGACATCTTAATTGTTAGAAGCCATATAGAGGCAGTTAGGTCTGATTTCTTTCACTGTCATGATTTCCTGAGTTATGATTTGGCAAAGGCAGTTTCATACCCAGTGGCTGTTTTCTTGAGTGCTCTCCAGGGTGGTGACCAGGCAGAGGTGTGGTAGAGCTGGGAGGAGGGATGGTCCTAGACCCAGGGGCCTGGCTTCTCCTTCCTTCCTGGAGGGGCAAAATGATCATCCTCCTCCCTCTATAGTGTTTTTCCCTCTGTTTTGGTCCTTCTGCTTTGTGTGGATGTGTTGGGATAAGATAGGGTGAGATGAGCACTGGGAAAGGGGGTAAGGCAAGAGGAAGGGAACCCTGTCCATTCTCTTCCCCTTCCCGATGATGCTGCCTCTTTGGAGAAGGTGAGGAAAACTCTCACCCAACAGGCTGCAGGCTCCTGGGCCCAGAGCTTTCTGCTTCTTCCCAACTCAGTATGACCGATGTGAAAACGTTGAGTTTCCTGAGCCTGTCTGCCCTCTGGGTAGTCTTACTGCTCTGATGATAAAATAAGTGTGGAGGCACTGAAGTAAAGAATTTGCAATAAGAAAGAAAATGAAAAATGGAAGCCATAAGAGAAATGAGTATTGGATCAAGTGTGAAGAATGGGAAATGCCAAGGCGCTTGATAATTTTTCTGTTAACAGACATTGTGAAGATGGAGTTGCCATGATTTTTCTTTGCCCATTTTTTCTTTCGCTATTGTCATGAGATCTAGGAGCATGAGGGATTCGTCATTTGAGTGTTACATTGCAACAAAAAGCAAGGCAGAAGTACGGAATCCACTTAAATGAGAGTATGAACACAGTAGGAGGTTTTGCTACCTGGAGTTAGACGTTGAATTGCTACTCTCTAAACATTTTTATTTTCTACATAAAAAGCTTTAAATGCAATCATTTAGTTATTCACTGAAAGTTTATATTAACATTTAGTGTGTACCTGCTATATATAAAGTATCCCACTAGGTACCATTCATAAAGTTAAACCCAGCTATTTAGTTATGAAAATAAACCACGGCCCGCATGCCCTGTGAAGCCCTGTTAAAAGCAGGCAACATGACCAAGAAAATATGTTTCCTTAGAATTTCACAGAAATCTTAGTTTGGGGAGGAAAAAATCGAGAGTATTTGTTGTAAGCCGCTATGTGTATCCTCTGAAACAGCTAATGTAGAGAACAAAGGTAGTGGCCATAACTGAAATAAGGAGATAGTGAGTACATGTGTGTGTGACCTAATTCAAGTTTGGTGGTCCAAGTAGTAGTATTCTTGGCCCGTAAAAACTCCAGGTATTTGCAAAACTGTTCTAAATAATAATGTAACAGAAGTTTTAAAAAATTGAGTTAGTACATATTTTTGGACTCAATTTCTCCCTCTTTTGGTTACTATATATGGTTCCAATTTCCAGCTGTGTAGTTACTATTGTATATTATCAACATTTAAAATTTTTCATTGATTTAAATTATTTTTATTGATATATAATTTTTACATATTTATGGGGTACATGCAAATTCTCAAAAATTAAAAGGGGAATAAATCTGTTCTATCCCAGATTAGAAATACCTTAGAATTTCTATTTGTGTCTATTTGCCTCCATTCCATTATTTTCTTCCTCTTCATACCACATTTATATACGTCTTACCATGTATTTAATACTTTACTTCAGGAAACTTAGTATTGTTCTGGAATCATAGAAAGTCCTCCTAGCTAGTCTGTCTTGCCAGGTCTTTCCAATTCTTCTCCCTCAGGAAGCGAGTGGTGGTGACCACATCGACGTAAGAGAAGACCTCCCATCTGACTCCTCCCACCATCTCTGTAGGTCACACAACCTGATGCCAGCTGGCTCTCTTCAGACTATGGTCAAATGGAAAATCTAGTCAGAGTTCAGAAGGGTGGGAAAATGAACCTAGAAAGTCTAATGTGGAGAAACCGTTAAAATATCCTTCACGTTCCACCGTAGTGATTATTTTCTTTGGCGATACGGCAACATAAATAGGTATTCTCAGCTAGTTCATCTGTGGGCAGCACCATCTTGGCATTTACACTCTACGGAAAAGGTATCTGAGGAAAGATTTGTGGCAAGTTACTTGCCACAAATCACACAGATTAACAGCAACACAGTCTGGGTGTATATGTGTAATATAGTTCTTTTTTTATATATATACAAGTAATGGGTGTTTCTTGTAGAAAAGTTAATGAAGATGAGCAGAAAGAAAAAAATACACACCATCCAAGCACCCAGCAAATGACCATACTGTAGACATGTTTTCTTCTAATACTCTAGGTGTTCATATATACATATGTGTACATATACGTGCATATATACACATGTACACTTTTCTCTAAATGAAACCATGTTGACCTATAACCTTTTTTTTTTAACTTAAGAAAATACTTGGAATGTCTGTTTTTAATATTCAGCTATTCCATAGTTTCCATTTTATGATTATACAGTAATTTAAGTAGCCAGCCCTCTCCTTTTAGACGTATATGTTGTGCCAAGTGTTGATTACAATAAGTATTTCTGAAATGAACATTCTATCCACACATCTTCGTGCTGCTTTTGTTTTCTTTCTATAACCCAGGACACTGCTGAGGTACTTCTTTTTTGTTCTTTAATTTTCTCAGTTTTAGTTCCTAGAAGTGTTAATGCTGGGCTGTTATATCTACTCATCTTTAAGGTTCTGATGCACGTGATTAAATTACCCTCCAGAAAAGTTCTACTAACTTAAGGCTTTCCCACCCCGGGGACAGCTGAAGACTGGCCAGAGCTTTGCAGCAGCAATGATGGGCTTACCACCCCCCTTATCCTTATCCAGCAACTTTTGCCATTAGCTTCTGACCTTGTTCCTAGGATTGTCTCCACTGATGATTTGGGTTTGGGAATGGTACCTGTGGGTGCACCTGGAGGCATGTTTAGACACTAACTGAAATCACTTGGGTCTTTCTAGCAAACCTCAGCCAATGGGCTCCACTCACAAAGGGTCAGCTTCCAGGAGCAGATTTTAGCTCAGGGCCTCTTAAAGTTCAGGACAATAATGGAGTAAAACAAACAAGGCTGAAAACCAGAAGATACATGAGCTTATGAAGATAAGTGAATAGATAGCTGCCCACATAGGAGGGAAAAAAAAGTAAATAAGGTGAGAGTCCTTCTTACAACAACGGATACCTTTTTTCTTTTCTTTTCTTTTTTTTTTTTTTTTTTGAGACAGCATCTCACTCTGTTGCCCATGCTGGAGTCCAGTGGTCTGATCACAGCTCACTGCAGCCTCAATCCCCTAGGCTCAAGCAATCTTCCACCTCAGCATCCAAGTAGCTGGGACCACAAGTATGTGCCACCACACCTGGCTAATATTTTCAAATTTATTTTTTGTAGAGATGAGGTTTCACTATGTTGCCTAGTTTGATCTCAAACTCCTGGACTCAAGCAATCTTCCTACGTTGGCCTCCCAAAGTGCTCAGATTACAGACATGAGCCTCTGTGCCCAGCCAATACCTTTTATTTTCTAACTGAGCATTGTTAAATTCAGGGATGGGTTGCTGAGGGATGATAATGATGGATTACACTTGATTTGACATGTGCTGACTAAGGCCTATGCATGCCTAGCATTTTTTTAGTCATGGAATGAACCATACTCGGGTTCAGATTCTAGTCCTGCCACTTCTTATGTCCTTGAGCAAGTGCCTTCACTTATCTGAGCCTCACTTTCCTCATCCATAGTTATTCCAGTTGCACTGGAATTGCAGTGAGTAGAAATTACGTATTTAGGCTGGGCGCGGTGACTCACACCTGTAATCCCAGCACTTTGGGAGGCCAAGGCACGTGGATCGCTTGAGCTCAGGATTTCGAGACCAGCCTGGGCAACATGGCAAAACCCTGTCTGTACAACAAATATATAAATTAGCTGAGCATGATGGCTCACACCTGTGGTCCCAACTACTTAGGAGGGTAAAATAGAAGGATTGCTTGAGCTCCAGAGACAGAAGTTGCAGTGAGCCGAGATCGTGCCACTGCACTGCAGCCTGGGCAACAGAGTGAGATCCTGTTCTAGAAAAAAAAGGGGCAGGAGGGGGAAGAAATCAAGTATTTAAAGCACCTAAGGACAGCCCCAACCCCATGGTAGTGCTCAGCAAGTGTTTGGTGAATGAATGGATTCGTGCTCTAAGCTTACTTAGAGTTTAGTTTGCTTTCAGATGCGGTTCTGCTTGCTCATTGTACTTGTCACTATATAAAACTGTATTGTTTATTTTCAAATTTGCCGCATATTTTCTGTTTCTCCATCAGCACAAAACATCCTCAGGAGGAGAGTGGGTTCCCAGTGTCTGAAACCGTGCCTAACACACAGAAGATGGTGAATCAGTATTTGTGGTTATTGCTCACTCACATTCTGTCCAGCCACCCAGTCTTGTTACCAAGAGGCTGTTCAGCACAGGACACTTACCACACCACTTGTTGACCCCCCCTCCCCCGCTTACCCGTCTTCACTTATCACACCATTCGTTTACCTGTGCTTACTTCCAGCCATCCTCCGTTACCTGAAGAACGATGGGAAGATCCATTTGGTGGTTTTCAACAACGTGCAGCTGGCCGATGGCAGGCGGCACAGGATCCTCCTGAGGCTGAGGAATTTGCAGCGAGGGGCGGGCACCATAGAGTTCTACCTGGACTGCACCCAGGTGGATTCCATTCACAATCTCCCCAGGGCCTTTGCTGGCCTCTCCCAGAGTCCTGGAGCCATTGAATTGAGGACTTTCCAGAGGAGGCCACAGGTAGGAGCCCACAAACCATTCTTGGAAGTGGAAAAATGGGCTGCCAGTGTCTGGGGGAGTGCAGAGTACTGTGCTGAGAAATTCTTGCTGCAGGTCAGTGGGTCTAAAGCCGGTTGCACATCAGAGTCACCTGGGGATCTTGAAAAACTGCTGGGGGGCTGCCCCTAAGACAAATTGAATCGGAATCTGTCGGGTGGCACCTAGGCATCAGCATATTTTTTAAAACACCGATTCTAATGTGATGCCAAAATTCAGAGCTTGTGCTTTCAGTGATACACAAGCTTTGTAGTAGACTCTGGATACAATTGTAAAGTTGGAAAGGAAGAGCAAAAATAAAAGTAACTATCTCAGGGTGATGACATTATCCATTTTCAATTTTCTATAATGAAAACAAAAAGATGATTAGAAACTGCAGCTTTCAGAACGGCATTTTCACAGGTTTTGTCAGAACATGCACTAACAAAAGGGAACTTAGCTTAGCACCATTTGGTCTTAACAGAAGATACCATCACCTCTGTCTTCTGCTTTACTCCATGTTGATGGTATTTTATTATTCGGTCATTGCACCTGCTATAGAAATTGCCACATTCATTTCTTTTAGAATTTTGTGCTAGGCAGTGCTTTGTTTTTATAAAGAACTAGTATTCTTTGTCCTTACCAATAATGTATAACTGGCTAAAGTTCCTGAATTTCATCCGATATATAAGCCAGTGTCAAAATCAGTAACTATGTTCATCTGTTACGGCCCATAATATTTTTGTCTGCTACTTCTCAGTCCTCATTTTCCACTTCCATTTGTTAATTCATTATATTAATATATGCTTTAGTTGCAAGCTACTCTGAGCCCTTTGTACAGAGAAGCAGAGTGTAAGCAATAATTTCCATTGCAAGTAGGAATGCTGTGTAGTTTTAGATAGTAATATAAAAACTATGAATCTGATCCTAGAAGTTATGTGCTTGAACAACCGGAAGCATTTTTAATCGAAAATTCCAAGAAGGCTAAAATCCAAGATTTTGGGTTTTTTTTTTTGTTTGTTTCTCAGTCATAGAGAGAGAGATTTTAATGTAGATTTACATATTGAAAAAATTAATAGAAAGATATGCTAAGCTTTATTTCTGAATCCCCCAAAGTAGCCCAAGTAATCAGAATGACAGTAAGAAACTGTGTCACTGCTCATTTCAGAAATTAGTGTCCACTACCAAATAAGTCAACGTCTGAATGTCAGAACTCAGCCATGACAAAGTCATCAGAAACTGTACTCATTGGAATTTTTTTTTTTTTTTTGAGATGAAGTCTTGCTCTGTCGCCAGGCTGGAGTGCAGTTGGCACGATCTCGGCTCACTGTAACCTCCGCCTGCTGGGCTAAAGCGATTCTCCTGCCTCAGCCTCCCAAGTAGTTGGGACTACAAGCATGCAACACCACACCCAGCTAATTTTTGTATTTTTAGTAGAGATGGAGTTTCACCATGTTGGCCAGGATGGTCTCGATCTCTTGGCCTCGTGACCCACCTACCTCGGCCTCCCAGAAGCTCTACCTCCTCAGACCATCGGTAGTGATCACAGTGGCTTAATCTCATAGTCACCTACTCACTCATTCAGTCAACAAATAGGCACATTCTAAGCATTAGTGCTACTATGGTGGGCAAAGCCAGTCATTGTCCTGACTCTGTGGAGCTTATAGCCTGATGTCCAACACAACATGTGCAAATAGCACGTTGCCTAAATCTTAGCTAAATCAATTTTGTTGTATATAGATATAATACATTTTGTTGTATGTAGATATAATAAAAGTTACTGCGAGCAGAATTCACAAGATAAAGGAAATTGACTTTTTGACTAACAATAATTAATATCAACCCATATTGTAAAAATATGATGCCAGCTACCTAATGATCATAGAAGATATCACTTACTCATTCTCATAGCCCAAAGAAACTAGAGGCTTTGCTAGAACATTGAACCAAGACATCCAAAAAAGAATACTGTTTAAAATTGGGATTAACACCTTATTTATTACAATCTAAATTCCATAAACATATTCCAGACAATTCTTAAGAGGCTCCTGCCACAAAATAACTCTTTTACCATGTAGGAAAAGAGCTTTTCTTTTTCTCAGCCCTCTTGGTGAACTCTCAGGCCAAGTTGGATGCCAGCATTTTTCTAAGCTATTGGCTACTTACATATTCACTTCAGTCAAAAAGATGGGGCTGGCAGGCTTTAGGAAAGAATGTGATCCTACAAAATTATGTAAGATGTCAGAGGGTCCAAGGGTACAGGACTACTTGATTATGAAAATTGCGTGAGTAGGCAAGCACATTGACTTTTGAACAGTGTAAGCAATCTGTGGTATGAATGTGATTTCTTCCAGGACTTCTTGGAAGAGCTGAAGCTGGTGGTGAGAGGCTCACTGTTCCAGGTGGCCAGCCTGCAAGACTGCTTCCTGCAGCAGAGCGAGCCACTGGCTGCCACAGGCACAGGTGTGAGCTTTTGGGCAGTTTGCATACCTTCATCAACACAAATCTGAAGACCCTGAATAGGCTGGGTCCCATCACCGAAAAGTGGGGCTATCCACAGAGCAGCCCAACAAAACATTTCTACAGAAATAAGGCTCTTGAACAAAATCCAGGGCAAGGAATATTTCATTATATTTTTATTTTTATAATTCACATGAATTTAAATAGTCAGTGGCATCATTATCATTTTTTTTAGCTGAATTAAAGAAATTACCCAAATTCAAATATTCTGGGTTTTTGAATCATCTTGTCATGATGATTTCCTGGGGGATCATTTGGTTTTGAGTCACTTAGAAATGACCATCACTGGCTGACAACTCCTTGCCTTTTGCTGTTCTACAGGGGACTTTAACCGGCAGTTCTTGGGTCAAATGGCACAATTAAACCAACTACTGGGAGAGGTGAAGGACCTTCTGAGACAGCAGGTAACAAGTGGGGCGTATCATCAGAAAAGCCCTGGTCTTCTCAGAACAGCTCCCCATAAGCTAGTGGAGCTGCAGGCCTGCCCAGGCACCGAGGCGGCCTCTGAGCCAGACCTCCGGGGGCCCACGCAGCCCCCCACACCAGGGCTCCACTGGAAGGTCTCTGGAAATGGGGGCCAATCTCGTGATGAACACACCATGGCTCTAAGCAGAGCGGGAGCCATCGAGGGCCCCTAACGCTACTATAAAACGTGTTACATAGAAAGCTCCACATGGATTCTTTCATTCCTGGATGAGACCAG
The DNA here is from genome assembly GCA_036589455.1 of Ateles fusciceps. Lineage (NCBI taxonomy): Eukaryota > Metazoa > Chordata > Mammalia > Primates > Atelidae > Ateles > Ateles fusciceps. The sequence continues at coordinate 1,249,256 of JAZHEH010000439.1, forward strand.
GCATTCCTTTTCAATCCTTTTCTCCCCTTCTCATTTCTAAAGGTTAAGGAAACGTCATTTTTGCGAAACACCATAGCTGAATGCCAGGCTTGCGGTAAGTGCTTTTCTAGTTAACGGGCTCGCCTGAGTGGGATGATGCAGGCTGATGAAGGGCCTTCGGTGAGGCTGCGTTGACCGTAGTTTCTGAAGGTTTACCACATAGTCAGAGGGGGAGGGGAGGAAAAGTTCAATGGGAAACCAAATTTTGTTTTGCCTTCTGTGTATCTTCCTGGCGGTGAATAAGCCTGTGGATCATTGCTTTTCTCTAGGTCCTCTCAGGTTTCAGTCTCCAACCCCAAGCACAGTGGTGCCCCCGGCACCCCCTGCACCACCAACACGCCCACCACGTCGGTGTGACTCCAACCCGTGTTTCCGAGGCGTCCACTGTACCGACAGCAGAGAGGGCTTCCAGTGTGGGCCCTGCCCCGAGGGCTACACAGGAAACGGGATCACCTGTATTGATATTGATGAGGTAAAAGTTCACTTAGACAGGGAGGGGCTCCCTAAGTATCTTCCTCACCCTGCAGCTTTTTGGAAAAAGAAGCCACACTGCTGATTAAGGGATGACTTGGGCTATCCTCCAGGCTCCATGAAAACCACTTGCTTGGAGACCCTGAGACCAGGGATGGTGGAAGGAGACATGACCCAAGGTTATGGCTGCATTTGTCATTTTTCCTCTGTGTTTCCAACTCTTCTACTGGTCCGTTTGCTGCAGTGCTGAAGTTTCTGCTTTACACTCTGACATCTGCACTGGTTATTTCTCTTAAGCAGCCTGTGGTACAATTTTATTTTTCCCCCACTTTTGCAAATGTGGAAGGGGAGGATTTTTGTAAGGGTATATTGCAGGAGTCACCATGGATTTCTTCAGACTTCCTAAAATAAAGGAGCAGAGGGGGAATCTCACACCAACAAGGGGAGGTGCTGTAACATGAGTAACTGAATGTGCTCGGGAGGGGCCCAGAGGAGGCACATCCAGCAAATACCAGCTGTTTGACCAGCTGGCAGAGCCCCAGAAGAGACTGTTTCAAGACCATGGTTAGGCAGGCCAGGCCCAGTGGCTCAAGCCTGCAATCCCAACACTTTGGGAGGCCAAGACGGGAGGATCTCATGAGCTCAGGAGTTCGAGACCAGCCCGGGCAACAAGACGAAACCCTATCTCTGCAAAAAATATAATTACCTGGGCATGGTGGCGTGTGCCTGTGGTCCCAGCTACTCTGGATGATGAAGTAGGAGGATTGGCCTGAGGCAGGAAGTTGAGGCTGCAGTGAGCCATGATCGCACCACTGCACTCCAGCCTGGGCAAGACCCTGTCTCAAAAAAAAAAAAAAAAAAAAAAAAAAAACATGGTTAGGCAATTACCAGTCCAGCCACAAAGTAATGTTCATAGCGGGTAGCAAGGCTGCCACCAAAATATGCCTTAAATGTGCCTTTCTCTTCCCACCCAGCCAGTGGAAGGTTGAAAGGAGAAGCACAGGGGAGAGACACAGGTAGGGATCTTAGGCACACACTGGCTCCCTGGGGCTACTGCAGGCCCCTAGTAACCTTAGTAACACTCAGCTCATTATCTTCCCTACTAGTAAGCAATTAAGGTGGTCTCTAGTAATCCCTCAATTGGAGAAACATCTGCACACGTTTCACTGAACTGCATCTGGTTTTTATCTGTGAGCTGGAATTTTCCTCTTTCTGAAAGGGCAGGAAGTGGTCATGTTTTTTACATTAGTTGAAGTGGTTTAAAAAAAAAAGAACAGAACCAATCTCCAAGATTCCTAGAGCCTTGGAATAGCATGAACTTGACAGGACATGGAGGCAGGCACAGGCCCCGAGGGATCATATGCTACTGAAGAGGGCACCGGCCCTGGCTTTGCCTTCCCGAGCTCTTTCCAATTGAGTAGTTGGTTTGCTGATGCTTTTGGAGTCATCTAGCAGCAGCTAAGTGGTCCATGGACATAGTCCTTTCACAGAGATCTGCAAATTCCACGTCAGAATATCAGGGAGCTTATTATGTTGAGAGGTAGGCTGGTTGATCTCAAGGACCATTTCAGCTTGGATGTGCCATTATTCTACAATACAGCAAAGCCCACTAGAAAGCAGCCTCAGATTGTGTGGTCAGGGATTCAGTGGGTAACTGGAGTTGGAAGCCTTTATTTCCTTTTATTATTTTTTCCACCAAAAGATAGATAGATAACTGACTAAACAAGCATGTGCAAATAGATGAAGAGAAGTTTGAGAGTGTTTTCTCAGTGTGGCTAAAGACTTTGAACCTTTTTGTCTCCAGTGCAGATACCATCCCTGCTACCTGGGCGTGCGCTGTGTGAATTTGTTCTCCCCGGCTTCAGATGTGACGCCTGCCCAGTGGGCTTCACAGGGCCCATGGTGCAAGGTGTTGGGATCAGTTTCGCCAAGTCAAACAAGCAGGTAGGCTGAAGTCATGGTTTCTATTCATATTTCATCTTAACAGGACAGCTTTGGTTGGTTCTCCCCTTTTTGGTATAAACTGTTACCTCCTTGAGTGGCCAAGACCATGTGGAATGTCATGGTGCAAAATAGCAAATGAGGAAGTTTTTCAACCATTTCCAAGTATTTACATTTATAAAATCTAGAAAGGAGGAAGCTTTTAAGTTGAGATAATAGAGCATCACTAGAAAAACAGTAAGTGGGGTAATACTGGCTACTGGCATAACTTCAGGCTTATTTTCTTGATAACCATTGAACATTTTATCCTGCAGAATAAGTGGAGAACCAGGGAAACAAACGCTTTGAAAAATTAGGTCACTTTTGTAGAGTCATTGCTACCAGTCCAAGGCTGTTTCAGAGATGAGGGGATTTTAAGAGTAGAAATAATCCCCCGGAGGCAGCCTCCCCTTTTTCTTATATAAGCTATAAATTGCCATAGAGCACTTGAGTACTTCATGACAGTCTCTGTTTATTTCCAAATGTTCTACTATATCCTGGTCAGTATTTAACTGACTGACTGTGAAATTCTTTTTGATGTTTTTAGCCCTTAAAAATGGTTGGTCTATAAATATATTTTACTACCTTAGGGAAATTATTAGCTTTGAAGAAGGGCAGGGGTTTATTATTTCCTAGCTGCCTATCAAAGGGTTCTAGAGGGCATGATTTTTTAGGCTAGAAAATGGAGGCGAGCTAGACATACAGGAATGACAAGAAGCTATTAGAGTCCTCTAAATATGAAATCTCTAAGACCAAGCCCCTGGCTCCCTGGGCTCCTGCAGACCCATGGTAACGTTAGTTACACTCAGCTCATTACCTTCCCTAGTAGTAAGCAATTAAGATGGTCTCTAGTAAGGAAATAGACAAAATGAAATATAAGGTACTGATGGAAGGTAGTAAGGAGCGCTTCTCAATAGATTTCCAGTAACGTGGCAGACAGGACTGAAGTGGAAGGGAGCCACCTTGCTAAAATTTAACAGCAAATGTTACTGCATTCCAAAGTCAAGAAAAAGAAAAGAAGGGTGCAGTGTCGAGAAACAATGAGAAAACTCAAAGCCAGAACTGTGACTAGAGCTGAGGCCACAGCAGATCCCGGGAGGTGGGAGCCAGCTCCAGGTCCTAAGAACGGGGACCTGGCTTTTTTTTTTTTTTTTTGAGACGGAGTCTTGCTCTGTTGCCAGGCGCCAGGCTGGAGTGCAGTGGCACGATCTCGGCTCACTGCAACCTCCGCCTCCTGGGTTCAAGCAATTCTCCTGCCTCAGCCTCCCAAGTAGCTGGGACTACAGGCTCGTGCCACCATGCCCAGCTAATTTTTGTATTTTAGTAGAGACGGGGTTTCACCATATTGGCCAGGATGGTGTCGATCTCTCGACCTCGTGATCCACCCGCCTCGGCCTCCCAAAGTGCTGAGATTACAGGCATGAGCCACCGCGCCCGGCCGGGGACCTGGCTTTTAACACGTGGGTGGAGTGGATGCAGCAATGTAGTCTGGGAACTTTGGAAAGGCCTAACACTCCTGCATAAGTTCAGGGCCCTCAAAGAACCACCCTGTCCATTGCAAGGAGACGGAAAACTTTACTATCCCTAAGAAACAACAAAGAAGCTTGACTTCAGCTTTAAGAAATGGTTGACAAAAATGAAAATTGCCCACAACAAATCAAAGGACCACACTTGTACCACATGCAGTTATGAGCTCCAAATCTGTGTTATACATATAATGCAGAAACACAAGCCAAAAAATTAAAATAATAATCAGCCATGAAATAGTAAAATCCCCAGGGCCCTGACTCAAGTCAAAGGCACACCACTCTGTAAAGACATGCCAAAATTCAGGGCCAATAGAATGCCCACAGGCAAAATCTGGGCTACTGAAGATATGCTAATAAACAAAAATGGCAGTTTAAATAAAGGAACTACCACAGGGAAACATGATAAATATAAAGTAAACATAAAAAGATAAAGAAATAAATACCATACTTAAAGAATAGGGCAATGCCCCATCTGCACAACATGGCAAAACCCCGCCTCTACAACAAATACACATAAAAAAATTAGCCAGGTGTGGTGGCATGTGCCTGTGGTCCCAGCTACCTTGGGAGGTTGAGGTGGGAGGATCACCTGAGCCTGGGAGGTCGAGGCTGCAGTGAGCAGTGATTGCACCACTGCACTCCAGCAACAGAGCAAGACCCTGTCTCAACAACAACAACAACAACAACAAAGTTTAGGGCAATGTGAGAAAAACAGACAAGTTTGAAAAATAGACAAATAAAACATTTATCAATGGAAAATCGCTGACATTAACTCAATAGATGGGCAAAACAGATTAGATACGGCTTAGCAGAGAATCCATATTAGGGTAGGAGGAGAATCTAAAGAAATCATCTAGAATGCAGCACAGAGAAATAAAGATATGGAGCACGTAAATAAGAGGTTAGAAGTCAAAAGAAGATATTAACGAGAAAGTCCAATATCCGTCCAATTGTAGTTCCAAAGAAAAAATAGAAACCAGTCCGGGGAAGCTGAGAATGTTCCAGAAGAGAAGCTAAGATCCTCAGATAGGTGAACTCCATTGAGTCCCAAGCAAGTTAAAACAAACAAACAAGCAAACAAAAATTTCCTAACCTAAAAGGTGGGGTAACAGATGAATAGAACAAGTTGTCTTTTCTGAATAACCTTTAGTACCATGAAAGCAATTCTCATTTGCAATTAGATTAAGTATAAACTGGTATAAATGCAGGGAGATGGCACAAATAACCCTGAGATTACCATTCTACCTGAAATTCTGCATCTTCACTTCACACAAAGATAGCAAAACAAAGGAAATGTATTTGCATTTCTATTTAAGCAGCATGTCTCGCTAAACTTTCTTTGAACTTTTCTGCACTAGGTCTGCACTGACATTGATGAGTGCCGAAATGGAGTGTGCGTTCCCAACTCGATCTGCATTAATACTTTGGTAAGTATTTATCACAGCTGTTGTTATCAAAGTAAAACCGGTTATTAAAACAAGGGTATGTTTATAGACCATAGCTTCGAAACACACATAGAACATGCGGGCATAATATATTTGATTGCCAGAATAAGGGCAAAAGTTTGTGCTGAAAAGGTGTTTAATATGAGTAATTGCATAAGTAATTTTTTACATAAGAATAATTGTGTAAGTGCCGAGTTTGTTCTTTATCTCCTACCTAAGTTGCAATATTAGGCTATTAGATAACTATTTGTTGAATAAATTATTACTCCTTGTATTTTAAAATTGTGAAGAGCTTGGTAGTTTATATTGACAGTTCAGTATTTTACTGGTGACTACACAATTCCCAAATGGTATTCTTTATTTTCATAAAACTTTTCAAAACTTTTCATTGTATTAAATTAAAATGTTTAGCCCTTAGGGATGCCTGTAACTTAAGTATGGGTTTTATTTCTGAAAGTTCCTATCAAACTGTTTCCAAGATGAAACATGTAGCAGAGTAGACTATCAAGAAAAGAACTACTGATTCCGTGTATGACTATTTGAAAGTTATCTAACCCCTAAGTTTCTTGTTTCCTTGTAAGTAAAAGCACTTTACATTTATCAAGTCACTTATTTTAATTATCACAACAACCTCATAAACGGGGATTATTACTATCCCCCATTTTACAATTGAAGAAACTGAGGCACAGAAATATTACATCATTAAGTCCAGGCATGGTACTGTATGCCTACAGTCCCAGCTCCTCAGGAGGCTGAGGCTGAAGGATCATTTTGGTCCAAGAGTAGTTTGAGGCTACAGTTAAATATGATCGCCACTGCACCCCAGTCTGGGTGACAGAGGGAAATCATGTCTCCAAAAGAGAAAAAGAAATGTTGCATATTTAGACTAAGGTCACACATCTCATAAGACTTCCAGGTTGGCTACAGAGCCTGAGTTCTTCTCCACAATGCTATATTGCTTAGGAATAGATGGGGATTTCTTGCTTCTTAGCTTTTACCAGGACAAAGTAGTCTGCAAATAGATTTGTGAAACCTTGGTATGAAGGTAAGAACTGAGCCACCTAGAGAGAAGGAAAGTAGTAAATAGAACGCCAGGGGACTCCAAAAATGAAGGAGTAGGCCAAGGAAAAAGAGCAGAAGCCAGAAAAAGGAGCGAGCTGACAGCACGGGCAGGGAGGCTAGGAGTCACTGGAAAGCATGCTTTGGACTTGGCAATTAAGAGGCTGTGAGTGACTGAAATCATTAAACTGTATACGTCAAATGGATGTCTTTTACGATCTGTAAATTTTATGTCAATAAAGCTGCATAAGATGAAAAGTTCTGAGGATCTAATGTACAGCATGGTAACTGTAGTTAATACTACTATGCTATATATATGCAATCTGCAAAGAGAGCAGATCTTAAGTGTTCTCACTGAAAAGAAAAAAAAGGAAGGTAATTATGTGAGTTGATGGATGTGTTACTTAACTGACTGTGGTAATCATTTCACAATGTATACGTATATCACGTCATCACATTGCACACTTTAAATATATCCAGTTTCGTCTATTATACCTCAATAAAGCTGAAAATTTTAATTTGGTATGTGTGTGTGTGTGTGTGTGTGTGTGTGTCTGTGTGTGTGTGCTAAAAAAAACCTGGCCCCTGAAGTGTCATTGCAGTGGCACTGACAGCTCATTTGTCAGTTTCTCAGCCTACCTCATCAAAAATTCTCAATGCAGGCCACCAGCATTTCTCGGTGCACCCATTCCTTTGTCATTCCATTATAAAAGAGCCGAATGAATAGCAAGAAAAAAAATTAACTTGCATTTAAGCAGATTATCTCCCTGTCCCCAGAGTAAGCTTCTCATACCACCTCCCAGGTCTTCATTGGAACTTTTGGCCTCTCCCCCTCTGCCCTCCACGGTGGCACAGGCAAGTCAGTATCATTGGTTCACTGTCTAGCCTTCTTTCTTCACTTCTATTCCTTCTTTGTCTGAGTGGCCAGACGGAGCCTCCAGTCTGATGGTGTTTTCACCAATATTCATATGATCTTACATGTAAGCAGAGAGGCAGGCATGGTTGTGATGCCTAAATCCTGCCAGCAATGAGTACCTGTGAAAATATACACAGTCACCGTACCTTTGCTCACAGCTTCCAGCTCAACGCCTGATCCTTGTTCCTTGCAGGGATCCTACCGCTGTGGGCCTTGTAAGCCAGGGTATACTGGTGATCAGACAAGAGGATGCAAAACGGAAAGAAACTGCAGAAACCCAGAGCTGAACCCTTGCAGTGTGAATGCCCAGTGCATTGAAGAGAGGCAGGGGGGATGTGACGTGTGTGGTAAGTTGTTTTTTGGCTTCCTCCATCATTTTTCCTCTTCCATTCTAAACACCACCTCTCTCCAGTTTCTACGTGCTTCCGGGTAAAAGTACTCCAAAATGAAAGCATCGCAATCAGAATGAGCACAGGGCGTAATAGGAACAGGGTACACCGAGTTTGTGAGGAGCAGCCTGACATCCGTCTAGCCATCAGCTACCTTTTCTCTCTCTCTTGGCTGTGGGACAGCACTGTCCACTTGGGCACCTGGATGCCAAAGCCCCCAGTGGGGCCCCAGCTCCCAAGTACCTTCTGTGGAAAGGCCCAGAAGCCAGCAGCAGGGACGTGAAGGAACCTTCTTCCCCCTTTCCTTCTTCTGCCCCATCTACCTGCTTGTATAATGACAAGCATACCTGCTGTCATTTCTAACTGTCCTCACTCTTACGACTTCCAAGGTCTGTCTGCCCCAACGATCCTGGGGTGGGGAAGGCACCATGGAGAGGTGGGGGCTGTCATAGGCCCTCAGGAAGAAACTTCCCATCTCCTAGCAGGTGACTGGAAGGGGCCAGAGGCTGCCATGCTCTGTGTCTACCTCCACTCCAGTCAGAGACAGCTCCGTGAATGGTCACGCCTCCTGTGCAGTCTCCAGCCCTGGAGCTGGTCTGGGGAGGGGAGGCTGGGAAGAGAGTAGAGCAGTCATGGCAAGGCCTGACGTGGGTCTCATGCTGAGCTTGTGGTGGGCCCTTTGTGAAGGAGAAGGCGTGCTCCTGTCATCCATTCCCAAATCCAAGGATCCAGAGTCCTCATCCTGCCATCCATTCCCAAATCCAAGGATCCAGAGTCCTGGGGATGCTAGGCACTGAAAAATCAGCAGACTTCAGCTGCACCCCTCCTCCGCACTTCCTGGGGCACCAGGCTCTTGGCAGGGGGCCCGTCAGACTCTGGATTCACTGGTTCACAGTGATCACCCCTGAGCAGCAAGACAGATTCTCAGAGCCCTTTTCCATATTTTTTATCTCAAAGTTATACTTCATCTTTTTTTTTTTTTTTTTGAGACAGAGTCTCGTTCTGTCACCCAAGCTGGAGTGCAGTGGCGCTATCTCAGCTCACTGTAACCTCTGCCTCCTGGGTTCAAGTGATTCTTCTGCCTCAGCCTCCTGAGTAGCTGGGACTACAGGCACCCGTCACCACACCCAGCTAATTTTTTTTGTATTTTTAGTAGAGAGGGGTTTCACCATATTGGCCAGGCTGGTCTCAAACTTGACCTTGTGGTCCACCTGCCTCGGCCTCCCAAAGTGTTGGGATTACAGCCCTGAACCCCCACACCCAGCATGCTTCTTTATCTTTATGCATGCACAATTTTCCACAATAAGCCTACCACTTTTCAAATAGAAAATCTAAGAATCAAAAATGAATTAAATAAATCAATATTAAAAGTCAGCCCTCCGTGGCAATACAGATATTCTGTAACAAGGTCAGGATGGAGGAATGTGCTGTATCAGAGGGGAAATGGCCCCAAAAGTTCCTGAATTCCTCATGGTTGGGCTTGTTTATTACCAAAGAGCAGTCACTGAGAAGCAACTGTAGATCTCTGTTTAAATCCTCATTTTCTGTGAACAAATTGATGACTCCACTGGGATGCTGGGTGATGGTGCTCTTAATATGTTTTTGAATTTGTAATAAGGCACAACGACAGATGGTAAAGGATTAATAAACTTGGTGTGACTACTAAAATAATTGAATATGCCAGAAAATGGCTCATTAAAAATGTATTTGTTCCTAGAGGACATTTTTTCCTCATTAAACTGAGTCAAGGACCCACCCCGTGGATCAGCCTTCCAGGCCTTCCAAAGGCCCTGCTGGGGCAAGTGAGCAGGAACTAGGAGCCCTGGAGGGTCTCTGTGGAATCCTGCCTCCTAAATCCTGGTTGCAGAGGGAGAGCGCAGATGATTGAGAACAGGCAAGCTGTAGCTGAGGAAGTCATTGGTCTGAAAGCTCCTTATTTTGGGTAGAGAGGCCAGGAAATTTAACCTGCGCTCTGATTAATAAGTCTGATTTCCCTTGGCCCAGACTCTGCTCCTCAGACTCTCCCTCCTCCCTCCTTTACCTCTGGTCCCAGTTCAGCTTTCCCTCCCTCTGTTTCCAGTTCCCTGTGACTTTCTGGGTCCCCTCCTCCTGTCTCCCTTCTGCTGCCTGCTCTGCCCATTGCTGGAAGCGAGAGTGGGAGGGAGAGTTTTCTCTCTGCATCTCCCTTGACTTCTTTTGAATAGGGAACCATTAAATAGTTTCTAAGCCCCACCCAACAAAGCTGTGTGACTCTGGGCCCTCCAGCTGGGAACGAGCAAAGGAGCAGAGGCCCTTGTCAGCCACCAGCTCCCTGCCAGGCTCAGCTTCCCAGGCCTCTGATAAGCTTTCCCTTCACAGTGTGGAGTCGGTTGGGCTGGCGATGGCTATGTCTGTGGCAAGGATGTGGACATCGACAGTTACCCCGACGAAGAACTGCCATGCTCTGCCAGGAACTGCAAGAAGGTAAGGGGTGTGGGGTGGCAGTAGGCACACATACACTGTGGCTTCCCAAAGTCACATCTGCTATGGGGGAGAGGTTCTGTGGATCTAATTTGAAATTGCATTTGTAAAGTAGCTGCATCTCAGATTAAATGAAACAGCCACCAACAATGACGCCACAGTGTCTTGAGGTCCGAAATGGTTACTGATTTAACACAAATGCAAGATGTCACTCGGAGCTGTGTTTTCCCCCTTAGGACAACTGCAAGTATGTGCCAAATTCTGGCCAAGAAGATGCAGACAGGGATGGCATTGGCGATGCTTGTGACGAGGATGCTGACGGAGACGGGATCCTGAATGAGCAGGTACCTGATTGCGGGGGAGGGCCTGTGAATTGCCATGCACAGGGATGATGGGAGAAAGCCTGTGAAGTCAACTGTTTCTATGAATCATCCAAATGTTAGTTTCCATGCCTGCATTCCGCAGCACTGCAGCTTTTTACCCTGTAAGATTCACAGATGTTTGAAATATAAAACTGACAAACTTGGGCCACCAGAGTTCTGACACTTCATAACAGTGGGGGAAGTGGATTTACTAAAAGTCTGAGTGATGTTCCATCCTTTCATCATGTAGGATAACTGTGTCCTGATTCACAATGTGGACCAAAGGAACAGCGACAAAGATATCTTTGGGGGACGCCTGTGATAACTGTGTGAATGTCTTAAATAACGACCAGAAAGACACGGATGGGGACGGAAGAGGAGACGCCTGTGATGATGACATGGATGGAGATGGTAGATTTGTCTTGTTTTTGTCTTTTATTTGGAATTCATCTGACCTTGTTCCATTATTCTCTCTCAAGAGTAGGAACAGAATAAGGGACTTGGGGACTTCCAGCTGTGGGTGGCTCACTGTGGCCTGCATCTGGAGGGCCCAAGATGGACTTATGTTTGTGGAAGGAGACTCCACAGCCCACTCCACTATTTAATGGCTCTGGATGTTTCCAGGACCTTGTATCGTTGCCAGAGACTTTGTAGGACCCCTTCAAGCAGTGTCTTGTCAGGGTGTGTCTTTGTGGGGCATCTCCCTTCCCATTTATACTTCTCCCTACTCTCCACCGTCCTTTCTACATGTGAGAGACCTAGAAGTAGAGCACTGAATGAGAAGGCTTTGAGCAGGGTCACACACTATGCATCACAGGCTACAACATCCCATTGTGGGCCCTTGAAGGAAAAACCTTTTCGAAATAACACCTGCATACACACACACACAACACACACGCACAACACTCCAGAACATGCACACCCCTAAAACATGACCTCACCTTCTGCAAGCCTAACTGATGACCCAGATCCAGTGGTGTGCTGCTAAACAAACCACAGAAAGCCCTGGTTGGTAGCATTTGCCAGTTTCCATGATATAACTCCATACTGTCATATTGCTGATTTCAAGCTACCAGTGTGACATCATCAAACACAAAACTGAAAAGAGAGGGACGCAATGGTCCCACCTCCAGCACAACACTGCCTAGAGCCCTAGGGTCTCAGTTATAGCCAGATACCCACGAGATCCTCCCTCTCCAGGGTCAGCCCATACAGCCATCATGGCAGCTCCCCCTGGCTGCTGTCATAGCCCTTGACGGCTTGGACAGATTAGAATTCAGTGGATAAATGCTTCTGAGAGCTGTTCACTTTTAAGTCTCCCAGACTCCATCCTTTGAAGCTGCCTCTGGATAACTGCTGAAAAGGGTAGTGCCTATGAGACAATGGCCCAGGCTGAAGCGACTCACCACACGCCTGATCTCTACAGCACCTAGAAGTCAGTGACATTCCCCTGACTCAAGGTAGCATTTCTTTCTCACAGGAATAAAAAACATTTTGGACAACTGCCCAAGATTTCCCAATCGTGACCAACGGGACGAGGATGGTGATGGTGTGGGGGATGCCTGTGACAGCTGTCCTGATGTCAGCAACCCTAACCAGGTTAGTAGGATACTGGGGAATTCAGACTCCAGGCTGAATCCCTCTGTGCAGAGACTCATTTAAGACGGGTGTCTAGAGAAACAGCAGAGCTTCTTAGCTGTTGCCACTTACCTAACAAAGCAGAGGTGGAGAAATGACACACTGTGGGCCTGAAGATGGTGGGATGAACACCACACGAGATATGAAGCCCTTGGGACTATCACCCAGGCTGTCAATTGCCTATAAGGTTAGTAATACGAGCTTAATGATGCCCGATACGAGTTTTTTTCCTGAAGAAAGGGAAATGGAACATGGAAATTAACCATTTGAAGCCTTGTGTCCGTTTAGTCCCCAAACCCCTACACAGCTATGTATGGACATTTCAGATTAAGTTCAGCCGGTGATGTGTTGCATTTCCCTTCTCACGCCTCCTCCCCATCTGGATAATTGGGTATGATGTGTCATTTATTTTTAAAACCCTGAGAGAGGGGGAGTCATGGTTGCCCTCTGTGACTCACTCACCATTCTGGCCAAATTCCAAATTACAGAAGCAAAGCAAACTCAACTTGCCTTCTCCCCATGCCTGCGGCTGGCTCCCTCTGACCCACACCAAAGTTCCATGTCTCCACCTGCCACCATGCTACCCCAGCGCCCCTTTCCAATCAGCTCATCTGGTGTGTGGGCAGCCCATCCATGTAGCCTGATATTTTAGAAGGCTTTTTTGAAAATTCAGCATTGTGCCTACACCAATATGGTGTTGTCCTTTTGCAGTTTTGCACCACCCCAGTTCCAGAGAAATAATTCCCCAAATCCAGTGATGATGGGTAAGGTCTGCCTTCTCTGGAGCATTCTGTACTTGCAGGCCCAGAGATAAATAACATGTTCTGTTCTCTTTGCAGTCTGATGTGGATAATGACCTGGTTGGGGACTCCTGTGACACCAATCAGGACAGGTATGGCTTGTCTCCCAGCTGCAGAGCCGGATGCAAACATCCAGAGAGGGTTTTACATTTCAGAACTTCCCGCTGCTCCATTCCTTGGGATCTCTCTGGTGGACTGGGCGGCTGGTGGGATAATAACCCTGCCTCCAGTCAGGGTTACCATGAGAATTCTCCCTGAAAGTTCTGTGTAGGGCAGAACAGTGTCAGAATAGGTCACTAGGCACTCCAGCAAGTGAGATCTATTTCAGGAGAGGTAATATAGCATCATGCTTCACAGATGGGCTCTGGATTAAGACAGCTAGACAGAAATCTCAGCTCTCTCTCTTACATGCCAGCTAACCTTAGGCAAATTACCTAATACTTCTGTGCCTCAATTTTCTCATCTGGAAAATTAGGATGACACTAGATCTAGCGGATAGGACCGTTGTAAAGATTGAGTTGATCCATGGAAAGTGCTTCTTATGCTTTCTGTTATATACATAGTACTCAACAGATATTAGCTCTCTTATTTTTATATTCTTTCAGCTCAGGAAAACTTCACCATCATCCCAAAATAGAAGGCTGTCGGTTTGCTGAGGGATTGCTATTATTTCATTGTCCTTGAAATTGTTTTTTGATTCAGTTTCCCTTATTTAAGTGGAAGTGCTCTGTGCAAGTGAGTTTTCTCAGCCCTCCTAGCTCAACACAATGGAATCTTACATTAAGACTCAAGGCTGTATCAGCTGCTCAGTTTCTGGAAGAGTATCACCAAGACCAGACATGTGCCACTCAGCCCTAGAGGCACCTGCAACCCAAGGTTCTAAACCCTTTTGTCTCCTTAGGGAATTCTTACAAAGGCAGCCAGGACAGGGATAAAGAGGGAAAGGATTCTAAAAGGCAAAGCAAGAAGACGCAACTTCTTTCCTGATACCTGTATCAGAGGTCGCCCTGTAGAAACCAGTTCTTGACCCAAACCTTACTCAAGAACAGCTTCTATGAAGCCACATCTTTTTTTTTTTTTTTTTTTTTTTTTTGAGATGGAGTCTTGCTCTGTCACTAAGGCTGGAGTGTAGTGGTGCAATCTTGGCTCACTACAACCTCTGCCTCTTGGCTTCAAGTGATTCTCATGCCTCAGCCTCCCGAGTAGCTGGAATTACAGGTGTGCACCACTATGCCTGGCCAATTTTTGTATTTTTAGTAGAGACAGCGTTTCACCATGTTGGCCAGGCTGGTTTTGAACTCCTGGCCTCAAGTAATCCACCTGCCTCAGCCTTCCAAAGTGTGCATCTCTTTCATTATGCTGTGTCCTTGCTGGAAAGTACATATAGTCATCCCTCAGTATCCTGGGGTATTGTTCCCGGGATATCCCTCTGCCCCCAGGATACCAAAATCCTCAAATACTCAAGTCCCTTAAATAAAATGATGTAGTATCTGCATGTAACCTATACCTGTCTTCCAATTTTAAAATCTTCTCTAGATTACTTAATTCCTAATATAGTATAAATGCTACATAAATAGTTATTATGCTGCATTGGTTTCTTATTTGTATTTTTTTATTTTTTTATTTTTTATTTTTCCAATCTTTTTAACCCTTAGTTGGTTGAATCTGCGGATACAGAACCGTGGATACAGAGAGCTACTGTTGTAGCTAAGTGAATGTAAGCATATTTCCCAATCTCTTGGCATGTCAACCTCTTCATCTGCAAAGAAGAGAGAAAGAAATGCATCAGGCAGGTTATGGTGAAAATTCAAGATAATGTAGGTAAAGCTCCCGGAACAGTGCTGGCCCTCAGGTGACATGCAGAAAACAGGGGCCATGTTATTACTGATATCACAGTACGAGGAAAGGCACGTCAGCAGCAGAGCCTGACATCAGATGTCCACCTCCTTTTCTGAGGGGAAGGTGGGACTGTATCCTGACAACTACCCTAAATGATGTGTGTCAAGAATGTTCCCTGGTGCAGGTCATCTTGCACTCTGACTACTATCTACAGGAATTTCTAAAATATCCTATCCCACCAACATCTAGATATTTGCCCAAAACAGATGACTCATTCTGCTATGTTTTAATTCCCACAAAGTTGAACCTTGGAGAAGAGGACAGGAACTGCTTGTTTTTAACGTTCAGGGCTATATAGCACGGCTGCTAATGGAAATGGCTTCGTCTTGTCTCTTATACAGCAGCCCTGCTGTGGGCACAGGGATTCTGCTGTTTGAGCCACATCATCTTCTGCTTGTCCAGGCTGGCCTCACTTTCGCTAGGCCCTTTCTGTCCCCCCTGTGCCATCTGGAAAGTGTGGTCTGAGAGTATGGTCTGGTCCCTGGTTTGCCTCTCCAAGAGGGTGCACGGGCAGCCCCTGACCCAGGACAGGCCACAGGTGGACCAGGGCGAAAGGAGTACTTACTCTCTTCCAGAGTAACCTTGAGAGGTCTCAGACTCCAGGAGACCTCTGGGAGGCAGGGCACATTGATCTTCAGGTGGCCTCTCAGCCTGGAAAGTGAGGTGGACAAGAGGGAGAATTCTGAGAAGTCTTTTAGACCAGCACTGAGTGTGGCCTACATACTCCCCTCAGGAAGGTGTGGCCCTGTTCGCTTTCCCCTTCTCCCCATGGCGTTCAGGTCTAAATACTCTTTGGATCTATTAGCCAGGATTGTGAAGAGTAAATAACAGAAAACACTGTAGGGCTTCCTAAGAGTCAGTGCTTTTTCATATATTGAAATTTAGTATGCAAAATTCTGATGATTTTCATCATTTAATCTTCATAACAACCCTATGTGGTAGGTGCTATTATTCTCATTTGACAGATGAGGACACTGAGCCATAGAGAGGCCGGGTGTCGTGCCTGAGGTCACACACTGGCCACTGGCTGAGCCAGGATTTACACTGAGGCTGTCTGGTTCCACTGCCTATCACTCTGTTCCCCCTCACACATCCTCTGAGTTGAGTGTCATCTAGCAGTTCCCAGGGACCAATAGGAGCATCTGGTCACAATTCCTAGAAATAGACCCTTATCTTCTTGAGTAGGATATAACTCGTTTGTTTCAAGAGGTTGAGGATGGGAAATTGTCTGTGAGGCCCATAGGGCAGCCCTATCTAAGGGAATGACTCCAGTGGTTTGATTTTAAAAGCCAACCCTGGTTAACAAGAAAAAAACCCTCAAGCACAGACTCTCCTTCTAGAGAATGGAGGCTTCCTGATCCCTGCTGAACTGTGAGACACATCACCTGTCCTTTCTCCTGCAGTGATGGAGATGGGCACCAGGACAGCACAGACAACTGCCCCACCGTCATTAACAGTGCCCAGCTGGACACCGATAAGGATGGAATTGGTGACGAGTGTGATGATGATGATGACAATGATGGTATCCCAGACCTGGTGCCCCCTGGACCAGACAACTGCCGAGCTGGTCCCCAACCCAGCCCAGGAGGATAGCAACAGTAAGCCAGCTCAGCCCAGAGCTGCACAGCACCCCTGGGCTCCCTTCGGCCAGGCACGTGGGGGCACACCTCTCTCCAGGCACGGACTCAGAACATCCCCAGCTCCTATCAGCTGCTTCTCCACACCCAGCTTCTCTGCATAACTGCAGCTTGTGTGGACTGCAGACATCTGGTAGACACGAGTCTCCAAGTCAGTCAGGACTGAGCTGCTTTGCATCTTCCTGAACAACCCTAGGATGCAGTCACACAGGGCAGGGAAGCAGCCACACTGTGGCTCAGTCCCCAAAGGGCTTGGAGAGCTGCTCCACCATCTTAACCTGTCACCTGCCACCTTCCCCTGGGAGTCCCAGAAAGGGAGCAGCATAGAGAGAATGGCACAGCAGAAACGGTGTATGCTGGGTTCACAAACACAGATGCCTGCAGGGGCCAGGCAGATAAGAAAATGTCTGCACCAAGCCATACATGAGACAGCAGGGGTGCTGGAGACTGTGGTGACCTGGAGAGGCCGTGCCCATCCATAGCAGTGCACATGCAAAAATGCAGTGCCAGCACATGAGCTGAGCGAAACACACCTGGGGGCCACATTCATTCTAGGGGCCACCAGAAGTTACAGTCTTAGAGATATTCTGGTAACAATGATAATTTCCCTGTTTTCGACACATTGCAGCCCAGAAAGTGCTGTAGACATTTGCTTATGTGAGCTTAAGCTTAAGACCTACCAGTTGGTGAACCCAACTGTAGGTAATAAGAACTTCTTGGGGACAGAGTGGAGGGCAGCTGTTTACACTGTTCTTTCAAAAAGCTCTGGGAAGACTGGCCTGGTCACCCAGTACAAGGACTCCAGGATGGGGCCTGGGACCAGCTCAGACGTGACCCCAGGGCTCCTCTCAACACTGCTGGGAAATGATGGCCCTGGTAGCGGGAGCCTGGGCCCTTCTGTTCCTCATGCAGCCCCTTTCCCTGCCCAGGGGTAGCGGTGGGTGTGAGTGCTATTGAGCTTCTGTCCTTTCTCTACCCCACTCAGGCGACGGGGTGGGAGACATCTGTGAGTCTGACTTTGACCAAGACCAGGTCATCGATCGGATTGACGTCTGCCCAGAGAACGCAGAGGTCACTCTGACTGACTTCAGGGCTTACCAGACTGTGGTCCTAGATCCCGAAGGGGATGCCCAGATCGATCCCAACTGGGTAGTCCTGAACCAGGTGAGTGTCACACGGTGGCAGCGGCTCAGCTTTGCCTCTCAACAGAGGCCCTTCTGATAGTGGTAGGTCATGTTTAGAGGGTGCAGACAATGAGCCAGGCATTGTTCACATCCTCTTATTCCTCAATAGCCCTATGACAGACCAAGTATACCCATTTTACCGAGGATGAAATAGTCTGCTACAGATTTAATGTTTGTAACAGCTTTAATGACGGTAGCACTGTGGTAAGTAGCTGAGATGACTGGAATTGGGACCCAGGCAGTCTGACCCTAGAACCCACACTTCTGATCTCTGCAAGACTGCCTTCTGCAAATCCTCCTCATTGTGTAACTACGAAAGGCAGGCACAGAGAGGCTGGGTAGATCTTTCAGTCACAGAGCAATTCACATTGATTAGAAGTATATGTTGTATGTTCCCCAGTTAAGGGACCATTGAATCAACTTATGTGACAGTCTTAGCAAACTTATTTCTATTCAGCTTTGAGCTTTTCTTAACCTTTACAAGCACGTGCTTGCTTTGAGCACATAACACAATAGAGCCGCTGCTCAGATAGTGAAATCTTTATATGAGGCCAGATGTCACTGGCCACTCACTCATGGTGCCTGAGGTTTCGAGCATCCTCCAGGTTACCTGGCCCTCTTCAGGACTGTTCTGAACTCCCGCTCCTCTCTCTGCAGGGCATGGAGATTGTGCAGACCATGAACAGTGATCCTGGCCTGGCAGTGGGTATGTCCAGGGCCTCAGTTACCACTCCCATAGAATTCTTCCAGCTACTGGTGTGGCTTGGCTACTTTTCTAATCTTATCTGATCCCTACAGGGTACACGGCTTTTAATGGAGTTGACTTCGAAGGGACCTTCCATGTCAATACTCAGACAGATGATGACTATGCAGGCTTTATCTTTGGCTACCAGGATAGCTCCAGCTTCTACGTGGTCATGTGGAAGCAGACGGAGCAGACGTACTGGCAAGCCACCCCATTCCGAGCGGTTGCAGAACCTGGCATTCAGCTCAAGGTATTGGTAGTTTGAAGTCATTCATCTCCCTTTCTTCTGGAACCTTCATGCTTTTAAAAAATGTTGTATTCTCCCATATGGTACTTAGTTAATCTAAAAATTGATGCATTTATGCTCACGTTAGAGTCAGGGGAAGACTAGAGCCCACCCAGGGCTTTGCCTTCATTCCTGTGCACCAGCTACATTCTAACCTCTAATGGTGGGAATTCCAGCCCACGTGAGGTCAAAGAGGGGGAAGGCTTGGAGTGCATCTTCAGGCACACTGTGTTGGAAACTGGCTAATAAGTTTCATCAGTGGGTCCAACTTTGTACAGGAGGGCTGAAGGGCTACCTCTGTCACTTGTGCTAGGACACAAGGCCTAAGTAGCTAGATGTTTGATGGGAGCCCTCACTGGGCAAATGCAGGGGAACAGCGGATTTGCAGCAGGAACAACATGGGATGTGTAGTGGAATACTGGGCAAGGCTTAGCAGTAAAGGGCTGGGGTCACCTCCTTGAAATGACATTTAAGTGTGTATGCTTTGTTCCAAATCCAAGGCAGCCAGACTGTAACCATGCCTGTAACCTGGATCAGCACTTCAGATCCGGGAAGCAGGAAGGACGGGGTCTCTGTCTTGTCTTAACCTTGCTCATGTCATCGTCCAGGCTGTGAAGTCTAAGACAGGTCCAGGGGAGCATCTCCGGAACTCCCTGTGGCACACGGGGGACACCAGCGACCAGGTCAGGCTGCTGTGGAAGGACTCCAGGAACGTGGGCTGGAAGGACAAGGTGTCCTACCGCTGGTTCCTACAGCACAGGCCACAAGTGGGCTACATCAGGTAGGTGGAAGACCCGTCTCCTCACCTTGCTCTAGAAGCAAAGCACTCTCCGTTCTGCATCCCAGAGCCTTATTCTGACCTAGGATAGTCCCCAAGGACATGCCAGGACTTTTGCGACTGCAGGATGGGGAACCCAGAAAGAGGTGGGGGAGAAGGCACTCAGGCTCAGACGGACCACGAGACAGGATGGTAGGGCCAAGATGGGGATAGAAGGAGCAGAGCTGAGGGGGAGGACCGAGCGTTGCAGGGTTGGTGCGCGTGGATGGCTGTGCCCTTCTGCCATGCTCTGCAGAGAAGCCTGCGGGTGGACATGCCGATGGGTACGAGGTAAGAGGTGTGGCGGGGTCTCTTTTTCACACCCTCCCCTGTGATGCCTCTGGGCCCTGTGTAATCACTGACTCGTGCACATTTCACCCTGACAGCACTACGTCCCTTACAGTCTGTTTTCCTACTAGATCACAAACTCCCTGAGGGCAGCAATTGCACCTTATTATTTTATCTTGGTCTCCTCACTGCCTAGCACAAAGCCTGGCATCTCCTACACATGGCATCAACTGTGTAGGTTGTAATTTCTATGATTCCATTTTGGGACAGAAAAGGGGGCATTTCAAAATATTTATGATAAAAAAGAGGCATTGGGCTTCACAGGGCTGAGAACATGATCATCTTACTGTGAGGCAAAGAGAGTGTGTCATGTAAGCCAAAGTAGTCTGTCCTGTTTCTTTATAGGACTTTCTTTAAAAAAAAAATCTTGGGAGTTAGGAGGCTTATGGCTGAAATGTAGACAGTGTTTTCTCAATTTACTCTGAAATATAGACAGTATTTTTCTTCATTTACTGAACTTGCAGATCAACACCCATCCTAGCCTACAGTAGTATATTTAGGAAAGAGTACTGAGCGCATTCTCCTCATCAGGCCAGAAAGAAAGCAACCTCGTGGAAAAAAAGAGTGATGAGGGCAAATTCAGATTTTGTGACATTATGATGTCACATGTACTCTTTGCCTCAAGTAAGATGATCACGTTCTCAGCCCTAATCCCAATGCCCCTTTTTTATAATAAATATTTTGAAATGTCCCCCTTTTCCGTCCCAGAATGGAGTCATAGAAATTACAATCTACCTACCCACATAATCTTAAAAAATCTGCCAGGCATAGTGGCTCACGCCTGTAATCCCAGGGCCCTTTTGGAGGCCAAGGCAGGCGGATCATGAGGTCAAGAGATCGAGACCATCCTGGCCAACATGGTGAAACCCTGTCTCTACTAAAAATAATTAGCTGGGCATGGTGGCAAGCACCTGTAATCCCAGCTGCTCAGGAGGCTGAGGCAAGAAAATCACTTGAACCCAGGAGGCGGAGGTTGTACTCAGCCAAGATCACGCCACTGTACTCCAGCCCGGTGACAGAGCAAGACTCATCTCAAAAAAAGAAAAGGAAAATCAATCTGACCCCTAACAATATAATAGAAAAATAAGAATGATTTATAACAAAACAAACAATTTAAATACTTGGTCACAGCCACACCAGAAGACAAAATGAAATAGACACTTGTACCCATACCTAGAATCACCGTAAAGGTGACATTCTAAATCAGTGACTCAAAGGTTACACTGCTGTTGCTGACAGTGATTTGAATTTCTCAAATGGTGAACATTTTAGAATGCTAATTTTCAAACAAAGGACTCAGTAGTTTTCTCAATTTACTCTGGAAAATAGTTTATATTAAAATTTGTGCAAAAAAATGAAAGGGAGCCAGGTTCTAGGCCCTGATAGTTTTAAACAGACTCTGCACCTACCCAGGTGTCTGAGGAACATTCCAGTAGTGTATGGAACGCAGGACAGGTTTTGATTGATTGTTCTCTCCAGGGCGTTGCACGCCATCCAGCATCCCTGGCTTCGATCACTCAGTGCCACTCTGACAACCCAAAGCTTCCCCGCACATTTCTTCAGCTCTACTTAGGGAGTGCTTCTCTTGTTGAGAATCATTGCTCTGAGAGTCTACCAAAAGATAAATCAGATCAAAGGAAAAGCAGAAGTTTTTAAGCATGATACCTAGACAAGGTAACTCACATGACAAGACACCAAACTTTCTCAGTCATGACATCAGATTTGGTGTTGTTTTGTTTTTAACTCAAGTTTGATAATGTCCCCAGCATCATGTTAGGCCTTGTGAGAGACAGAAGCTGGGAAGAACCAACCACCCCCACAAACCCCACCACCACACACACACACACCCACCCACACACCCACACACACGATCCCTGCCCCCAGGGACTTCCAGTCTAGTAAGTAAGGGGGAACAGCTACAGCACAATCCAGGTCAGCAAAAACTGGAGCCTAAAACAGAGTAGGCGGGGCATGGTGGCTCATGCCTGTAATCCCAGCACTTTGAGAGACTGAGGCGAGTGGATCACGAGGTCAGGAGTTCGAGATCAGCCTGACCAACATGGTGAAACCCTATCTCTGCTAAAATTACAAAAACCTAGCGTGGTGGCACACTCCTGTGATTCCAGCTACTTGGGAGGCTAAAGCAGGAGAATCGCTTGAACCCAGGAGGTAGAGGTTGCAGTGAGCCAAGATGGTGCCACTGCACTCCAGCCTGGCAACAGAGGGAGACTCCATCTCCAAAAAAACAAAACAAAAAGAAAACAGAGTAAAGATGCAGGTGTGTAAGAAGTGGGACCCCCCTGGGCCTCACAGTGGGTACTTTACCCCAGGTTGGATTTCATGGAGATTGCTCTGGCTGTGTTGTCCGCAGGGTGCGATTTTATGAAGGCTCTGAGTTGGTGGCCGACTCTGGAGTCACCATAGACACCACAATGCGTGGAGGCCGACTTGGCGTTTTCTGCTTCTCTCAAGAAAACATTATCTGGTCCAACCTCAAGTATCGCTGCAATGGTAACGTGCATTCTTGTTACTATTCAATGTTTTTACTAGAATTAATCAAATACTGCCACTTTATTTATATACTGCACTTCCCCCGCAAAAGCCCACACCACAAAGTCATTAAAACCTGATAGTCCCTGTGTACCAGAAGTAAAAAGCAGATTGCATTTATCCTATTTTACGCATATGGAAATTAAGACCCGCAGAATTTAACTGCATGGTTTAGGGTTTGGGGTTCAGTGAGAAATTCAGTCAGATTTAATTTACAGGAAGCCTTTATATTCATGTGGTTCAAACATAATCACAGATTCAAAATCCACTCTGCCTCCTGATTTTCTGTAGGCCCAGGAAGGAGCACTCCTGGGCTTTAAGCCAAAGGTTTGCAAAGCAGCCTGCAGGAAAAAATGGTGGCGAGGGCCTGCGGGTCCTCGTGGACGGGCTGACAGCGCCCTCTGCAGGATGCCTGCGCCACGGGTGGGGTCCGGGATTGGGGTGGAAGGAGCCTCACTAACCTCCTATGCCGGTTCCTATTGCAGACACCATCCCTGAGGACTTCCAAGAGTTTCAAACCCAGAATTTCGACCGCTTGGATAATTAAACCAAGGAAGCAATCCGTAACTGCTTTTCCGAACACTAAAATCATATATTTTTTAACTTCCTCTAATTTTCTTTATATACGCTGTGGCTTTCTTTTACCGACCCAGATATCTCAAAACGTTTTCTATGAATGTGGCAATAAAGGAGAAGAGATCATTTTTAAAAACCGTGTTGCTCAGACATGGCTCTGGTGTGGCTCAGGCTTTGAGGTGCCCGTTCTCGGAGGGGATCCTCGTTAACTTGCAGGGTGATTTCTTCTCAGACCCGATAGCCGGTGACATGAGCTTGTGCGTGAGTCACAAGGCGTAGGCCAGAGGTCTTATCTGGGGTACCCCCAATTTGCTCCACACAGAAGCCTAACCGTTCCACGCTCACCTCTGCAGCCTCCTTGTTCTGGGTAAGGAATCTCAGAAACACGTGCTCAGGGGGTACCTTCCCTAGGAAGGCATTTTTCTGACCAGTCCTGGGACAGATTTGCCCAATTCTTTGATGCTCTCCTCCTATCCCACACCTTCCACAGACTTCTATTCTGGCCCCTTCAACGTAATTCTTAAGCTTATTTATATATTTGGCTCCCCCCTAGTGGAATGTACGCTTATTGACAATAAAACATCATTGCAATCAGTATCCCCCAAGGTACCTGGAATGTGGTAGATAGCCAATAAATGTTTGCTGAATTAATAAACAGAGGAAGGAGAGGAAGGGAGGAAGGAGAGGAAGAAGAGGGAGGGAGGGAGGGAGAAAGGAAGGAAGGAAGGAAGGAAGGAAATGAATGCCTCTTAAGTCTAAGGACAGTAGAGTGTATATTATCCTAAAAGTCTTCCTCAGCTCAAAAAGTCACAACACAAGCTCTATCTGTGGTACCAGTAGCTGGATGTACAGGGCAGAAACTTGCCTAATTTGTACACTAGCCTGTCTTGTATTTCAGTTGCAAGTCAAAGACTCAAGGAAATTTGTATAAATTCTCTAGAACATTAGTTTCAAAGAACATTGCTGTGTGGTTATATATTTTCTTATTCTAGAATTCCTAGAGATACATTAAATCATTTATGAAGAACAGACACTCTTACCACAGTTTTACCATGACCTTAACAGAGAGAAAATACAACAGTATATGTGTGACCACCCATCTCAGGCATGCATGAGATATGGAGGATTTCTGGACATCCTCCTCACATGTACAGCCTGGAGATGTGTGTTGCCTTGTAATTCAGGACATCTGATCTCCTACATCAAAAACTCCACTGGGGCCGGGTGTGGTAGCGCTTGCCTATGGTCCCAGTACTTTGGGAGCCTGAGGCAGGCGGATCACTTGAGGCTAGGAGTTCAAGACCAGCCTGGCCAACATGGCAAAACCTGTCTCTACTAAAAATACAAAAATTAGCCAGGCGTGGTGGTGCTTGCCTGTAGTCCCAGCTATTTGGGAGGCTGAGGCTGCAGTGAGCCAAGATCACGCCGCTGCACTCCAGCCTGGGCAACAAGAGTGAGTGTCCTGAGACTCTCATATTCCCCCTGAGGCTGGTGGAAGGAGGAGGTCACCCATGCCCACCCCTGGGGCAGCCTCCCTGCTGTCGGCTGTGCAAGCCCCAGGAATGCATTACATGCACAGGAAACACTCTTGGTTAAATCTTGTGTGTTTATAATTGTTTTAGAACTCATGGGTCCACAGGAGATCTGGAACGTAATTCCATCCCTTACACAGCTTATTACATTTTGGAGAAGACAAAACTTGTTATTTATGCAAAATAGGAAACAAAGCAGCATGCGGATCCGGCAGTGTGCTGAAGCCAGCTCCTACCAGCTCATAAGAGCCAACTAGTCAAGTTTTAGGAATGTTGTGAGCCAGTTAAACTGTTGGTAGTTTGAAATTGGCTATGGTGGGAGTATTTACACAGAAACTGGCAAACACTACAAAATCAGGGCTCCAGAGAAGTGGTTGTTAAACATTTATCAGCAGCAAGTGATTATTCTACCTTGTCCTAGTCCTAGTTGGCCCTCCTTATATTTTTGAAGCTGATGTAGAAAACTTGAGGCTTTTAGAAAATTTACTGCATAAGAAATGAAAAAAAGTGAAAACGGGTGAGGCGCTGTGGCTCACGCCTGTAATCCTAGCACTTTGGGAGGCCTAGGCAGGAGGATCACTTGAGGTCAGGAGTTTGAGATCAGCCTGGCCAACATGGTAAAACCCCATCTCTACTAAAAATACAAAAATTAGGCCAGGTGCAGTGGCTCATGCCTGTAATCCCAGCTACTCAGGGGAGCTGAGGCACAAGAATCTCTTGAACCTGCAAGGCAGAGGTTGCAGTGAGCTGAGATCGCACCATTGCACTCCAGCCTGAGCAACAGAGCAAGACCCACCTCAAAAAAAAAAAAAAAAAAAACAAAACAAAACAAAGGTGAAAATCAGGAAGCACTCAAGAGAAGCTAGCCAATTACAGACTCAGGAGATGAGCTAGCAGGTGTGGTATGCTCTCCCCCCAGGTAACTCCCCAAGCTACTTGGATAGTTTTTATACTCAACCTTAGCACAATGACTCAATTCCTATTACAGTTCCATTAGGTTAGTAAGAGTCTCATTTGTATCTTAATCTCTAGGACTGAGTGTCCATCAATCTCTCATGAACTAGTACAAATTCATTCCAATGCCCTTTCACCTGCTGACTGCTCATGGAGATCAAGAAGACTGAGGAGCTGGGCACGGTGGTGTGTGCCTGTGGTCCTAGCTACTTGGGAGGCTGAGTGGGGGAGATCACTTGAGTCCAGGAGTTCAAGTCCAGCATGGGCAACACAGCAAGATCCTCTTTTTTTTTTTTTAAGTACTCGGGGAAGGGGAGGCGTGGCTGGGAAAGAAAAGAGGCATTGTCACTGTAGGGAAAAGACCATGGCTGAGGAGAACCCCACAGGATGTGTGGGAGATCTCTGGGGGGCAGGAAGAGGGCTCGGGGGGCAGCAGGAGGAGGTGCAGCCCTTTCTGTTTACACCCAAGAAAGAGGAAAAGAAAACTCTTCCTTGTCCCCATCCAGGTTATTAGTCCTAGGCTTCAGAAGTGTTACGGTGATTACCCTTAGGTTAATTTTGGAGACGGGCTACAGAGTCAAAGAGAAGGAAGAGGATACAGAATCCAGCCACCTGCTATTGAAATATCCACAGGCGTTTTTATGGCGCAGGCTAGAAGATAACTAGGAACAGACTCAAGCAGCAAAAAGAATCTGGTCCGGAGCGAGGCCACAGGAGAACTAGATAACATACGGCATGAATCTAGGGGTGAGAGGTGGGGTACCCCTGTTTGGGGTACACAGCTGGGGTCCCCAGTAACATTGGGACTGTAAAGGGTGGCTCAACTTTTCTTTCAGAGGCATGAAGAACCCCCTGCAGTGTCCACAGCTCACATCTTATGGCCCTGCCCAATTTGGTCACAGGCAACCTCAGGCAACAGAGATGCTCACCCCAAATCTCCTAGGGCAGGATAGTTGACACTCACCCCAAATTTCCTGAAGCAGTATAGTTTCCGCAGTGGGTGAGGGTGTTTTATTCCAGAGAAATAATTCTAGTACTAAAGAATTAAGTACAGAGATGCTGAAGTCAATTGGACCCATCGTCCTTATATTTTTGTGTGGTATTGAGGAATTACATTTGAATGTGTGGCAACATACTTGAAATATCTAAGAGAATTTGGCATAATTAGAGAATGCAATAAATTGAACTTGTGATCCCAGTTTAGAATGCAGACAGATGCTCTTCACCTTAAAATGGGATTATGTCCTAATAAATCCATAAGTTGAAGATATCTTAAGTCCAAAGTGCATTTAGTACTCCAATAAACCTAAGTCAAAAATTTTAAGGCATCCATCAAGTCCAGATACTCCTCAATTTAAATAGGGTTATGTTCTGATAAAAATTGTGTTAGTCAAGCCATAAGTTAGGAATTGTTTACAGTTAAATATTTGGTTTATCATCATTCATTATTACTACGGAGACAGAATCTCACGGTTGCTCATGCTGGAGTGCAGTGACGCAACCTCGGCTCACTGCAGCCTCAACCTCCTGGGCTCAAGCAGTCCTCCCACCTCAGCCTTCAGAGTAGCTAAGACTACAGGCATGTACCACCACCACACCCAGCTAACTTTTTGTATTTTTTTTTTTTAAAGATGGGGTCTTACTTTGTTGCCCAGGCTGGTCTCAAACTCCTGGGCTCAAATGATCCTCCTGCCTTGGCCTCCCAAAGAGAGTATTTGACTTTAGACTTTTGATTTTAAGTCAGAAGGCAGGAAAATTTGGTTGAATATATAACTATTGAGGTGATTAAGATAATTTCTCATCCATTATGTAAATTTTTTAAATTTACAAGTTATATAAGCACCTAGGTAGATTTCATTAAATGACAGAAAAACAATAAATTTGTAAATGAAATTTATATTGTTTTTAATGTTACAAATTAGTATAGTATATTATGTCATAAATTAATATATTAAGTTTATAAATGGGATTTAGAGTGTTTAAGGAAATTTAATTAACTAAGTTTGCAAGTGGGACTTAAACATTAATTAAAAGCCTAAAAGTGATTATATATTTTGCTATAGAGTAATAAGTGGATTTGCATATTTATAGAATATAGTAATAAAATTTTTAAGTTGAATTGTTTAACTTAAGGTTTTGCAATATGTAACTTTAATCAAATATTAATTTTAAAACCAAAGTAACCAAAATCCTGTTTTCTGTAAAAGACAACCTTTTCTTCAGGCATTTTGTTTTTCTCAAAAACCTGAGTTGAAGGCCTCAGTCATAAGGAAAGCCTCATGCAAGCCCCACATTTTACCATCTTGCCCAAACTTGTAGTTCATAAACAACCTCAGTCAATTGACATGCACCCCAAATTTCCTGAGGCAGTAGAGTTTCCTTAGTGGGGAAAGGTCTTTTATTCCTGAGAAATAATTCTGCAATTGTAGAACCAAGTACAGAAATACTGAAGTCAATTGGACCTATCATCCTAATATTTTTGTGTGGTATTTGGGACTTATGTTTGAATATGTGGCAAAGCACTTGAAATATCTAAGAGAATTTGGCATAATTAAAGAATGCAATAGGCCAGGTGCAGTGGCTCACGCCTGTAATCCCAGCACTTTGGGAGGCCGAGGTGGGTGGATCACGAGGTCAAGAGATCAAGACTATCCTGGCCAACATGGTGAAACCCCATCTCTACTAAAAATACAAAAAAATTAGCCGGGTGTGGTAGCACGCACCTGTGGTCCCAGCTACTCGGGAGGCTGAGGCAGAAGAACTGCTTGAACCCAGGAGGCGGAGGTTGCAGTGAGCCAAGATTGTGCCACTGTACTCCAGCCTGGTGACAGAGCAAGACTCTGTCTCAAAAAAAAAAAAAAAGAATGCAATAAATTCAATGTGGGATTCCAATTTAAAATGCATACAGATGCTCCTTGACTTACCATGCAGTTACATCCTGATAAACCCACGGCAAGTCAGAAGTATCATAAGTGAAAATGCATTTAATATCTCGATAAACCCATCATAAAGTCAAAAAATGTTTAAGTCAAACCATTGTAAGTTGGGGATTGTCTATAGTTGAGTATTTGATTTCAGACTTGTGATTTTAAGTCAGAAGGTAGGAGAATTTGGTTGAATATGTAAATGATATTGAGATGGTTCAGATAATTTATGATCCACTATATAAATTATTTAAATTTACAAGAGTTATTTAAGTGCATAGGTAGGTTTTGTCAGACAAGTGACATAAAAATAAAACATTAACTTTATAAATGCAATTTAAATTTATTTTTATAATGTATTACAAATTAGCATAGTATGTTATAAATATATTAAATTTATAAATGGAATTTAAAGCATTTAAAGAAATTTAAGTTTACAAATGGCACTAGACATTAATCAAAAGCTTAAAAGTGATTATAAATTTTGCTGTAAGTAGATTTGTATATTTATAGAATATAGTAGAGTCATAAGATTTTTAAGTTGAGCTTCTATACTTAAGGTTTTGTAATTCCTAACTTTAATCAAATGTTAATTTTAAAAGCCAGTCACCATAAGTTGTGTTTTCTGTGTACAAAGGCTACCCTTCTAAGCAAATAACAAAATCAATAAAAAACAGCACAGTGACAGTCAGCACTGATCAGATTTTTTTACATTACGGGGTGGAGATCTGGAGAAATGCTTCCTCAGCTCCAAATAAGAGGCTAACAATCGTTCCAGAGCACAGCCCTTTTCTACACTGGGGACTGTCACAGAACAGAGGGGTAAAGGACCTTGATTCAGCTCTCCCTGGCTCCAGGGCATCGCCAAGTGGCTGGCTGCAGCATGGCCGAGGGGCCTGAGCTATCCTGCTGTCAGCTCTCAAACCCCTCATTTGCCAGGACACATGGCCTGAAGAACGCATTCGCCCCAGCTTGGGGTCCTGGTCTGGCAATGCGGCAAGGAGCACCTCTCTCTTCTCCCTGCTACATTAAAAATGTAAGGAGTGCCTAAACGTGTCTGCTTATCTGGAGGGTGGAGGTGAATGAGGCCTCCGGCTATTCTGGCTGCACCACCTGACTGAGAGGTAACTGTAGCTTATTTATCTGGCTTATCATCAAAGAATGAAAAGTGTTTTCTTCACACTGTCTACCTCCTCAACTATGAGGAGGGCTTCAACTCAGGTTTTTGAGAAAAACAACTTTATCTTCCAAATTTCACCTTGTTTTTCTTCTGAGAACTTACTGTGCCAGACTCAAGAGAAACATAACCTCAGTCTTTCTTGGAGTTCCCATTCTTCTTCCAGAATCAAGACTCCAGGATGTCTTCTCAGTACCAAGGTGTTTGGGGAGGGGGACATCTATCCACACAGATTCCTTCTAACATGACCAGAGTCAGCACCCACCCCCATACTCTAACAGACCACAGTGCGGTCCTCAAATCTGTGGGAGCCTTCGCAGCCATTCCATTACTGGCCCTCACCTATGGATTGCAGAAAGCCCCTACAGGCCTCCCTTCCCTCTCCCTCAGCATGGGAGAATCCTTCTCCAGTATGAGGAGGGGAGCCTCATTCTCCCTCTTGCTTTTGGCCAAGAAATCTCCAATCCCAGTGTTTCT
Organism: Ateles fusciceps; assembly: GCA_036589455.1. Taxonomy (NCBI): domain Eukaryota; kingdom Metazoa; phylum Chordata; class Mammalia; order Primates; family Atelidae; genus Ateles; species Ateles fusciceps. The sequence continues at coordinate 1,279,450 of JAZHEH010000439.1, forward strand.
TCACTTACACCCTGCTATGACTTGAATCTGCCCCCTAAAGCTCATGTGTTGTAAACGTAATCCCTAATACAACACTTTGGAAAAGTAAAGCCTAATGGGAGGTGTTTAATTCATGAGGGTGGAACGCTTGTGAAGGGATTAATATCAGTTGTAAAAGGGCGTGAGGCTGCAAGTTCCATCCCTTGCTCTCTTATGCTGTCTGCCTTTCCACCGTCCACCAGGGGATGACACAGCACAAAGGCCTTTCACAGATGCCGGCTCCTTGATCTATCTTGGACTTCCCAACCTCCCAGGTGAAATAAATTTCCTTTCTTTATAAATCACCAGTCTGTGGTATTGTTATAGCAACACGAAATGGACTAAGACACTCCCCGAAGCCTCAGACTTCCACTATGGGCTTAGCTCTGGGTACACAGAAACTAGAACAGTTTTCAGGCTGGCTTTGACTCACACTACCACAGCCTCACTGATACAGTGAGCCCGGGGTCCACTCTGCCTGAACGGGAGGATGGAGGCAAAGGGAAATATGAAAAGGAAATGGGGCAATATCTCAAAGTGCTACCACAACACATTGTGAACAACTTCAATAGCTAATTTAAAAAAAATTTTTTGGGCCAGGCATGGTGGCTCAGGCCTGTAATCCAAGCACTTTGGGAGGCCAAGGCGGGCAGATCACCTGAGGTTGGGAGTTCAAGACTAGCCTGACCAACATGGTGAAACCCCGTCTTTAAAAAAAAAAAAAAAAAATTTTTTTTTTTTTTAGAAATGAGGTCTCACTACGTTGCCCAGGCTGGTCTCAAACTCCTGGGCTCAAGCAATCCTCCCATTCAGCCTCCCAAAGTGCTGGGATTACAGGCATGAGCCACCACACTCAGCCTCCTACTGTTTCGATTTGTTCTTAAAAGTAAAAGATGCCTGTGTTTAGGCCAGGACAGATCACTCACCCTAGAAATTCCACAAATAGCCCATGACCTGAGGGCTCCAGGCAGATGGGTGGCTGAGCCCAGTTCCCATCCTGGCCTGGGGAGGAGACCTAGGAAGTCATAGCTTAGGATACACTGGGAGGGGGAGGAAAAATGGTTTGCTTTTATCCATTATCCAAGCTGTGATTCAGCACGGAAGTCTCCCTTTTGTTAAGTTTAACTTGCTGAGTAACATGACATTTATACACTGCAAAGCACAATCGCATTTCACTGTTGTGAGCATACGTGTTCACACGAGTCATCCAACTACGCGTGAGCATCTGCTGCCGCACTGGGGGTATTTACTAGTCATTCATCAGTTACTTATTTTGTAGCACCCACTAGAGTAAACAGTAGCAGATATCTAATGTCTAAGAAAAATGTATGGAAGGAAGATTTGAATGGAAAATTTTCTCCATTAGCGTATATATTTTGAGATGTAGTCTCCCTCTGTCGCCCAGGCTGGAGTGCCATGGCACAATCTCGACTACGGCAACGTCTGCCTCCCAGGTTCAAGCGATTCTCCTGCCTTAGCCTCCAGAGTAGCTGGGATTACAGGCTCCCGCCACCACGCCCAGCTAATTTTTACATTTTTAGTAGAGACGGGGTTTCACCAGGTTGGCCAGACTGGTCTCGAACTCCTGACCTCAGGTGATCCACCCACCTCGGCCTCCCAAAGCGCTGGGATTACAGGTGTGAGCCACCGCACCCGGTATTATTAGCATATTTTTTCCCCATATTTCTAAGTTTCTCTGATATGGCTATTAGTATACTTTTAAGGAGTATTCTTCACAACAATTCCATCCCACTCCTACCCCTCCTACCAGAATTCTGAGGATGAGGGCTTGACAACTAACTCTCCATAGTATATTTTTAAGGAGTATTCTTCACAACAATTTCATCCCACTCCTACCCCTCCTCCCGGAATTCTGAGGATGAGGGCTTGACAACTAACTCTCCAAAGTCCCAGTAGCCCTGTGGTTTTCTATGGGCTCCTGGAGGATGAGGACCATGTCATATTTTTCTCACCCTCCACCCCCTCAATAAAGTACAAATTTGTGGAATTGTAGAGGCCAAGAGGCCTCAAATTCTTGTCTCTTTCATAGCATCCACTAGGAGGCAGCAATCCTCTAAAAATAGCCCCTAAACCAGCCACTTTTTTAAGCTAAAAGATGACTCAATTTCATTAAAAGTAGAATAACAACTACAATTTATTAAACACTTACTCTGCTCCTCGCACTATGTTATGTGCTAACAGTTCAGTGCTTAAGAACACTTTTATTGGCCAGGAGTGGTGGCTCGTGCCTGTAATCTCAGCACTTTGGGAGGCTAAGGCAGGAGGATCACTGCAGCCCAGCCTGGGCAACATTGAGACCAGCCTGGGCAACATAGTGAGACCTGTCTCTACTGAGAATGTTTTGACAATCAGCCAAGCATGGTGGTGTCCACTGTAGTCTCAGCTACTTGGGAGGCTAAGGTGGGAGGATTGCTTGAGCCTGAGTGGACGAGGCTGCAGTGAGCTATGATTGCACCAGTGCACTCCAGCCTGGGTGACAGAGCGAGACCCTGTCTAAAAACAAACAAAAAAAGAACTCTTTTATTTATCAAAACAAATATCTCAACAAAAAACCACCACCAACACATAGAAAGGAAACTACCACCTAAATTTGAATTATTGCAAATTAGTCTCTGAATGAAAACTGAAGCCTCACTTTCTTTTAGGTATCATCTAGCAAAGACTTCTGCCCTGTTCCTCAACCTAAATTCACAGGATAGAGTCTTCTCCATGAGCAAAGCAAAGAGCCATTCATCTATCCACCCCTCATTCACTCATTCTTCAGAAACACACTGAGCAATTAATCTATACCAGGCACTGGGCTAAGTACTGGAAGGGATTTAAAGAAGTACACAAAGCCAGTCCATTTTAGTTCAGGCCTCTGAATGACTGAAAGCCTTTGTCATACTATTAATAATACCGATCATAACTGCAAAAGTATAGTGTAGTTTAGAATTAAATGAACCTAGCTGGACACAGTGGGTCACACCTGTAATCCCAGCACTTTAGGAGGCGGAGGCGGGCAGATCACTTGAGGTCAGGAGTTTGAGACCAGCCTGGGCAACATGGCAAAACCCATTTCTATTAAAAATACAAAAATTAGCCAAGTGTGGTGAAATGTACCTGTAGTCCCAACTACTTGGGAAGCTGAGGCAGGAGAAATCACTTGAACCTCGGAGGCGGAGGTTGCAGTGAGATTGTGCCACTGCACTCCAGCCTGGGCAACAGAGGGGGATTCCATCTCAAAAAAAAAAAAAAAGAATTAAATATGCCTCAAAGCCAATCACTAGATTCTCCCATTCTCTTACTCTCTCACTCTCTTTAGAATACATTTGTTTATTGTAAGAACCCAGACTTAATCCTGAGAGGTTTTAGCTGGGACTAAAGAGAACCTCGTCCTAAACATCCCTGCCAGGAAGAACTCTTCCAGGGATCAGAGGGCCGGCAGCTTCCTGGCCCAGGACAGTCTTCATGACATAAATTACTTGAGTCAAAAACTGTTTGGCCCACATAATGTATTGGTGGCTGTTGTTGGGTTTTCTATTTGCTAACCTGAGCAAACATTTAAAATCCAAGTGGTTTTACACTAAAACCTGGATTTCCAACTTCTCTTTAAAAAGTCAAAAGCTCCGGCCTTACCATCTGCATTCCTGCATAGGAACCTTGAAAAGGGCCTGTGTTCTTCATGCACCGCAGTGCCCACTCATGTAAGTTCCTGCCTGGTCCTATAAGCAATGGGGTATCAGACTCTGCACTTGGGATTTCTTAGGCACCCTGTGAGGCCAACAGGGGATACGGAGAAGATTGACACTCAACCCCTTCTGCGGCGGGCCAGGTCTCACTAACAGCTGAACACGCAGGCCACCGTGACAGCTGTTTCAGCACTGAGTGGTTAGGTTAAATATTCAAGGCTGCAAGGGCCAGTGCCCTTACACAAAGGCTGGAATGTAACAAAAGCCCACCAAGAGTCTTGCCCAGGCCTTTTCTGGGCCTTGAAGCATGACAAAATAACAAAGAAATTCTTAACATTTCTCTTATCCACATTTAGGGTTAAACGCGTTTTATTAGGGGGTCAGCAAAGAACTCCCCAGACCTCCATAAGTCAGCGGGAGACAAGATAAAGGTAATCACCTCCAGCATCTGGACCCATCTAGATTAAGGAAACTTACTGAGGCTCTGGGGGAAGGTCTCCAGGACCCAGACCTTAGCTATGGATTAGAGGGAATCAATCACTTGTATCTTTAGATGAATGCACACTTACACATAGACATATAGCTTCAAAGGTATGTAAGCACTGTAAAACTTTGTAATTTCGAGTTGGTCTGGTGATATTTTCCTGGCCTTCTCCCTGTACCCAGTTACAGAAATAAACTCTCTCTTTTCCCAGTTAATCTGCATCTCGTTATTGGACCGTGAGAATAAGCAGCCCAATCCTCGGTTCAGTCTAGGAACACTCTGGCTGACAAACCTGTTAGGGGCTGTCACCATTGCCTGGAGAGCATAGGGGTGCAGTGGGGGCCAGCCAACAGAAGCTGAGGTCTCGGGTAGAGGACTCCTGCCTTGTAAATAGACGGAGTGAGATTCAAACCCAGCATCACTGACTCTGGCTTCAAAATCTGAAATTCTTTTATAGTTAAAGCACACGTTCGTCAGGTGTTCAGAGTAGATTAACAGCAGGCCTGAGATGGCTGGCGATCCTTAGTTAGAAAGGCCTAATTGCAAAGTTGGCCCTTGGCTGGTATCTGAGAACTTGGCTTTCCACAGCGTTCCCACCATTCTTGAAACTGGTAAGAGAAGTTCACTGTATCTTGACTATACAGCGTGGTATATGCTGTGGATCTGCTTGCTTTCTGGGAGCTGGAATTTTCGTACATGATAGGGAGTAGGCGCCTATGGGACCAGGCCCTAATAAAAACCCTGGGTGCTGAGTCTCTAATAAGCTTCCCTTGTGGCCAACATTTCATATGCTTTGTCACAACTCATTGCTGGGGAAATTAAGCACATATTATGTGACTTCCACCCAGAGAGGATTCTTGGTAGCTTGCCCCCTGGTTTTCTCTGGACTTGGCCTGATACATCCTCTTTTTTTTTTTTTTTTTTTTTTTTTTTTGAGACAGAGTCTTACTCTGTCACCCAGGCTGGAATGCAGTGGCACGATCTCAGCTCACTACAACCTCCCTGGTTCAAGCAATTCCCTTGCCTCAGCCTCCCAAATAGCGCATGCCACCACGTCCAGCTGATTTTTTTGTATTTTTAGTAGAGACGAGGTTTCACCATGCTGGCCAGATGGGTCTCAAACTCATGACCTCAGGTGATACACCAGCCTTGGCCTCCCAAAGTGCTGGAAGGATTACAGGCTTGAGCTACCATGTCTAGCCACACCTTTTTTTTTTTTTTTTTTTGCTGATTTTGCCCTGTGTACTTTTACTGTGACAAATTGTAACTGTGAGCATAGCTAGATGTTTAGTTATGCTTTAGCCAATCACCAGATTCTCTCTCTCTATTTAGAGGACATTTGTTTATTTCAAGAACCCAAACTTACTTAATCCGAGCCTGAAAGTTTTTACCTGGGTCCAAAGAGCGCCTCGTTCTAAACATCCCTGTCTAGAAAGTTTCCTATGAGACTTTCCAGCAAACCACTTAAATGTAGTGGTCTTGCGGACCCTGAAACATCAGTCAATATCTCCAACAACTGAAAGAGGCCTTGGGGTTTACAAGGTGCAAAGAATAATTGAGGTACTAGGTCATCACAAGCATCACTAATGAGAAAATAATGGGAAACAGGAGCTTTAAAGTTGAGGCCAGTGACCACAAAACACCTGCAGAGCTGGAAGAGCAAAACTGGAAGTGGAGACCCTGAGATTGGACACGTGACAAGAGACAGCGTCCGACTGGACTGGAGTATTTAGTTGGTCCCATAGCTGGAGAAATGTAAGGTGAGGCAGTCACCCCCAATGCCTGCTCTACCCTTCTTTCATGGTCATAGGGCCCCAGATTTTTGCAAGAACCCAGATGCCCAGAATAAAAGACTTCATTTCCCAGGTTAGCTGTGGCCATCTAAGTTCTGATCAATGGCATATAAGCAAAAAAGCTCATGGTGGCTTCCGGGAATCTTCTTCTAAAGATGATTAATTTTTTTTTTCTGAGATGGAGTTTTGGTCTTATTGCCCAGGCTGAAGTACAAAGACGCAATCTTGGCTCACTGCAACCTCTGCCTCCCAGGTTTAAGTAATTCTCCTGCCTCAGCCTCCCGAGTAGCTGGGATTACAGGCTCGTGCTGCCACGCCCGGCTAATTTTGTATTTTTAGTAAAGACAGGGTTTCACCTTGTTGGCCAGGATGGTCTCGATTTCTTGACCTCGTGATCTGTCATTCAAGCTACTTGGGAGCTTGAGGTGGGAGGATGGCTTAAGCCCAGGAGGTTGAGGCTGCAGTGAGCCACGGTGGTGCCACTGCACTCTAACCTGGGTGACAGAGTGAGACCCTGTCTCAAAAAAAAAAAAGGAAAGAAAACAAGAAAAAGAAAATACACTGATAGAATGTACATGATGAAATTTCAGAGGTCTCCTGGGAGGCCATCCCACTTCTGGTTTTGATGGGCAGAGACTCAACAGTGGAAGGCAGGCATGACCTGGGACTTCCCAGGCCCCAGCTTCCCCCCTCTTCACCTTCCTCTCACCCATCAGACTTCACACCTCTGCCTTCCCCTGGTGTTCCAACCTAAGTCTGTCAGAGTGCCTTCAGCCCATATGGTGCTTACTGGTGGATCCCAGGCTGGATTTCACCCCTCCTGTGCCTTCTTGGCCAGTCACCTCTATGAAGTATGCAGATCGACAGCCTTTTACAGAGGACTGGGCTTGAGAAAGAGCTAGCTGGGATCCATCTAGCTTCCCTACGCACACCCAGCCCCTCTCACACTGAGGAAGTTTCACCCCCGCTGGAAACACTGTGGCAGATGCTTTGGTGGCCTGCCCATTTCCCTTTCCGCTTTGTCACTCACGGATGTCAAAGCACCAGCACCTGCAGTTCTTTGTTCTGGGCTTCCTCTGGTACAGAAGCCGCCTTTTCTGCCAATGTTGGAGGTGCAGGGGACTTAGGAGACCTAAGGAATGAGCTCCAGTGGGGGGTGAAGGGAGTGAGTATGTAAAGCCCCAGCCCCTCGCCTGGTGGGGGGCTGAGTCTGAAGAATGTGTCTTGTATTTTCCCCACATGATTAGGTTCCAGCTGCCCTCGGTGGTAATTGCCCCTCCTCCCTCCACAGTCTAGGGGTACTTTACCTCCCAATTAACGAGGGTTCACTCCTCCTTATCCCAGAGTCTGCTTCTTAGGGGAGCTGACCTGAAGCAAACCTTCCTCAGCACTCAGATTTTATTTAATCCAAAATTAGGAAATATTAAGTTTGAATGGATACCCTGTGCTCAGAAGCATGCACACAGAAATATATACAGAAATTTCTGGCCGGGTGGAGTGGCTCACACCTGTAATCCCAGCACTTTGAGAGGCCAAGATGGATCACTTGAGTCCAGGAATTTGAGATCAGCCTGGCCAACACAGGGAGACCCCATCTCTACACAAATAATTAGCTGAGTGTGGTGGTGCGCACCTGTAGTCCCAGCTACCCGGCGACTGAGGTGGGATGATCACTTGAGCCTAGAAGTCCAAGACTCCAATGAGCTGTGATGGCACCACCGCACTCCAGCCTGGGTGACAGAGCAAGACCCTATCTCAATTAAAAAAAGAAATTTCCAACTTTTATCTGAGCCAGTTACCCAAAGACAGTCATATCCCCCAACCTCTCAGCTGAGCTTTACTGCCCTTTCAAGAATAGCCTAGAAATCTGGTAAGGACAATGAAAACTAGAACAATGAGACACTAGCACTGGATCTAATTCATCTGTTTAACCCCACTCACCACCCACCATCACACCCAGCCCACAGCCCTCGGTAAGTGCTCAGTAAATATCTGTTAGTCAGCAAAGCTACTGGAAGCACACACTCTGCCCTGAGCCATACATCCTGCCCCCAACCCCTGCTCTGTTATCTTAATTGCACCAAGAATGATTTCCCCACTCTTAGTCTCTCTGCATAGAATGGTGAAGAAACTGCACTTGGTTTTTTCAAACTATTCTTCTGGCTAAATGCAATGGCTCACACCTGTAATCCCAATACTTTGCGAGGACAAGGTAAGCAGATCACAAGGTCAGGAGTTCAAGACCAGCTTGGCCAACATGGTGAAACTCCATCTCTACCAAAAGTACAAAAAATTATCTGGGCGTGGTGGTGCATGTCTGTAATCCCAGCTGCTTAGGAGGCTGAGGCAGGAGAATCACTAGAACCTGGGAGGCAGTGGCTGAAGTGAGCCGAGATTGCGCCATTGTACCCCAGCCTGGGCGACAGAGCAAGACTCTGTCTCAAAAAAAAACAACATAAAACAACAACAACAAAAAACTATTTTTCTGCACCTTCAGGAGAATGGGCCAGGAATATGCTCTTTAAACAGACTGCCTGCTCAGAAGTACATTTCCATATTAGCAAGAGCAGCTGTCACTCCTGCTGGAGGCCTGCTGGCTTCTTGAGAACTGCTAGTCTCACCATTTGCCACATGCACAACAGGAAAATGTAGTTCACAGAAACTCAGAATGCCAGATTCCTCCTCCCTCCCAACTCAGGGATCCCCTCAAGAGCCTGCCTGACAGCTGTTGCCTCCTTCATGAACACCTCAAGTGACAGGGAACTCACTGCTGTATGATGCAGCCTATCCTATTGTTGGAAGGCTCTAGTTATTAATGATTCTTAACAGTGAACATCATTTATTAAACATTTGCTATGTGCCAAGCTCTATTAAAAGTGCTTTAACTAGCCAGGTGTGGTGGTGTGCACCTGTGGTCCCAGCTCTTTGGGAGGCTGAGGCAGGAGGATTCCTTGAGCCCAGGAGTTCAAGACTGCAGTGAGTTGTGATTGCGCCACTGCACCCCAGCCTGGGCCACAGAACAAGACCTCAACTCCTTTAAAAATAAAAATTAAATTAAAAGTGCTTGATCTGTGTCAACTCATTTAATCATAAGGACAATCCTATGAAATAGATGCTATTACCCCCACCTGACCTGACAGCCAGGGAAACTTGCAGCACAGAGAAGTAAATAATTTGCTCAAGATCACAGAGCTAGCAAGTGGTAGAATGAGATTTCAAACAAAAAGCATCCTTCGCGAACTATCCTCTATTGCCTTTTTTCTACTTGGGGCACAGATCTTCCATCCTATAACTGAGCCTTTTTAGGTCCAGATCCTTGTGAAATTGTGATGAATGCCAGGGACACTCTCTATGCTAATGTGCATATGGTCACAAAACTCTGCATATTTTTTCAGGGAGTCAACCCACCCCAGCCCTTGGACCCCAGATTAAGAACCGCAGCTAACACAAAACAATGCTGCTTTTGTATCTATTTGGAAATCCTCTTACTAACTTTTTTATATCTAACAGGCTTTCTCCTGGCTTAATTTTCCCTGTTTTATTTTTTTATTTTTGAGACAGTCTCCCTCTGTCACCCAGGCTGGGGTGTAGTGGCGCAATCTTGGCTCACTGCAGACTCTACCTCCTGGGTTCAAGTTATTCTCCTGCCTCAGCCTCCCAAGTAGCTGAGATTACAGATATGCACCACCACACCTGGCTAATTTTTGCATTTTTAGTTGAGATGGGGTTACACCATGTTGGCCAGGCTGGTCTCAAACTCCTGACCTCAAGAGATCTACCCATCTTGGCCTCCCAGAGTGCTGGGATTACAGGCATGAACCACCACACACAGCCAGTTTTCCCAGTTCTAGATGAAACAATGTTCAATCGCACCAACACTCAAAGACAGACACATTCAAGTTAGATTAAGGTGTTATTTTGTACCTTTATAACAACAAACAACTATAAAGAAAAGACTCAAAAATCAAGTGCCGGCCAGGTGCAGTGGCAGACACCTGTAATTCCACCACTTTGCAAGGCCAAGGCAGATGGATCTCTTGCGCTAGGAGTTCAAGACCAGCCTGGGCAACATGATGAAATACCATCTCTACAAAAAACACAAAAAATTAGCCAGGTACAGTGATGCACGCCTATAGTTACAGCTACTCAGGAGGCTGAGGTGAGAGGATAGCTTAAGCCTGGGAGGTCAAGACTGCAGTGAGCCATGATAAAACCACTGCACTCCAGCCTGGCCAACAGAGCAAGACCCTGTCTCAGAAAAAAAAAAAAAAAGTGCTGGGAGGGTTGTACTCCTGTTGCTGCTGTGATGGTACCGTATCCACCACTATTAGAAATTTGGCAACACACAGGAAAGACTGATGAAAACGTCCATAAGCTTTTGATCTGGTAATTCTACTCCTCGAATTTATTTCAAGAAAATAATTTAGATGGAAATAAAAGCCACACGTAGAAAGATATTTATAATAAACTTTTCTCTAAGAGCAAGAAAAAAAATGTTTAAAAAAATTGGGAAATTATAAGTAAATATGGTCATTAGCTTAATGGAACATATAAAATAATGAAAAGTGTTAAAATAACATTCAGGAAAAAAATGGAACGCAGAAATTAACATGATGATGATTGTCAATTTTGGGGTAATAGTGTGGGAATGCCCAGGAAACTTTCAATTCGCTTTCTAGAGCTTCGCTTTAAAAAGTGAGACACCAAATCAGAACAAAAGCAGCTCAGAGGAAAAGGGGAGAAAACACAAGGGATCAGAGGATCACTCAAAACAAAATGAAACAAAACACTATAAATAATACCCTCTATGAAATATGAAAAGATGTGCCTCCATGCACAAGAAACAGACGAGGATGGGGGATGATCAGAAAACATGAAAGAAGGCTGGGTGTGGCAGCTCACGCCTGTAATCCCAGCACTTTGGGAGGCTGACGGGGGCGGATCACCTGAGATTGGGAGTTTGAGACCAGCCTGGCCAACATGGTGAAACCCCACCTCTATGAAAAATACAAAAATTAGCTGGCTGTGGTGGCATACACCTGTAATACTAGCTACTATGAGGCTAAGGCAGAAAAATTTCTCAAAGCCAGGAGGAGGAGGTTGCAGTGAGCCAAGATCATGCCACTGCCTCCAGCCTGGTAAAGAGAGCGACACTCTCAAAAAAAAAGAAAAGAAAACATGATAATATGAAAGGGTTCTTTGAGATGGAGTTATCACAACTGAAGTAGTAAATTCAACAGAAACTCTGGAAGATAAAGTAGGATAACTATCCAGAAAATGGAACAAAATAGATAGAAAATGGGAGAAAAGATGACCAATCCAAAAGACGCAGTATCTCCCTAATAGGAGTGCACTAAGAGACCGCAGAGACAGTCTCCAGGACAGAGAGTGTAACTGGCCAAGCCAAAGGCCAGTGCCCGATCCATAGCTAGGTAGGAAATGGAGGATCTGGCCCATTTGGGTCTATAAGGAAAGGGCACTGTCTCCCCCTACAACCCAAGAGTATGGTCCCCCAAAAGGAAAGATAATAGGTGCTCTTAGAAAGTGAGGGTTAGATGATATACAGCCAAAAGCTACCACTGTCCACTGCACAGAACCTCTGTTGACTCCTAGTAACCACACCTTCTTCTGTAACTACTCATGGACCACTTGAAGATTTCTGCACCCTATCAGACACAAAACCTCCCTCTCTAGGCCTGTTGTGCGTTGTCATAGCTGAGATGTATTGTGCACATCCTACACGCCAATTGTTTCTCATGCATTATCTCATTAAAGCCTTACAACAAAGCAAAGAAGAAAGTAATCTTAATAACCCCAATTATAAATCAGGACACGACTGCCCAGAGAGGTTAAGAAGCATGCCCAGGTTCACTCATCTAATACAGCGAAAAGCCAGGATTTGGGTCTAGTAACCTGACCCTGGAGCTTGCGCCCTTATGCCACAGGACTTGATGTACCTCTCCCAGGAGGCTGCTCAGTGCCCCCGGTGACCCCAATGACTCACCACATTCTGGACACCAAAGAAGACCTAAGGTAGGTCGTCAAGTGGCCATGAGAGCCTCCATCGAGCCACACACCCCAGGCTTTGTGTGTGCAGCCCAGCACTGGGCTAAGAGAGCCCCTGGTATGCCTGGTCACCCTAGGAGGTCACGGGGTGCTGGGAGGAACCACTAGATCTCAGGCCTCCTTCGCAGCTCACACGTCACACAGGGGCTGCCCACAGGCTGGCTCTGGCTGTAGAACTGGAGCCCCTGCTCCTTCCTATCTGGAGCAAGGAGCCAAGGGATGCCTTTAAGGTACGTGAGCCCTATAGGTGAGATGTACTGTGCAAAAGGCAGGTCGACTGGAGAAAAGGCGCACACATTTATTTGATGTTTATACACAGGAGCCTTCAGAATGAAAAGTCAAAGATAATGGGGAAATTAGCCTGTTAATGCTTAGGATTAACGAAGTGCGAATAGCTATGTAGAAATGCAATTGGATGAAAAGGGTACGACCTCATGCTAACAGATTGAGTTGGGAAATCCAGCGAGGCCTGTCTAGATTCTTGGCCTCCCTGTGCTGCATCCCTTCCTTCTGCGTGTGGGGCAGGACCCTCTCTGGAAGGGGGGTCTTATGACCTACAGTCAAACAACATAAGTAAGATCATTTCTTTATGGCCAGTTTTTACACAGAAAGGCAGAAGGAAAACAAGAGTCGTGTGTGTGTGTGTGTGTGTGTGTGTGTGTATATTATATATATATATATATTTAGATGAAGTTTTGCTCTTATTGCCCAGACTGGAGTGCAATGACGCCATCTCAGCTCACTGCAACCTCTGCCTCCGGGTTCAAGCTATTCTCCTGCCTCAGCCCCCTGAGTAGCTGGGATTACAGGCATGCGCCACCACGCCTGGCTAATTTTGTATTTTTAGTAGAGATGGGGTTTCTCCATGTTGGTCATGCTGTTCTCGAACTCCCAACCTCAGTGATCTGCCCACCTCAGGTGATCTGCCCGCCTCAGCCTCCCAAAGTGCTGGAATTACAGATGTGAGCCACTGCGCCCAGTCAAGAGTAATATTTTTAGGATTTATGACTGGCTTTGGGGAAAAGAGGTTCTGGTTTCTATGACCACCCCTTGGGGAAGAGGGATTCTAGTTTCTATGGCTAGACTAGGAGAGAATGGGCCTGAGAGACAGGAGGGCAAGCATGCAGAGAAAAGCTTTTAACTTCTGAGGCTTTCATTTTAGGGTACTGTTTTCTGAGTCCCAACAGTTGGAAGCCAGGCAAAGCAGAACTGTGGGTACTTTTGAGAGCCCAGGCAGCTGGCTCTTCCCCCACGCAGCACAGTCAGCCCCAGAGCCCCACCTGCATGGCGACAGCAGGGTTAGCCTGTCCTGGCTGGTAGAAGGTTCTGTGGGCCCGGCTGTGTCAGGTGAAGACCTGTCTGGAAGCCTGTTCAACCATTTATCTGTTCTGCCTTCCTCCCCCTTGCTCCTGCCTTTTGAAAGCTGACCTGGACACAGAAGCTCTCCCATTTAGGAGGCCTTAATTCCATCTCCATTTAATGCGAGATGTCTTGAACTGGGTCCCAATCTTAGGCCACAAATTCAGGTGTGCAGAAAACATTTTTTCTTTCTTTTTTTTTCTTCTTGAGATGGAGTTTTGCTCTGTCACCCAAGCTGGCATGCAGTGGCACAATTTCAGCTCACTGAAGCCTCTGCCTCCCAGGTTCAAGCGTTTCTCCTGCCTCAGCCTCTCAAGTAGCTGGGACTACAGGTGTGTACCACCACGCCCAGCTAATTTTTGTATTTTTAGTAGAGATGGGCTTTCACCATGTTGGCCAGCCTGGTCTCAAACTCCTGACCTCAGGTGATCCACCTGTCCAGCCTCCCAAAGTGCTGGGATTACAGGCGTGAGCCACCACGCCTGGACTACGAATTGTTTTTCTGTCACAGAGTTTAATTCTATTTTGATTCCTATCCTGCCAATGTGGCAGAAAAGTAATCTCTGTTGATTTAGAATTTACCACACCCTGAACCTAGGTGTTGTCAAAGTCCCACTGAGCTCTGGGAGACGGAGTCTTTGTTGTCTTTTGTCACACAGGTGTCTGGAGGATGCCACTTACTGTCACTTACTTTGTGCCTTACACAACTGCAGATCACTATTCAAAGGCTTTATAGTTTGCTATCACTGCTGTAAACACATTACCACAAATATAATGGCTTAGCACAACACAAGCTTATTTCTGTAGAAGGGCAACACGGTCTTACCAGGTGTTGGTTGTGCTGAGCTTATAGCTGGCGACTCTAGGAAAGAATCCTCGTCCAAGCTCGTTGAGGTTGCTGGCTCCGATCAGTTCTTTGTGGGTAAACTTGCTGGCTGGCAGCCAGGGTCACCCTTAGCTCCTTAGCGTTCCTTCTTTGTCCTTACACATCATCCACAAGGTGTCAGAGCCTTCTCACACATCACAGACTTGGCCTTCTGCGGCATCGCTCTGACTCTTCCGACCTTCCTCTTCTGCTTGATTACATCAGACCCACCTGGACGTGCTGGGTTATCTCCCTATTTTAAGTTCAGCTGATTAGCAACCTTCATTCCATCTGCAAAGCCCCTTCCCAGCAGAACCTAAATTCGTGTTTGATTGACCAAATAGGGAACTGGAGAAGGGGGGGTATCTTTAGAGTTTTGCCTCCAGCAGAGGCCCCCATGCAAGCACATCCCTGGAGGTGTGCAGGGCAGCTGCCATCACTCCCCTCTCAGCCCAGTCACCAGACAGATGCCCTGTCAAGGTCATGGTCTTTTTAAGGCTGGAGGTTTGCTGCCCCTACTGCGGCTGTCTTGGGAAGGAACTGGTTCTGTTCTGAACCATGCTGGAATGAGAACTTCTAGAAGGCAAGGTCCCTTCTGCCTCAACACACACACAACCATTTCCTCTCTGGGGTGTCCCAGGGCTCCTTCTAGGTTGCAGGAAACAGGACACTCTGCCCCCTGTTTCCCAGGGACCCCCATCTCTGGACTGTCATTGCTTTCCCTCTTCCTCTCACCACCAAGGAAATCACCTTCTCATCAAACCTCCCAGATGCCAAATATTTTGGCTAGATCTGGTGTCCTATCCGTTCTGGAGTGGCTTTGGGCTTTTACAATCCCGGGGCTAGTCCTGCCTTCCTGTCTGTCACATTCCACAGCTGAGGCCAGGAGCCAGGAAGTCACTGCTGGGAGTTGGAGGCGGACAGGGAGTTGGAGAATGGCAAAGTGGGGTTACTATTGCAAACCTGTTTACCTGCCGCTCTCCTGACATGCTCTGTTTTTTAAAATGTCCTCGGCACTTGGTCCATCACAGGCCCCATCGTTGGCAACTAATCTGGGAGAAATAGGGCTCTTCGGCCAGCGACATCTCCCCATCACGGGCTACACCTTTAGGTGCCAGGCAAGGAGGACTGTGGGCAGCTCTGAAGCCTCCACTCTTCCTTACGGGTTTTTTGCTCACTCTCCAGGGCCTAATTCAGATGTCGCCTCCCTGTGTTGCTTCTCCAGCCCTTCAGGTAGCTGTGATCACTCTCCTCTGAGCCCCAGAGCACCTTCCCTAGTTCCTGCACAGGCCCCTCCACGGCCCCTCCCTGCATCGGAAGCCCAGCCCCTTCCTCCAGGAGCGCCTCCTCTTTCTAGTGCACAGTGTCTTCCCTTAGTAGTCTGTCCCTCTGGGGCCCCTAAGGCTCTTCCCCTCCCTCTCAGCAATCCCTGGCACACGTGCAGCAGTGAGGGCTGCGCCTGAGGATGGAGCAGGGGTGGGCACCCCAGTCTTAGAGGCTGTCATCATCAGAGTTCAAATGGGACATGCTCTGAGAAGGGTCTGCAGGGAGACCAAGTTTGCCACCCCAAGGAGAGCCAGGCTTCTGTGATGTCTCAAGCCCTGGGACCTAGACACAGCTTCCAGGAGTGGGCAGCCAGAAGGCCCTTTCCCTACCCCCCTCAGTACACAGAGAGGCCTCCCCCGGGATGCCCTCCCTGAACCCTAGAGTTTCTTGGGAATTACCATATTTGCACTGTGATGCCCTTTCAAGGTCATGCTGATACATGCTATGACTGAGCAAGATGGTTCTCAGGATCAGATTGGAAGTTGAAAGAGAGACTAAGTCACAGGAACCCGAGAGCTGGGTGAAGGCATAGCTGTGCCCCAGGCCCACCAGCAAGGACCACGTTTATTAGGCTCAGCCTCCCATACAAGCCGTGCCAGAAAGTCTAAGAGAAGAAGGGGAACAGAGGAAGAGAGGGAAAGTCCTTTAAATCGACATGGTTTCATTGAGCTTCTGCACCATGCAGGGGCCTGTGGGATTCAGAAGGGGGATATAATCCTAGTCCTTGCCCTCAGGAAGCTTATGATCTGTGTATAACCCAAGAGTGAGCAGCTGGGTGAATAAGAAGTGGTGCAAGGGGAAAGAGTTACCACAGATGGTGTATCAGTTTGCTAAGGCTGCCTGAAACAATAGAAAGTTACTGTTTTGGGATAGGGGAGGGGATAGCATTAGGAGAAATACCTAATGTAGATGACCAGGTGGTGGATGCAGCAAACCACTCTGGCACGTGTACACCTATGTAACATGTGCTGCATATGTACCCCAGAACTTCGGGTAATAAAAAAAAGTTACTGTATTTACAGTTCTGGAGAACTGGTTAGCAAATCAAGACGTCGGCAGGGCTGGTTCCTTCTGAGGGCTGTGAGGAGTCTGCCCCAGGTCTCCCTCCTTGGCTTGTGGATGTCCATCTTCCCTCCGTGTCTCTTCACATCAGCTTCCCCCTACGCATGTCAGATGTCTGTCTTTGTGCCCAAATATCCCCCTTTTAATGACACCAGTCATATCAGATGATGGCCCATCCTAATGACCTCATTTTAACTTTTTTTAACCTTTATAATGACCCTATCTTCAAATATAATAACAGTCTGATGTACTAGGGGTTGGGGCTTGATATGGCTTGGCTGCGTCCCCACCCAAATCTCATCTTGAACTGTAGCTCCCGTAATTCCCATGTGTCATGGGAGGAACCCGATGGGGAGGTAATTGAATCATGGGGTGAGTCCTTCCTGTGCTGTTCTCATGATAGTGAATAAATCTCATGAGATCTGATGGTTTTATAAATGGGAGTTCCCTTGCACAAATTTTCTCTCTTGCTTGCTGCCATGTAAGATGTGCCTTTCACCTTCTGCCATGATTGTGAGGCCTCCCCAGCCACGTGGAACTGTGAGTCCATTAAACCTCTTTTTCTTTATAAGTAACCCTGTCTCAGGTATGTCTTTATCAGCAGTTTTAAAACAAACTAATACAGGGCTCCAAATATATTTTTTAGAAACACAATTCAACCCATAACCCATTTCTCCTTGAAAGAAGAGAATTTCCTTATTTATTTATTTATTTTTGAGATGGAATCTCGCTCTTGTTGTCCAGGCTGGAGTGCATTGGCGCCATCTCGGCTCACTGCAACTTCCACCTCCCGGATTCAAGCAATTCTCCTGCCTCAGCCTCCCGAGTAGCTGGGATGATTACAGGCACCCACCACCATGCCCAGCTAATTTTTGTATTTTTAGTAGAGACAAGGTTTCACCATGTTGGCCAGGCTGGCCTCGAACTCCTGATCTCAGGTGATCCGCCCACCTCTGCCTCCCAAAATGCTGGAATTACAGGAATTAGCCACCGCACCCAGCCAGAATTTCCCTTCTAAAGGGGCAGGTTCTCAGGCAGAGGTGAACACTGGGAGGGTTCGTACTTTGCGATTACTGAATAATTCCTCAGGGATGTCCTTCCAGATTTGAGGAACATCTTCAGGGACAGAAGACACCATGTTGGGTAGGGCTTCTTCATGCATGCCCCAACCACAGGGGCAACAGAATCCTGGCCCCTGAGCAGACTGTGCCCAGCCATGGGCATCAGCTGACACCCCAAACCTCAAACATTCCTACCAAAAGGGAAGCTAGCCGCTGGGATCCATGTGAAGGCAAAGTAGAGATGAATTTAGTGGGCAAGAAGCAGCCAGTCGGGCAAGAGGGAGAGAGGACCTTTCTCCCTGACCCACCCCACACATACAATGGACTGAATGTTTGTGTCCCCTTAAAATTCATGTGTTGAAATCCTAAACCCCAAAGCGATGGCATAAGGAGGTGGGATTCTGAAGGGTAATTTGGTCACAAGGGCAGAGCCGTCATGGTTAGGATTTAGTGACCACAGAGGGCTAGGTCACCGCTTCCACCACATGAGGACACAGCAAGAAGGTGTCCTCTATGAACCAGAAAGTGGGCCTTGCCAGACACTGAATCTTCCACACCTTGATCTTGGACTTCACAGCCTCCAGAACTGTCAGAAATAAATTTCTGCTGTTTCTAAGGCACCAGTTTATGGTATTTTTCTTTCAGCAGCCCAAACAGACTAAGACACACAACCAGGAAAAATCAGACATCTCCTGCTGCCCACCTAGATGGCTTAAGAGTCCAGGACATAGACAGAGGTGGGGGCAAGAAGACAGGTTCTGGGCCTGAGCTTTACATTCAAGAAAGGACTTTTGATGTTATTTCCAAATGATGTTTGTTGTGGGCCAAGTTGTCTCTCTCCAAAATTTATATGTTGAAGTCCTAACCCCCAGCAACTCAGACTGTGACTGCATTAGCAGGATAGGGTTAAGAGGTCAGTCAGTTAAAATGAGGTTGTGAGGGCAGGCCCTAATCCAATAAGGGCATCTCTATAAGAAGAAGAAAATTGGCACAGACACACACAGAGGGAAGACCGCATGAACACATGAGGACTGTGAGACAATCAATGTCTGTTCAGCCACTCATCCTGCAGCACTTTGTTACAGCAGCCCTAGCAAACTAGTGTAAAGTCCTATCCATGTTCACCCGGATGTGTTTCTAAGCATTCATTTTTAAAATGTAACATTTCTTAAAAATATACTGTAACATTTTAACTCGTTTTGGCAATTTTTTTTTTCTTGAGACAGAATCTTGCTCTCTCACCTAGGTTGGAGTGCAGTGGCACAATCTCGGCTCACTGCAACCTCTGCCTCCAGGGTTCAAGTGATTCTCCTGCCTCAGCCTCCTGAGTAGATGAGACTATATGCACCACCAGGCCCGGCTAATTTATATATATATATTTTTTTTGGAAAGTCGGGGGTTCACCATGTTGGCCAGACTGGTCTTGAACTCCTGACCTCAAGTGATCCACCTGCCTTGGCCTCTCAAAGTGCCAGCCACCTGCCTTGGCCTCCCAAAGTGGCATGAGCCACTGCACCTGGCTGGCATTTCTTCATTTTTAGTACATTGGGAACAACCACCACCCTCAAAATAACAGTGGCTCATCTTTGTCAATTATACCTTAATAAAGCTGGGGGGGAAATTAATAAAATGGACTACAAAAAAAAAAAAAAGAAAGAAAGAAAGAAGGAAAGAAAAGAAAGTAGTCCAAGTTCTCTGTAATTCCCAGACGCCCCAATGAAGGACCTCAGCTGTGATGAGAAAACCCAGCTGCCCAATTCCTGGCAATTCTCCCAGGATCTGGAATGATGGTGTGCCTGGGCACAGCCTTCCTATCTGGCCTGAGAGCCAGCTGGCACCATTAGAGTGAGGAGAGGGCTCTGAGCTTTCTCAGTAGGCTGGCAATCTCCCAGGCTCCCTCCCCCAGCCCCTATAAAACCATCTGGAAAATGAAAATAATTCCTTCTGCTTCCTACCAAGCTCCAGGGACCCTGCGAGGAACAGGGAGAGACTTTCCCCATACCCCACACATTCCTAGAGAAGGTTGCCCTGGAATAAGGTATTGCTCACCCTTTCACCCTAAGTGGCAGAAATGAGACCTGCTCAGTGCTCTGTCCAGGTGTTCTTGCCTCCCCTCAGGAGCCACTCCTGCTTCCATCCCACCGGATTGGAATGGGGCTTCCCACAGGCCCCCCACTCCACAGCTCCTCAGCACTCTCCTCCTCCTCCCTGCTCCCCTGAGCCCAGCCCAGTCTGAGGTCCATCCCCCAGCGAGGGGGAGCTGAGCAGTGCTGCAAACTCAGTGCTGCTGAGTACCCTGGGGGATTTGCTGAACTGCACATTCTTGTTCTGTAAGCCGGGGGCTGACCTTCCGCACATCTAACCTGCTCCCTGGCAATGCTGACATTACTGGGCAGAGAGGAAAAGTGCTAGACAATGCAGCAGGGTGGAAATTAACCAGGACTCCCAGGCAAGCTGCTCTATGAGTTTTGGAGGGAAGTGTGATGGGGGTTGGTGCGCAGAAGCTGGGTCTACCTGACCGTCTGTCCAGGCACATCCCCTCGCTCTGCAAGGCGGCACTGGGCACACAGCCCCAGTGTCAAGGTGGCATTTAGCTGGGCCTTCTGTCTGGCACCAGCAATTACTCTTTAACTTGGGGTTCTGGGAGTCCATAGTTGAGCATAGCTTAATTTGGGGATGCACCTGAGAAACAAGGCCCCTCTCCCCCAGATGGGCTTCTCTGCCCCATCCCTCTCTCCACCAGGCCTGGGCAGGCCCCAGGCTGACTTGTTCTAATTCCTTGCACTTTTCCTGGCAGGGTCTCCAGGCTCATGAAATCTGCTTCTTGCCAAAGGCAGAGGATCCACTGGCAGCAGAGAGCACCGGCTGCGGTCAGGCAGGTGCAATCATTTTTTAATGACATCTTTCCCCGCTTACTCATCAAAATTGTGCGACTTACTTTAGAATATTTAGGAAATATTGGAAAATATAAAGAAGGAAGTAATCCTGCAATCCTACAACTCAGAAATGATGTCTTAGCACTTTGGAAAACACCCTTCCAATCTTTCACATGCACAGGAGTGGTCTGTATACCATTCTGCACTGGGCTCCCCAGCACCAAAAAGTTAACATTGTAGGAAAAGCATTTATCCATGTCGGTCATTCTTTGAAAGTATGATTTTTAGTCTGGGTGCAATCGCTCACACCTGTAATCCCAGCACTTTGGGAGGCCGAGGTGGGAGGTTCACTTGAACTCAGGAGTTGGAGACCAGCCTGGGCAACATAGTGAGACCCTATTTCTAAAAAAAAATAATAAATTGTTTTAATTAGCTGGACATGGTGGTGTGCACCTACATAGTCTCAGGTGCTCGGGATGCTGAGGTGGGAGGATCAGTTCAGCCCAAGGGTTCAAGGCTGCAGTGAGCTGTGATTGCACCACTGCACTCCAGCCTGGGAAATAACGTGACACCATGTCTCAAAAAAAAAAAAAAGTATAATAGGCCAGGCGCAGTGGCTCACGCCTGTAATCTCAGCACTCTGGGAGGCCAAGGAGGGCAGCTCACCTGAGGTCAGGAATTTGAGACCAGCTTGGCCAACATGGCGAAACCCTGTCTCTACTAAAAATAAAAAAACTAGCTGGGCATGGTGGTGGGTGCCTGTAATCCCAGCTACTCGGGAGGCTGAGGCATGAGAATCACCTGAACCCGGGAGGCAGAGGTTGCAGTGATCTGAGATCGCACCACTGCACTCCAGCCTGGGAAACAGAACAAGACGCTGTCTCAAAAAAAACTATAATATTTTTAATAGCTGCATAATAGTCAAATCCTATGCATTTTTTTTTATCATTTACTTAATGCTTGCCCTATTTGGCTGCAATGAAGTTGTTTAATTCTTTTTCTAATATAAATAATTTTATTCTGGCTATGTTTTTATTGAAATTTCTAACCCTATAATGTCTTCTTTTTCTTAGGTTTCCAGGATTGAGATATTGGAACAGAAGTTTAAATACTCTTAAAGTTCCTGATAGATGTTGAATTGTTTCCAGAAAGCTTTAACAAATCCATCCCCCTCTAGCGGTAGTGCCTGTTTCAGGAAATGATCAGCACTGTGCATTATCTTCTATGTTTTCCCACTTTGGTTGGTAAAACTAGTATCATTTCTAGTCTGCATTTTGCTTCACTCAGTGAGGCTGAACATTTTTTTCTAAGTGGCACAGCCATTCACGTTTCTTCTGTGACCCGTCTGGACATATACTTGGTGCTCTCATTTTAAGGAGAGTGAGGATGCAGCATGAGGGAATATGCATTGTATTAGTCCATTTTCACACTGCTGATGAAGACATAACTGAGACTGGGAAGAAAAAGAGGTTCAAATGGGCTATGGATCCACATGGCTGGGGAGGCCTCAGAATCATGGCGGGAGGCTAAAGGCACTCCTTACATGGCAGCGGCAAGAGAAAAAGAGGGAGAAGCAAAAGCAGAAGCCCCTGATAAATCCATCAGATCTCATGAGACTTACTCACTATCGCGAGAATAGCATGAGAAAGACCTGCCCCCATGATTCAATTACCTCACCCTGGGTCCCTCCCACAACACATAGAAATTCTGGGAGATATAATTACTGGGCATTGAGATTTGGGTGGGGGCACAGCCCAACCATAGCATGCATCACCACCTGATGGCACCCACCCATAACATCTGCCATGCTGTTCCCCCCCATGCCTATGAGCGGGCACCCCAGGCCTGGTGCCTTTGCTGCCAGACTCTGGGTACTTCCACTTAACTCTCCCATCTCCGGGTGCCCTCATGATAACCCAATGTTCCCAGGATTCTTCCTTCAATTAACAATGGCCTGCCTGAGGCCCCATTTCTTCAGCACTGTCTCCATGCTAAGTTACAGGGAGTGGGCTCAAACAAGCAAATGAAAGCTAAACATCTTCACCTAATCAAAATGTTGGCTATCTCTGTTAGTCTGTTTTCATATTGCTGTAAAGACTACCTGAGACTGGGTAATTTATAAAGAAAAGAGGTTTAATTGACTCACAGTTCTACATGTCTGGGGAGGCCTCAGGAAAATTACAATCATGGCAAAAGGCGAAGGGGAAGGAAGGCACATCTTACATGGCAGCAGGAGAGCGAGAGCATGCAGAAGAAACTGCCACTCTTTTTTTTTTTCCAAGATGGGCTTTCACCATGTTGGCCAGGCTGGTCTCAAACTCCTGACCTCAGGTGATCCACCCACCCTGGCCTCCCAAAGTGCTAGAATTACAGGCTTGAGCCACCACACCCAGCCGAAACTGCCACTCTTAAACCATCAGATCATGGCCAGGTGTGGCGGCTCACACCTGTATTCCCAGCACATTGGGAGATGGAGGCAGGCAGATCACTTGAGGTCAGGAGTTAGAGACCAGCCTGGCCAACATGGTGAAACCCCCATCTCCACGAAAAATACAAAAATTAGCAGGCATGGTGGCACATGCCTGTAACCCCAGCTACTTGGGAGGCTGAGGCAAGAGAATTGCTTGACATCTGGGAGGTAGAGGTTGCAGTGAGCCAAGATCATGCCACTGTACTACAGCCTGGGCAACAGAGTGGTACTCCAATTCAAAAAAAAAAAAAAGAGAGAGATCTTGTGAGAACTCCTCACTATCGCAAGAGCAGCACAGGGGAAACCGCCCCCATGATCGAATCACTCCCACCAGATCCCTCCCCCACCATGGAAGGATTAAAATTTGAGACGACATTTGGGTGGGGATTCAGAGCCAAACCATATCACCATCCACAAAAGCTTTTTGACAAATAACTCTGACTAGGAATTGTAAGAAATGTTTTTAAATGACTAACGTGGAAGCAAACATTATTCCCATTTTCTAGACAAGAAAAGTGTGTCTCTGGAGCTGTGACACTCCATAAACCAGGGAAAAAGCAGAGGCAATGACTGATTTTCTGCCTCCCAATCCAGTTGCCCAACCCTCCTGGCTCAATGCCAGGACTTCCCTGTTTTTGATTAGGGACAGTGACAGTGGAGCCACCTACTCCCTACACGCAACTGTTACACACCCAGTGTCGCAGAAATAAATAACACTCCACTTCACTATGGGGACTGCTTTTACTGACATCATTTTTAGCAGACGTTTTACTATAAAAATGGGGTGGAGAGACATAAAGCAGATAAACTGCTTCCAACAATCGTTGCTGCTAGGGTGAAACTGGGGGTATACAGTACAGCCCAAATGTACCCCAGGTCCAGCCCAAGCTTGCTCAGTACCCAACCCAGGAACCAGACCTATCATCGTACAAGGTTGTCCTCTCCAATGATCTTAGCAGGTTCAGAATAACCCTCTAATATTCCTCATTTATTGTAGTTGCTTATTATGAACCCACCAACTATTAATTCAATCTTTTTTAAATTCTCAGGTTTCAGTATATTTCTCTTCAGGCTATGGTACATATCATACCATATAGTAATTATTTGCTATTTTCTGCTTCCCTGTCTAGACTTTGCATAAGCTCAGGGTAGAATTTTTTCTTTTTCTTAGAATTTATTCTTAGAATTTGACAAAGAGTAGATACTCTTACTCACAATTTGGTTGAAGGAAGGAATCAACGAATGAAAATGTCCTGAGTTTACTGTTTACTGCATAAAAGACTGTAGATGTTTGCTGTTTTACATTTTCTCCTTTTAAGGTCTAATATCAGTAAGTTGATGTTTGGTAAATGTAATTTGAATCCCAGTTGCACCCCCTGAAGGCAGGAGTACTGCAAAAAGTATAAACAGAGGTCAAGGGCAGTTGTCCTGTGCAAGCAAGACCGCTTAGAACTCTCTAATGGCTCTTTGACAAACCTTCAGTGGGATTTCTGTCAAAGCTGACAGAAATTAAAGACTTAATTTAAATTAAATTTAAGTCTTTAATTTCTGTCCTTAATGAGTTGGTCACAAAGTTAATTCAACTTTGAAAGGGATAGAATATGTTAATTCCACACACACGTGAAAGACATCAACAATCAGGCCTCATCTGGGAAAACCATGATGGGGAAGGCTGGGGCTAATGGATGAGGGCTGTGGGGCAGGGGCAGAAAGCCTCCCAATGCAAATATAGGCACCTTGCCTTTGGCCTCTCTGGCACTCCATCTTGTCTCTCCTCCCTGGAGAAAAGCAAGCTGTATTCAATCACCTTTTCAATGCTAAAACCAGGCTTTCCTGTCAGAGTTAGGGCCAGAGATTTTTCCATCCCCTCCTGCACAGAGGATATTCTTAAGAGGCATTAAGTCTACAGCATGGACAGTTTCTGGGGGAAAAAAACAAAAATGAAAATCTCACCTTGTGTTCCCCCTCCTCTTCCTGGACAGAGAATGGGACAGGCCCAGGCCGTCCGGATCATGATGAACCTCATCAGAAACTTCGGTCCATTTTCTCCATTCCCTTCCCTGGGACCTGCATGCTGTCTCTCCATGCCCCTCCTTCCCCACTCTCCAGGCTTTGTGGGTGAGGCAGAGACTGAGAACCAGGCTCACCTGCCTTTTCCCCCACAGTGGGCAGAAGCTCGGTAACTGAACTCAGACACTCGTGGCATACCTGCCAGGAGGATGACATAGATGCCTCCTGTGGCCCTGAGACAGGCAGAGCTCTGCTGGCAGCCCAGGCCATATGTTCACTCGTTCATTCACAAACACCCACAGAGGCAGGCTGCTTTGGCCTGGAGGGGGGATGTCGTACACTAGAGCACCCAGGTTCACAGAGCCATGCCTCATTCCACCCTACTCTGGCTCAGGTCACCGGAAGCTATAGAGCTCTTTTTTTTTTTGAGACAAGACAGGGTCTTGCTCTGTTGCCCAGGCTGGAGTGCAGTGACATGATCTTGGCTCACCGCAACCTCCGCCTCCCAGGTTCAACTGATTCTCCTGCCTCAGCCTCCCAAATAGCTGGGATTACAGGCAAGCACCACCATGCCCAACTACTTTTTTGTATTTTTTAGTAGAGACGGGATTTCACCATGTTAGCCAAGCTTGTCTCAAACTCCCAACCTCAGTTGATCCACCCCTTGGCCTCCCAAAGTGCTGGGATTACAGGTGTGAGCCACTGCCTGGTCCAGAGCTCTCAACTGCAATGACTAGCATAGCAGAAGAACAAACTAACACAGAAGATGGCGTAGGAACCGTGTAAGCCAAGACTCTGCAGTAAGACACACTTGAGTTCTGGTTCTGCCGTTTACTCACTGTCGAGATTGCAGATGGGACCTCACCTCTCTGAGCCTCAGTTTCCTCATTTGTAAAATAGGCAAATACTTGTACCTACCTCACAGAATTAGTGTGAGGTTTAACTGAGGTGATTTAGGCAAAGCCCTTAGCTTGGTACCTAGCACATATTAAGTGCTCAATAATAGATGATGGTGACGATGTAAGTTGGACACAAAGAAGAGAAAGTGACACATATTAATTGATAGTCACATAGGGCCACTGACTTGATTTGGTATGTTTCTCGGACTTTCAGTTTTTCTTACCATCTGTCAGCACACCACATTCCTTCAGCCTTGAATTATATGCTGCCTTGTGGTTTTGCTTTTATAAAACAAATAGAATGTATTAGTCTTCCTGAGCCTGCTATAAAAATAAAAAATAAAAAATTACCACAAGCCGGTGATTTACAACACAGAAAGTTATTCTCTCACAGTTCTGGAGGCCAGAAGTTTGAAAGCAACATGTTGTCAGGGCTGTGCTCCCTCCGAAGGATCTAGGGGGTGATCTATTACTTACTTCTTCGAGCTTCAGGTGGCTGTCAGCATTCCTTGGCTTGTAGCTGCGTCACTGCAATTTCTGCCTAGTCTTATCATCTTATCTGTGTCTGTTTTCTCTTCAGTGTGTCTCTTTATAAAACACTTGTCACACCGGGCATGGTGGCTCACGCCTGTAATCCCAGCACTTTAGGAGGCTGAGGTGGGCAGATCACTTGAGGTCAGGGGTTTGAGACCAGGCTGGCCAACATGGTGAAACCCTGTCTCTACTAAAAATATAAAAATTAGCCAGGCATGGTGGCAGGCACCTGTAATCGCAGCTACTTGGAAGGTGGAGGCAGGAGAATCACCTGAAACTGGGAGGCAGAGGTTGCAGTGAACGAGATTGCACCACTGCACTCTAGCCTGGGCAACAAGAGTGAGACTCCATCTCAAAACAAAAACAAAAACAAAAAACACTTGTAACCCACTGGCTAATCCAGGGTGATCACCTCAAATCAAGATCCCTAACTTCATTATATCTGCAAAGTTAACATTTACAGTTCTGGAAATTAGGTTAGGATGTGGACATCTTTTTGGGAACCATCTGTCTTAGACTGTTCAGGCAGCTATAACAAAATACCAGATACTGGGTAGCTTATAAACAACAAACATTTTTTTCTCATAGTTCTGGAGGCTGGGAAGTCCAAGATCATGGCACTAGAAGCTGCAGTGTCTGGTGAGGGTCTGTTTCCTGGTTAAAACATGGTTGTCTTTTTACTATGTCCTCATTGTAGAGGGTCAGGGGTCTCTCTGGAGTCTCTTTTATAAGGCTTCTAGTCTCTTTTTCATTTTTACTTTTTGAGACAGGGTCTCACTCTGTCCCCAGGCTGGAGTGCAGTGGCACAATATTGGCTCACTGCAACCTCTGCCTCCCAGGCTCAAGTAATCCTCCCACCTCAGCCTCCTGAGTAGCTGGGACTACAGGTGCACGCCACAATGTCCAGCTAATTTTTGTACTTTTTTTTTTTTTTTTGTAGAGACAGGGTTTTGCCATGTTGGCCAGGCTGCCAGGCTGGTCTCAAACTTCCTGGCCTCAAGCGATCCACCCGCCTCAGCCTCCCAAAGTGCTAGGATTACAGGCATGAGCCACCACACTTGGCCTTATTCAAGAAGATTCTATCTTCATGAACTTAATCGTCTCCCAAATACCATCACACTGGGGGCTCTGATTTCAGCATACAAATATTGGGGGAAACATAAATATTCAGTCCATTACACCAACATGTGGTCCACTTAGGGTACCTAAGAACATGGAACTTAGAAGTAGCCTGACCTGGATTCCAACATCGGGCCCACCACCACTCACTGGTGGATGATCTTGATTCAGTTACTTAACATCTTTGAACCTCGGCTTCTAAAAAGGGCCAATAATGCCTATGTCCCAGGGTTGTCTGAAAGAATTAAATAAGCTAATATGTTAAAAGTACTTGATAATTGGTAGCTGTCATTACTAGTGGTAGGTTTGCCCCACTAGGCTACAAGTTCCTAAGAGGTGAAGCCATCTCTGCTTCCTTCACAGGTCTAGCACAAGTCTGCAAACAGTTTATCCTTATTGAAGGTGGGGTGATAAACTGGCTGCACAAGTGACATAGACAGCCAATATCACCAATTATGTAAGATTCCACAGGGATCTAAAGAAGAGGATTAGGCTGGGCGCGATGGCTCACGCCTGTAATCCCAGCACTTTGGGAGGCCGAGACGGGCAGATCACAATGTCAGGAGATTGAGACCATCCTGGCCAACATGGTGAAACCCCGTCTGTACTAAAAACACAAAACTTAGATGGGCATGGTGGCAAGTGCCTGTAATCCCAGTTATTCGGGAGGCTGAGGCAGGAGAATCACTTGAACCCAGGAGACGGAGGTTGCAGTGAGCCAAGATCACACCATTGCACCCCAGCCTGGAGACAGAGCGAGACTCTCTGCCTCAAAACAAAAAACAAGAATCAAAAAAAAAAAAAAAAAAAGAAGGGGATTAGAGCCATCCAATAGTGACCCCAACCTAAGTGCAGGGATCGGCTGAGTGGGTTTGTCAGCAAAGAATGGGGCCACCAGGGCTGGCACACAGAACTAATCGCACTCACTGCACTGTTGTTACCATTCTTCGAATCCCTCTGCATGACGTCATTCCTATAGATGGGAGGTCAGCTACGCTGGAGAAGCTCCAGAGACTCGTAAATAGATTATGATCCCAAATCCCAGACAGGGGCACTTTTCCAGACTGCAGCTGGGATTTACCTTAATCATTTTCCCATCCCAGAAGGGAAAGTTGCTCTGGTATATTACAAACATTACAGCACATCTGAATAACCTAGGGAGCCTGTTTAAATGCACATTTTTGGGCCTCTACCAGGCTGGTTAAACAAAGCTCCAGGAGAGTGGGGATAGAACCAACCATTTTAAATAACCCCCTTTGGTAATTCTGGTTCAACCATAGTAATCAAAATTATAGTCCAACCTAGGCATGGGCTTGCTACCTAGGAGCCAATACATAATACTAGAAAGAGTAAGAGTTTGGAAATTAAACAGGATTAAGATCCAATCCTGGGTCTTCCACAAAACAGCTGTGGGACTTTGGGTAAATTACTTCATTTTTTTGGATCTTAACTTCCTCTTCTATAAAGGGGAGATTGTGGTGTTAATTCAATGATAAGTATGTAAAGTGCTAGCTCATAGTAGATTGAAGCAGAGACTGTTACTAGTCACCAGTGCATTTCTTCCTATTGTTCATACACAGCTAGACTATATTTCCCAGCACCCTTTGCAGCCGGGAACAGTCACACTAGTTCTCACCAAGGGGATATGGTTCTAAGTTGCAGTACCTATTCTTGGCAAAGGCCTAAGGAACAGATATGCCTCCTCTACAGTTTCTTTTGTCTTGCATCGCTTGGATGCAGGTGACAGGCCGTAGGGAATTGGGGCATCTACAACATAGAAGGAACCTGGATGCCTGAGTTACTAGGCAGAGGAAAGCTATTCATCAACCAGAATGCCTGCCTTGGACTTTTCTGCAAATGAGAAATAAGCTCATATACCGTATAGTTTATAATATAGTTGCTCTAAAGAAACACCAGTGGCTGGGTGCAGTGGCTCACACCTGTCATCCCAGCACTTTGAAAGGCTGAGGCAGGTGGATCACTTGAGGCCAGGAGTTTGAGATCAGCCTGGTCAACATGGTGAAAACCCATCACTACTGAAAATACAAAAAATTAGCCAGGTGTGGTGGCACATGCCTGTAATCCCAGCTATTCAGGTGGCTGAGGCATGAGAATCACTTGAACCCGGGAGGCAGAGGTTGCAATGAGCCAAGATCGCACCACTGCACTTCAGCCTGAGAGACAGAGTGAGACTCTGTCTCAAAAAAGAAAAGAAATACCTGCATTCCTATAAAGAAATACCTGAGACTGGGTAATTTATAAAGAAAAGAGTTTTAATGGGCTCATAATTCTGCAGGCTGCACAAGCAGGGTGCTAGCCTCTGCTCAGCTTCTGGGGAAGCCTCAGGGAGCTTTTACTTAAAGCCAGAGCAGGCATCTCACATGGCAGAGCAGAAGCAAGAGTGAGAGTGAGGGTGGTGGTGAGGAATCTCAGGATAACCTCTCTCAGATTGCTGTCCCCTGATTATTCACAAAACTCGCTCACTGTCACAAGGTCAGCATCCAGGCATGAGGCATCCACCCCCATGAGCAAACACCAGGCCCCACCTCCAACACTGAGGATTACATCTCAGCATGAGATTTGGAGGCGATAGCTAAACTACATCATACAGTTTTAAAATCTGTTTTACAACTAACATATAGTCAGGGTGGTAATCCGTTTCACATCGCTATTAAGAAATACCTGAGACTGGGTAATTTATTTTAAAAAGAGGTTTATTTTGCCTCATGGTTCTGTAGGCACCAGCATCGGCTTCTGGTGAGGCCTCAAGAAAACTTACAATTATGGTAGAAGCAGGTGTGTCACATGGTGACAGAGAAGAGAGAGAGGAGGAGATGCCAGGCTCTTTTAAGCAAGTAGCTCTCATGTGAACCTAACAGAGTGACTGTTACCTTGGGGAGGGCACTCACTCATTACCTTGGGGAGGGCACCAGACCATTCATGAGGGATCTGCCCCATGACCCAAACACCTCCCAACAGGTCCCACCTTCAACACTGGGATCACATTTCAACATGAGATTTGGAGGGGACACACATCCAAACCATCTCAGTCAGGAAATGTTCACCCCCTTTCTCCACCTTCAAGTAACAATTACACAGTACCCAGCATACGTGCAAGCATTTTATTCTACTCACAATTCCCGTATGGTGTAAATTGCAATCTCTCTGTAGTAGGACAAATTCTAGGGATGACCTCTGTATCAGTCAGGCTTCTGACAGAACTACTGGAGTAGATACATAAAGAGGTTTGTTAAGTATTAACTCACACGATCACAAGGTCCCACAATAGACCATCTGCAGGCTGGGGGAGCAAGGAGAGCCAGTCTGAGTCCCAAAACTGAAGAAGACTCCAGTCGGATGTTTGAGGTCAGGAGGTATCCAGCACAGGAGAAAGATGTAGGCTAGGCCCGTCTCTCTTTTCACATTTTTCTGCCTGCTTATATTCTAGCAGCGCTGGCAGCTGATTAGACGGTGCCCACTCAGATTAAGGGTGGGTCTGCCCTTCCCAGCCCACTGAATCAAATGTTAATCTCTTTTGGCAATACCCTCACAGACACACCCAGGATCAATACTTTCTATCCTTCAACCTGGTCAAGTTGACACTCAGTATTAACCATCCCAACCTCCCTGAGATTTCTGTCCCCTGGTTATTTAATTAAACACAAATCTAGGTGTTCCCATGAAGGGATTCTGCAAATGTAATTAAAATTTCAAGTCAGTCAACCTTAAAATATGGACATCTTCTGGGTGATCTTGATCTAATCACAAGACCCCTTTAAGGCTGGTCGAGGTGGCTCACGCCTGTAATCCCAGCACTTTGGGAGTCCGAGGCAGGTGGATCATGAGGTCAGGAGTTGGGACCAGCCTAACCAACATAGTGAAATCCCGTCTCTACTAAAAGTACAAAAATGAGCCGGGCATGGTGGCGTGCACCTGTAATCCCAGCTACTCAGGAGGCTGAGGTAGGAGAATGGCTTGAACCTGGGAGGTGAAGCTTGCAGTGAGCTGAAATCGTGCCACTGCACTCCAGCCTGGGTGACAGAGCAAGACTCTGTCTCAAAAAAAAGGGCCCTTTACACAACAGAAGAGGAATTTGGAGAGATTCAAAGTACAAGAAGGACTCATGCGCCATTGCTGCTTGAAGATGGTGGTACCACGTGAGAAGGAATACCTCAAGGAACTGAGACGGGCCCTTGCCTAACAGTCAACAAGGAAAAAGGAACCTCAGACCTAACAGCCAGAAGGAACTGGATTCAGCCAATCATTGGAATGAGCTTGGAAGCAGATTTTCTTCGGTGCCCCCAGGTAAAAGCCCCGCCCAGCCAATACCTTGACTTCCAGCCCTGTGCTATCCTGAGCATAGAACTGAGCATAGAACTCAGGCAAGCCCACCTGGACTTCTGACCTACAGAACTGTCTACTAATAAATTTGTGTTAAATTCGTGGTGATTTGTCACAGCAGAAATAAGAAACTAATACATTCTCTAAATCTGTTTTGTCGTCAATTTTTTTTTTTTTGAGACAGAGTCTCATTCTCTTTCCCAACCTGGAGTGCAGTGATGTGATCACAGCCCACTGTAACCTCAAACTCTTGGGCTCAAGCAGTTGTCCCACCTCAACCTCTCAAGTAGCTAGGACTACAGGTGCATGCCACCATACTCAGCTAATTTTTCTTATTATTTTTATGTAGAGATGGGGTGTCACTATGTTGCCCAGGCTGGTCTCAAACTCCTCGCTTCAAGAGATCCTCCTATCTCAGTTGGGAGGATCCCAGGATCCCAAAGTGCTGGGATTACAGGTGTGAGCCACCACGCCCGGCTTCCTCACTGTTGCTGGAGGGGAAAGGGACACTGAGCCTATTCCCTTTCCGATCAGGTGCACCCCAGGTTCTTGTCCTTCACTTACCCAAGAATGGGAAAGGGGACACCTTGCCGGCGACAGTGAGCACCTTGGAGTAAACACCAGACCCAAAAAGTTTTGTTTTTGCAGAAAGTGATTTATTTAAGCAGAGAGAAGAGAGAGAAAAAGGAGAAGCAGGGAGAGAGAAACAGCTAGCTGTCACACTGAGTGAGGAGAAAGAAAAGCCCCTCTCACACTGAGTGAGAAAAAGCCACTCTCACACTGAGATTTTTCCCCCAGAGGGGGAAAATCAGGGAAGGAAAGCTCCTTTCACACTGAGAGAGAGAATCCAGAAAGATGGAATCCAGGAGAGAGAAAGCAGCTTCCACAAAGGTAGTGGAAGCGGGCCCAAGTATGGAATCCAAGGAGGTGTGGAAGAAGGGACTTTTAACCTGGGAGCAATTCCCACCTTCTCCAAGCCCCCTGGCCAATCAAAGGAGTTTCTTTAAATTTCCGCTGGAGTGATTGATTTTCGATCCTCTCCTACGCGTCCCAAAGTTAAACAAAGACCATTAAGTCTCCTGGATGGAGACGTGGGGGGACGGCAGGTAGGGCATGTCGCTGAGAAGTTCCTGCCCTAGAAACTACGCCCCTCTGTGGGCCCAGGAAGAGAACACATTCCCTCAGTACCACCACTTAAAGGAGCAATTACAACATTGGTGAAACGTGTTATGCCAGCCTAAATCAGACTAGAGGGTAGGCTGAGGATCAGGCTGCCAAGAAATGCTTCCTAGAAAGCATGCTGCCTGAAAGGAACCTTGAAAATCAGGGAGCATGATAGAAATAGGGGAAGAAAGTGAGTCAGGCAGATGCAAGGTTCGTTGTCAAGGAAAGGCATTTGGGGAGACTAAAAGTAGTATCTGGTCTACATGAGGTATATTAGGGTGAGAGTACTGGGAGGCAGGCTAGAAACGGGGACAGAGACTAGTTATGAAGGAACTTGAAAGCCATACGTATATGATGAAGGCAATGGGTTTTCTACACAGAAATTACCTTAATGACTTGATTTGCATTATTGAAAGTTCACCATGGCTGGAATGGATTGGGGATGTCTGATGATGGGAAGACCCAGCTGGGCAGTTGCTGCATTAACCTTGGAGTTAGAATGATGACCTACAAGAGCAGCCTAGGATACGGAGAAAAGCAAACTGGTTTAAGAAATGTCATCACCTGGGTCAAGAAAAGGCCATGTAGTGGGCTGGGTAGGGAGGAAAATATATGTAAATAAAGTTATTAGTTGAAAAAGAGAAGCGAGATAAAGACAGAGAGATTGTCTATTACCATCTATTCATCAGAATCACAATGCTGAATCAAGAGCCTTCCCCGCAAAACTTAGACTCACATTGGTTGAGTAGAGACTCCATCAGTGTGGTCTTGTGATTTTTCTTGTGACCAAAAAACAAAGGAAGAGAAGAGTACTTTGGAGTCATTATGATGGAAATTCAGTTGAATATACTGAAAAGTCAAAATGAGAGAAGAAAAAAGGAGGAACTGAAATCTGATTCAGTTTTGACCACCAAGTAGAATTGGGACAGAAACAATCAAGTAGGCAGAAATCCAATTTGGATTATAAAAAGCCAGTTCATCAGGAAGGTGGATATTCATTATAAAACCAGAAGCAAACAAAGGGTCAATTAAGTGCAAAAGTTTTACCAAGACTATGCAGTGAAGTCCAAGCTGTACTACATTTGAAGTCTCCTGCCAAAGAGAAATGTAATCTTCCCTGGTGGTATAAGTCAGAATTTCATGACACTAGCTAGAGAACCACAAAAGAATGTATCTTTTAGTGCAAGATGCATCTAAGCCTTTCCCCACCCAACTAACCAACATTCGTTTACTGATTTACTTATTTCTTTAACAAACACACTCCATTTCATAGCCACATTCTTTCAAAGCTGACAGATTGAGATATTTCTTAAACACAAAATCTCCAACATACATTTTCTTCTTCAATGTTGTGAGATGTATTTTTCAAAAACATTGTTCTACACATACTACCCTTCCTATATAAAAAACAATGGGTTAGTTATCCACTACCTTTTTGTACACACAAAATTATAAATTTTAATCTGGTTACAGAAAAAATTTTCAGCAAAATTCTTGCTTATTTGTTTATATAAAAATAGAGACAGGGTCTCACTATGTTGCCCGGCCTGGTCTCAAACTCCTAGGTTCAAGTGATCTTCCCACCTTGGCCTCCCAAAGTCATAGGATTACAGGCGTGAGATACCATGCCTGACATAATTTAAATTTGTAATTAAAATTTTTTAATTTGGCTACAAAATAAATATATACTCATAGTCAAAAACTTTCAAAGAAGAAGATTAAAATCACCGTAATTCCAACACCAAGACACAATCACAATCACTTCTGTGGGTTAGGATATACTTGACAGCCTATGCGACAGGGAAAAACACTAAGTTGTAAGAATTTTTGAAAAACCTCCTGTTCCCCATTACAGTAGATTGTACTACTCAGAATATTTGCTGCCCCACCCTAGGGGAAGATAATACTTCCCTGCTTCATTGCATCAGCCTTAGAGATATGATTTGGGGTGTCCCTCCTTGTGGGAGGATTACATATCCTTACCCCTGTTGACCTCAAGAGAGGCCATGAGACTTTTTGACCAGCACAATGATAACAGAAGTGACGTGTGCCGCTTCTAAGCAGAAGCTTTGACTCATCATTTGGTGGTTCTACTATGTTCATTCTCTCTTCCATGAAACCAGCAATACCCTGAATACAGACTGCTGGTCCCAGGATGGAAAACTCAGAGCAAAGCTACAGGTAGCCCACAATTGACAGGTAATGTGAGTAAGAGCTGAATTTTAGTCATTGTAAACCATTGAGAGTTTTGGAGTTGCATGTTATCACAGCATAACTTAGCCTACACTGACTGATACCACCCACCTCCAAAGTGTCAACTGAGTTTTTCTTATCTGAAGAGAGCCTTTATGCATTGAAATACATATTCCCTTTAATTTCAACTTATATTTTATATATTTAAATTCTATATTTTAAAGCTTCATTTTGAAGACTTTAAACTTGTGTTAATTTGTAAATCAATTTTGTTAATATTTTATTATCTACTTTCATTTGGTTTTGATGAATGCTGGCTTGTAAATTTGATAAAGTACTCCCAAATATTTATCAAACTTTCAAAATTAAGTTTTAGACATTTTTAGACATTGTTGTTTTTCTTGAGAAATCAGTTACAACTACAATCTAATTTTAATTGATTTCTCAAGAAAAACAACAATGCAGGTTCACATTTCTATAGGCAAAATCTTTTTCTTTTTTTTTTTTTTTTTTGAGACGGAGTCTTGCTCTGTCGCCCAGGTTGGAGTGCAGTGGTGTGATCTTGGCTCACTGCAACCTTCACCTCCCAGGTTCAAGCAATTCTCTTGCCTCAGCCTCCTGAGTAGCTGGGATTACAGGTGCGTGACACCACGTCCAGCTAATTTTTGTAATTTTAGTAGAGACAGGGTTTCACCAAGTTGGTCAGGCTGGTCTCGAATTCCTGACCTCATGATCCACCCACCTCGGCCTCCCCAAGTACTGGGATTACAGGCATGAGCCACCGCGCCTGGCCTTTTTTATTTCCTAAGATGGAGTCTTGCTCGGTTGCCCAGGTTGGAGTGAAACGGCATGATCTTGGCTCACTGCAACCTCTGCCTCCCAGGTTCAAACAATTCTCCTGCCTCAGCCTCCTGAGTAACTGGGATCAGAGGTGTGTGCCACCATGTCCAACTACTTTTTGTATTTTTAGTAGAGATGGGGTTTCACCATGTTGGCAGGCTGATCTCAATCTCCTGTCCTCTGGTGATCCGCCTGCCTCAGCCTCCCAAAATGCTGGGATTACAGGCATGAGCCACCACACCCGGCTCTATAGGCAAAATCTTAATAAACACTGAAAGCATACTGAACTTAAAAAGTCTAACCTTATAAATGTAATAAATTATAACCATTTAAACATTTAAACATTGATTTCAAACTTTGTTACCAATCTTATAAATTTTTATTAATATTTTGAGTCTAATGAATCAGTCTCTTTACTTACCATAAAAAGGAGAAAAATATACACAAAATACTATAATGGTTAGAAAACTTATTTCTAGATACATTCATGTAACTTAGCTTGTCTTCTAAGGGTCTTTGAAAGTATGTTTCTTTTCTGGCACTTTTCTCCAGGGAGCCCGGCACCCTCAGGGTCTTCTGGCTGGAATGCATATTTGATGGATCAGCAATGGAGGTCCTGGGGGCCACAGGGGAAACCAGAAATCCACAGTAGTCATTGACCTGACATCCTTGAGCTGCTGAACCAACATCCCAGGTGTTTAAGTCCCTGTGGTCCATTGGTCAATGCAATTCCTTGCTAATATAATGGTTATACAAATAAAGAAGCGCAGAGAAAGCACTGCATGTGGGAAGGGAAGATTGACCTAAGGGGGGAGATCTTGTGGGGAGGGGGAGGCAGTGAAGAAAAAAGGAGGTGGGGAAAGGGAACTGGAGAGGACAGATCTGGCAGTTTCTGTGAAAGCAAATTAGTAAGGATTTTAAGAAAAGTTTGCGTTTTTTCCATGTCCATAATGGGGACTAGAACAGTGACCCATAGGATCATGGTGAGATTATGCCAGGCACAAATTAAGTGCTCAATAAATATTGGCTACCATTATTATTTTATTAATTTGGGCCTCCAGAATGGATGAGAGTTGCAGACTGGAACATTATAAGGAAATTCAGGAAGTCCATTCTTCTTACTCTTTCCCCCTCCCTCTCCTCTCTTCCACAACTGCTCCTGTGCACAGCTGTTTTAATCCTATATCTTTCTGCAGATTGGCTTTCTTTCTATGTCCATGATGCTTAAAACGGTCACTAACAACGTCTTTTAGGTTTCCAACTCCTTGGTCCAAGACAGCAGCTATTCCAAAGTACATTCTTTCAGTCTCAAGTCCAAATTTCTGGAAAGACACTAATCGTTCAGCTTCGATGGAACGTTCACTCTTGGATGAATTAATTGAAGCTGTGACAGGAGAGTTGTTTGGAAAGGACATGGCTGCTTCTACTAGAAAAGTTCCCAAAATCTGGAGGGGAAAAGCAGGGAGGAAGTGCTGCTGTGAAGACAAAATTGTAGGTGAACATTTGGATACATTTCTTTTGGGTGCATGTGCACGCATGAGTACATTTATGCATGTGTGCATAACTTGGATAGCACTGTATATAGGTTTCATTTGGTTGGTTTTTTGAGACAGAGTTTCACTCTTGTTGCCCAGGCTGGAGTTCAATGGTGCAATCTCGGCTTACTGCAACCTCCGCCTCCTGGGTTCATGCAATTCTCCTGCCTCAGCCTCCCAAGTAGCTGGGATTACGGGCATGCACCGCCACGCCTGGCTAATATTTGTATTTTTAGTAGAGACAGGGTTTCTCCATGTTGGTCAGGCTGGTCTTGAACTCGTGACCTCAGGCCATCTGCCCACCTCAGCCTCCCAAAGTGCTGGGATTACAGGCCTGAGCCACTGAGCCCAACCTGATTTCATTTGTTTGTTTGATTGCTTTAGAGACAGAGTCTCTCTCTGTCACTGAGGCTGGAGTGCAGTGGTGCAATCATAGCTCACTGCAGCCTGGAACTCATTCCCTGCACTCAAGGGATCTTCCTGCCTCAGCCTCGAGAGCAGCTGGGATTACAGGTGTGCATCACCATGCCTGGATAATTAAAAAATTTTTTTTTTTTTGTAGAGAGAGGGTCTTGTTATGTTGCTCAGGCTGATCTTGAACTCCTGGCCTCAAGTGATCCTCCCGCCTCAGCCTCCCAAGTAGCTGAGATTATAGGCATGAGCCACCATGCCTGGCAACAGTTGTCTAAGTTATGGACAATGCATTCAAAACACATTCAGTGAGATATTTTTCTACAGCACTATATTTATTAGCTATGTTAACATTTCCATGTATAGATGTTCTAAATGAATTTAAATTATTTCTATTATTTTGCTTTTATAAACTCTATTTGCATGATATTCTTGTAACTAAATAGTTGTAACTATCTATTATTAATTCCTTTTTTTGTGTGTGTGAGACAGAGTCTCACTCTTGTTTCCCAGGCTAGAGTACAGTGGTATGATCTCAGCTCACTGCAACCTCTGCCTCCCGGGTTCAAGCGATTCTCCCACCTCAGCCTCCCAAGTAGCTGAAATTACAGGCGCCCACCACTACGTCTGGCTAATTTTTGTATTTCAGTAGAAACGGGGTTTCTCCATGTTGGTGAGGCTGATCTCGAACTCCTGACCTCAAGTGATCTGCCTGCCTCGGCCTCCCAAAGTGCTGGTTACAGGTGTGAGCCACCGCACCAGGCTCTATTATTAATTCCTTATGGAAATCCCTTAAATTGTAATTGCCAGATCAGAGGTGTGTCATTTTTTAACAGTTTTGATACATGTTGCTAAACGTGCCAGGCAATTTGAGCCACACTCACACCACAACATACAAAATACAGTTTCCCTCAACATTGTCTTCAGTACTTAGTTGAAAATTAATCACCATTTGATAAGTGAAACAAAATTTCCTTAATTACTAGTAAGATTGAAGGATATTTCATGATTTTTTTGACCAACTGTTTTTTTAATTATATTCTTATTGGTGTATGAGAGCATTTTAGCCAGGCGTGGTGGCTCACGTCTATAATCCCAGCACTTTGGGAGGCTAAGGCAGGTGGATCACTTGAGGTCAGGAGTTCAAAACCAGCCTGGCCAACATGGTGAAACCTGGTCCTACCAAAAATACAAAAATTAGCTGGGCTTGGGGCAGGCGCCTGTAATCCCAGCTACTTGGGAGGCTGAGGCAGGAGAATCACTTGAACCTGGGAGACAGAGGTTGCAGTGAGCCAAGATCAAGCCACTGTACTCCAGCCTGGGCAACAAAGTGAGACTCCATCTCCAAAAAAAAAAAAAAAAAAGAGAAGCATTTTAATTACTAAATACATTGCTGGGTGTGGTGGCTTGTGTCTGTAGTACCAGCTACTTGGTTGAGGCCAGGAGTTTGTGCCTGGGCAACACAGCAGGACCCTGTCTGTAATTACATCTTCTCAGTTTGTCATAACCTTAATATAATTTGTTAAGTTCAGATACTCAAATCTCTTCTTTCCAGCACCTACCTTTATCTTTACATATGTCTAGAAGGATATCATCCACTATCCACCTATCTATCACCCTTTCCTATGTCCCATTCCCTAAATAGTGTTAGACATTTCAATTGGCATTTAAAGTCTTTCACAAGGCACTACAATCTCATTTTTCACTACTGCCATTCACAAATCCTTCTTTATTTTATCCATCCATTTGTTCATTTATTCATTTGTCACCTATTTACTAAGCACCTATTATATACCAGGCATCATTCTAGAGACTGCAGATACAGGAATGAACACATAAATA
This sequence comes from Ateles fusciceps, assembly GCA_036589455.1. NCBI lineage: Eukaryota > Metazoa > Chordata > Mammalia > Primates > Atelidae > Ateles > Ateles fusciceps. The sequence goes on from JAZHEH010000439.1 coordinate 1,319,410, forward strand.
AATATCCCTACCCTCAGGGAGCTTGAATTTTAGTGTCACAGGAGACCAAGTGAAAAGATAAGAAAATGTATATGGTAGGCTGGATGGTAATAAGTACTGTAGAAAACAATAAAACGGGAAAGTAGGGTAGGAAATTCAGGGAGAGGACGAAATCTTACATAGAATAGTCAGGGAGAACTTCACTGAAAAGGTAATACATATTTGAGGAAGAGTGTGAGGATGGTGACTGATACAGTTTGGCTGTGTCCCCACCCAAATTTCATCTTGAATTGTAGCTCCTATCATTCTCATGTGTCATGGGAGGGAGCTGGTGGGGAGGTAACTGAATCATGGGGCAGGTTTCCCATGCTGTTCTCATGATAGTAAATAAGTGTCACGAGATCTGATGGTTTTATAAATGGGAATTCCCCTGCACATGCTCTCTTGCCTGCCATCACGGAGGACGTGACTTTGCTCTTCATTCGCCTTCAGCCATAATTCTGAGGCCTCCCCCAGCCATGTGGGACTGTGAGTCAATTAAACCTCTTTTGTTTATAAATTACCCAATCTTGGGTATGTCTTTATTAGCAGCATGAGAACAGACTAATACAGTGACAGAATGAGCTAAGTGCTATCCAAGGGAGAAGATTCCAGTATGGGGAGAGAGTATGTGCAGAGCCTTTGGCGGGAGACGGGGAAGGAGGAGCTTACCTCCTGGATTTGAACACCAGCAAGGAAGCCAGTAATGTTGGAACAGAGTGAGTAAAGGGTAGTTGAGGCAGGGATAGGGAATAGGTAATGCAGGATTTTGTAGACCTCTGTAAAGACTTTGGCTTTTAATTCAAAGGAGACAGGAAGCCATTCTGAGGGTGTGTTAAATTGTGTTTCCAAAGATGGCCGAAGAAATATCTCACGCTTCACATAGTCTTTTGCAATGTGATCTTGCCACTGACTAAGAAGAGATGGAGTCTTTTTCCCTTTTCTTTGAATTTGGACTGATCCTGTAACCAATTCTGACCAACAGAATCTAGTTCTGTAACTAGATCCTGTACTACTGTAAATTCCAGGCTGGGCCTTAGGAACTGCTTTAGAAGTCTTCCTTTCACTTCTTGAAATGTTCCTTCTTGGAACCCAGATGGCATGTGGAGAAAGACCTGTCCACCGTGCCTGGCAACAGTTGTCTAAATTATTTTTGACAATGTATTCAGAACATATTCAGTAAGATATTTTTCTACAGCACTACTCTACTCTTCTACAGCACTTGGTAGAGAGAACCAAGGCCCAGGCATCTTCTGCCAGCCCCTAGCCTTTCAAGTCAGCCGAGGCTTGCAGACACCAGGTAACAGAGATGAGCCATGTTCAACATACTCTGCACAAATTTTTCACCCCCAAACCATGAGCAAGTAATAGCAAATGCTTTAAACCATTTTAGGTTTAAAGATTTGTTACTGATGACAAAACGAGACAAATGGAGATTAACTAAACAGCACAGGCCACAGGGGGAGTAGGCATGAGACCCCGCAGTTACTCTCCTGAAATTCCTAGACCCCTCCTGCTTATGTAAAGAACTCCACGTCTGGGTTAATCATAAACGGATGACTATTCCAAGAAGCGCTGTGCTCCATCGCTAATCATCTGTTAGCTTCTTTCTCTTAACTAATGGTATTTCTATATGAACATGCTGAGACCACCTTGTTGTATCTCCTCATTTTGTCCTTTAAAATCTGCTTGTAACCACCCCAACTTGAAGCACCTCCCAGACTTAGTATATAAGTGCTTCCCAGGTTGCAATCCCCAAATTTGGCCCAAATAAACTTTTTACCTATATGCATTTGCCTTCGTTCTGTTTTTGTTTTTTTTTTTCCCCACCGTGCCTGGCTAATTTTAAAATTTTTTGTAGAGACAGGGTCTCACTATGTTGCTCAGGCTAGTCTCAAACTCTAGGGATCAAGTGATCCTCCTACCTCGGCCATTACAGGTGTGGGCCACCATGCCTGGCCCTTAGTTCTTTCAGGTCGACATTACACACCAATAGGTGACTGAAACAAAAATTGGCACCTGAAAGTGACATACTACTGGAATGAAAACCTAGAGCGAATTGCTACATGTTTGGGACTAAGTAACATACAGAAGACTGAAGAGCAGTGAGAAGGCTGTTGGAGTCCTCATATGGTTTATTTGTCCCTCCCAAATCTCATGTTGAAGTATAATCCTCAGTGCTGGAGGTGGGGCCTGGTGGGAGGGTCACGGGTGCCGATCCCTCGTGGCTTAGTGCTGTCTTCACGATAGCGAGTTCTCACGGAATCTGGCTGTGTGCGGCACCTCTCCCTACCTGCTCCTGTTCTTTCCCTGTGACGTGCCTGCTCTCACTTCACCTTCCGCCATGAGTAAAAGCTTGCTGAGGCCTCTCCAGAAGCCGAGTGGATGCCAGCACCAATGCTTGTACAGCCTGCAGAACTATGAGCCAAGTAAACCCCGTTTCTCTATAAATGACCGAGTCTCAGGTATTCCTTCAGAGCAATGCAAGAAAGGCCTAACATTAGCCTGAAACAGGAAGGAAACACTTGTTCTTGCTCTTGTGGGCTAGAGAAAAGGGGGCCTGAGTTACATACTGGCAGTTCAATGACAGACACTGTCACTTGTAGCAATGTGGAAAATGGTCCATGCACTAAGGAACTGGCTAAGGACATTTTCATGTAGAATGGTGAAAATGCCAAATGGCTTGTGATAGTTGCTAAAGTACAGAAAGAGAGATAAACTAAAGAGGGAAATGTTCACCTTTCAAGCAAATTTTAGAAGAATATAGAGGGCCCAAGACTGTCTGAGTCAGTTAGCACTGTGTTCTAAAAGCAAAATAAAACTTGGAGGCAAAGAGCAAATCTAAGATGCTGTAACTGCTCAATGGGTTCTCCTTGCCCAATGCCTAGACAGACTCAACTTAAGACAGGGGAATTGCAATAAAGAGTTGAATCCACAGAGTCAACTGTACGGGAGACTGGAGTTGTATTGTTACTCAACTCTGTCTCCCCAAAGACTTGGGATGGGGTTTCTAAGGAAAATTTGGTGGGCAGGGCATCAGAAAGCGAGGACTGCTGATTGATTAGGTCAGAGATGAAATCACAGGGAGTCGAAGTTGACCTCTTATGCTGAGTCAGTTCCTGGGTGGGGGCCACAAGACTAGATGAACCAGTTTATCCATCTGGATGGGACAGCTGATTCAGCGAGTGCAGGGTCTGCAAAACATCTGTTATCTGGAGGGGCACTTCGGAGGGGTTTAGAATCTTGCTGCCTCCAGCTGCATGACTCCTAAACCGTAATTTCTAATCTTCTAATTGGTTAGTCCTGCAAAGGCAGTCTATAGTCCTTAGGTAAAAAAGAGGGTTTGTTTTGGGAAAGGACTGTTACCGTCTTTGTTTCAAAGCTAAACTACAGGCCGGGTGCGGTGGCTTACACCTGTAATCCCAGCACTTTGGGAGGCCTAGGTGGGAGGGCAGATCACGTAACCTCGCGAGTTCATAATTAGCCTGGCTAAAATGGTGAAACCCAGTCTCCACTAAAAATACAAAAATTAGCTGGGTGCGGTGGCACATGCCTGTAATCCCAGTTACTCGGGAGGCTGGGATTCATTGCTTGAACCCGGGAGGCGGAGATTACAGTGAGCCAAGATGGGGCAGTTGCACTCCAGCCCGGGTGACAGAGTGAGACTCTGTCTCAAAACAAAACAAAACGAAAAAACCAAAGTAAAACTATAAACTAAGTTCCTTCCAAAGTTAGCTCAGCCTACACCCCAGAATGAACAAGGATAGCTTGGAGGCTAGGAGCGAGTCAGAGTCAGTTAGGTCACATCTCTTTCACTGCCATAATCCGCTCAGTTGTAATTTTTGCAAAGGTGGTTTCACTGCCACAAGTAAAACATGGTCTCTAGTCAACATAAGGCCCTTTGTTAAAATCCCAGAAAGATGTAAGGAGGCGCTTCTCAAACCTTTATGGTTAGTTAGACAAACAGGCTTCTGAAAGAACAAGTGTATCTCACACAGTACCCTGACTCGTAGCCCAGAGAGGAAGTGTATCTTAAAAAGATTGGTGGAAAACAAACAACCCACTTAAAAAGTGGACAAAGGACCTGAATAGGTATTTCTCAAAAAACATACAAATGGCCAACAGATATATGAAAAAGTGCTCAAGTCAGGCTGGGCGTGGTGGCTCATGCCTGTAATCCCAGCACTTTCGGAGGTTGAGGAGGGCAGATCACCTGAGGTCAGTGACCAGTTTGGCCAACCCCATCTCTACTAAAAATACCAAAAATTAGCTGGGCATGGTGGCATGCTCCTGTGATCCCAACACCCTGACTTGCAGCCCAGAGAGGGAGTGCATCTTAAAAAGATTGGTGGAGATTATTTTTATCTAACACAGTGAATCCCAATAAAAACCACAGAAAACTCACAATGTTTTTAAGAGAACTGAACTAACACCAGCACCAATAGCTTCGACTAAAATGGACAGAGACAGCTCAAAACAAAGCCACTGGGCTCCTAACAATTTACTGGCAGGAAACAGGCTCAGTAAACTATTTGGCTACAAATCAGGGTTTTTGTTGCTGAGATAGGGTCTCCTCCGTTGCCCAGGCTGGAGTGCAGTGGCACAATCATGACTCACTGTAACCTCTGCCTCCTGGAGTAGCTGGGCCTACAGAAGTATTGACCAAGCCCGACTAGTTTTTGTATTTTTTGTAGAGACAGGAGTTCACCATATTGCCCAGGCTGGTCCTGAACTCCAGGCCTCAAGTGATCCGCCTGCCTCGGCCTCCCAAAGTATTGGTATTACAGGCGTGAGCCACCACACCTGGCCCAATCAGGCTTTTTCAAATGGAAAAGGAAGGGCAACACAGAAGGTGGAGTTAGGAAGTAAATCAGGTCCAGTTGTGTGTGGATAAGCCGCCACAGGGATGGTTCTGTGGGTGCGGTGACCTAAGAACTAAAAAGACAAGTTATCTGCATCCCGTGCGTTCTTTGTACAAGGTGAAGAGGAAAAGGATAACTACAATAAAGAAGTTCAAGTGTGAATGGAAGAGACAGGGGCAAGGGTAGAAGCATCGTTTTTGGATCTTCCTGAATTGCTACATAAAAATAGCAACTAGATAGCACAATCAAAAATCAAAAGCTGGAAGAGCTGAAGACTTACAGCATCTATGTGCGAAGGAAAAGAGGGCCAAAAAAAAAAAAAAAGCAAATGCTGAATTCAGAGCTAGAAAGCAGGATGATGGTTGCCACAGGAGAAGGGAAGCGGGAACAGTGAGTTCTTTAATAAGTAGTTTGTTTTGCAAATTGAAAAGAGTTCTGGAGATTGGCTGCAAAACAATGTGAAGGTACTATTACTTCATGCTACTGAACCGTACACCTAAAAATGGTTAAATGCTGGGTGTGATGGCTCACACCTGTAATCCCAGCACTTTGGGAGGCCAAGAGAGAAAGTTCACTTGAGGCTAGGAGTTCAAGACCATCCTGGGCGACAGAGATACCCTATGTCTACAAAAAATTTTTAAAATGAGCCAGGCATAGTGGGGCACACATAGCCCCAGGCACTCGGGAGGCTGAAGTGGGACAATCGCTTGAGCTCAGGAGTTGGAGCCTGCAGTGAGCTATGATCACGCCACTGCACTGTAGCCTAGGCAAGAGACCTCATCTCAAAACACAACAACAAAAGAGCTTTTACTCTAATTCTCATGTTCAGGACAGGCTGCCACTAGCGTTAAGGACAGGACAAAGGAAGTGCCGTCCACAGGAGCTTTCAGAGGAATGACAGCTTGGGGTTTCATGTTTATATTTTCATTCTCAACAATTAGCCCAATATATGGGAAAAGGAATGCCTTTTTAATAAATGGTGTTGGGAGAACTGGATATCCACATGTTTAAGAATGAAACTAGGCCTTTATTTCATACCATATTCAAAAATCAACCTAAAATGAATTAAAGACTTAGCTGTTAAGACCTGAAACTAAAACTAGACAACAAAAATGTAGACAAATAAGATTACATCAAACTAAAAAACTTCTGCACGGCAAAGGAAACAACGAAGTTAGGAGACAATGTACCACACGGGAGAAAATACTCACAAACTTAACATCTGATGAGGGGTTAATAGTCAAGATATATAAAGAACTCAAAACTGCTCAATAGCAAGAAAATAAACAACCCACTTAAAAAGTAAACAAAGGACCTGAATAGATACTTCTCAAAAGACATACAAAAATGGCCAACAGATATATGAAAAAGTGCTCAAGTCAGGCTGGATGCAGTGGCTCATGCCTGTAATCCCAGCACTTTGGGAGGCTAAGGCAGGCAGATCGCCTGAGGTCAGTTGTTCGAGACCAGTTTGGCCAACGTGGTGAAACCCCGTTTCTACTAAAAATGCAAAAAATTAGCTGGGTGTGGTGGCATGTGCCTGTGATCTCAGCTATTCAGGAGGCTTCGGCAGGAAAGTTACTGGAACCCAAGAGGTAGAGGTTGCAATGAGCTGAGATCGTGCCACTGCACTCTAGCCTGGGCAACAGAGCAAGACTCTGTCTCAAAAAAAAACCCCACAAAAAACAAAACTCGTCACCAATCAGGGAAATGCAAATTAAAACCACAATGAGATAGTAGTTCCCCTGTCAGATTGACTTATCAAAAAAAAAAAGGTGTCGGCAAGGATGTGGAGAAAGGGAATCCTTGTACACTCTCAGTGGGGGATATAAATCAGTACAGTCATTATGGAAAACATTCTTGGAGGTTCCTCACAAAACTAAAAGTAGCCTGTAATCCTAGCATTTTGGGAGGCTGAGGCAGGCAGATCACTTGAGGTTAGGAGTTCGAGACCAGCCTGGCCAACATGGCGAAACCATCTCTACCCCAAAAAATGCAAAAAGTAGCCAGGCATTGGGATATGCACCTGTAATCCCAGCTACTCAGGAGGCTGAGGTGGGAGAATCGCTTGAACCCGAGAGGCTGATGGAGGCTGCAGTGAGCTATGATTGCACCACTGCACTCCAGCTGGGGTGACAGAGTAAGACCCTGTCTCAAAACCCCCCCACAAAACCTGAAAATAGAACTACCATATGATCCAGCAATCCCACTAATGGGTATATATCCAAAGGGAATGAAATCAGTATGTCAAAGAGATACCCACATTCCTATGTTCTCTGTAGCATTATCCACAATGGCCAAGATATAGAATCAACCCAAGTGCCCACAGACAAAGACTATATAAAGAAAATGTGAGCTGGGCACAGTGGCTCACGCCTGTAATCCCAGCACTTTGGGAGGCTGAGACAGGATGATTGCTTGAGGTCAGGAGTGAGACCAGCCTGGGCAACATAGCGAGACCCTATCTCTACAAAAAATACAAAAATTAGCCAGTCTTGGTGTTGCAGCCTGTGGTCCCAGCTGCTTGGGAGGCTGAGGCAGGAGGACTGCTTGAGTCCAAGAAGTCAAGGCCAAATTAAACCACGATCATATCACTGTAATCAAGCCTGGGTGACAGAGCAAGCCTCTGTCTCAAAAAAAAAAAAAAAAAGACAAGAAAGAAAGAAAAGAAACAATGGTATATATACACAAAAGAATACTATTCAGCCTCAAAAAGAAGGAACTCCTGCAACATGCAACAACGTGGAGGACATGGTAAAGTGAAATAAGCCGGGCACAAAAAAGACAAATACTTCTTCATGATCTGACCTGTGGAAACTTAAAGTCAAACTTCCCAAGTTTGACTTAAGAAATGCAGAGTGCAAAGGTGGTTACTAGGAGCTGGAGGTGGGGGATTGGGTGAGGGGAGTTCAGGGTGATGTTGGTCAAAGAACAAACACAAAATATCAGCCAGAAGGAGTAAGTTGAGATCTACTGTGTACCATAGTGACCAGTTATCAACCTTGCACCGTACCTTAAAAACCACTGAGAGTAGGCAAGGCGCAGTGGCTCATGCCTGTAATCCCAGCACTTTAGGAGGCCAAGGAGGGTGGATCACCTGAGGTCGGGAATTCAAGACCAGCCTGACCAACATGGAGAAATCCGATCACTACTGAAAACATAAAATTAGCCAGGCATGGTGGCGCATGCCTATAATCCCAGCTACTTGGGAAGCTGAGGCAGGAGAATCATTTGAACCCGGAAGGCAGAGGTTGCAGTGAGCTGAGATCGTACCACCGTACTCCAGCCTGGGAGGGCAACAAGAGCGAAACTCCATCTCAAAAAAAAAAAAAAAAAAAAAAAAGACTGAGAGATTTTAAATGTTCTCAGCACAAAAACATGAGGTAATGCATATGCTAATTAGTGTGATGTGGCCATTCCTGAGTGTATACATATTTCAAAACATCATGTTGTACACCATAGATGTATACCTTTTATTTATCAATTAAAGGATCAGCATAGACTCCATGAAACTTAAGAGAGAGCTCGTTAACATCTGACAGCAACATCTCTTGGAAACAACTTGAGTACTTTAATTATATATGTATCTAGCAGAAGAGAAAAAAAACCATAGTTTTAATTTTAAATTTTATTAAAGTACAGAGTTAACAAGTGTTGAGTTTTTTACATAGGAAAAGCCTAGTCAATTCAGATGCTTTATAGAAAAATTAACATTAAAAAACAAATAGAAATCCATGACTAAAGGGGAAAAATAACTTTCAAAAGTTACCAAAATTCTAACCATATCAGAGACCATTATAAATTTCAGACAGTAGATTTACCACACATATTGCATTTTCAAATTCTCATGTAGCAAAACGTAACCACATAGTTTGGCTACAGCTAATTGTTTCAGAAAAGTTTAAAAAATTAGCAAAGTTATATCTATAAAACTTTTGTAGAGTTTTCTTTATGCAAAGTAAAAAAGACTTAAATCTTTTTAATAAAGGAAAACAAAACAATCCTCTTAAATTTCTCATAAATAGCTCTCAAAACATATATTACACATCTGCTGTAAGCTTTCTTTACCTGAGAGAACTTCCCAGGATCCTTTATCCCAAAGGATTACCTTCAAGAGTTCTTCCATCATTTTACTCACGTGAATCTGATTACACTCTGTACAAGTGGATTGGGACATATGCATTCTTAATCTGCCCTTCCCCATTGAAGTTTCTTTCTGAAAGGATTTTGCTTAAGAAAAAAAAAAAAGCTCTTTGGTAAAGGCCAAATATTTCAACCTTTAAAAATGACTGCTTCTGTGAAAGATTTATTGAGGAAGAAGAAGAAAGAGAGGGAAAGCTCTAAACATCTGTGTGAACAGCTCTCCAGTCCTGCGAAGTCAAAGGCCCAACATTAGAGAGCACACCTCTGCCTGAAATGCAAAACTAAGTTAACTAGCAAGTTACAGAAAATATCCTTCAGAAAATTCCACAAGCCAAGTGGCTACTGCATTGTCCCTGATGAAGCAGGGCCCAGTGTTCTTTCTGGGTGTGTAAGGTCTTAGTTCAAAGTTTGTCCCTTCTTAGTTTTAGGTTGAGCCTGCTTTCATTTTCAAGAGGTATAGGATACTAGAGTACACCAAACGAGCATTTAGAAAGGCAATAAAGGGAGGGTAAAGCGGAGGTAGCTTAAATACAGGCTCTGGAATTCCCTTCACAGGAAGGTGAAGCACCAATGATGGGAAAAATTAAATAAATACATCATCTTAGAAAGGCAGAGGGCGGGCTGCGTGCGGTGGTTTACACATGTAATCTCAGCACTTTGGGAGGCCGAGACAGGCACATTGCTTGAGCTCAGGAGTTTGAGACTAGCCTGGACAACCTCATCTCTACAAAAAATAAAAATAAAAATTAGCCAGGTGTGGTGGCGAAAACCTGTGGTCTCAGCTACTTGGGAGGTGGTCCCTGAGCCCCAGGAGATAGATCAAGGCTGCCATAAATCAAGATCATGTCACTGCACTCCAGCCTGAGTGACAGAGCGAGCCAGTCTCAAAAAAAAAAAAAAAGGCAGAGGGTGACAATTTTGGCATGGGGGATGGGAAATTAACTTTACACTAAGGTCACTCATCATGAAGGATCTTCTGAAGAATCGGAAATAAACAATGTTGTATGGAAACAGAACCCTAAAACCCCAGTAACTCCACCCGCCCCACAGCCCACCCCACTTCATCTCCCCCTACAAAGAGGCTCCAAATACCTGTGGCAAACAATTTCTTCAGACAATTCCCCAAGAAAACTGTGGGCAAAAGTAAAACTAACCAGAGCATTTAAAAAGCTAGACTCAGTAAAGATGTGGTGGGGTTTCTGAAGGCTCATAATGGAAACAGTCTCTAGTGTCCAGTCAGGTCACATGCCTTGGATGACACTCCCGTAAGAACCCCCACCCCCCTGTCACCCGCTTAGTGTTTTTACTCATAAAAATGAGGGGAAAACTTTTCTATCAGATGAGTGACACAGAGGAAATATTCACATGCAGCTTTAAAAAAATCTTCTTCAACTGTCATCCCTAAATGTGTCTGACCAGCAGCTTCTGGGAATATACTCTTTAAGTTGTGTACAAAAAACTGTAAGAAGCAAATGTCTATTATTTTTAAAAGATATCAGTGAGTCAATCAGATTAACACCACTGTTATAGCAACTCAAAGCCACTGGCACAATGTTTCCAGTTTCTTAAATAACATTGCACAAAACCGTAGATTCTTTTTTTGAGACGGAGTTTCGCAGTTGTTGCCCAGGCCAGAGTACAATGGCGCAATCTCGGCTCACCACAATCTCCACCTCCTGGGTTCAAGCAATTCTCCTGCCTCAGCCTCCTGAGTAGCTAGGATTACAGGCATGTGCCACCATGCCCGGCTAATTTTGTATTTTTAGTAGTGACGGGGTTTCTCCATGTTGGCCAAGCTGGTCTCGAACTCCCAACCTCAGGTGATCCGCCCGCCTCGGCCTCCTAAAATGCTGGGATTACAGGCATGAGCCACTGCATCCGGCCATAACTATAAATTCTTTAAATCCAGGAATGTTGACTCTTCACCTGAGTATTGTGTATCACAAGTAATAACCATTAACATTATTAACTTTGCATTGATAGTCCCTTGGTCCTCACATCCACATCTCTTTTGTTCATCCAGATATACATGCTAACATTTCAGCTGAGAACAAAACTCAGATCAACTTTTAACTCTTCCTCTTGCATCAGACCAACCTGCAGAAGGGAACGGGAGACCACAAAACAAGACTCACACATCTGGAAAACGTGGAGTGGATGGGCTGGCTCCAGAAGGAAGTGACGAGGGCCTTCCACCGGCCACACTCCCTTGCTTGGGCTTCCCTGAGCTGCTTTCTGCAGCGGAAAGGGCCAACCGCGGCCAGCCAAGGAATGCAAGGCATTGTCAGCTTGACCTTCACTGGGCATAAGGTCAGTTTCTTAAATCACACCAGCTGGCCACCAGACCCAGCCGAGAAGACAAAGCAAGGGCTCTACTAGACCTCAGCAGGAGGAAGACAAAGAAACTAGTCACAATACTGCCCTGGCCCCCCGACCTGCTTCTCAGAGTGTTTCCTAAAGACAACTGCAGTGTACCCAGGGCCCCATGCCACTGCAACATGGCTACTGTGTGTGACACGCAGCTCCACTCCCCCGAGCCTGTTCCTGGCCCACGGAGCTCGTGTCCCCTAACTGGTTCCTCAGTTTAGCAAACGGCTTTCATTTCGTAACTCCTTTCATTTTGCAACTCCGGATGAATCTCTCCTGCCCTATTTAATGGAAATTTAATGGAGTTTACAAAACAAGCCTCTCTTAACCAAACACACAGATGGAGTGCCTTTTAAAACAGAATCTCAAACACTGTAAGTAGGGAAAGTTCTAAAGGAATTCATCCCCTATATTTGTTTCTCCCTGGGTTTTCTTGGGAGAAGGGCAAAGGAGTGAACAGAAAGAATTTTACTGATTTCACCCACCAGCATTTTGGCACACAGATGCCCAGCTTACGTGGCACTCAATTCTGCCCAACTCGTACAGTAGGGCACAGAAAAAAATGACTAGGCTTTTATTCTTAGATCCTCACTTCCAGAGAGCTCAAGAAGATTCTTTCCACCCCCGAATGAAATTCTAACAGGAGTTTCCACCAAGTAAACCTCTTCCCTGCCTGAGAACATCAACACTGAAAATGGACATCATCTTGGGTAGCTGCCAAAAGACACATCTCTATGAGTATTACAGTATGTATTTTGGAAATCCCTGTGGATGTTATTTATGGCTTAAATACCCTCAACCACCTACCTCTCTTTCTCTCCTTTTTTTTTTTTTTTTTTAAGATGAAGTCTCACTCTTGTCACCCAGGCTGGAGTGCAGTGGCGCGATCCTGGCTCACTGTAACCTCTGCCTCCTGGGTTCAAGTGATTCTCGTGCCTCGGCCTCTAAGTAGCTGGGATTACAGGCACACGCTACCATGCCCAGCTAATTTTTCTATTTTTAGTAGAGACGGGGTTTCACCGTGTGGGCCAAGCTGGTCTTGAACTCCTGACCTCAAGAGATCCACCCGCCTCCTCCCACCGGTATATTTGGCCACTCCCACACTTTCCTAACATGCTTCCCTGGGTCAGAGTGTCTGAGGTGCTGCCTGGGATCCTCACCTCAGAAATTCTCACTTTAGCAAATCTACTCCAAGGACACCAGAATGAACTTGAATGGTGTGGTCACATTACAGCGACAGAACACAAAAGCTGTTCTGCTTTTACAGTTTCAAAGGCCTCAAGGTGGAGAAGAAACTGAGGGGCTGACCTCAACAACTGAAAGAGCAGTGCATGCAGCAGGCTTCAACTCGAAGCAGCTTTTCAGTTAAGGTCCTAAAAGTATAATCATTATCAACAGCACACACAAGTAAGAATGATAGCCCTCCATTGGTTAGGCAAAGAAAACACCACGAATCTTGTTCTATAATCATGTGACTAACACCATAAACAAGTGCCATACTTTTGCAGTAACTAGGACCAGGTAGTGGTAATATGGTGGAGAACCATGTTGGGGATGACCAGGCAATTTGTGCTTTTTCACATTATTACAAAGATGTGGGACCCAGAAGAGATGAGACCTTGGGGAAGGGTGCGGGGCAGAGAGTGAAGTCTGTGATTCCCAGCATCACAACCTCAGAGGGAAACGTTTAGGGGCCATGAGGAGGCAGCACGGAAGGTGCAGTTGAAAAGCAGGTGCCTCCTCTTGGACCCTATAAATACCAGGGGCCCTGCAGTCTAAGTCCTGTCCTCAAAGCCCCCTGGGGACTTTTTTTGTCCTCAAAGCTTTAAGAGGTGGGAGTTCAGTGAGAGGGGTCTGGATTCTGTCAGGGGCTGGGGATTTGGCATGTTTTTCTACTCCAAGGATGAGTATGACTGGCCACACAAGGGATTTTTTATCCCTGTGAAAAGATGCTGTGCCCCAAAATCTGTTTTGGCAAAACCAAGCAGAATGAAGTCAACATAACTAGTATCCAGTTTCTAGGGGTAGGATATTTCAACCATGATCAGTTTAGTTGAAAATTTCAATTCCTTTCGGACAAATTGGTAGTTTCTTTTTGAATTTCAAAAGTAAAAAGCTGATCAGGAGATTTTTTTTTTTTTCTGAAAGCCTTTTCAGACCCACTCGGGCATAGGGCACCAGTCACTGCTTAACCCCCGGGGACACTGTTCAAAAGATGGCACTTTCCAGGCTGCAGGCCCGCAGAGCCCAGGGGACCGCTGACATCGTCAAACGGAGAACTGCCGGGTTGGGCAGCAGAGGGGGAGCGACCAGCGTCCACAGGTACAACAGCACGCAGATCCAGCAGGAGGCCATCTTGACCCAGAAGATGGACCAGCTCCCGCTGAAGAAGCTCTCTATGTTGGCACTTTCGTAGCTATGGAAACAAGAGACCCAGCTGCAGTCAGAGCAGGAATATATTGAGATATAATTCACTGACTCACATCCATGTATAATGTACAATTCAACGGCTTTTCACACATGCATACACAGACTTGTGCCACCACCAACACAATCCATTTCCAAACATTCCCATCACCCCCAAAAGAAATCATGCACCCCTTAGGCACTCTCCACTTCCCCATGGCCCCCTTGTCCGACCCCAATATTCACCAAGCTACTTTCTGTCTCTATGGATTTGCCTATTCTGGACAGTTGATATAAAAGAAATCACATGGCCTCTTGTGCGTGGCTTTTTTGCCAAAGCATACCATTTCCAAGGCTCATCCATGTGGTAGCATGCATCAGTCCTTCATTCTATTTTTTTTTAAGTGCTAAATAGTATCCTATTGTATGAATAGAGCACATGGCCATTTGGGATGTTTCCCCCTTTTTGGCTATCACGAATGATGCTGGTATGAACCATCAAACTTATGTGGGTAAAAACTTACGTGAGTAAGTTTTTTGGTGGACCTAGTTTTCTTTTTGTCTTAGGTACATGCTCAGAAGTGGAAGAGCTGGATTATATTGTAACTCAATGTTTTATTCTTTAAGGAGCTGCCAAACTCTTTTCCAAAGCAGATTTCACATTCAAGCCAGCAATGTAAGAGGGTTCCAATTTCTCAACTTCCTCGACATTTGTTATTATCTGCCTTTTTAATTATAGCATCCTCTATCCTTTCTTAAGCTTCCCAAGCCAAAAATTCCCAGTTCTCAAAGCATCGCTGGGAAGCATTAAAGCTCTCTTCTCCTCTCCTCCAATCAATGTGCTTGAACCGCCACTCCCACCACCCAACCACAATTCCCCTTCCTTATTTTGTTTTTTTCCCCAATGCTCATTACCATCTAACACACCGTATCTGACTTGGGTCATAGTCTTGTCTCTCCCACCAGACTATAAGCCCTACCTCCTAGAACCATGCGGCACACAGGAGCCACTTGCACATCTGTTGAATGAATGATACAAGGAAGCACAATGAGTTTACATGTCTAAGCCTAACTTAGTGGTCAAATTATGATATAACCAAAGCTCTGGTCTTGTAGAAAAAGTATGAACCTCTGTGTAGTGACCAGGAAGGCCAGGTCAATTATGTACTGTCAAGTTAAAAAAAGCCTCTGGGGGAAAACATGTATGATGACATTTACGTTTAAAAAAAAATGATATAGGTTTATAAATGCACAGAAAAGGAATGAAAAGATACACATCCTAGTAGTGGTTATCTGTGCTGGGGGGTAGACGGGGGGGTGCCACATTGTTACTTTTCATAATTCCACATTTAGTTTGTATTTTTAAAAAAGATGTTTCAGGCCAGGCGTGGTGGCTCACGCCTGTAATCCCAGCACTTTGGGAGGCTGAGGCGGGCGGATCACGAGGTCAAGAGATCAAGACCATCCTGGCCAACATGGTAAAACACTGGCTCTACTAAAAATATAAAAATTAGCTGGGCGTGGTGGCACACGCCTGTAATTCCAGCTACTCGGGAGGCTGAGGCAGGAGAATCCCTTGAACCCGGGAGGTGGAGGTTGCGTTGAGCTGAGATCGTACCACTGCACTCCAGCCTGGTGACAGAGTGAGACTATATCTCAAAAAAAAAAGAAAGATGTTTCCAACTTTTGTAATGAAAATGAAGAAAAGTGGGGGGAAAAGATAAACAAAATTTGAAGTAGAAAAAAGGGATATTTTCTCTTCTTACAGGCAGATGACTGCTTAGGAATTCCAGTTTTTCTTCCATTATCATGTTTTCCAGACTGTCTATATAGAGCTAACCTTCCATTTTCTTAAAGTTGCTGTAAGTATCACCAGTTTCCAGGGTTAAAACATACCCTCACTAAAGAGGTCCTGATCACTTGAGGTCAGGAGTTCAAGACCAGCCTAGCTAACATGGCAAAACCTGTCTCTACTAAAATACAAAAATTAGCCCAGCATGGTGGTGCATGCATGTAGTCCCAGCTACTTGGGAGGCCGAGGCACGAGAATCACTTGATTCTGGGAGGTGGAGGTTTCAGTGAGCCGGGATCATGCCACTGCACTCCAGCCTGGGCAACAGAGTAAGACTCCTTTTCAAACAAACAAACACGAATAGTACTTAACTCTTAAGATTTCGCTTCCAAAATCTCTAAGCCAATGGGCCACTCACTTGAACCAGTTGGTGACGGTCATCATCACATAGAGAGAAGCCAGAAAGAACACAAAGTGGAAGTAGGAGTAGATGTAGACGGTGCCTTTCTTCTCGTCATAAATGACCCGTGGTCCCTTCTTCCCCGGCTGCTGCTCTTCAGTGTCTGTGAAGCACAGAGGAAGCCCAGGCTCAGTGAGTGAACGTGTGTATTTAGCATTCAGCAAAGCCACGCTCGCTAATTCCACTGGGCTGTCAGTAGAAAAGATGCCAGATGGCCACCTGTACCTTCTGTATCCCAAATACAAAACCTCCACCCGACCCTAGCAACTTCCGAAACAGGATGAGTTACCTAATGCCACATTTATTTTTATTTATTTATTTTTGAGACAGAGTTTCGCTCTTTTGCCCAGACTGGAGTGCAGTGGCGTGATCTCAGCTCATTGCAACCTCTGTCTCCCAGATTCAAGCGATTCTCCTGCCTCAGCCTCCCAAGTAGCTAGGATTACAGGCGTCCGACACCATACCCGGCTAATTTTGTAGTTTTTCCTTTAGTAGAGATAGGGTTTGACCATGTTGGCCAGGCTGGTCTTGAACTCCTGACCTCAGGTGATCCACCCGCCTCAGCCTTCCAAAGTGCTGGGATTACAGGTGTGAGCCACTGCGCCCAACCTGCCACGTACAGTTTAACAGAAACAGAACCCTTACAGATGTAAAACTTGCTATAAGCTTAGCAGAAACGGAGAAAGAACAAAACAAAGTTCTCAAGCCTTTGGAATCCTCCAATCCAAGAAGGAAAGTAAGGTGAAGGAATGAAATGGCCCCAAAATAAAATGTCAGGATCTCTTGGTATTTTCCAAATCACTCCTTTTTAAAAAATGTGCTTTCTGGCCGGGCACGGTGGCTCGCGCCTGTAATCCCAGCACTTTGGTAGGCCGAGGCAGGCGGATCACGAGGTCAGGAGATCAAGACCATCCTGGCTAACACAGTGAAACACCATCTCTACTAAAAATACAAAAAATTATTTGGGTGTGGTGGCAGGCGCCTGTAATCCCAGCTACCCAGAGAGGCTGAGGCAGGAGAATTGCTTGAATCCGGAAGGCGGAGGTTGCAGTGAGCCAGGATCACGCCACTGCACTCCAGCCTGGGCTACACAGCGAGACTCCGTCTCAAAAAAAAAAAAAAAAAAAAAAGGTGCAAGGTGCTTTCTGATTCTCCAAATCTCACTGTATAATTTAACTTACATATAAACCAAAATTTAGACTGATTCTTCCTACCAGAATACCAACACAAAACTCAGCTATCCTTCAGGAAGAATGTGAAAAGTGTATTAGCAATAAATCAGCTTTAGAATAAAAATTTTCCCTTACTAATCAAGTTACTTGTGTCTGAAACCCAAATGACTACAGATTAGAGCTATAGGTCTGCAGTGCCACACAGATGCAAAGAGTAAAAGTGCTCTGCTTACCTTCTCCACCAGGACTGAAGCAAAAACAACAGCGAGCTATCTGTGAAAGCAAAAGCAGCAGTCAGGTGGCTTGTGTTCCATTTTGAATGTCTACCTTAGTAAGGCAGCAGAGGCCAAACCTGCTCTTATTTGAACCACCTCCCAGACCCTGAATCGCATGCATCCCTTCAAGAGATTTGGATTGTTCTTTCCCAGGTGTGCTGGGTGCTGGTGACAGGAAACACCATGGAAGATGTGCCACCAAGATCCCCATCCAGGGTCTTGGTGCTGGCTCTTGCTATCATGCATGCTGGCAGAGAACCTCCAGACGTCAGCTCTTTTACCCTTCTGGGGTAACCGCCATGGAATGGCTGATCACAGAGGGGTAAAGGCCATGTCATTTTGGCCCCTGGGGTTAGGGAGGCTCTGTCCAGCTGCACTGTCCTTCACTTCACCCTCTGCCCAATTTTGCCTCCTTCCCCTTCTCCCTCCACATGTGCTGATCCTTAATAAATACCCCTCGCAACAAACTGCCTCAGCCTCTGCTTCTGGAGAACTCCATGTGAAACACAATGAACGTGACAAGAGCCCCACTTTCCTGGTGCTCCCCTCTCGTGCTTTGCTTTCAATGTTATTTAATTAAATCCTCTTTGAACTTTGCGTTGGGATTATTAAACTCAGATCAGGCACGTTAACTGGCCAAAGTCACCAAACTAGCTTACTGACAGAGCTGGGACAGATGAATATAGGATGGGGACTCCAAGGTCCATGATTCACAAGAGGTGACACGTGGTGTCTAGGAGCTTGGTGATGCTGGTAGAACCTGAAATAGTAAAGCGAAGGAATCTGGAAGCAGCCTACCCATGTTTCCTATCCAAATTAAGCTGCTGCACAGGCCGTGGACAGGGATGCAGGGAATGCTTCCCTTTGAAGCATCTTTGGTAACTTGCAAATTTTTTTATCATTATTTCTTACCTACTCAAAACAATAAACTTAATTTTTAAATCAGGTCATGTGTAGTCCCAGCTATTCGAAAAGCTGAGGGATGAAAATTGCCTGAGCCCATGAGTTTGAGGCCGCAGTGAGCTCTGATCCCACCACTGCACTCCAACCTGGGTGACAGAGTGAGACCCTGTCTCAAAAAAAAAAAAGAAAACAAAACAAAAAAGAAAAAAAGAAAGTACGTGACTTCAGGAGTCTGGTAAACAAAGTACTAAGACAGCCTGGAAGTGCAGCCGTAGCATTTTGTGGTTGAAGATATTTCAACTATAAAGAACAGATAGCCAGGGACGAGAATATGAGCGCTTGAGCTTTCATTCCATTTGTACATCAAGGCCAAGCCCTTGTTTCTCTGACTGGCAAGGAAACCTTTAACAGAGGTATTAGCCTTAACAGGAGCTTGGATTAAGTGGCATGGTCTAAAAACCACGAATTCATTCAGTGGGCCCAAGACACGGTATGCTGAGGTCTTAGTTCTTTTGAAGCTCGAGTTACCGCAAGAAACTACGAACTCTCACTTTCAAAGCTGTATCCTGTGAAATGTGATGCAGCAGAGCAAACCAACTTCCATCCTGCATGCTCTTCAGTTCAGAAGAAAACACTAGGACATTTTTCCTTGGACTGAGAAGAAAAACATCCTGTCTTAAATCCTAACTTGGAGACTTCCTGTTCTTTGAGCTTGAACTCTGTACACAATAGGGACATTGAAACCATAACCTCAGCAGGTGGTCACCTAGTCAGTGGTGAGAACAAACACCCCTTCTACAGTCCATTCTCTTCTGTATAATAGGCAGTAAACTATTCAAACTCAGCACAGTTTTCTCCTTTAAGCAACAGAAAGAGTTGGTGAATGATGCTGGCAGACTGACAACCCTTCATAATGGCTCACTATCTTCAGGTCAGGTGCAAGAGAGACCATCCCCAGAGAGCCAGCTGCAGAGTAAAGTGTCTGTATGTGGGCAGACCCAAGGGCTTTTCTCATCCATGGAAAGCTATTAGAATGCAGGCAGTGGCTGGATGCCAGCTGCCCACAGTCAGCAGCAAGGACCAGGGGTCAGCAGCTGAGCTCCTGGGCAGCAGGGGTCAAGATCACAGACTCTGGAGCCAGAGGGCACAGTTTACATTCTGGCTAATCAAAACCTGTGAAGTTTAAATGACTTAACTCTTCTGGTTTTCCCCTCTATAAAATGGAGGTAATAGCATGCCACTGGGTTTTTATGAGGATTAAGTGACAGTGTCTTAATAGCAAGTGCTGTAAGTCTCAGCCATCCTTTGAGCCCTTGGTTCTTTTCATTCTGGGGTCACAACTGAGTCTTGCTGTGGCTGCCTCCATCTGATTAGACCTTACTGATGTTGGTAGATGTTCCATCGAGAGCCCCAAGAAGACTTTTGCACAGTTAAGAAAATAACAGACATTTTGATGACTGATAGGCACCTGCTGAACACCTTGTGGCTTTGGATGTGCAGGCAACCAATGCATGCACTGTTCATGACACTCTACCTGAAAAAATGCCCACCTGATGAAACTGACATTCAGTTAAATGAGTTAATGTATCTACCATGTTCAACAGCGTCAGGCAGAGCAGATACGGTTCCTTCCCTTTCCTCTCTCCTTCCTTCCAAACAGCTATTACATAATCTCACAGCCATGCTGTGTATGGAGAGCACAGACAACTATGAAACAGATGGATGGATCAGAAGTTAAAATAAAAACCCACCCACACTCCATGAAGGCAAGGGGGGGAGAGCAGGGTGCAGCCTGACAAGGTTCCCCGAGCTTCTAGGTGGGGGTGGGCTGCAGGATGCCATACAAGAGGCCAGCTTTCTTAGAGAAAGCAAGAACGGACTGATTCATTTTAATCCCATAGTATACACAGGAAAGCATGGATTTTTCTATACAAAAATCTTCCCTGAGCAGAAAAGAGGATCATGGAATGCAGACTGCTAAAGACACAAACACAAAAGGCTCTCCTGAGAAATGGATCTTCTAAGATGAAGCTGGGCAGGAAAAGGAAATGAACTTACTTCTAGCTCAGGAGCTGCATATCGTCCCTGCAGAGCGTCGGAACTCGATTTCGTGGTTGATGTCAAACTAAGAAACAAACAAAAAAGTTAGCTAGGTGCATTAACATGTTACAACATATAGAATGAAGGGGAAAGCCAGCTGGCCATGTCTGACAAGAGCCTCACTGTCACCTACCGATCAGGTGACTTAAAGCAGTCTATTTTAATATCCCACCTTATTCCAACATTGGCTGGCTGATTCTTTTTTTTTTTTTTCTTTTCACATTGGACATTTGTACAATGGCTGGCTGATTCTATAGTTGATATCATTCTACACGGATTGCATTAGATCTTTTTTTTGTTTTTTGAGACGGAGTTTCACTGTTGTTACCCAGGCTGGAGTGCAGTGGCACAATCTCGGCTCACCACAACCTCTGCCTCCTGGGTTCAAGCAATTCTCCTGCCTCAGCCTCCCAAGTAGCTGGGACTACAGGCACGCGCCACCATGCCCAGTTAATTTTTGTATTTTTAGTAGAGACAGGGTTTCATCATGTTGACCAGGATGGTCTCGATCTCTTGACCTTGTGATCCACCCACTTCGGCCTCCCAAAGTGCTGGGATTATAGATAGGCGTGAGGCACCGCGCCTGGCCTTGCATTAGATCCTTTTATGCAAAGAAGAAGTTTGTAGGTAGTAATAAGATATATTGGTTTTCAGTATTGCTTTTTGACTCTCCTCCCTCAAATGCTAGAATAATTTTCTAGTTTCACTTTATCTTTCCCTCCCTCTGACTAGTCTTGCTTAGAGGGGGATCAAAAGCAATAAGCCCAGAGATGGCAACGGAAATTGAGGACATGAAAGGAAAGGCCGCAGTTATTAACTGTGATAGCCTATGGCAGAATAAGGCTTGCTGTTTGGAAATTTAACAGAGTAGTAGTCGGTGTAATAAAAAATTCTGCCGCTTTCCCCAGACCTAGAAAGGTAAAATGTTAGAAAATTTGCCTTGCATGATGTAAAATAATTTATTTTTTCTGAAAATAAAAACACGTCAGAAGTGGTGGCTCATGCTTGTAATACTTTGCGAGGAAGGGGCTAGAGGATCACTTGAGGCCAGGAGTTTGAGAACGGCCTGGGAAACATAGCAAGACCTTGTCTCTACAAAACAAAAACACAGAACATTTTTTTTTTTTTTGAGATGGAGTTTTGCTCTTGTTGCCCAGGCTGGAGTGCAATGGCGCCATCTCCACCTCTCGGGTTCAAGCGATTCTCCTGCCTCAGCCTCCCGAGTAGCTGGGACTACAAGCGCGCACCACCACACCCAGCTAATCTTTTGTACTGTTAGTAGACATGAGGTTTCACCATGTTGGCCAGACTGGTCTCGAACTCTGACCTCAAAAACACAGAACATTTTTAAGCAAATAGAAATATATTCAATACTTATTAGGGTTCCAGCTGACTTTAGAGATTCATTTAGCAAATATTTACTGAAGGCCCACTACGTATCAGGCCCTATTCTAGGCACTGGGGACTTAGTGACACAGGCAACAATCCTGCCAGCATGTAGCTTCTGAGCTGGCCTAGACAAGGGCAGGGTGTGCTGGTGCTCAAGAAGCTGGTCTGCTCGCGGACAGGCAGGGACAAACATGCACCTCAGTCCAGATAACCCCATGGGGCAACACTGCCTCCTCTGCGCAGTCTCATCCTCTTTCCCAAGGAGAGAGAGGTCAGCGAGACAGAGATAAACAATAAAAAGCTTTCCTCACACAGAGGCCCGGTGAGATCCAAGCTCACTGCTTCTCTTGTGGTCCACTCAAGTACAACAGCATCACTTTCATTTCTGCTTTGAACTGATGGATGCTAATCCAGGCCCCACGTCACTCCGCCTCCTGACTGTGTGCCTGGTCAGAGGAAGACAGAAACATCTCCCAGTGACTGTGCACCTAAGGAACACACACCTGATCCTACCTTTAAGAGTGGCCCAGCTGGGTGGGGTGGCTCACACCTGTAATCTCAGTACTTTCAGAGGCTGTGGCAGGCAGATCACTTGAGCCCAGGAGTTTGAGACCAGCTTGGGCAACATTGCAAAACCCCATCTTTACAAAAATACAAAAATTAGCCAGGTGTGGCAGCACATGCCTGCAGTCCCAGCTACTTGGGAGGCTGAAGTGGGAGAACCGATTGAGCCTGGGAGGTTGCAGTGAACATAATCACATACCACTGCACTTCAGCCTGGGTGACAGAGACCCTGTCTCAAAAAAAAAAAAAAAAAGAAGAGTGGCCCTTATTCTGTCAATGCAAGTTTTGATTTAGTGCAGTGTATCGTTTCCACAGGGGAAAATACAAGTTTTTAATTTTAAGAAGAGATCAGTATCTGAAATTTTCATTTGAAAGGTAACATTCATTATTTAAGAGACTCACAATAGGTCAGGTGCACACCTGTAATCCCAGCACTTTGGGAGGCCGAGGCAGGTGGATCCCTTGGGGTCAGGAGTTCCAGACCAGCCTGGCCAATACGGCAAAACCTTGTCTCTACTAAAAACACAAAAATTAGCCGGGCATGGTGGCAGGCACCTGTAATCCCAGCTACTCAGGCGGCTGAGGCAGGAGAATCACTTGACGCCTGGGAGGCAGAGGGTGCAGTGAGCTGAGATCACGTTACTACACTCTAGCCTGGGAAAGAAAGCAAGACTCTTGTCTCAGATGAAACAAAAAAAAAAAGACTCAGAATAAATATTCCACTTTAAATACTTTGGATTAACATAATTTCTGGAAAGAGAAAGCTCTTGATTTGGGCTCCTTTGCCGCTTCCCCATCAAAGAGGCCTAATGTGGGGGAAGGTTTTGTTTTAACTTCTAAAACTAACAGCATTCAGAGCATCATGAATGCCATGTGACTTCTACAAGTAGATGTTATCCTCCATTAAGATCTTTATTCAGTTGCCAGGAGTGGTGGCTCATGTCTGTAATCCCAATACTTTGGAAGGCTGAGGCGGGCAGATCACCTGAGGTCAGGAGTTTGAGGCCTGCCTGGCCAACATGGTGAAACCCCATCTCTACTAAAAATACAAAAATTAGCTGAGCATGGTGGGGCGCCTGTCATCCCAGTTACTCAGGAAGCTGAGACAGGAGAATCGCTTGAATGAGGGAGGCGGAGCTGAAGTCCAGCCTGGGTAACAGAGCAAGACTCTGTTTCTCAAAACAAACAAACAAACAAACAAACAAAATCTTTATTCAGTTGTAGCCTTCCCCATAAAACACTCTTCCTGGAATTATCAAGAACGGTCGCTTTTATAAGCTCTTAAAGCCCAGGAAATGTTTATTGTCTGCATTCAGGCTATTAAAAAGACCACTGTTTGGTAAGCATAGCACCAATTGCTATGAAACAATTCCTGGGGTTCCCTATAAACCTCTCCTTTTCCTGGGCTAAGACAGGTGTGACTTTAACCCAGTATTTCCTGTGGGGATAGAAGGAGACTGCCAGCACTGGGCTGGGACGATGTTTTATTGTACGGAGAATGTCTAACGCACCACAGTGTGTTTACTGTCTCTGCCCGGTGCTGCCCCACCCCAACCCAGTCAAAATGTCAGCGGTGCTCTGCAGTCATGGTGACAGTCAAAATAAAAAGCCATCGTCTGTTTCCCTGCAGAACCACTATGGTGGCCAGAACCCCTTCCACACTGGCAGAAAAACGCACAACGAAGGTGCCCCTCAACACTGGCACTGCAGATGCTTTTGAAGCTGGCTAAAGTCCACTAGACCACAGAAAATCTAAATAACACGTCCAAACTTTCCTGGAGATCATTCTGTCTCCCTGACAAATGTACAGGGCAGGCCCTTGACGGATCCCACCAATTCCCAGCCTTTGTGTGATGATGAAGATCAGTCATGCTCCCCTGTGCTACAGAACCCAAAAGAGACCCAAGCTCTCTGTGAACCTGGGGCACGAGGTGGAAGATTTCTAACTTGAAGATTTCTAGCTGGCGAGTCAGGCTGGAACAGAATTCCCAAAATGAGACAGACAAATCTCCCCTTCCTTCCTGCCCCCAACCCTTAACGTAGCAGGCCCAGAAGGTACAAAAGAATAAATACCCTTCCTTGATTTCCCAACTTTTCTTAATGTAAACCAATCCCCTCACCAATGCTATCACACCAACCTGCACCTGTGAACTTCCCCACATCAAACTAGGAAGTTGTTTGACGTTGAATAAAGATTCTTACTTTTTCCAGTTTTATATTTAAAAGGATATTCTCAAAGATGGTTCAATATTAAGAACTATATTTTTTCTCTAAACACAAAAGTGGAATGGCCAGGAAACTTTACAGTGCAAATGCCTTGTAGTAATACAATCAGGCAGGTCATCCAGCTTGTCTTTCTCCCTCAGGGGACATTGCTCCAAACCATCTCAGGAAAAAGAGCCAGAGAGAGACTATCCACCAGTCTCCCTAAATACTCCCACAAAGCAGCCTCAAGGAAAGGCTGCCCCAAAATTGGGAGTAGAGAGCTACAGATACAGGCTCCAAGCATCCTTACATGTACAATAATAAGGAGACTGACCTAATCAACTCCAGGATCCTGTCCAGGCTGACAGCTGAAGGCAACACAGTAACAATTTCAATCAAAATCCAGGGACCAAGGCGGGGAATTAAGAAATAGTTTTTAGAGGCCAGGGCTTGTCACAGCAAAGTTCCAGACCAAAGGGGCGTAGAGGGGTGGGCATATAGAAAGAGCTGTCAGAAAGCCAGGCGCCATGGTTGTGCCTGTAGTCCCAGCTATTTGGGAGGCTGAAGCAGGAGGATTCCCTGAGTACAGGGGTTTACCCAGCCTGGGTAACACAGTGGGAGCTTGCCTTAAAAAAATTTTTTTTTTATTAAAAAAAATAAAAAGAATCAGGGAACTCTCACAAGTGGACCAAGGTGAGGGCTTACATGGAGTCCAAGCTGATGCTCTTTCACAGTAATGATTCCTGGGTGCAATGGAAGAAGGCTCTGGAGAAAAGGCGGCCCCAGGCAGAAAGGCAGGGAGTAGGTTTGGGTTGAGCCCTTCTTCTGAGCTAAGACTGCAAACATTAAAACATAATCCTAGTGAGTCCCCAGATGCAAGAGGCAGGACAGATACCCCAAAAGAACAAATGTTTGGGGGTGGGGCTGGGGGACTCTGGAGGGGGAAAGGAAAGAGAGGAGCTGGAGAGCTTTCCAGCCTTCTACAACTTTACAGAAGAGTGGACCCCAGGTGACCTTGCTGGCCTTCTCCTTTTAACCTACGTACTATCTAGAGTCTCTGGCTTCCTACAATTTCTATCAAGAATCCTAGATATTCCTGCAATTATGCTCAAATGACAGTTCCCACCCAGACGATGTGGCCTTTTTGTAACATCCTCCAACCTTTCATTCCTCTGAGTCAGGAAGGAAAACAAAATCTTGGAAGCCAGATCTGAAAAAACCCTAGTTAAGGTGACTCCCACCCGTACAGCATTCCTTTTATTCCCTGGCCCTACTAAGCCTGAATTCAGTATTCTAAAGCTCACCCCCTGCAGGAGCTATAGCGGATAATAACAGCAAACATCAATCACACAGACCCTGGGGGCATTTACTCCTAGGAGGCACGAACTGCCCAGCTCAGAGTGTGCTCTCTTGCCTACTGATTACAGAAGTACCACACAGAGCAGACTGGTCCTCCTAATATCCACTTTGTAGGGGCTGCTGTTTTATAAGTTCTCATCCCACCAGGCACTGCAGTTTTGTGATTTAACTACAAGCATTCAACAACATTTTGTTGCTGGCATTAGACAGATTTTTTTTTTTTAAGTAGCTATCAACTTTGAAAATAGACATCTTTGGGAGTATCAGACTAGCCCCTGCCAATCTCCACTATGGTGCCTCAATCTATCAGAGACAACATTTTATTTATCATCTCTCACTCAAGGGCTAACTCAGGGGTAACTAAGAAGTAATTCTTTACACCTGCTAGAAATCCTGAGAAAATAGTGATAGCGGAAAATTCCATGTTGTGAGATATCCTATGTGTGGTAACCCTATACAGCAGGCTAAGAACTTCTGCCACCTTTTCCACTGAAGGGTTTATGGCAAATCCAAACTCTACTTTATCTAAACGGGATTTTTTTTTTTGAGATAGAGTTTTGCTCTTGTTGCCTAGGCTGGAGTGCAATGCCGTGATCTCAGCTCACTATAACCTCTGCCTCCTGAGTTCAAGCAATTCTCCAGCCTCAGCCTCCCAAGTAGCTAGGATTATAGGGTATACCACCACACCCGGCTAATTTCTGTATTTTTAGTAGAGACAGGGTTTCAACAGGTTGGCCAGGCTGGTCTTGAACTCCTGACTTCAGGTAATCTGCTCACCTCAGCCTCCCAAAGTACTGGGATTACCAGTATGAATCACCGTGCCCAGCCAAGGGCAAATTTTTTTTTCCATATGCTATTAGGTACCCAGTAACCCATAAAAACATGATTTTATCCTGTCAAATGTCTTTTTTTTTTTTTTTTTTTTTTTGAGACAGAGTCTTGTTCCGTCGCCAGGTGCCAGGCTGGAGTGCAGTGGCGCAATCTTGGCTCACTGCAACCTCCGCCTCCCGGGTTCAAGCAATTCTCCTGCCTCAGCCTCCCAAGTAGCTGGGACTACAGGTGTGTGCCACCACGCCTGGTTAGTTTTTGTATTTTTAGTAGAGACGGGGTTTCACCATGTTGGCCAGGATAGTCTCGATCTCTTGACCTCGTGATCTGCCCGCCTCAGCCTCCCAAAAATATCTTAATAGTTTTTTTTTTTTTAATTTTTTTTTTCTTTTTAAGAGACAGGGTCTCACTCTGTTGCTTAAGTCTAGAGTGGAGCTACCCCTGGCTCACTGCAGTCTTAGACACCTGGGTTCAAGTGATCCTCCCATCTCAGCCTCTCAAGTTGCTGGGACCACAGGTACATGATACCATGCCTAACTTTTTTTTTTTTTTTTTTTTTGGTAGAGACAGGGTCTCGCTATGTTGTCCAGGCTGGTCTCGAACTCCTGGGTTAAAGTGATCCTCCTGCCTCAGCCTTCCAAAGTGCTGGGATTACAGGTGTGAGCCACTGTGCCACCCAGCCTGCTTCCTATATTGTAAGTCCTCAGTGAACAGCTTATGGAATAAAATCTAAAGGCCAGAAAGAAGTCACCACAGTCCATTCTACAACAAGCAGCCTACCAGCATGTCACACACAGACCGAGAATGAATGTATGTAACCATCATCTTAACACCCACTTGCAAAATAACAAGCATGTTATGGCTTGATGCATGACCCTGAGCAAACAGACTCTAAAAGGTCTGTGTCCCTGTTGGTCCCTTTCTAATAGCAGAAGCTATTAAATAAGGTAAGAGAAAATGTCAACATGCTCACAAAGACATTGTATTTATACAAGCTATCACCACCAGAAGTGTTTAGTTTCAGCAAAGAGGAAGATTACAATGTGCCTATGACTGAATTCAACTAAATTGAAATTTTATACTGAAACATTAACAAAACATAAACACCTAAGTAAAGGCTAAATGTGAAAAGGTTACTGTCAAAGGGAAACTTAGTTATCAGTGAAATATATACCCAGACTAATCATTTCTATCCTTGACTGTTCTCCTTGCAGCCATCTTTTTAAACCTTTTATGGTGGGAATAACCCCCCATCATAAGTGTCTGAAACACAGCCCACGCAGGTATCACACCTACTTTCGGAGAAGCTGCCTTGCCTACTGAACAACAGCATTGTGGGTTTTAGCAGAAAAGAGAAGGACCATTCCCCGTCTGCACACAAAGACCATGCATGCAGCACTTAGTACTTATTATCCATCAACAGCAGAACAAAGCTATTTTCTTTGGATGAGAAAGCTGCCAGGATAGGCTGGACGCGGTGGCTCACGCCTGTAATCCCAGCACTATGGGAGGCCAAGGTGGGCGGATCACCTGAGGTCGGGAGTTTGAGACCAGCCTGATCAACATGGAGAAACCCTGTCTCTACCAAAAATACAAAATTAGCCCGGTGTGGTGGTGCATGCCTGTAATCCCAGGTACTCAGGAGGCTGAGGCAGGAGAATCGCTTGAACCCAGGAAGCGGAGGCTGTGGTGAGCTGAGATCGCACCACTGCACTCCAGCCTGGTCAGTAAGAGTGAAACTGCATCTCAAAACAGGGCCAGGCGTGGTGGCTCACGCCTGTAATCTCAGCACTTTGGAGGGCCAAGGCGGGCAGATCACAAAGTCAGGAGTTCAAGACCAGCTTGGCCAATATGGCGAAACCCCATCTCTACTAAATACAAAAATTAGCCAGACATGGTGATGTGTGCCTGTAGTCCCAACTACTTGGGAGGCTGATGCAGAAGAATCGCTTGAACCCAGGAGACAGACGTTGCAGTAAGCCGAGATCTCGTCACTGCACTCCAGCCTGGGCAACAGAGGGAGTGAGTGAGGGAGGCAGGCAGGCCGGCAGGCAGGCAAGCTAGCTGCCAGGACATTCTGGCACATTCTATCTCTTCCTCACTGTGTGCTCCCTTGCCCTCCAGTAAGAGTGCAACAAACTATTATCAACCATCTTAGGCAGTGGTGCTGCGACATACCATATATTTGCCATATTTTCCCCAAATAAAAACAAGTAAGGTAAACGAAGTTCAAATATTTAGAGTTCATGCTCTTCACCTTTTCACTTGTGGCTGTTTTTCCCCTTCCTCAAATGGTGTTTGTTTTTGCAGCCTCACAGCTACTGAAAGTTATTTTGATTCTTTTCCTGTAACTTCAAAGTCTGTAAAAATGGCCTTGAGTAACTCCCCAAGACTTACCATGAATACAAGATACATCCGATTAAGAGGCCGGTCCCCAGTATAGTCACCAAGTTTTCATCTTTGTACAGGTCTTGACCAAAGTTAGGCACACAGATTGTAACATTTTTCCCATGCTCATCTAGAACTTGTAAAGAAAAAAACAAAGTCATCACAGTCAAATAGAAACCCCATTTGTAACTCACAGAAGCACTCATTTTGGGAAAATTCAGAGAGCTGTGGTGTACCTCCTTACAACAGTGAACATATATCACTGGAAACTACTCTACAGGCTGTTTCCATGCAGACTGGTTTTCTGCTATTTCAAAGAACCATTCTCCCACAACAGCACGCACTTGGAACAAGACTCTCAGATTCCAGCTCAGTGCCATGGGGCTCAAACAGATCCAGGGCCTAAGGAGAGAGTCTTGCTCGTTTTCAGTACTATTCAAACAATAGTAATGTGACATGGTCATCGCCCCATAAACTGCATACCTCAACCATACCTCGGCTTTCCGTTGCAACTGCTCTCTATAACCCTAATGTGACAGGCAAGCAGTCCACACCAACGCCATTTTGGCCCCTGAGCCATTTTAAGACTTGTAATAATTAACTAAGGTCTGTAATTTCCACCCTACTCAGACAATGTGTAAACTAATGCTTATCTTGACTTCTGTGAACCACTTAAGTAACAATCGGAATGTCCAAAGTCCCCTGGCCCTCGGAATGTCCAAAGCCCCTCGCCCTCACCCCCACCCAGGAGGTGGTTTACGGAATGTCCAAAGTCCCCTGGCCCTCGTAATGTCCAAAGCCCCTCACCCCCACACCCACCCGGGAGGTGGTTCACGGGCATAAAAGGTTTTGACACCCTCCTATTGGGGCCACAGGTTAGAGAGACATGAGTCCTCCGTGGCCGCCAGCAATAAGGAACCTGTAATCTGGCCTAGTCTTTGTCTCAGTGGTAATTTCGCGCTCAGTTACCATAGTAAGAAGACAAGTCAGGTGCATTTTTCAGTTGAGGGGGGCAGTAGCCCCTAAAGAGAGGTAGAGTGCAGACACCAAGCAGTGCTGAGGCTAATCAACAGCCAACAATAGCTCCTAACCCAATTGAGAAGTTATTTTGCTCTAAGTGATATGATAATCATGTTATCTTTCCGTGTATAACTTTCTGTATATAACTGTGTATATCTTTCTGTGTATAACTCTGGATCTTTTTTTAAATATGAGAGGTGGGATATTATAAAATATATATTTGGTCTTCATCCGCATTTACTTGTATACAACTCCTAAAATCCTTGAAATCTCCAAAGTGGTGTCTTTTTGTATGTTAATGATTGACTAATGGC
The DNA here is from genome assembly GCA_036589455.1 of Ateles fusciceps. Lineage (NCBI taxonomy): Eukaryota > Metazoa > Chordata > Mammalia > Primates > Atelidae > Ateles > Ateles fusciceps. The sequence continues at coordinate 1,349,975 of JAZHEH010000439.1, forward strand.
TGGCAGCCCCTAGGGAGCTTCAGGATCAGTGCTGGTCACCAGAAAGACCAAGGTAGGATTAGAGGGTTGGGACTTTCAGTCCCACTCTCCAAACTCCAGGAATGGGAGGAATGGTAGTTCATCACCGAGGGCCAATGGTTTAATCATTTAATCAATCATGCCTATGTAATGAAGTCTCCATAAAAGGCCCAAAAGGACGTGGTTCAGAGAGCTTCCTGAGAGCTGGACGCTTACAGGAAGGTGAACAAGAACGTCATTCACATGATAGGAAGCCAGCCACCCCAACTCCATGGAGACAGAAGCTGGGGGACCCTTCCAGATCTTGCCTTACATATCTTTTCACCTGCCTGTTTATTTGTATTCTTTAAAATATCCTTTGTAATAAATCAGTAAAGTATTTCCTGAGTTCTGTGAGCCACTCCATCAAATTAAATCATCCCAAAGAAGGGGGTAACTGTGGGAGCCCCAACTTGAAGCCTGTTGGTCAGAAGTTCTGGAGGGCCGGACTTTTGACCAGTGGGAATGGTAGGGCTGTTCTGTGGAACTCAGCCTTCAACCTGTGGGATCTGACCTCACCTCCAGGTAGAGCATCCGAACTGGACTGGAGGATACCCAACTGATGTCCACTGAGGAACTTACCGCCTGCTTGCTGCTGGGGGAGAAATCTCCACATATTTTAGTGTCACAGAAACCTTCTGTGTTGAGTGTCATAGTGTGAAAGCAGAGGAAAAACTGACTTATTCCAAACACTATCTAACAAAGATTCCTATAATGTTAACCATCAGTGGTAATTTGCCTTTTACCTAACATGGAGTCTTCCATTTGGAATACCCAATCTAGGTCTGACTGCCAACTTTGCCACCAAAGCAAGTTATTTAAAATAGTACTCTAGAAACCACTTACAAACGTGCATATTTTAAGTATTTTAAGTTAGACTAAAATTATGACTGGTATTTGTACTTGAAGCAGTAAACATAACTGTGTACGCTGTGCTTTAAGGAATCTTTTATTATTTGTATAAATGTATGGGGTACAAGAGTAACTTTTTTACATGGTTAGATTATGTAACAGTGAAGTCTTGGCTTTTAGTGTATCTATCACCCAAATAACGCATATTGTACCCATTAAGTAATTTCTTACCATCCAACCCCTCCCTCCTTCCTGTTTGGTCTACACTGTCTATCATTTCACACTCATATCCATGTGTGCACATTATTTAGCTCCCACCTAAAAGTGAGAACATGCAAGTATTTGTCTTTCTGTGTCTGCTCGTTTCACTTAAGATAATGGCCTCCAGTTCCATCCATGTTGCTACAAAAGACAGGATTTCATTCTTTTTATGGCTGAATAGTATTCATATGTGTGTGTGTGTGTGTATGTGTGTATCACATTTTCTTTATCTAATCATCTATTGATGGACACTTAGGGTGATTCCCTATCTTTGTTATTGTGAACAGTGCTGTGATAAACACAGAGGTGCAGGTATCTTTTTGACATAATGATTTATTTTCCTTTTTGTAGGTACCCAGTAGTGAGATTGCTGGATCAAATGGTAGCTCCATTTTTAGTTCTCTGAGAAATCTCCAGTTTCCCATAGAAGCTATGCTAATTTACATTCCCATCAACAGTATAAGTGTTCCTGTTTCTCCACATTCTTGCCAACATTTGTTACTTTTTGTCTTTTTAATAATAGCCATTCTGACTGGTGTGAAATGGTATCTTGTTGTGGTTTTAATTTGCATTTCTCTGATGATTAGCAATGTTGAGGATTTTTTTTCATATGCCTGTTGGCCATTTATATGTCTTCTTTAGAAAAAAAAGACGACTATTCATGTCCTTTGACCCCTTTTTCTAAATTGCACTATAGGTTCTGGGGTACATGTGCAGATCATGCAGGAATGTTGCATAGGTACCTACATGGCAAGGTGGTTTGCTGCCTCCATGCCCCCATCATCTATACCTGGCATCTCTCCCCACATTATCCCTCCCCCACCCTCCCCACCCCCTGCTGTCCCTCCACTAGCCCCCCACCCCCCCAACAGACCCCAGTGTGTGATGCTCCCCTCCCTGTGTCCATGTGTTCTCATCGTTCAACACCCACCTATGAGTGAGAACATGCGGTGTCTGATTTTCTGTTCTTGTGTCAGTTTGCTGAGAATGATGGTTTCCAGACTCATCCATGTCCCTACAAAGGACACGAACTCATCGTTTTTTATGGCTGCATAGTATAGTATTCCATGGTGTGTATGTGCCACATTTTCTTTGTCCAGTCTACTACTGATGGGCATTTGGGTTGGTTCCAGGTCTTTGCTATTGTAAACAGTGCCACAGTGAACCTACGTGTGCATGTATCTTTATAATAGAACAATTTATAGCCCTTTGGGTATATACCAGTAAAGAGATTACTGGGTCAAATGCAATTTCTATTTCTAGATCCTTGAGGAATCGCCACACCCAGACTGACCACTTTTTAATGGAATAATTTGCTGGTTTTTTGTAATTGAATTGAGTTTCTTGTAAATTCTGCATATTGTTCCCCTATTAGACAGTGTTTGCAAGTATTTTCTCTAATTCTGCAGGTTGTCTCTTCACTCTGCTGATTATTCCTTTTGCTGGGCAGAAGCTGCTTAGATTAACACAGGTCCATTAGTCTGGTTTTGTTTTTGTTGTCTGTGCTTTTGAGGTGTCAGTCATGTATTCTTTGCCTAGGGCAATGTCCAGAAGGGTTTTCCTAGGTTTTCTTCTAGTATTTTTATAGTTGCAGGCCTTACATGTAAGTCTTTAACCTACCTTGCACTGATTTTTGTATGTGATGAGAGACAGGGGTTCAATAGGGGTTCAGTTTTATTCTTCAGCATATGGAAATCCAAATTTTTCAGGACTACTTATTGAAAAGGATATCCTTTCCTCAGTGTTATATTTTTGTCAACTTTGTCAAAGAACAGATGGCTGTAAATATGTGGTTTTACTTTTGGGTTCTTTTATTCTGTTCCATGGATCTGTTCTTATACAAATACCATGCTATTTTGCTTACTGTACTTTGTAGCATAATTTGAAGTCAGGATTCCTCCAGCTTTGAAGTGTGATTCCTCCAAGCTTTGTACTTTTTGCTTAGAATTGCTTTAGCTATTCTGGCTCTGTTGTTTCCATACATATTTTAGGATTGTTTTTTCTTTTTCTGTGAAAAATATCATTGGTATTTTGATAGGGATAGCACTGAATCTGTAAGACAGCTTTAGGCAATATGGTCATTCTAACAATACTGATTATTGTGATCCATGGGCATGGGATGTCTTTCCATTTGCTTGCATCCCCCTCCCCCTTTGTTTTTGAGACATGGTCTTGCTCTTTCACCCAGTCTGGAGTACAGTGGCCTGATCATAGCTCACTGTAACCTCAAACTCCTGGGGTCAGGTGATCCTCCCACCTCAGCCCCATAAATAGCTACAACTACAGGTGCATGCCACCACACCCAGCTAATTTGTAAATTTTTGTAGAGACAGGGTTTGGCTATGTTGCTCAGGCTGGTCTCAAATTCCTGGCCTCAAGCCATCCTCCCACCTTGGCCTCCCAAAGTACTAGGACCACAGGCATGTGCCACTACACATGGCCCCTCCCTTTCATTTTTTCCATCAGTGTTTTGTAGTTTTCATTGTAAAGATCTTTCACCTCCTTCCTTAAATTTATTCCTAGTTATGTTACTTTTTGTAGCTACTGTAAATGGGACTGCCTTCTTGATTTGGTTCTGTGCTAGATGATTATTAGTGTATAGAAACACTACTAATTTTTTTTTTTTTTTCTGAGGCAGAGTCTCGCTCTGTTGCCCAGGCTGGGTACAGTGGCATGATCTTGGCTCACTGCAACCTCCGCCTCCCGGGTTCAAGTGATTCTCCTGTCTCAGCCTCCCAAGTAGTTGGGACTACAGACATGGGCAGCACCACATCTGGCTAATTTTGGTAATTTTTGATAGAGATGAGGTCTCACCATGTTGGCCAAGCTGATCTCGAACTCCTGACCTCAAATGATCCACTCATCTTGCCCTCCCAAAGTGCTGGGATTATAGGTGTGAGCCAATGCATTCAGCCAAAACACTACTAATTTTTGTATGTTGATTTTGTATACTGCATTATTACTGAATTCATTATTCAATCTAAGCGTGTTTTGGTGGAGCCTTTCGGGTTTTCTAGCCATAGAATCAAATCATCAATAAACAAGACAATTTTGACTTCCTCTTTTCCAATTTGGATGCCTTTTATTTCTTCCTCTCGCCTGACTGCGCCGACTGGGACTTCTAGTACTATGGTGAATAGGCATGGTGAAAGTAGGCACCCTTGTCTTGATCCAGTTCTCAAAAGCAATGTTTCCCATTTTCCCCCACTCAGTATGATGCTGGCTGTGGGTCTGTCATATATGACCTTTATTATTTTAAGCTGTATTCTTTCTATTGACTATTTTAAGTTATATTCCTAGTTTATTGAGAAGTTTTTTTTTTTTTTTTACCATGAAGAGATGCAGAGTTTTAACAAATGCTTTTTCTGCATCTATTGAAATGAGCATATGGTTTTTATCCTTAATTCTGTTTATGTAACATATAATGTATCATAATGATTGATTAGCATATGTTGAACCATTCTTGCACCTATGGTATAACACCCACTTGATCATGTGTATTATCTTTCGATGTACTACTGCATTCTGTTTGCTAGTATTTTGTTGAAGATTTTTCCATCTATGTTCATCAAGGGTATTGGTCTGTAATTTTCTTTTTTCTTGTGTCCTTGTCTGGTTTTGGTTATCAGGGTGATACTGGCCTGGTATAATGACTCAGGGAGAGTTCTCTCCTCTCCCATTTTTTGGCACAATTTCCAGAGGACTGGTATTCGTTCTCCCTTTTATGTTTGGTAGGATTTGGCTATGACTCCATCTGGTTCTGGGCTTTTTCTTACTGGAAGATTTTTTTAAATCACTGATTCAATATCACTACTCAGTACGGGCCTGTTTGGGATTTCTATTCCTTCTTGCTTTCCAGAAATGTATCCATTTCCTCTAGGTTTTCTAGTTTGTAAGTATATGGTTGTTCATAACAGTCTGTAATGATCTTTTGTGCTTTTGTGGCATTATTGTGATTTTTTCCTTTTTCATTTCTCATTGTGTTGATTTGGTCTTCTCTCTTCTTGGTTAGCCTAGGATCTTATCACTTTTGTTTATCTTTTCAACAAACCAACTTTTGTTTTGTTTTGTTGATCCTCTGTATTTTTCATTTTTTCTTTTTTCTTTTTCAAGTTTAATACTTCCACTTTTATTAAAGAAAGTATAAAACACTTAATTCTACATTCTCAAACACTATTATTGTAAGAATCACTCGAATCACTCCAGTCTGTTCATAATGCCGGCATGTCCAATACTTCCATCTTATTAGATTTCTAAAAAATCTTGAATTCTCTACCACACTAGTACAGAAGACATTACTGAAATTTCTTGGGCCTTCCTTGAGGTCTTTCCATTTTTCTTTCCATTTCTCTTTTCTGTTAACGTGCCTTGAACCTCTCAGCCATTCATAAAAGCTCTTCAGGAATAATCTGATTTGCTCTTTGCAGAATATTAACCAATTCAGGGGCAAACCTCCAATCATTTCTAGTCATAGTTGTAATGGAAACATCAGTCCTCCCTGCTCTTCCTGTGTGCCCTATTCGGTGTACATATTCTTCAATGTTCCGTGGAAAGTCAAAATTATAGACGTGTAATATCGTGGACATCAAGCCCTCTAGAGGCTAGATCAGTTGCAATTAGTATTCTCACTTTGCCTGTTTTAAAGTTCTCTAATGCTTTTTCCCGATCTCTCTGTTCTCGATCTCCATGCAGACTCTATTGACATATTTCCAAGTATTAGCTCACTTGATACATGATTCGCGACAGCTTTTTGAGAAACAAAGACTATGACTTTGTCTGTGGATGACATACTCTGTAGAAAAGTTTGTATGTGAATCCATTTCTCTTCCTCGGTGGTTACAATTATATTTTGTTTCACTGAACTTACAGCAACAAGATCCAATGTACCAACATAGACAAGCATTGGCTCTTTCAAATAAGATTGTGCTAGGCGATGAACAGAACGTGGCCATGTAGCACTGGTCATAACTATCTGCCTATCGGGGCGCACATCTAACAAAATCTTCATTATCTGGGGTTCAAATCCCATGTCTAACATCTTGTCTGCTTCATCTAAAACCAAGTAGGTTATATTCTTCAGACTGACAAAGTTATTCATTTGAAGATCATTCAATCTTCCGGGAGTTGCAATTATATCTACGCCTTTTCTAAGCTCTCTTCTATTCGTTCGTCTCTGTTTCCACCACCATATACACAAACACTCCGAAGCCCTTTATATGAATATTTGCAACATTCTCCTTCAACCTGAAGTGCTAACTACCTAGTGGGAGTTAGAGACTAACATGCCGGGTCTATTCCTTTGACCTTTAAAGGCTGGTTGAAGATCCAAATGAATAAATCCAGGCATTAAATAACACAATGTCTTCCCTGTTCCAGTTTGGGCTACTCCTATAAGATCTATTCCTGGCAACACAATGGGCCATGCTTGTGCCTCAATAGGTGTTGGCTTTTTAAAACCTGATTTTTTAATGTTTTCCATAACCTCAGGATAGTAATGAAAGGCTTCATCAAATGTACAGGTTGGATTGGGGGATACGTCGTTTCTCCCCAACCTTCAAGTCATCCCATGTTATATCAAAATTTTCTTTCCTCCAGCTGTCTGCTTGTACTTTGGACATCGCACTTGTGGCAGCCGACTCTTTATAAAAGTTTTTCTTAATCGGTGGTAAATCAACTCTGCATTCTGAATTTTCTTCTAGCTTTTTCACAAAATTATCTATCACTGCTTTTGCTTTTGCTTGCATTGCCCTGCTGCCATATATTTTGACTAATGATTCTGGTCTTTCTTGTATTATTTGGATTATGGTGTTTGTTGTATTTTGTATATGCTTTATTTTCAACCCACCACGACCGATCACTGCGCCGACAAAGTGGTTCTTCAAAGCAAAACATAGCGGCGCTTCCCCGTGACCAGTGGCCACGGCATTCGGGGGCCTAGAGGCGCCTCTCCAGCAGCCACCTCTGATGACCCTATATCCCTCCAAACCTCCTCGATTCAACTCCTCCGCCAACCTCCTTTCTGGCGCCCGGGAGGCTGTTGAACTTCGTCGGCCAGCAACGACCCACGTAGAGGCCTTGGGGGCTTCTCCGTATTGGGACATGGTTCCAAGAATGGTCGCGTCCGACGTCGTTGCCATCCGGCTCTACTCAACCTGACTGTGCCGTTGTCAGACTCAAGTCGATCCTCTGTATTTTTCTCATGGGGGGTGTTTTTGGGGGAAGGGCAGTCTTCATTTCATTTAGTTCCTGATGGCTTTTTGTTTGTTTGTTTGAGACAAAGTCCCTCTCTGTTGCCCTGGGTAGAGTACAGTGGTGCAATCAGAGCTTATAGCTCACTGCAGCCTCAACCTCTGGGGCTCCAGTGATCCTCCCACCTCAGCTTTCAGAGTAGTTGGGACTACAGACATGCGCCACCATGCCTGGCTAATTTTTTGTATTTTTTGTAGAGACAAGGTTTTGTCATGTTGCCCAGGTTGGTCTCAAACTCCTGGGCTCCAGAGATCTGCCTGCCTTAGCCTCCCAAAGTGCTGGTATTATTACAGGCATGAGCCACCTCACACAGCCCTGATCTTTGTAATTTTTTTTTTTTTTTTTTTTGAGACGAAGTCTTGCTCTGTTGCCAGGCTGGAGTGCAGTGGCATGATCTTGGCTCACTGCAACCTCCAACTCCCCGGTTCAAGCGATTGTCCTGCCTCAGCCTCCTGAGTAGCTGAGTAGGGATTACAGGCATGTGCTACCATGCCCAGCTAAGTTTTGTATTTTTAGTAGAGACAGGGTTTCACCATGTTGGCCAGGATGGTGTTGTTGATCTCCTGACCTCATGATCTACCTGCCTCGGCCTCCCAAAGTGCTGGGATTACAGGTGTGAGCCACCAGGCCTGGCCAATCTTTGTTATTTCTTTTGTTCTGCTAGCTATAGAATCATATCATCAACAAACAAGACAATTTGTTGGTTTGGGTTTGGTTTCTTCTTGATTTTCTAGTTCCAGCTATAACGTTACATTGTTAATTTGTGATCTTTCTGCTTTTCTGATGTAGGCACCTAATGCTATAAACCTCCCTGTGTGTGCTGTGGTTTCACGAATCTTTACTCTTAGGCCAATTTTTAAAAAGAGCATTTGAAATTTAAAATAACTTTTTTTTTTTTTTTTGGTAGAAATGCTATGTTGCCAAGGCTGGTCTTAGCTCCTGGCCTGAAGCAATCTTCCTGCCTCAGCCTCCCAAGGTGCCTAGATTACAGGCATGAGCACCATGCTCAGTCTTTTTTTCTGTTTTTAAGGGATACCTGCCATTTAAAAAATGTTGTAAATAAAAATCTCATTAAGTTAAAACCAGAAATTAATACATAAAAAGTCATAAAAGAAGGCCTTAAAGAGACTAAATTTAAGTAAACTTACAGAGTCAAGATAGAGTATTGAAAATAAAATAAAATAAAATCCAGGACAGGCAATACTTACTGTTAAGACCTCCACTTATATTACTTTCCACTATCAATAGCGATAAGGGCAAGCCCGTATATAGTATGTGTAATATGCTAACACCTTCAAAATTATCATTGCACTAGCTTTCCAAATTTAAAAGGGGAAATAACTTCAATTTTCTTAGAGACTACATTTATTTGACTTACATAAGCTCAAATATACCCAAACATACATTTATATATGCTCATGTATATGTATGTATGTATGTGTGTATATTTACATTTATATATCACAAAAGTAATAGAGAGGTAAGTAAGTTTCTGCAAGTTACTTAAGTGGCAGGATCAGTCTATAAACCAGGCAGTCCGACTTCAAAGTTCATGCTCTAATCACTATATTCTGTTGTCTCTGTAAATAAATGTCATTTAAGACGGGTGGTTCGAGGTCACATAGCCAGTAAATCATGGATCTGAGCTCAGATCCTGCTCCCCCGCTCTCCACTCCCCCCACGTTCTTTCCACTCTCTCTGTTCCGCTACTATAGTCAGAAAAAAAAAAAGAAATAACCAACTAAATTGAGAGGTTAGTTAGGCCTAAAAGCAAACTCCACAGCCAAACCTTTGCTCCTGTCTGTCCTACACACCAGGAAGAATCGAAAAAGGGAATTTTCCTTTTCATAGCTCAAGTTAAAAACTTTTTTTTCATGAAAAAGTCTAGATCATCTCTCTACTGTGATTTAGTACATTTCTAATATTTATTTTTATTTTTTAATGTAATTTTTGTGGATAGCAGGTGTAGGTATTTAAGGGGTACACAAGATGTTTTAATACAGGCATGAAATACATAACAATAACATCATGTAAAATGGAGTAGCCATCCCATCATGCATTTATCCTTTGCATTACAAACAATCCAATTATACTCTTTCAGTTATTTTTAAATGCACAATTAAATTGACTACAGTCATCCTGTTGTGCTATCAAATACTAGGTCTCATTCATTCTTTTTAATTTTTTTTTTGCTACCTATTAACCATACCAACCTTCTCCCAAACCTCCCCCGAACCCTTCTCAGCCTCTGGTAACCATCCTTCTGCTCTCTATCTCCATGGCCTCTCCCTATTATAATATGCAAACAATAGCTCATTCCTCCATGAATGAAAATATTGACACTGCAAACACAAGCCCCCTAACAGGCTGGCTTACCTACTTCTGCAGGTTTGCTGGACAGAGCTGAGAAGGTGAGGTAGGTGACATAGCAGCTTATGACCCCTGATTGTAGGAGCCCCCGAGTGTGGCTGTCCTGAAAAATGGCAAGAGACAGACAGACAACAAGTTTTAATTTGAAGAAAAAGAAAACACATGCCTAAAAAAACCCCAACAGTCCCCATGACAGTGCTCAAACTTGAGCATCTACCTTTAAAAGAAAGAAAAGAGAAAAAAAATATGTTTCTCAGAAAAAACTAAAAAGATAGTAAGGGGGAGATAGTTATACACTGAGTTGAACATTGCTATTTTAAAGATGTCAGGTTCTGCCAAGTTCTCTACCAGTATTTTATCAATCCTATGGCTATACTTAAATACACTAGCTAGTCTCCGTGGGTTTGTAACATTAGTTCTTAAATCACAAGATCAGAAACAAAATTACCATCATTGTTGATAAAGCCACATAGCTTTGTTGGGGAGGGAAGTAAGTGAGAACCAGGTTTGACAGGGGATGTATTCTGGATTCTACAAGGTCATCACACACTACGGACTATGACAGGGCAAAAAGCTCTTACCTGTCAATGGACAAAAAGCTTTTGGGAACAGAATACAAGAACTGCTCTTGGCTAAAGAGGAAGGCTATGGGGCTCAGCATTCATTGGGAGAAGGGCTTTAAGGTTATTTATTTTTAACTTTTATTTTAGGTTTGGGGGTATATGTGCAGGTTTGTTGTAAAGATAAACTTGTCATGGGGGTGTGTCATACAGATTATTTTGTCACCCAGGTATTAAGTCTAGTACTCATTAGTTATCTTTCCTGATCCTCTCCTCTCCTCCCACCCTCCACCCTCTGACAGGCCCCAATGTATGTTGTTCCCCCTCTGTGTGTCCATATGTTCTCATCATTTAGCGCCCACTTTTAAGCAAGAACATGTGGTATTTGGTTTTCTGTTCCTTCGATAGTTTGCTAAGGATAATGGCCTTCAGGCTCCATCCACATTCCTGCAAAGGACATAATCTCTTTCCTTTTTATGGCTACATAGTATTCCATGGTGTATATGTACCCCATTTTCTTTATTCAGTCTACCACTGATGGGCATGTAGGTTGATTCCATGTCTTTGCTATTGTGAATAGTGCTGCAGTGAACATACGTGTGCCTGGGTCTTTATGAGAGGACTATTTATATTCCTTTGGATATATAGCCAGTAATGAGATTGCTGGGCCTAATGAAAGTTCTGTTTTTAGGTCTTGAGGAATTGCCACACTGCTTTCCACTACGGTTGAACTAATTCACACTCCCACCAACAGTGTATAAGAGTTCCTTTTTCTCTGAAACTTGGCAAGCCATTACTTATTTTTTTGAAGGTTATAATATTTCAAGTAAACTAAGGGTTCAGATCCTTCAGAGTAACCGGGATATGATAAGGGATCTCTCTCTCCTCCTTCTTTCCTCTACGAAATTTTTGACCACTTACTGACATAAAAGGATGTAGTTTTACTCAGTCTTCCCTTTGGTCAAATTTGTTTCCAAAATTATCATTATTAAATTCTAATTATCAATAAAGATATAAAATAGACCCTGTCATAATGTTGCTCTTTGGCATGGGAATAAGATTTTCCTTAGCACCTAATGATATTAAACCAAATATTTCAAAATGTTATACCTATTTCAAAAGGTAGGATTTAACCCAAAGATGTTAATCTGAATATCATGTTGTTCTGGGAACTCTTAATTGATCAATTAAAGGGACTACAGAATAATACTCTCAATTTCAATAATGAACTTAAAATTTTTAGTAGAGAAAAATTATTTGCTACTACTAGTTGCCCTTTTTTTTTTCTTTTTTTTTTTGAGACAAAGTCTCACTCTGTCACCCAAGCTGGAGCACAGTGGTGCGATCTCTGCTCACTGCAACCTCCACCTCCCAGGTTCTCCTGCCTCAGCCTCCCAAGTAGCTGGGACTAACAGGCGTGCACCACCACGACTGGCTAATATTTTTTGGCATTTTTAGGAGAGACGGGGTTTCACCATGTTGGCCAGGTTGCTCTGGAACTCCTGACCTCAAACGATCCACCTGCCTCGGCCTCCCAAAGTGCTGGGATTACAGGCATGAACCACCGTGCCTGGCCACTAGTTGCCTTTTAAAGCACTATTTTAGAAAGGATTCAAGGGGGCTGTAAATTTATTGGCTATATTTTCCTACCTAGAACCTGAATGTCATGTGCATTTTCATCACATATAGGGTCCGATGCCCACAGAAAACATCAGACCAGGGACATCTCACTCTGTAAGCCCAAAGACACTGTCCTGGTTTAAGAAATCAAGAGTAGTTTATAAATGTCAATTCACACTTATACTTCATAAAGCACTTTCAAATCCCACAGTCTCTTCCTTCCAGCTTTGAAACGACCACGAGCAAGGTCAGGCTCACATGTTTCCACTGACTTCACTGAGGAAGAACATGGGTCTGAGGAAGGTTAGCACTGTCCACAGCCTTGAGTGAAGGAAGACCCCAGATTTTTAATAAAGAAAATAAAAATTTTTTTAAATTAGTATTTATGTAAACTACAAAGCACTTTAATCTTTTCATTTAGGTTTTCTTTTTTTATTTTGAACAGAGTCTTGCTCTTGTTGCCCAGGCTGGAGTGCAGTGGCACAATCTCGGCTCACTGCAACTTCCTCCTCCCGAGCTCAAGCAATTCTCCTGCCTCAGCCTCCCAAGTAGCTGGGATTACAGGTGCCCGCCACCATGCCTGGCTAATAACTTTTACACAGAGTTGTAAAACTTCTGCGGCTCTCTCATTCAACTTTTACACAGAGACTGTAGGCAAGCTCATAAACAACTGAGCTTGATATACACAGAAGGCATTTCCCATTTAAAGGCTCCTTGTGGTACATTATTTAGCAAAGGGGTCATCTTCCTATTCACTGACTTCATTAAGTTCAGGTCTTTCTGACATGAGAAATGCTTGGCTATCACTGCTCGAGTGTGAGATATGAAGAGAATGGAGTCCCACCTTGCCTACTGCTGACACATCCACAGTAAGTTAAGGAATACACTAGTTTCCAAAAAAAGAAAAAACAACCCACTGGGTTTGCTCAAAGACACTTAGGAAACATATAAATAAAGAAGAATGGAAAAAAAACATGCTTACGATTTTGGACACAGGGCGAGATGGCTACCAATGAAATAAGCAGGCACAGGCCTCCGTTCACTCCCAGCAGAATTTTGTTTTCCGCGCAGCCATCTTTCTGTGTGTAAAACACTGCCATCGAAACCAAGCCTCCAGTGGCAACGGAATACATGATGAGCGTCACTAGGGCCAGCGAGGCGTACCAGAGCTTGTTACTGGCCGTGCCTGCTGTCCTGTTTCTCCGGGAAGTGGGTAAGAGGGAAGGAAGAGAAGACAAGTCAATGAAGCCCACCATTCTCTGATCACATTCATCATCCCTCAGGCAGTAACTAATGCCATCAGGCCACAGGCACTGCCACCAGCTGCCCAGAAGACACATTGTTTTAGCAGGGATTATGCTCTATCAATGCTAGAAGGTTCTGGCAAATATGGAAACACCTCGGCTCAAGCTTAGAATTTTCTCTCAACACTGAGAGAATTCCCCTTTCTGCCACCAATGTATTCATCAATTAAAATGAATAATGTCAACCCAAATGAGAGACTAAGGCAAGAGTCTCAGTCTGTCGAGGTTTACTGAGCCAGAGGTCTGAGGGCACACCCAAAAACACACAAGTCACAGAATCCTTTGTGGCCAGTGCTCCCAAGGAGGTTGCAGAAGGCTCAGTATTTACCTATTTATTTGAAGGGGAAAAGGCATGCAGGAAAAGGGGGGCAGGCGGTGAGGCAAACCTGACATTCTCCTGAGATTTTAATTAGCGCCCAATAAACTCTGCTATACAAGAGATATGATAAACATTTTAAAAGGGAGTGAAGAAGAGTTAATTGTGTAGTCTCAGGGTAGGCAGAGGAATGACTGCTCTCCTGTCTTTGTTCTGCACCTGGGAAGATAAGCTTGTAATGGGCATTGTCAGTGTGAAATGTAACAGACTGCAATTCCATGGAGAAGGAGCTAGACTTAGATCACAGACCTAAAGTTACAGTTAACATGTCCTTTTTATGGGAAGATACACAGCTTGAAAGGTTAAGGAGGGCCAGCAGAGAATTTACTTATGAGCAATTTGAGGGCAGTCATCTGGGATACATGAGGCCTTCTGCCTTCTGGAGAGGTCTAACTAATGTCTAGCACTTTGACACAAAGTTGGGAAGTCACAGCTATCTATGGGGGGGGTGGAGGGCAGCATGTCACGTGACTCTGTCTCCAGGCTTAACTCTCCTTTTGGTAGAATGAGTTTGGGCAGTCCTGAAATGCTTTATTTCCTTTAGCTACCTACAGACTTTATTCTAGCTTCTCCATTCTGACTGTGGACCACCCTGTATCAGTTTTTGGCAGGATGAAAAAGTGGCTCTTCACGGGGCTTCTCCAAGTTTTCTCCATAAACATGGAACCCTGAAGTGCATAGTCTCTATTCGAAAGTGCTGCCGGACAAGGTGGCTCACACCTATAATCCCAGCACTTTGGGAGGCCCAGGCAGGCGGATCACTTGAGGCTAGGAGTTCAAGACCAGCCTGGGCAACACGGCAAAACCTCATCTCTACAAAAAAAAAAAAAAGAAAACTTAGCTGGGTGTGGTGGCACGTACTTGTAGTCCCAGCTACTTGGGAGACTAAGGTGGGGGGATCACCTGAGCCCGGGGGGTTGAAGGCTGCTATGAGCCATGATTGTACTACCGCATTACGGTCTGGGCAAGAGTGAGACCCTGTCTAAATTTTTAAAAATAATAATAAACTTTTTTTTTTTTTTGAGACGGAGTCTTGCTTTGTTACCAGGCTGGAGTGCAGTGGCACCATCTCGGGTCACTGCAACCTCCGCCTCCTGGGTTCAAGTGATTCTTCCGCCTCAGCCTCCCGAGTAGCTGGGACCACAGGCTCGTGTCACCATGCCCGGCTAATTTTTTTGTATTTTTAGTAGAGACGGGGTTTCACCGTTGGCCAGGATGGTCTCGATTTCTTGACCTCGTGATCCACCCGCCTCGGCCTCCCAAAGTGCTGGGATTACAGGCGTGAGTCACCACACCCAGCCAATAATAAACTTTTAAAAACAAAGTGTTGCCAGCAGCTCTTGTGGATGGCATCTTCTTAGGGAGAAAGAGGATCAGCTTTACTCAGAGCCAGAATGGCTGACCTCAGTTCTTTATTCCCTGTACTGAAGAGGAGGACCTGTAACTGCACTGCTTCTCTAAAATAGTGAAGAAAAAGTTGACATTAAAAAAAGTTTTGTACAAATGTCCAATGTAAAAAAAAAAAAAAGAAAAGAAAAAAAAAAGTTAGATAGGAATAAGTTCTGGTGATCAAGTGCATGGTAGGGTGATGATGGTTAGCAGTAAGGTATTGTATATTACAAAACAGCTAGGAGAGGCTTTTGAAGGTTCTCAACACAAAGAAATGATCCAGCCTGGTCAACAGAGCAAGACCCATCTACAAAAACCAAAAACCAAAACAAAACAAAAAACACAAAAAATTAGCCGGGCATGGTAATTCGCCAGCTTTTTGGGAGGCTGAGGCAGGAGGATCTCTCGAGCCTAGGAGTTCAAGGCTGCAGTGAGGTATGACTGTGCCACAGGGTGAGACCCTGTCTCTTTAAAAACAGAGGGGAAAAAAAAAGGGAAGAAAAAGATGATAAATCCATGCGGTAATGAATAGCCAACTGCCTTGATTTGATTACTGTATGACATATATGTATCAAAACGTCAAAATGTACCCTATAAATATGTGCAATTTTAATATGCCAATTAAAAAAAAGGAGAAAATAAGTCAGGAAAAGAGTAATGGGATGGGATGTACAATTTAAAAAACTAAATGAGTTGGATGCAGTGGCTCATGCCTGTAATCCCAACATTTGGGAGGCCAAGGCAGGCAGATCACCTGAGGTAAGGAGTTCAAGACCAGCTTGACCAAGACGGTGAATCCCTGTCTCTACTCAAAACACAAAAACTAGTCAGGCGCAGTGGTGGGCACTTGTAATCCCGGCTACTTGGGAGGCCGGGACAGGAGAATCACTTAAGCTCTGGAGGTGGAGGTTGCAATGAGCCAAGATGGTGCCATTGCACTCCAGCCTCAGCAACAAGAGCAAGATTCTGTCTCTATTCATAAAAAATAAGAGAAATAAGTGGTGATTTAAATCTACAGAAATTGTTCAGAACAAGGCTGGGCATGGTGGCTCACACCTGTAATCCCAGCACTTTGGGAGGTCAAGGCAGGCGGATCACATGAGGCTAGCAGTTTGAGACCAGCCTGGCCAATAGGGTGAAACCCTGTCTCTACCAAAAATACAAAAATTAGCCAGGCATGGTGGTGCATTCCTGTAATCCCAGCTACTTGGGAGGCTGAATCGCTTGGACCCCAGAGGCAAAGGTTGCAATAAGCCCAGATCATGCCACTGCACTCCAGCCTGGGCAACAGAGCAAGACCCTATCTCCACACACACACACAAAGAAATTGTTTAGAACAAAGAAAAGTATCTATAACTGCTAAATGAAGAGGACAGAACAGGGAGAATGAATTGAATGAATCATTGTCATGATGCCTTATGATTAAATTGCTCTTTGTAAGCACATTCTCCCAAACCTCACAGAAAAGGCAACTTGCTTTATGCCCGCACAAAACTGGAAAGTGTTCAAGCAACGCAGCTAAAATGTTTTAATAACAAAAAAGTTCCGGCAGCCAGAAACAAAGAAAATAGGGAGGAAAGGCCAAAATGATAATGACCGTCATATTCCTGAAACTCTGCCAGACAAGACACTCCAATGACCTCAGAATTATTCTAACATAAAAGGCACACAAAGGAAATGAGAGAAAATGGGATTTTAAAAAGGAAAAAAAAAAAAACAACTAAGAGCAAATAATAATCGATGATGGGGAGACAGCATAAATTATGTATAAAAGGTAAACACTGCTGACTAGCTTGTGGGTGGGGAGAGGACCAACGCTTTTCTTCACTAGTCTTTTCGGTTATGTTATTAGAATATGAAGGACTTTCTTGTAGTTAATTTATGTTTACAGTTCATCCCAAAATTAAATCTTCAACCCTAACCTTTCCCCTGAACTTTATTTATATTATCCAGTTGCTCATTTAATGTCTCCACTCGAACGTCTAACTGGCATCTCAAACTCAGCACATCCAGGCTGAGGCTACTTCCTCATATTCACACCCCCATTTCTCCATCCCCAAACCTGCTATGAAGAAAAGAACTGCAGTCACTCTGGAAGGCTCTTGCTTCTCTCCCCCTCCCCCACCCACCTCCAGGCAGAGCCAGCTTCAGAACATGGGAGGATCCAGCTCCTGCTACCGCTTAATTCCAGACTCCTCCTCCTTTGCCTGGATTGTCTCCCCCCTGACCTCCTTATTTGCACCTCTGACTCCCTCTTACCTGTCTTGACTTAAAACAGATTATATTCTTTCCTTTCTAAGGCCCTCTGGTGCTCTCCCATCACACTAAAAATCCAAAGAAAGTCTTTACACTTGGCACCTAAAGCCCTTTGTTTCAATTCTGATAGAGAATTGGCACTGCAAACCATAAAACTTGAGCTAATAAGGAAAAAAAGAACACACCAGTTAGTTCAAACAGATTATTTAAGTGTGAAAACTGAAGTCAGAGGGGCCAACTGATGTGCCCTATAGTGAAATAGCAAGCATAAAAGGGGTACTGAAGTGGAACACAATACCATCCCAGCACTTTGGGAGGCCGAGGCAGAAGGATCTCTTCAACTCAGGACTTCAAGATCAGCCTGGGCAACATAGCGAAACCCCATCCCTACCAAAAAAAAAAAAAAAGAAAAGAAAGAAAGAAAGAAATTAGCCAAGTGTGGTGCCACATGCCTGTAGTCCCAGCTGCTTGGGGGGCTGAGGTGGGAGAATTACTTAAGCCTGGGAAACTGAAGCTGCAGTGAGCCATGATCACACAAGTGCACTCCAGCCTGGATGACAAAGGTGAGATCCCATCTCAAAAAAAAAAAAAAAAAAAAAAGGAAAAAGAAAAGAAAGGGGCACGAAGTTTGCATCTCCTGGTTTCCAGGCCATGGCCTTTCTAGCCTACTGTTTTTAAGATCACCTCCTTCTCAAGATGTTTACAAAGAGATAAATGAAAAGGGAAGAAAAGGTACTTTAGTTGTTCTATCAAGAACAATGAGCACGTTTTCTAGATTCTTATAAGAGTCTGTTAAAAAAACAGCCAAAAACTACCAAATTTAAGGGAAAATAGTGAGCTTTCCAGTTCATTTCTAATTTTAGACAAACAACTATAAACATATTGACAACAGGGATTTTTGTTGGCATATAGGTCTCAAAGCTTGGATAATAGCAACACTATTTGCTGCAGAGCTTTTAAGTAATTCTAACTGAGTTTCTGAAAGTTTTTAAAGCAACCAAACTTTTCCAAACTGCATGCTAAAACTTGGCATCAATAATGAGTCCCAGCAAATGGATTCAGAATCAGTCAAAACATTAAAGTCAGAATGAGGAAGCACAAGTGTTCTCAAGGGGACTTACTATTTAACGGGCAGATCAGGCACCAAGGATGAAAACGGCTATTGTTTTACCATGAAGTTCCCTATTGGAAGTATACTTGTGAAAATTTTAGGATGATGAATTTATTTTCTAATAAAAATTTCCAATTGAAAGCACATTCAGAATAATCATGGAAAGAGTGATATTTAATCAATTAAAATTCACTTCCAACTTCTTGTATTTCTTCTGGACTATTGAGAAAACAGGGTCCCATACAATTATAGTCACACATTTCGTTCATCTTTAAGAAAACTCTGCTACCTCGAAACAAGATCCAGTGGAGATCATAACATAAATTACTGGATCTCACAGATAACCCAAAATGCATACCCTGTACAATAACTTACACAACAGCACAACTCAAACCCAGAAATCTGTATAATTATAGAGATCAGGACTTTAAAACATAGCCAAGCATATCTGCAGGGCTACCTGTATGACTATGCAGTGTTCTGTAAACCATCTGAAAATTGTTCATATTTGGCCATGCTTAATCCAGTATTTACCAAAGAGTAAAATGACTAACTCTATCTTTCCACTTATGCATCCCCCCCAACGACAGCTGTATCTCATGAATTGGTCCTTACAACCAAAAGAAAGCAACAACTACCAAGCTGAAGAGCATATTCAGAATAAAAAATATTGAGAGTATTTGGACAGTATATTTTGTTTTGTCCATGGTAAAAATAAACTTCATATTCACATGGCGCTTACGATTTTTAAAATTTCAGTATAATAAAATAATTCCTATAAAATATGCAAAATAACAAAAGCCTTATTGGGTACAATAGGTAGTTGTTTTTATTCATATTTTATAAGTAAAGAAAGTTAGGGAGAAAGCAGTTAAGTGCTTTGTCCAGAATCACAAAGTGGGTCAATTTGGCCTTAGAACTCAAGGGCTGGACCCTTCTCAAGTTGTCATTTTCTCAATGTGGCTTAGCAAGAAATAAAACTAGCTATTAGTAGCTGGGCCTCTCCCACTTGGCCCAGGATATGAATTCAACTTCCAAGGCACTTAGAAAGAGTCTACCTTTTTCAAAGACAGGATGGCTTTCTAAGGTAGGACAACATACCTCCCTAATGAAGAAGTCCTTTTTTCCCCCTCTTGGGAAGACGAAAAGAAACAAAAAAAAATCTTTTTTGTTGAGACAGGGTCTTGATCTGTTACTCAGGGTGGAGTGTAGTTGTGTGAACTCAGCTCACCAAAGCCTTGACCTACCAGGCTCAAGCAATGCTCCCACCTCAGCTCCCAAGCAGCTGGGATTATAGGCATGTGCTACCATGCCCGGCTAATTTTTCATAGACAAAAGGTCTTAGTATGTTGCCCACGCTGGTCTCAAACTCCTGGGCTCAAGTAATCCTCCCACCTTGGCCTCCTGAAAGTTCTGGAATTACAGGAACGAGCCACCATGCCTGGCCCAAAATTTTTTTTAATGAAGGGCAACTATTCCATCTCATACTCTGCAGAAGCTGAATCTCCAGCTCCAAAGTTTGAGTTTTGTGTTCACTTTTTAATTTTGTTTTAAATTTCATCAGGATGGGAGACTAAGAGGAAGACTACCCAAGTTTTTAGCCACCTCCAAAACCTGAGACTGACAGGTACGAGCAGGGGGTTGAGTGTGGCTAATTCATACCACTGGTTGACTCAGAGCCCAAATGAGGGAGTAGGGGCAGGGGGTCAAAAAGTGAGAAGTAAAGGAAGGAGAGAAGTAAATGAAGAGGTACAAAAAAGCAGGCATAAAGGGAAAGTGACAGCAAACATTGTATTTGGTGTAAACAAAGCTGTAAATCCCTATCGATGCAACTGAGTATAGCCTTTATCAAAACTGGGCACTTCCTGCGTGTCAGTAGGAAGCTTTCCACAAAGGCACACATACCAGTTCTTGTTCCACTTATGTGCAAATTCCACAAGCAGGAGGAGCTGGATGCCGATAAAGAGGAAGCCTCCGATGGCTCCCCACGTAGCGCCAGGCTGCAAAAGACCATGAAGAACACAATGAGGCAACCTTTCCTTGTATTTCACTCCAAAGAGAATAACCACAGCTGATTTTTACTAGATCATAAGTGTACCTAACACACTTAATTCCCACACAACCATATAAGATACGGATTACTATTATAAATGTCACCCACTTTACAGAAGAGAAAAATTGAGAATCTATATAGGTTGACAACACCTATATAGTAAATGGTATAGTTGGGATCTGAACACAGGCAGTCTGACCCTGAAGTATCCAAGCTTAACCTCCATGCTATATCTGCCACGTATCCTAACAGATGCCCTAATTCACAAAATCCACAATGAACCACAGCTTAAAAGCAAACATATATTGCCAGAAAAATCAAAGGTTCAAATTTTATTGGGTAAAAAGTCAACAACGTCCAGTAAGAAAACAAGGTTCAGACAGGGGGACAAGGACTCTCAGCTCTACTTCTGGCTCTGCCACAAAGACGCTGTTACCTTGACTAAACCACAGCACGTGGTTTCCAGCTTGTCTGTAAAAACCACTGAGCTAGGGCTGGGTGCGGTGGCTCACGCCTGAAATCCTAGCACTTTGGGAGGCTGAGGTGAGTGGATCACTTGAGGTCAGGAGTTCAAAACCAGCCTGGTCAACATGGCGAAACTCTGTCTCTACTTAAAAAAAAAAAAAAAAAAAAAAATTGCCAGGCATGGTGGCAGGCACCTGCAATCCCAGCTACTCAGGAGGCTGAGGTAGGATTCAAGACTCGCTTAAACCTGGGAGGTGGAGGTTGCAGTGAGCCGAGATCACACCACTGCACTCCAGCCTGGGCCACAGAGCAAGACTCTGCCTCCAAAAGAAGAAAGACTGAGCTGGACCAGAGGGCTTCTAGGTCTCCTCTCCCTCTAAATATACATTCTAATACATAAAAGGATCTCTGTGGAAAATTTTAAAACTTTTAACATTATTTTAGGTAAAAGCAAGACTTAGGGAATATATGAAAAACAAGTAGGACCCTAAACAACTAGGTAGGCTCTGATACATAACTATATGAAAGATTATGGCTGTTCCTTATAAACTGATACAATCTAGAGGTTTTGTTTAGTTTTTGAGACAAAGTCCCACTCTGTCATCCAAGATGGAGTGTAGTGGTGTGATCTCAGCTCACTGCAACCTCCACCTTCCGAGTTCAAGCAATTCTCGTGTCTCAGCCTCCCGAGTAGCTGAGATTACCGGCACACAACACCCAACCCAGCTAATTTTTATATTTTTTAGTAGAAACAAGGTTTCTCCATGTTGGTCAGGTTGGTCTCAAACTCCTGGCCTCAAGTGATCCACCCGCCTCAGCCTCCAGAATGCTGAGATTACCGGTGTGAGCCACCATGCCTGGCCTAAATATTTTTAGTACCTTACTTGGGAAAGTGAATCCATTTGGGTTGAACAAAATGCCTGAACCAGTGAAATTCAGGTTTTTTCCCTCCGCTCATGAAAAGGACCCCCTGTTTCAGCTGCAATTAAAGGCTTCATATTAATGAATTGTGGCAGGTTCTAGCAATAAAGAATATAATTCAATGTTACAGAGCTTCACATAAGGTAAGTTTAAAACCAGACTGAAGGATGCTTTCCCCTGTCCCACTATCGCTGTAGCAGACGTTCAACTGCTGACAGCCCTGTGCTCCCTGTTGCTGGGTTTTCTGTGCAGTGCTTGGAAAGAACAAAGTCTCATCCAGGCTAGCAGAGTGTCAAAGTCCTCTTACACCCTGCCTGGAAGTGGGTAGGAAGAGGGGAGGTAGACAGGCAATGGCGGAGAAAGTATGGGCAGGTAAGACAATAATTTCTTTTGAAGCCAGAGGAAAATCAGTAACTCAAACTATCAAAGGTACTATGGACAGCACTTCTGAGCAATTTGACAAAATGGGTAAAAACAAAATAAACAGGTACCCAAAATACCCCATTAGTACCGTTCAGAAAGGTGTCCTGATCTGGAATGAAGAAAGCTCCTGAGCACATGGCCCCCAACAGCAGAAGTTTAAAGAACCAAAAGCTAGAAGGGGGAAAAAAAAGAAGAAATGTATTTAAATGACATTCAACAAGGACAAAGGACTTCTTAGAAAGTAAGCATGTCAATCCATGATTCTGCCATTGGCCAATGTTCTCTCCTAATCGAGGGGAAGTAATTGAGTGACTTGAAGAATGTCTTTTCCCATAATTACACAGACTCAGTGCAGCCTCTAATTGTGCAAAACACCATTTCATTGCAGGGGTGGAAATGACCTGGGAAAAGGTCTTGGAACAAGAAATAAACTCTTTGTCTTGACTAAATTTCGCATCATGGTGCCAGGTGTTACAAATAAGATTCTAGCTTTTAGGCAACCATGTGGATAACAAATATCAGTTCCACCTTCCCCTAAATCAATTATTTCAACTAGAAGAAGAGCAGTCACAGTGTCTGGTGGATAGAAGGGATCCTGGAATACTTCTGGAACATAAGAAAGGAGAAAGCAATCCCCAAGAAGACTAAAATACTCACCCATTGTGAATATGAGCTCTACAACTTTTGCTGTTGGTGATTTTCAAGGTCAGTAGACAGAAGATAAAGAAGAAACAAGCCATTCCAAAACAGACTCTATATACAGCAGAATATCCCACCAGCTTCTCACAGGTGTCACCAGCTTTAATGCCTTTACACATATCTTCAAAAAAAGGAATCTGAGGAGAAAGTTTAGAAAAGTCATCTGTTACAACTGAGTGAGGGGGGGACTGTCATGGAGTGTTCATGCAGGTGACCACTCAACATCCACTTGGAAATGGATTGTGTGCATAAAGAAACACACAGAGGAAAGAAATCTATCTTCTGAAGAGATATTTTTCTAATTTTCTCTGAATCTTTTTAAAAAGATACAGTGATCATAAAGTAACACTCAGCCTTTACTTGCCCCAAATGACTTCTGAAATCCAACAACAGATTTTATGAAAATTACCTGCCCCCGCCCCAAATGAGATAAGGTCTCACTTTGTTGCCCGGACTGGAGTATAGTGGCAGAATCACGACTCACTGCAGCCTCGATCTTCCAGGCTCAGGCAATCCTCCTGCCTCAGCCTCCCAAATAGCTGGGACTACAGGCAAACACAACCATGCACAGCTAATTTTTATATTTTTTTGTAGAGATGGGGTTTCATCATGTTGCCCAAACTGGTCTTGAATTCCTGAGCTCAAGCAATCCACCTGCCTTAGCATCCCAAAGTGCTGGGATTATAGACATGAACCACTGCACCCAGACAAAAGTCCCATTTCAATACATGGATATATTTTTGTTGATATGTATACATATATAGAAATAAAAAATCAGAGACTTCTTATACTATCTGCCCCAAATGTCACTCCCCTCCCTCAGAAGAGTAAACAATTTGGTGGCTAGATTCACATAGATAAATGTGTGTGTATACATATATACAACACATCCACATATACATACACAACACATATACATACACTCATATTGTACTATACATATAATACATATATTAAAACAGCTTCTTAAAACATTGTACGTAATGTTTCTGCAGTATCTTTTCCCAAATAACAATAAGCTGGGCCAGGCACAGTAACTCATGCCTGTAATCCCAGCACTTTGGGAGGACAAGGTGGATAGATCACCTGAGGTCAGGAGTTCGAGACCAGCCTGGCCAACATAGTGAAACACCATCTCTAATAAAAAATACAACAATTAGCTGGGTGTAGTGGCGCATGCCTGTAATCCCAGCTACTAGGAATCCTAGGCTGAGGCAGGAGAATTGCTTGAACCTGGGAGGCGGCGGTTGCAGTGAGCCAATATCATGCCACTGCAACTCTGGGCAACAGAGTGAGACTCCATCTCAAAAAAAAAAAAAAAAAAAGAAAGAAAAGAAAAATAAACAACAAGCCATGAAGAATCTTTCCCTATTAATACACAAAATCCGTCACATTCTTTTTCATCGCTTACATTGTAGAAAGGCTAGATCAAAATCGATAGCCATTCTCACACTGATCTTACTATTTTTGTTGGGGAGGGTTTTTAAATTCTATTTTGTGTACTTGTTTTTTATTATCACAAACACTGATACAATAAATACTGCTGTTCATGTCTGTTTGCACCTGTGCCATTATTTATGTAAGACAGACACCTGAGCTAGAAATGGAATCGGTGGGTCAACTAGTCAGGTTGAATGTTCCTCATCCAAAATGCTTTGGACCAGAAGTGTTGCAGAATTTGGAATATTTATACTGTATTACTGGCTGAGCTTTCCTAATCCAAAAATCTAAAATGCTTCAGTGAGCATTGCCTTTGAGCATCATGTTGGCACTTCAAAAGTTTCAAATTTTAGAGTATTTCACATTTCAGATGTTTGGATTAGGAATATTCAACCTGTATCATATGTTAAAGCTTCAAGATACAAGTTAAATCATACTTTCAAAGCCTGTACCAATTTAAATCCTACCATTAATATCTGAGCTTGCACATTTCCCAACTTGGACGTCTAATTTAAAGGCAAAAACCCAATATCCTGCATTAATGTACATCTTCCTTATTACTAGTGAGATTCAGCATCTTTCCCAAGTTTATTGCCATCTGTTTTGTTTCTCTAAATTGGCTGTTAATTGGGTATTTTCTTGATCCACTGGAGCTCTTTATTAATGGGTCTTAATCTTCTGATAAATGTTGACAATAGTTTATTCTAGCCAAATTAGAAGGCTCCAATGTTACATTATCAGATTAAAATCTCACACAATGAGAACAAGCAGCACATTCCTAGTAACGTCATAAAATAAGGATTTAGTCAGTCGTAAAAAGCTTGCTTCTTATCAACATCAAAGTTGAACACTCTTCTGAACAGAAAATAAGTTAAATCACATTATAACTATTGTTCATAAGAAAAATAAAGTATCATAGAGAAAAAATAACACAAAACTGAAGGTAAAAGTGAAGCGTGATAAAGAAGAGAATTCACAGTTTTTCTCCAGAGAAGATATTGAAGAAACAATAATATCAGTGGCTACCAGGATTTCCATAAACAAATGTCAACCCAAATGAGAGACTGAGGCAAGAGTCTCAACAGGGGATAATTAAGCCAGAGCTTGAGGGCCCGCCCAGAAACACACAAGTCACAGAATCTTCTGTGGCCGTGCTCCAAAAAGTTTGCAGAAGGCTCAGTGTTTACCCATTTCTTTAAAGGGGAGAAGGCATGCAAGAAAAGGGGGCAGGTGGTGAGGCAAACCTGACATTCTCCTGAGATTTTAATTAGCGCCCAATAAACTCTGCTATACAAGAGATATGATAAACATTTTAAAAGGGAGTGAAGGAAGAGTTAATTATGTAGTCTCAGGGTAGGCAGAGGAATGACTGCTCTCCTGTCTTTGTTCTGCACCTGGGAAGATAAGCTTGTAATGGGCATTGTCAGTGTGAAATGTAACAGACTGCAATTCCATGGACAAGGAGCTAGACTTAGATCACAGATCTAAAGTTAAAGCTGACATGTCCTTTTTTATGGGAAGATACACAGCTTGAAACGTTAAGGGGCCAGCAGAGAACTTACTTATGAGCAATTTGAGGGGCAGACATCCGGGATGCACGAGGCCTTCTGCCTTCTCCAGGGGCTGGCTAATGCGTAGCGCTTTGACACAAGATTGGGAAGTCACAGCTATCTATCAGGCAAGGGGGGGCAAGGTGCAAGGGGAGAGCAGTAGTGTCAGGTGACTGTCTCTCCAGTCTTAACTTTCCCTTTGGCATAAAGCGTTTGGGCGGTCCTGAGACGGTTTCTTTTCCTTTACACAAACAGTTCCATTTTCTCCCTGCTCCTTTTTTTTTTTGAGACAGGGTCTCACTCTGTTGCCCAGGCTGGACGGAGTGCAGTGGTGCAATCTTGACTCACGGGAATCTTCGCCTCCAGGGCTCAAGCCATTCTCCTACCTCAGCCTCCCAGGTAGCGAGGACTACAGGCATGCACTCCCAAGCCCAGCTAATTTTTTTTTTGTAGAGATCGTGTTTCACTATGTTGACCAGACTGGTCTCGAACTCCTAGACTCAAGCAATCTACCTGCCTCAGCCTCCCAAAGTGCTGGGATTACAGGCGTGAGCCAACATACCTGGCCAGCTCCGTTTTCATGGAGAGATGTGAAAGGCTTCATGAGAAAATATCCAACATTTTGTTTTCAGCAAATTCCTAAAACTGTACATTTTTTATGACTTTTTTTTTTTACACCATTTTGTCATAAAGAGACAAGATGCTTTGCTTGATAAATAAAGACTTCATCCAAACAGGTTAAGTAGAGAAACAAGCACAGTCTTAAACTATCAGTCCTCACTGGAGGACTCTGTGGCCACAAAAAGGGTAGGCACTGTTGTAACTCGCGCCAAGCACCTGGCATCTGCCCCTGAAGTCTCTGCCCACATCAAAGGCTCTTCTTGCAAGACCAACCAGATTGACCAGCCCAGACCAGGAAATTCTTTTTTCTTTGCTGCTTTCCCTGGGCTAGTTCATTAACCCTTTTTCTATTCCCTTTCTCTTAATGTAATTCTGTTTGTTGTGGAATGTTTAATCAGTAACATCTATATATTGACTGAGTACACGATTGTGTATGGTTTGCAATACTGACCGGCTTGTGCAGTGGCCGGAGCCTGTGTGCCTGCAGACCTAATCGAAGTACTAAGAAGAATTGCCTCCTTGGAACTCCACGTAGCTGAACTCCGTGTAGCTGGTGGCTTTTGTAATTGAATTAGCATCAATAAAAGTCCAGTGTTGTGGAAAGACACAAATGTTCTGGACCTGGTTACCTCTGACCTTGTGTCACTCACAAAAACCAGGATATGGCACCCTAAACTATTCTTCTTTGCATATTTCAAGCCTGTTATTCTGAGAAACTGAAGACACAGAAGTAGCTCTGCAAAGCTGTTTAGACAAACAATTTACATCTATAGAGGAAATCTACATTAGAAAAGTGTATCAGACAACGTTTATTCACCATACATTTCTTCTCCTCACCCTCCCATTACGAGTTGCCAGCAACTCCCGGAGGCCCCAAACCCCTATTCCTCTCTGCAGCTCAAGATGCTATAAGCTTCTATCACCTGACCCTTTTTTTTTCTTTTTCTAATTGAGACAGAGTCTCACTCTGTTGCCCAGGCTGGAGCAGTGGCACAATCTCGGCTCACTGCAACCTCTGCCTCCCAGGTTCAAGTGACTCTCCTGCCTCAGCCTCCTGAGTAGCTGGGATTACAGGCATGAGCCACTGGGCCTGGTTTTAACCAGAATGGTTAAAGTCTTCACGTATTGAAATATGGTAGGGGACACACACAAAATGAACGTTTCAGAGTGTCTAACCCAAAACAAAAGTTACACCTGTATGAGTAGTGCTGGTAACGAGGAAGTAAGTTGCTTTGAATTTATAAAAGCTACATTCATGGAGAAGCCACACCACCTCATTCATAAGGTTGTTTCAGTTACACAGGATTTATTGCTCTGTAACATTCATTAAATTATTTTCTTCCCCACCTTCTCTCTTCCACTCCATCAGCAACTCTAATTCCTGAACCACATCTTCCCCGTAACACATGCACATTAGCAGCTCTTTCATCTACACCAGCCCATCATTCACCTTTCGACCTTCTCTACCTCCCCATCTCTCTCTTTGCTCTTCCTCCAAAATCCATTTCAAGGAGAATGCTAACAGTGGCACGCTGAGCTCCTACACCATCATCCCCAACAAATCCCCTCCACTGTTTGTTTATTCCAGAATCTGGAATGTGCCCAGAGCCCTTTAAGGCTCATCAAAGGGTGAGTGTACACTGGCACTGTCTATTCATCAAAAACAGGTAAACAAGCCCCTTGCTCCAAATCCTAACCAAGACCTCCTTTATGCTCTGTGGGTGACTGAGCACATTTAGCTTTCAGTATGTGGTGAGTATTTTTGGGCAAAGAACCTCCAAGGTGAATAAGCTAGCCATATTCTGGCAAAGGGAATTTGCTCCAATTAAATATTTGCTGTTCCAAAGTCCACCCCAGTTTTGGAAAAAGAAAAAATACATTACATACAAATTCCACACCACAGGGTGAAGAGAATGTGCCTGCTAAGGGTGTTCCCTCTTAAGTCTGGATCTGGGCACCCAAGGACAGGGCACTTAAGCCAGGCTTACAAGTCAGGCTTACACACTGTATGCTGTTTTTCTTTTCTTTTCTTTTCTCCTTTCCTTTCCTTTCCTCCCTCCCTTCCTTCCTTCTTTCTTCTCTCTCTCTCTCTCTCTCTCTTTCTTTCTTTCTGGCAGAGTCTCTCTCTGTGTCAGCCAGGCTGGAGTGCAGTGGTGTGATCTTGGCTCACTGTAACCTTTGCCTTCTGGGTTCAAGCGATTCTCCTGCCTCAGCCTCCCAAGCAGCTGGGACTACAGGCACACATCACCATGCTCAGCTAATATTTTATTTTTGGTAGAGAACGGGTTTCATCATGTTGGCCAGGCTGGTGTCGATCCTAACCTGAGGTGATCTGCCTGCCTCGGCCTCCCAAAGTGCAGGGATAACAGGCGTGCCCAGCCTGTATGTTGTTTCTATATAGACCTCTGAGAGCAAGGTGTTTCCTCCCAACCCTCAAAGCAACCAAACTCAAAGCCACAAACTATCAAGTAAGAATAAATAGCTCATGAGACTTCCAATCCTAACTCCATTGCTAACTTGAGCTAGTTACACACATACATACCCTAAGCCTCAATTGTGCCATCTGCAAAATGAAATAATACCAACACCCATCTCAGAGTTGCCTGAGAATTACATCAGATAATGCCTGTGACGTGCTTACCACAGTTCCTAACCCACAATAGTCATTAGATTAACTTCCTTAATTCTAAAGCACCGTTACGTTATATAAAAAGAATTTTGGGGGAGAGAATCAGGTATATTACATGATCCACAAACTAATGCATTTCAATTTCAACATGGTGGGAAACAACATCTTAAAACCCAGTAGATGCTGCATTCACTTTACCAAAGGATCCAATGCCTTTGGATTGAAAGATTAACTTTCTTTTTTTTGTTAGAGACAGAGTTTTGCTCTTGTCACCCAGGCTGGAGTGCAGTGGTGTGATCTCAGCTCACCACAACCTCTGCCTCCCGGGTTCAAGTGATTCTCCTGCTTCAGTCTCCTCAGTAGCTGGGAATACAGGTGCCTGCCACCACGCCCAGCTAATTTTTTGTATTTTTAGTAGACACAGCATTTCACCATGTTGGCCAGGCTGGTCTCGAACCCCTGACCTCATGTGATCCACCCGCCTCGGCCTCCCAAAGTGTTGGGGATTACAGGCGTGAGCCACCGCCTCAGCCTGTTGTACATTTTTATTAGAACTGAGAGGTCCAAAAAACAGCATTCATCCAGAAGAAAGTATTTCTTTCAGAGACCTAGCCACCATCCAGAAGAACGTATTCTAAACTCACAAATTAGGAAAAACATTTCCAAAACATGAACACAAGTAATAAACTCAACAGGATGGCAGTGAGAAGAAAATTCGCTTAATTCTGTTTACACAGGAGAGATGCTAGCTACATCCCTAAAACAATTTCAATCCCAGGCAAATAAACAAAGAAATAACAAAAAAAGCTACAGGAAAACCTATAGGTCTAATTTGCCAGGGGCCCAGATGCTACAAATACAGAAAACATGTATAAGCTTGGGAGTGACTTCTTAAGAAATGGAGAGGAAGCAGGTCAAAGTTGTAGTTGTGTAATAGTGTTACTTGAGATTAGAAAATGTAGTATTAGGCCAGGCACGGTGGCTCACGCCTGTAATCCCAGCACTTTGGGGGTCCAAGTCAGGTGGATCACCTGAGGTCAGGAGTTCAAGACCAGTCTGATCAACATGGAGAAACCCTGTCTCTACTAAAAAATACACAATTAACCAGACATAGTGGCACATGCCTGTAATCCCAGCTACTTGGGAGGAGAATCGCTTGAACCTGGGAGGCGGAGGTTGTGGTGAGCCGAGATCACACCATTGTACTCCAGCCTGGGCAACAAGAGTGAAACTGTCTCAAAAAAAACAAAAACAAAAAACTGAAAGCAGACGGGGCAAACAAAAACCATACCAGTTACTAATGACAAAGGAAAACCAGTTTTCCCAGCGAAAAGTTTTGTAGCTCTGCAAAGAGGCAGGAGCAGTAGGGGCTGGGGGCTGTGGAATGGATACAGGTCTGCTTCCTGATTTGATGTGGCCTATAATAAAGGTAGAAGAACCCAGGCCTAGGAACTCGTTTTTAGGTTGGCAGGCCCATCATGGATAGGAACTACAGAAGAGCAGTTTCAGAGTGGTGGAGCAGTAATTCACCTAATAACAGGTTGCACTGGAAGTGCCTGTGTGAAGGAGAAGTGTGGGAGGATGGCTAAGCAAGAGTGCTCCAGAAAGAGCTGAACTAGAGAGGATTTGGAAGTGGACAGTACAGACACAGCAAGGGAGGCAACCAATGAGTAAATTAACTCAGTCAGAGAGAATGTGCAAGTGAGCAGGGAGACGGAGGTGAGCCAAGCACAGAACCCTGGAGAATGCAAACCTTCAGGAACTGGGAAGAGAAAAATCCGAGGAGGAAACTGAAAAGGTGCTGGGCAAGAGAAAAGTTGAAAGAGACTTCCAAGAAGCACGGGGCCATCAGCAGTGTCAAATATGGCCAAGAGGGCAAATGTGATGAGGACTCCGACGTAACACTGGATTTGGCAGCAAGGAGTTAATCATCTGGGACCTCGATGGGAACATTCTCTAAAGCACCGTGAAAGCAGCAGCTGAGCTCCAGGCTGACTGAGGAGATAACCAGGAAGTGCACCTGGTGAGCAGGTTACCCATGCTTTCAAGAAATCTACTACAAAGGATTATTCTAAATTTTTTTTGCACTTAGCAATACATAATTATATTCTTACTGCCAAAAATATGTAAATTACTATAAAAATACAAATAACCCAGTCTCCTTGACCATCAGTGCCTCAATTCTAACTTGATTGCTTCCCTGGAGGTGCCACTGTCCCAGGTTCAAGTGTATCTTCCAGACCCTTTGCTGTGCCATTACTCTACATTCATTATGTCTTGGAGGTTGCTGTATGTTCAACACATAGATCTATTTGCATCTTCTTGTACAAATGTCCAATGGAAAAAAAAAAAAGATCTATTTGCATCTTCTTACATACTACATAGAATTCTAGGGTGGGCCCAGTGGCCCACACCTGTAATCCCAGCACTTTGAGAGGCCAAGGCAGGAGGATCACTTGGGCCCTGGAGTTCAAGACCTGCCTGGGCAGCACAGTGAGAGACTCCATCTCTGTAAAAAATAAAAAAAATTAGCCAGGCATGATGGTGCACGCCCGTAGTCCCAGTTACTCAGGAAGCTGGGGTAGGAGCATCTCTTGAGCCCAGGAGTTCAGAAGACTGAGGTGGGAGGATCTCTTAGCCCAGAAGGTTGAGGCTACAGTGAGCCATGATCGCGACACTGCACTCCAGCCTGGGCGACAGAGCAAAACCCTGTCTCAAAAAAATAAATAAAAAGTTCGAATTCTACAACCTGATCAACTCTAATTTAGTTATCCTGCTGGTCGGTATTTAGTTTTTTCCTGTTTTTTTTTTTTTTCACTATTATAAATAATGTACAATGGCTATCATCTTTATTATGTGTATTTCTCTGTTCACATGTAAAGTGTTGAGGAGGACAGATGCTAGGTGTTGGGTCATAAAGTTAGCACATTTAAAATTTGAACAGATACGGCCAAACTCTCCATAAGGGGGGTTTTAGAAACTCGAAGAGAGGAGTGGAGATGCCAGCGAGAGAGGTAAAGCCGGGTACATGCCGTCTCTTGGCCAGGTACTCCTGTGCTGCCCCCACAGGGTCAACATGCCAATCTTCTAGATTTCTGAGGGTCTTTGTAAGCACTGCCCCTAACAGCAAAGCCAGACAGAGAGTGAATAGGACCCTCTGAGTCCAAGACACAAATCTATTCCTAACTCAAGACAACTTAAAACCACAGCTATGGAGGTCTGAACTTTTGTTTTGGCTAGAAAATATGGTTATGGCCCCACACGGAACACAGGGTCTAACAGAAGACACTGTGCTGCCCTGAGATGAACATGGCTGATGGAAAGGTATCTCTTTTTTTTTTTTGAGATAGAGTTTCATTCTTGTTGCCCACGCTGGAGTGCAATGGCCCATGGCGCAATCTCGGTTCACTGCAACCTCCGCCTTCTGAGTTCAAGCGATTCTCCTACCTCAGCCTCCCAAGTAGCTGGGATTACAGGTGTATGCCACCACGCCTGGGTAGTTTTTTGTATTTTTAGTAGAAACAGGGTTTTATTATGCTAGCCAGGCTGGTCTTGAACTCCTGCCCTCAGGTGATCCGCCCACCTTGGCCTCCCAAAGTACTGGGATTACAGGCGTGAGCCACATCACGCCCAGCTGAGAGGTTATCTCTTAAACATAGAAATGTGAAATTTCTATAAAGAGAGGACTAAATTTAGGTCTTTCTATTCTAACCATTCAGAGAAAACACATGCTTACAGGCTAAGTGAGCCTCAAATCTGCTAGCCCCCCCTTTTTTTTTTCTTTTAATAGAGAAAGGGTCTTGCTCTGTCACTCAGACTGGAGTGCAATGGCACGATCATAGCTCACTGTAGCCTCAAACTCCTGGGCTCAAGCAATCCTCCCACTTCAGCCTTCCCAGCAGCTGGGACTACAAGTGCATGCCAACACATCCGCTATTCTTTTACTTTTGTATTGACAGGGTCTTACTATTTTGCATAGGATTGTCACAAGAGCCTCCCGCCTCAACATCCCCAAACTGCTGGGATTACAGGTGTGAACCACCTCATTTAGCCAAAATTAGCTAGCTTTCTTCTTAAACGCAGTGGTGATACACTATTTGCAAGTTCAACTATTTGCATAACTGTCTTCTGTAATTTTTTTTTTTTTGAGATAGGGTCTTGCTCTGTCACCCAGGCTAGAGTGCAGTGGCACAATCTTAGCTCACTGCAACTTCTGCCTTCCTGGCTCAAGCAATCCTCCCAACTCAGTCTCCTGAGTAGATGAGACTACAGGCATATGCCACCATCCTTGGCTAATTTTGGTATTTTTTTGTAGAGATGCGGTTTTGTAATGTTGCCCAGGCTGGTCTCAAACTCTTGGCTCAAGTGATCCTCCTGCCTTGGTCTGCCAAAGTGCTAGGATTACAGGCATGAGCAAATAATTTATAAAAATACAGTGAATTTAGAATTTGCATGTACAATCTTCATTCCATACTATATGCTACATGACATAATTAGAGACATGTATTACAGTATAGAGTCTGATCATCCATGCACTCATTCCCAACTACTATGTGCAAGTATCACTCTAGGTTAGAGGGATACAAGCCGTGAATAAAACAGGTTAAAAGTTCATGCTAACGTTCTACTAGTGAAATGCTGTATGCACACAACTATGCTCTACTTATTTCAAGTATTTTCATGGTTAATTCAGACTAGTCACGATGTTTCCCTTAGCAGGATGTTAGAACCTAATATTTCCCGAAAGACAGGACTCTGCACCTTACCTATAACCTCAAGATTTGCGAGCCCCATTACCTGTTCCCTAGTTCTAGCGATAGGAACCAGTACATGGCAGACATTTAAGTTTCCGGCCCCAGCATCTTTCTTATATCAGATTGAGTGACAGTGCCCAGGAGCTGGGGAGCTAGGGTGCCCAGACCCTCATTTTCTCCATCCCTGGTTCTTCCTGGATCAACAGAATGCTTGATTTGGATTGCTAGAGTTTATGAGAGGCCACTGTTTTTGACTCCTGTACTAGGTCCCAGTAGACCAGACCAAACCAGAATGAAGCCACTTGTGCTAAGTGCCACTGAATTTGGGGGCTAATTTTCCTTCAAACAAAAACAAAACCCTGAAAGATTCCAGTCAATGTGAGCCTGCCTAATAAGGAAATCCTCTCTGTTTTAACTCTTTGTTCTCTTCTGCTTTTTTCAAGCCTTTTCTGCCTATAAAGACACCCTCCTCTGCTCACTGGAACACTTGTTCTATTTCACATTCTCAACTCACAAATAAAATCCAATTCAACCTTCCAACTAAATTTTTAATTTTGTCTTTTGACAGAATACATAAAAAGACAACTGGCTGGGCACGGTGGCTCACACCTGTAATCCCAGCACTTTGGAAGGCTGAGGCAGGAGGATGGTTGCTTTGAGCCTAGGAGTTTGCGATCTGTCTGGGCAACATCGGGAGACTCAGTCTCTACCACACAGTAAATAAATAAATAAATTAGCCAGGCATTGTGGTGTACACCTGTGGTCCCAGTTAGCAGGCTGAGGCAGGGGAATCGCTTGAGCCAAGGAGGTTAAAGCTGCCCACACTCCAGCCTGGGCAACAGAGCAAAGCTCTGTCTCTAAAAAAAAGAAAAAAGAGGCCGGGCACAGTGGCTCATGCCTCTAATCCCAACACTATGGTAGGCCGAGGTGGATCACCTTAGGTCAGGAGTTCAAGACCAGCCTGTCCAACATGGGGAAACCCTGTCTCTACAAAAATTAGCTGGGCATGGTGGTGAACGCTTGTAATCCCAGCTTCTTGGGAGGCTGAGGCAGAAGAATCGCTTGAACCTGGGAGGCAGAGGTTGTGATGAGCCCAGATTGCTCCACTGCGCTCCAGCCTGGGTGACACTCCGTCTCAAAAAAAAAAAAAGACTAATGTTTTTAACCAGTAAATAATTTGCCATTTATTTCAAAATGCCACACAGACATAATTACTATTAAACATGTCATGCTAATTTATTGCCACATTATTCTTACCTAGTCTGTCTACCCAGTATGTGGTTCATACAGCCTAGTCAGTTATCTGCAACTTAAGAACTCTGGTACTCTGAGCACAATGTTTAGGCCACTGATGTTTTCCTTTTAGAGAGAAGGGAGAATAACTGCAAACAACACATATAAGACCACGGAGGGTCTATCACAGGAGTCAGCCAACAACAGCCAGTGGGGTCAAATCCAGCTAGCCCTCTGTTCATGTAAATAAAGTTTTATTGGAACACAGCCACACTCCTTGGCTGCCCATGCCATTGGCTGGCATGTTGGCTGCTTTTGCACTGCAAAGGCGGAGTTGAGAGCTGCTACAGAGACGACAGAGCCTCCAGTGTGTACCAGCTGGCTCTTTGTAGGAAAAGTCTGCCCCAACCCTCCGCTACTAGGAAGAATAGCAGAGGAGTTGTGCCTAACTGTTAACTGCTGAAATACAAATTCACATTTAAAAAGCAAGTGACAACTGGTGATAACTTACTCTGCCAATCAAGAGCCAAAGGAGCAGCTCCTCTGGGCTGCGTTCCAACTATCCCAACCCTCTGGCTCCTGCCTTCTCCTGCAAGACTCTTCCCTTCTTCAGAGTTGTCCTCAAATGGAACTTGGGCCTTAAGTGAATCAAACTGTGCATCTCCCATATGCCATTTTTTGAGCAGAAAATAAAGTACCTTAATTTATCCACCCACAGAACAGTTTCTCAGATGGGGTGGGAAGGAATGCGGGGAGAATGTGTCTATGAGCTTCCAGTGCTCATCTCTGTGGCTCAGAAGCCGTCAATAGCTCGAACAGAAAACCTCCTCACATCTGTCATACAAACACAGCCTATGGAACCAAAAATAAACCCCACACTGATGAAATCCAGTGTGTCGAAAGATAATTTTAGATTTGAAGACTGCAGAGACAGTCTCATTGAAATTTTAAAACCACACCCCCAGAATACCCAACCCCTTGTGATTATGCTCAGCCCTGCTGAGGAGGCAAAAACACTCCATTCCCTTTTATAAACCTCCCAGGCACCTCAGCTCCATCTCCAGAATGGGGAGAGAGCATTCCTAAGTTACCATGTGACCCCGAAGGTCAGCTGAGTCATAGCTGAGGCCACACCACTGTCCAATATTCACTAACGGAGTTCACATATTTTTAACTTTCGGACACACACAGTCTAGCATCACAGGCTCCTTCCAGACACACTTTTCCCCTACCTGAGGGCCAGCTCTATGGGGACAATAACTGTGTGTTACTCAGCACCTCTGATATCGCCAGCACCTTTCAGGGTGCTCGACACCTGCATTTCAAAGAATGATAGTTACGCGATTTGTAAAACTTTAGAATGAGCTCGGATTACAGTTTAATCAAGTCCCAGAATCATCCTATTAAACTTCTGTGCAGAGTACGGCGATTCAGCTATTTACAATATCTATGCATTGCTTCCTGTTCCCATGGCTCTGAGGCTACTTTATCTTCTGTTCTTTGATGTGCCATTTCTCCGTTCCCTCTGGCCCCATGTTTATCATGGCTGACAATGCTCATTTCCAAAGGTCTTGTCTGTTCTATTTATCTGCTGGGTACTCCCAGGCCCTGTCTGTGGACAGTTGCTTAACAGACGCTATAGATGATTACAGAAGAAAAACGTGTTAGGAAAACTCTCATTCTCACTTCTTATCATTCACTCCCTCCCACAGCCAGACCAATCCTAAAAGAGATCCAGCTGACACCTGGTGGGCCCTAAAAGGTGCCGGTAATGGATCCTCACAGACCAAGGACAGTAGGTATTGTTTCTAGTTTACTGCCTCCTGGCAAGCTCATTATTACTGGACAAGGATCAAACCTCTTTGTCCTTGGTTCAGGCTCAAAAAGACTCTCAGCAGGATATCCATTAGTTCAAATTACTGCCTCCAGTACAAACGATTTCCCACCACTATTTCCCGGCATCCACTTGTATGGGGGAAGATGAGGCCCCAGCAATGACGGATGAGGCATAGGAGGGCGCGGGACTCCTTGCTTTCTCTCACATGTTACGTCTGGATGAAATTTAGACCAAAAGACAAAACTGTTTGGAGACATATGTCTCCAGAGTCATCCTAACTTGCAGGGGAGGGAACTCAGAGGATTTAAGAGGCAAAACCTCAAAGCCAGCTCCCCCACAGGAACATTCTAAAAGGCCATGGTGAGAATTTTCCCTCGGTTCTACAATGGGCTTGAGGTTCGATGGTCCCAACCTACTTTTAATCTCAAAAACTTCCTCCTTGATAACCTGACACATAAGATAACGGTACCATGAACGCAGCTGCTATTCAGAAAGAGAACTTTTGAAAAGCACTCCATCTCAGCTGGATTTTAAAAAAGCACTCCAGAATCAAAGAACTGGGTCAGCAATATTTTCCTGTTATTGGTAATCTGACACAACAGCACACAAGCTGAGAATGGAGAGTTCAACCTGGGGCCTCCAGGTGCCTATGCCAGCCCCTGATACAGGCTATAGGTACAGTGCGCTCTGCACATTCAACCAGTAAATACCAAATGAAAACCAAGAGCCAGACTCTCCAGCTTCAGCATGAAGACCTGTCATTTTACACTGAGACAAACGGCACAGTATTTTGGATCAAAGTGGAATATTTTTCATTGATGATGTTTGTTTTAAAAAGATGGTTATACCAAACACCACCTGAAAACAAGTTCTATTTGACATGCAAAGCCACTGAATAAACACTAGTTTTGTGGCTACTTCTGTTTTTTACTTCAGACTAACAGTCATCCCTTGAGCTCAGCTTTTGGTCATCACAACAGGAGGGGAGGCAGATGGGGAATGAAACTAAGCTAAGATCGCTTCTGAGGGCCCCAGGCAGTGCTATTTCCAAAAGGAATACTTCTTACCACTGGGCCCAAAAGTCTAGGAAGGGGGAGGAAGGATATGCTTGATAAAAGGCATTTACTGTGACTTCTGTGAATATCTGACCAACAAGCACACTTAGTTGCACAAATAGAAGACGCACTGGCCAGGCGACAAGTAGCCCTGGGTTCTAATTCCATATATACCTGGTGTCTCAATTCTGACAAGTCACTTCACTTCCTGGGCCACAGCTTCTCACCTGTCATATGACAGGTTGGTTAAGATGACTACTTAGGACTTTTCTGCTTTTTCTTTTTTGAGATGGAGTCTTACTCTGTCACCCAGGCTGGAGTGCAATGGTGTGGTCTCAACTCACTGCAACCTCCGCCTCCCAGGTTCAAGCGATTCTCCCGCCTCAGCCACTTGAGTAGTGGGGACTACAGGTGCATGCCACCATGCCCAGCTAATTTTTGTACTTTTAGTAGAGACAGGGTTTCACTATGTTGGCCAGGCTGGTCTCAAACTCCTGACCTCGTGATATGCCCACCTCGGCCTCCCAAAGTGCTGGGATTACTTTTCTGCTTTTAAAAATTCTAACAATGTATTCAAATTATATCCTACGCAATATATCCACGTAACAAAATTGTACACCCATAAATTTATACAAATTTAAAAAACAAATTATATCCTAAAAAGATCATTGTTTCCTCTGTAGGACACATAACACCACAGGTATTTGCTGTCTCTTCTGAAGGCAGAACACTTACTGTACATATGAGCTGCAGCCTTTTTCCACTCATCTCTTTAACTCAATCCTTTAACTAAGGGACCTTGTTTCAGGTATTTTTAGATCCCTGGAACTAGCATAAGGAGGGCTTCCCACAAGCAATGTTTACTATTATGGCTTCATCTTTATTTTAATTCTTCAAGTTAAAAATAGGAAATAAAGTAGCTCATCTCTCCCATTTCAGAGTTTCAAACATAATGGATCAAAGAACTCTGTCAACTCCAAGAACCACTGAAGTATTTTAACATGTCACTGTGAACTGACTAAAAGATGTACTTATGAACAGCCTTTTGAGATCCAAGTTGCTTTTAAGGAAAGTAGCCACCATATTTACCTACAGTTACTGCACTGTGGTGACACCAGAATTTAGAAATAGAGTATCATCTCGGAGAAATGTAGCAAACAGCACCTTCAGCTCAGCCTAACTAACAGGCTAAGTTATCTGGAGAAAGAAGCCTGAGCACAGCTGGGGACATTTGGGAGCTACCCAAGTTCAAACAAGGCAAATGGAATATACACCACCAGGGGAGGGTGGCGTGGCTGAATCGTAGTGACTGACTGGAATGCAGAATGGAAGCCTAAGACTTTTACGACCTGTCTGGGGGAAAGTATATGGTCAGCACACGATCTAGAAAAGGGGGGATACTGGGAGAAAGAATCTACCGGTGTCCTCAGCACTGTCCTGAGTGAAGGGCATCTTTACAAGCAGATGCACATATGGGGATAATCAAAGCCAGAACTATGAACAAGCTGCCCAGGGAAAAGCAAGCAAACAGGAAGGGCAGAGGGCAATGTTAGAGGCACAGGCAAAGAGGAGATAACCACTTCACACGCACTATAGTGACTAAAATAAAAAAGATGTACCATTAAGTGTTGGTGAGGGTGTGAAGAAATGTGTACCTTCATACATGACTTCATGCTGAATGTCCCACGTTACTGGTGGGAATGGAAAATGATGTAGCCACTTTGGAAAACAATATGGTGGTTCCTCAAAAGTTTAAACAGTTACTACACAATCCAGCAATTCCACTCCTAGGTATAAACCCAAAGGAAACGAAAACATATATCCATACAAAAATTAGTACATGAATGTTCATGGCAGCATAATTTGTAATAGCCAATAAGGCACAAACAACCCAAATGTCCATCAACTGACAAATGGATAAATAAAATACGTTATAGGTATATTTATAATCCCAGCACTTTTGGAGGCCAAGGCAGGCGGATCACTTGAGGTCAGGAGTTCAAGAACAGTCTAGCCAACATGGTGAAACCCTGTCTCTACCAAAAATATAAAAAATTAACTGGGCATGGTGGTGTGTTCCTGTAATCCCAGCTACTCAGGAGGCCAAGGCAGGAGAATCATTTGAACCTGGGAAGTGGAGGTTGCTGTGAGCTAAGATCACACCACTGCACTCCAGCCTGGGTGACAGAGTGAAACTCCATCTCAAAACAAAAATAAAAATAAAGTATGTTATATTCATACAATGGAATATCATTCAGCCACTTTAAGGAATGAAGTACATATGCTACAACCTGAGTGTGAACCTTGAAAACATATTCAGTGGGCCAGGTGAGGTGGCTTACGCCTATAATCCCAGCACTTTGGGAGGCCCAAGCGGGCAAATCACCTGAGCTCGGTGTTCGAGACCAGCCTGGCCAACATGGTGAAACTCCATCTCTACTAAAATTACCAAAATTAGCCAGGCGTGGT
Source organism: Ateles fusciceps (assembly GCA_036589455.1). Taxonomy (NCBI): domain Eukaryota; kingdom Metazoa; phylum Chordata; class Mammalia; order Primates; family Atelidae; genus Ateles; species Ateles fusciceps. Next base: position 1,390,529 of record JAZHEH010000439.1, read on the forward strand.
AGCCGGCACCTGTAATCCCAGCTACTCAGGAGGCTGAGGCAGGAGAATTGCTTGAACCCAGGAGGCGGAGGTTGCAATGAGCTGAGACCACGCCACTACACTCCAGCCTTGGAGACAGAGTGAGACTCCATCTCAAAAAAAAAAAAAGCAGCAGCAGCAGCAGCCAGGCACAAAGGGCTATATAGTGCATGATTCCATTTACGAAACGTCTAGATAGGCAAATCCACAGAGACGAAATAGATTAGTGGCTGCCTGGGGCTGGGGAGCTTGGGGGGAAAGACAGGGAGGGAGTGGAGAGTGTAACATGGAATGAAGAAAACAGACCTAATATGTTTGAGGCTAGGAATATCTAAGGCTTTTCCTACACTGGCCTGGCACATGGGCTCTCAGGGGAGAAAGCGTGGGGGCTGCATAGGTCACCCATCCTTCCTTCTCCAGTACAGGTTTTAGTGGCCCCTACTCCCCCGGCAAACAAGGACTTTCCTTTCTCCTCCCTCCCCAAACACCCACGTGGCTGCCCAGGGTGCCTAAATCTGAATCCGCCTCAAACACAGAAGTTACACCTTGACTTAGCAGTTTGGATTGGAAAGCTTTACTCTCTTGCCCACTTTTTTTTCCTTTGCATTCTACATTCTAAAATGGATTTTCTTTTCTTTCTTTTTTTTTTAAAGATGGGGTTTCACCATGATGGCCAGGCTGGTCTTGAACTCCTGACCTCAGGTGATCCACCCACCTCGGCCTCCCGAAGTGCTAGGATTACAGGCGTGAGCCACCACGCCCAGCCTCTAAAATGGATTTTCAATCCCCCCAGGTATCAAATCTCATGAGTGTGTACCTGCTTAAATTACATGGTTAATGACAAGAATGACCTGCAAAATAAGTAATCCTTATGTTTTGAGATGGGGAAATGCTCCAAGAGAAGACAGAATCATGCCTTATTCAACCAGCACAGTCAAGCTTTCTCTGTGCCAAAGTTCTCCTGGGAAAGAGGAGTTTCCCTAAAGAAAAGAAGCAGGACAAAGTCTTGGCCCAGCATCCCTTGCAGTCCCCTCTTACTCAAACTAAACACAGGCCACATTCTGAAACCAAGGCAAAAACTGGAGTAACTGACAAGGGAGCTGGCCTTGCGCTCTTAACCCACATACCAAAGGCCCACACAACTCTGGCAGAATGCTGGGTGGGGAGGCACTTACATACTCCCATAAGCCCGTTACAAGCATGCAGCTCTTTCTCCTCTTCCAGTCACAGTCTCAGGCACTTCCCCGGCCAACAAAGAGCGGGTGAGGACTCCAGCAGGAGCCCAGTGTGCATCCCCCACAAGGGGATCTTTCAACACCCACCGGCAAGCACCGCCTGAGGATGAGGTCAGCCTCTCTTCTGTAGGCCACGAAACAAGCCAACTTTGTAGCCAGACGGCCATCCCCCTGTGAGGCCCTAAAGCTGGAAAAGGATTGGTTTCACCCACAGGGATCTCATTCCCTATGCAGGACACCCAGCCAAACCACTTGTAAATAGGTACATTCAGGAGACAGGCATAGAAACATTTATAAGAGCCTCTGGGAGGGGCATCAGGGTTGCCCTTCCCTCTCTTCTCTCTCTCTCTGTTCTCCGACCGTAAGTCACCCTGTGCCCACAGCTATCACCACCTCTAGGTTCACCTCCCAAAATATCTCCCTGTTCCCAGGATGATAGCCTCTTGCTCTAGAATCTATAATGGCTTCCCACTCGCCACAGACTATGTTCATTCAAACACTTCACCTTGCCACTCCAGTTCCTGCAATATGTGGTCATTGCACCTCCCCCTCTCCTCTCAGTCCTTCTCCACGTGCCTCTCCTCCTCTCTAGTGACACAGCCTCATAGCTAAAAACACATTCAGACCAGGTTCAAATCCCAAGTCCACCATTTAACCAGCTGGAGACCTTGGGTGAGATGCTTAAACCAATGTTTCAGTTTCTCCATCTGTAGGGCAGGGGTAATGATAGTACCTACTGTTCAGGTGAGTACAAGGCTGATAAAGGGAGAAAATACAGGTAAAGTGCTCAGAATAAAACCTGGCGCATGGTCTCACTCAATCATTAGCTATTAAAATACTTATTATTACTCATACAAGTCACTTATTTCATGAAGTCTTTCCTAGCAATATCAGTCAACATATTCTGTTTCTCAAATGTTCTGTAACAGTCGGAAAGCATAAATACTGACTGGAATTGCTAAAAACTGTTTCATGGGGCAGGTTACTTGGATGGTAATCAGGTATTAATATTACCATCGTGAAATTCATGTCCTAAAACCCATACCAATGGCTCCCAAATTATCTCTCCTCCAATATCTCAATAAATTCATGACTTAGGGATACTATCTATTTGTATAGTAACAGGTTTTGGTTTTTTGGATGCAGGGCTTAATTCTGTTAAAAACAGAA